>OY856410.1:1228879803-1230309803 GCA_963693085.1 Alisma plantago-aquatica | reverse complement strand
AATACAAAAGGAAAAAAACAAAATTTGTGCAAAGTATAGTCTTCTAAGAGGTTAATAAGTGCATTGGAGAGAGCTTGCAAAAGGAAACAATCGGAAAATACAAAGCCAATTCAAAAACAAGTGAAGGTACAACAGAAAAATATTGTAATCGTAAGAGTAGTTAATTTTTAATTATATATCTTATTATTACTTTACAGAAATGTGAACATCATAAAGAAGGTGTGGCAAAAAAATATCCAACATTTTTCTCAATCGACGAGATTTGCAAAGGTAAGTTTTTATATTACATTATTTTTTGTTATTTCTAATACAAGATCTCATATATTTATTTTCTAGGACACAAATGGTGATTATTCTATTATAATGAATAATGACTCGCATGAACCAACGATGCTTATTGAGAGACTATTAATCAGGTAATGTTCCCAATGAAGAAACTATACTATAAATAAAAATTCCAAGACAACATATATACATACTATATACTAACAATGGTTCTTGACATTATTATTTTCAGAATGGATGTTTGGACTCTACATTTAATGTTAAAGCTACATTTTCATGCAACTCATAAAGGAGGTATTTGAAAATATTTTTATAATAAATAGTTGACATATAATTTTATAAATTTATTAAAGCATTTTTTTCATAGGTGGATGATTCAAGACAATAGAGAAGATGATCATGTCATCGGTCATCATATGTGAAGTGCTTCAAAATAGATTTAAATAGCAACTTCATATCTTACTTTGAGATTATTATAGTACCTAAATTTTCATAGATTATTTATTTATTTTGTAAGGATCATGTATACTTTGAGAATTTCATTGTGTTGGCTGTATCATACTTTAAATTTGAGTAGGCTTGTCACTTACTTTTTTTATATCAATGTGCATCTATTTGAAAAGTTTTTGGTGGCGAGCTGGTGACAAATATGAGTAAACAACAAATGTATTTTGTTTGGTAAAGTGATGGTGATTGTTCGAGTAGCGATTAAATTTTGTTGGGTACGGGCACTCAGTTGACAACTGTTACTACCAAACATCGGGTTGACCACTACTGGTATTTTGTAATTTTTTATATTTATACAATTATGAGTAGCGTTCGCGGCTGCCACTTTTCACATATCGAAATTCATAGATGATCTATCATCATTATACCAGAGCGATGGGCTGACCAAATACTTTGTCAAATGCTACATTTATCTAACACCCGTAAACAAAGATTGAAAATTTATACTAATCAATTTTTTAGAACCCGAGCAACAAAAAGTATTATTGCAATCTATGACAAGATCGGACACCTTTATTATAGAACATGTGTTATATAAATTTAATAGGATCCAATAGAATATATATATTTTTTCTTTTAGAGATTATGACTTTTGGCTGATAGCATAGCACGTTGTGGAAGGATATAATGTTCTAGCTGTGGCAGCATATTAATATATTTTCTTTATTAGTCTAATGGCAGTAGGGTTGTAAATGGGTACGGGTAGACCCGCGGACCCGCAAATCCGGACCCTTAAAAAACCCGTCATGGGTCTAATTTTTTATACCCGCATATCCTTAGGCCCCGTATACCCTTGGACCCGCATATAAGCGGGTCCAATAATGGGTATGCTTGGACCCAGACCCGCTAGACCCGTGTACCCGCTATACATAAGTAACTACTAAAATAATATGTTATATATATCATACTTTACTAGTCTAATTAATATAATTATTGAGATTATATCCTGCTCTAAGGTTGAGACTAGTCATATAACTAAGAATTAACTATTCTAGTTACAATAACCAACATATGAATCATATGTAAACTTAAAATCAAAATGTCTACTAATCTACATTACTTTCTACATAAATTAAATGTTATGATCATGAGTACAAATATGTAAACAATTACTCAATTAATTTTATTGTATAGAATATAGCATTGTCTAATATAACTATTACATGTTAATATACTATATGCTAACAATATGTTGTTGTGTTAAATATATATAACATAGTCATTTATCTTACATAAACAATATGATGTTTTATAGAACCACTTACCCACATACCCGCACCGCATACCCGATATTATTGCGGGTACGGGTATGGTGCGGGTCCAGGTTTTGTATTATGCGGGTCTAGAACCGGAACCGGACCCGCTAAATTAGATGGGTATGGCCAGACCCGCACCGTTTACACCCCTAAATGGCAGCAAGTCTATTGTCTTTCCGTTATGATTCGGTCTTTTCTGGTCCGTGGGTTAACAAATCGGTCGTGGGTTAACGAATCGGCCGGGAGTATATCGGGTCAGCCGGCATCGTTCTCTTTGTTAATTGGATGTTAAGTGTTTGACTATGAATGGATGGGACAACACCGAGACAGCGGCCTCGGCACAGCAGATCTGAACGCCCACACTAGACCCTGTTCTTAATTATTTGCTTCGTAGCAAAGACACTGGTTTTCCGTACTAACAAGGCAGCGTAGTGCTTGCTTGGGGGAGTAACCACAAGTCACGGGACGATGCTGTGGTGGTGTTTCCACCACACACCAAGCAGCTTCAGTGACAAGCACTCTTACTCATTGATGATGCACACTTCCCTCACCAGCTTCCACTAGCTTATGTGCCGACCCTTAATCTCAATTTCTCATTCACTTGTACCAAACTGCTATGCTCCTTCTGGATCTTCTCTGTCCTATGATGAGTGTGTTCGTTCGGTTCTTCGCAGCTTCTTTTCCACCTGATCATAACTAGTCGTCTTGTTATTGCTTCTGGCCTTCCTAGGGTGCCAGTTCATCTCCTTTGATCGTTCGCAGGTCCTCCGTGGCCTTGGAGGCCCTCCGTCTGTGTTTCACACTACTTGCCCTCACGTCCGTTTCAATGAAGCTGCTTGTGAGGGTCGGCAATAGGAAGCGTCCCCTGGATTTCCAATCCCGTTACACCGCCTGTGATGACGGCAAGGCTGCCAAATCGCCCAAGCTGGCTGGCTCTAGTAAGGGCGAAGCCGACATCATGATTCTCAAGTACTACATGGATGCTTAGCACTACGACGAGGTTGGCCTCGAAACCCGCCGTAGAAATTCACTGTCCTGTTCGACCCAGGGAGCTCCAACTTGTGGGTGCCATCTTCGAACTGCCATTTCTCAGAAAACCGGTGGCCAGAAGCTCCGGACAGGCCGCGGATTGAAGGGCCGGTCAACGTGGGTCGGTGGGTGCAGCTCCTCTTTCGCCGGGGGGAAGGCAGGAGGTCAATAGGATCAAGTTGTCATGCTTTACAGTACGGGTAGTCACAATAGAACATCAACATCAATTCGGCCAAGCAAACAGCAGGCTTCTTCTCCCTCTTTTCCTCCTTAACCGTGTCCATGGATTCAACTTTGGAGTATCCAACAGCGGCCATTCGGGACGTTCTCTTCATTTACGAGAATCATGTTCACGGCAAGGTCCAGAAAGCCCCAAGGTCTCGACTATGCACAAGACTATTATCTCATTGGAGACAAAGATGTTACACGCGGAATAACCCCCGGAAACAACAAGATCCGCAGACCGCAATAGATCACTGCTAGACACTTGCCAGATTGAACATGTTTATTTTAAATATTTAAAAAATAAAACTTCCAAAAGATAATGATAATTCCTATAACTGCTTAAAAAGATAATGATAATCCTTGTAGAAATTTTAAAAACTTGTTGTTTTACTTACTCCTCACTGCATGTTCGACAAAAAAACTCATAAGACTTGCGGTGAGCCCAACTTGGGGAACCCAACTCCATCCTGTAAAGAGCTAGCCCATTAAGTCGCGCAGAGGCCGACTGTGCTACGGGAGAAACAATTCCGAACAGCAACACCATTGAATTCAAACCGGGGACCTTCATGAGGGGCCCTGTACTGTGACACCTGAGCTATTGATCACCAACAAAAACAAACTATAAAATTAAAAAAATATAAAAAAATTGAGAAAATTTGTGAGAAAAAGATAATCAAGAAAAACGCGGCGTTAACTCACTCTTTATATATATATATATATATATATATATATATATATATAGGCAAATATACCTAAATGGCACATTTGCCAATTTTAATTACCTAAATGGCACGTTCTTGAACTTATTGCCCAAAATGGCACATTTCTGGAGCAATGCGTCCCCTGCCGGGACGCATTGCTCTCCCACGAGCCAATGCGTCCCGGTGGGGAGCCGTGACGCATTGCTCTGTTGTGGGACCAATGCGTCCCCCGCCGGGACGCATTGCCACGCGGCAGAGCAATGCGTCCTGGCGGGGGACGCATTGGCCCCACGGGAGTGCAATGCGTCCCGAACCGGGACGCATTGCCCTTTGTGGGACCAATGCGTCGCGCCCCGGGACGCGCCCAACGACTAGAATTTGCCACGCGGGCAATGCGTCCGGGACGGGGACGCATTGCTCCCAGGCCAACGGCTATGTTACCGTTGGGCCGCCGCGTGGCGGTCCACGTGGGCGCAATGCGTCCCCAACCGGGACGCATTGCTCCCCTATATATATTGGCCAAAAACAGCCCCCCAAACTCACACCATTCTTCATTTCCTTCATCTAGTTCTATACTCCCATTGCTCTGGAGCTTCTTCTCGGATTTCTATTGCTTTGGGTGCTTTCTAGCTTATTTCGGGCGATCTTGGAGCTAATATCTGCTACTGCTCGGAGACTACTTGGAGCTTCTTCTTTCTCTTCTTCTCTTCTTCGATTGTCAACAGATAACTCTCCATTTCAGGTATTTGTTCTACCAAAATTTTAATTTTCAAAATATGAACTTAACTTTAGTACGAAATATTACAACTGAAATAAATGTATTGTTACTCTTTAATTGTACATTACTGAAATAATGATGTAGAAAATGACAATTGAAGGCTACTTAATACCTGAAAATGTATTGTTCGAAATTGCAAAATTGTTATTTTGAAATGTTAGTGTTACTAAAAAATTAGCAAAATTATTGTTATGAAATGTTAGTTAATTTTACTGAAAAAAATAGCAAAATTGTTGTTCTTAATTGTTGTTCACTGTTAATGTTATAGAAAAAGTAGTCCAATAAATTTAATTCCAAATTGATGTCACTGCTCTAAAATATTAATTTATGTTGATATAATGTCATAAAATATGAATTTCTTTCTGATGTTAATATAATATTCTAAAATATAGGAACATGGCATCTAGTTCAAATTCACGAATTGTGAAGATGCGATATGATGGGCAATTTCTCTCTGATGGGTCTTATTCTAGTCGATCTGTTAGACCCATAAACATTTCACTTATTAATACCCTATCTGAACTAAAATCATATATCTATACAACACTTGACATCAATCCCAACCACTTCTCTATCAAAATATCCTATCTTTTCCCTGGAGAAAATCATATGCTCATACAAGTTGATGATGATGATGCATACAGAACCTTGTTATCACTTTCAGCTGATGCCTATATTGATGTGTTTCTTGAAAAAATATCTATCCACCAACAACCTTATTTAATGAGTCTATTGAATCAATTTCAATCTCAATTCTCTCGGAGTCAACCACCTCAATTATCTCAAAGTCATTTAACTACTGAATGGAGTCAACCACCTCAATTTAGTCTTACACCTCAATTCAGTCTTAGCAATTTAACAGCTGAGTGGAGTGAACCACCTCAATTTTCTCAAAATCTAACTACTGAGAATATTGGTGTTGAGGTTGAGGAGGGAGATAATGATTGTGATCATGAAGGTGATAATGATAGTGATCATGAAGGTGATAACAATAGTGACATTGAAGGTGGTAATAACAGTGAACCACCTGAGGATGAGTCATTGACTGAAACCGATGCTGAGCACACACATCCATTCCCTGACTCTATTGTAGCATTGAGTCATATTCCATCCATATTTGACAACCAATGGCCCCAACATGAACACATTGATTCCAACTATGAAGCTTTTCAAGATGATGACTGGGTGGAAGATTTTTGTCATGAATTTCGTCTCGATTACAATCCTTCCAGTGCTGTTATATATGAGGGTGCTTTATTTGCATCTAAAGTTGTACTGGTTGAGACACTCCAAAAATGGTCGGTACAAAAGAATGTCCAGTACCGTACATTACGCTCAAATAATCGTCATCTTAAACTTGCTTGTATCCATGATGAACAATGTCCTTGGAGATTGACCGCTTGCCAGTCCAAAAAAGCAGGTGGCATGTGGAAGATAAAACGTTGTAAAGAAGGCCACAATTGTGAATTAACTGTTATGAATCATGATCATCACCAAGTCACAACATCTTATATTTCTCGAATGATAATGCCAATCCTAGTATCACGACTGGATATGTCGACATGAGAAATTCGTGACAAGGTGAATGTTGAACTAAGGCTCAATATATATTACAAGAAGGCATATCTAGCGAGGAGGAAGGCTGTTTGTAAAATATTTGGAGACTGGGAATCATCATATCATAGTTTGTTGCCGTTCCTAATTTCTCTGACACAATATATTCCAAGAACTATATATGCCCACCTTATTGATGATTATATCCTTCAAACTGAAGGCACCCGTAGATTCAAGCGGGTGTTTTGGGCATTTGGTCCAGCTGTGAGGGGTTGGGCCTATTGTAGGCCTGTTCTTACTGTTGATGGCACATTTTTAACAGGAAAATATACAGGCATACTTCTCCTTGCATGTGGAATAGATGCTGATAATGGTCTATTTCCACTTGCTTTTGCTGTTGTCGAGAAAGAAAATAAGGACTCCTTGGAGTGGTTCTTTGGTTCTCTACAAACTTGTATTCCAATCATTCCACGACGTACAGACTTGTGTATTATTTCTGATCGAATGAGTGGGATTTTTCCAGCCCTTCAATCAAAATTTCATTGGGCTCAACATCGTTATTGTCTTCGACATCTTCGGGAGAACTTCCATAAGCAGTTCAAGTCCAAGGAGTTGAGGGACCTTATGTGGAAGGTGGGATCCACAACTGATACACATGAATTTGATCGTCATATGACTATTATAGAAACCATAGAACCAGCAACGAAGTCATATTTATTGGGCCAAAATCCAGTACATTGGGCTCTCGCATATGACAGAGGTTGCAGGTATGGGTCATTGACTACCAATCATGTTGAAGGCTGTAATGGAGTCTTAAAAGGTGTTAGAGGTTTGCCAATACAAGCGTTAATTGTTGCCACATACTATCGCTCTGTGACCATGTGGCTGTGCAGGCGTAATCTCGCAAATAAACGTGCACAACATGGATTTCATTGGCCCTTTAAGGTTCATGATAAGCTTTATAATGTTTGATAGGATGCAAAAAAATTGACAATACACATCCGTGTGAACAATGATGAATGGCTTGTTGGTGACATGGATGGATATAAATTTCAAGTAATAGTGTGTCCAAATGGTGGCAGTGAATGCAGCTGTGGTTTTCCACAACAATGGCATTTTCCATGCTCTCATGTTTGGGTAGCTGCAGAATCTGTCAATTGGGATCTTGATGCACTCGTGAGTGCATATTATACAAATGAGGCTTATCTAAATGCGTACAGAACTGAATTTCGTGGCATTCTCGACAAGAGGTATTGGCCTCAATTTGATGAAAGTAGAGGTATTTATCCCTTATTACCCCCTAGGAAACAAAGGCAAGCTGGAAGACCAAAGAAAAAGAGAAGGCATTCAACTATGGATGTTGATCCAAATCAGTATACATATCACTGTCATAAGTGTGGCAGAAAGGGCCATAATAGACGCACTTGTCCTAATGTCATATGATGGCTTATCTAATGTAATGTTTGCAATTTCAATTTACTCAAGTCATGTAATATTTGCAGTTTCAATTTAACTAAAGTCATGTAATGTTTGCAATTTCACTAAAGTCATGTAATGTTTGTAATTTCACTAAAGTCATGTAATGTTTGTAATTTCAATTTCTATAGATGGCTCATCGAAGGACATGGACATTTCACATGTCCGTAGAGTTAATCCAAATAATAGCTACGAAGTGCCTACAGGGAAAAATGGCTCATCAAACTCTATTGGATGATGACTGGAATGATGTACCATATTTGTTGCACAACAAGTTAGGATTTATAGTGACAAAAGAACAAGCAAAATTTCATTGGCAAATTTTAAAGCAAATGTTTCACATGTATGAAGAACTTCTTGAGCTACCTGGTTGGTATTGGGATCACACAAAACAGAAAGCAATGCCAATCAACGAACAAGTAAAAAACCAGTTAGCTGTATCACATCCAGAGATACATCGAGTGGTACATCAAGTGTGGCCATTTTATGAACCTCTAGATGAGATACTGAATCAAATGTAGTAATTTCATGTAGTTCATGTTGTATTTTTATATTGTTTGTTAATGTAATTCATGTTGTTCATGTTGTAATTTCATCTTATCTAATGAAGAATCTTGACAATCTTAAATGTTGTACACTATTTGCACTTTTCATGTAATGTAATTTTTGCACTTTTCATTTAATGAAATATTTTCACTTTTCATAGATATGGCTACTAGAAAAGAAACCTACCGACTCTCCCAGCACCACATTATGTTGGCACAATGGCCTATTATTGACCAGGATGTTTTAGACAATATTTCCATAGCTGGTTTTGGGCTTGTTCATAGGCTACCATGTATCCACCTTGACCCTACTTTAATAACTGCATTAGTTAACAGGTGGGACAACTCTAGCAATACTTTTAGGCTTCCCCCTTTTGAGATGAGTGTCACTCTTCAGGATGTTGCAGTTCTTTTAGGCCTGAGGATTGATGGCCCACCAGTTATAGCTTCATATCCTTTAGGTGTAAATGAGGGGCAATTTTCTTCATGGACTCACCTTTGTGAGAATTTCTTAGGATATGCACCAGATGGGATGTCTAAGGGGCATATCTCCTTGATTTGGTTGCGTGAGACCTTCAAGGATATGGATCTGACCGCGGGTGATGAAGAACAACAAGTAGAAATGAGGACAAGGTATACTAGGGCATATCTCTTATATTTCTTAGGTAGTTACCTTATCCCAGATAGTACAGGGGATAAAGTTCATGTTAGGTATCTCCCTCTTGTGTCCGATTTTGCACGTTGTGGCACTCTATCTTGGGGTGCTGCAACTCTAGCTTTCTTATATAGGGAGTTGTATAAGGCAACCACCCGGTCTAGGAGAACAGCCCATCTATCAGGTTGTGTGTGCCTATTACAGCTGTGGTGTTGGGAGAGGTTGGGAATTGGACGCCCAGGTACAATTGCAATGCGCTGGAATGATTGGCCAGAAGATGTTCCCTTGGGCTACAGGTTAAAGATCAACACAATTAACTTTTTTATTTGTCTAAATATTATGTAGTGTTTATCTAAATTTAGTTTCTCAATTTAATAGGTGGCCTACCTTTGTCCAAAGGAGTCAAACTATCAGGGGAACAATTCAATTTTATGATTTAGCATTTGACCAGATTTTTCCCTCACAGGTATAACTTACTTACCTCTATTGTTTGATATGTTTTATTTATTTACAATTTACTCCTTTTTATATGATACACGTTGTTTATATGAATAACAGATAGAGTTGACTCCTTACACTGCTGAGGTTCTCGAGAGATTGCCTTCCATTTGTAGAGATGGTAGTGATATTTGGTTGGCACGAGTGCCTCTGTTGTGCTACAAAATAGTGGAGTGGCACTTTCCCGACAGAGTACTTGGACAGTTCGGCTTTGTTCAAGTACAACCTACTCTTGAGCTGCCGAAGCTTAGCCGGATAGATGGGAGGGGTCATGCGGCTGAGGATTGGATGCTTCATTATAGGCAGGAGGTGCAGATGTGGAACAACAGACGTGAGAGCTTAGTTCCCGCTCCACCAGCTGATACAGTCTACAATCCTCAGGGTCACTATGCATGGTATCATCCACAATACATTGTGCCCCCTCCAGCTATGCCTCCAAGCATATACTACCCGCAAAGTTATCGTCAGCAGGAATTTGTGAGTATCATTATTATTTTATTTTACAAATTGTTATTATTTATCTTTGTTATTTGTAATATATGTAATTGGTCTTTATTATGTGTACATACTTTATTTTACAGGTACAAACACATGTGGCGATCCGAGCGGCAGTAGAGCACGCCCCTGCACAAATCAGAGACAACATCTATACCATCCAGGGGAGTTACTTTGATAGTCTTCCCGACTATGCTCGGCCGTGCGATCCCATACCCACTCATACCACAGCCCCTGAGCCCACTCCTACTCCTACTCCTACTCCTACTCCTACTCCTACTCCTACTGTTGAGCCCACTCCCACTCCCACTTCTCAGTTCATGTCATGGGGACCGACAGGGCCATATTTTTCAGGAGCTGCTTCATATTCCTCATTCATCACCCCACCTCAACCACCATCATACCATGGAGCAAGTTCTTCTTCTGCTCCATACACTCCATTCCCACCAGCAATTATTCCCGAGAGCCGACCACCATCTTATGTCACATATTCACCTACTCCGTTTGATTTCTCAGGATGCACCCCACCTGATGCATCCTATCCTGGTTTTCCTAGACCCCTCACCCCACCTCCACCTTTTCATTTCTTCCCTGATGCTCGCCAGCAGCCTCCTACACAGTTGTCCCCAGTTCAGCAGTCTCCAGATGACATCGGTACAGAGGATCCTGATGTAGAGGGACGTGGGCGAGGACGTCGTGGGCGAGGACGACATACTTAGTTTTTTATATATTGTACAGTTTTGTATGTATGCCTTTGTGAGGACATCTATTGTATGTAGATCTATCATATTATGATATGACATTGGTTCATTTTGGATCATGTTGTTGTGGATCTATCATATTGTTCTGTTGTGTATTATTTTCTCGTCATGTTGGTTCATGTTTTAACCTTGTTTTTAATTGCTATCTCATTTATTTGGATTAAGTTCATATTATATAATCAATTAGGAACCAACCAATGTTGGTTGCAATATACTTATATATTCCATATGCATGTTACGACCTATTGAAATTGACAAATTTATAATAATTGAGTATATTATAGACATCCAAATACAAGTGAACGAATTATAAATGTATAAATATAATCAATATTGTTAATTTACATATCAATAACATATCAGTGATTGCAAAAAATGATTAAAAAAACCAATGCGTCCTGCATGGGGACGCATTGCTCCAATGCGTCCTGCATGGGGACGCATTGCTCCAATGCGTCCTGCATGGAGACTCATTGAGCAATGCGTCCCATCTGGAGACGCATTGGTCCCGCACAAGGGCAATGCGTCCCGAGCCGTGACGCATTGCAGTCATGTGGGGTCAATGCGTCCCTTTCCGGGACGCATTGCTCTCCCGCGTGGCAATGCGTCCCGACGGGGGACGCATTGGTCCCACAACAGAGCAATGCGTCACGGCTCGGGACGCATTGCCCTCCTGTGGGACCAATGCGTCCCTCACCGGGACACATTGCCTCGCGGGAGAGCAATGCATCCCAGTAGGGGACGTATTGCTCCAAAATGTGCCATTTTGGGCAATAAGTTCAAGAACATGCCATTTAGGTAATTAAAATTGGCAAATGTGCCATTTAGGTATTTTTGCCATATATATATATGTATATATATATATATGTATATGTATATATATATGTATATATATGTATATATATATGTATATGTATATATATATATATATATATATATATATATGGGTAGTGATCATGTGAGAAACATCCTACGGTGACAGCATGAGAGGCATTTGAATAACTAAAAATTTGTAACTATTTTTCAGAATCCAACCGTATAGATGGAAAAAACATCATTTAATTTAGCTTCTCACAAACAATCATTGCAATCGGACATTATTTACATGTCTATATGTACAATATATACTTTTTACATCCAACGGTCAGTCTGAAATTCAATATAGAGCGTCGAAAAATATTTGGTTGTTGTGAATGATCTACAAATTAGATGGTGATAAAATTTTATAGGAAGGTATATATTAAGGTATACTTGTAATCTATACGGTTGGATTATGAAAAATTGATCTATGTGGAGAGTTATTCAAATTCCTCTCATGCTCTCACCAGATATGTTTTTCACTGGATCGTTGCCCTATATATATATATATATATATATATATATATATATATATATATGTATATATATACTCCCCTTCCCCCGCATCTAACTCCCCCGTTGTCCTTCGGAGGCGGCTAGGGTTCGTGCGTGGGATTCTCCAGCTCGGGGGAGGTGGTCGCCTGCCGGCGTGTAGCCACCCTGGGCGCTCGTCGGGCGACTGTCCTCTTCGTAGATCGTGCGGCGCTGGGGCTGCGGCTGGCTGGCTCTCCTCTCCTTCGCCTTCGTCCTCCGTGCCTTTAGATCGGGGCTTCAGGGTGGTGGAGCGGCACTTTCTTGGGCGGTGGCTTCGTCTCTGGCGAAGTTCGTCGCTTGGTGGAGGCAAGGAGGTGGCCGCCACGATGCTTTTGGTGTGGATCTGCTGGGGGGCGGGCATTTCTCACTTTGCTGCTTTCGCTCTGTTTTCCAGTTCAGTCTGTGTCGGCTCCCTGCCTTTCGTTTTGGTCCTAGTTCTAGGCAGTTTCTTGCCTTCTTCTCGCCGTGTTCCTTTGGCGTTTGTCTCTCCCTTGGGGGTTTGGGTGTCTCTCCTTTCGTGAGAGTGACGAGATCCCTGGTTGGTCTCATTTTTGCCTCAGGTTCTTTGCTGCTCGAGCCGTGCCATGGATGGTAGAGTCAACAATCGGACGGAATCTCGGTCAGATTCATGCTTAATGTCGCTGCCTTATGCTCAAGTTGAAGGTATCTCTCACAATAGCTGCTTTGGTCAGCCATGAACAGTGGCGGCGGGAAGGGGGGGCAAGCCGGGGCAAGTGCCCCCCCTCAAATTTCTAAAAACCAACTAGTTATAATACATTGTAATTAATTAGTCTAGCAGGTCCCGTATACAGTCGCCGCTCTGTTCCAATTCTATGCCCCCCTCAATTTTCTACCCCGTCTGAGCAAACTTACCGCCTCCTATATTGCACCTTCTCCGTTCCCATCATCCCCTTTCTAAAAATCAATTAATTATAATACATACTAATTAATTAGTATGAAAGGAGACTCTTTGCAAACCTAAAGCCAGCAGTCCTGTAACCGGTAACCGCACGGCGGCAAAAAACATTTAATGGCCTGACTCTTCGTTTTCTCCCCGACGAAAAAATCTGCAGATTCCGCTGCCAATATAAACACAATCTCTGGTTGTGGTCGAGAGACACCACAGACTGCTCACAGGGGAAATTCATTTGAGATTCTGAGAATATAAGTTTCATATTTAAATTGCTCGTGTTGCTGCCTTTGTTTCTGCCTTTGTTTGGTCTGCTGCTGCAAACATTATTCATCATCTTTCCAGTTTTGATAGAGAAACAGTTCCTCCTCTGGCTTTGTTCATCAGTGTGGCACTAGCATTCACGCATTTCGTGATTGCAGTTTTGGTTTTCTTTGATTGAGATATCGATTCCTTTCTCGTCATCGTGGTCGTAGCACAATCCGTCACCACAACAGTTGTGTTCGTTGTTGCTATTGTGCTCGTCTCTTCACAAACAAACTTCAGCCGGGTAATTTTTTACTATATCTAGAAAACTCTCAATATATATATATTGTCGGTACATGTATACATCCTTCCTTGAACTAAGAACAATATTGTATTTAATGTAAAGCAATCGAGAATTTCATCTACAATATTTTTTTGAAAGTTGTGTTCTTTGTTATGAATATTGTGGTTAGGGGACAAAGAAAATCTTCTTCGCCCAATCCTTCCCAACATCTCATTTATCATCAATATTTTATAGTTTCACATAATATTATAACATTATATACATATTTTTTTTCTATCAGATATGAAGAGATAGTTTCATACGGTAACAAGACAAGAGTCTACATCTATTTCTTTACCAGAAACCTCTGTCCATAATGTTGAACAACAAAATATGCATGTTAACACTTGTGATACTAAGGCTATAGACTTGTCATAAAAAAGAAGTAGAGTTGAACATAACTTAGAAGAAATTGAATCAGATCCTGGGTTGCGGCCGAAGATATATGATTACCCAGTAAATAAAAGAGACGAAATTCGGCGATCATATCTACAAAATGGGCCAACTCAACCAGAAAATCATGAATTTCCTCAAAAAATGATGGGTACTAAGTTGCGCAGGTTTAACAAGGCATGGTTTCATGAATTTCCAACTTGGTTAGAATACAGTGTTTCTGAAGATGCAGCCTATTGCTTGTGTTGTTATCTTTTTAGACCTTAGGGAGATGGGAAAGGAGGAAGTTATGCTTTTATATGTAAAGGGTTCATAAATTGGAAAAAGAAAGAATCTCTTCAAAGTCATATAGGCGGACCCAACAGTTCTCATAATCAAGCTCTGAAAAAATGTGAGGATCTCATGAAGAAAAATCAATGTATACAATGTGTCCTTCAAAAACTGAATCTGCAAAAAAAGCATATGACATACGGCTAAATGCATCAATTGATTATGTTAGATTTTTGCTACGACAAGGTTTAGCATTCAAAGGGCATAATGAGTCTATTGAATCAAAAAATAAAGGAAATTTCTTACAACTGTTGCAATTTCTAGCCGACCACAATGATGAAGTAAAAGATGTTGTTTTAGATAATGCACCTGAGAACTTAAAGTTGACAGCACATGATATACAAACTGATATAGTAAATGCTTTTGCAACTGAAACAACTAAACAAATCATGCAAGAGTTAGCAGATGAAAATTTTAGCATCCTAGTTGATGAAGCTCGAGATGTTTCCAACAAAGAACAAATGGCAATTGTTCTGAGATTCGTCAATAGAAAAGGTCATGTTGTTGAGAGATTTTTAGGGCTTATTCATGTAACAGATACTACATCTTTATCATTGAAGAAGGCGATTGATGGGTTTTTCTCTATGCATAATTTAAGCATATCTCAACTAAGAGGTCAAGGTTATGATGGTGCAAGCAACATGAGAGGAGAACTAGGTGGACTTAAGACCCTTATAATGAAAGAAAATAATTCTGCTTATTATATTCATTGTTTTGCACATCAACTCCAGTTGTCATTGGTTGTTGTAGCAAAAAATCATCCACAGGTTGCATCACTCTTTCTAACAGTCAGCTATGTGGTAAACTCAGTTAATTCATCATGTAAGCGTCATGATCAACTTCGTGAATTACAAATAATCACAGTCAAGAATGCACTTGAAGAAGGAGAAATTGCTAGTGGGAGAGGATTACATCAGGAAACATGCCTAAGGCGTGCTGGTGATACCCGGTGGAGCTCTCACTATAAAACTCTTGTAAGCATAATTGTCATGTTTTCAGCTGTGGTTGATGTTTTGGAAATTATATCAGAAGATGGTTCTTCTTCAGAACAGAGGGCGGAAGCTTTATCATTAATGGATTCTATACAAACTTTTGATTTCATATTCACAATTCATTTGATAAGAGATATTCTTGGAGTTACTAATGAACTTTCACAAGCTTTGTAATGAAAAGATCAAGATATTATTAATGACATGAACTTAGTTGATATTTCTAAGCAACAATTGCAGAAAATGCGTGATAACGGATGGGATTCACTCTTTGCACATGTATCATTGTTCTGCAATAGAAACCAAATAAATATTCCAGACATGAAGGGTTTGTGGGTTGTTAAAGGTAGACCACGTCGTAAAACAGATGGTTTGACATGTTTCACTATTTTCAAGTTGATTTATTCTATTCTGTGATAGATATGCAACTTCAAGAATTAAATAATAGATTCATTGAAGTAAAGACAAATTTGTTGCTTTGTGTGGCATGTCTGAATCCAAGAGACAATTTCAAAGCATTTAGTAAAGAAAAGTTGATGGAAATGGCTCAATTTTATCCTAAAGATTTTTCTTCTATACAAATGGCTTATCTTGAAAATCAACTTGAGACATTTATTTTGGATATACAATCTGATGTTCGATTTTCTGAGATCAAAGAGACAGGTGAACTTGCTGAAAAGATGGTTTTATATGGAAAACATCTAGTTCATGCAGATGTATATAAGCTGATAAAATTAGCATTGATATTACCAGTTGCAATCGCCACAGTTGAAAGATCATTCTCTATCATTAATATAATAAAAAGTCAGAGGAGGAACCAGATGCATGACAAGTGGTTGAATGATTCTATGGTTGTTTACATTGAGAAGGAAATAATTGACACTATCCCCAATGAAGTTATAGTGAATCGTTTCCTCACAATGAAGATGCGAAGGAAATTTTAGAATGTATAACTTTTTTTGTTTTCAAATACTATATCTTGAAATTGTAGTTTGAATTTTATAAATAGAATTCTCATGAATTGTATAGTTGTTGGTTTTCATCAATATTATCTTTTACTGAATTTCTGTGCCCCCCCTCCTAGACTTGGCTGGCTCCGCCACTGGCCATGAAGAAGAGAGTTCTATGCAGAAGTGTTTCAATCTCGTTCCAATATGAGTGGTAGTGGTGTTAGATCTATGTTCTTGATTGATCTAGGTTTCTTCTGGTTGTACTTCTCTACTTGTATATGTTGTATGGCTTGAGTAATGAATGAATTTGTTTGCTGTAAAAAAAAAGTATATATATATAGCTGTTTTTTGAATACCTACGTGGGTAGCCTGGAGTTTCTCTATTCGACAGCCAAAAAAGTAACTTTTCTGGCCATAAAAGTAACTCTGTGATCAAAAGAGTAACTATATTGATAAAAAAAATAACAATATGACTAAAAAAATAACAATATGACTATATTGATAAAAATATACAGTCAGTAAATATATGGACATGTTTTTTGATTTTGGTGGGGCAAATGATATTATTTTTTGATGAAATTTTTTGAGGAGCTAGATAAAATGCTCCTCTACAATTGCAGAATTTTTTTTTGAAAAAGTGACTGAAAGGGTGGATGGGTAGCTACCCGTACGGATATTAAAGATGAGCTTATATATATATGTATATATATGTATATATATATATATATATATATATATATATATATATATATATATATATATCTTGTCCCACTCATTTCTGGAAGACGCAATACCACTGCCATTTTCTTTTGATGATTTAACCACATGCCGTAAAACATTCTCACAACCATAGTTTGCTATTATGTACAAGAAATACAATATTGAAATGATTTTTCTCCTGCTTTTTGTCTCATCTTCGCTTCTCAGCTAAACTCACAAAATATTTGTAACTTGCTGCTCATCACAGTCCTCCTTAATAAATCATTCTCATATCTAAATTGGACACTTATTTCCATACTTCGTTCGGTCCTGAGCATTATTATTTTATGAAGTGGACATTTTTTCCACTTCCAAGTATTCATATACTCAGCCACCTATTATTTTTTATTTACTGATTTACAATGTTAACTTGAAGAGTGTTATATGCCTCGAAGAATTATGCCGATGAGATTGTAGATCCGATTCAAAACTAAATTGATTTCCACAGACCAAATTATTGGACGTGCGGTCAAAATTCCAGATCCGAATAAGGATCCAATTACGGTTCTACAGCTATAAGTATATGCATTCTGGTTAGAGTTTTTTATCATCCTATATTTTGTATTGAGACAGCCGCCGTGGTACTCCAAGGTGTTTTCTTCATATTTTGAGAGAACTCCTCTTATACCTTCTGCTCTGAAATAGTGAAAATCTCACCCCTCCCGTTGAGTAAGTCTTTTTAACCAAACCACGTAAATCTATATTCCTTGTTTGTGTGATTGTTCTCTTCATTCTTGATTTTGTTATTCTACACGAACTCAATGCATACTCTAGTTTAATTACTTAACAAGGAGCATGCTTGATTGGATTATCAGACGCTTACCGAGTGAAGATCAAATAATAAGTATGTGTGTTGTTTGTTTTTGCAAAGGAAGTACATGAGAAATTGTCGTTGACAGTTTGACATCCTTATTGCTTTTATTTTGTACCTAATGGGGACAATTACTTTACATAGGTACCAATTCGTTAGTAAACAAGGAAAAATGAAGCATTTGACAGATAGATAATTTAATAATTCACTTGATTGAGGTATTTCTTAAAATCTTACTTTAGAAATAATAGTGTACTACTACTCACATGTGTTTATTGTTTGCAATTCTTTAATCAAGGTAGAACATGTTAGATGTAGATCATTTTATGTTTGAAATTAGAAGTAAAATTTGATAGTATCTGGTGTGTAGTGTAGTTTAGGATAGGGATGAGCAGTAAACATGACAGGCTCGATCCAATCCTATGTGTGTCCAGACCTACATAAATTAATCCAACCTTGTCCTGTTAAACCTATATGGGTGGACCAGACGTAATATTTTTAATTTTGGTGATATTGAATTATATAAATATAAGACGTGAATTGATAAGTAATTTCTATAATAGTATTATTGATGGAACAATAATGTTAACCACTTTGTAGTATGTGCATAACACATGGACCAAGTGAGGTCCATAAGACTATTTTCTTTGCAAATAAGTCCTTATGCCAAAAGTTGAGGAAATAGAAGGAATTTCGTGTGTTTCATGGTTTGCAATAATTAATTAATAATTGTTAGCCAAAGAAAGAGTGACAAACTCAATAATAAAGGGGTTTGCAAAAGTAAGGGACAATTGGTAAATAAATATGGAATTGTGTGAAAATTTCTAGAGAAAGGTATGTTGAAGACAACTAATGAATTTGTTTCAACCCATTTTTGTAATTAATAAGAAAACATATCAAAATAAGAAATCTTGTCAAATTTGGGTGAGAAAAGGAATTAATTGATACCTTAAATGAATCAAATAAATACATTGCTTAAGGGGAAATAAAAGAGTATTTAACTTCTGTATTTTACCACCAAACCTAGCCCACACCAAGATTTAATTATTAAAGAATTTTTATATAAAATGATTAAAGGAAGAGAGAGATATGAATTAATTGGCCTTTGCTAAAGTGAAAGGGATAATTGGTAAAGATATAAAATTACCAAATTTAATGTGACTAGGAACATAGGTCACGACCCTTTGTTTTGTCACTAGACCTTCAATTTAAGATCTACGATGTGAGGATTATCTTCCTCCTCCAGCCCAATAGGAAAACTCGAATATAGTAAAGTCAACCCTCCCCAATTCACTCTCTTCACTCTGATCCATGAAACCACTTGAAACCTCTCCCAACGTCTTTGGGAGATCTTTTCAGTTTTACCTATCCCTGATTTTCCCTATGTTCGTGAAGGATCAAGGATTTCCCCAAAACATTATGGGGTCAAAACTTTATTAATGGTCAGCTTACTAGCTAGGCCTATATAAGGATCCCAAGGTTGATTGGGAGACCAAAACTAGAATCAGGAGACCCTACCAAACTCCAAGGGTCCTTCTCTGCCTCAATCTTAACCCAGATATCTAGTGTATCGTCTTCCCTGGTACCCTTCCTCTTGACCCAAGATGGCTCATGGTTGGCGCCATCTCGGCCACCACTCTGAACCAATGATGAGTCGAGTGACTCTGGTAAGTCTAGGTGAAGGCACCTACAATGACAACTTTGTCATCAGTGATCGAGAGTGTGGATTCAACTATGAAGTTGACTACTGATAACATCCAATTTTGTAGATATTATGTGACTTACTTTATCCATATTTTTCTATTATTTAGGAAAATTCATATCCACTTCCCTCCTGCCTTGCATATATTCTCCTTACCTTATTTTACAATGACAATGACGTCAAATGTAGAAAAACAGAGGATGAGAATCTTGATGATCAAAAGCAGAGCCATCACCGGATGACAACTGATGATCTTTGAAACCATCGATTCACCCTAACTGGATGTTACCTAGCAGCTCCCAACCGCACCATTGGTTGATAACTACAGCAACCCATCACTCACAGACGCACCTGCGAACATCACCCGGTAGTGTGTCTAAGTCCATCAACCTATGGCACACCTACAGGAATCACCCAGTGACGTGTTTGCATCCATCAACTGACAGCACACCTGCGGGAATCACCCGGTGGCGTGTCTACATCCTTCAATCGGTGACACCCCAATGCCCACCAATCGATGGTGCATCTGTGCCCATCAACCGATGGTTCTCCTTCTACTGACACCTGATGGCGGCCCTGACAAGTATCGTACTCGGGACTATTGAGAAAGTGCCCTGAGGGCGGGTACTTGGGAGGATTGGGGCGCAAGTAAAGGACCCAAAGCCAATGCATATAAATAGGAGATGACCTACTGCGTAGAGGGGGTCGTCGTCATACACCTTGATCCCAAGTTGGCACTACTGACCAAATGTGGAGCCGCCGAAGGATGAAGCTGCCATCGACTTATTTCTACCGCCACCAGCTGATAGGAGCAACAGACGAGATCCCATCAATTTTATCCCCCGACCTTCGACTGGTCACCACGGCCCATTCTCAGAGTTCCTCCTTCGATAGAAAGAGCATGAAGGAGGAAAAGAGATTACCAACATTGTTGATTTGGCCCAAGAGAAACAAACCCAGGCCATCAGTTGTGGCCATCGCTCAGTCATCACCCATATATCCCCTAATCCCCTGCTTCGACTTTCTTTCCCTCTTCTCTCTGTATCTTTCTTCCTACAACTCACCATGTATCCATCTGTTGGTAAATCTGGAATGCTACTCATGAGAATGAGTGGCTAAACACCTTACTTGGGTTGGGAGTAGCCACTATGGATCTCCCAACATGTATATACTTACATCTTTTTGAATATATACAATTCTTGGGAAAGATTATCTCCATACTCTTGTACTTAACGCTTCACTTGCATGCTTCTCTACCATCTTGTGATGTATGATTGTTAGTGTCTCAAAAGAGTAGTACTAGCCTTATGTAAGTGTTATGGAGTAGTATGAATGCATGAAAATATTGGAATACTAAAACTAATGGTCATATGGTTTACTTGGTGGTTGTTTGTTTGTCATCTTGAGAGAGAGGCAACCTTATAATCTAGATCTATCCTAAGCTTGAAAGAGGAGGAAATAGACATATACGATGATTGCTTGTAATCTTTCTAATGGTATACAAAAGGTGTGCCAGTATTGCATGTTGGTGAGAGATCTTAGTAGGTGAAACCCGATCCAAGTTCCATTCCATACCTTGGTTACATCTTTCTTGTTTGGCTTTATTCTCTGGTTATGTTTTCTTACTTTTGCTTTTATTTTCTTGTTTGAAGTAACACTGTTCTATAATGAACACCATTTTTAATCTACCCTCTTTTTTGTTGTATATGAGTTTGAGGCTTTACGTTCCTAGCACTTACCAACCTTGTCCCTATTGTTCGACCTCGATTAACTACATTAGACGCCATATAATAGTTGTGGGAGCCTGAGTGTCGAGTTATAAATTTAAGAGTACATCTACTCTAGATCTGATCCATTTTGGACGTCTGATTTAGGCCTATCAACTACCAACCACGACGACAAGAATCGGGGTCACGTGATCTGAGGAAGAAGAAGGGGGGCAGACAAAATTACTATATGTCACCAACATCGACACTATCTGGTAAAGCACCAACCAGTCATTTTGGTACTCCTTTTCTTTTATAGCCACGCTGGCCTGGGTGCCAGGATGGCCTGAGCGCTAGGATGGCATGAGGTGATTTGGCTCGGGCCTGGCCCCACATCTTGCATGGATATTTAACCACCCTTTCGATTTGGCAATATCTAGTTAGTCCAAAAAACAATTATCTGGTAAAAATTATAGTAATTACTAGGATGGTTGAATTGAGACATGTTATATATGAAACTTGATAAAAAAAGGAGTAGATTCCATATAGAATGTAATTGAGACCTAATTTTGATCCCAATTCCAAAAGTTCCTTGGATACATTTCAGTAAGAGACTAATACATGAAATCCTGCGATTTGTGTATTTAACATGTTGAACAAATTAATGCCCTTAGTTCATGTTACACTCTAATGATAATCTAAGATAATCTTGATTGTAATGTTTAATAATAAGGTTTCTAAAGAGAGTAACCATACACATGATTAATTAGGGTTGTAAAATCAAAATCATAATTTATGATGATCTTAATGAACTTAACCTGATCTAAGTGTTCATAATGAAGGGGTATGGCATATATAACAATTAGGGTTTCACCTATGATTAATATGTAGGGAATTAGGGCTTGTTCCCTATTCCTTATCTAAGCCTGCGACAACCCTAAAACCAAGATTAGGACCCAAGTAGGGTTTAATCTAAATAATTTGCTGGTGACACTTTAAGATATTATACATGTAGATTAAATGATGATTGCTTGGATTGGTCTTTGCTTGCTTGATTGGATTATATGATTGAAGTACATGAAGTGTGATTACATGATCTGCATGGTTCTTCACTGAGGTACATGGTTACAATTATGACTACCCACAATATCGATTATTGAAGTTTGTCAGATGTTTCTCGATAATTGAATAAATAAAGTGTTGGATGTCTATTTACCTTCAATTCAATTATAATGCCACTATGAGTACTTCGTAAGATAAGATATCATATTTTGAACCCTAGGATGATAAGAATCAAGGGGCGATGCACATTTGCCAGGATCAAACAGTCCTCATGCGCATGATAGCATATCTAATGTGGGTTAGAATATGAGATTATAATGACCGTTCTAATTTGAAAATAATTGAATGACTACATGTTGTTATATTACTTGTACACTTTTGCGTGCACCCCACATACATAGATCACTTATGATATACTAATTTGTGCTTTGTTTCATGCTATTTTAAGAAAATGCGAGATAAGAAGTTATCAAGACTTGATGAATTAAATGAAATCTACCTGAAAGCATGTAAGATATGTAAAGGAGGAATATCTAGATACTACTTATCATATATACTTGTTCCATGTTAGAAATTCATGTAATTCATTAGAGGAGCATCATTGTATAACTTGTAAACAATATTTGTAAATTAATGGAAAATATTTGATATTATTTGTTATTTGGTTAAATATGGATCTTGGGAATTTTAGGTAATGGCTCTCAACTTCAAGGTCTTTCATTAATTGGGGGGATGATCAAAAGTGAGGTTATTACATTTTGGTATCAAAGCCTTAATTTGTTCAAATAATATTTAATAATTTATAATTTCAAGTAATCTGTAGACACATAAGGATACTTATTAAGGCATGACGTTACAGTAATGGTGTCTAGAATGGATCATGGTTTTGATGACTAGAAATATTTTCCTCTGTACCATTAATGTAACATCCCTGACCTGGGTTATGCTTTAACCCTAGATGTTTAGTTTAATAAAGATAATTATATGTTTGATCTTATCTTTTGAAAAGTAATTAAGGCTCAAGAGGAACTTATGTTTCGATTTTAGTTCTTTTTGAATAATGTTGAAAATAATGTTTTTCCTGTTTTGGACTAAAGTGCCAATTACCCAAGTTGAGGGGTTAACTTGCAAATGTTACATGATAAAATGTTCCTCAAGTGTTGAAGCATCATAAGAGTGAAAATGATGCTGAGGTATAGCTACCACAAGCCTGAGCACCAAGAAAGAGCTTATTAAGCAATGTTTGTGCATTAAAACCTAGTTTTGGTGTAATGTGCAATTTACCCAAAATAAAGGGTTCAGTATGCAAAATACCACTTCTAGAGAGTCCCTAATGTTTTTGGTATCATTTCAAGACAATAAAATTAGAGGGGTGTCTCATTTGAATCTCTTTGAAGGAGAGAGAATCTTGATATTAAAATAATCAAGATTTAAGCATAATTGAAACCTTAATTCAATTTAATGCAAAAATAAATATATTAATGGAAGTTCCCATCAACTAATAAGGTTGTGGTTGAAATCCTATAATGCAAGGACGTCTAAATGCCTTGAGTTGAACCGAAAGATCCTAAGTAGGTGAAGAAATCCACTTGCATTTGTTAATTAAAAAGAATTGTCCACTAGAAATGGATAATAGTATTATAATGATTAAGGTGCTTAAAGTGGTTGCTTTTAATTCCAGGATAAACGAGAGTTTTTTGAAGGAAAAGATGTTGGCTTCAGAAGCAAGGAAGGGATGGGGTATGTGGCACATGAAATAGGAGTTGAAGGATTTTTCTACTACTTTCTCTCTCTTGAAAATTCACATACATATACCCCATTTTCCACTTACTTGAAAAACTTTTTTTTCGAATCCACTTTCTTTCTTTGCTTGGGCCAAGCACAAGGGAGTTTAGGAGCAATAGGAGGACATGCCCCAACATGTAGGTAAGCTCCATAGTCATCTTCAACCTTGATTTTATGGTGGAAATCGAAATTCAATGCTTATTTTCTTCTTTTCTCCACTCAATGCTCAATCTTGATCATCCTTTGCATCCAAAGACTTGAGAACGGACCTTGGACAGTTGAGAAAACTTCATTCACCATTGAGGGCGTGAATCTTGAAGCTTGGATTCAACCTTGAAGGCGGGTTATATAACTTGAACCCTTAAATGTTATTATTGATTCCATTTCTTCATCATATGTTGAATCCTTTTTCATTCTCGAATTTCCTTTTTATTAATTGTTGAAATCACAACAAAGATCATAGAAAATTTCGAAGGTTTGTAGCTTGAATATGATGATGTCATCTTAGCACACATCTCAACAAAAATATTGAGAAAACGGTTTCACTTCTTGGTGAGTAAACGGTCTCAAGACCGTTTGGTCAACAAGAACGATTGAGACCAAACGGTCTCAAGACCGTTTAAGGTCAGTGTTATGGTTGGATGAAGATCCAATGGTTGCAATTGATCTAGTCTCAAAGGATTCAACACTTGATGGTTCCTTGATTACAAACCCTAGATCGATTGAAGTTGAAACCCTAATTTTAAGTTCAATCGGTTTCATTGTTGAATTGAGACCAAACGGTCTCAAGACCGTTTAGGGTTAATAATTTTTAATTCAAACAGTCTCAAGACTGTTTAGGGTTAATAATTTTTTAATTCAAACTGTCTCAAACCATTTAGGGACTTTGAGATCAAGACCATTTGGAGGTTGAGTACTTCAAGACCGTTTGGAGGTTGAGTACCTCAAGACCATTTGGAGGTTGAGTACTTCAAGACCGTTTGGAGGTTGAGTACCTCGAGATCGTTTGGAGGTCAAGAACCTCAAGACCGCTTGGAGGTCAAAGCACCTCAAGACCGTTTGGAGGTCAAAGCACCTCAAGACCGTTTGGAGGTACAAAAGGTTCAAGACCGTTTGGAGATTCAATTGAACCAAGGCCGTTTAAGGTCTAAACGGTCTCAGACCGTTTGGAGGATTGGATCAAGACCGTTTGAAGGGTCAATTAGTCCAAGACCGTTTGAGGGTCAATGGGTCCAAGACTGTTTGAAGGGTCAATTGGTCCAAGACCGTTTGAAGGACTAATTGGTTCAAATCATGTAATTACTTATAATCCCACAAGTGGTTGAAGCGATCTTAAGGATGATTTCAATGGAAGAACTTTTAAAGTATTTAAGTGATTAGGATAATTAAAGTGATTATCACTTGATGCCTATGAAAGTAATAATTCCAATACACCATGATAAACATAGGTGTATGTCCTTAGGGAGAGGTTAAGTCAACCTAATAAGGTATGATGATGATGTTATGTGTGTTCCTAAGTACATGGAATAATGATAAGTATGATTAATACTTAACCAATGCTATGTGCTCCAAAATATGTGGAAGCACTAATTTAGGGTTGGATTAATGAGATAATCATAAAAACTTAATTAATGGAGAATGGAAACCGTAATCGAGAAAGATGAGAAACGCTAACCCTAATTTGAGTAAAGGGTTGTGAAACCCTAATACAGGGTGATGTTATGTGAAAACCTAATAAAGGGTGATGCTATATGAAACCTTAACCCTAATATTGGGTGAAGGTATGTGAAACCCTAATTTTGGGTTATAGTGCATGAAACCCTAATCTTGGGTAATAAGATGATAAACCCTAACCCTAATGAGGGTATAGTGATGTTACCCTCACGTTGCATAGTGTAATTGATATAACTGTTATCATGTGTATGAACCATGCATGTATCATGAGATGTTGGGCATAGCCAGGTATGAGCTATGATGCTTTATTATTGAAATTGTTTTATGGGCCTAGGGAGCCATAATATGCTTTGTTTCCTAGAAAGAGGTAACAAGAGATTACATGGGCCTTGAAAGCCATGTGAGATGCTTGTGTAGCAAGTATCATGTTTACCATGGTCAGATGACCTGAAGGTATTAGTTACCTGATAAGTGGTAACAAGTGTCCTTTGATGAACTGAGGATTTGAATACCCATATTCCATAATCAGGATGATGATATGTTAAGGGATGAGAATGCCCATGATGTGACAAGGGATTGAGATCCCAATATTTTATAAAGCTTCAAGAAGTATTTGATAGAAGTATTACACATTATTTGTAGCATTTGTTATGATAATTTATGTTTGAAAACCTGACTGATGCTAAGAGAATATGCTAATACACTTAATTAATCAAGTGAAATCTTATCATGTAGAGCCCTGACCATAGATCCATCATCGTTAGTAGTTGGTGATGGTGAAACAGGTTTTCCTATGGGAATTCCTGGAATGTATATTTTGAATATGTGGGGGTAATGGGAGAAAATATCCTTACGCCTCATAGGAATGACTGAGGGCCATATCCTATGCACAGGAATGGTTATGTACCATATCCTAATAAGAGTATGGCTATGGGTCATAACTCCACAATACCAGGCATTGGCTACGGGCCATATACTAAAAAGAGTATATGCTACGGGCCATAACTCTATAGCGAAGATGCCAGTATATCCTAGAAAACTATTTAGTAGAGACACAAGATGTCCTGCATATGATCTCGTATTGACTAAGACATATGAGGTGATGGAGACCGGCTCTTCCATTGACCTATGTATGGTATCGATGCTTTACGTAATTGTGGTCGGTTGGAGCATGAGCAGTATACCTCATCTCCTTAGGGCATAAGTATGATTGTAAAATGTAATCAGCCATGTAGCGTATTTTCTTAAGAATGAAATACGGAAATCATTGGTTGATGTTACATTGCTTATTGTATCCTAAAGTGGATAAATATTATACATGTTCTTCATATTCCTTATTAAAATGAAAAGATGATCTACTGCCTTATCATTTACAACTATAATGCTTTAGAGGATGATATTGTTTTATTCTCCTTAATAATGATTTAATCCTGCTGTTCAATAACGATTCCTCTGCTCAGTTTGTTGCTATTATTCTGTAATAATAATGTTTCTGGCAGAGAGTTATATCTCTCGCAGGGGAAATTTCAATTGTCTCACCCCTGTGGGATCCTACATTTTTAGGTGGACGTGGACGAGGAGGTAGAAACCCTACACCTGGGGAAGGACAGCAACACCAAGGACAGCAGTGACATCTCAGGTGGAGATACTGACTATCGTGTCTTGTAAATATGAGTCCTATGAGTCGTTCTGTACTCTCAGGTCCTAGGAATTAGTAGTTAGTGATTTCATGAATCGATCTGAGATTTTGGCTTGATGCCTCGAGGTTCTTATGTTGCCTGTGTATAGTTTTAACAGAGCAGTTGATTTTTGTAATCCTCGAGAAGGGATGGTACAAGATATGTACATATGAACCAGGATGTAAATAAAATACAGTGGTTCTTGATAAAAAAGAGTTTTCCTATGTTTGGATCTCTTTGTAAATGGTTTTAATTTTTAGTGATTTTTAGTAATCCACTATTAATGATTGCTTTCGCTTAGTTAATGACGTTTTATTCGAACGCTGCATGACAATTAAGTTGTTGTATGAGGACTCCCTTTGTCAATGTGATACCAGCGTAGCCAGAACCTAGGTCCTACCTTATTTAATGTTTCATCTAAGTCTTCTCATCTCAAATTTCATTCACTTCTCATCCTCTTTCTTAATAAACCCTACAAGATACTTCCCTACTCAACTCAAGTTACGGGTTTGGAGAAGAAGTACAATTAAGGCATCATTTTCCAATTAATGTACATGTAATATTGAAATAATGATAAAGTGAAGAAAAATGTTTTATGGGTTTTCTTAGAAAGGGTAAAATCTAGATGTAGTTAGGGTTGGTTTAGGTAAACCCTAGTGGGTCAAGGGGTATAGAAACCCTAAGGGGGTATTTGGTTCGGGATCCAATCCAGACTAGGCGTTGTCTTTTTGTCCCACATAGGCGCTAATCCTGACTAACCCAGTCGAGATACAATATTGTTTTGTTTGGAAAAAACCGTACTGATGGGGTCCGTTTTGGATTTTGTAATCCTCAAATCCAGACCAAGTCAGTCCTGTTATCAACAAGATTTTGGGATCCCAGTCGGGATTTGGCTCTATCTTTTGTGTTATTTTATTTTATATGTCAGACTGTAAAACACAAGTGACGAGGCGAGTCCATTTAATGAGTGCTTGCAATGGATTGGGTTACCAAAAAAATAGGTCCTAATCTCGATAAACTAATTTGGATCTATCGATTAACTCGATCTGGATTTCGTAATCTCAATATCAAACCAAACAAGGACTAAGAGGTAGTGTATAATCTATAAACCTAACCCAAATCCTGGGAAATGGGAGTGGTGTGGGTGATATAGTAACCTTACCCATACAAGCACTAATTACAATAAAAGGAAAAATACAAATGAGTTAAATGATGTAGTTTTTCATGCATCTGTATAAGTGGGCCAAGGCATTCATGTAAAAGGTTTAAGAAACCAATGGTTACATAAAGTGAAAATATGATACCCTTAATTCAACTTTTAGGTTTGGTGTCTCGACTTGGGGTGGGTCAACCCAAGAGTGGGAAAAGGACCAATGGGGGAGGTAAAACCCTAATCCTGTGTGGTCAGGTTGTGGCTTGAGGGCCTAACCTTCTCCTTGGGTCAAGAAGACACCCAAGATTAGGACCTTTTCTCGAAGGGTGAGTTGACCAATCATTTTAAGAATTGAGGTAACCTTGAATGTCACCTAAAGTGTGAAGGATTAGGTATACAAAATACAAAAGTACATACAATTTTTTAACCCAGTTATTCCATCTTTGAAGGACCCAAGGAAAGTCACTAGGGAAGTGGCTTAAAGTATGTGACAAAGTTAGGATAGGAAGTTTACTAAGAGGCCAATCCGGCAGAGGAAGGCTGCTGTAAAAAGGAAAGTCACTCAAATGACTAGTGATCAAGCCAGGATAGGAAGGTCACCAATAGGCCATGTCGAGAAAGGAAGGATGATATAAGAGGAAGGTATTACAACAACAGGTGATCAAGTCAGGATAGGAAGGTCACCGATATGCACAGTTGTTAAAGGAAGGCAGATATAAGAGGAACTCATTGAAATGATTGGTGATCAAGTCGCTATAGGAAGTTACCAACATGCCAATCCAGGAAAGGAAGGCCAATATGAGAGAAAGTCATTGTAATGAATAGTGACCAAGTTGGGAAAAGAAGGTCACTAAAAGGCCAAGTTAGGAAAGGAAGGCCGCCATGAAGATGAAACTCGAGAAGGGAAGGTCACCATGAGCCCAATGAAGGGACATAAAGTGAATAATATGTACCAAAGAGATGAAGGAAATATGGGTTAAAAAATTACATAAGAAAATAACGTGTGAAAATTGTTAATGTTTTGATATCTCAATAAACCCTAGGTAGGGTAGAGCACTAAGTAAATGCTAAGGTAAAGTAAGGATGTTTATAGGTACATAAGACCTATGAGGTTAGGAGGTGATCATGCCCTAAATGAATAAGACTAGGAGGTGAGGAGTTAGCCATTCATGTTTGCTAGAGGCCCATGGGTCAGGAGATTGGCCACCTCCATGATTTCATGAGGCCCAAGGTGTAAATGTGAGAGGCACTTCTTAAGTAAATTAGGCCCATGAGGCCATGAGAAGATCACTCCAAAGGTACTTGTACCCCTACATACCTTGAGGGAATGACTAAGGCTAATGATGTATGAAGTGTAGAAATAAAAGACACAAGAAGTCATGTAATAATGAAATGTTAAGGGGCTCATGCACAAAATCAAGAGTGAGTAAGGCACTTGACTTCATGATATATAAAAATATTGTGTAATTAAAAAGAATTCATGGTTTGGAGTTGTTGTTGAGGTGATTCAACCTAAAATGTAAAATTTTAAGATCATTTGTGGATACACCATCTCTACTATTAGAATAGAATGAACTTTATTTTTGGGCTGCAATCAAATGCTTATTTCATCTTATTATGACACTACTACAGAAAATGCTTTTTACAACTATTCATTTTTCCATTTTACAACAGGTGTTAACTGTTGTATTAGATCGCATGGTCTTATGGGGGGTGCTTTATATAACATGTGATCGCATGTTGTAATACATATATTTTATACAACTGTTATAACATGTTGTCTTTTGATGAATGGCCTGTTGTAAAATGGGTATTTTACACAACATGTGGTGCACCCGTTGTAATATATATTATACAACAGTTGAACCACGTTGTCTTTCGCTAAACACACCCGTTGTAATAGGGTTTTTTTTACAACATGCGGTTCACCCGTTGTAATATATATTATACAACAGTTGAAGTATGTTGTCTTTCACTAAACACACTCGTTGTAATTGGTAGGTTTATTACAACATGCAGTGCACTTGTTGTAATATACATGTTTATACAGAAGTTGAAGCATGTTGTCTTTCCATACATTCAACCATTGTAATAGGGTTGTTAATACAACATGGTGTGTGTTTGTTATAATATATGCATTTTATACAACAAGATATGCATGTTGTAGTTCACTAGAAACACCTGTTGTAATAGGTGTCTTTTTTCCAGACACACCTGTTGTAATAGGTGTGGATAACACAACATGTATTGTTTGTTGTAGAATCATAAATTTTAAAACATATTATTAATTATTGTCTTTGATTAGAGTTTGACAAGTTATATATATATATATATATATATATATATATATATATATATATTAATATATCAGGAACATGTGTAAAAACCATGTGGATTTTATTCATCCTATCCCCAATAAGGCAAATTCAAATATAGGAAAAAATGTTGTACAACATTGGGTAAGCTTACATATATGGATACAAATGAATACAAATGAGAATTCAGCAATTCTTGAACTCTAACAACACGATTTGGGCATCATCAAAGTTTTAAATAAGATTGTGTATGTATAACAAATAACAATGAAAAATTATATATATATATATATATATATATATATTAATATATCAGAAACATGTGTAAAAACTATGGGGATTTTATTCATCCTATCCCCAATAAGCCAAATTCAATTATAGGAAAAAATGTCATACAACATTGGGTAAGCTTACATATATGGATACAAATGAATACAAATGAGAATTCAACGATTCCTGACCTCTAACAACACGATTTGGGCATCATCAATGTTTTAAATAAGATTGTGTATAACAAATAACAATGAAAAATTCTTTAAGGTATAAGACATGATTAGATCTCTTCAAGACATTCATATGAGCAAGGTCCATGTCGTCTTGTATAATTCTGGCTTCTCTTGTTGGCATCACCGTTGGCCAATTTCCCATCACAACACAATTATTACCATGTAGTTTCTTCTCAACATGAAGATCTGATCACTTGCCAATGAATGAGTTCTTTCTATCTCCTTACTGAACCGTAAAGTTTTATAACATACCTGAAAAATATTTCAAAGTCACATTAAAAGTTGTGAACACACTCTTAACATTAGGTATGCATGCATTTGAATCGGCCAAAGAAAGTGAATATCCAATTTTAACATGTACAAACTTAAATTGACATGCTTCTCATCGGCAAGAACAGGTATTACCAGGTTGGTAAACAAATGTGCAATATGAATTGTGAGTAATAATAATAAAATATAATGTTATACTCAATGTATCAACATGATCATCCTCTATTTTTCAATCAATAATTGAAGATTTATAGTATATAAGACTGTTGGTATCCAATCACCAAAAATGAAAAGAAATAGAAATGCAAGCAATTTTATTGATATTAAGCTCTTTGTACAGTTTCCTTCCTTAAATATGAATCATACACAAATATTAAATAAACAATTAATGGTTATTTTCTATTTTTCGAAGGAGTCATGAGGCTATGTTGTATACTCCACCCTCCCCTACAAGTCTCCAGAAAAGGACAAAAGTTACAACATGCCTAGTATAAATATTTTATATCCACGCCATGATCCCTATAAGTATACTAGGGAGGAATTTCCATATCCATTATGTAGTCTTGCACGTGTTAAAAGGACTTAACCAGTCAACACTCTTTTGGCCTATCATGTGTTAATAACTACTGAGTCAGTTTTGACATCATAAGTCTACGTCTCCACGTCAAATCAAAGCATTGAATCTGAGATATATCTATAAGTTTGTGTTATTGACCGGCCTAAATCGCGCGTCCAAAAGTGGAGGCGGATTTGAGGTAGTCGAGATTTTACATTTATAAACCTGAATCCTTCTAGGCCCCTGCAACTTTGCTTACGGGGTCGAAGTAGATATACAGGGTCGAACACAGGGATAAGGGGGGTAGTGTTGAGAACCCATAATCGACACGCTACACTCCGGCGGGTAAAAAGAGATAATAAATTCCCCAAAAGGGAAAAAACAAGATGTCACAAACAAAGTAAGAAAACTATCTCCAACTGGAGTTACAAGAGAGATTTAAGGTTTTTAGCCATTTAGCAGTTTTTAGGGGTTTTCGTGCAATAGAGACAGAAAGATAAAACTAGAGCTAGAGCAAGGTACGAGGGATAAGACTTCGGTAAAACAAGCAATAGCAGTAACATCCTGCACCCCTCCTCTCATAGCGGGTACCTCTAACCAAGCATCAACACCCCTCTCAAGGTTGCTGGACTTAAGTTAGAGAGGGATGTTACTGAAACAACTCCGTTCCAGGCACTCTCGTACTCTTGAATCGGACCAAATACTAGAGCCACAACACAACTCTCGAAGTTGTTGCGATGGGAAAACACGATTTGGTAGCTAAGCGAAACGCGATCCAAACATGCAAGCTAGAGTTCAGATATCAAACATGGCAGCCATCCAACACATGTACCAAGCATAGAGCAACAAGTAATTGACCTTTTCTATTTCTATAAGCATATAAATGTTTGATTACAATGCATGAATTAAAGAACTAAATAACTGAAAATAAAGATAGATGTCGCCTTCTTGATATAGAAGGACGACAGGGTGTAGCGGCTCTCCAGCCCGATACCGGTCAGGAGCCTAGCCCGATATAGCAGTGTCGGGCGGCACGCTTGACGACCGTCTGTATCGGTCAAGGACCCTGGCCGATATGCTCATGTCAGGCGGCGCACCCTCTCGGGCGGCACACATGATGGGCGAAGCGTATCATGTTCGATATCTTGCCGGGCATGGAGCGTCGCATTCTACTGGCGGGCACTTGTGTCGGGCGCTTGTGTCGCTTATCAACGTTGGCCTATATCGGCCCATAGTGTCGCCCCACGGTCCTAAGTGAACCATCCCCTCCCTCTCGGGATGAGGAAGAGCTCACCTAGAGTCGCCCAACACGAGCACTGGGGCACAATATTCTCACAGTTCTCCCTCAAAGATCGCTCAAAGTTCCCAACTTTCCGAACCTAACTTTTTGACTTCCTGTAACTGCTATTTATAGCCAGCTGGCTGGGGGAAGTTATGGTGCTCGAAGCGCCACGTGTCCTCCTTGTGCGCGGGTTGTTGGACGGACGATACAGGTAAAACCCGGCGTAGGGGTGTCGGCTATCGGTCACATGACGGTCGGCATGCCTGCCGGTGGGTGGCTTTGTCGGGCGACAAGCTGGGTTGTTGTGGCGAGCTTGGCTCCCTGTCGGGTAGAATGCGTATCGTCCGTCAGCTTCCTCTTGCGCGACATCCCTTTGTCGTGCGTCATGGTGTCGCTCCACCCTGTCGGGTAGAAGTTGTATCGGGCGTCAGGAAGGCCAAAACAAACTTGGACTTATTTGTGGGCCGGGACCGCCTTATTGTACCAAAATGAGGAAAAACTCTGCAAAAGATGGAAATATTGGATTAAGAGCATTTTTGGCCAATTATTGCGAAAGTACTAATAAAAGAGAGGAAAATAGCAGAAAAGGGCAGTTTTGATAACAGAAAAAAGGGCAAAAACATCACAAAAATAGGTGTTATCAACTCCCCCAAACTTAGCATTTTTATTGTCCTCAATCAATATTTAAACTATATTTAGCGATGCTTCTTCTGCTCAGAAAAGCTTTCTATTCAAAAGGTGAAACAAGAATCGTAATGCCTTAAAAATAATGTTGTCTCATTACGAACAAAAGACTTAATTTTTCCTGCCTTATTGTTTAAGTAAGATTCTTCTCTATAGCTTCGGTGAGACTTTGTTGTATGATTCCGAAGTTAGCTTACACACCAAACAACTTTATTTTTGGGGCAGAAAGTTGTGTATCGGGTAGGCTAAGGCTTTTTGGGGTTTTTCCTTGTTTCCCATCGGTCCATCCAGGTAAGGGTCCGTTAGCGGGCAAGTGGTCCCTGTAGTCCAAGCCAGTTGGCTTTAGAGAAGTGATTTCACATCCTACGTACCACTGCCCCGGATCTACCATGCCTAAAGATGGGTACTTTTGGAAAGCAAGTGGGTATATATATATTTTTCTTTTATTTTATTGGGAACAACTCTCATGATTTTATTCACTCTCATAAGGCTTCTCTCTCTTTTTGGGATTTTCATTGGGTGAGGGGAAACAAAGATATTTCTGCTATTTGGGCAGCTTTTTCCTTCTCCATACTTGTCTCTTAGCTGTTTTGCGAGATTATTATATTTTTCGAAATTTTTGGCATTGAAAAATGTAATCTTCTCGTTTGTTTGAAGCAGCATTATCAAAAACATATAACAGAACTTGCATCTCGTTAAGCACAAAGAAAACTAACTTTGCAAGAAGTCGCAACAGGTTTTTACTATTATAGCAGCTTTGTACATATGTTTGGGAATAAAAGAAAAAAATTTCAAAATTTTTATATGAAGATAAATATGTACACAAAAGAATAATGAATAAGGGGCAAAAGAATGAAGAAATTTCAAAAATTTGTACCTCCCTCACTGGTACATGGTACCCCCCAACTTGCTCCACGCTCTGTCCCAGAGTTGTGAAGTAGATAAGGTGAGGTAATGTTTTATTCTAGTGAGGTTACGCCTGCGTCAGATAGAAGCTCCCACACATATTCTCTCCTTTTGCTGTGATAGACGTTGTGGTGGAGCTGGTCAGGCTTTTCTTTGTTTGCTATCCATTCCAAGACGTAGATGTCACAGTCGTTGGATAAAGGAAGTTGGTGCGGACTGCGGTGGCAGAACTGGAGCTCGTGCCACTTGTTTGCTTGCATATCCAGGAATGGTTGGATCATCTTTGCCACCTCGTCGTAGTATTTTTGTACCAAGCGCTCAACGGATGACAAAGGTTCAGACGTACACGGCATGAAATGGTTCTTGTTTCCATCCGAGCTGTTGTAGAAAATTCCTGCTCATTCCCGGGTGTAAACTGCTAGGAGCATCCAGTGGTGGTAATGTAGAACTGGGAGGAAGATCTCACAGGGAACTCCGCTCGCCAACTTCTGTAGAAATACTTTCTTCGCTCCTGTTTCATCGGCGAGGCATATGTCATTGAACAGCATAGGATGGGAAATATATGCTTGTTCTAGCTTTGGCTGTATGTACTGGATGTAAGCGGTTGCAACCGTTACAGCTAAGCACCCTCCTTCCTTCACTATGTCCCTTAGATCATCAACTAGGACTACGACATCGCCTGCCTGAAAGGCATCAACCGATGGGGTTGAATCAGCCAATTATTCTGGATGATGCTGACCTGCTCCTGTGTGAGAGTTGCACATGAGAAGTGGTTGAAATTTGTGATCAGCCCTTCTGAAGCTTCAGGCAAAGCAGTGTCCTCCGTCCCGTGCACTTTCTTCAGGACTGCCAACTGCTTTCCTGCCCCATGTATGACGGTCGCCACTTCCTCTTCTTTTTCTAAGGAGTTGTTGGACTGAGAAGAGCTTTCTTCCAGGTCACTGTTCAACAGCTGCTCCGGTACCCCTGCGTCCCGGAAATAGCACTTGTCCTTAATTAGGAGCATGGCATAAATGCTCCGGCGTTGATAGAAGGACGTGCCTTTGAGGACTCCCAAGTTTCAAAATGTGTTGAGCGCCTCAATTGCACCTAGGATGGCTATAGCGTTGTTTCCACTCCCCTCTTCTATCTGTGTGGGGAGGTCTCAGATAGTGAAGAAGTTCCAAGGTCCTTGGTGATGTTGGCTTCCACGCTTTATGGCTCGTTGCAGACGCAGCGGGAAGAGTCTCAGCTTCACGTCCTTCGGGCGGCAGAAAACACCCCCGGAGTGTGGCACTTCGGCATTGCTGCAGCACAGCAACCGGACGTTGCGGTTTCTGAGGTCTACTATGCAGAGAAACCACATGCTCTGGTGCTTTTATGGGGCCATAACCAGGTTCGACCTATGCTCTTCAATGTGCTGCAGCATGTTGGCCACCACACGGGAGTCTTGATCTCCTTTCATCAACCTTCTTGCCAAGGTCGGGGTGGCTGTGTATACTGCTCTCCGACCTGTCCTGGTGCTGATACTCTCTATTAGCGCATTCTCTAGGACCCTGAATAGTCTTTTACCGACCACGGCCGGCGTGCGGAACATGCCGCGAAGAACCTTCCGCCGCACCGAAAGGTAGTCGTCGGTCCAGACGACATCATCTTCATCTGTCTGCGATCGTAAGACCTTATTCAGCAGCTTCTGGTCTCTGATCATCAGGCATCCGATGGCTTGTCTGTCAAAATCAGCCATCTCGAAGGAGGGTAACTCGGATGGCTCATGAAATCTGTCTGCCATCGAGCGCCTCCCTCAGGGTAGATGTCTTTTATTGACTGTGTAGACATCTCCCTTTTCTCCCTCAGACTCTTTGGAAGAGTCTCCCCCGATGCTGATATCTACGCTTTCGTCCTCGACTTCATCCAGCGGGATGGAGATGTTTGCATTTCCCAATCCTAAGGAGCTCTCCTATCCGCTGGGAGTTCCTTCGGCCGATCCTTGTTGCGTACCCTCCTTGGGCATTGAGGATCGTCTACTGGAGGAGGACGACACTGTTCCCGAGGGGGAACCTGATGAAGAGGGATGAGAGCCCCGACTGGGAGGTGACAGCGACCATCTCGGCTGCCTTCGGCGTGGATGGTCATCACTTCTGTCCATTCTCTGCTCGAGCCTATCTAGTCGTTGGAGAACTTGCTGCATTGTTGCATTCAAGGCCTCTAGTCCACCAGGCGGGCTCGCTAGAGTCAGTAGCTCTCTTTCTTGGCTATCCAGCTGATGCGATGATTTTGAGTCGCATTTATAGACCTTTTTCATATGTGTTTTGTGCTCTAATTACTCATTTTTATGGATAATATTGCATAATTCACTTAATTTGGTCTTTGCCATCATATTATATCAAATCCCCTTTGTTTTACTATTTTAAGCATTATTTATCATCTTATTATAAATTGTGTGGATTTACTGGGTCCTGTTGTTAAATTTCAGGAAAAACAAGTATCTGATTCCGTCGATACCATCGACGGAAGTCGATACCATCAACCAAGCCACAGGTTGTCAGCCGAGAAGAGCAATACAGAGTCGATACCATCGACGCTTAAGTCGATGGTATCAAGATCCCTTCAAGTTGCTGGCGAGGAAACTGTCGATACCATCGACCCAAGTCGATGCCATCGACACAAGGGGAGCTACAACGTCGCTAAACGACAACAACCGACGCTAAAGGAGTCGATACCATCGACACACAAGTTGATGGTATCGAGATCACCACAGGCGCTCAGAATAAAAGAAAGGAAAGTTGCCGCTAATCCGCCGGGTCAATACCATCGACCCGCGTCGATGGTATCGACGCCGGCAGATATGCGTTGGATTTGTTTTGATCTCGATCGGACGGTTGTTGTTATTTGACGACCTAATTAGGGACTTATACCTAATGACGGCCGCCCAGACAAGAAAAGGGATCATATTTTGGATTGCACGAGTGCCTAGGAGGAGAGAAAGGAGAACGGAGGTCGAGAAGCTCATCCCGGGTAATTCGGACGCTGCCGAAGACGATTTCCACCACTGACAGGCGGGGAAGCTCGTGTTCTACGCCAAGGATCCACCGGTTCTTCTCCGTTCAGGGGTTTTCCCATTTATTTCCCATTTTTCTTATGAATTCCCCAATTTCTACCATGTATTCGTGTGAGATGAACATGAGAGGCTAAAACCCTCAATCTTTAGGACCGGGAGTAGCCCGGGAATGCATTGTATGACATTTTTATATCAATAATTCATATTTTTCTCTCAAATCTGTGGTATAGATTCGTTTTCTCCATTTCTATTGTTATGCTTGATCACCATAATAATAATTTAACACCCTTAATCACTTCGACAGAAGGATTAACGGTTGAAATGAGATGAATTCTACATTAATCAATAAAACCCTTGACAAAGGAGTTGTAAAATTAATGGTGGGAACTGAGAGACCGTTTATAATGCACTTAGTTTAGGGGAATGATTACTACGACGGTGGAATCAACCTAAATCTAAGTAGTGAATTACACCACGACAGTGGGTAATTCTGTTTTCAGGCCACTACCCGGATAGAGAGAGATGTGTGAGGAATTATATAAAACCTAATACAATGTTGACCCGCGCTGAAACCGCCATCCTAAAGATATCCCTTTGAATTGATTAAATTAACCTTTAATCGATTGTTTTCTTTGTTTGATTTTTATTTTCTTTTTAATTTGAATACAAAACCCTACTTTGTTAATCGGTCTAGCTGATTGCGATTAGTTAGTAGAAGTCTCCAATAATTCACGTATCCCTGAGTTCGACTCAGGCCTCACAAGGCCTATATTACTCGATGCGTATACTTGCGTTTTAGCGCGTAGTAAAATACACGTCATGTTTTTGGCGCCGTTGCCGGGGATACGGAGAATTATTGGCACTTTGAGTGCTAAGAGCGACCATTCTAGGCCACATTTTTTTTCATTTATTTTTTAGAACAATTTCAAAAAAAAAATTCCTTTATTTCTCTATAATTGTGTTGACTCATTCAAAGCATTGTACTGAACCCCTATTTCCATTTTTCAGGTACTTTGCATGGTGCACACACGTAGTCGAGACTACGTGAATCGCACACTTGAGGTTCCATCTACGGGACCAGAGGACGAGGACTACTACGAGGAGGAACACCACAGTGATATAAATTCTGAATCTGATCAAGAACAAGAAGAAGTAATGGCTGAAGCACAGACAATATGGGAGAAGATCAAGGCGTCTTCTTCCTCGGCATCAAAGGGGCCGATAAAGAAACAGGGGCTAAACATACCTACATACAAGATCGACCCAGCACTGATTAACTTGGTCAAATCCAACGCATTTCACGGACTGAAAAATGAAGATCCAGTGGCACACATTAGTCAGTTTGTGGAGAACTGTGATATGGTGAAGATAGATCGATTTCCGCAGGATGTGCTCTACCTCAAGTTATTCCCGAGTTCCTTAGCTGGAGTGGCAAGAGAGTGGCTTCATAACCTCGACGACGAGTTTGTTGAATCATGGGATCACATGGTGGAGGTTTTCTTCGAGAGGTTCTTCCCTCCTGAGAAGACCAATGATATGATCCGGAAGATCCACAATTTCACCCAACAGGCGGGTGAAACTTATTCTGAGACTTGGGAGCGATTCCAAGTCATGTTGAGGAGATGTCCACACCATGGACTGGACAAGGAAACCCAAGTGAAGATCTTCTACTTCGCTCTCTCCGAGCATGATAGAAGCAATTTGGACTCGGCTGGCTCCGGATTTTTCTTAAATAACACTGATACAAGATGCTGGGAAATACTGAAGAATATGGCACGAAAGCAATCTTGGGGGGAAAGAGAAAGAGGCCCAGTTGAGCAAGCAAGAGTTGTCAGTGAGTCAAAGGCAATGAGAGAGCTGAACGAGAAGATGGACCTTCTCGCAAAGAAGTTGCTGCAGAAGGAAGACAATGAGTCCGAGGATGAGGCTCAGGTCAAGTACATGAGGCAACAGCAGGGGTACAGGAATAACGATTATTCATGGCGGAAGGACAAGAAATTTTCATGGAAGGATCCAAATAACTTTCTGCAGGATCCGGACGCCAAACCTGCACCGGTCACGGAGGACAAGAGCACGGAGTTGCTAAATCAAGTCATAAAGCAAAATCAAGAGTTGATGAACACTTTTGGGCAGCAAATAAAGCAGCAGGGTGAATTGATGAACCAGTTTGGGCAGACTTTGCAGAGCCACGAGGCTCAAATGAGAACTATAGAGACTTCCATGGCGCAGATGGTAGCCGAGATTGCAAGCTTGAAGAAGCCGGCACATCCGGGTTTTCTGGGGAACACCAATGTTCCCGGGGGAAACCAACAGGCCAAGGTCATCTTATTGAGGAGCGGTAAGAAAGTGTTAAATCCAAGGGCGGATGACACAAGCACACTGCAGGACACAGTTGAAGAAGCAACAGTCAAAGAGCAGCCCGCACCTGTCATAGAGCAAACTGAGGACATAGCTGAAGATGGTAAGGAAGAACAAGCCACTGAGGAGGAACCACAGAAATTAACTCCCTATGTGCCACCTCATCAAAGGGCACATACCGTTCCGGTCCCCTATCCCAATAGTGCAAAAGCAAGAAAGGTGGATGCACAGTTTAAGAAATTTCTGGACAGCTTTAGGAAGTTATCAGTGAATATTCCTTTGCTAGAGGCGATCGAACAAATCCCGTCTTATGGGAAGTTTCTCAAAGATGTAATCACCAAGAAGAGAAAGCTACCCGACACTGAGGTCGTGGTATTGAAGGAGCAAGTGAGTGCTTTTATTATGGGCACTTTGCCGCCAAAGCGACAGGATCCCGGTTGTTTCAATATTTCTTACTTTATCGGGAAGTTCAAATTTGGCGAAGCACTTTGTGATTCTGGGGCAAGCATCAATCTGATGCCCCTTTCTACGTTCAAGAAACTTGGATTGAAGGAGTCGAGACCAAGTAACATGACCATCCAATTGGCCGATAATTCTGTGGTGAAACCGTATGGAATCTGTGAGGATGTTTTGGTAAAGGTAGACCGCTTTGTTTTTCCGGCTGATTTCGTCATTATGGAAATGCAGGACGAGCACGGAAATGAGTTACTACTTGGTCGCCCATTCCAAGCTACAGCTGATATGATCTTGGAGATGGGGAGAGGTCGCTTGACCTTGGGCATTGCGGATGATCGCTTTGAGATGGTCATGCCCAATGGGAATGCATCTAATAAAGCAAAAGCACATTGCAACATGGTTAAGCATGTGGAACGAAATATCTCACTTTGTCTTGGGAAGCCATTTTTGGACATGGCTCATGTTATGAGCAGGATAGATAATGGGACCCTAGCAGTGGACCTTATGGAGCAAACTAAAGTTGTCTCTTTATGCAAGGCTGTTGGGTTTCCAAATGATGAGAATGAGGACATTCCATCTTCATGGGAGGATGATGTGATTATTACTTCCGTCTTTGATGCATATCCGGAATTGCCTTTGGAGGCGTGTTTGTTAAATGTCACTTATGATTGGATGTGGAGTACTTCACTCAAGGAGTGCACCAAAATGCTTCAAATGCTTCCATGTTTCTACACGAGGCATTATGAAGATTTGGGTACACTTCCCCCACCGCTACAATCATCTCTTATTTGCCCACCGGATCTGGAATTGAAGCCATTGCCCCCCGCATCTGAAGTACGTCTTTCTAGCTAAGGAGGACAAGTTACCAGTGATTGTTTCTGCATACTTGAGTGCGGATGAGGAGGAGCAACTACTGATAGTGCTGAAGAACCACCGTGGAGCTTTTGGGTGGTCTGTGGCGGACATCAAGGGGATCTCCCCTACACTTTGCCAACACAAGATTCGGCTCGAGGAGGGAGCCAAGCCAGTCATACAGCCTCAAAGACGTCTAAATCCAAGCATGATGGAGGTTGTCAAGAAGGAAGTCATAAAGCTTCTTGCTGCAGGGATTATTTATGCCATATCCGATTCAACGTGGGTGAGTCCCACACAGGTTGTCCCTAAAAAGGGGGGAATCACTATCACTACTAATCTTTTGAATGAACCTGTCACCACCTGATTGGTAACCGGGTGGTGTGTTTGCATTGACTACCGCCGATTGAATGCCGCAACTCTTGAAGATCATTTTCCATTGCCATTTATCGATCAGATTTTGGAACGTCTAGCTGGTCGGTCGCATTTTTGTTTTCTAGATGGCTATTCGGGGTATAACCAGATTTCTATTGATCCTTTGGATCAAGAGAAGTCTACGTTTACATGTCCCTATGGGACGTTTGCTTACCGTCGTATGCCGTTCGGTTTATGCAATGCGCCGGCGACTTTTCAACGCTGCATGCTCGCCATATTCTCTGACATGGTAGAGCGGTGTCTTGAAGTTTTCATGGATGACTTCTCGGTGTATGGAGCGTCTTTTGATGAATGCCTTTATAACTTAGATAAGGTGTTGCAGCGGTGCGAGGACACACACTTGGTCCTCAATTGGGAGAAATGTCACATGATGGTGACAGAAGGAATTGTGCTAGGACACAAGGTGTCTAGCAAGGGTCTTGAGGTAGACCCCGTAAAAATTGAGGTGATTTCTAAGTTACCCCCACCAAATTCTGTAAAAGGGGTGAGAAGCTTTTTGGGACACGCCGGGTTTTATCGGCGATTTATTAAGGATTTTTCGAAAATCGCAAAGCCATTATCGGAATTGTTGGAAAAAGACACAGTTTTTGATTTCAATGAGAAATGTCTTCACGCATTCGAGGTTTTGAAGGAAAAGTTGATTTCAGCTCCGGTTGTTCAAACGCCGGATTGGACAAAGCCATTCGAGTTGATGTGTGATGCGTCCGATTATGCTGTGGGAGCTGTTTTGGGGCAAAGGGTAGATAACAAGCCTGTTGTGATTTTCTACGCCTCAAAAACACTTAATGATGCTCAATTGAACTACACAACTACGAAAAAGGAGTTACTGGCCGTCGTGTTCGCCTTTGAAAAATTTCGGCAGTACTTAGTGGGTTCTAAGGTGGTTGTGTGGACTGATCACGCTGCAATAAAGTATTTGATGGAGAAGAAGGATGCGAAGCCTAGACTAATTAGGTGGATTTTGCTCCTACAAGAATTCGATATTGAAATCAAGGACAAGTCGGGAATTGAAAATGTGGTGGCCGACCATTTGTCTAGGTTAGAGAGGGTTGATGAACAAGGTTTGCACATACCCATTACCGAGACCTTTCCCGATGAGCAACTTTTAAAAATTGATTCTAAAGAACCATGGTTTGCGGAAATTGTGAATTATTTGGCTTGCGGGATCATCCCGGAGGATTGGTCCTATCAAGAGAAAAAGAAATTCTTTCATTCATTGAGATATTATTTTTGGTATGACCCGATTCTCTTGAAGCAGTGCAGGGATGGTATTCTTCGCAGGTGCGTGCCGGAGGTGGAGTACGAGAGTGTTCTCCATCACTGTCATGCGTCGCCTACAGGAGGACACCATGCTAGCTCTCGGACAGCAGCTAAAGTGTTGGAGAGCGGCCTTTATTGGCCCACTTTGTTCCGAGATGCCTATAATTTTGTTAGGTAATGTGACCCGTGCCAGCGCGCAGGTAACATCTCAAGGAGATAGGAAATGCCCCTGAATGTATTTCAGGAAGTTGAGGTATTTGATTTATGGGGCATTGACTTCATGGGACCCTTTGTGTCCTCAAATTCAAATCTTTATATCTTACTTGCTGTAAATTATGTGTCGAAGTGGGTGGAGGCAATCCCCACAAGGACTAATGATTCGAACGTAGTGTGCAGGTTTGTCAAAGAGAACATTTTCTACAGGTTCGGGATTCCCCGAATGATCATAAGTGACGGAGGCACACATTTTCGAAATCAGAAATTTGCGACACTTTTAAAGAAATATGGGGTCAAGCACAACATCGGCACCCCATATCATCCCCAGACGCAAGGACAAGTGGAGGTATCAAATAGAGAAATCAAGAAGATTTTAGAAAGGACCGTAGCATCCACAAGGAAGAATTGGAGTGTATTGCTACCGGACGCGCTTTGGGCTTATCGAACGGCGTACAAAACACCTATAGGCACCACGCCTTTTAGGTTGGTGTACGGTCGGGCTTGCCATCTTCCGGTGGAATTAGAGCACAAGGCCCATTGGGCGCTAAGAAGGCTGAACTTGCGCTATGATGAGGCTGGGAGAAAAAGGTTGTTTGAATTGAATGAATTGGATGAGCTACGCATGACGGCGTATGAGAATGCCCGCATCTACAAAGAGCGCACAAAGCTGATCCACGATCGCCATATTGAGCTACGCACGTTCAAGAAGGGAGACAACGTTCTATTGATCAACTCCCGTCTCAAACTGCATCCCGGGAAGCTGAAATCCCAGTGGAGTGGACCCTTCATTGTGGAAGAGGTGAAACCGCACGGAGCAATTCTTGTGCGTGATGGAGATGCCACGTTCTTGGTGAACGGGCAACTCTTGAAGCTGTATTTTGGTGAGAACTACAAGAGGAAAGTGAATGAGGTCAAACTCATTTCACTTGTGCATGAATGAGATGAAGGGAAGACGTCTAGCCTAAGACGCTAAACAAGGGCGCTTGTTGGGAGGCAACCCAACCATCGGTACACTAGTATAGTTTAATTTTAGTCATAGATTGCTTTTATTTTGTTTGAATTTTAGTTTAAAAATGATACCTTGATCCGTTTGTTGAATGTGCAGGCACAGGCAGGGTCGATACCATCGACACACCCATCGATGGTATCGACATGGGTTCAGGTTGACACCAGCAAAAATCGCACTGCGTCGATACTATCGACACACCCGTCGATGGTATAGACATGGTCACAGACAGGTCGCAATAAAAGTGTCGATGGTATCGACACCCCAGTCGATACCATCGAGATTTCTGGAGATATTTAGACGGATTTTGCTCAGTCTACTCGATACCATCGACACCCCCGTCGATGGTATCGACATCATCACAGGTTGAATGCAACACAACGGCGGTGTCGCAATAAAAGCAAGTCGATACCATCGACATCTGTCGATGGTATCGACGGACATGTCACCGATCCGCATACATACATCGACGACGATCGCAACAGCCACATCAGCGATCCGGGTGCTGCGTCGATACCATCGACTTCCGTCGATGGTATCAACACGTCAGCAATCCGGGTTTCTCGATCCAGCAAACGTCAGCCATCGATACTCACGAGGGAGGCGGATACCCGCGAGATGTGTCGATACCATCGACCCGCGTCGATGGTATCGACGGGCCAACAGGGGCGCCGATCAAGCCTATTTAAGGGGACTTGCAACGTCACTTGACGTCACACCTTCAGAGCAAGTATCCTCCTTTGCGCCGAGCACTCCCCCGAGCCCTCCAAGACTGCAGAGAATCGTCATCGAGCGGAGATCTTCATCGAGCGGAGAATTTCTTCTCCATCTTCACCGAGCTCTTTTCTTCTAATCCCATCTTTTCTCACAACCATGGTGCACCCCGCCAGAGCGTCGTCCACAAGCGCTCGCCCTTTGGAGATCGAGGAGTTTGTTCCTCCCCCACCCGCTTCCATCCCTCGTCCACGCCTAATTCATGCCAACATTGATGTGAGGAAGGTCTACGAGGATATTATGAAGCGAAAGTTCGAGCCCACCCGGTATGTGGACTGGGGCATGATCCAGGAGCTGGGGTTCGAGGCCAACTCGGCCTATGTGTTGGCCGGTTAAGCGCAGCACACCAATCGCCTTTATGAGATCGACTGTCATGCGGATGGGCAGCCGTTTTTCGGCGAATGGCCCACATACAAGGAACTGGTGGCTGAGTTCATGGCGTCTCTTGATATCTGCGTCGTACCAAATGACGTGGTACCATCGGACCAGACGTGGATCAGGGGTAGGGTGTCCTTCCGACTCTTCAACAACAATTACAACATCACGTTGAAGCAGTTCAACTACATCTTCAACTGGAACCACAGCCGCAACGATCACCGACGTCCCGACGCCCGCACCGACTACGACCAAATCTTCGCCGAGCTAGTTACAGTGCCGGCAGGAAAGACTGTGAGCTACCATAATGCAGCGGTAGCGGATTTTGAGCACCCGTTCGTCCGGGTCCTGCATAGGATGTTGAGCTTGACTTTTTTCGCTCGAAGCGATCTTGCTTTGAGCAAGTTTCAGGAGAGTGACCTGTTCTTTCTTTACGCACTCCTGAAATGTCAAGAGTGCAACTGGGGGGCGTTCTGGCTACAGCGTGTCCTGGCGGTGAAAAGGAGTACAAGGAGGGCTCCAATTCATTTTGGTGGTCTTGTCACCAAGTTGGCGCTTTACTTGGGGCTGAACCTTCAGTCCATGACTCCGATTTATACAAGGAGCAAGGTGAACGTGCAACACTTGCACCGTTCAAACCTTATTCTTTTCCGGGACGGGTTGGCGTACGCTCATTGCCACGTCAACCAAGCTTATCAGGAGAGCTCCCTACCGGACGACGTATTCAACATAGAGGGCAAGCAGCACTTCCGGTGGCCAATCTTAGCCATCGAGTCCTCCGAGGAAGACGGCGGTGGTGACGAGCAAGAAGGCGAGGCTGCGGAGGAAGAGGAGGCTTTCACACCTCTTCGAGCACGTGTGGCACCACAGAAGCGTCCTAGGATGCATCCGGGTGCATCTTCATCATCTCAGCCCCCGCCGCCATCACCACAGTACGAGCAGCCATCCGTGGATCCCTATTCCATGCAGGGGATGTACACCATGCTGCAGGACATCCAGCAGACTCAGCAGCAGCACATGGGTATGTATACCGGCATTCATGAGACTACGGGCCGGGTACTTGACAACCAACAGGCTATGTTCGAGAACGAGCGGCTCATCCTCGCCAACCAAGAGCAAATGCACACCCGGTTGCAGCGGATAGAGACGCAACAGGAGCCCTTCTTTGAACATTACTGGAGTCAAGATTACTTTGGAGGCTATCCACAGCCTCCGCCGAGGACCCAATATGATCCAAGCTTCCAGGGGGAGTGCCCGTCTTGGGATCCTACGGCACCGCAATATCCACCACCGCCTCCGCAAGATTGATCAGGGTATCCCTGTTCCACCCTTAAGTTGGTTTTTGACTATGAGGCCATAGTCGAATTCAAGCTTAGGGGGGTGGCTGGAACAGCTCTATCTTTTATCTTTTCTTTAGTTGTTTTTAGTTTCTGCTTATTTTTGTGTTTGTTTAGGATCCACATCTATCTAGTGTAATTGTGGATGTCTTAAAAATTGTCATCTCGCTGTTTTCATGGGAAATTTAAGGGATTTTAAAAATTTTTGTGTCTTTTGGATAGCTTAACTTGGTTGTCCTTGGGAAACTTGTCCTATGAAAATGATTGATTATGTCAACTTTGAAGCAATATGTCACACCTACACCCCCATTGACTCATGAAAAGTGGATAGTAACGGTTGTTTGAGCCTAACCTAATCAAATGGTAATGAGACCTTAATTGGATATACGAGAAAGAACCCTTTAAACTACCACACATGTCAGTAAGGAGGGACACATGCTATTTTTCTAAGGTTCAGTAACTTAATCTTGTGATCATTCCACTTCATATTTTTCCATAATCTACCAAAGAATTGGAAGTAAAGTATTGTTTTAATTCCTTCTTGCGTGCATAGCATGTAGATAGGATTTGCATTGTTATTTTCATATTTTTTGCATAAAATGAAAAAATATAGTGATTCATGCACATTACCTTTAGGTGCATGTCATGTAGTTGCACTCATAACTTTTATGATTTTCATGCATAAGTACACCATGTACCTCAGTTTGTCTTGAAAAGTGATCTAAATTGTCCCATACCCTCGAAATAGTACAAAGATTTCCAATCATGAAGAAAATAGCCTAACACATGTATCTCTAAGCAATTATGGATATGTGGGCTAAGAGGAAAAGAAAAAAAAATCTGAAATTTGAAAAAAAAAGAGAATTTAGAAGGAAATGGAATAAGAGGGAGAAAGGAACATGATATCACTTGCATAACAAGGAAACTGAGTACATGACGTGGCTTAATTAGATTTCTATCTCTTTTTGAGGTGGAAGGTTAGTGCATGCATCATTCCACCCAATTTTAAGCATTAGGGCATTTTCAATGTGCATTTGCATCATTTAGGGCATTTTGTTGTATGCATTTTGAAACTGTGTAATACTTCCAAATTCTTCCATGAACCACCCATTCCATCCACCCGTTGCTCAGATTGGTAGGCCACCGTGATTATCTCCTCACTCATGTTTATCAGGAGAACTGCTTCCATGTAGATGGTAGTTAGGGCGAGCAATGTAGTGTAGGCGATCACAAGATGCACTAATGCTGAATCGGCAATTTTATTATGTTAACTGCCTTATGTGATAGTGTTCATCGGTTTGAAGGATAAATTCTTTTATTGATGATTATTGTCGCCTGTGGGGTAATTACTGTTCTGTGATTAGGAAAGTTCGGTTTGAGAACGTTCAGTGGGAGTCATGTGGAATGTGGGGTGATGTATTGATTGTTAGTTGACATCTGCAATTCTATTCTAAGGATTAGTTGCTCGAGGGCGAGCAATGTTTAAGCTTAGGGGAGTTTGATGCGATGATTTTGAGTCGCATTTATAGACCTTTTTCATATGTGTTTTGTGCTCTAATTACTCATTTTTATGGATAATATTGCATAATTCACTTAATTTGGTCTTTGCCATCATATTATATCAAATCCCCTTTGTTTTACTATTTTGAGCATTATTTATCATCTTATTATAAATTGTGTGGATTTACTTGGTCCTGTTGTTAAATTTCAGGAAAAACAAGTATCTGATTCCGTCGATACCATCTACGGAAGTCGATACCATCGACCAAGCCACAGGTTGTCAGCCGAGAAGAGCAATACAGAGTCGATACCATCGACGCTTAAGTCGATGGTATCGAGATCCCTTCAAGTTGCTGGCGAGGAAACTGTCGATACCATCGACCCAAGTCGATGCCATCGACACAAGGGGAGCTACAGCGTCCCTAAATGACAACAACCGACGCTAAAGGAGTCGATACCATCGACACACAAGTCGATGGTATCGAGATCACCACAGGCGCTCAGAATAAAAGAAAGGAAAGCTGCCGCTAATCCGCCGGGTCGATACCATCGACCCGCGTCGATGGTATCGACGCCGGTAGATATGCGTTGGATTTGTTTTGATCTCGATCGGACGGCTGTTGTTATTTGACGACCTAATTAGGGACTTATACCTAATGACGGCCGCCCAGACGAGAAAAGGGATCATATTTTGGATTGCACGAGTGTCGAGGAGGAGAGAAAGGAGAACGGAGGCCGAGAAGCTCATCCCGGGTAATTCAGATGCTGCCGAAGATGATTTCCACCACCGACAGGCGGGGAAGCTCGTGTTCTACGCCAAGGATCCACCGGTTCTTCTCCGTTCAGGGGTTTTCCCATTTATTTCCCGTTTTTCTTATGAATTCCCCAATTTCTACCATGTATTCGTGTGAGATGAACATGAGAGGCTAAAACCCTCAATCTTTAGGACCGGGAGTAGCCCGGGAATGCGTTGTATGACATTTTCATATCAATAATTCATATTTTTCTCTCAAATCTGTGGTATAGATTCGTTTTCTCCATTTCTATTGTTATGCTTGATCACCATAATAATAATTTAACACCCTTAATCACTTCGACAGAAGGATTAACGGTTGAAAAGAGACGAATTCCACATTAATCAATAAAACCCTTGACAAAGGAGTTGTAAAATTAATGGTGGGAACTGAGAGACCGTTTATAATGCACTTAGTTTAGGGGAATGATTACTACGACGGTGGAATCAACCTAAATCTAAGTAGTGAATTACACCACGATAGTGGGTAATTCTGTTTTCAGGCCACTACCCGGATAGAGAGAGATGTGTGAGGAATTATATAAAACCTAATACAATGTTGACCCGCGGTGAAACCGCCATCCTAAAGATATCCCTTTGAATTGATTAAATTAACCTTTAATCGATTGTTTTCTTTGTTTGATTTTTATTTTCTTTTTAATTTGAACACAAAACCCTACTTTGTTAATCGGTCTAGCTGATTGCGATTAGTTAGTAGAAGTCTCCAATAATTCACGTATCCCTGAGTTCGACTCGGGCCTCACAAGGCCTATATTACTCGACGCGTATACTTGCGTTTTAGCACGTAGTAAAATACACGTCACCAGCCTGTTTTTGAAAGATGCAAATTTGCGGGTTAGGGAAATACAAACGTCAGAGTTGATATCCTTTACCGCCCGCCAATCATCGAACTCGTACCCGAGCATCTTTCCGAGCGACGGAGGAGCTTGGGTGGGTCTCCCTTCCGTCCTCACGACATCTGGTTTGCGCGATGGTCCACCGTGAGAGGTAGAGTCTATAAAAATCGTACGCAATCCAGACATCCCCAGGTGGGGCGTCGGTGCTTTTTCAGGAGCCGTCGCCTTGCCTTCTTGTTTGGGTGGAGATGACCGTGGTGAGGGTGGACTCTGTTCCACCTCTGCACTGTCGGCGATCTCCTCGACTGCTGCAGGCGGGGACTTCGGTGGCGGTGTTGATGTTCTTTCGAGTTCTCTCATGATCTCATCGAACATCCCGTTGCTGTTGCCCTACTGAAATTCCTTTTCCGCCTCTGCAGATCTCGATACAGTGCTGAGAATTGCGGCCGTCTCTTCCGTGGCAGATCCCGTAGTTTCCGTCCTAGTGACCTCAACAATCACCAGCGCTTTCTCAACAGCTACCGTCCATGCTGTGGCGGTGGCTGGTATGGTCGGAGCGGAGACAACTCTTTCAGCGGTTGTCGTCGGTAGCTCTGGGGCGGCCCTTTCTGTGGCCCTGGTTGATGTGGTGAGAGCTGTGTTATTTGCTACAACTTCAATCTCGGCGGTGGTGAAGATCAGTTTCTCTGCGTCGTAGTCGGCGTAGCGAGGGAGGGGGGGAGTATATCTGTCCTTGAAACCTTGTAGAAGAAGTTCCTCCCCTCCCTCTTAATGATGTTGGTCCTCATCAAGTATTTGGTGTCAAACACCTCGTCGCCTTGCATCCTCGAAAGGCTGCGCGGCTCGCTTGGGTACCCGAGTCCTACTGTGATGAGATTGATGATGCCGCCCATGCAGTACTCCTTGGTGGCTTCCTTCATTCGGTGTAGCCTATTCAACAAAAACTGACCGAGGTTGATCACTCGGCCCTCCATTATGTGTCACATGACGTGGAGCTCTTCTGTGTAGATGCTACTGGACTCGTTCTTACTGAACAACAAGCATGCCACCAACTTGTGCACTATCCTCCAGAAGCAAGAGTGCACCGCCACGACCTTTCTTCCCAGCTTGAACGAAGATTCGCCGGTAAGCTTTCCCCAAAGCTGCACGGGATTGAAGCCGTCTCCCTCGGTGATCCTCTCACCATTGTCCATCAGGTTCTTTTCCTCCTCGTTGGAGGAGAAGATCTTGTTCAAAAGCTTCTCGGAGATGGTGTACTCCGAATTGTAGATCCAGGCCTGGAGTCTGTCTGGCCCACCAAATTCTTCTCTCTCTGCCGCAGAGTTCTTCACCCGGTGGAGAGAAGTCATAAACTCCATCATCAGCTTAGTGTACGAAGAAGACCGGCTGAAACAGATCTTCTTCAGCCCTGCCGCAGCTAGGACGCCCTTCATCCTCTTCACGATTCCTAGTTCAGCAAATGAGGATCTATCACAGAACCTGCTCGGTCGGTAGAGCTTGGTCACCAGCTCAGCATATCGGTGAGCGTGCTCATCGTCTCTTGGTTTGAAACTCCCTGACAAGAATTCCAGGAGTTCCTCTATTGCTAGAGGTGTAGGTGTTGGGATTGGAGTCGCCGCCTCTCCAACCCTAGCCCTCTTCCCTGCTGTCGACGTCCCAGCCGGTCCTGAGTGCGGGCGCTTAGGCCTGGCAGACTTCCATTTAGCAGCAGTCTCTGGGTATACCCTCCTGCCTTGAGTGTCAACTGGGACAGCGGTTGTCTTGATGCGGGCCATCTTTGTAAGACAGAAAGAAAAATACTTCGATTAAATAAAGAATAAATTTGTGACCTGGAATTTCTCTGTACAAAACTGTCCGACACCTCTGTATCGGGTGACACATTAGTTTCAGAAGTGAATCCTTGTGCCCGATATAAGAGGTGGGTATCGCCCGATTCATCAAAAGATCGAGCACGCGATAATGACAGGGCGGTAAGGCGATGAACGCGCATTAGGTCTGTCGCTCAAAACAGGCGCGTCGGGCGATACGAGGGCGATAGGATAAGATGCCCGATACGGTCCTCTTGAAAGAAAAGCAGTGTGTCGCCCGATAGCAAAAACAGGCGAGGTGATGCAAAAATGGGTGACACGGCTATTGCCCGACACGATGTATCTGGCATAGGTATGTAGCGCGACATCCATATCGGGCGATATAAAACTGCTCAGCAAAGAAACCGTAAGGCCGATAGGCAACTTGCTTAAAGAAAGAAACGTGTCGGGCAACACAGTCGATACCTTGCTGTGATCTGAACTACCGCACGATATGAGAGAATTCCAGTCTTGCACGACACGGGAGAAGAAGCACAAGTTCTTTAGCACGATACGGGAGCGTGGAAAATAGTAAGGCGAGGAGCCCGACATGGTAAAACTCGCCTCTTTATATAACAAACTCAACAGTAAAATCGGCGCGCGCGTCGGTCGTTAAGGCAACACGTAAGTCAGCAAGTCCAACTGTCGGCTCGACCGTTGCACTCCACAAAGCCCCACCACCTGATATGGGTGTTCACATAGTGCCGGTTGGGTTGCCTCCCGCTTTAATCATGAAAACAAAACGGTTTAAACTGCGGATGACGGGTAAAACATCATTGGCCTAAGACTAAGCTCCTGGCCTCAAATGGTATTACCCATCCCGACTAATAAAACTAGGGCGGTGGCCCATAAAACACAAGAGTCAGCGTATGTGGCGCATGCACTGACTCAGGGCCTTATTACAGTCCAAATGTTTGTTTTGTAGGAAAGTAAATTGCATGCTATTCTAGGAAAGAAAAACGAGCTCGGGTTGCCTCCCGAGAAGCGCTGTGGTTTTTGTCTCCAGCTTGACGGCTCCAGCCTTTTCACTCCTTATCTGCTAACATCATCCCTGCCTTCTTTGCAGTTTCAGTGTTGGACGGTATTTTGCCTGAGGGATTCTTCATTAATTCGACCATTTGAGCTAATTGCTGATCCATCTGGCATTGGTGCGTCTGCATATCCGCCATTTAAACCTGCAATGAGTTCAAAACACCTGAACGTGATAACGCGCTCTGCGCCAACTGGTTGTTAATTGTGTCCTACCTTTTCACAAAATCAAACAACTGTCCCACCACATCTGTTTGGTTCGAAGCCTTGTCCTGTCCTTGTTTTATGGATGATCCTTGATACTTAGCTTGCCCCTGGAAACCTCCTTTGTTTGGCTGGAAGGGGGTGTTTTTGATGTATTGACTTGGCCCTCCCCTCTTCTCAAAAGCTTGGGGTGCCCTAGTGGAGTTATGCAGCTGATGAGAATTCTCAACTGCCTCCTTATTGCCATAGCTGAAACCAGGGTGGTCTGGTCTTTTGAAATTTGCGAAAGAGACTTTTTCAGTCTCTTCGACCTCAGACTCAGTGTCGCTTGATGCTTCTGGTCGGGTGTAGATGCAATTATCTATCCCATGACCGCCCTCTCCACATGTTACACATTTCATTACTTTTTCCACCTGCTTCTTTCCTTTCGTGCCGGATTCCCTCAGCTGCTTTACATCCGTGGCTATTTTCTGAATTTGAGAAGTAATGGTCTCTAGAGCCTTGGACTCAAGAGAGGACCCTTCACCGACCTTTTTCGCCTGTCCTCTGTCAGATCTATCATATTCAGCGCCGGCTTGCAGCTCGGCCATATTTTTGATGATCCTTTCAGACTTGCTCGACTTTTTCCCTAAGAAGTCACTTCCGGCTGCTGCATTCAGTGACACCCATTAATCGGGAGTCAGGCCATTGTAGAAGGTGGTGACAAGGAAGCCCTTCTTGTAATTATGATGGGGGCAATCCCTCAGGTACTCTTGGAACCGCTCCCAGGCGTCATGGAGGTTTCGTTTGGCTTTTGAATGAAGGAGGTTATTTTCTACCAGGTTCTGACCATTCTCTCGGTGGGGTAAAACTTATTTACGAAGGCTTCAACTAATGCTCCCCACCCGTTCAAGGACCGGTGGGGTAACCCGAGGTACCAGGACAATGCTTTGTCCTATAGTGAAAAGATGAAGCCTTTGCAATATATAATCTCCTGGGGAACCCCCCGCATCTTTATCGTGTCGCAGATGTTCTTGAAGGCATCGAGGTGGTGGTAGGGGTTGTCATTTTTCGAACTTCCCCTGAAGCTTTTGTTCTGGATCATAGAGATCACAGAAGGCTTAAGTTCAAAATTGGCTGCGTTGAATCGCGGGGTGATGACGGGACATCTGGAGTTGTTGGCTTTTGTCGATGCCAACTCTCTCAACGTCTTTTCTTCCTCATCAGAGTCATCACTGTCGTCGTCTCGTCAGTTATGTCCCTGATCTTGATTTCTCCGGTTTCGGTGGTGGTGGCGACGCCTAGCTCGAGGGTGTTCTTCCTCAGAGTGTTCTAATTCCTGATCTTCAAGCTGATTATTGCCGTCATAACGGTCGTTGCCATCTGGTGGAGGTGATTCATGCCCAAATCCTCCTTGTTGTTCTCCTTTAGAGTGTTGTGGGTTGACACAGGGAGGCATGGCGTTGATAATTGTGCTTGATTGGACAGTCGAGTGGCATCAGAACTCGGGGTAACAGACTACTGTTCTTCAGGGTTCCTGAAATGGCACGAAAAATCAAGTTTAGAAAATTTGAATTTTTACTTTTAGGCAAAGAATAGCAATAAAAGGAAAAGAGTGCTGCAAACTCATTTCTAAGCTTGAGGCACAGGAGTGTAGTTAGTGGATTCGGATTCATCTACAGTACCATTTTTGCCTTGTCCTCGACAACGGCGCCAAAAAGTTGACCGGCCTAAATCACGCGTCCAAAAGTGGTGGCGGATTTGAGGTAGTTGAGCTTTTACATTTATAAACCTGAATCCTTCTAGGCCCCCGCAACTTTGCTTACGGGGTCGAAGTAGATATACGGGGTCGAACACAGGGACAAGGGGGGTAGTGTTGAGAACCCATAATCGACACGCTACACTCCGGCGGGTAAAAAGAGATAATAAATTCCCCAAAAGGGAAATAACAAGATGTCACAAACAAAGCAAGAAAACTATCTCCAACTGGAGTTACAAGAGAGATTTAAGGTTTTTAGCCATTTAGCAGTTTCAGGGGTTTTCGTGCAATAGAGACAGAAAGATAAAACTAGAGCTAGAGCAAGGTACGAGGGATAAGACTTCGGTAAAACAAGCAGTAGCAGTAACATCCTGCACCCCTCCTCTCAGAGTGGGTACCTCTAACCAAGCATCAACACCCCTCTTGAGGTTGCTGGACTTAAGTTAGAGCGGAATGTTACTGAAACAACTCCATTCCAGGCACTCTCATACTCCAGAATCGGACCAAATACTAGAGCCACAACACAACTCTCGAAGTTGTTGCGACGGGAAAACACAATTCGGTAGCTAAGTGAAACGCGATCCAAACATGCAAGCTAGAGTTCAGATATCAAACATGGCAGCCATCCAACACATGTACCAAGCATAGAGCAACAAGTAATTGAGCTTTTCTATTTCTATAAACATATAAAGGTTTGATTACAATGCAGGAATTAAAGAATTAAATAACTGAAATAAAGATAGATGTCGCCTTCTTGATATAGAAGGACGACAGGGTGCAGCGGCTCTCCAGCCCGATACAGCAGTGTCGGGCGGCACGCTTGACGACCGTCTGCATCGCTCAAGGACCCTGGCCGATACACTCATGTCAGGCGGCGCACCCTCTCGGGCGGCACGCATGACAGGCGAAGCATTTCGGGTTCGATATCTTGTCGGGCATGGAGCGTCGCGTTCTACTGTCGGAAACTTGTGTCGGGCGCTTGTGTCGCTTATCAACGTTGGCCTATATCAACCCGCAGTGTCGCCCGGGACGGTCCTAAGTGAACCATCCCCTCCCTCTCGGGATGAGGAAGAGCTCACCTAGAGTCGTCCAACACGAGCACTGGGGCACGATATTCTCACAGTTCTCCCTCGAAGATCGCTCAAAGTTCCCAACTGTCCGAACCTATCTTTTCGACTTCCTGTAGTTGCTATTTATAGGCAGCTGGCTGGGGAAGTTATGGTGCTCGAAGCGCCACGTGTCCTCCTTGTGCGTGGGTTGTTGGACGGCCGATACAGGTAAAACCCGGCGCAGGGGTGTCGGCTATCGGTCACGTGACGGTCGGCACGCCTGCCGGTGGGTGGCTTTGTCGGGCGACAAGCTGGGTTGTCATGGCGAGCTTGGCTCCCTATCGGGTAGAAGGCGTGTCATCCGTCAGCTTCCTCTTACACGACATCCCTTTGTCGTGCGTCATGGTGTCGCTCCACCATGTCGGGCAGAGGTTGTATTGGGCTTCAAGAAGGCTGAAACAGACTTGGACTTATTTGTGGGTTGGGACGACCTTATTGTACCAAAATGAGGAAAAACTCTGCAAAAGATGGAAATATTTGATTAAGAGCATTGTTTGGCCAATTATTGCGAAAGTACTAATAAAAGAGAGGAAAATAGCAGAAAAGGACAGTTTTGATAATAGAAAAAGGGCAAAAAATCACAAAAATAGGTGTTATCAGTTATCGCGATTACGAAGTTCTCCTTTGCCATTGCAAGTTGCAACAGCTCAATGATAAAAATAGAGAAATAGGTAAAGGTATCAATTGTTGGCTCACTAAAGTAAATGTGCCCATCAGAGTGCTCTCCAGTGCAGGGTTACCTTCTATTGACTCTCAACAGTCACCATAGAATCAGAGTAGTCATCAAAGCGACTCGGTATGACACAACTAGAGTTCGTGCTACTTTAGATTATCAGCAATTCATATGCATCAACTGGTTTTTCACAAGTGCCCATATTTATAGGATTCTGTTGAGACGATAGTTGCAGTTAATTGCGCTTGGAAACAGTGCTACATTGTAAACAATTCATGCAATACCCCGTCCCACATCCAATTAGGGTAAAGTCTCCAATGAAAACTAGGAAGACCCAAAACTCCTGCTGAAGTCCATGCTACAGCCTAAAACAGTTCAAGAATAGGATGAAAAAAATCCAAAAGGAAACTTGTTAAGAAAATCTACCACGAAGAACAAGTGAGCTGACTCTAACCCAAAATAAGACCCGACATCAAGACCGAAGAGCCAAACAGTGTTGTGAGTAAAAGAATGGCATATTTGAAAGCTAGTGATTACGTGAACATTTGTGGATTCATGCAGGACAATTGAGGTCGCTTCAGAGGTGACATAATGAGACTATCCATGGCTGTAGAAGGATTGGTAGGCCCTGGTCCTCCAAATATTATCCGACTGTTTCTCTTAGTTGTTGCATCAATATGAGCTCCAGCAGCTGGATTTATTGGAGAGCCACCAATAATGTCGAAAGGGCCAAAATTTGCCTTCTTTTTAGGCTAGATATCCTCACGCTTTCATGGAGTGTCAGGAGTGAAAATCGAGCCATCCACGACAAGTAAATTAACTGACTTTTGGTGCATTAAAAGAGAAAAAGTTATTCATAGTATATCCTCAATGTGGTTGGCTTAAGAGAATATTAGCAGCAAAAGGTTTTTCCATATGTTGATCATTTGCAAAATTAGCTGTATGCACAGTATGCCCATTGAAAACTTAAAGGTAAATTCCAATTAGAAACCGTTACCTTACCTAAAAGGGTCTCTGGCGCCCACATGATCTGGAGTCACAAAAAGATCAGGCTTTGCCTTTTGAAAGAAGTTTCCAACTGGTTGTATAGCTGAATGCTTCATTCCGTCAAATTCATTTCGTAGCTGATCATACATCTCGTCAAGTTTCCTCTTCTATTTGGCAGCAAACAACAAAAAGGACTAACCTTTAAATTCACTAGTACTTACTTTCTGAAGCAAGGATTGATTCAATTCTAGGAGGCCATATGATATTGAAGCCATACCTGGATTTCTCAACATACTTTTCCTGGAGCTCCTGCTTGTCCTTGGTAAGTCTTTCAATTTCTTGCTCCATTATCTTGCACCTCTTGGCCATTTTCTAGTATGCTGTATGTACTTGCTCTAACTTTTCTGTAAATTTTTCCTGCATCACCTCACATTTTTGACGAGGTTAATTTTGAATTGCATATCTATCTCCCTTTGCCACATCAAAAACATTATGATTCGATATGCAATCTTCATTACTTTTTATTTGTTAAAGAAATAGTAGGCCAAGGACTTGTAAAGTTACACCCAAAAAAGTAATGCAAACTTAGAAGATAGAATCAACATACAAGAAAATGTAGACTTAGAAGATAGAATCAACATACAAGATATTATGACAACATCAAGAAGTGTAGGTAAAGAACTCATTTGGGGGTTCTATTTCAGGCCCACCGCAAGCCACATGCCGCCCAGAGTGTGAAGTGTGGGTAGGGATGAAGAAAATGAGAGAATGTAGGGATCCCTCTCACATATAGGGCTCATTCCTAAATTTGATTTTGACTAGTCATGTAGCATGTGAACCAAAGAAAAATGTACAATTGTCACTTCTGGACCTCTGTCAGGATTATTAATGGACCCACCTTCAAAACTAGCCCCCCTTCTAGTAGTAAATAGAAATTTTCAATGACATTGATGCATCCTTTTTGAGAAACAACCATGTTGAGATTCTATCACTATACTTAAGGATAAGACCCATGTAGCAATAACACCAACCCGTGACTCAAGAATTGTTACAAATGGCTTGCTAGTCCGGTAATCCCTACACTCTATCCTCATGGCTGAAGAAGTGCTTCTATTGCATCTCCTACGACAACTTGCTTAATAATGAGATTTTTTAATAGAAAATATGTGATGGAAGTGGGGAGAGGTTTAAAAGCTCCTATACAAACCTAGGATGCTCATTCAATCATTTTTATTTATCTTTATATATACATACATATATATAAATATATATATACATATATATACATATATACATATATATACATATATATAAATATATATATATATATACATATGTACATATATATATACATACATATATACATACATATATATATACATATATACATATATATACATATATATACATATATATATATACATATATATATGTATATATGTATATATATATATATATATATATATATATGTATATGTATATATGTGTGTGTGTATGTGTGTGTGTAAAAGTATTAGGATGAAAGAAAGATGGAACAAGAGTGGGAAAGTGGATTGATGCGAAGATTTTGAGACGCTTTTATGGAGTTGTTTTACATGTGTTTTCTGTGTTTATTAGTCACTTTGGTGGTTAATATTGCATGATTCATTCACTTTAGTCTATGATCTCATTCTGTATCAAATCTCACATAGTTTATCTTTTCGATTATAAATGATCATATTGACGCATGTTAGCATAGTTGATTTGGCTTTGTCTTGCAATTTCAGGAAAAATGCATATACACAGCTGTCGATACCATCGATATCCGTCGATAGTATCGACACAGTCATAGTGAGATAGCCGCAAGGAGCCAAGATCAGTCGATACTATCGACTGGGAAGTCGATAGTATCAAGATACCTTCAGCGAGCCAACAATCAACCGGTCGATACTATCGACCCAAAAGTTGATACTATCGACGTTTCACAGCTTCAGTGTCAGAAAGGTGACAAAACTGACGCCTACAGGTGTTGATACCATCGACCCGCGTTGATGGTATCGAGTCTACATCAGTCGAAACGTCAGAGAACAAAGAAAACCTATCGATATCATGACGGGTCGATACCATCGACCCGCGTCGATGGTATCGACGCCGTCAGATCAGTTTCTATTCCAGATCGGCCCGAATCCGACGGTGGTGATATTTCGGTGATCTAAAGTGGTGATTATACCTAATGACGGCGGCCCTAAGGAGACTATCACGTCATTAGCCACTGGAGAAGTCCCGAGGAGGTGTGAAGAGGAGAACGGAGCCCAGAATCACGCCCCAATCGTTCCGAGAGATGCAGAAGACGATTTCCACCGCCGGAAGGCTGTAGATCGCACATTCTTCAGGGGTTTACATCACTTTCATTCACATTTCTTCATGTTTTCCCTTTCTTCTACCATGTCTTTCATTGAGATGAACATGCGGGGCTAATCTCCTTTGTCTTTAGGACCGGGAGTAGCCCGGGTAATCGTTGTATGACATTGTTATCATAGTAATTCATATTTTGTCTCTTAAATCTGCGGTATGATTTCATTTTCTCCATTATATCATTATGATTGATCACCCTAATGATAATCTAATGCCTTTAATTACTTTGAAAGAAGAATTAACGGTTGAAAAGAGATGAAATTCACATTAATTAATAAATCCCTTGAACAAGGTGATGTACGGTTAATGGTGGAAACCCAGAGTTTGGTCTTCATGCACCTAGTTTAGGGTATAGGTTACTACGATCGTGGAACCGACCTAGATTTAGGTAGTGAATTGTATCATGACGAAATTCGCCAAGCAGTTATAGTCCCAGGGCGAGATTTTAAATAAATTTGGGCAGACATTGCAAAGTCATGGAGTGCAGATGCGGACATTAGAGATGACGGTGACTCAAATCGCCAATGAGGTGGCAGCCATGAAGCAAATAAATCAACAAAGACCATCTGGGAATGCAGAGGTTGCTCCAGTACATCATCAAGTGAAGTATATATCTGTGATTAAGGAGGAAGAGCCCCCGGTGGTGGAGGCCCATGAAAAAGGCAAAATCAATTTTGACACAGAGGCTAAACCTAGAGTACCATATCCTCTTAGCTCATATGGACTACTAGATAGATATTTTCCATTCAGAAAATCCTACCAAGAAACCATCACAGCCGTGCCCACACCTAGGCCAGAGGAGCAGGTGAAGGCCATACTTCATGGTGGAGCTACAACCACCGAGAAAGATGAGCAGCCACAAGTCACACCAACTGTGAATGATGTGCCAAAGCCTATGCCAGAGGGTGACATTGAAGAAAGCTTAGGGGAGGAGACCCCAAATAGCCCATATGTGCCACCGCACAATCGTATAAAGGAGCCAATTGTGCCTTTTTCGGATAGTCTGAAGCCGAAGAAACAACACAGGCATTACAAGAAGTTCTTGGAGATGTTTAGGAAGCTTCATATTAACATTCCTGTAGTGGAGGCGCTAGAGCAGATTCCAGCATATGGGAGGTTTATCAAAGACATCATCACCAAGAAAAGGTGGATAAAAGACATGGACGTTTGCTTGGTGAATGAGGCAGTGAGCTCAATAATCACTGGAAGTGTACCAGAGAAGAAGAAAGATCCCGGGAGTTTCTACATACCGTGCTCAATTTGCGACCATCATTTCCCGCATGCGCAGTGTGATTCGGGATTTAGCATAAACCTTATGCTGTTATCCATGTTCCAAAAGCTTGGATTGAAGACACTAAAGAAATCTTCCATGACTGTTGAGTTGGCGGATGGGTCTATTGTGAAGCCATACAGAGTGTGTGAGGATATACTTGTCAAAGTCAATAGATTTATATTTCCCATGGATTTCATTGTCATGGACATGCCGTAGTTAAAGGGTTGTGAGATGCTACTGGGTAGGCCATTTCAAGCTATAGCTGATGTTATTACTGCTATTGGGAGAGGTACCTTGACATTAGGGATCGGTAAGGAAAGAGTTGAGTTCAATTTGCCGAGTGATTCCTCAGGAATACTTCTCGATGGCCCAAGTTGACGAGCTTGATTTTGTCTAGCCTAAGACGTTAAAGTAGGGCGCTTGTTGGGAGGCAACCCAACCATCAATAGTTTTAATTTGTAGTTCTTTCATTTTCTTTCACATTTACAAGTTAGTTTGGTTTAATTTCGTTTTTAGTGTAACAATGATACCTTAATCGTTTGTTCAGTGTGCAGGACTGTCAGAGTCGATACCATCGACCACGACATCGATGGTAGCGACATGGGTACAGGGAAGCAGATGCAGAAAATTTTCTGAATCGATACCATCGACGGCCTCATCGATAGTATAGACCTACCATCAGTAACACCAAAGAAAAAGATAGCTCGGGGTTGATAGTATCGACTAGGATGTCGATACTCACGAGATCCCTAAAAATTTACAGAAGATTTTGTCTCACTGAAGTCGATACCATCGACGGCCGTGTCGATGGTATCGACACAGCAACAACAAGGAAGCGGCTCCCGAGCCTCGCGAGGGTAATTGATCCATGAAGAGTCGATACCATCGACCCCCGTCGATGGTATCGACACGACACGTCACCGATCCACGAGAAGAAATCAACGGAGCCTGCCACTTTCGGAAGTCGATCCGTGGGATGGGTCGATAGCATCGACCCGCGTCGATGGTATCGACGCGTCACCGATCCGGGCCCCCAAATATAGGAATCGACAATCGTCGATAGTTGTGAAGATCGGATCGTGCCTACAGGTGTCGATACCATTGACACCGCATCGATGGTATCGACGGGTCAACAGTGGCGGCGGAATCAGTTATAAAAGGAAGGGTTGCTTCTCCTTTCTCTTCACATCTTCGGAGTTTTTTCCTTCCACTTGTGCATTGTGCATTACTGTGCGACCGGGGACCTTCATCGAGCGTCCATGGATCGGGATATCTTCACCGAGCTTGCGCCAAGTGAAGATTGTCTTCTCCGACCTTGACCGAGCTATGTTTCTTATTCCCCGTTCTCTCTGTGACGATGGTGCGGATGGAAGGAGCCTCTTCTTCACAGGTGGCCCCTATGGAGATTGAGACTTTTGTTCCTCTACCACCTGAATCCATTCCTCATCCGAGGATTGTTCATCCTTCGGCGGAAGTACGGAAGATATACGACGAGTTGCTCAAGCGGAAAATCAAGCCAACCTGATATGTTGATCGGACCATGGTTCGTGACCTTGGGTTTGAGGCCAACCTCAATTATGTTCTGCAGGAGCAAGCAAAGCATACAACCCGGAGGTCTGACGAGGTCCAGTTCCTCACTGAAGGCCACCCCTTTTTCGGTGAGTGGCCGACTTACAAAGAACCGGTGGTAGAGTTTATGGCATCGCTTGACATATGCATTGTGCCGAATGACCTTATCACCACCGATAGGGAGTGGATACAAGGGCGAGTTTCTTTCTGGATCTACAACAACAACTACACCCTCACCCTCAAATAGTTCAATTCCATTTACAAATGGTTCCATTCTCCAACTCAGCACAGGAGGCCAGACAACCGGATAGATTAAGATGACATATTTTCTCAGCTGGTGACCGCGCCTCCAGGCAAGTCTGTCAGCTATCATAATGCAGCTGTCGCCGACTTCGAGCATCCATTTGTGCTGATTCTACATCGCATGTTGTGTACTATGCTATTTGCTCGAGGCGATCTTTCGCTCAGTAAATTTCAAGAGACAAACTTGTTCTTTTTGTATAAGTTGTTCAAGCGAGAAGAGTGCAATTGGGGCGTGTTTTTCTTGACGCGTGTGTTGGCCGCACGGAGGAGTATAAGAAAAGTTCCTATCCACTTTGGGGGGCTTATCACACCGCTTGCTCTCTACCTTGGGTTGGATTTTTCCCAACTCACTCCGCTGTCCAACAAGAATAAAGTAAATCTGCATCACTTACACCGCTCCAACCTTCTTACGCTCCGTGATGGCGTGGCCTATGCACAATGCCATGTCAACCAGGAGTACCAGGAGTGTGCGCTTCCCGATACCATCTTCAACATCCAGGGAGCGCATCACTTTCAGTGGCCCATCATAGCCATTGACGACTCCAATGACGAAGAAGATAATGGTAACGAGCGTCAGCTGTTCGCCAATCAACAACAGGTCTATGATCGGTTGGGAAGGATCGAGCAGCAGCTGCCCTTCTACGATAATTATTGGAGCCAGAACTACTTCGGGGGATATCCTCAACCTCCGCCCATGCCCCCATATGATCCAAATTTCCAGGGGTAGTATCCATCATGGGATCCCACCGCCCCACAGTACCCGCCACCACCTGAGAAATGATTGGTATCACTGTTCCGCCTTTTAAGATTGTTTTTGACTATGAGGCCATAGTTCAATTCAAGCTTGGGGGGAGATGGAATTGCTTCTATCTTTTTCTATCTTTTACTTTTAGTTTTTATCATTTATTGCCTTTTCTGTTGTTCTAGCAATTCTCTTAGTTTTTAGGATCCACATTCTATCTAGTGTAATCGTGGATGTCTATACAAATGTGTCATCTCTTTGTTTGTCACATGGGAGTCAGGGGTCAATTTGAAAATTTTTAATAAAATTGTGAGCTTGCTTTGTTTGAATTTGAGCATATGGATTATGAAAATAATTGGGTTTGTCAACTTTAAAACATAAGACCACAGATGTACATGCCTATGATTCAAGCAAAGAGGACGGAATGGGATGTTGAGCCTAAACTGATCAAATGGTAATGAGACTTTAATCTGAAATGAAAGATAGAAACCTCTTGATTGTACACATGTCAGTAAGGAGGGACATATAATATCTTCCAATCTCATCTACATCCACCATAAGAATTGGGAGCACTAGACAGTTTGTCATTTATTGATTGCATACCATGTAGTTCAGTTTGCATTGTAGTTAGTGTTTACACTTGTTGCATTGAAAATAAAAAAAATGTTGCATTATAATCCTGCATTCAAAAGAAATTTAGAGTGCATGTCAATGTCATTTTAGTTGCATTTTAAATGATTTTAATCATCGTGTACAATGATGTGTCTTGCTTCTTCTACAAATAAAGTACTTATTTCATACTCTCTGAAAATTTATGAAAAAAAGAAGAGAAAAACAAATAATAGATATGTGAATAAGCCCAAGAAAAAGCTATTGAAAATTTCATCTTGTTCTATTAAGCAAGATACGGGCTTGGAAAAAAATATGAAGATCAGAGGGAGAAATGAATTTGTTCACATGCAGAATAAGAAGAACAAGCACATGTGTAGGTTTGTAGATATTCTGTCTCTCATTGGGATAGAATGATAGTGCATGCATCATTCCACCGAAAATGTAGCATTAGGACATGTTCACGTGCATTTGGCATCATGATAGGGAATTAATTTTTGTATTGCATGATTGACTGTTACATGCTTCCATTTCTTCCACAGCCACCTTTCCATCCACATGTTGCTCGAATTGGTAGGCAACCGTGATTATCTCCTCATTCATTAATATCAGGAGATCTGCTTCCATTTAGATGGTAGTTAGGAAACGAGCAACATAGATAGAAGATCACAAAGATGCACCAAGCCTAAACCGGAGGAGTTTATTATATTAACTGCCTTATTTGATAGTGTTCATCAATCTTGGGGTGGATATCTCTTATGGATGATCATTGTCGCCTAGAGGGTAATTATCATTCTGTGGTCAGTGAAGGCCGGTATGTGAATGTCTGGTGGGGATCATTTGGCAAGGTCTGTTGTGATAAGATGTTCTTTAGTTGACCCTCGCAATTTTATTCTATAGTTATGCTGCTAGAGGACGAGTAATGTTCAAGCTTAGGGGAGTTTGATGCGATGATTTTGAGTCGCTTTTATGGACTTGTTTTACATGTGTTTTCTGTGTTTATTAGTCATTTTCGTGGTTAATATTGCATGATTCATTCGCTTTAGTCTATGATCTCATTCTGTATCAAATCTCGCATAGTTTATCTTTTCGATTATAAATGATCATATTGACGCATGTTAGCATAGCTGATTTGGCTTTGTCTTGCAATTTCAGGAAAAATGCATATACACAGCTGTCGATACCATCGACATCCTTCGATAGTATCGACACAGTCATAATGAGATTGCCGCAAGGAGCCAAGATGAGTCGATACCATCGAGTGGGAAGTCAATAGTATCGAGATACCTTCAGCGAGCCAGCAATCAACCAGTTGATACTATCGACACAAAAGTCGATACTATTGACGTTTCACAGCTTCAGCGTTGGAAAGGTGACAAAACCGATGCCTATAGGTGTCGATACCATTGACCCGCGTCGATGGTATCAAGTCTACATCAGTCGGAACGTCAGAGAACAAAGAAAACCTACCGATATCATGACGGGTCGATACCATCGACCCGCGTCGATGGTATTGATGCCGTCAGATCAGTTTCTGTTCCACATCGGCCCAAATCCGACAGTGGTGATATTTCAGTGATCTAAAGTGGTGATTATACCTAATGACGGCGGCCCTAAGGAGACTATCACATCATTAGCCATTGGAGAAGTCCCGAGGAGGTGTGGAGAGGAGAACGGAGGCCAGAATCACACCTCGATCATTCTGAGAGCCACAGAAGATTATTTCCACCGCCGGAAGGTTGTAGATCACACATTTTACGTCGAGGAATGCCCAGATCTTCTCCGTTTAGGGGTTTACATCACTTTCATTCACGTTTCTTCATGTTTTCCCTTTCTTCTACCATGTCTTTCATTGAGATGAACATGCAGGGCTAATCCCCTTTTACTTTAGGACCCGGAGTAGCCCGGGTAATCGTTGTATGACATTGTTATCATAGTAATTCATATTTTGTCTCTTAAATCTGAGGTATGATTTCATTTTCTCCATTATATCATTATGATTGATCACCCTAATGATAATCTAATGCCTTTAATTACTTTGAAAGAAGAATTAACGGTTGAAAAGAGACGAAATTCACATTAATTAATAAATCCCTTGAACAAGGTGATGTACGGTTAATGGTGGAAACCCAGGTCTTCATGCACCTAGTTTAGGGTATAGGTTACTACGACCGTGGAACCGACCTAGATTTAGGTAGTGAATTGTATCACGACAGTGAACAATTCTTACTACAGGCCACTACCTGGAATGAGAGATGAATTTGATTAACTATATAGAAATACATACAACGAGAACCCGCGGTGAAACCACAATCCTAAAGATTCCCATCTAAATTGATTAAACTAAACATTTAATCGATTGCTTTGTTTTCTTTTATTTTTCTTTTATTTTTCAATCAACACTCAAAACCTTTTAATCAGTCTAGCTGATCGCGAGTAGTTAGTAAGTAGTCTACCGGAAGTTCAGTGTCCCTGTGTTCGACTCGGGCCTCACAAGGCCTATATTACTCTGACGCGTGCACTTGCGTTACACGCACGGTAAAATCATGTCAAGTTTTTGGCGTCGTTGCCGGGGACATGGCAACAGTTGGTACTACGAGTGCTGCAAGCGGCCACTCTAGGACACTTTTTATTTTATTATTATTTTTGAAATTCATTGTTTCCCTCTCATATTTAGCAATCGTCTAGCACTACACTGAATCAAATTTATTACCCTATAGGTACTAGTGCATGGTGAGGACGCGTAGCACAGACTACACACTGCCATCACCAGAGGTTCCACCGTTGGGATCAGACGATGAGGAAAACAACACTCAAGATCAGCTTGAGGATATATATTCAGACTCTAAACCAGAAGCTATGGCTGAGGAGCAGACAATCTGGGAGATGATCAAGGCGTCATCCGCCTCAGCATCGAAAGGGCCGATCAAGAGGTAGGCTATAAACATTCCCAATTATAAAATCGATCCAGGCCTAATAAATTTGGTCTAATCAAATGCATTTCACGGGCTCAAAAATGAAGATCCGGTGATTCACATAAGCCAGTTCGTGGAGAACTGTGATATGATCAAAATTGACAGGTTCCCGCAAGAGACGCTCTATTTGAAATTATTTCCCAGCTCTCTAGCGGGAAATGCCCGAGACTGGCTGCATAACTTAGACGACGAGTATGTGGAATCGTGGGATCATATGGTCGAAGTGTTCTTTGAGAGATTCTTTCTGCCTGATAAGACTAATGATCTTGTACGAAAGATCCACAACTTCAGCCAGAAAGCAGGTGAAACATATTCCGAGACTTGGCAGCGCTTTCAAATAATGTTGAGGAGGTGCCCACATCATGGGCTGGACAAGGAGAAACAGGTCAAGATTTTCTATTTTTCTCTTTCTGAGCATGATAGAAGCAACCTGGATTCAACAGATTCGTGGTTCTTCTTAAACAACACAGGTACAAGGTGTAGGGAGATTTTGAAGAACATGGCCAAAAAGCAGTCCTGGGGTGATAGAGATGCACCAGAACACGTTAAAGTTGCAGGGGGTGCCAAAGAAATCAAAGAATTGAATGACAAATTGGATCTCATAGCCAAGAAGCTCATGGAGAAAGAGGAAGAATCCGATGAGGAGGCCCAAGTCAAATTTATGCAACAATAGGGCTATAGGAACAATGATTATGCTTGGAGGAAGGATAGAAAATTTTGATGGAAGGATCCAAACAACTTCCTACAAGATCCAGATTCAAAGCCACAATCAAAGGCGAAGGATAATAGCACCGAGTTCCTCAGTCAAGTGGTGCAACAAAATCAAGAGATGATGAGTACGTTTGCCAAGCAGTTACAGTCCCAGGGCATATTTTAAATAAATTTGGGAAAATATTGCAAAGTCATGGAGCACATATTAGGACATTAGAGATGACGGTGACTCAAATCGCCAATGAGGTGGCATCCATGAAGCAAATAAATCAACAAAGACCAGCTGGGAATGCAGAGGTTGCTTCAGTACATCATCGAGTGAAGTATATATCTGTGATTAAGGAGGCAGAGCCCCCAGTGGTGGAGGCCCATAAAAAAGGCAAAATGAATTTTGACATGGAGGCTAAACCTAGAGTACCATATCCCCACAGCTTATATGGACTACCAGGCGGATATTTTCCATTCATAAATTCCCGCCAAGAAACCATCACAGCCGTGCCCACACCTAGGCCAGAGGAGCAGGTGAAGGCCATACTTCATGGTGGAGCTACAACCACCGAGAAAGATGAGCAGCCACAAGTCACACCAACTGTGAATGATGTGCCAAAGCCTACGCCAGAGGGTGACATTGAAGCAAGCTTAGGGGAGGAGACCCCAAATAGCCCATATGTGCCACCGCACAAGCGTATAAAGGAGCGAATTGTGCCTTTTTTGGATAGTCTAAAGCCGAAGAAACAACACATGCATTACAAGAAGTTCTTGGAGATGTTTAGGAAGCTTCATATTAACATTCCGCTAGTGGAGGCGCTAGAGCATATTCCAGCATATGGGAGGTTTATCAAGGACATCATCACCAAGAAAAGGTGGATAACATACACAGACGTTTGCTTGGTGAATGAGGCAGTGAGCTCGATAATCACTGGAAGTGTACCAGAGAAGAAGAAAGATCCCAGGAGTTTCTACATACCGTGCTCAATTGGCGACCATCATTTCCCGCATGCGTAGTGTGATTCGGGCGCTACCATAAACCTTATGCTGTTATCCACGTTCCAAAAGCTTGGATTGAAGACACTAAAGAAATATTCCATGACTGTTGAGTTGGCGGATGGGTCTATTGTGAAGCCATACGGAGTGTGTGAGGATGTACTTGTCAAAGTCGACAGATTTATCTTTCCCGTGGATTTCATTGTCATGGACATGCCGCAGTTAAAGGGTTGTGAGATGCTACTGGGTAAGCCGTTTCAAGCTACGTCTGATGTTATTACTGCTATAGGGAGAGGTACCTTGACATTAGGGATCGGTAAGGAAAGAGTTGAGTTCAATTTTCCGAGTGATTCCTCAAGAATACTTCTCGATGGCCCAGGTTGACGAGCTTGATTTCGTTTAGCCTAAGACGTTAAAGTAGGGTGCTTGTTGGGAGGCAACCCAACCATCAGTAGTTTTAATTTGTAGTTCTTTCATTTTCTTTCACATTTACAAGTTAGTTTGATTTAATTTCGTTTTTAGTGTAAAAATGATACCTTAATCGTTTGTTCAGTGTGCAGGATTGAGTCAGAGTCGATACCATCGACTACGATGTTGATGGTAGTGACATGGGTACAGGGAAGCGGCTGTAGAAAATTTTCTGAGTCGATACCATCGATGGCCTCGTCGATAGTATCGACCTACCATCAGTAACGCCAAAGAAAAATATAGCTCGGGGTCGATAGTATCGACTAGGATGTCGATACTCATGAGATCCCTAAAGATTTATAGAAGATTTTGTCTCAGTGAAGTTGATACCATCGACGGCCGTGTCGATGGTATCGACACTACAACAGCAAGGAAGCGGCACCCGAGCCTCGTGAGGGTAATTGATCCATGAAGTGTCGATACCATCGACCCCCGTTGATGGTATCGACGCGACACATCATCGATCCTCGAGAAGAAATCAACGGAGCCCGCCACTTTCGGAAGTCGATCTGTGGGATGGGTCGATACCATCAACCCGCGTCGATGGTATCGACGCGTCACCAATCTGGGCCCCCAAATCCAGCAATCGACAGCCGTCGATAGTCGCGAAGAGCGGATCGTGCCTACAGGTGTCGATACCATCAACACCCTGTCGATGGTATCGACGGGTCAACAGTGGCGGCGGAATCAGTTATAAAAGGAAGGGTTGCTTCTCCATTCTCTTCACACCTTCGGAGTCTCTTCCGTCCACTTGTGCATTGAGCATTGCTGTGCTTCTGGGGACCTTCATCGAGCGTCCAAGGATCGGGATATCTTCACCGAGCTTGCGCCGAGTGGAGATTGTCTTCTCCGACCTACATCGAGCTCTGTTTCTTATTCCCCTTTCTCTCTGTGATGATGGTGCGGACGGCAGGAGCCTCTTCTTCACAGGCGGCCCCTATGGAGATTGAGACTTTTGTTCCTCCACCACCCGGATCCATTCCTCATCCGAGGATTGTTCATCCTTCGGCGGAAGTACGGAAGATATACGAGGAGTTGCTCAAGTAGAAAATCAAGCCAACCCGATATGTTGATCGGACCATGGTTCATGACCTTAGGTTTGAGGCCAACCTCAATTATGTTCTACAGGGGCAAGCAAAGCAGACAACCTGGAGGTCTGACGAGGTCCAGTTCCACGCTGAAGGCCACCCCTTTTTCGACGAGTGGCCGACGTACAAACAACTGGTAGCGGAGTTTATGGCATCGCTTGACATATGTGTTGTGCCGAACGAACTTATCGCCACCGATAGGGAGTGGATACAAGGGCGAGTTTCTTTCTGGATCTAAACAACAACTACAACCTCACCCTCAAACTGTTCAATTACATTTACAACTAGTTCCATTCTCCAACTCAGCACAGGAGACCGAACAACCGGACAGATTATGATGACATCTTTTCTCAGCTGCTAACTGCGCCTCCAGGCAAGTCTGTCAGCTATCATAATGCAGCCGTCGCTGACTTCGAGCATCCATTTGTGCGGATTCTGCATCGCATGCTGTGTACTATGCTATTTGCTCGAGGCGATCTTTCGCTCAGTAAATTTCAAGAGACAAACTTGTTCTTTTTGTATAAGTTGTTCAAGCGAGAAGAGTGCAATTGGGGCGTGTTTTTCTTGACGCGTGTGTTGGCCGCACGGAGGAGTATAAGAAAAGTTCCTATCCACTTTGGGGGGATTATCACACCGCTTGCTCTCTACCTTGGGTTGGATTTTTCCCAACTCACTCCGCTGTCCAACAAGAATAAAGTAAATCTGCATCACTTACACCGCTCCAACCTTCTTACGCTCCGTGATGGCGTGGCCTATGCACAATGCCATGTCAACCAGGAGTACCAGGAGTGTGCGCTTCCCGATACCATCTTCAACATCCAGGGAGCGCATCACTTTCGGTGGCCCATCATAGCCATTGACGACTCCGATGACGAAGAAGATAATGGTAACGACGACGACAATGTCAACGACGAGGAGCAAGAAGAGGAAGAGGAGGCGTTCACTCGTCTTCATTCACGAGTGGCACCGCGGAAGCGTCCCCGCTTCCACCCAGGTGCATCATCATCTTCGCAGCCTCCGCCACCTCATCCCTCTCAATAAGAAGAGGATGCCTATTCTATGCAGGGAATGTATTCTATGCTGCAGGAGATCCAGCAGACGCAATAGCGGCACACTGCATCATTTGCTGATATTCAGGAGACTACAAATCGGCTCTATGTTAATCAATAAGCTATCTTTGAGAACGAGCGCCAGCTGTTCGCTAATCAACAATAGGTCTATGATCGGTTGGGAAGGATCGAGTAGCAGTAGCAGCCATTCTAAGATAATTATTGGAGCCAGAACTACTTCGGGGGATATCCTCAACCTCCGTCGATGCCCCCGTATGATCCAAATTTCCAGGGGTAGTATCCATCATGGGATCCCACCGCCCCGCAGTACCCGCCACCACTTCAGAAATGATTGGTATCACTGTTCTGCCTTTTAAGATTGTTTTTGACTATGAGGCCATAGTCAAATTCAAGCTTAGGGGGGGAGATGGAACAACTTCTATCTTTTTCTATCTTTTACTTTTAGTTTTTATCATTTATTGCCTTTTCTACTGTTCTAGAAATTTTCTTAGTTTTTAGGATCCACATTCTATCTAGTGTAATCGTGGATGTCTATAAAAATGTGTCATCTCTTTGTTTGTCACATGGGAGTCAGGGGTCAATTTGAAAATTTTTAATAAAATTGTGAGCTTTCTTTGTTTGAATTTGAGCATATGGCTTATGAAAATAATTGGGTTTGTCAACTTTAAAACATAAGACCACAACTGTACATGCCTATGATTCAAGAAAAGAGGATGGAATTGGATGTTGAGCCTAAACTGATCAAATGGTAATGAGACTTTAATCTGAAATGAAAGATAGAAACCTCTTGATTGTACACATGTCAGTAAGGAGGGACATATAATATCTTCCAATGGTTCTGTCAATTAATCTTGTGATCTATCCACTTCATCTCATCTACATCCACCATAAGAATTGGGAGCACTAGACAGTTTGTCATTTCTTGATTGCATACCATGTAGTTAGGTTTGCATTGTAGTTAGTGTTTACACTTGTTGCATTGAAAAGAAAAAAATGTTGCATTATAATCCTACATTCAAAGAAATTTTAAAGTGCATGTCAATGTCATTTTAGTTGCCTTTTGCATGATTTTAATCATCTTGTACAATGATGTGTCTTGCTTCTTCAGCAAATAAAGGACTTATTTCATACTCTCTGAAAATTTAAGAAAAAAAAGAAGAGAAAAAAATAATAGATATGTGAATAAGCCCACGAAAAAGCTATTGAAAATTTCATCTTGTTCTATTAAGCAAGATACAGGCTTGGAAAAAAATATGAAGATCAGAGGGAGAAAGGAATTTGTTCACATGCAAAATAAGAAGAACGAGCACATGTGTAGTTTTGTAGATATTCTGTCTCTCGTTGGGATAGAATGATAGTGCATGCATCATTCCACCTAAAATGTAGCATTAGGACATGTTCACATGCATTTGGCATCATGATAGGGCATTAATATTTGTATTGCATGATTAACTATTACATGCTTCCATTTCTTCCACAGCCACCTATTCCATCCACCCGTTGCTCGAATTGGTAGGCAACCGTGATTATCTCCTCATTCATTAATATCAGGAGATCTGCTTCCATTTAGATGGTAGTTAGGAAACGAGCAACGTAGATAGAAGATCACAAAGATGCACCAAGCCTAAACAAGAGGAGTTTATTATATTAACTGTCTTATTTGATAGTGTTCATCAATCTTGGGTGGATATCTCTTATGGATGATCATTGTCTCCTAGAGGGTAATTATGATTCTGTGGTCAATGAGGGCCGGTATGTGAATGTCTAGTGGGGATCATTTGGCAAAGTCTGTTGTGATAAGATTTTCTTTAGTTGGCCCTCACAATTTTATTCTATAGTACTGCTGCTCAAGGATGAGCAATGTTCAAGCTTAGGGGAGTTTGATGCGACGATTTTGAGTCGCATTTATGGACTTGTTTTACATGTGTTTTCTATGTTTATTAGTCACTTTGGTGGTTAATATTGCATGATTCATTCGCTTTAGTCTATGATCTCATTCTGTATCAAATCTCGCATAGTTTATCTTTTCGATTATAAATGATCATATTGACGCATGTTAGCATAGCTGATTTGGCTTTGTCTTGCAATTTCAGGAAAAATGCATATACACAGCTGTCGATACCATCGACATCCATCGATAGTATCGACATAGTCACAGTGAGACAGCCGCAAGGAGCCAAGATGAGTCAATACCATCGACTGGGAATTCGATTGTATCGAGATACCTTCTGCGAGCCAGCAATCAACCGATCGATACTATCGACACAAAAGTCGATACTATCGACGTTTCACAGCTTCAGCGTCAGAAAGGTGACAAAACTGACGCCTGAAGGTGTCGATACCATCGACCCACGTCGATGGTATCGACATCAGTCGGAACGTCAGAGAACAAAGAAAACATGTCGATATCATGACGGGTCGATACCATCGACCCGCGTCGATGGTATCAACGCCGTCATATCAGTTTCTGTTCCAGATTGGCCCGAATCCGATGGTGATGATATTTCAGTGATCTAAAGTGGTGATTATACCTAATTATGGCGGCCCTAAGGATACTATCACGTCATTATCCGCTGGAGAAGTCCCGAGCAGGTGTGGAGAGGAGAACGGAGCCCAGAATCACGCCCCGATCGTTCCGAGAGCCGCAGAAGATGATTTCCACCGTCGGAAGGCTGTAGATCGCGCATTCTACGTCGAGGAACGCCCAGATCTTCTCCGTTCAGGGGTTTACATCACTTTCATTCACATTTCTTCATGTTTTCCCTTTCTTCTACCATGTCTTTCATTGAGATGAACATGCGGGGCTAATCCCCTTTGTCTTTAGGACCGGGAGTAGCCCGGGTAATCGTTGTATGACATTGTTATCATAGTAATTCATATTTTGTCTCTTAAATCTGTGGTATGATTTCATTTTCTCCATTATATCATTATGATTGATCACCCTGATGATAATCTAATGCCTTTAATTACTTTGAAAGAAGAATTAACGGTTGAAAAGAGGTGAAATTCACATTAATTAATAAATCCCTTGAACAAGGTGATGTACGGTTAATGATGGAAACTCAGAGTTTGGTCTTCATGCACCTAGTTTAGGGTATAGGTTACTACAACCGTGGAATCGACCTAGATTTAGGTAGTGAATTGTATCACGACAGTGAACAATTCTGACTACAGGCCACTACCCGGAATGAGAGACAAATTTGATTAACTATATAGAAATAAATACAATGAGAACCCGTGGTGAAACCACAATCCTAAAGATTCCCATCTAAATTGATTAAACTAAACATTTAATCGATTGCTTTGTTTTTTTTTCTTTTATTTTTCAATCAACTCTCAAAACCTTTTAATCGCTCTAGCTGATCACGAGTAGTTAGTAAGTAGTCTACCGACAGTTCAGTGTCCCTGTGTTCGACTTGGGCCTCACAAGGCCTATATTACTCTGACGCGTGCACTTGCGTTACACGCACGGTAAAATCGTGTCTTGGATGTCAGAATGTATTGGGGGGTTGTCTTTTAAAGTTTTTCTTGTATACTTGGTCCAATATTGACTCCAAATAGAAAAGGAAATCTAAGAGAAATGGGTGATTGTGTGAGAGGTTGAAGAAGATAAGTAGTATCAACTTGTATCAACATGTTTACCAACAAAAGCTAAGAGAAGCAAGTAGTCAATGTGCATGCAGAAGATTATTAATGTATACAAGGAATACCCAAAAGCACATCACATGCAAGAGCAAGCACCACAATTTCTGAAAACCCAGCAGATATTTCTCTTTTGTTCTTAACACCCCTACATATCCTCATTATTGATGTGGTACTCATCCCCCACCATTCCTAATTTTGTAGTTAAACCTTGTCCGCCTTGATTGTGGACTAATAGCCTGAATGGTATCAACCAAACAAGCTATGTGTTTTTGCACCAACAATATCTCCACTGGGAACTATATGATTTTTGACACCAACATAAGTAGTTCCAGAACCTTTTATGCACTAGAAGATAAACTAATTACAACTGTGTAAGTATATGGTATAAGAGAAAAAAACTAACTATCCTTTCGTTATTGTTCTTCAAGTGTAGAATATATTTGGGCACTTCAAAAATAAGATTAGAAAGATTCTTAAAATATAGAATTTTAGTTTGAATATAAGTAGTCAATAATACATTAATTTAAATAACTAAGCAGAAGGGTTGATTCAGAATTTAAAACAGATGGAATATACTTTGCACTAGCATAAATTAAGTTGTGCACCAGTGATGGTAACTTTAGACATTTCATTGAAATAAAGATCAACAACAGAGTAAAATATATAAAACATGTAAGATATCTAACAAATATATACTCATTGGAATGATTAGATGTCTAAGGGGTCAATAGAGTCACCCCAAAAGTATCCATTTGGTTAATGATAGTAAACATGGATATGAAGCATTCATGTGCACCTTGTTTCTCAAAACTTGCAAGGTCTTACACATGCTATCACCAGTTGTAAGTGGTTGTAAATTTACATGATTCAGTAACTAAGAAACATATGTGGTTGGGCCTGATCGAGCATGCTTTCTGCCCACACCATCCTCAATAGTTGGATACCATGGCTACATCCATATATGAAGTTGTAGTACAGAAGATATGGGGAGTTGACACCGGATTGCCATAAATCATCAGTAAGATATAAATGAATATATGCATGCTCCGGGTGATTACGTACCAATGTAAGGTGTTGATGAAGTTGATGATGAGGGAATATGTGCAACACCCGACCAAGAAACATGTCATTCAGTATGATGATGGTCCTCTTTCACAGCCTCTTCACTAGCATCACCACCACTACCTAACAAAACAAACATGGATTAATGTGTCAGCCGCACCAGCTGACCGGTGAAAATAGAGATATAGCCGCAATAGGTGATGTAGGTTCTCGTATCGAGATTAGCACAGACACATGATAGTGGGTTTCACTGGGTTGGTAATACATTTAGATTGGGTCAGTAATTTATGACAAGGTTAGCACTTTCTAATAAGAATGTGTTCAAATCAATATTTAGTTTTCAAGTACCAAGTGGTTCTCTGAAAGACTACATAGCTTGAGTATAAAAAGACGTACATTTACCTTGGATAAAGAATCCAAAAAAATTAGAGAAAATACACATTTTATCCACATATTGAAACATAAACATTTCTACTTCATGAAAGCAACATTGTGAAATTTACCTCGATAATTTTGTATACAATAGAAAGGACCACTTCAATGATGCATTTGGTGCGGCTCCCAATGTTGTGCTCTCTAAATGTCCTACTCAAATATAAGAAGAAACATTGCATTGGAAGAAAAAGTAAGCAAAATAGAGAACAAGGTGGGTTTTGTATGCCCTACGCACTATAAGTCAATAAGAAGGATTTGATACAATGAATCTCAAAAGAAAAAAGAGGGAATGAATATCAATCCAAAAATGTGGGTTACTAGCTACTAGTATCTTACCCTGGAAGAAGAGTAGTTGCATAAATGGTTCAACAACCCAAGATCTTCCTTGTTTTCGATTGATGCCCTGAATTTCTCTGTTGTGGATCTGGCAATGTCTTAATTGCCTCCACCAGACCATAATGAGTCAGGATATAATAGATGGATCAAAAAAGGCAGTCCGAATTTTCAAATCACTTGATAAATCCATATAATTTAAGAACTTCTAAAAGAGATTAAGAATCCAACATGGTAATCTGTAAAAATGGGAAGACTTACTCATCAGGGAGAAGGTAGGGTAGTCCTCAGAAAACATTTGACTTAATGATCCTGTAGCAAAACCGTGAGAGGTTGCAGGTGTGTGGCAGTGGCTAGTGGCTGGGATGTCATCGTTTCCATGGAGTTGTAGAGTGGCATGGAGAGTCTACAACTCTGCCCCTTGGTAATGGTTGTGTGGAGCTCACGCCTTTGATTGGAGGATAACTATGGATCTCGCCTCTATTGGAAAGATCGAGTGCAGTATGCATATATGTTTCCCAGGTGGGGGATGGAGAAAAATCAAACCCTAGCACACAGAAGGGTCAGGGACAGACAGGGGACCGGCACCGGAGATGGCGACCGGTGGAGATGGTGAGAGTCAAAATTGTAACTATATAGCATTATAACTTGAAATTTCTGGCAGTTACATTTTGGATGTGATGGCGGAGGATCGTGATTATGGAAAAGAGGCAGAGTCGACAGGGTAAAGCGGGATGGAAAGGGAAAGGGAAAGTAGTGAGTCGGGCGAGAGGCAAAAGAGGACGGGTACCTGCGATTCTGATTTTCTTTGGCGCCGTGTCATAGTTTTAGCTTTTGGGCATGAACACTTGCTGCTGAATTTGAAGAGGGTCGTGCGGGGTAATATTTTTTTAGGTAGAAATGAATTATGAGGAGGGGCCAGAATATGGGAGTAAGGATAGGCAGACTTATCTAGGTGGTATCATACGATCGAAACTGTCAGTGTTTCTCGGTCGTTGAATATAAGGACTTTTGGCCCGGGTTCTCAATTTTTTCAACTGGGTTCTCAATTAGAACCAACCCATATTTAGAAAATTAGTTTTAGAACCAAACCCGGACCATATTTGACAATGATTTTATTAAAGAAATATATATGACTAATTGCATGCTCCTAATTAAATTATCCTTGTTAAGAAATTGAGTTTGGGTATAGGTTCTTGGACAAAATATTTAACCCAGATCGAGTGTTTAATAATTGTCATTCCCAGACCCAAATCTGAAACTAGATTTTACGCGAGCGACTTCTCCATGTGAAATCGACGTTGATTGAGAAAATGATATCCGAACCCAAGTCAGACTCAAATTCAAAACTAGATTTTGTTCGACTAGTGTCTCAATTGAGAATGACTCGATTGAAAAAATTAGATTCGAAATAAAATATGGACCTATATTTGATAATGAATTCATAAAATATAATTCTCTAATTTTTTTATTATATTTCATGTTATATAATATTGGGATTGGGTTGGTTTTGGGTCAAAACATCTACCCATAGTGAAAAGTGTCATTCCCATAAATCCCAAAAGGAACTCGAACCTATATTTGATAACAATATTATATGAAACAATTATTACCATATTACATGTTCCTGATAAAATTCTCTGATAAGAAATTGGGTTCGGCTCGGTTCCGAGTATATAACAATAAGTCGGAGTCCAATGTATAATCTTGGCATGTAACAAATGGTTATAACGTGTTGTGTGACTATGGTCTATTACAACATGTAGCTATTACAACAGGTCATCACATGTTGGTGTGATAATGGTATATTACAATGGATTAGTTAATGTGGTGTAATGGTGGTCTATTACAACGATTTGTTGTGTGTGGATATTACAACAGGTCACAACATGTTGTGTAAATATAATATATAACACCAGGTTGGAGTCTGTTGTGTGATCTTAGTATATAACAACGAGTTTCAATATGTTATATTATCGTGGTCTATTACAACATGTACCATATACAACAAGTGAAGGCATGTTGTGTAATTAATACATATTACAATGGGTCAGTCTATGTTGTGTAATGATCGTCTATTACAACATGTGACTATTACAACGGGTCACAATATGTTGTGTAATTAACATCTTTACAACATGTTTGATTATGTTGTGATACTACAGCCTATTACAACACTTTAGCACTTGTTGTAGTATCCCCCTATACTACAACGTGTTTGGCATGTTGTAAATGACTTGTGTTGTATAAAATATACAATATACAACACGAAAACATACTTATTGTGTTAAGTATGCTAACTACAATACAGTCATTAGAACTGTTGTCTATCTCCCATTATAAAAAGTATTTTCTGTAGTAGTGTGAGTGAGAGAGATTGGGTGGACACATGTTATGCTTAAAATTGACATATGAGAAGGAATACCCTAAGTAGAGTTAATGACATAATTTGAGGTTTGGGATGCTACATAACCCTTATGTGAAGATAAATAAGTAATAGGTTGGAAACCTAGGTGAAAAGGTTGTCATCAAGTAAAACTGAAATGACAAATGGAAAAAAGTAATTATGAAGGGATGATATCATCTAAATACTAAGGATGTGGTTATACTCTGAATTGAATTCAGGTACCAATCTTAGTAATAATGTGAATAATTCACATATAAATAGAAGCCATTCATGATATCTAAGTAGGATTGCCCAACCTAAGGTTTGAAACTGAGTTGAGTTATCATTCACCTTAACCTTAATAGGATTCAACTTTTGGGACAAAATACCTTCTAAGGAGGGATGAATGTAATATCCATAATTTGATGAAATTGAATTATATCAATCTAAGGCATGAATTCATAGGTAGTTTCCCCAATAGTATTATTTATGGAATAATAACGTTAACCACTTTGTGGCATGGGTGTAACCCATGGCCCAAGTGGGACCCATAAGACTATTTGCTTTGCAAATAAGTCTTTGTGGAATAAGTTAAAGAAATAAAAGGAATTTTGTGTGTTTACTAGTTTGCAATAATATGTTAATAATTGTTGGCCACAGAACGAGTGAAAAATTCAATAATAAAGGAGTTTGCAAACGCATGAGACAATTGGTAATTAAATATGCAAAGCATATCAAAATAAGAAATTTCCAAAAAAAGGTATGTTGAAGGCAACTAATGAATTTGTTTCGACACAATGTTGTACTTAATAAGAAAACATATCAAAATAATAAATCTTGCAAAGTTCGGGTGAGAGAAGGAATAAATTTATTCCTTAAATGAATCAAATAAATCCATTTCTTAAGGATAAAGAAAATGGAATTTAACTTGTGTATTTTTACAACAAACCTTTCCCATGCCGAGATTTAATTGTATAGCTTCCTTTAAATTTTGAGATCAATTGATTAAAAGGAGTGAGAGATATGAATTAATTAGTTTTTTCTAAAGTGAAAGGGATAATTGATAAAGATAAAAAATCATCAGATTAATGTGACTGTGAACATAGGGTACAACTCTTTTCATTGTCATGTGGCCTAGTGTCCTCTGATGTAAGATCTATAGTGTGAGGATTGTCTTCCTCCTCCATCCAAAAAGGGAAACTAGGCTACAGTAAAGTTGACCCTCCCAATTCCCTCTCTCTCTCTAATAAATAAAACCACTTGAAACCTCTCCAAACATCTTCAGGAGATCTTTTTGGTTTTACCTATCCCTACTTTCCATGCGTTCGTGAAAGATCGAGGCATTCCCCAAAAGGCTATGGGGTCAGAACTCCATTAATGGTCATCTTAATAGCCAAGCCTATATAAGGATCTGTAGGTTGATTATGAGGCTAGAACTAGAATTAGGAGACCCAACAGAATTCTAGTGGTCCTTCTCTGCCTCAATCTCACCCCCAAAAAACCAGTTTATCATCTTCCCTAGTATGCCTTCCTCCTGACACAAGTTGGCTCGTGGTTGGCCCCCTCTCGACCACAACTCTACACCAATGATGACTCGAGCGACTCCGACAAATCTCGCCAAAGGCACCTACAATGATAGCTTCGTCACCAAGGCTCAAGAGTGTAGATTCTGCAATGAAGTTGACTGCCAACCACGACGAAAACAAGCGGGGTCATGTGGTCTGAACAAGAAGAACGGGAACTGACGAAATTATCTTTCTGTCCCCCACATCTACATTGTCAGGTAAAGTGTGAACCCATCATTTTGATCATTTATTTTCTTCCATAACCACACTGGCATGGGTGCTAAGATGAAGCCAACTGCAACTTACCTGGATATTTATCCACCCTGCCGGCTTGGTAATATCTCATTGTCCCAAATACAATTACCTGGTAAAAATTGTAGTAACTACAAGGATGGTCAGATTGAGACATGTTATATATGAAACTTGATCATAAAAATGAGTAGATTTCATATAAAATATAATGCATACCCATACCAATTCGAAAAGTGCCTTGGATACATGATTTTTAAGATATTAATACATGAAAACTCTGGATTTTCTTATTTAACATGTTGAATACATTATTTCTCTTAGTTTACATTACAAACTGATGTTGTTGAATCTAATGATAATATAAGATAATATTGATAGTAATGTTGAACAATAAGGTTTTAAAGAGAACAAACATATACATGGTTAATTTGGGTTATAAAATCAACGATCACAACTTGTGATCATCTTAATGAACTAAACCTGATGTAAGTGTTCATAATGAAGGAGTATAACATATATAATAGTAAGGGTTTCACCTTTGATTAATATGCATGGGAATTGGGGTTAGTGCCCTTTTTTCTAATCCAAGCCCGAGACAACTGTAAAAGAGTTAAATCACCCCTTTACTAAAAATTTGAAAAATAAAACATCTATTCCAAACATACTCAAAAGGTAGGATGAAAAAGGTGTAAAAATTTCAAATCTTTATATAATGGTATACAAAAGACCAAAGTGTATTGTAGTGGAATAAAATCATGAATATATTCAATCTTTCAAAAGATTACAAAATTCCATCATATCTCCCATATAGGGATTACAATAACAAAAGGATCTAGATAGAGGGAAATTTACAGTACACCAACTGTCACACCCCAAAATATTATTAAGTATCTTTGTGAATGAAAGTACTACTAAGAAAAATGAGTTATGTAAGATCAAGACTAGTGAGTCAAGTTTTACATGTTTGATTGTGTATTAGAGTCCAATTATACGTATTTAGAACCCAAGGACTTTTTGGTGAATTGATCATCATGGGATGCTAGAAAGATAATTCAAAAATTTAAGGTTGATTAATTTGGTCATAATGAGGTTTTTCTAGAATTTGAGGACATTCTAACTATCAGTGGATTACATAACATACTTAAGAGTACCTTAGGCTTTTTCTATATTAGGCTCTCCAATGTAAGTAGCAAAGGAATTTAGGACTAAGTAGGTGTTCTCAATGGCATATAAGAGGTGACACAGTTTTGATGATTCAATTTGTTGATCTAGATAATGGGACAAGTGAAATAGCACACACTATATTGGTGTAGTCTAGGAAGTGAGTTATGTCGTGATAATTTGATACAAAAGATGATAGTTATATGAGGTGTTGGCCAAATTTTGGTACCAGTCTGGATTAATCAGTAGCCTGTAAAAATTATATAAGAAAAGCAACATTTTAATACCTTTTAAGAAGTGAACCAAGAAAATAGAAAGGTGAACTGTTGGTTTATGACCAACCCTTTTGGTTCATTTGAATTAGGCTAATTCTGCAAAGAGCGCTGATATAGGAGGAAGGCCCCGCGATCATACAGAAATAGGGAAATCATCAGATTTTGGGTTGAGTCCGGTCTCATTGCGAAACCCAGAAGAAAGGGCCTATAAAACCCTTAGGCGTTGGCTCTGTGAGGGAGGAAGTTCCGTAGGGTTTGGAGCGGATGAGAGGGACTAGTATAATAAGAAAACATAGAGAAGAAAGGGGCGGAAGAGGAGAGTGGCGGCAGATGAAACCCCACCCCTCTCCATATCTGCGTCCTCCTCAGGAAGCAAGAGGAGCAAGTCTCAGACGTCAATGTTGTTCCCACCGTGATCTGAGGCGCCAAGCAGCTTCCCAGGTAGTATGAAACTCGCATACATGAGAATTGAGTAGACCTGGGCGGTCTACCTTGTGCCTGCCGCAGAAACAGGGGAGGCGATCTCCCAGTTAGGTTGTGCGGGTGGGGAACCTTCTCATTCGAGCTCAGAATCCACCTCTGTGCATGCCTTATCGTCAAGGAGAGGGAGTGGTGGTGACGCCGACCAAACATGGTTGCTGGTTTTGGTCTTGGACGACCGACCTTCGCTGGAGAAGAGACCAGGAGTCGACGCTCTATCTCTGTGGAAAAACAGGGGTTGTGATCCCTGGATCACGCCGCCTGGGCGAAGGAGAGGGAGGGGACCGGGTCCCTCCTTGATGGGTCGCCAATCTCAAGGCCCATTTAGCCTGAAAGGTGGAGGAAATAAAAGGTAATATAAATGATCAAATCATTATTTGTTAAGAAACTTTAGGAATTCATAGATATTGATCTGATTGTCAGAATGAAGCATATAAGGGCTTGCTGGAAAGCTAGAGATATGAAGAACATACTGAAGGAGATTTCAAACTCTGGAAAATACCTAGATAAGGTAACTTTATTTAGGAAATGTTAGATATATGAAGTATGTGCATATCTGATGGTGCTTTGTTAAATCAATGTTATAGGTGTGAACCTCATAGTTAAATTTAAAGCAGGCATTACACCACAAGCTTAATAGGTATGATGAAATGATATCTCATGATTTAGAGATTTTGTTGATCATATATGATGTTTTGGGTATGCATGCATGCCATAAGATTGTGTAGGATATGATTTAGAGATGATGATGTGAGTAGAAGGATATTTGAGATTTACATGTGTGTATTAAGGATAAACCCTAGAAGTTAATTACATTATAGTGGTCGGATGTATGAGAAAGGATATATTGATTCAGATGGGATTTAATGATTGGAAGTGTCTTTTCAGGATTTAGACCCGACTAGAGGAATCCAAGATGAAGATGTTATTTTCTCTAATACATGTAAGTGGTTCATGCCCATGAGTATTCATATTTATCAAACTCAACATATTTTCATAAGACTTCATACTTTATGTGATCCACTGTTCTAAGATTTTATGTTAAGATATGCAAGTAAGAATTTCATACATTCATGGCTATTTCCTTACATGTGCCTAATATCTCGAGAAGAGATATGTTACTAAGATTTATAAGAACGATAGAGACTCATGAACCCGGTTCATGAGAAAACTAGAGATTTATGTTTCTATAAGAACTATTAGTAATGATTCATATTGATGAATATGACTACAAGATAAGATATGCAACCAAGATAGTCATACATGATAATGTGGGATTAGAATGTATTGAGATTTCAAGTAGAACATGTTGTTAAGATCCCCCTCATTTATAAATGTAATTGTGTGCTAAGAATTCAAGTAGGAACATGTCATCAAGGTTTCTTATATATATGTAGCGATCTAAGAGTTTGGAAGTGAAATAGATTTCTTAGAAAGATTAGTGCTTAAAAGTTAAGTTATGTGATAGTATGGGTGTTGCACATGGTAGACCATGGCCCAATTTCCAAGGTAAAGGTACTATTGGGATTAGAATATATTATAAAATGAGTTTATGATTATGAGACATTAAGTCATGATTAAGTTGCTGAGATGAGACTCTATATGATTTCTACTTTAAGATTTAAGATTTAAGTTCATATGAATGTATTGAGATCAGATTTAATGAGATTTTATAGAAATTGAGCTACCTTGTCAAAAATCGCACTCTTTTAGATATTTGATACTTAAGAACTCTCATATACTTTGTATTCTCATATTTAGTTTAGATCCTTTCCCTAAGCCTTTGGGCTTAGTTGTCATATATTTAGTATCAAAAGTAGTTAAGTTATTTCTATCAGATTGAAGTATTAGATTAAGGATTATCCAGATAATATGGATATTAGATTTAGTTCAGGCTTAGATTACTCATGGTGTGAGTAGTTAGATTTTGAATACAGATACATGATAAGAGTTTTAGACCCAATCTAGATTATGAAGTAATTGAGATCTATATTCATACTCAGATGCATATTCAATTCATAATTTAAGAATAAGAGATTCAGAATTCAGTACATGCTCAATCATCAGTAATCCATCTCAGATAAGTTTAGTTATCAGTTTTAATATAAGATAAGTTCAGATTCAGTATTCAGCAAAGATATCAGTATTCAGTTTCAGTTCAGATTAAGAATTAAGTAAGTTTAGACTTAAGATAATTAAGTTGAAACCTTCACATAAGACATTATATGATAAGTCCTCATTCAGTTAGTCCCGGGACAATTCAGAGGCATCTGTTGCCAATTCAGAGGACTGTTACTCCAATTCAGAGGTGTTGCGGCACCAATTCAGGGCGTAGTCACGCCAATTCAGAGACACCTCGGTGTCATTCAGGGCATGTAGTGCCATTTCAGGGTACCTTGGTACCAATTCAGGGCGTAGATACGGCAATTCAGGAGGACTTATTGTATAATGGTGGCCACAGTCAGATAAAAATCGTAAGTAAAAGATACCTTAGATTAGAGATGCCCATAATCTCATCCATAAGTATGATGAGAGGGAATTAGATAAGATTAGTATGACCCATGCACTGTGATGCAGGTCTTGAGACCCAGGTACTAGAGTACAAGTCTCCAGAGAAAGATAAGTAAAAAGATAAGAACTAAACTAAAGTAAGAAGAGATATTTATGTTTCATATTTTGTAAAGTTTTAATGTTAGTATCATGTTTATAGTGTTCAAAGATATTTGTAGCATTTTATCTCTTAGTAATATGTATATTAATACTCATGCCACTTACGCTAACAATCATTTTTCTAATGCATGGCTGGGGACGAGATTTCCGCCGGTGAGAGAAGGAGCAGAGTAGATCTCAAAGATTTAGAGCACAAGGACAGAGCAAGATAAGATCTGTTGGGGTGCCAACTATAAGATGATCCTCAAGTTTATAGACTCAGCTATATGTTTCAATGTTTAGAACTTTATAGTAAAGACTCATGATGTTATATAAGTTTACCATGTAATAACATCTATGTTCCTATTGTAAGAACAATCATGAGAATGTTTTAATACTTCAGCCTGCGTGATTGATTATATTGTTGTTATGAATGCCAGTTTTACGTAATACCCCCTTGAGTGCACGAGTTATGGATAACTCGGTGTTGCTTCCTCTATGTACATGTGTGTGCTTAGGGAGGGTGTTACACCAACTTTGTCTCCAAGCAACAACTTCATGAGATAGGTCCACGCTTAAAGCCATGTACTTCTTATCCTATTCTTAGGATGGTCCTCCATGCTCCTATTGCGCACTGTGATCCTAGGCCTTGCTCAACTCCTTGATCAAACCCAGGGTGGTTGGAAAAGTACCCAACAAAAGAAAGAAGCAAGGTATGTGTCAATAGTGAACAAGGATAAAAGGTAAAGAAATAACATAGAAATAAAGGCTAATATTTCATCATAAGATGAAGATGGTCAAGAGTACGAGGCATAATCAAATAGATGCTTGTCATAACAACAACAATAATAAAAGGGTTGCATGCATGATTAATATTAACTACCTTAACTAAGTAGGGTTGAGGTACCTACCGAACTCAACCAAATAGGTGATGGAGAGTAACACATTCCAATTTCCTATCAAACATTTTATATTGGATAGAGTAACACATTCTCCTGGGAGAATTTACACATGCCCTATCTATGGGTGGTTGTACAAAAGTACCACTACACTAGTTAAATAGTATAAGAAAATCAACATGCTAAAGAACTATGCCAAGTATATGCATCAAATAATAGAAACATGGCAGTGGGGTACAAGACCCAAGAAATGTATATCAAAACTGATTTTGAGGTATGTATAGAAAAGGAAATATCAAAAGAGAAATTAGTGTTTAACAAAATCCTCATTAGGGAAACTAGGTTAGGGTTTGTAGTTATTCCCAACTTAGGTGTAAGGAAATCACACACCTCTCTTAAAGAATTCGATTACTCACTTTCACCACTTTAATTGAGTCGAAGGTCCACTTTTCCTATATTCAATGTATAATCATGTATTAGGGTTTTTCGTATGCATTAATGTAAAGAAAACCGTAGTTTTAGAATTTTTGAACAAAATCCCAATTTAGACTCTAAAAACATCACCATTGATCTTATTAGGTTCTCCTTATTAAGAAAACATATAATTTTGTTAATTTTGGAGTTATGATGATTAAAGTGTATTTTTGTTGATTTTTATGTATTAAATTCATTTTTAGAAAACACCTTTCAATAAAACTCAGAAAAAAAACCTCAAAAGTATTTTTATTAGAAAAATCAAAATTTTCCAATTCCAAAACATATTTATTTGTTAATTTTGGACTAGCAGATTAAAAGATATGAATTTTGTAAACCGACTAATCAAAAAGCCCAGAAAAACCACATGTCATAAACATTATTCTTTTAGAGAGGATGGGCCTGGATGAGTTGGCCCAATCTGAATTGGACAACCCAACCAGACTTACTGCCAACAAAGTACTCTTCGCTTGTAGTAAGAAAAATCAAGTCAGCAATGAAAGGACCCTTTTGCCCCTATGGAAAAACAAAGGAGTACAAACACGAGAAAGGCACAATAGAGAAATCATTAGCAGTCGTCTTCCTCAAAGACAAAACACGAAGAACAACACTGGTTACAATAGCTTGAGCATCGATGCCCAGAGTCAAGCTTGCAAATATGTTAAGCTAGAGCACCAACGGCGACTATCAATCAGTACCTGAAGATCGGGCGGACTCAGAGAGCTTAAGAAGGGTTTGTGAGTCAACCGGAAGCATCTATTACCCTAGACACAGAAAAAGGAAGAGAAAGGGAAAAACTTGATTACTGCCACTGGAGTCGAATTGCCTCTCAAATCACCTTTTCACAGGTCTAAGTAAGAGATATGAGCCTTCTCTAGGCTTCAAAACTAACGAAAGCCTCACCACTGATGGATCTTTCGTAGCCAGGTTGACCGGAGTAGGGGAAAATGTCTGAGGATAATAAAGAACAAACTAGCAACATGGGATGATACCAGAGGTCATCATGACTATTTTGGGGTAAAACTATAAGGTTCTGACTTCCTGGTGTGGTGAGTGGAAGGAAGAATAGCCACAAATAGGGCATGAAAAGAGGTGAAGGAAGGTAGGACCGATGAGGGTTATATAGGCAATGAAACCTTAGCAAACATGGGATCAAGGGTTGTGGAATCTTTTCCACAGCTCAACACATGAAAAATCTTGGAAATAGACCAAGAATTGAGGAAGAAATCACCATCTAAAGTTTCCAAAAACCAAAACTACCTTCTGTTTCTGGTGCAAGGTTTATGACAACCCGCTACCGTCCGATCGGGAACCCGATGGTTGAGATACACACACACACATATAAAAGAGGCGTGACAAATTAAATTATATTCTCAATCAAATTCGAATACAGTGTGAATGCAATTATTTTTCTTTTTCTCTCTCCTCATTTGAGGGTGCAAACGAGCCCCAAATTAAATGAAAATTGACACCTAATCTATGTTTGATATGATGAATTCGAATATACCATTAGATACGCCTTAAATCAAATTTTATTTTTTCTTTTGTTGATCATTAATGGTTATAAGGTTCTCCAAATTTTTTGAGAACATCACCCACAAGTCACATTAAATGCCTTGGATACAAATTTTCCATAAATTTTATATTTTGACGTTGTTTGTACATTTATTTAATATTTTGTAAAGTTTTATAAACTTTCTCTCTCCTAACTTCACATGTATATTAAATATTATTCAAATTTCATAAAAAATTACCCAAAGGAAATTTTTAATGTCTAGATTATGAATTCAAGATTATTTTCCACTTTTTGGGTAATTAAATATTTTATCTCATATTTTGGAGAAAACTCACCTTTTTCTTTTCAAAATAAAAGAGATATAGTTATTATCATCCCAAAATTATGAAACTTGGCCTCCAAGACAAACTATATCCAAGGAAAACAAATCCCAACTTATCTTTAACCAATTAGTCTTCATTTTATGAATTTCTACCTATTATCCATTATTACCATTTTGCTCATATAAAATAATTCAACAACACATTATCATGTTTAAAGCATTAAAATTCATTCATTTTTCTCTTCCTTGCTCCATAAGGCTGAGGGATGTTCTAGAAAGAATTATTTTATCATTATGCCACTTAAGTGGTCAAATTGCATATTAGAGCCTGATTAAAGCATTCACTGAGGTATTTGTGCATAAACCCATATGTTGGCATAAATAATGAACAAATATTGACCAAACCACTATTATTTCCAAAAATTCAATGTAAAGGCCAAAGGGATAGAAATGAAAGGAAAATCATGGGAAGAGGGTCAAAAAGAGAATATGCCCAAGATTCGGTATGTTACAACAACCCTGAACCCTAGATTAGGACAACAAGTAGGGTCTAATCTAAATAATATGCTCGAAACACTTTAGGATATACATACATGCATATTAAATGATGATTGCTTGGATTCATCTTTGCTTGCTTAATTTAATTATATGCTTGAAGTATATGAAGTTTGATTACATGATCTGTATGGTTCTTCATTGGGGTACGTGGTTACAATCATGACTACTAACAATATTGATTTCCGAGGTTTGTCGACTGTTTCTCAAATATTGAATGAATAGAGTGTTGGATGCTTATTTACCTTTTGTTCAATTATAATACCACTATGAGTATCACATACAATAAGATATAATATTGAAAACCCTAGGATGATAGGCATCAAGGGGTGATGAACAAGAGCCAGGATCAGATAGTTCTCACGTATATGATAGCATATCAAGTGTGGGTTAGAATATGAGATGCAAATGACAGTTCTTATTTGCAAATAATTGAGTTATTATATGTTGTTATTTGCACACTTTTTCATGCACCCAACATACACAATATAGTTACATATATAGATATGTGCTTTGTTTCCCACAATTTTAGGTAAATGCAAGATAAAAAGTTATCAAGACTTGATGAATCAAATGAAATCTACCAAAAGGCATGTAAGATATGTAAAGGAGGAATAGTTAGATAATTTATCTCATATGTACTAGTTCCATGTTAGAAAATAATGTAATTCATTAGAGGAGCATCATTGTTAAACTTGTAAACAATATTTGTAAATTAATTGAAATTATTTGCTATTATTTATTATTTGATTCATTTTGGATCTTGGGAATTTCATGTAATGCCCCTCAACATTAAGGCCCTTCCTTAATTGGGGGATGCTGAAAAGTGAGGTTCTTACATGACCCATAATTTAGACTCAAATTTTTGTATCGGTTGTGTTAGGGTCAAAGTAAGTTACTATCCAAAAACCAGATACGAAATCTATTTGTACAAACATATATATTACCCCATTGTTTTGTATAGTATATATCTTTTATAAGTCACATTTGACAACAAACTTTCACAATTATCTTTGATCTATATTATGCTTGGTCAGTCATATTAATAAGACTAGAATAACAACATACTAGAGTAAACTTTAGTTATGTCTCTTCTTTATATATCTAACATGTTTGCCATAACATACACTACAAATTATCTTAAAAGTTAGGTGTATACTACTTACATTAGATTTATTGTAAAATTCATTTCCTCAGTACATTGATAGCCTGTTGAATGAAATAAAAATATACTTTTGCTAATCGATTTTAATTGCAAAAATACCAAAATAGTTGAATCAATTTTAGTTACATCTCATAAATAAAATAGAATGACTTATTTTAAACGTTTGTACTCTAGATGATATTATTTTCGACCATCGAAAATATATAACAAGTTGTAATTATAGTAATTTTATGGATTATACATATAGATTGTATATGTCAGTTGGTACAAAATTTAAAACAATGCTCCTAATTTGTGTGTATGTCAAAATAATCTTCATATAAATGTATAAATCAAGCAAACTAAAATACAATTCACTTATTTCTTGAAAACTTATATGTCACATCTTAGTATATATATAGTCAACCATACCATCTAATAGGTTAAGGAAGAGGTACATTATACACTTAATTGATATATCTTGATTGTCATATATTCTTGGGGTCAACAATAACCTTGTCCAACCCTTGATTAAACAAGGTCACGTTACATCGTTACATATATCATTATCCTAACCATAGTTATATCAATTTTAGGGTTTAGTTTAGGTTTTATGTTTCATATTGACTACTCATCTAATCATGGAAGTATGTGACCAGAGTTATATTCAAAACTCAAAAATGTATATAGATATTATATTTTTGTCACATATTGATGTATTGACCATAATGATTACTTACATTAATATAGTTGTAAATTTCACATAATTTTAGCGACGATTGTCATTTACCACAAATTTTGGTAAGTTGCTAAACTTAAAGTTAAAAATTAGGTTCTATCTACTAAAAAGATGAGATGATACACTACAAGATTTTTTATTAATAAAATATGTATTGTATGTTATCTACAATTATTAACCCTTATTAATTTTATGGAGGAAAAAATCGATCAATATATTTTCCACACTTCATCACCCAAGAATTCAGATCTTTTCAGTACATTATTAAAATAATACTCAAGTATTTTCATAGTATCTGAAAAACACTTATTATTTATTATTCTTCAGGTTAGAATTATACAACTTGCATGATAATCAATTTGACAGCCAACGGCTTGTCGATCTTCTGGGTCTCTCTCTCTAGGGTTTATCTCTCGCCTCTCTCTAGTTTCCCGGCGGCTTCCGCTGGGGGGAGGGAGCACCCTCCTTGGTGCTTTCCTCCCCCTAGCCCTCAACAACCTATCGTGATCTTTTGTAGGCTGCAACAATTCCCGGAGAAAGAGGCCAAAGCGAGCGTGATCTGTCCTCTCCGCCAGGGTTCACCCGCTCGGCATCAAGGAATGAAGAGAAGTTGATGCTACACGTGATTCAAGGATGGTTTGAGATGTGGCTATTCGACGCAGGTCGACTCTTCTCCGTTTAAGCGTGATGGAAGGAGTAGAGCCGCTTCTACTGTCTCTTCCTCGCACGGCGCCGCTCCTTTAATGCTGACGGATTTTGGGTTTCTTGCCTGTCTTCCTCTGCATCCATTCCTCTCTGCTCTGAGATGCATCTGGGTTTACCCAGGGAGTCGGTGACCCCTGAAGCGGCTGGATCTACTCGATGATTTGGGCGATGGGTGGAATCCCTTTCGCCTTCATCTACTCCTGCTTTGGGTGGGTTGCTTGGTGACCGTGGTGATCAAGACCTTCGTAGGACGGCCTGGGTTTATGCCCTTCCTGCCCTGCTGGTGGCGTTCCCCTGCTGATCAGTGGCTTTGGGTCACTCCACAGGCGGTCTCTGGTTCACGGGTTGAGGCGACCTCAAAGTGTTCGATGAGGTGACCACGGGAAGGCTGTTGTCTACCTTGTGTGGAGTTGGGCCTGGGGGGGTTGTATCCTTGTCTCTTCCCTTCTTTGGTCCCTCCTGCTGAACACCTTCAAGGTGTTTGTAGTTTTGCTGTCAGTTGTTCCAAGCCTCTGCTCGAACATCTGAATGTCAGCTAGGAATCGTCTGGGTTGATCCAAGTCCACCTGGCCTTCCTACTGAGCAGGGAATCCATCCTTGAGGTAGATTGCGATCTGGTTGTGTCACTATATTTGGTGTCTACTGGTTGATGAAGAGGGCTAGGAACCTGCCTGTTCCTCACATTTTATGAGATGTTTCAAATGCCAGTGTTGGGATAGGTGGTTGCTTTCTCGCCAAGGACATCATCTAATGGACAACTTATGGAAGGGTGCATCTTGCTTTGCAGTCTACAGCTTGGAAGCATTTCATCTTGTGAAAGGATGTAGATTCTCTCGGCTTCTTTTAGATACTGGCTTCTTCTTCTTGACTTGTTCAGATTCTAGACTTCCAGGATGACACAATTTGAAGGTGGGGTTAATGCTAGTGTTGTGCTGGTTGTCTTCTGGGGTATGTTTTGCATCTAGTAGTCTGAGTTTGTATCTTCTTAGAGCTTTGGTGTCTTGTTTTCTTTTTTTGGGGTCCTAGGACCCTTCTTAGTTTTCAGATGTTTTATCCCTGATAGTTTAGGGGCGCAGTTGATGTACCTAAAGTTTTGGATTTCAATAGTAACATGATTTTTTACCGACCAAAAAAAAATAATTTCCTAGTTTTTTCCCTAATAATTTGGGTTCTTCAATTTTTTGGCGGATGATATATGTTTTACTTAATTTACAAGATACATACATAAATGAGATATTTGAGGGTATGCATTTAGCTAATTAAGGAGAGAATGCCAAAACATGGGAAGAGAGTTTCTAAGATTGCACCATGTCACCACTAAGGGAGGTTCACAGTTCTTGTGTGACTTAACCAGGTTCTCATGTGGATCCAAATATTTGTAAATCTATTTGTTTTGTAAGATCTCCCTCTTTCTTGGTGTTTAATCTAGCTAGGACACATGAATCCCATATTTGTGTCCTTCGTCATGCTCTGTTATGGTTTTTCAATTCCTCTATTCTCCATACAGGAATTGCCAATGATCCATCGACATGTATCTAAATGAATACCTCAATTGGGCTCCTGGTCATAGTTTCTCCCTAGTGGAATAATAAAGGATCTACCCTACCCTACGAATCCTTCACAGAGAGGTTTTCATCAACATTTAATGAGAAAGCAAAAGGAAAATGGAAAAAATATCCTCCTCATCTCACAACTAATATTTTAGGCCAAAGAGGTGTGTGTGGCCCTCGAATACTAATTCACACTACTGGAACTCCTGGCCTAAACCTCCTTTTGCACTAACTAGACGTAACAGTTCCACCTTTTGGAAGGAGTTCATCCACCATGAAAATCATTGTATAATGACATATATATATATATATATATATATATATATATATATATATATATATATGTCGATCCAAATATTCCATTCCTTCACATTTATATCCCTTTCTTGTATTCCTATAATTACTCTATATTATTTGTTTAACTTTACCTTGAAGCTCATGCTAGCTATAGTGGATAAGACAGTAGCATAGAGAAGTCATTCTCCTGTTGACTCAAGGTGAATTAGGTCAATGTTGACTCACGTCTAAATTGACTAAACCCTTGTTTTGATGATGACTAACCATTCCACATATTGGTGTCTAATGCTTCTACATTGAGTGATTTCAGATTAGGTTTAGACACACTCCAAATGCCCTAACTTGCGCATATCAAATTGGAGAAAAGATAAGTCAAAATAGCTACAAGTGTGCAATTTGGGATCTCTATGTAAATGACCTTAGAATTGCTTTGTAACCACTTGTAATGATTGTATGACTTGTAATTAAGCTTAGAAAAATTATTGGGACACAAAAATCCATCATTAGTATAGTCAAACGAAAATTCCAAAATACCCATAACAGGGATTTTGTCGGCCGAATTCCAAACTCGGTCGATCCATATATTCTGGGATTTTTGTGAGATTCGGCTGAGTTGCAAACTCAGCCGATTCACGGTTCGGCCGAGTTGCAAACTCAGTCGATTCACGGTTCGGCTGAATTGCCTTTATAGAAACTCAGCCGATCAGACTGTATGAAAAAGTGCAGAAAAGTGATTCTAGCCGTTGTGGAGTTGCAACAAGTGAAAATAGATCCGTTGCAAGCCACAAAACGGCTATTTTTCATTCTCAAGTGTTCCCAAAGGCTAAGAGACATCCCCAGCTATAAATAGGACCCCTTGGGCTTCATTCCAAGGTTGAGCATTCATTGCAAACTCTTTGTGAGGTTCCTATTCTATAGTTGAGTGCTTCCTACAGCCTCCTCTGTCTCTCTAAGCTTAATCACTTGCTACATCCATTAGAGTGAGTAGGAAATCTATAAGAGAGCTAGTCCCATTTGTATATCTTGTGAAGCTCTCACTTCCACAACCTCCCCATCTCTCCATTTCAATCATGAAGATGAAGGTTCTCTCTCTTGTCCAAGAGAGGTGAAGAAGAACAAGGGAAGGAGTCCCTTGGTGAAGATCAAGGAAGAAGACTTGGAGCTAGAGTGGGTAAGCCCTTGGAGAAGGCAAAAGACTCAAGCTCAAGTAGGTAAGACCTTGGTGGAAAGCTTCTCCGAGTGAAGGTGAAGTCAAAGGCGGAAGATCCAAGAAGAGTGGGTAATTCCTGCAAGGCCGAAGACTTGTGCAAGAGTGGGTAAGTCCTTGGAGAAGGCCGAAGACTCTTGCAAAGTGGGTAAGTCCTTGGTAAGGTTGAAGACTCTTTGTATTGGATAGGTAAGTCCTTTGTTGGTCATGTATTGTATGTCTTATTAAGTGAATATAAGAGTGCAATTGTTGGAAGTCCTAGAGGTTGACCTCTCTAGGCAAGTGGACTGACACACTTCTAGTTTGAAGTGTGGAACCACTCTAAATAGCTTGTCTAATTGGTGCATGTTCAATCTCTCTTATCCTTGCTATGCATGATTTAGTTGCACTCAAATTACCTATTTAGAAACCTTATCTTGTCATATTATTTGAAGGTTTAATGAATTTTGTTTAAGTGCTTTCAGCTCTATTCACCCCCCCTCTAGAGCATCTAATCACCCATCTAGGATCCAACAAGTGGTATCAGAGCGGGTCTTCTCCAAGCATACTTCTACAAGTAGGAGAAGATGGGTGACTACCTAGGAGGGAGACTCTCGACCAGCCTTCCAATCTTCGATGGGAGAAACTTCCTCTATTGGAGAAGAAGACTTCAATTCTTCATCCAAGGATCAAGTCTCGAGATGTGGCAAATGGTGAACAGCCCATACATTCTACCAAAGACAAACATTGAAGAATGGGATGAAGCCACCTTGATGAAAGCAACCTTGAATGCTATAGCCATGCACATTCTATATGCCTCCATGACCCCCACCGAGTTCAACCGGATTTCTTCTTGTGAGGCGGCCTATGAGGTATGGAGAAAGCTTTGCATCACTTATGAAGGGACAGATCAAGTGAAGGAAAGCAAAGTCTACATTCTCAAAGGGTTGCTTGAGAACTTCAAGATGGGAAAGGAGGAGAGCATAGCCAACATGTACTCAAGGCTCAACACCATATTGAATGGTCTTGCTGTTCTAGGACATCCTATGTCTAGTGGAGAGATCAACTCAAAGATCCTTAGAACTCTCCCCAAGAGGTGGGAATCCAAGGTGACTTCCATTGAAGAAGCAAGGTCTCTTAGGGATATTCCTATTGAAGAGCTCATTGGAAATCTACAAGCACATGAAGCCACACTTGACAAGAGGGAGGAAGTAGAAAGACAAGAGAAGAAAGAGCTTATGAGAATGAAGAAGGCTGAAATAAAGGCTCAAATTGAAGCTATCATGGAAAAAGTCTCTCCATCCTCTCAAGCTAAAGAAGATGCCATGTACTCCAAAGGTAGACTCTACAAAGGCAAGTCCTCCTCCATCCGGTGCTTCACATGTGGAAAGAAGGGTCCCTACAAGGAAGATTGCCCACAAGGCAAAAAGACCCATCTTCACAAGAAGGAGAAATGGCACTCAAGCTCAAGCGGCTCCTCCAACTCAAGCTCAAGTGAAGATTCATGTGAAGGATCAAGCTCAAGCTCTAGTGACGAAGGAGAATGTCATTTTTCTCTTGTAGCATCAACAAGTGAAGACTCAAATGTGGTAAATCTAGACTCTTTAGATAAAGAATCCTTGATTGATCTCATTCATGATATTTGTGCATCTCTTAAGTCTTCTAAAAAGAAAAAGAAAAAGCTTGCTAAAATTGTTGATAATTTGCATATAGAACTAGATGATCTTGAATATGCAAATTCTTGCTTGCTTATTGATAAAAAATTATTGTCTTAGCCAAGTAGACTCTCTTAAACTTGAAAATGCTAGTTTACTTGATAAGATTAAATTTCTAGAAGCTCAACCTCTCATGCCTAATTCTAATGAAGAGCATACTTTAATTGTTGATTCTCGCATGCATGACATTGATGTTCTTAAATCTGAAAACAAAAACAAAGATTTTGTTTTGCATGAATTAGAACTAGAAAATGCCTCCTTGCTTGCTAAAATCAATGGGAATGAATCTTGTTCTAGTTCTACTAATAGAGAGAATGATGTTGCTGCTCTTCATATTGATAGAGATTCTTATTTAACTAAAACTCTTTGCCTAGAAAATGATCTTCTACATGCTAGAGATAACATTAATCAATTGTCTTCTACTATTGCTTCTCTTAAGCATGATAATGATAGTTTAAGGTCTTCTTTGCAAAGATTCTTAGTTGGTAAAAAGAATCTTAATCAAATCCTAGACCATACTACTAAACAAATTGGTAGACATGGTTTAGGGTATGATAGTAGTCAAGGAAACAACAAAGATAAAGGACCTCCAATATTCCATGGAGAATCCTCTAGTTACAAGACTATGGGCACATGTAATTATTGCAATGATTTTGATCATTATTCTGCTTGTTGTCCTTTTAGGAAAGCACCCAAGAGGAATAGGATTTGGGTTGCTAAACTAACCCCTCCGGACCCAAAAACATGATTGGGGACCATTTCATCTTTCTTCTTGTAGGTACTTGCAAATGGATTGACTTGAGCTATTGAATTGCAAATTGACTTGTCAATCCACATGAAAGAAGAAAGGTGAGATGTGTAGAGGGTGACAACAAGTGGAAAAAGCATTGGTAAGCACAAAGGTAAAGGTTTTATTGCTTATAACCATTTCTAACTTGTTTTTGTCAAGTTAGTGTGCACTATACATATGGTTTTTGAGTCAAAAGTGGCATTTTGTGTTTCTTTTCACACTCTTGCTCAAAAACTATTTCTAATGCTTCTATAGTGCATTACTAACTTGCTTAGACATGTTTGGATATGGTTTGTATATTTTAGCATGCCTTTAAATATGTTTTTATGAAATATATGTGCTTTTTGACAGCTGCTCTGTCGGTCGAGTTTTCCCTAGTGAAACTCGACCGATAGGAACCAATGGGTGTTGCCAGTAGTTGTCATCGGTCGAGTTGCCAATGCACAGAACTCGACCGATTACACTATGCACAGAATATAAATTTGGCTTATTGAGTGAGAATTTCCCTCTCAACTAGATCTTCTCAACCAATAGCCTTATTCTTTGGCACTCTCATTTGGTATCTTTATATATGCATATTGCCATGTTCTAAATGCCTATCTTGCTTACAACTCTATCTTTCAAATTGCTCTAAATTGATATATCTATATCTTGCAATTTCTTGCTTTGAGTTGTTTTGCAGGTTTTGATGATGATCTCTTTGGATCTCTTGGTTGTGTCTAAAATCGCTTCCGTTGTACTCTAACTTGCTACATCTCTATAGGTGTATATCATGTTTTGATACAACCTTGAGGTTCTTAGGGGTAATCATATTATGGTAAGGATGCATATATAGTGAGTTATATCCTCTCATGATTCTAAAATTGCATATCTCTTGGTTTGGATATAACTCTATATCTACTCATAGCTTGCTTTATCTTGTGTATCTCTTGCTATGATCTAGATCCTACTAGTAGTCCTAACTTGTGATATCATATACTAGTAGTTCATATACATGTAGTTCTAGCCTTGTTTAAAATTGCCATCTTTGATCATCTATATGTTATGCTTGTATCTTATCTCATACATACTCAAGATTGTTCCTTGAATTGCATATCTACTATCTTGAGTTGCTTGCATAACATTGTGATGCAGGGTACATAGATCTACATGATATGTAGAAATTGGAGTATTTTTGGATTTTATGCAGCTTTTGCTCCAGTTTCAGTTTTTTGTGCAAGTATAGTGTTTTTCATGCAGAAATGACCTTCTGAGCAAGGCTCATCGCTATGCCATGAGCTCTGATGGTTTTTGGTCAAATTCCATCATATTGAGGGTCAAAATTGCGATTTATTGTTTTTTTTGCAACACTTCATCTTGCATTTTGGGTTGTTCAAGTATATGCTTTAACTTGCTTTTCTTTCTATGCTTGGACAAGCCCCTATCTGTGCTCTTCTACTCTCCTTATATAACTTTTGTTATCTTCTTTCTCTTAACAAGTGGTGTTTCTTAGTTTCTTCACACCCCACCTTTTTGAAATGACAAAGGGGGAGAAAGATATGTCTTCTTTTGACAACAGGGAGAAGGCATGTCTTACATGAAGCAAAGAAGCATGTCCATGTAAAGGGGAGAAGGTAAATGCGAGAAGACATATATGTGTAGAACATATATGAGTAGAAGACATAGTTTCTATAAATGTTATGAAAGCTAACCATGCAGGAGAAATAGCATCAATTGAGGGGGAGTATGAGAACTTCATGCGCATCAATTGAGGGGGAGCATATGAGCTCAATCCTATTGAAACCCCTAGGTTTCTCCGAAGGTATGATTTTACGTACAAGCTTTCAATACATTTATGGAATGGTTTGTCATCTTCAAAAAGGGGGAGAATGTTGACTCAAGGTCAATTAGGTCAATGCTGACTCACGTCTAAATTGACTAAACCCTTGTTTTGATGATGACTAACCATTCCACATATTGGTGTCTAATGCTTCTACATTGAGTGATTTCAGATTAGGTTTAGACACACTCCAAATGCCCTAACTTGCGCATATCAAATTGGAGAAAAGACAAGTCAAAATAGCTACAAGTGTGCAATTTGGGATCTCTATGTAAATGACCTTAGAATTGCTTTGTAACCACTTGTAATGATTGTATGACTTGTAATTAAGCTTAGAAAAATTATTGGGACACAAAAATCCATCATTTGTATAGTCAAACAAAAATTCCAAAATACCCATAACAGGGATTTTGTCGGCCGAATTCCAAACTCGGCCGATCCATATATTCTGGGATTTTTGTGAGATTCGGCCGAGTTGCAAACTCAGCCGATTCACGGTTCGGCTGAATTGCCTTTATAGAAACTCGGCCGATCAGACTGTACGAAAAAGTGCAGAAAAGTGATTCTAGCCGTTGTGGAGTTGCAACAAGTGAAAATAGATCTGTTGCAAGCCACAAAACGGCTAGTTTTCATTCTCAAGTGTTCCCAAAGGCTAAGAGGCATCCCCAGCTATAAATAGGATCCCTTGGGCTTCATTCCAAGGTTGAGCATTCATTGCAAACTCTTTGTGAGGTTCCTATTCTATAGTTGAGTGCTTCCAATAGCCTCCTCTCTCTCTCTAAGCTTAATCACTTGCTACATCCATTAGAGTGAGTAGGAAATCTGTAAGAGAGCTAGTCCCATTTGTATATCTTGTGAAGCTCTCACTTCCACAACCTCCCCATCTCTCCATTTCAATCATGAAGATGAAGGTTCTCTCTCTTGTCCAAGAGAGGTGAAGAAGAACAAGGGAAGGAGTCCCTTGGTGAAGATCAAGGCAGAAGACTTGGAGCTAGAGTGGGTAAGCCCTTAGAGAAGGCAAAAGACTCAAGCTCAAGTAGGTAAGACCTTGGTGGAAAGCTTCTCCGAGTGAAGGTGAAGTCAAAGGCGGAAGATCCAAGAAGAGTGGGTAATTCCTGCAAGGCCGAAGACTTGTGCAAGAGTGGGTAAGTCCTTGGAGAAGGCCGAAGACTCTTGCAAAGTGGGTAAGTCCTTGGTAAGGTTGAAGACTCTTTGTATTGGATAGGTAAGTCCTTTGTTGGTCATGTATTGTATGTCTTATTAAGTGAATATAAGAGTGCAATTGTTGGAAGTCCTAGAGGTTGACCTCTCTAGGCAAGTGGACTGACACACTTCTAGTTTGAAGTGTGGAACCACTCTAAATAGCTTGTCTAATTGGTGCATGTTCAATCTCTCTTATCCTTACTATGCATGATTTAGTTGCACTCAAATTACCTATTTAGCAACCTTATCTTGTCATATAATTTGAAGGTTTAATGAATTTTGTTTAAGTGCTTTCAGGTCTATTCACCCCCCCTCTAGAGCATCTAATCACCCATCTAGGATCCAACATCTCCCTCATATGGTGTTAAAACTCTTTAGCAATTGGTGTTTCACATCCTCTAGACAAGACTGAAACAATGATTTATTAATTAACACCTCTTTTCACATCCTCTGACTATTGCATCTGGGGAGGGATGTCTTTTGTGGTGTCTTGTAACAAATAGGAAAAAAGATTAAATGAACATCATTTTATCCCCATCAAAAGCTAGGATCACTGCTCCTTAAGGCTAATTTGTTGCATCACAAAGAGGTGCCTAGATTAAATACATTAGTAATGGTCTGGGTTAGTTATAAATCATATAACTTAGTCTCGATTGATCATCTTCTCAAATATACAGGTTATTACCTTATGTTAAAACCACTACATATCCCTTACAAATCTTCTAAACATCATAAAATTTTAGCCATATCTTTATATAAACTAAATATGCATTTCACAAATTTTAGTGCCAACCCCCTCAACTATTTTAAAATGGCACAAACACAAGAACACTATCATAAAATTACCATCAAATGACTTCCAAATAATGAAAAAAGAATTGAAATACCTTCACCAAATAAAATTTACTTCAAAGGCCTCCTAAGATTAATACAATCTGTCAATTCACATATCTAATTAGGTACCCAAATAAATCAAAATGTTCATTCCATCACATCCCACACGCCTAAAATAATATAATTCAATCCTCAAAATTAGCCACTTGAATGCTATCAAGGAGAAACGAAAAGGTAGTTATCCCCACCTAAGGAAGTACTTAGGTGGAAGATCTTCACATGAAAGATATGTAGAACTGTTTTTGAAACACTCTTAGGAGATATTATCGAGAAGATAGAGTGAGCCACCCACAAAATTAGGTTAAAAAAAGGGTTTAGAAGCTTAGGTTATGTCATGAAATTCTTAATAATTTAAGTTTTGTATCCACATTATACAAAACTATTAAGAGTTCCAACATTACTTTACAATTTTTGAAAAGTCTTAACAATATTGACACAAATTATTTACCTAGATCATTATATGATGTTTCATTATATGGTATATGAAAAATCTTTATTAATCAGTAATGTTAAGACCATATCAGCGTATATAATTAACATGATCACATTTTTGTTTTGATATTAGACTGCAACCTCATTAGACATTTCTTCATAAGATTGACCACCTATATTTCAATATAATCATTCATGTATATTTTTCACCATGTATGCATAGAGAGCTGTTAAACCATTACTAGATCTCAATCATGTCATATCACATATCTGAGTATATCATGGTTTGTCTATGTAAAACTTATACAAGTTTCTTGTCAAACATAGATCACGACATCATCCAACCCAATTGATGTTACCCTAATCCTTGACTTAAGGGTAGTGACATGCTCAATCTTTGAGCTCACTCACCTCTATGAGTATCACATGCACTAGATATGTCTTACCTCTTTGATAAGGGTTCTCAGGTCTACCTCATGAGTAGGTGATTAGATTCTCAAGCTTTATCCACTCAATCTCAGACGAAACTAAAAAAATGATATAATGTTCTCTACCCATGGGATTTTTGTACCCACATCTTTATCCATTAAAATCTTATACAAAACCATTATATTCTTATATGGAGCCATCAAACCAAGGATGAGGCTTCATGATAAAGAACATCACTTACATCCAAAGTCTTGAGAATCTCTCTCCCTCACTTATATGAGATGTACTCATATTGATATTCACATATAGATATGCAACCTATATCTCTCTCTACGTAATTGTCTTCCAAAAGGCATCTAGTGATCCAATAATTATTGGAATCAAGCATAAAGTGACTCAAGCCATTCACATAGGAGAAGTCTAGTTGTGGATATATTAGATCACATATTTCTCAAATTTATCATATCTTGAAGGTTAGGTTCTCTGACATTCTCCATGTGGGTCTCACTGTATCTTGAGATAATCTAATAATTGCTCCTAACACTAGGCCTTCATTTGGAAAACAATTGGGACCTGGCATGCTAGATTGAGTTAATCTTGGGGTTTGGGATTGGCCAATCTAGATTTTACTCAATTTATATTTGGAAACCAACTAGATTTTGTTTGTCTAGCAGCCAAAATTATGTAGTTCAATCATAGTACAGTCTGAATCCAAGCTATTTTGCTAGCAGCCAAAATTGTAGAGTTTAAGTCTAATTGTGATCTGATTCGACTTTGATAGCAACCAATACTATAGGATATAATCTGTATACATCCTGATTTTTTGTCTGATTATGTTTGGTTAGAAAGTTGAGTTGCAATATTCATGTATAAAGAGAGAGTGAAGTTGGAATACACTCAAGTGTGTCGGAGATGCTATACACCTCAATCATTTTCCACCATTCAACAATTATTTTGGAAATCTAAACCATTCATATTCTTAAATATTTTAAGAACACACTATATAATAAGTTTCATCTCATTTGGACACTTATAGGGCATGCATCTAAAGGAGGAAAAAATCATGTATTTCAAATTAGTTTTGTGTGTCGATTTTGTTGGCCTTGGATGAGTGACTTGCACTCTTCCAAATGAGCTCAAATTTTGTATCTGGCCTATTATTATTGTAACCATGAATATTAATGGATTTGATTTTGCAAAAATATGGTCTAGATATGAAAACACCATTGGGGTGTGCGGTGTGATCTATACACTCGAGTGTATTCTAGCCTGACTCTCTCTCTCTCTCTATATATATATATATATATATATACATTGAGAGAGAGAGAGAGAAAGAGTATTGTAGTGGGGGTATGTACATATACTTAGTTTTTTTAGGCCAAATGGTCTTAATGATCTCAATGAAAAATATAAAAGGATCTCATGCACTTAAGTTGAATGTTAGGTGCATAATGAATAATGAAACCTTGTTTGTGACAACCAAAAGATACAAAAGTTAGAAGCAAAGGTAATTAAACATGGTCATGTTATAATTGTGTGTTTCTTTGTCACTTGTCAAGCATCTTAAGATATGGATTCCATTGCTTTAAAATATAGACACCTACTATGGGTCACTATTTCAAGCCTAGGACCAATTATAAGTAAATCTTATCTCGCTTATATAGATTTTGTTACAGGTATACAATGCAATGAATTTTATCTACTTTTCATAGGCTAGTTTGCCATGTATTTCATACATAATTGTACACTTTGATATTATTTATGCATTTTTTATCACTGTTACTCCTATGAAGTACTATTGTGTCAATTATTAAGTATTTTTATAGAATTATTCAAAATTTATATATTTTATTAGTACTTACGTTGGTTTTTCCACATTTCATGTAAATGGATCATTTATAAGGAAGCTTAGTTCTACTGACCACAAATTCAGTGGTACCGACTTATGGTGAAAATCTAATAGGTTGATTGAAGAAAAATCAGTGCTATTGACCTGCTAGTCCATAGTTCCAACATTTATCAATAGGTTAGTTCAAAAACCACAAAGCATCAACTTAGTTCTATCGACCTGCTAGTCTCTAGTATTGACAATCAACAAGGATTTCAAGTTAGTCAGAGACTTTGTGTCACCCACTTTTTGTTAGTGGTGCCGAACCTCCACGATCAATGTAGATTTCAAATTAAGCCACATTTGACCATTAGGACTTAATGATCGCAAACGTCCCACTTATCACCTAAGGAGAGTTTGGCCAAACATATATATCACATATATAGTCTATTTCAACTAAGCACAGAGCCCGGGGAGGAAACAACAAAGGAGACGACCACGTTCCGAATGATCCCTTCTGGCTAGTGTGTTCATCTACAGTGTTTTGGCAACAAAGGAGAGTGGATTTGCAGCTAGAGCATTGTAGATCAACACACTAGCCAGAAGGGATCATATGGAAGGGTTTGTTGAGGGATTACATTAGTTTCTGACGTTTCCCATGTTTTTCTTATTTCCTTCTATGGATATGACAATAGATATCATGTAGGGCTAATTCGCTTTATTTGTTAGGACCCGAGAGTAACCCAATTTTGCAATGTAATTGCCTTCAATGAATTAACACATATATTTTCCTCAATCTGCACATAATTCTATAATAGCTTAATGAATTATATGTGCTTGATCCCATAATCAATTAACTAGATCGTTAATTACTTTATGAGAGGGATTAAGGGTTAGATAAATCACAGAATTACATAGTTAATATCGTGCCTTATCAGAGGGCCTACAACTGTGAAGTGAATAGTAGAGAGATATAGTTAATGTCCCTTGGTCCATTATTTAAGGTAAATAATTAATAACGAATTGGAGTAAGTTGTAGTGCAAGCCATAGTGAAACTGAGTTCCTAAAGAATCCATCCAATTTTTTTTATCATAATCCCCTTGAGTTAGTTTTCAATTAATGTAATTACTATAATCAACAATCAATCACTTTTTTACTAGGTTTAACTGATCAAGTTACAATTAGTCTGGATCAAGATTTCCCAGATTTCAACATTCAATCCTAATATGCCTATACTACTCGATGTGTATACTTGCATTTTGCACGCATAGTTTGAGCATGTCAACTTTTTGGCACCATTACTGGTGAAATGACATCTCCATCACTATGAGTGTTGTTACTTACCACTCTAGGCCATTTTTTCTTTTATTTATTTACCATATTTTCTTTAGTCAAGAGCAAAACTTAATTTTATCAATTCACTAGTATTTTTTGTTCTCATATTGGCATTAACTTTCTGGTACTCGTTCATGGTTCACACTCTAACCACAAATTACGAAGAGTCTACTCAATGCATTGTAGATTATGAGGAGATTTTTTGCAAGGCACAAGAGTTTGGGGCTTAGCTAAGAAGTGCATCCATACTCCACCACCATAGGTAGAGAAAACAATGGTAAGAAGAGAAGTTCCTCATGCAGAAGAGTGAGTTGAAGCCCAACTTAGGAGCAGACTGTCTGGGAGAAGATTAAAGTTTTTTCGTCGATAACACATATTGGGCCAATTGTAAAGCTATCAGTCAACATGGACAGCTACAAAATAGATCCACAATTGGTGGCATTGATAAAATCCCAACCATTCCATTGCCACATCATGGAGGACCCAATGTCTCACATTAACCATTTTGTGGAGAGTTGTAATATGTTAAAGTTTGATAGGGTATTGATGATAGTTATATATCTGAAGTTAACTGTCAGATAACACAAAAGCATAGTTTATTAGCATTCCTCTAGAATCAATGAAGACCTGGGATGAAATGATAGGTGTCTTCTTCGAGCAATACTTTCCACCTTAGAAGAACAATGAATTGGTCAGAAAGATTCACAACTTCAAGCAGCATGTCGAAGAGTCATATTTTGAAACCTGGGAGCAATTTTAGAACATGCTCAGGAAGGTCCCACATCATGGGATCAATTTACACGGGCAGACAAAGATATTCTACTATGGTCTACATAAAGGGGAAAGGACTAATCTAGATAACACATGAGAAATTTTTTTGCTAAACAATAAAGCTACGAGGTGTCATGAGATCCTAAAGAACATGGCTAAGAATCAGGCATGGGTGGAGGAGCGAGAAGCACCAAAAACATTAAAAGTTCTATGTAATCAAGGGAGTTTACAGAACTCAAAGTCTGGATGGAAAAATTTGCAAGGAAGCTAGAGCAAAAATTTGACACCTCATCTGGAGGTGAAGTGGAGTGTATGTACCTACATCTGCCTTATCAACAAAATAGGGGTCCAAGTAAGATAGATAGAATTGAAGACATATTGGGCAAGTTAGTGATGCAAAATGAGGCCTTATTTGACCAGACTAAATGGGTGCATCAAAATCATAAAGCTCAAATCCGCAACATTGAAAATAAGATCTCGTTACTAGAAGCAGAGGTAGCATCCCTTAATAAGCCCATTCAGTAGGAATTCCCTAGGAACATAGAGATATCTCATCAACATCATCAAGTAAATTTCATCTCTATTGTCAAGGAACCCGAGCATGTTATTGAGGAGTCACCGATCAACAACTTCCATAGTTGGATTGGGTGTATTACCAAAAGTTCCGTTTCCCTACATCCTGTATGGAAAACTAGGGGGATGCAGAACGCCAGTGCATTATGCTCACCTATGCACCTTACTCAATACTGGTTCAACAACAAGTGCAATGACACCCCATCTACACTGGCTATGAAAGACAAGGAACCTCAAAGTTCTACCATTTCCATAACCATGCCCCATGTTTCAGAAAAGGTTCTCATACAAGAAGAACATGTGAAGGTTCTACTCTGTAGTGGAGTATTCATAGTAAACATGCAGGCATCCACAATCAAGAAGGAGTAGCCACAGTCTATCCCATCCAAATGAAACATTTTGGATTATGTCCAAGGAGGCTGGTGTTGATGAAAACTTAGGGGAGGATATCCCTAATGTGCCATACATTCCCCCACTTAAGCATCCAGAGAAGTCAGTTGTTCCATTCCCAGATAGTTTGAAGCCAAGGAAGTAGGAAAGGCAATTCAAGAAATTCGTAGACATCTTCTAGAAGTTCCACATCAACATTCCACTCATGGGGGTGATACAATTGATTCCTACATATGGAAGATTCTTAAAGTACGTCAGCAAGAAGAGACTGATAAATGATACAGATGTTGCAATGATTGAGGGAAGATTGTCGATGAAGAGAAAAGACCCACAATGTTTCTACATCCCTTATTCTTAGGTAGAAAGTATTTCCATCAAGCACATTATGACTCTGGGGCTTGCATAAATCTCATGCCTCTTTCTACTTTTGAGAAATTGGGTTTGAAGAAACCAACAAAGACGTCCATGACAACCTAGCTGGCAGATGGATCAATTGTGACACCATACAAGATATGTGAGGATGTGTTAGTCAACGTTGATAAATTCATCTATCCTATCAACTATGTTGTCATGAAAGTGCACAAGATGTAAGAATTTGAGATGTTGTTTGGAATGGTGTTCCTAGATACAAGTGATGTGATCATTGCCATGGTTAGATGATGATAGAGTGGAGTTTATACTGTCAGATGATTCTTCATAACCATCCCCTAACAACCCAGGCTGAAGAAAATCTCCTTGTCGGGCCTAGAACATTAAACAAGGGAGCTCATGGGAGGCAACCCAATTTTATTTCTATCATTTCAAATTCATGTAGGACATTTCATTGTTCAAATTTTGTATTTGTCTTATTAGATTTTAAATTGATGTAAAAAGCTACCTTGATACTTTTGTCTGGTGCCCAGGTAGAGTCAGCGTCCGTACTACTGACACCAGTGTCAATACCACCAACTTACTTGAAAATGTTCAACAAGAAGTTAGAAAAAAGTTGGTACCACTGACACCCAATTTAGTGGCACTGACTCCTTACTAGGCCAAACTGTACAGAAAGTTGATACCACAGACACCCAAGTGGGTATGACCAACTTTTCACTGGAAATCTCAAAGTTCTGTAGGAAAAAGTTGTGGAAACCACCTACACAGAAGTTGGTGGTACCAACTCATACAAAGCAAAGAAGAATAAAGGACATAGTATCTCGGTACCATCAACACTCGAGTCAGTGGCACAAACATTGAAGGACATACACCAACTAAATTTGATCCACAAAGGCCACTCAGAACATTTCAGCTGCCGCCACCATTGCCACCACACATGGTACCCCTGTTCCACCTCTTAGTTTGATTCTTGCTATGAGGACATAGTCAAGTTCAAGCTTAGGCAGGGGTTGGAATGACTTTATCTTTATTTTGTTCTTTAGTTTTCTTATTTTGAATTGTAGGATCCACATCTACCTGGTGCAATAGTGGAGCTTAATTCATGACTTCTGCCATTTTTATATGTGTGCACTAGTACAGAAACATCATTCAGTGTCGCTTTTCTGGGCGTCGGTTATTTAGGTAAACCGGTGCCTATACTATTCGACGTCGGTTATTAAGAAAAACTGACGTCTATATTCGAAGACCAGCCAGACATGGGTACCGCTTTGTATTCAGCGTCGGCTGGGTATAACAAATCGACGCCTAAAACCGCCCGCGAAATCCAATTTTCGAGTGAAAACATTTGCGTCACATACAACGTCGGTTTTTTTAACTATTCACTGACGCCTATTTAAGATGAAAATTTCCGTGACAAGTTCCACTTTCAGTGTCGGTTATCCTTTGATAACCGACACTCATAATGGTTCCCTCCAAATAATTTAGGTCAAAGATTGTCTAATTGGACGTCAGTTTTTTACTATCAATCGACGCTGAAGATAATAGATGTCGGTTTTGTAGATAACCGATGTTGTTCACCAACTTAATAGACCCGATCATCTGGCTCTTTCCCCTTTCTTCCTGTTTCATTGCGATAATTTTCTTGTGCTTGCCGCTCTCGCCTAAAATTTCCGACGACCCCCGCTACTAATGGTGTGCCTCTGCTCACCGCCGCCGCCGCCGCAGCGTCCTCTTTCTGCTACTGCCGCCGCCCGCTCGCCGCCACTGCTGCTCTGCTCTTTTCTACTGCTCTGCTCGTCTCCTGGTGCCACTGCGAGTGCCACTCTGCTCTTCTCTTCGCCTGCTCACTGCCACTGCTGCCGCCACTCACCGCCGCTCTTCTCCACGCTATCTCCAGGTAGCCCTAGCCACTTTGCTTCCTTCTCCCTAGCTCCTTACCAACAGCAAGCACGGCCGTGCTGGACAACACGGCCGTGGTAGGCCAACATAGCCACGAACGTGCTTGCTGTTGGTAAGGATATGAACAAATCTTTATGTAATGCTTTATGTAAATCCTAGGATACGAACAAATCTTTTGCTTGCATATATTTGTGCTTCTAATCCTAATGTTTGACCTAATTCAGTAAATTTTGATGTTAGTACATATGTGCTTAAGATTTAAACTTGATTTGATTTGATTAAACCTAACATTGATGAAACCCTAACATCAATTGTGATGAAACCCTAACATTAATTGTGATGAAACCCTAACATGTACATATCTATTATTGTGTTTGTTGGCCTAGAAACCCGTCCAAGATTTACTCATTAGGAGTAAATCCTAGATAGCCCTGGTTTGGGCCTGTTCTTGAACACCTAATCTCACTTAGGATGTAAGTGTATAATGTGTATTGGGTTTTCGAGAAAATTTCGATAGCATTTCCCCATTTGTTCGCTAAGTACATATGTACTTAGAGAACAGCGGGGAAATGCTGCCGAAATTTTCTTGAAAACCCAATACACATTATGCACTTACTAGTGAGATTAGGTGTTCAAGGATGGGATAGGTGGTACACATTTATTATATATAAGAATGACATCACATGTATTTGTTAACCGTAGACCCTAATCTTGTCCTAATATATACTTGTTTTCTCTTTGATCATAGAATGGATAGATCATGGATGTCCATTCGCAATCGCTGCACCCCAGAGTTTATATCTGGTCTTGATCAGTTTATTAGATTTTTCGAGGAACATAGGAAAGAACATGGAGATAGGTTCAACTGTCCATGTAGGCATTGCGGTAACAACTTGAAAGTCAGCACTGGTGACGAAATCAAAAGTCATGTCATGTGCAACGGGATTGTACAAGGCTATATAGAATGGCACTGTCATGGAGAGATTTCAAACTCGAAACTAGTGGATGTCGATAGAAGTGCTTGGGTGGAAGAAGAAATTGCCTCCGATGACATAGATGTGAACGAACCAGTTCCAGTAGACATCGTTGATGCGATGCTAGATAGTTGTAGGGTAGAGCACACCGATCCACCTCCCATCTTTAGAAACATTGTGCATGATGCTGAGATACCGTTATATACATGATGTGCTAAATTTACGAAGCTTAGTGCTGTGTTGAGATTGTATAAGTTGAAAGCTAACAATAGATGGAGTGACAAAAGCTTCACTTCATTGTTGACTTTGTTGAAAGAAATGCTTCCGGAAGGAAACGAGCTGCCAATCTCAACATACCGGGTAAAGAAATTGTTGTGCCCAATGGGAATGGAGGCCAATAAGATACACGCATGCCCGAATGATTGTGTGTTATTTCAAAAGGACTATGTGGATTTGAAAGATTGTCCAAAATTTGGTGCGTCACGGTATAAATTGATGACTTCGGGGGAGTCTAAAATTGGTTCTCCTGCCAAGGTGATGTGGTATCTACCTATAATATCACGGTTTCAACGCTTGTTTGCAAATCCGAAAGATGCGAAGAATTTGAGGTGGCATGTAGATGTTAAGAAAAATAATGATGGGATCCTACGACATGCGTCTGATTCCCCACAGTGGAAGAAGATTGATCTATTGTACCCCAAATTTGGTGAAGAAGATAGGAATCTAAGACTTGGGCTTTGTACAGATGGGATGAATCTGTACAGGCCATTGAGCAGCCAACATAGCACTTGGCCAATCATGCTTGTTATATAAAATCTTCCTCCCTGGCTGTGTATCAAAAATAAGTACGTTATGTTATCGTTGTTGATATCGGGCCCTAAACAACCCGGAAATGACATCGATGTTTGTCTTGAACCTCTGATTGATGACTTAAAGAAACTTTGGGCTGAAGGTGTGATGACCTATGATGCTTCAGGAAGAGAGACATTTTGTTTGCACGCTATGTTGTTTTGCACTATTAATGACTTTGCAGCATACGAGTATTTGTCTGGATATAGTGTCAAAGGAGCTAAAGCATGTCCTATATGTGAAGAAAACACTGATTCAATAAGACTAAAACATGGCGGCAAGACTGTATATCTTGGTCATCAACGGTTTCTTTCAAAATTCCATCTGTATCATAGGAAGCACAAAGCATTCAATGGATGGAATGATGAACAGAGTGCACCTAAACCTATACCAGGGGATGTTGTTTATGAAAGAGTAAAAGACATTGTCAATGAATTTGGTAAGAAATCACAATGTAGTATGGCTATACGGAGTGACAATTCTTCATTCAAGAAGAAGTCAATATTTTGGGATCTTCCTTATTGGAGTTCTTTGACAGTCAGGCATTGTATCGATGTAATGCACGTTGAGAAAAATGTCTGTGATAGCGTCATTGGTACTCTGTTAAATATACCAGGTAAGACTAAAGATGGGATAAAATCCAGACTGGACCTACGTGAAATGGGAATAAGGTCAGAATTAATAGAATTACATGAAATGGGTAATAAAAGAACATACTTACCTCCCGCTTGTTACACGTTGTCTAGAAAGGAGAAGAAAACTTTTTGTGAATGCTTAGTAAATGTTAAGGTGCCACAGGGTTACTCATCCAACATCCGTAGATTGGTATCAATGAAAGATCTGAAGTTGATAGGTCTTAAATCTCATGATTGTCACACTCTAATGCAACAAATATTGCCCGTGGCAATTCGATCTATATTGCCAAAGCATGTAAGGTTTGCAATCACCAGACTTTGTTTCTTTTTCAACAGTCTATGCAGCAAAGTTATTGACCCTAATACTCTCGATAATTTGCAAAGAGAAGTGGTTGTTACCCTATGTCAGCTTGAGATGTATTTCCCTCCTTCGTTCTTTGATATCATGGTACATCTTGTTGTCCACTTGACTAGGGAAGTGAAAATGTTGGGACCAGTTTTCTTGCATTGGATGTTTCCATTTGAACGATACATGAGCATTTTTAAAGGTGATGTTTGAAACTATTATCAGCCTGAAGGGATTACTATTGAAGGTTATGTGGCAAGAGAGGTTATGGATTTTTGCAATGACTTTCTGAGTGGTAATAACACTCCTGTTAATGACAAGAATATTGAGAAGGGCAATGGAATTTTGGGATCACGGGTGAAAGTAATCAGCCATGAGCAGTTGGAACAAGGTCACTTGTATATTTTACACAACATGGATGAAGTGAGTGTTTATATCGAGGAACATACCAATTTCATCAAGAGACAACATCCTCGAGCAAGTTCAATGTGGCTTTCTAGAGAGCATAACAAGACTTTTACTAAGTGGTTTGAAGATAAAGTCTTACATCAACTATCTCAAACACCAAATGATATTATGGAAACTATCAAATGCCTCGCCTTTAAACCAAAACCGAATGTTATGTCTTATGAAGGGTTTGACATTAATGGGTTCACATATTACACAAAGTGCCAAGATGATAAGAGTGTCGTCCAAAACAGCGGGGTCACTCTTCAAGCGTCGACTATGTATTTTGCAAGTGCAAAGGATAAGAGTCCACGTGAAGCAAAAATGTCATATTACAGTGTCATTGAAGACATATGGGAGTTTGACTACATAGATTTCAGAATTCCTCTCTTTAAATGTAATTGGGTTGATAACACCAAAGGAGTTATATTGGATGAATTGGGTTTCACTTTAGTGAACTTTGAAAAGATTGGCGAAAAGGGTGAACCATTCATATTGGCATCACAGGCGAAACAAATATTCTATATCGTTGATCCTGCAAATGATAAATGGTCGGTTGTTCTTCATGGTAAAAGATAGTTCATTGAAGATCCTATAGATGAAGAAGAGTACTATGATAAGTATGATGACTCCAGTCCATTCTCAGTTGGGTTGCCAACGCCACAAAATATTGAAGCTAATGATGACTTATATGTGCACGAAGATCACAATGAAGGATTGTTAATTGATAAAAGATCACAATTTTAGAGGCATGCATGTTTATATTTTTTTATTGAAGCTAAATGTTTGCTTTTTTAATATCAATATCATTTTCAGATTTGATGTTTCATTATCTGCTAGTTAATAAAAATGATAAATGTTGTGGGAGGGTCCTAAGGAACTATAGGACCAATCTCACCCAAGATTACATACGCGATGCTGAGAATAGGTTCTTGATTGATTCCAATTCTAGACATTGATCAGTATTTCACTAACTCTACACTAATAATTTTTGTTTGTATTCTCTTTGAAAAATAAATATAGGAAGAAGGAAGCCACACAACAATGGAGCTACTTGGACCCCAAAGACTGGGAGGAGTTTGTTACCCAAAGAAAAATAGATGAATTCAAGGTATTAAGCGCCACTCCCAATTTAATTAATATACATTTTTATGTATTCACCTATTCAAGATTAACCTTTAGTGTTACTAACCAAATCAATGTGCTAACTAAATAGGCTATCAGCGATGCTCAATGAGCAAGCATCCCACACTAAGGTTATATAGATATATAGGCAGCAAGCCATGAAATAGCAAAAGAAGCTACAATGAAGAGAAACAGGATACAAATACAATACATAAAGTGCAGCATGCACAAGTGTTTCAGATTCATATAACAACATGACAGACTAACACATATATAGTGCATAACAACAGCATCGTCGAATTTACATACAACACTAGCTTAGTACATATATAGTGGGACTAAGGTGACGAGTTAACAGGAGGACAAACAGATTTCACCACGAGTTAACATTGAAGAAGGTCTACTAACCTACACTGAGCTAAACAAGTTTATCAGTACTAGCCTAAGGCACAAGTATCGTTCGTCAGGACAATGACGGTCGTGGAAGCTTAGTGGCCACTACACGTTCAACTGGGCAATGGCCACTAAGCTTCCACGACCGTCATTGTCCCGACGAACGGTACTTGTGCCTTAGGCTAGTACTGATAAACTTTTTTAGCTCAGTGTAGGTTAGTAGACCTTCTTCAATGTTAACTCGTGGTGAAATATGTTTGTCCTCCTGTTAACTCGTCACCTTAGTCCCACTATATATGTATTAAGCTAGTGTTGTATGTAAATTCGGCGCTGCTGTTGTTATGCATTATATATGTGTTAGTCTGTCATGTTGTTATATGAATCTGAAACACTTATGCGTGCTGCACTTTATGTATTGTATCTGCACGAGCAGAGGAAACAAGGCACGTTCATCCTGTGGGCATCAAAGCATTCTTTGGGCCATCCCAGCGTAAACCCAGAGTGGGACATTCACAAGAAGAGGTAACCTATTCTTTTTTTAGAATGTTACTGCATCTTAGGCTTCCAATCAGCCTATGGCGACCCGCTCTTCTCCTGATGTGGATTTTGAGTTATTAATTTTTAACTTTTTTACCTCTAGCGGTAGGCATTGGGAGTTACTAGTTATTCTCCCCAGGACGTTCACTGTTTATTATCTAGATCCTGTGGGGAGTACATTGAATACTAAAATTGGACACGTAATGAGAATGCCATTATTCTGGTGAGAAATATTTCATTTTTATATCCGTTAACATCTGTTATTACATTACTATTTAATTATGCAATTTACTGTGTTACATTAACATGTAGGGGTTTAGATGCATTCAAAAAGCCTGGAGGAAAGGTCCCCAGGAAAAAGAACCAGCCAATAACTTGGGAGAACGTGAAAGTAAGTTCCCGACTCCAATGTATATATTATTTATGTGAACTGTGCTTTGAAAACTACTAGAGGGGGGTGAATAGAGTTTTATAGATAATTTTAACAATTAATTACTCAAGCAACCACAAAGAAAAATATTGGACAAGGAGACACAAGGGTTTAGAGTGGTTCCTACCTTAGCAAATACTAAGGTAGTCAGTCCACTACCCGGTTGCTTACCCAACCGGGATTTGAAAAGAAATTTATTTTATTACCTCTCAAGGAATTACATAAAATACAATCTCTTTTCCCTAAACCCTTCAAGCAGCCTTCACCTAGAAGTAATCGCCCAACTCGAAGCAGCCTTCCCTTGAAGTAGATGCACCAACTCCCGTTGCACCAGCCTTCTGAAGTAGCTTCCTGTGCGATAGCCTTCTTGAAGTAGCTTGAAGTCCCCTTCTCCTCCGAGAAGTCAACCCTCTCCAATCTGCAGCCTCCAACCCTAGGAGTAGCAAGGAGAGTACAAAGAATAAATAGGAACAAGAAAGAAATAGAGAAATTACAACTTATCCTTTAAGCCCGAGGCTTGATATGCCTAGATCAAGCGTAAGATCTCCTAGCCAAGTATGTGAACTTGTAATTTGCTGTGGGTAGGAGAATCTAGCCTATAGGACACGAGATTGAGCTAAGAAGAATGTAGGCCAATGATCACAGTGCTCAAATTGCTTGCAAAAGATTGCTCAAGTATGCTCAAGTGTATTCTCAAGTGTAACAAGTGAATTCTAGTGTCCTATGGCTTGTCCTATTTATAGGAATGGCCTAAGTATGCTTAAGTACGTTCTAGACAACTTCTAGGGGTTTCTAAGTGCTTAACTAGCCGTTAGGTACAAAGTTGTTGCTTTAACAACGGCTAATTAATTTATTCTGCAGTTGCTGTCAGAGACCATCTCGGTCGAGGAATGGTCGACCGAGACACCTACTCGGTCGAAGTTTTGTCGACCGACAGGCTCTCTGGGTTAACGTTCATTTGCAACTGCCAACTACTTTGTCTGTTGTGTCTAACGGCTACTTTGGATCTTTCTCGGTCGAGAAGATGGTCGACCGAGAGTGTCTCGGTCGAGGAGTTTGTCGACCGAGAATGATCCTGTTTCAAGGTTTAAATTTAAGCATTAATTATATGTGTGAGTGTGCAAAGGTGATCCTAATTAACTGGGATGACATGTCTAACTATGGTGTTTGGCTAAGGAAAATCTAACGCTTGATTTACATGCAAATCTAAGTACTTGTACATTATATATTTGTACAAGTTTTACAATATTGATTACATTGCATGAAAATATAACTAAGTAAGCTCTTGGATTTTCCCTTGCTACTTTGTCATCCTGCTTAGTCCTGCACACTCAAGTAGCTTGTTAGATAAATAAGAATGAAATGTTTGTCATCATCGAAACAAAGGGATTTATCATAATATCCAATTTATCCAACAATCTCCCCCTTTTTGAAGATGACAAACATTTCCTAAATACGAAATAAGGAAATATAAAGCATGTGAGTTTCATACCTGAAAATTTTCCTTTTGTAGCTATTTATGTTTTTCAAGTGAGTGCTGGCCAAGATGTGATGAAACTCATTTGTATTTTTATATTCTTTCTCCCCCTTTGTCATTTCAAAAAGATATCCAAGTTGAATGTTTTATTTTTCTTCTCCCCCTTAAGATAATGCTCCCCCTTAATTAGATATCCTATTAGGAACATGGATTTTTATCTAATTTATCCACAATTTGTTTCTCAATCATTCGCAAAGGATGTTAAGCCTTGAAATGATATGAGATTCCCTTAAGCATATGATGAATGTATATTGATTTCTCATGTATCAAAGGATGTTAAGCCCTAGATTAAATGAGAATCCTCTAAGCTTAGAGTACATAAAAATGTCTCCATCAAAAAGCCCTATTTTGGGTAGAGAATACCTGTAACTACAAGATACCATTTTCAATAAATTCATAAATTTCTTGAAAATTTTCAGCTACACATGGTGATTACAATATTTTTGTAAGCTTCTTCAATCAAATGGTCAAAGTTTTTATGATCTCCCCCTTTTTCTTATGCTTTGCTCCCCCTTAGATAGATATCTCAAATGAAAGTTTGAATACTAAGCAAATATATAAAATGTCCAAGATTTAACAAAGATGTATGCAATTTATGTCATTCTGAAAAAAAACAGAAACCCAGTCGGTTGACAATTGCTCGACCGACAATGTTCTCGGTCGACTAGTTGCTCGACCGAGAATGTTTCTGGAGAACTGTTTTGCATTTGGAAATTCAGTTACAATTGTAATAGTTGCCTGTTTTAATTATTATTCCCTTCATTTGTTATGCTCTACAATAATGAACTTGTGATCCATATTTTGAAGATGTCTCATATACCAAAAAAAATAACCATGTGAATCAAATAAAAATGGCAAATGTCATTCAATAGCATGAAGAAGATTACAATCATATAGAATTTGACTAATCATTTTTATTACAACTAGTACAACTCCAACACTTCACATGAAAGATTTAAGAATTACATCGATGTCCGGATCTTTCCCAAGGAATGGCTCGGCTCCATAATATTTGACCAGAGTTTGCCAATCTAAAGCACCTGTCATAGCCAATGCATATGCTTCCAGAAATGTGGGAACTCGGTCAAATCGGAAGTGAGCATCTATATCTTGCAATTGTATGGAGGAAAATTGAGTATGTGCAAGATCCATTGATGGTGGAGGTGGAGGTTGATAATAGTTGTATGAAGGGTTAAATGGGTTGAGCATGCCAGGATTTAAAGAATGCGGATATTCATCGGTTTCAGCCGGAGAAAGATTTTGCATTCTTTGATTTAAGTATGTCATGGCATGATGGGTATAGTTGAGTTGGTTACTGAGATGATATTGGGAGCCAACAAGATAAGTGAGAGTATTTTGGATGGGATCAATAGAAAGATTAGTAGGAGGAGGGGGTGGTGGTATATCTTGATGTGATGATTCTCCTTCTACTCTAGCCCTTTTATGACCAAAGTCAATCCCCATCTTCTCTACGGTGTTCTTACTTATCTTTGGTGGTCTACGCTCCCATAGGTATCCCATATCTTCAATGTTTAACTTAAGACAATGTTGAGTAATCTGGCATACAAAATCGGCATATGGTGGATTGCCAGAAAACTCAAGCATATTTTTAAGTATTATGCGAATGAAGTTGATGGGAATTTCTTTTATGATAGCATAAATTAGACACATACGGAAAATAGGAACCTCGGATTTATTGGCTCATGGATGTATGTTGGTGGAAACAATGAGGTTTACTATTCTACATGCCGGTTTTAGGTTTATTGCATAATAGGTTCCCCTATCTTCATGACAAGTGGTATTGGCTTGAAATATGGCTCTTTTTATATCACTAAGGCTAGTGGAGTGGTCATCATGGGAAAATAAATTTATTGGATTGCCGGTGGTAAGGTCAAGGAAATCTTGATATTCATCTATATCAATTTCTAGCATGTCAAGAATATCCCCTTCAGAAAATTTAAAACTATGCCCATTGACCATGGTGTAGAAGATTGTGGTTTCATTTTCGGTATGGGATATAAGATTGGCATAGAATTCGTTGACTACCTTAATGGAATAGGAAGGAAAGGATGGATTGATGAAGTCCTTCAGCTTTTGTACTCCAAAGAGATGCTCCAGGTCGACTATGTTGATGAAGTCCATCACTTCGACCGGGCGTCGGGGAAGAGGAGCTTTAGAGGAAAGCCGAAAGTATCGATATCCATCATCTCCGTCGACGAAGGCGATATCGTTGATGATCGTCAATGGCGGAGTGGCTTCCCGAGCTTCTCTTCCTTTTCTTCCGGCAACCTTCTTCTTGATGATTGTATTTTAATATAAATCATAGAACATTTTTGTAGAGCATATATATGTATATTCCAAGGGAGTAATAATATTTAAGGCTTCTAATTGCTACAAATGATTTAAGTTTTGATTTAAAAATATGCTAAGATTAAGTTCAATAAAATAATGTCCAAATAAACAATTTTTATCAAAGTTTATTTTAGGTCGCCCTTGATTACGACCATGGCGCCCCTTGGTCAAATTTTATTTTAACCAAGAGGCATATTCCGCAGGTTTAAAAAAATATTCATACGTGAAGAGTAAGTTCTGCAGATGGCTTACGAATATCAATATGAGGCTCATTAAAGTGTACAAATTATGAGAACTTAGTAGGGGCATCAAATATGATGAAGCATATTAAGTGATGCTTAGCACAATGAGTATTTTCAAAAGTCGATTTGAAACATTTTAATCATTGCAAGTATTTCTAAGAGATAAATTTGCAATAAGAGTATGATAAATCTGTTATCCCTATATGTTAAGTTGAGATAGAAAAAAAAGATGTGCAAATTTGAGACTTTGGTCATATCTCAACTTAGTCTAATCGAATCAATTTGGGGATTTTGGAACCCATACCATCTCAACATTCTTTTTCCTGTACGGGCATGAGAAGGAGTAATGTCCAAGACGTGAACAATAGTGGCAACATATAGAATCAACCTCATATCTCTTTCTATGATTTTGGTCTAGGTTGTTCTTTGGTACAAAAGTATATTTGCCTCTATGTACATTCATGGATTGACTTGCTTGTGTCCTTCTCCAACTAGGTTGTTGATAGGATTTCTCCTTAGGCTTATAACCTAGTCCTCTTCTCCCTATTTGATGATAGGAATTTTCTAATATTCTATCAAGGATTCCATTGTTGCTTAACTTACTAACTTCTTGTTGCAACTTAACGATCTCATCCATTCTTCTCTTGATATCTAATTTTGCTTGGTCTAGATTGAATGATAACATATTTCTTTCTTACACTATATTGTCATAATCTACATGGGTGCACAATATAGGTTGTTTTTGAATATCATTTATCTTTGCAAGCAGTTCAGTCTTTTCTTGACATAGAAGATCATAGTTAGTCTCTAGAGTGAAAATTTTCACTTCACTATTACTTAGAGATGATTTCAAAGTACGATTTTCAGACATAATGCTATCTTTTTCAAAACCAAGAGTATTCAATTTAGCATATAAATCGTCATTTTCGGATGTAAGCTCAAGAAATCTAGCATTTAGATCATCATTTTCTTTATTTGATTTCTTTAATTTCTTTTTGCATTCAACATATTTATTATGTGTTTCTTCAATAATAGTAACTAACTCTTCTTTAGGTAAATCAAGCAAGCTTACCTCTTCTTCTTCTTCCTCACTTATTGTAGCAACGAAACATTCTTTATGTGTATCTACTTTCCTTGACCTCCATGGACATCTAGACGTAGAGTGCTTTGTTCCTAAGCACCAATTGCAACTTGTCGCACATTGGTCCATGCTCCTTTTCTTGTGGTTGTAGTCACCTCCTCCTTTATCTCTTCAAGACCTGGTTAGGGCTACTTGAAGCCTGCTCTGATACCAATTGAAAACTACTAGAGGGGGGGGTGAATAGAGTTTTATAGATAATTTTAACAATTAATTACTCAAGCAACCACAAAGAAAAATATTGGACAAGGAGACACAAGGGTTTAGAGTGGTTCCTACCTTAGCAAATACTAAGGTAGTCAGTCCACTACCCGGTTGCTTACCCAACTGGGATTTGAAAAGAAATTTATTTTATTACCTCTCAAGGAATTACATAAAATACAATCTCTTTTCCCTAAACCCTTCAAGCAGCCTTCACCTAGAAGTAATCGCCCAACTCGAAGCAGCCTTCCCTTGAAGTAGATGCACCAACTCCCGTTGCACCAGCCTTCTGAAGTAGCTTCCCGTGCGATAGCCTTCTTGAAGTAGCTTGAAGTCTCCTTCTCCTCCGAGAAGTCAACCCTCTCCAATCCGCAGCCTCCAACCCTAGGAGTAGCAAGGAGAGTACAAAGAATAAATAGGAACAAGAAAGAAATAGAGAAATTACAACTTATCCTTTAAGCCCGAGGCTTGATATGCCTAGATCAAGCGTAAGATCTCCTAGCCAAGTATGTGAACTTGTAATTTGCTGTGGGTAGGAGAATCTAGCCTATAGGACACGAGATTGAGCTAAGAAGAATGTAGGCCAATGATCACAGTGCTCAAATTGCTTGCAAAAGATTGCTCAAGTATGCTCAAGTGTATTCTCAAGTGTAACAAGTGAATTCTAGTGTCCTATGGCTTGTCCTATTTATAGGAATGGCCTAAGTATGCTTAAGGACGTTCTAGACAACTTCTAGGGGTTTCTAAGTGCTTAACTAGCCGTTAGGTACATAGTTGTTGCTTTAACAACGGTTAATTAATTTATTCTGCAGTTGCTGTCAGAGACCATCTCGGTCGAGGAATGGTCGACCGAGACACCTACTCGGTCGAAGTTTTGTCGACCGACAGGCTCTCTGGGTTAACGTTCATTTGCAACTGCCAACTACTTTGTCTGTTGTGTCTAACGGCTACTTTGGATCTTTCTCGGTCGAGAAGATGGTCGACCGAGAGTGTCTCGGTCGAGGAGTTTGTCGACCGAGAATGATCATGTTTCAAGGTTTCAATTTAAGCATTAATTATATGTGTGAGTGTGCAAAGGTGATCCTAATTAACTGGGATGACATGTCTAACTATGGTGTTTGGCTAAGGAAAATCTAACGCTTGATTTACATGCAAATCTAAGTACTTGTACATTATATATTTGTACAAGTTTTACAATATTGATTACATTGCATGAAAATATAACTAAGTAAGCTCTTGGATTTTCCCTTGCTACTTTGTCATCCTGCTTAGTCCTGCACACTCAAGTAGCTTGTTAGATAAATAAGAATGAAATGTTTGTCATCATCGAAACAAAGGAATTTATCATAATATCCAATTTATCCAACATGCTTAGTTGTATTTTTTAATATTTTATATGTTTCAATTTATAGTGCGCTAGACAAGACAACGGCTGGTCATTCGCATACTATGTGATGCGATTTATGCAGATGATTATCCAATATGCCGCATTGGACATCGATACCATATATGAGGTATTATATATAGTCTCATTAGTTAGTATGAAATATATCAATCTTATTTTTATATTATAATTTATATATATACATCATTCTCTTTGCAGGTGTTTAAAACTGACCACACTATAGGTAAATACTTAAAAGATGTACATGCTCCATACACGATGGAAGTATTAAATGAAGTAAGAGAAGAATGGGCAAGAGCCATTCAAGTAGTGGGGACTGTAAAATATAATTGGGATGCTGATAGTGATGTTGAATGATATTTTGTAAATAAATATTTCTGAATGTTTATACATGTGTGAATGTTTATACATGTATTTGAATATTTCTACATGTGTGAATGTGAGAATTGAATTGATGTCTGAATGTATCTACTTGTGTGAAAAGTATATTTGTTGATTTTGCAGGTTTGTGGCCTGTTTGTAGGCTGATATCAATGGATGTCGTAAACCTGCAGTTCATAAAACTGAACGGTAGGTTCTCATCCTATGGACCAGCCACAGCAGGCCTGCAAACTGATAAGAAAAAAAAACATAGGCGTCGGTTATTTATAGAACACCATCATCAAAGGCTTACAACGTCGGTTATTAGATAAAAACTGTCGCCTAATATGACAAACAACCCAACCGGGCAAGAAAGAAAGGACGTGGCGGGATATGGCGTCAGTTATTAGTATAAAATCGTCACCTATAGTACTAAGCACGGCCGTGCAGGGAAGCACGGTCGTGGCGTCTGTGAATATGGCGTCGGTTAATTAGTTGCAACACAGAAAGTGTCCTAGATGGTGCCCTTTTTGTGGCGCGAACCCTTTTGGCGTCGGCTTACTATACATAACCGACGCCTATAGGTGCCCTGCTGGTGCGTTTTCAGTGGCGCGAAGCCTTTTGGCATCGTTAGAAAACTAACGCTGAAGAGTTCGGCCTTTAGCGGCTCCCACATAGGCGTCGCTTGAGAACCGTCGCTAAAAGGGGTTAAACAATCGACGCCAAAGGCGTGTTCTATAGTAGTGGTGCCTCTGCAATAGAAATTGAAAGAGTATTTATACATGATCATATCTTTTAAGTTTTATTTGCATGTCTAAGGCAACAACAACTAAAGGAAGTGTATGGGTTAGTCAGCTTGCAGACACTTAATATGAATGAAAATTTGAATTTATCCAAGAATTGTGGATGACGATTGGGTTTGAGACCAAACTGAGAAACTAAGTAATGAGGCCTTAAATGGGATTCTTTCAAAAAAGGATCTAAGGTTACACTGTACACATTTTGATAAGAGGGACATATCATAGTTTAAGATAGGTATTATCTCTTAATCATGTGATTTCATCGACTTTTCATTACATTTCATCCACCACCTTAATATAATCAAGTAACATGGATTGTTTCCTCTTGATTGCATTGCACAACATTATAAGTGGCATGATAGTTAGTCTTTTTGATTGCATTAGATAGAAAAAAATAAATAAAAATTGCGTATCAAGTAGTTGCACAACAAACTTCATGGAGATTGTAGTTTCTTTTGCACCATTCTTTACATCATGCATCTATGTAGCTTTTTCCACAAAAAGAAAGTGAAAGGATACACATCCATATACCTCATTGAAAGAAAAAAAAGATCAATTATATAGGGAAGAGAAGCCCAAGTATAACTTCTCAATCATGCTAAAATAAGGGGGTTGGAAAAAATGAAAGAAAAATCAAATAAAAAGAGAGAAAATGATTCTTTGAACTTTAATTTAAATTTTTCTTCAAGGAGAAGTGAAAAATAGCTACATGTGTGCATTCCTTTATTTCAATCTCATTAATCATCATCGTTACACAAAAATATAGTAGGAATTAGGATTCATACATTTTTCATTTCCTTCATGTTATAGGTTCGTTATGTTTTATTTTCATAAATAATTTGGATGTCAATTCTAATTCTTTTCCACATCCACCTACTTCACTTTAACCATTGTTCTTTATGGCTGGCCACATATATGACGATCCCCTCATTCATTCTTATACAGGGGACTACTTCCAATGTAGTTGGTAGGTAGATAAGACCAATGTAGTTTAGAAAATCACATGGTGTATGAAGCAAATGCCCTATTGACTATGATATTAGCTTCTCTATTAATAGTGTTTTATTGATCTAAGAGTGGATGTCTTTAATGAACATTTTTTGTCTCTACAGAGTAGTTATTTCTTTAACGGTCAGTAAGGGCCGGTTTGAGATTTCCAGGTCAGTGTAGTTTAGAATCATAATGCATGTTGTGTGTTCTCTTGCTGACTTGTCTCAAATAGATTTGAAGGTAGTGATGCTCGAGGGTGAGAAACATTAAAGCTTGGGGCATTTTGATGCACTGAATTTCATCTACTTTTCACAGGCTAGTTTACAATGTATTTCATGCATAATTGCTCATTTTGATATTATTTACTCATTTTTATTGTTATTAGCCTATAAAATACTACTGCATCAATCATTAAGTATTTTTCCTAAATTATTCCAATTTTGCATATTTTATTCAGACTTATGCTTGTTTTTCCACATTTTAGGTAATTAGAGAACTTATAAGACAGCTGAGTGCTACCCACCACAAAGTTGCTGATACTAAAATAAGGTGAAAATCTAATAAGTTGATTGAAGAAAACTCAGTGCTACTAACCTGCTACTCAGTAATACCGACATTTATCAATAGAGGAGTCTAGAAACTGCAAAATAGCAACTCGGTGCTACCGACCTTCTATTCGATAGTACTAACATTCAGTAAGGGTTTCGAGTCATTCAAAAACTCAGTGCCATGAACTTCCTATCACTGGTACTGACCCACATTGAGCAGTGTAGATTTCAAATTAATCCAGATCCAACGGCCAGGAGTTAATGATGGCTAATATCCCACTTATAACCTAAGGGGAGTTCTATCTATCACGTTTTAGTCTACTACAACTGAACACAGGGCCTGGGGAGGAGACGATGAAGGAGATGAGAATGTTTCAAGCGATTCAGCACTTTAGGAGAGTGGATTTGTAGATGGAATGTTGCAGATCAAGAAGCTAGCTAGAAGGGATCATCTGGACGGGTTTTTCAAGGGGTTACTTTGTTTTCTCATGTTTCCCATATTTTTTTCTTCTTTCTTTTTATGGATATAACAATAGAAATCAAGCGAGGCTAATCCCCTTTGTTCCTTAGAACTCAGGAGTAGCCTAATTTTGCACTGTAATTGACTACAATGAATTAATACATATATTTTCCTAAATTTGGACATAATTCTATGATATCTTAATGAATTGTATGTGTTTGATCACCACAATAAATTAGTTAGACTGTTAATCTCTTCATGACATGGATTAAGGGCTGGATAAATCATAGAATTACATAGGTAATAAAGTGACTTGTGACGGAGCCTACAACTGTGAAGGGAATAGCTGAGAGATACAATTAATGCTCCTATCTAACTCTTAAATCACTGTGTGGATAGGATTTGCTTTAGTATAAGTAGGGTATTATGCTATGTGATCAGGTAATATTTTCCACATTTCTCTTGGTCAAGGATCTTAGGTAAATAATTATTAATGAATTAAAGTAAGTTGTAGTGTAATGCATGATGAAACTGAATTCCTAAGGAATCCATCCAATTGGCTATGACAATCCTCTTAAGTTAGGTTTTAATTATTGCCATTAGTTTAATCAACAATCAATCACTTTTTTTCACTAGGTGTAGTTGATCAAGTTAGAGTTAGTAGTAGCTTTTGGATTATCATTTCCCTGATTTTGGCATTCGGGCCTCATAGGTCTATACTACCTGACGCGTACACTTGCATTTTCAGGCATTGTTTAAGCATGTCAGTTTGCAACAACGGTTGCACCAAGACCACCCATTCACTCCCAGAATTTGTTTATACTGGTATAAGCTCGATTGCATCCAACCTAGTTGTAACATTTCCTTTTGAACCATTGTTGTGGTACATAATGTTGTAATAAGTTGTTGCACAATGTCTACAATTTTCTTCAAAAAGGTCATGATATATCATACACCCACATTTTTTGTGACATTACTTGAATGAATTCTCTTGACATGTTGTCCATCCATGTAATACTTGCCATTTATGTACAAGAAAAGAAATAAGTATTCATCACTGATCAACCATGTTATTTCAATTAGATAATTAAAATACAACATTACTATGAGTAAATCTATAATTGTAGGACATGGAAATCTATAATTCATGATACAGTTTCATATTTTTTCTATGAGTATAGAGAAATACAAAATAGTTGTTGGTAGTTTCATCTACAGTCACATTTTTAGTTCATTTAGATTTCTTTCATCCATGCACTCTATAAATTGGTGTTTGATATAACTGTGTTCCACATTTCACTATGGAAAAGAGTAATCCATTTGTACTTCTCCCTCTCCTTTTTGGATGAAGACCCTAGAATAAAAATTCCATTTTTTATAAATGAATGGTATGCTGTAAAAATAAAACATAAAAAAGAAATAAGAAATAAAGAGAAGGAGAGAAGTCAATGCATAATGTGAATTATATCCCTTCAAACAAAGGCAGAAGACATATTGATTTGGAAATTTGTGAACTAGTGTGTCATCATAATCACCTTCTACTCAGAATATTTTCACTAGGACAAGCCATTCCATCCCATGCATCATTGCACCTTCATTCTTGTAGGAATTAGATTGCATTTCATTTCATATCTCATTTAGGTGTACCATTTGTTTCACTTATTTACGACATGGATAAAAAATTCACAACTCTTGCTTCAAGCCACCCATTGCTCATCATAGTAGAAACCTCCAAAATTATACTCTTGTTCATACTCATTGAGGACTGGGTGCTTACCCGAAAGTGTTCTCTGACCGCATGCATGCGTGCATAAGTAACTTAGTGCAAGATGGCAAATTTCATTGAGAGGAATCAGACAAAAAAAAGGGTTCCCCTGTGTATTTAATAGATTGTCCTCGGGCTGAGCAGTGTCCACATGAATTTGTTGAGGTGTCTACATGGACACTTTGATGCGGTCCTCTTTTCTATTAGGAAAAATCAGGAGTCAATTCTCAAAATTGCATCATCTCTTAGAGATGTAAATATAGAGATCATGTGATGTACTCAACATGTGTCTGAATTGTCAATATGATTTTCTGCTCGAAGCAACTTGTTTGGTTATTTGATATTATTTCCAATGTTGTTTTAGAGGATTGAGAGTGATTACATGCTATGCAATTGCCATGACCTGTTTGGGACTGCTTGATTGAGGGCCATTAGAGTATTTTGGTTATTTGATCTTTTTTACTACTGATTTCTTCAATATAAATATAAAAATAGTGTTGCTCAAGGGTGAGCAATATTTAGCTATCAAGTTGCATATTTTCAAAGATTTCCTTTGTGAAGGAGCCAAAAGTTGGTACAAATCCTTACAAGGGGAGAATATCACCATTTTGAAGGGTTTTAGAAAAAATTCTAAGAGGAAATTTACCCACCATACTCATCCCAGATTAGAGGACATATTACATAGTTCATATTGGTCCCAGATGACTCATTGACTGAAGCTTGGGAAAGAAACAAAGGAACTCTCACCATTGAATCACGTAGGTTGTACTCATAAAATATTATACAAATGGGTAGAAGATGATATGAAACAGTTTATTGATCCCTTCTCTGAAGGACATTATACAAAGTAGAGATACAATAATGCATGGACCATCATGGGTCATGGGGTTGATAAGTAGGGTAATTGGGGTAGATCCGTATAGAAATATGTATGTAAAGTTGCCATGAAAAAAGATAGCTAAGAGATAAAGTATATTTCAACGTCCTTCAAGTCACTTGCATTCAAAAAGAATGCCTATAGATATCTTCAAATGACTGTGAAAGAAGGAGTCAAGGTTCACAACAAGTTAAAAATATCGAACCAAATGTGTGAGGTTTGCAAGACTATAAATCACTATAAATTAGGATGCAACCTCCTCTATGATAAATTTATGAATCTACTAGAACCCCAATGTGAAAACAACCAACTACAAGATTTGAATTCATCCATGACAAATTTAAACAAGGATATTATAATCCAAACTATAATAGAAATTACCCAACATCTATTTATGGAACAGTTGTAGGTGTAGAAAACTCTCAAATACGTAGGTAGAGATAAGAGTAAAACCAAGTTGATAGTCCTTTTAGTTCTCAATAGAACAACTACCATGATCTCATGAATCATGTTCCTATAGGAATATCTAGAATTAAATCATGAATTGAAATCAAGGACAAAAATTCTAGAATCAAAACCAAGGTCGTAAGGTCCAATATAATAATCATAAAACCATTCATCTTCTTCATATTCATATAAGTTAGAAATAGTTGAGGTTCTTCTACAAGAATAAGGAACTATCAATACAATTTAATGGCAAACACTAAATTAGAGGAGAAACATATGGATCAACTTACATCCTAGCTTCACCCCTAGACGGTGATCTCATAAAGGAACCAAAACATAATTCTTAGCATCTAGAGTAGTTGAATGATTTATCTACACATTGAGGGAGGATATTCAATACAGGTGACAATGATTGATACATAGGATGATTGTGTAATCATTGAAGATGCAAAGACACAACACACTAAGGAAAAAGATGAAGTATTGATAGTGTAGGGAAGGACAAGGTCAATGATACAATAGCTGTAGTGATTGATATTGTAGGAAAAGGACTAATCGGTCTAGGGACTCCATTGTTCCTCACAACTTATATAAATGGGTACGATTCATAAATTTATTTCCTACATGGATGGTTATTCAACTTGCAAACTCCTCTATAACCACTCCAGTAGGGATAATAGAGAATATTCTAGTTAAAGTATGGAAGGATTCATATGTTCCTTGTGATTTTTTCATAATGGACAAAATGTAGGATTTCATATTTCCTCTCATCTTCAGCCACAAATTTCTAGTCATTTCTAGATCATTGATTGATGTTGTGGAAGGATCTTTGATATGTGGTTAGGAGAACAATCATTCAGTTTAAGGTATTTGACATCCTAAAGGGACTAGGCATACATGTAGAGGTATTATTTCTTTATGGTAAAGAAAAGATGTCACCTCATAGGTAGGAACATCCATTGGCATATGACTCTTTAGAGATACCTCTTATCCATCCACATGTTTATGAGTTCCTAGATGATCGAGTGTTGCAGTTCCTTACACACATATATTATGTTGAAGAGAACCCAGAGATTGTCTTTGAAGATTGAAAGCTTTATTTATTGTTTAGGAAGAAAATCATGGAACCAAAATTCACCTAAGATGAAAAAGTTTCTAGAAGGGTTGGAATATGTGTACCTTGATGAGATGAAAGTCCAACAAGTGACGATTAATTTAGACATGAAAACTAAGAAAGAGGACACATTTTTTAATGAGCTAAGAAAAAGAAAAAAGGCTTTGAAATACAAGATGATGGAATCTTTAGGGGTAAGCCCATCATTTTAGATACACCATGTTCCCATGGTGAACTTACAAATACTTATACTATGTTGGTTGATCCCAAACATGAAGGATGTGATCAAAACCCAATCATGTTTACTGAACCCAATCATATGTCATATCCCTACTCACCTAGGGTGAGACCTGTTATGTTGTTTTAGTAAAGGGAGGCAACATTTTGGTGCTCAATGAAAAGAACAAGTGCATTCCTATAGACACAATCACCATATGGAGAATGTGCATCAATTGTTTAAAATTGAATAAGGTGACACCCAAAGAAGACTTCCCTTCACCCTTTCTAGACAATGTTTTAGATTGACTTACATGTTAGGTGTATTTACACTACTTAGATGACTATTTAGGATTCTATTAGATCCCATTCCATCTAGATGATCAAGAGAAGATGAACTTTATTTTCTTGTTATGAACCTACACATTCCCTCAAATGGCCTTTAGGGTTAGCGATGCACCAAAAGCATTTTTGTGGTGCATGGAAGCCATATTTTTTGGATAAAATGAGATGAATACGAAGTTTTTTTTTGGATGACTTCTCGATTTATTATTACACATTTAGCACATTCTACATCACTTCCCTCTAGTTCTTGAAATATGTGAGGTTGTGCATCAAGTGATTAATGTGGGAAAAATCCATTTTATGGTGAAGGAAGTCATAGTTATGGGGCACAAGGTCAACTATAGGGATATTGAAGTGGATAGAGGGAAGATATACCTCATTGAAAAATACACACCACTAATCATTGTCAAAGAGGTGAAGGCCTTCCTTGGCTGTGTGGGGTTTTATAGAAGATTCATTTGGGACTTCTAAAAATTTGCAAATTTTCCAATGAGTCTCCATCTGAATGATGTCAAATTAGTTTTTGGTGTAAACAACATGAATATTTAATGGTATGAATACAAATCTCACTTCCACTCATATCATTTTTTCTCCTAACTTATCTCTTTTATATTAGATCATGTGTGACACTAGTGACTTTGCAATTTGATCCATCCTATGGAACTGCATTATAAAGAAGCATCATGTGATCTATTTTGACTCCAAGATGAAGCATAGAGAAATTAGTCTACTTCCAGAAAGGATATTCTAGCCATTATTTATGCCTTTGATAAGATCAGGTTGTTTCTTGTGGGCTCACATGTGATCATCGAGAGTGCCACCTCACAATATGAGAAAAGAAGGTAAGTGAGAATTTAGTTTCCAATCACACAAACCACCTTTTGATATAAGATTCAGATATTTTTCTAATAAATTACTCACTTCTAGATGATCAGTAGATGAAAGTCTCCACAACCATTGGTTGATATGCATATTTTTTCTATTATCTTGTAGCTAACATTCTACATCGTGTATATATTATGAATGCTAAGAAGAAGTTCATAAATATATTTGACATTATTACTAAAGGAGTTGTACCTCTTCTTCCTTTGTGTAGACAACCACTATCACTGTTGCATTCTCAAATAATAAATGTTTCTTAACCTAGATTAGTGTTGTTCAGGACCTACCAAGAAACACAATAGATCCAAAAAGATCGTGACTAAAAGTCCATGATGTGGTTTCTTCTGTCCAATAACCTCCATGGGCGCTCATCATTTCAAACAATCATGTGATTAGTGCCAAAGGAGAGACAATATCACTAAGAGAGATTTGATGCCTTTGTGAGGCAGGAAGTCAAGATATTTGAAGTATTGGGGTGGACTCTATGGGTCCATTTCCCTCCTCCAACATAATATCTTCTATCATGGTTGTTCCATACTACATATTAAAATATGTGGAATCCATCCCCACAGTCTCTAGTGACTCAGATCTAGTCTTCAAGATTTTCAAAGATATTACCACTGCATGCTTCATAGTCCCCCACATTGTCATGTTAAATGGAGGTTTCCACTTTTTAGAATGCATTTTTAAATCTTTTCTCAATAAGTGTGGTGTGCAACATAGGGTATCCATTGTATATAACCCATCTATGAGTGGGTAGGTGCACATATCTAATAACCATCTGAAGGCCAACTCATAGAAAACCACTGACCATAATTGGAAGTATTGGCCTATCAAACTTAATGATGATATTTGGACCTATAGGAAGGTGTTCAAGACCTCCCGTAGCACCACCTTTAGATTGATTTATGGGAAATCATGCCATACCCCTGTTGAACATGAACATACAACCTCATGGATGATTAAGCAACTCAATATTAATTCAAAGGAAGCATGAGAGAATAAGATATTATAGCTTCAACAACTAGAGGAGCTTAGATTGACTGCATATGAGATTACAAAAATCCACAAAGAGAGGGGAAAATGTGGCATACAACAAATTGAAGAGGAAAAACCCATAGGTCGGGGATCAAGTTCTAGTTCACTATACATGCCTCCAACTATATCTTAGAAAACTGGACACATGATGGTCTGGGCCACACATCATGAAGCACATTTAATGTCACAATGTCATCATTTCGTGGAGAAAAAATTTGGGTGAATTCACTATTAATGAAATATTTTTAATATATATTCTACAGTTGCTAACATGAACACATCCTATGCCCTAGTCCATACTTCACCTCATCAATGAGAAAATTAAACATAGGAGTCAAGACAATGATGTAAAACACAAACTTGTTAGAACTCAACATGATTGTTATCATCCTTAGAGTATTATGGATTAGTTGTTTCACAAATTCAACATCATCACTTCCAATGAAGATTGCGCACTTCACAATGACATCCTGAGTTATGTCATATTTTGTTGGAAAATGACCCTTTATTTGATCGTTTAGCAACATATAGCCTATGATCCGCAATCATAGATTTTCCCATCCATATATAGTTTAGTGTTTTCTTAGAGACAAGAAATTGTTTTAGTTTGTCGTGAATGGTGGTTGATAATAATTTTACTTTCTACCCAGAACTATATATATTTAATCTCATCATTGCATTTTTGAATTAATTTCAACTATTTATTTAAAATTTGATTTCTAGAATAATAAAATTCACTATGTAGTTGGCTTAATTTATAACTTTTTATTTCATCTATGCTTTTTTTTCATCATAGAAATACCATTGTACAAAGTAACATGTAATGATCCCTCCCATGTTATCCTTAATTAAGGTGGACCAAGAGGGAAAGGGTCATTACTATAATATATGATCGGTGGTTTAGTAGTTAACCTAGTATAATCATTATATTTCAATAAATGGGAAAGAGTTTGATAACAAGATGAAAGAGAAACTCTCCACTAATGAAATACATGATAGGAAACAAAAGTTTGTAACTTGAAATAAAACTATCTATCTAGCTCCTGTAAGTAGTTTGAAGTGTCTTTCCTTTTGGTGCCTTCTTATATGAGGATGTCCATTTTGCAGAATAATAACAATTAACCTAAAACAATGTAAAATGAAAACAAGATCAGTATAATAAGTTATAACGGTATTTGGGGGAATCAAAATATTCACATGTAGGTGTAACTACATAAGCAACCATATGGAAACTATAAATTAGCTAATAAGAAATTAAATTGGTTTTATAACTTCTCATCCCATAATGGTTTAATCTCACTATTTCCACCCTCACTAGGGTCTTGTCCCTACATTTGACATTCAGACCATCCCGTATGGGCTTGGTATTCCTCTAGTCTTCCCATCCGAGCTACACACCTCATATGACCATCCCATCCAGGCTTTGTGATCTATTGGTCTTCCCATCCGAGATAAACAACTCATATGACCATCCCATCTGGGCTTGGATCCTTAGAAACCTTCCCATCTGGTCTAGGTTCATCTTCCATTCATGGGAATGAGCAAGTTATTTAATATATATTGTGATACTCATATGGACCTTTGCATTGCATTAAGTAAATAAACAAGCAAGCAGATTAATTTCTAAATCCATCTAGAAATCCTCAAAAGGGCCATGAAAATTAGTTAAGATGAATATTCATGGGCTTAGACACATACCTTTCTCAAGAGTAAGTTGTTGTCAAAGAAAAAAGGCAATAAAAACAAACAATTAAGAAACTATCCTGAAAATAAATCATAACACCCATGTATGATAATTTTGTTCATAAATACACATTAATGTTGACTTGGGGTTCAAGGTATAGTTTTGGGTTCAAATTAGGGTTTCATTAGGATTTGTCTTTCCAAATCCTAATCATCACTTTTAATGCCTTTTGTTCCAAGAAACACAAATTTTATTATCATTTGTATTTTATCTTTAAGAAAACCCTATTTCATAAATGTATGAATTATGAATATCAAATTAGATCCAAGAAACCCTTTAATCAAAACATACCAATCTTTGAACATTAATATCAATTAAACATTAAGATTATCAAAACATGGAAATATAGGGTTCTTATACATTTAATATCTTAAAGACAACAACTTTAGAGACTTTTAGAATTTGAGGCAGATTTAAGCCCTAAAATTATTTTTATTTCATTCCTTGTTCTTTTTGATAATTTTCCATACATTATATGTTACCATTGGACCTTCCTACTAATTATTGTGATTTTCAGATAATTAATTGGTTTTCAGCCAATCACAGACTACCACCTAGGTAACGCACCTGGGTCATGGCCTCACCAAATCAGTTGGTCCAACCAATGCGATCACACCAACTATGTTAGGCGAGCTTTCTTGGATCTGTGCTAGATAGAGAAAAAAGAAGGGAAAAGACAGAGTTACCCTTACTGGCATCTGAAGAGAAGTCAGGGTAGACCTGACTTTTTTCCCCTATGATTGTGTTCAACCTATGCCCCTCTCTCACACAAAGCAAATTGGTCGACCAAGATGTTGACTTTGCGATCTAGCCCTCTTGAGCAACAAATGAAAGTGCCAACACCTTCTCCTATTCACAATGAACTAAGAAAGGATCTCAATTTCTTCAGTGGTGGTCGGTGTCATTGGGATGGAGGAGAGATTCTCTGGCGAGATGGTAGGGAGAATTCAGGGATGAAGGACGAATCTGGGAGGAAAATTTGGAGTAGGGAGAGAAGCGTGAGGTTGGGCAAAGCTTTGCTGAGATAGTTAACAGTTTGTAGAGGTTCTATGCCTCTGTATATAGTCCTAGGATCAAGGGTTTGGGTGTTGTTCATGGCGGCAATTGGGAAAATCTTATGAGCCCTACAAGACCAACAAAACCTAGGGTAGGTGGGTTTTCCTTGATCTCACAATTCTAATAGAGAGATTTCTAGATTTTTTCACACATTGAATTTCCAGCAAATTGATTAGGAAATCACATTCTAATTGCTCCTTCTTTCCCTATTCATTCGAGCTAGATGATGGATCAGGAGGGCCATAAAATCTTTAAGGCAATGGTTGTCATGTCGTGCCACAAAATAAAAAGGTCTGCATAAATTTCTAGTGTGAATAGTATTTATGAAATTTAATGTATATTTTTCATAATCCATTCACCTTAGGATTTCTTGAAAAGTCCATATTTCTCTCTCCTTTTATCTTTTTAATCCCAAATTTTGAAGGAAAATGTTTAATGACTTATATCTAAGTGTGGGCTACATTGGTGACCAAAACACCAATGTTAAGGATATTTTTCTTAATCTCCAACTCTAACTCTTTATCTTAGTATTTAAGTCATCAAATTTATTCTTTTGTATTTTTACTTTTCTATATCTCTTATTTTGATACCTTTCTAAATAAAAACAATGTGGAAACAAAACCAAAACATTAGTTTCCTTCCACACCACTTTTCTAGAGAATTGTACATAATTCTAAGAGTACATTATTAATTACCCATTATATTTTACCTTGCACTAATTATTGGATTTTCCTTATTCCTTTTTCCCTATATTCATTATTTTTTCCCTATATTTATTATTTTTCCCAATATTCATTATTGAACTAATGAAATTAGTAAAAACCACAAAATTCATAGCAAAGGGAAATTTCCAAAAGAAACCATGTTTCTAAAACAAATAACACCACATTTACACTATATCCCTATTATTCAAATAATTGCATTGCAATTCTATATATACATATGAAAACCATGTTGTAACATCCTTTCCCTCTTATAGAAATCTTGTCCTCAAAACTTAGCTAATCATACAACAAATCAGGATGAGATTTTTCCATGCCAGTCTTTAGCTCCCATGTGGCGTCTTCCTCTCCATGATGTTTCTGTAGAACCTTTAACATTTTTATCTTTTTATTCTTGAGCACTTTCATCTTGATATCCAATAACCTCAGAGGTGACTTAGGGTATGTCAATCTCCCTTAGATTTTAATAGGCTCAATTTTCAACATTTGGCTAGTATCCTTCACATAGCTCTTTAGATTTGACACATGGAACGCATCATGCATCATACCATACTGTGGTGGTAAAGCTAAACAATAAGCAACCTATCGAATGTATTTTAAAATCTCACGGACCCATGTATTGGGGAATCAACTTTCATTTGTTCTTAGCTATGTCTCTAAGGGGTCAAAATTTTAGAAATACATGGTCACCTATAATAAAGTGCAAATATGTTCACTTTGCATTAGCATACGACTTCCACCAATCTTGGGCTCTCTTCAGCCTCTACTTGATCAAAGTGATTTTGTCAGCATAAAACAATAGTTCCTCAGACCTTAGTAAGGTCCTGTCACCGACATCATCCCAGTGAAGAAGTGACTGACACGACCTCCCATAAAGAGCTTCATATGAAGGCATCCCAATATTAGCGACTTTGTCAGCATGCAACTGTAGTTTCTCTAACCTTAGTAAGGTCCTCTCACCAACATCATCCTATTGAATTAGTGATTGACACAGAATCCCATAAAGAGATTCATATGGAGGAATCCCAATATTGGCTTGGTAACTGTTATTATAAGAAAACTCACAAGATCATCTTCTTAGGGGTGGTCTCTTAGAGAATCTCTTCTATTGGTAAATGATTCAAACCCTGGATCTAGTTTCCCTTTTCTTCTTCATCTTCTTATTCCTCCATCTCGACCATGAGGGATTTGGATGGTCCATGGCGATACCTCTCGGGTATTTCTTCTCTCTTGAGTTGAAAATCATGTTGTAACCTAGGGTTTCTTCATCTCCTACCTTGGTTCAAAGTTAGGGTTTGGGATTTTTTTACCATGGAATTTTATTTAACCAGGGTGTTCCTCTCATTTTTAAGGAGATCCAATGGTCAAAGGTTTGGATCTAGTTGGTAATTCCTTTTCTTATTTGGATATTAAGATCAAGGAGGCTTGGATCATCAACTATAGGCGGGTTATATAACTCCTTCCTCCTCTATTATGTGCAACTGAAAACCTATTTATATGTTGTTCATATGTTTCTGTTCCAGGTCCTAAAATATATTCTTTTAGTAAAGGAACAATGATAGTGAAGGTTGAACTATGTTGAATATTAAAAATGATGTATACTTATTGTAAACCGTAAAATCCTTTGTACCTGATTTGGATATTTTGGAGAAATGAGGGATAATCTCTTGTTTTTTGTTTATGGAACTGATTTATTCTATTTATGATGTGTTCATTTAGTATAAATGATGGTCTTGATGATAGTTGCATGTGTGGGAAGCCTTATTTCCACACCCTTAAGCACAATCCTTAAGATAGTCTTCTATGATCTTTTTCTATGGTTTGAAGAACACACTTGTGAAGGATCCTTGTTCTTGGGTTAAACGTTTGGTGTTCCATGTTTTCTTCCCATGTGTTATGACCTATTTGGTAGTAGGCTAGACAGCACATAGGTTGCAACATCAGGTTGCATAAGGTCGTAACACCTAAAATGATGTGTGGTTGTGACCATGCATGCTAAGGGGTCGAAACACTTTAGGGTTTTGAAGGTGACGATTTTATGAAAGTGTTATGTCTGATACCTTTATGTTTAGGGTCAAAACACATTTGAAGATGATGGTTTGGACCATGAATCTTGTTACAGCTGATACACCACATGTGGTTGAGGTCAAAACACTATCTCCTTGTGGGTAAAGACCATGAATGGTTAAGGTTGAAATACTTTGAAGCATGGAGGTCAAAACACTTTGATTTTGATGTAGACTCTCAAGTCCTTTAAGGCTAAAACCCCTAGGTCGCTAGACCATGATGTTCTTGGGTCCAAACATAGTGTTGTGTTCATGACACATTAAGTGTGTCTAGGTCATAAGACATGTATAGTTATGGGTTGATACACTTATACTCATGTATGTATATATGATCAATACATAGTGTAATGATCTATATGAGATGATGTGACCTTGAATAGTTAATCACTAAGCCATGTCATTGACTCTAGAACTTTCCAATAATGTGGGAGGTGATGGAATTAGGGTTTAGAGTGTGAATAGTGATATGCAACTCTAATTGATTACATATAAACTCTAACCCTAACCCATTGTTCATATGATGTATGTACTTTCTTTACTTGGAGATTATTTTTCTATAATAGAGATTTCTCTCTCCAGTGTATGTAACCCTAACCTTGCAAGTGAGATGAATGGCATATCCATGTGAGTGCTATGGTGAATCTTATATTATATAAGGTAGTGATTATTAACCTTTCCAAGATATAATGTGATATCTCTAGGTAGAAAGTAAATAAACGGGTTTAATGACCTAATGACTACATTATGTATAATCTGAGGTGGAATCCCCTATAGATGTGATTGAGGGATTGACATATCATTTTGAAGTGATATTGTTAATGACATTGAGAGAGGAAATGACACTAGTGTCATGTAGTTATGTGATACCTTGTTTAAAGTAGGTTGAGACACCTAGCCATGTTGCGGTCGAGACACTTTGCTTGAGGCTGGTTGAGACACTTGTTTCATGAGTGGTTGAGACACATACATGAACATATAGTCAACATGTGTGCATGAGTAAGAAAATAATGATCCATGTATAATATTGTGAGAATGATTGTTTGGTTAATATTAATTATGATCCCTAACCCTAATATGCTCCAAGAAAGTGGGAAGGGACTCAATTAGGGTGTAGCGTTATAATCATTATGTAAACTCTAAATGGCTATCTGAGTGAACTCTAATTCTAATCCTAGGATATATTATACTTATAGAACGTGCATTGATGAATAGAATATGATTATACTATCTCTCTCCTATTGTATGCTTCTAATTTATAGAGTGATTGAGTGTCATAGAGTGTGCATGCTATAAAGATGATTAAATGATAATAGATGATGGCCATGAACCTTGATGATGTGCACTAGAATTATAGATATGTGAATGTGCACACATAGCTATAATATGTAGTGCTTAAACTTATTACACTCCAAACTTGTGGGAGGTAATGAAACTAGAGATTTATAAAGTATAATTCCATGAAACCTTATATGGTTAAACACAAAACCCTAACCCTAAAATGAGGGGACATATGATGTATTGCTTACATTTCATATAGTGTTTAATATGTTGAAATTTTTAATCTCTCTATTTGAATAACATTGACATTGTAAGTAAGATTATTATCATAGATAATGACTGCTATGGTGTATATGTGATGTGACACAAGTGATGATCAGTCCTATGTGTCATCCATGTACACTAAGGTCCTTGGGGATTGTTTTTTGAATGTTGTACATCATTTTGAGTTTTTAGATTTATGCCATAGAGATACAGACATGCTTTGAATACATGGGCAGATGATTATATGTATGAGGTTGTGGCTAAATAGCCAGTGAACAATGAAGTGTATTACCTTTTGATATGAATGAAATACAGTGGCAACAGTTTATGGATCCAATTGTGTCTCATTGATCTTGAGATCCTGACATGTGATTGGTTTTAATTTACCCTATTTTGTGGTAATATTGTTATTAGTGATAATTTTTCACTTTATTTTGAGTAATCTCACTTTGTGTGGCAAAGGGTGTCACAATTTGTGGTATCATAGCTATTGGTTCATTGATTCAACAGGGACACTGGGACAAGGACTAGTATGATGTTTAAGTTGATAACATGATATAAAACATGGTGCATACTACCTAATCTCAGTATTTGAGTGCCCTGGCCAGGTATTCAAATGTTAAAGGAAAGGTAAGTATGGAACTCTTAGATTGATTTCTTTCTTATTACTCTAATCAAGTAGTCATTTTGAAACAATCTAAAGAGCATGATAAGTCATGAATCAAGGTATTAATTCCTCCATCTTACCCTAAGGAAGATAAGAACCACATCATAACTTAATGAAACATTAAGTTTGGTAATTGAAGGAGAAAGATACAACATCATGAGACCTAAACCTGAGCACAAATAAGCTATAAGAGGTTCTTGAAGTTGTAATTTCAAGAATTTTATAAACCAAAAGACAGATAAATTTGTGTCAATGAAGTAATTCATGGTGTAAAGTCCATGTATAATGGAGAGAACTCCTGAAGTAAGTAAGAAGGGAGGTGATAAATAAGAACAGATAAAGAATGGGTGAAGTGGAACCTGAGTTAATATCAAACCAACCTGTGTATATAGGAAAGTAAAAAGGTATAATCCTTATGATGTGTGAAAGGAAATAAATGAGATAATTGTGATATACTGAACTTTTGAGAGTCCCATGTGTTTTGTTAAAACTTGAGTGTTGGTCAATGTTCGTATCCTGGCAATGTACCATAAGCTTATGATTCTTGAGGTATTTAATTGACTTGACATACAGTTGAGTTTAGGGACCAAAACATAATGGGATGTACCTTTAGTTATGATTAAGATATAGAAGAAGTTTCATAATATTCAAAGATCTCTAGAAGATGTTATTTAGGATCATGTTTTGTGAAATAATACACGTTATTGATGGATGATGAGTCAATGCAAATAATAACCTAGGTTTTGGATGTTATATCATTTCCATGGAGATGTATGGTTTAGCCTACCCTTTCATTGAGGAGTGCCATGGATTGTCTATGAAAAGGTGTAATCCATGCATCTAGTAGACCATCCAATGGAATCAACTTATCCCCAACATCCACTTAGACGAGAGATCATGGGGCACCAGCAGTGAGGAAAGCCTCTACCTGTCCAACATCGTGATCATGGATAGATGATAGAAACTAATTGGACAATCAATCTCTCCATTATGTAACCCACTACTAGACCTTTGCATCGGTGGTTTTGGCTTGGAAACAAAAGTGAACTAGTGGTCGTTCCCCCTGCCCTCTCCATCGCCACATAAAAACCACAGGTGGAGAAACGATCTAGAAGATTGATGGTGTTTAGAGGATAGTAAGTAGATTAGAATGAGAGGATCGGTCATCATTACTCACAGTTCACAAGTAGCTTGACCGAGAAGGTGATCGTGTTAGAATTCGAGAAAGATAGAGTCCAAGATCTTAATTGAGATAGAGCAGACCGGGTATAGGTCCTGAACCTGTGGCTGTGTGGAAGAGGAGGCATGCAACGACCAAGTCCTTGCTGACGTTCTGACTCCAATAAGCAAAGGCACTCACGGATAAAAGAGAAGACAAGTCGTAGGAGAGACCAAAAGAAGATGAAGATGAACATGTGGTGGTGGTTTCCTCAGTAGGGTCTGACCCAACGACGACACCATGAACAGATGTGGCCACCTCACGCAGGCAGGCGTTGAGGAGGAGACATTATTTAATGGCAAGTCTAGAAGCCGGCGGCTGGGAGAAGGAGCTCAAACGCTTATTGTGGGGATACACCAAAGAAGAGAGGCCAACCGTGTGACACAAGAATAAAGGGATCTTTTGACAGCAGCTAGGTGAAGCCCACATTGGTGCTTCTATGCCAGGCGATGACGGTACGCTGGAGTAGATGAGAACGGAGGCTTAGTGGTGGCAGTCTAGGTCACAGAGACCGGATAGCACACAATGACCATGAGAGGAGTCACACTGGGGACTCGCATCGCGTGGAAAGGAAAGAAAGGGGGTGAACCAGGTCCAGAGGCCAAGAACCAACCGAACCTGGTCCAGTCGCCCAAACTAAGCCGAGAACCGGCCAGCTCAAGACAAGCAGACAAAGTAGGAGCCAGAAGGAGCCGCTCCCCCTCAGGGACACATGGCAAAACCCTATTGGCCGTAAAAGGAAATTAATTCAAAAATCCTAGTAAATACATAGACTTCGCATAATTCATAGTAATTAGCTTGAACATTAAAAAAATACAAATAAGGTATTGAAATGTTCAAAAAAAGAAGTAGAATATTATGGAACCATCATAATAGTCCTTTTATGCTTAAAACTAGTGATATCATGTAAGTTGTGAAATCATTATTTCATGGATAATAAATATCATACAATGACCTAAAATTATGATAATATGTCTGTAAATCCATATTCATGCATCTAATCCATCTAAGGTTAGTGATTATAAGGTTGATGTAAAAAATCAAGTAATTTACTTAATATGGGTAATTAAGGCTAATAACCCTAATTATTATGCAATAATTATAAGATGCTCATTAAATCTTGAAACTTCAAAAATATATTCATAACAATATATGGAACACAATGTGAAACTAACATATCAATCTTATGCACAGAATCCTTGTTATATGATGATGATTGCCCTTAATGTGATATAAACCCTAATATGGTGAGAAAACCCTAATACGATTAACACATGTAACCTAAACATGTGTACATAATCATATGTAATTAAGTAATTAGATTATGTATCCTAATCCGAAATATAAAATCTATAACCCAATTTCAAGAAGATAAGACAAGTAATAATTATGGGAATATCATAAGACTAAGTGAAACCATAATGCATCATAACTAGGGTTAAGATGATGAGAACCTAATGGTTATAGGATCTTATATTAATTAAGGTTGACAAAGGTTAGAGTTGACCTAAGGAATATGTGATGACTAGGTTATCTTGATCAAGGTATGACATTACCTCTTACTTGGCTTATTATACAATATGCTTGTGTTATATGTGTAGTAAAATACTTATCATATGATATTGGATGAAATTATTATTTTTGTATGATAGTTTGCTTGATTTTCCATACTTATGGCTATGAACACCTGAAACATAATATATTTGTTCCATTATATGAAATCACTAAACTCTTTGGTAGCACAGTGCTTGGAAAGTGATCTCAAACTCTTTGGTAGTAGATCACATGTATAATAATCTCAAACTCTTTGGTAGAAGGTTATAAAGGCCTTAATACATTAGTGATCTCAAACTCTTTGGTAGTAGATCACATGTATAATGATCTCAAACTCTTTGGTAGTAGATCATAAAGGACTTAATGCATTCAACTCTCAGGTAGTAAATGCATGTATGATATAATGGAAAATGAGCTTAAAATATGTGTTCTCTTTCGGTTAAGAAACATCTTTGTTAAAGTATATGTATTTTGTTATATTTGTTTAATGCTGCCAAGTATTAGTTTTATCTTATAACCAAGTGTAGTAATGAGAGGTATATTAAAGACATGTAGGCACAATTAGTACAATATTCTAGAATATTGTGCTAACATGTACCACATGTAATCTTTTGTTTAGGTTGTTGACGTATGCTCTTGAAGATCTAGGATAGTTGAGAGTTGTGTGGCAAGCTAATTTACATGTGGACCTGTTGTCTTAAGATCCTATTGTTTAGTTGTAGTACATGTATATGTAGAAGTTTGTTGTTCAATATGTAATATCAAATGTTGTAACAATTCATGTTGTAATTATATGTTGAATGGTGAACGTGTGTTGTATGGTTTTATTATTGTTCATGTACATGTGCTACTATTGTTTCCTTTTGACTTCCTCTAACTTTCTTCTTCTTAGCCTTGTGTGTGATGTTTAAATTGGGATTCTCGCTGAGGTGAGGGTTTTAATTTAGACATCACACATCAGATTAAGTTTTAGAAAATCCAAGGACGTCACAATAATCCCTATCCAATATAGAACATGTGAAAAATATTGATCTATCTCTTAATGAGAAGTTGTAAAACATGGTAACACCTTGGGATATACTTGAAAATGATGAACAACTAATAAAGTGAGAGTAATGATATGTATTCATCTTTAAAATTTGAATTCTACTGATAAGGAAACCAAGATGAAATAGGTTAAAATTATACATGAGTAGTGGTAGACCTTTGTAATAACAAAAGAAATATGGTAATGTCCATCTCCTTATTAGAAATCCATGGGTGATGTTGTAGAAATAAGGGAAGTATGTGCCCTTAGTATTCTTTCTCTCCAGTGATGTGACATTCAAGTGAGTCTTATGTCACTTGATGTGCATAATTTTGATGTAATTTTGAGATGGATAATTTAGAAATTTTCACTTGAGCTTGGACTTTAGTTCTAAGATGGTGACATCTGTGAATAATGATGTTTTGTGAATCTTCCAAAATGATAGGAAGATTCTTCTGACATGTTTGGTATAGATAGAGATAGTTGAAAAGTTTATTGGATAGCAATGTGATGTGTTATAGCATATGTGATGGATGATAAGGTGAGGAATCCTGGTATACAAGAGGTGCCAGTTGTATGTAAGATCAGGGAAATATTTCCAGATGAGACAATAAGTGTTTTGCTCCCCTAGACATATTGACTTTGAGATCAATCTGGTTATAGGTACCCAACCTATAGTATCGAAATCACATGTTAGGGGTTTATACATCCTATATAATGATGTCGATAGAGAAGCAAGAGTTAAATAAACAGTTGCAAGATCTACTTGGGGAAAATGTTCTATAATATTTTGTGAAATATCAAGGAATTATTTGAGTTACAGAAACCTTGAGTAGAAATCATTCTTATCACCATTTGCTAACCAGGCATAATTGCATTCTTTAGTGTGCCTTAAAGATGACATGAACCAATGGTGACTTTAAGCTTAACATATGTGAGTGTTCAATGATGGTAGTGTTAGCTTCATCTGCCAATGGAGACATGATGTTGAATAACAAATGATGGTTTAGGTTACCACACCATAATGTTTCTAAGTACACTGAGTTGATTTAATTAATCCCTCAACTAATGGGTCCTTTGGTTATATGATCCAAGGGTTCAAATTACATATCAACTAGTATTTTTGAAATGTTAAATCTAATCCAATAGTTGTGAATGAATGCTATGACATCCAATGGTTTATAATTAAGTTTATAGTATAATTTTTTTTGTTCTAATAAATAGAATTTGATGGTTAATACCCTTAAACTTGTAATCTTACCTTTTCCCTTGGATAAATATGATAAAATCCTAGGTCTATGAACCTTATTGTGGGTTCTGATCTCCAAACCATGACATAAACACGAATAAAACTTAGCGGAAGCGAATCGGTAATCAGCGGAAGACAAAAATCACGGGAAATTAAAACTTTTCGAGATAAGAACTTGTATCCATAAAAACTCCTTTCATAAAGAGAGGTAACTGTTTACATCTCAGGATAATTACTTCTTGAGTAATTATATACATCAAGATACAAAATCTCAAGATCACATAACACAAGACTCCAAGACCTGAGAGTACAGAGGACACATAGGACTGACTCTAACTACACCACATGGCAGGACAAATCTCCACCTGAGATTACTGCTGCCCCTGGTGCTGCTGCTGAGACTGATCACTTGTAGGCTGGTTCCTTCGTCTCCGACGTCCACCTAAAAAAAAGTTGAAGTCTACGGGGTGAGACAATTATACATAATTGTCCCAGCGAGAGTTATAACTCTTCGCCAGAAGCTTTATTATAACATCAAAGATTATTCTAAACAGTAAAGCCTTCAAAGCATTCTATAACAGTTATAGTTATAACAAGATCTCTACAATTTAGGAGATATGGAGGATATCAATCATTATAACAATGTAACATCAATCAACTAACTTGGAGTTATCTCTAACAAGTTACACTACATGGTTGATTATGTTTTACAAACAACATTATGCCCTGTGGAGATGAGGCTTACCACTCATACTCCAACTGATCGCTGAGAAGCCGCATCAGTATCATACATAGGTCATTAAGAGAGCCGGATTCTCATGACCTTCACCTTCCTCAGTCAGTAAGAGGATCACTTGTAGGACATCTCATGCCTCTACTATTATAGCTCACCAGGGTAAACTGGTCCTTCGCTATTCTAGAGTCACAGTGGCGTTCTGTACTCTCTTCGTCATCAGGAGGTTTCATATTTACCTACCACTGATACGGATATCTGTGCTTTCTTCGTCATCAGGAGGTTTCATGTTTACCTACCACTGATACGGTATGGAACTATAGTGAAGGATGGATGGATTCCACATCTACATCACTTTCCTACACTAGGATGTAAGGTTCTACACATCCATGTACCCCACATACTCAAAAGTATGTGCTCCAGGAGTTCCCTAAGGAAAACCTGTTTCACCATCACTTAATTTCTGACAATGATGGATCTATGATCAGGGCTCTACATTATACTTGATTAGTTAGGTACATTCAGTATTCTTTAACAGCATACATTGTTCTTCAAACAATAACAGTAGCATAGCAGCTATAAAAGAAGAATACTAAATGTAACAGGCCTAACTCATATCAATCATCATTTCTCATTATCCTCATCACAAGTCATCTCTAAAGCATGACCTTGATGGTATTCATGGCTCTCACAGCCCATTATCAGTATAGGATGCCACTGGCAAGGCATCAGATTACATTACTTATTCATAAGGCTAACAACATGCCTTCAATGAATATAACATCAACATCCATACCTGGATATGATTACCTTCATATCAAAACCTGCATGGTTAATACATCTGATAAAGGAAATACAATAATAAGGAATGTACTTCCTACTCTTGTCATAAGAGTTAAATCTTTAATTCTACTCAAATAGAGTTTATTGCTCAAAAGCATGCCATTACCCTTGAATTAGGGTTTACTATTCACATTACATGTCATCACCCTTGAATTAGGGTTTACTATTCACATTACATGTCATCACCCTTGAATTAGGGTTTACTATTCTCATCAAGGTGAATTAAACTCATAACATCATCATGTTTGAGTAACACCTTCATTGATGCTCCTGGATTAGTTAAAGGTTCATCATTTATCATAATTAGGGTTTCTATGATCTCACACAGGTGGATCATACCCTAATTATACTCATTTCTGTGTATTGGGGATGTTTCAATTGAGTTTCCATTTAAAAGAGATACTTTCTCTCTCTAGAGGTACTTTCTCTCTCTAGAAGTACTTTCTCTCTCATCGTAAGGTTAGGTGATGTCAACATCACTCTAAAACAGGTTGGGTTGAGTCATCATAGGCTAACATAGCCAAAAGCATCACCATTAAGTGATTAGAGTTACTTTCTCTCTCTAGGGTACTTTCTCTCTCTCTAGAGCACTTTCTCTTTCATCATACTAATGGTTGATGATAACATTAGACTAGATCAGGTTATATAGAGTCATTATGACTAAAAACATCATTCTCATGTAATTAGGGTTTGAATTGAGCAAGGTATAACTCAATTGACCCTTCAGGGGTATCTTGGTAATTCACCCCATTGATCATCATCATCATAGTCAAAAACCTTAATCAAATAACTCCTTACTATCTTAGATTATCATTAGTGTTTGATTTGAGCAACATTGAACCATCACATGATTGAATTCGGTTGAAAGTGTTGACCGATTGCTCACTTTGACCCTTCAAGTCCATGAGCCCCTTTCTAGTTCCAAGACCGTGAGCCTCCTCATGGGCTTGAGATCGTGAGTCACCTCACGGTCTTGAGGTCGTGAGCCCCCTCACGATCTTGAGGTCATGAGCTACCTCACGATCTTGAGGTCGTGAGCCACCTCACGGTCCTGAGGTCGTGAGCCCCCTCACGGTCCTGAGGTCGTGAGCCACCTCACGGTCCTGAGGTCGTGAGCCACCTCACGGTCCTGAGGTCGTGAGCCCCCTCACGGTCCTGAGGTCGTGAGCCCCCTCACGGTCCTGAGGTCGTGATCCCCCTCACGGTCCTGAGGTCGTGAGCCACCTCACGGTCCTGAGGTCGTGAGCCACCTCACGGTCTCAACCACAAGGTCCTTCAACAAAGGTTCAACAAATCAAACGATGATGTCAACTGATGTTGAAGCCTTCAAAAGGTCCAATAACTGTTGACCACCTATGGATTGAGTTAATTAAGGTTATGCTTAACCAAATGGTCATTCAATTGACCCTCAATTGTTGACCAATTAGGATTGAAATCGATTCAATTAAGGTCTATCAATGTTCACCCATCAACACTCAACAATGTGTATCAACACAAGGTTGAACCCTTCAATTGAGCTCCAATTGGGCCCAAACTTGGCCCAAACGGTCTTGAGGTCATGTGGGTGGACCCCACATGGTCTTGAGACCGTTTGCCCAAGATTTCATCAAAATCTAAGGTGATTTGATAGAGGTTGAACCATGATTGGTCACAGAATCCGAATTTTGATTAACTTGATAACTTATTTGCAATTGGGTGTTCAATTGGTCAAATTACTCAACCCTAGACCTTCAAATGGTCTTGGGTGATTGTCCTCACGGTCTTGAGGTCATGTGGGTGGACCCCACATGGTCTTGAGACCGTTTAGGTCAATCAACCCTAAAAACCCTAATTATGTCACCATAATTTCAGTACTGATTTTATCTAGGGTTAGCCCTAGTATTCACCCTTCAACTCTTAGCCCGTTTGGAATTAGACCATCAAACTTGGTGAGTTGTTAACTAACATAATTTTGAACAGTAATCTCATGGGGTCAATGCTTAGTCAACGACCTTTCACGGTCTTGAGACCTTTTGCCCAAAAAGGCAATTTCAGACCGTTTGAAAATCAGCAATTAATTCATTTAAAGTCGTGACTTAAAAAGGTCATATCTCCCGATTCCTTTGGAGTTAGTCTCCCAAATTTTGAGGGTATTTATCCTATATAATTAGGAACAGGTTTCTTATATGGTCCACGCTCGGTCAACAGGGCCAATCGGTCTTGAGACCGCGAGCCCTCTCACGGTCTCGAGACCGCGAGGCTCCCTCACGGTCTTGAGGTCGTGAGAGCAAACTGTTAGGACCGTTTAGGGAAAAGAAAAACGGTGGGTTTTTCTTGGAAATCACGCCTTCATCTTCTAGCTCAAGAACAGTACAGATATCCCACGGGTTTGCTTGCAAAATAGCAGGGAAAAGTAGGGAAATACTAGGAGCTATCATTAACTCGCATATAAAGATGCACATAGTAAAGCATAGGTTTAGAGTTATAAAACCCGCCTAAAGCTTGCTTCTTGAGCTCCAAGCTTTCAAGCTCCAAGCTCTAATGGCGTCCTTGAGTTCCCACAGGTTGGCCAAGGTGAAAACTCCAAGGAAGGATGAAAAGAGACGGCTAGAAAGATAGGGTTTCGAGAATTAGCCATGAAGATGACCTTGAATTCGAATTCTAACCATGGAATTAGGCAAGAAGAGGGGTTTAAACCTACCTTGCACCCCTTGTTCGTCCTCCTTAGCTCCAAGGCAGTCCTTGGTCGTCTTTGGTGAAATGAAACAGTAAAGGGAACGAAGGTTAAGTTCCCTTGCAACTAAAGGAAGGATGGCTTATATACATGGGATAGGATTTTCAACATTAGTTCATAAGTTTCCCTTAATTCCAACTAAGTCCTTCTTTTATTACTTGCTCGTCCCTTCCTCTTTATTCTAAGGACAAACCTTATCTTAAGTTATAGAAAAGAAGGCAAGGAAGAACAATCTAATAATAAAGTTCATACTTAAAGGGTTATTGCACATATACCCTGATTATTCAATCACAGAGCCTATTTCTTAACTTGATAACTCAATTGAGGTGAATTCCTCATCATTTCTTCTCTAAATGATGGCAGAAGTCTAAAAAGATACTTTAGATGACATTCTTTACAAATTGCATCCCATCATTTGGGTAAATTGCATTTTACCCCAAATTAGGGTTTCAAGCCCTGGGATTGCTTCCACAGCTGCACCTTGGTGCTCTAGCTTGGGAAATCCCTCAAACTTTGCCAAAGAGATTCTCATGATGTCTCAACATCAGAGGAACATCTCATCATGTGCAAATTGCAAGTTAACCCTTTCAACTGGGTAAATTGCACATAGGTCCCTGTATATCAAAACAATGCTACAACTTTAAATAAAAAGGAGCAAATACTGAAATATACGTTTCTGAGAAGCTTAATTACATGCTCAGAGTTAATCACAAGGATTTAACTACATATTTAGGCAAAACACCTAGGGTTAACTCATAACCCAGGTCAGGGATGTTACAAATTATCCACCCCTTACAAGGATTTCGTCCCCGAAATCGATAAAACATATTACGAGAAAAGGGCAGGATACTTCCTTCTCATCTCATCCTCTAACTCCCAAGTGGCTTCTTCAATACCACGATGATTCCAGAGGACTTTCACAAGACTTATATCTTTCTTCTTTAACTTTTTAATTCGTTTATCAAGGATTGACACTGGTCCCTCTTCATAGGATATGTCATCATTCAATTCTACTTCCATAGGTTGTAGAACTGACTCGGTGTCTGGGTGACATTTCTTCAACATAGAAATGTGAAACACAGGATGTAACCTCTGTAATTCTGGGGGCAGCTCTAGTTTATATGCTACCTTTCCAATCCGTTCAATGATTGGATAAGGCCCCATATATCTAGGAGCTAACTTCCCCTTCCTTCCAAAACGAAGGACCCCTTTCCAAGGTGAGACCTTAAGATACACTTTGTCTCCAACCTGGAACTCTAAAGGTCTACGACGTTTGTCAGCATAAGATTTCTGCCTATCCTGAGTAGTCTTAATCTTATGTTGTATAACTTTAATCTTTTCCGTGGTTTGCTGTACCAAGTCAGGACCTAACAACTGGTGCTCACCAGTCTCAAACCAACACAAGGGTGATCTACAACGTCTACCATATAAGGCTTCATAAGGTGCCATATCAATACTATGCTGATAGCTATTGTTATAGGCAAACTCTATCAAGCTTAGGTGTAGGTCCCAACTTCCGGTAAACTGGAGAACACATGCTCGCAACAGGTCTTCTAAGGTTTGTATGGTTCTTTCCGACTGTCCATCAGTCTGTGGATGAAAGGCTGTACTAAACCTCAGCTTGGTACCTAGGGCTTTGTGTAACTGTTCCCAAAAACGACTTGTAAACTGAGGACCTCTGTCCGAAACTATTGTGACAGGAACTCCGTGCAACCGCACTATCTCTTGCACATACAACTCTGATAACCTTTCCGCAGAATAGGTTGTTTTAACAGGTAAGAAATGTGTTGTCTTAGTCAACCTATCAACAATTACCCAAATGGAATCATGTCCTTTGCTTGTCCTGGGCAGGCCAACAACAAAGTCCATGGTCACATGGTCCCACTTCCACTGTGATATGGGTAAAGGTTGCATTGTCCCTGCAGGCTTCTGGTGTTCAGCTTTAACTTGCTGACACACAGAACACCTCAAAACAAACTCTGCAACGTCCTTCTTCATCCCAGGCCACCAATACAGATCCTTCAAATTCCGATACATCTTGGTGCTCCCTGGATGCATAGCATACATGGAAGAATGGGCTTCTTCCAGGACTAACTTCCTTAAGTTGTCCACATCCGGCACTATCATTCTTCCATTATAACAAGCTACTTGATCTTTTGAGTCATGAAACCCATCTTGTTTCTCATTTCCATACTCAGATCTTATATGTTGAACTGCAGCATCATCTAGTTGTGCTTCTTTAATCTGCTCTCTTAGGGTAGGTTTAATATGCATCTCAGCTAACAAACCGGCTAGCAATGACACCTTCAACTGTACATTGTCTTGCCTTAAAGAGATAAGCATATCTCTTCTAGAGCATACTAAAGAGTTTAGTTGTGCTCTATTCATGGTTGATGTTGCTGATTTCCTACTCAAGGCATCTGCAACAACATTGGCCTTACCTGGATGGTAATCAATTGTACAGTCGTAGTCCTTGATTAACTCCATCCAGCGACGTTGCCTCATGTTGAGCTCATGCTGAGAGAAGATATACTTAAGGTTTTTGTGGTCTGTGAAAATCTGGAATGTCTCTCCGTAGAGATAATGTCTCCAGATCTTCAAAGCATGAACCACAGCTGCTAACTCCAGATCGTGTGTTGGATAATTCTCCTCGTGTTTCTTAAGCTGTCGGGAAGCAAAAGAAATCACTTGTTTATCCTGCATCAACACACATCCTAGTCCATTTTTGGAAGCATCACAGAAAACTATATACCCTTTTCCTTGCTCAGGTAGCACTAGCACAGGTGCACTTGTCAACCTCTCCTTCAGCAGCTGGAAAGATTGTTGACACTTATCACTCCAAGAAAAAGGAACATCTTTCCGGGTTAACTTGGTCAAAGGTAAAGCTATAGAACTAAAGTTCTTAATGAACCTTCGATAATAGCCAGCTAACCCCAAGAAACTTCGAATCTCCGTCGGTGTTTTCGGTTGTTCCCATTGTAGAACAGATTCTACCTTTGTAGGGTCAACACGAATTCCCGAGGCGGATATTACATGTCCAAGAAAAGATACTTCCGGCAGCCAGAACTCACACTTGCTAAACTTAGCGTACAGCTTATGTTCTCTTAGCAAGGTCAGAGCTTGGCGGAGATGCTGCTCATGCTGCTGAGCATCTTTACTATAAATCAGTATGTCATCTATGAAGACGACAACACACTGATCAAGGAAAGGTCGAAAAACTCTATTCATGAGTTCCATGAATGCAGCTGGTGCATTGGTTAGTCCAAACGACATAACCGTGAACTCATAGTGACCATATCTTGTCCTAAAGGCAGACTTGGATATGTCACTATCCTTAATACGAAGTTGGTGATATCCAGACCTCAAGTCTATCTTTGAAAAGACTGTTGCACCACGCAACTGGTCAAAGAGATCATCAATCCTCGGCAGAGGATACTTATTCTTTATTGTCACTTTATTGAGTTGTCTATAGTCGATGCACAACCGCATTGACCCATCTTTCTTTTTAACAAACAAGACCGGAGCACCCCAAGGTGAAGTGCTTGGTCGGATAAAACCTCTCTCAAGTAGCTCTTGAAGCTGTTTCTTGAGTTCTGCCATCTCGGCAGGAGCCATTCTATACGGAGTTTGAGCTATGGGTTTCGTATCTGGAATTAGATTGATTTCAAAATCAATTTCCCGAGGTGGTGGTATACCAGGAAGTTCTTCAGGAAACACATCCTCGAATTCCCTGACTATGGGAACTTCAGCAGGATTGGAACTTTCCTTGGTAACATCTACCACATGGGCTAAGAATGCATAACATCCTTGCCTCAACAGCTTATCAGCAACCATAGCTGACACAAGACAGGTGGGCAGAATCTTTCTTTCACCTTGAAAGATCCATGTGTTGCTTTCATCAGCAAACACAGCCAACTTGGACTCACAATCCAAGACAACTCTATACCTTTCTAAGGTATCCATCCCAAGGATTATATCAAACCCCTGCATATCAAGTGGTATAAGGTCCACTTGAATGCGATGGTCAGAAAAGAAAAGGATGCAGGGAGAACATACCTCCTGCAAAACGGCAGACCCACTCAATGGAGTCTCTAACAACAAACTATCTGCTCTATGACTAACAGTCACATTGCAGTTACGAATCACTTCACGAGTGATGAAAGAGTGCGTAGCACCCGGATCAATCAGAACAGATACATTACAGGATATAGACATATCAGAATATAAAAGTTTCATCTGACCTGCCACTACCCGTGGATTGACCACTGCCTCAGGTGGGTTCATAGCATAGAACCTCGCGGTTGCCTGGTGTTGAGGTGGTGCTGATGATCCAGCTTGAGACGCTTGTCCACGTCCTCGAGCTGCTCCTTGATGTTGTCTATTCTGAGATCCCTGTTGATTCTGTCTCGGAGGTTGTTGTGTCACACCGACAGGCCTAGAACGGCAATCCTTCATCAAGTGTCCCACCTTACCACAGTTGTAGCAACTCTTCTCCTGTTGTTGTGGTCTGGGTGGTCCAGTGACTGACACTGATGCAGAACTGTGCGTCCCTTGAAGCAGTTGACTCCGTCCTCTACCTCTACTTGGTGTCCATTGAGTTTGAAAACTTGATCTGGGTGGTGGAGGGTTAGGTGCAGAGAATCTAGGTTTCTTGGAATCCCTAGATGAAGAACCCTGGAACTGGGGATATCTTTTATGGGTTTGTCTTTTCTCAACAACAGATCTCTCTATCCTTCGGACTGACTCAACGAAGGTAGAGAATCTCTCTCTGTTTTCTAAGGCAGACACAGGGGTTGACATATCGGAATTCAAACCCTTTTCAAATCTTCTGATTCTTTCCTCATCCGTAGAAGCCATGTGCGGACAGAACCGCAACAACTCCATAAACTTAGCTTCATACTCACTAATGTTCACCATACCCTGCCTTAGTTTCTCAAACTGAGAAATCTTCTCATCTAGGAAGGTCTTTGGAAAATATCTATTGATAAATTCCCGACGAAACTCTTCCCATGAGAACTCTACTCCAGGTCTCTTCTGCTCTTCCATGTTCCACCAGTGACCAGCACTGCCTTTGAGAAGATAGACAGCATGTCTAACCTTCTCAGCTTCCGGAATCATAAGAATCCTGAAAGCCTTCTCCAACTCTGTCAACCATAAGTCAGCATCTGCAGGGTCGGCAGTTCCGAAGTACTCGGTAGCTCCGACACGACGAAGTCGTTCGAATGTCTTACCAATACCTTGTACTTCAGGCTGGACAGGTGCCCTAGGTGCAGGAATGGGCATCCTATCGGTTATATGTGTCATGGCAGTCATAAACTGCCCGAACATCGTCTGTATAGCTGGATCACTCATGTCAGCTGGGTCGAACTGGGGTGGCTCTCTTGGCGACTTAGGTGCAGGTTGTTCTATTCTCGGAACTCTTGCACCGCCTCGAGGTGCACTAGCACTACTCTCAGCCACGTGCTCATCGCGATGTTCTGACATTCTTATGTATCTTCTTCTCCTGAGGAGCAGAAGATTCTATTAGATAAGGAAGGAGTACTAAAGGTAGACTCGACATCCTAAGTCCTATGCCTCTGTAGACTCAACTGAACCTGGAGCTCTGATACCACTAATTGTGGGTTCTGATCTCCAAACCATGACATAAACACGAATAAAACATAGCGGAAGCGAATCGGTAATCAGCGGAAGACAAAAATCACGGGAAATTAAAACTTTTCGAGATAAGAACTTGTATCCATAAAAACTCCTTTCATAAAGAGAGGTAACTGTTTACATCTCAGGATAATTACTTCTTGAGTAATTATATACATCAAGATACAAAATCTCAAGATCACATAACACAAGACTCCAAGACCTGAGAGTACAGAGGACACATAGGACTGACTCTAACTACACCACATGGCAGGACAAATCTCCACCTGAGATTACTGCTGCCCCTGGTGCTGCTGCTGAGACTGATCACTTGTAGGCTGGTTCCTTCGTCTCCGACGTCCACCTAAAAAAAAGTTGAAGTCTACGGGGTGAGACAATTATACATAATTGTCCCAGCGAGAGTTATAACTCTTCGCCAGAAGCTTTATTATAACATCAAAGATTATTCTAAACAGTAAAGCCTTCAAAGCATTCTATAACAGTTATAGTTATAACAAGATCTCTACAATTTAGGAGATATGGAGGATATCAATCATTATAACAATGTAACATCAATCAACTAACTTGGAGTTATCTCTAACAAGTTACACTACATGGTTGATTATGTTTTACAAACAACATTATGCCCTGTGGAGATGAGGCTTACCACTCATACTCCAACTGATCGCTGAGAAGCCGCATCAGTATCATACATAGGTCATTAAGAGAGCCGGATTCTCATGACCTTCACCTTCCTCAGTCAGTAAGAGGATCACTTGTAGGACATCTCATGCCTCTACTATTATAGCTCACCAGGGTAAACTGGTCCTTCGCTATTCTAGAGTCACAGTGGCGTTCTGTACTCTCTTCGTCATCAGGAGGTTTCATATTTACCTACCACTGATACGGATATCTGTGCTTTCTTCGTCATCAGGAGGTTTCATGTTTACCTACCACTGATACGGTATGGAACTATAGTGAAGGATGGATGGATTCCACATCTACATCACTTTCCTACACTAGGATGTAAGGTTCTACACATCCATGTACCCCACATACTCAAAAGTATGTGCTCCAGGAGTTCCCTAAGGAAAACCTGTTTCACCATCACTTAATTTCTGACAATGATGGATCTATGATCAGGGCTCTACATTATACTTGATTAGTTAGGTACATTCAGTATTCTTTAACAGCATACATTGTTCTTCAAACAATAACAGTAGCATAGCAGCTATAAAAGAAGAATACTAAATGTAACAGGCCTAACTCATATCAATCATCATTTCTCATTATCCTCATCACAAGTCATCTCTAAAGCATGACCTTGATGGTATTCATGGCTCTCACAGCCCATTATCAGTATAGGATGCCACTGGCAAGGCATCAGATTACATTACTTATTCATAAGGCTAACAACATGCCTTCAATGAATATAACATCAACATCCATACCTGGATATGATTACCTTCATATCAAAACCTGCATGGTTAATACATCTGATAAAGGAAATACAATAATAAGGAATGTACTTCCTACTCTTGTCATAAGAGTTAAATCTTTAATTCTACTCAAATAGAGTTTATTGCTCAAAAGCATGCCATTACCCTTGAATTAGGGTTTACTATTCACATTACATGTCATCACCCTTGAATTAGGGTTTACTATTCACATTACATGTCATCACCCTTGAATTAGGGTTTACTATTCTCATCAAGGTGAATTAAACTCATAACATCATCATGTTTGAGTAACACCTTCATTGATGCTCCTGGATTAGTTAAAGGTTCATCATTTATCATAATTAGGGTTTCTATGATCTCACACAGGTGGATCATACCCTAATTATACTCATTTCTGTGTATTGGGGATGTTTCAATTGAGTTTCCATTTAAAAGAGATACTTTCTCTCTCTAGAGGTACTTTCTCTCTCTAGAAGTACTTTCTCTCTCATCGTAAGGTTAGGTGATGTCAACATCACTCTAAAACAGGTTGGGTTGAGTCATCATAGGCTAACATAGCCAAAAGCATCACCATTAAGTGATTAGAGTTACTTTCTCTCTCTAGGGTACTTTCTCTCTCTCTAGAGCACTTTCTCTTTCATCATACTAATGGTTGATGATAACATTAGACTAGATCAGGTTATATAGAGTCATTATGACTAAAAACATCATTCTCATGTAATTAGGGTTTGAATTGAGCAAGGTATAACTCAATTGACCCTTCAGGGGTATCTTGGTAATTCACCCCATTGATCATCATCATCATAGTCAAAAACCTTAATCAAATAACTCCTTACTATCTTAGATTATCATTAGTGTTTGATTTGAGCAACATTGAACCATCACATGATTGAATTCGGTTGAAAGTGTTGACCGATTGCTCACTTTGACCCTTCAAGTCCATGAGCCCCTTTCTAGTTCCAAGACCGTGAGCCTCCTCATGGGCTTGAGATCGTGAGTCACCTCACGGTCTTGAGGTCGTGAGCCCCCTCACGATCTTGAGGTCGTGAGCTACCTCACGATCTTGAGGTCGTGAGCCACCTCACGGTCCTGAGGTCGTGAGCCCCCTCACGGTCCTGAGGTCGTGAGCCACCTCACGGTCCTGAGGTCGTGAGCCACCTCACGGTCCTGAGGTCGTGAGCCCCCTCACGGTCCTGAGGTCGTGAGCCCCCTCACGGTCCTGAGGTCGTGAGCCCCCTCACGGTCCTGAGGTCGTGAGCCACCTCACGGTCCTGAGGTCGTGAGCCACCTCACGGTCTCAACCACAAGGTCCTTCAACAAAGGTTCAACAAATCAAACGATGATGTCAACTGATGTTGAAGCCTTCAAAAGGTCCAATAACTGTTGACCACCTATGGATTGAGTTAATTAAGGTTATGCTTAACCAAATGGTCATTCAATTGACCCTCAATTGTTGACCAATTAGGATTGAAATCGATTCAATTAAGGTCTATCAATGTTCACCCATCAACACTCAACAATGTGTATCAACACAAGGTTGAACCCTTCAATTGAGCTCCAATTGGGCCCAAACTTGGCCCAAACGGTCTTGAGGTCATGTGGGTGGACCCCACATGGTCTTGAGACCGTTTGCCCAAGATTTCATCAAAATCTAAGGTGATTTGATAGAGGTTGAACCATGATTGGTCACAGAATCCGAATTTTGATTAACTTGATAACTTATTTGCAATTGGGTGTTCAATTGGTCAAATTACTCAACCCTAGACCTTCAAATGGTCTTGGGTGATTGTCCTCACGGTCTTGAGGTCATGTGGGTGGACCCCACATGGTCTTGAGACCGTTTAGGTCAATCAACCCTAAAAACCCTAATTATGTCACCATAATTTCAGTACTGATTTTATCTAGGGTTAGCCCTAGTATTCACCCTTCAACTCTTAGCCCGTTTGGAATTAGACCATCAAACTTGGTGAGTTGTTAATTAACATAATTTTGAACAGTAATCTCATGGGGTCAATGCTTAGTCAACGACCTTTCACGGTCTTGAGACCTTTTGCCCAAAAAGGCAATTTCAGACCGTTTGAAAATCAGCAATTAATTCATTTAAAGTCGTGACTTAAAAAGGTCATATCTCCCGATTCCTTTGGAGTTAGTCTCCCAAATTTTGAGGGTATTTAGCCTATATAATTAGGAACAGGTTTCTTATATGGTCCACGCTCGGTCAACAGGGCCAATCGGTCTTGAGACCGCGAGCCCTCTCACGGTCTCGAGACCGCGAGGCTCCCTCACGGTCTTGAGGTCGTGAGAGCAAACTGTTAGGACCGTTTAGGGAAAAGAAAAACGGTGGGTTTTTCTTGGAAATCACGCCTTCATCTTCTAGCTCAAGAACAGTACAGATATCCCACGGGTTTGCTTGCAAAATAGCAGGGAAAAGTAGGGAAATACTAGGAGCTATCATTAACTCGCATATAAAGATGCACATAGTAAAGCATAGGTTTAGAGTTATAAAACCCGCCTAAAGCTTGCTTCTTGAGCTCCAAGCTTTCAAGCTCCAAGCTCTAATGGCGTCCTTGAGTTCCCACAGGTTGGCCAAGGTGAAAACTCCAAGGAAGGATGAAAAGAGATGGCTAGAAAGATAGGGTTTCGAGAATTAGCCATGAAGATGACCTTGAATTCGAATTCTAACCATGGAATTAGGCAAGAAGAGGGGTTTAAACCTACCTTGCACCCCTTGTTCGTCCTCCTTAGCTCCAAGGCAGTCCTTGGTCGTCTTTGGTGAAATGAAACAGTAAAGGGAACGAAGGTTAAGTTCCCTTGCAACTAAAGGAAGGATGGCTTATATACATGGGATAGGATTTTCAACATTAGTTCATAAGTTTCCCTTAATTCCAACTAAGTCCTTCTTTTATTACTTGCTCGTCCCTTCCTCTTTATTCTAAGGACAAACCTTATCTTAAGTTATAGAAAAGAAGGCAAGGAAGAACAATCTAATAATAAAGTTCATACTTAAAGGGTTATTGCACATATACCCTGATTATTCAATCACAGAGCCTATTTCTTAACTTGATAACTCAATTGAGGTGAATTCCTCATCATTTCTTCTCTAAATGATGGCAGAAGTCTAAAAAGATACTTTAGATGACATTCTTTACAAATTGCATCCCATCATTTGGGTAAATTGCATTTTACCCCAAATTAGGGTTTCAAGCCCTGGGATTGCTTCCACAGCTGCACCTTGGTGCTCTAGCTTGGGAAATCCCTCAAACTTTGCCAAAGAGATTCTCATGATGTCTCAACATCAGAGGAACATCTCATCATGTGCAAATTGCAAGTTAACCCTTTCAACTGGGTAAATTGCACATAGGTCCCTGTATATCAAAACAATGCTACAACTTTAAATAAAAAGGAGCAAATACTGAAATATACGTTTCTGAGAAGCTTAATTACATGCTCAGAGTTAATCACAAGGATTTAACTACATATTTAGGCAAAACACCTAGGGTTAACTCATAACCCAGGTCAGGGATGTTACACTTATCTTGTAATGTTTCAAGTTGTTAAGGTGGCATACAAGTGAGAGTTACCAAATCAGTTGTACAAGGTACATATAGTGTTTCTATGTTAAGGAAGTGTTACTTGACATAGAGTTGGCTCCACAGCCAATATGTGGTAGAGATATTGAGTATGTGTCTTGTGTGACAAGTCCTGTGTTAATCATGGAGCAAAGGAAATTGTGTTGGTTAAAGTTGTCATTGTGGCATAGAGGATGTCATGTGTGAGTTTTAGGGCATGATTCTTGGGAAGATTCTGTCTCTTCTTGCATGGGATTCCAGGGACAAAATCCTTGTTAAGAGTTTATAATTGTAAGGCCCCTGACCTAGCATTAATCCTAATTATGCTTACATTGCTTAATAAGATGCTTAGAACTTTAATATAATCCTTTGAGGTGTTTTCTTATCATGTGACATGCTTATGTTTCAAGTTTGGTCCTGTTTGAATGTTGTTTAAGCTATGCTTGCTTATTTTGGACCAAAATGCAATTTACCCATGTTGAGGGGATATTTTTGCAATTTGTCTCATTTTGATTTTTCCCTTCATGCTTTTGCATCATAAGAAAGAGAATTATACTATGGGGAGCCTTGTGAGACCTTGATTGATGAAGTGTCATCACATGTTATGTTAGGCTTTTTGGGGTTTAGATGGTGTCGACCTAGTGGTGTTGTTTGGATATATCAACCCTTGTCTCGATCTTATGGTATGTTTTATAAGTGTTTCGACTAAAACACATTCCATTGGTTATGGTTTTTGACCTAGATGGTCTTGGATGTGTTTGGGGTTGAGACAAGTTGTCTTCTTGTGGTATGTCTCGACCTAGTATGTTGATGACCCTTTTTGTTTCAAACTTGTTGAACCCAGATGATGGTAGCGACCATGGAGATCTCTACACTTTCTGGATAATTATGAAATTTTCATATTTTTTTGCAAGTGGAAGAGGATAAGACCATGGGGTTAAAGGTCATGTGTCCTTGGGTGATCTAGAATGGTGACACGTCACCAATCACTTTGTCTCTCTCCCTTGGGGTATATGTCCCTTTATCTTCATGTGTGAGAGACTTTTTGACTTCCACTTATTCATAACTTGAACATGAACTGACCTTGGAGCTTCAGGATCAATAAGGAGAATATCTTGAAGCTAGGGTGGCCGATCCATCTTGCAAGTAGTGGATTTAGTGCTAGATCATCTTCTTGGGAGTGGTTTCTTAGAGAATATATTCTCTTGGTAAGTAATTCAAACCTTGGATCTAGTATCCCCTTTCTTCTTCTTCCTGCATATCAACCATGAGGGCTATGGATGGTCCATGGTGATACCTCTTGGGGATTTCTTCTTCTGTTGGGTCAAAAATCATGTTGTAACCTAGGGTTTCTTCATATTCTACATTGGTTCAAAGTTAGGGTTTGGGTTTTCTTTTCCTTAAGACTTTTTTTAACCATTATGTTCCTCTCTTTTTAAAGGAGATTCGGTGGTCAAAGGTTTGGATATATTTGGACTTCCTTTGCTTCTTTGGAGCTTAAGATCAATGAGGCTTGAATCATCAACTATAGGTAGGTTACATAACTCCTTCCTCCTCTATTATGTGCAACTTAAAACTTGATTATATGTTGTTTGTATGTTGTTGGTCTAGATCCTAAAATATTTTATTTTAGTATAGTAGCAATGATATTTAAGTTTGAACAATGTTGAATCTTAAAAATGATGTATGCTTCTTGTAAACCTTAAAATCCATGTACCCTATTTGGAGATTTTGGAGAAATGAGTGATGATCTCTTTTTTTTGTCTATGAAACTATTTGGTTCTATTTATGATGTGTTAGTTTAGTATAAATGATGGTCTTGATGATAGTTGTGTGAGAATCCTAATTTCCACACCATTAAGTATGATACTTAAGTTTATCTTCTATGATCTTGTTCTAGGGTTTTAAGAACACCCTTGTGAAGGATCCTTGTCCTTGGGTTAAATGTTTAGTGGTCCTTATTCTCTGCTCAGGGGTTACAACATGTTTGGTAGTGGGCTAGACATCACATAGGTCACAACTTCATGTTTCATGCGGTCACAACACCTAAAATGATGTGTGGTTGTGACCATACATTCTAAGGGGTCGAAACACTTTAGGGTTTTGAAGGTAGTGACCATATGAAAGTGTTACAGCCGATACCTTTATGTTTAGGGTCAGAACACATGTGAAGATGATGGTTTAGACCATGAATCTTGTTACGTATAATACATCACATGTGGTTGAGGTTGAAACACTATCCCCTTGTGGATTGAGACCATGAATGGTTAAGATTGAAACACTTTCAAGTGTGGAGGTCGAAACACTTTGATTTTGAGATTGAGACACTCAAGTCCTTTAAGGATAACACCCATAGGTCGCTACACCATGATGTTCTTGGGTCCAAACATAGTGTTTCGGTCATGACACATTGAGTGTGTCTAGGTCGTAACACATGTATAATAATGGGTCGATACACTTATGTATGTATATATGTTCAATAAATAATGTAATGATCTATATGAGATGATGTGACCTTGAATAGTTAGTCATTAATCATAGTTCTTGATTCTAGAACTCTCCATTAATGTGGAAGTTTATGGAAATAGGGTTTAGAGGGTGAATAGTGATATGAGATCCTAATTTATTACATCTAAATTCTAACCCTAACCCTATTATATGAAATCCTAATTTATTACTTGGAGATTATTATTTTATAATAGAGTTTTCTCTCTCTTGTGTATAATACCCTAACCTTGCAAGTGAGGTGAATGATATGGTGAATCTTGTATAATATAAGGTGGTGTTATTAACCTTTCTAAGATATAATGTTTTATCTCTAGGTAGAAAGTAAATAAATAGATTCGATGACCTAATGACTGTCTTATGTATAATCTGAGGTGGAATTCCCTAGAGATGTGACTGAGGGATTGACATTCCATTGTGAAGTGATATTGTTAATGACCTTGAGAGAGGCAATGACACTAGTGTCATTAAATTATGAGATACCTTTTTGAAGGTAGGTTGAGACATCTGGCCATGTTGCGGTCGAGACACTTTGCTTGAGGGTGGTCGAGAAACTTTTTTCATGAGTGGTCAAGACACCTATGTGATGGATGGTTGAGACATATACATGAACATATAGTCAACACATGTGCACAAGTAAGCAAATAATGATCCATGTATAGTGTTGTGAGAATGATTGTTTGGTTAACCCTAATTATGATCCCTAACCCTAATATGCTCCAAGAAAGTGGGAAGTGACTTATGTAGGGTTTAGTGTTATAAGCATGATGTAAACTCTAAATGGATATCTAAGTGCACTCTAACCCTAATCCTTGGATATGTTATACTTGTAGAATGTGCATGGATGAATAGCATCTGATTATACTTTCTATCTCCTATTGTATGGTTCCAATTTATAGTGTGATTGAGTGTCATAGCTTGTGCATGTTATGAAGATAATTAAATGATAATAGATGATGGCCATGAGACTTCATGAGGTGCACTAGAATTATAAATATGGGAATGTGCACATTAGCTATAATATGTAATGCTTAAAATTAATAAACTCCAAACTTGTGGGAGGTAATGAAACTAGAGATTTGTAAATTATAATGCCATGAAGCCTTATATGGTTAAGCATGAAACCCTAACCCTAATATGAGGGGACATATGATGTATTGATTACATTGCCTTTAGTGTTTAATATGTTGAAATGTTTTCTCTGTCTATTTTCAATAACATTGACCTTGCAAGTAAGAAGATTATCATAGCTAATGACTACTATGGTGTATATGTGATGTGAAACAGGTGATGATTATATGCCTCATGAGGAAGGATGAGATGACAATGAGTATTCTCGTTCTATTGTATAATGTTGACCTTGCTGGTGAAATGATTTTCATAGCCATTGATTTCTATGTTGTATATGTGATGAGAAATAGGTGATGTTTATATGTCTGATGAGACATGATGTAATAACAAAGAATTATGAGAATAATGTGATCACTCTCATGACCTAGTGAAGGATCAATGCCTAATGAGAGGTGTATTCTCCAGTGATGCAATGAGGGATTTTATCCCTAGTATATCAATAATGATTACCCTGATATGGCAGTGACAACAATTGGTGATATTTGAAAAACCACTAGAGGGGGGGTGAATAGGGTTTTAAAATTAATTTAACAATTATTTAACTCAAACAACCAACCACAAAATATTAGACAAGGGGACAAGGATTTAGAGTGGTTCCAACCTTAGCAAATACTAAGGCAGTCAATCCACTACCCGGTTGCTTACCCAACCGGGATTTTGAAAGAATCAAATTTTATTACCTCGCAAGGACTTTACATAAAATTACAATTCTTTCACCAAACCCTTCGAACAGCCTTCACCTACAAGTAGTTGCACCAACTTTGAAGCAGCCTTCTTGAAGTAACTTCAAGCTCCCCCTTGAAGTAGCCTTCCTCTTGAAGTAGCTTCCCGTTGCAACAGCCTTCTTGAAGTAGTCTGAAGTCCACCTTCTCCACCGAGAAGAACCTTCTCCAATCCGCAGCCTCCAACCCTAGGAGTAGCAAGGAGAATACAAAAGATACAAAGGAACAAGAAGGAAAAACAGAAGTTACAATACCACTTGTAGCTCAAGGCTTGATTTGCCTATATCAAGCATATAGATCTCCTAACCAATGAATATTGGAATGTAGGTTTAGTGGATAGGAGATGCTAGCCTATAGGACACGAAATTTGGAGCAAATAAAAGAATAGCCAATGCTAGTGTTGCTCAATTTGCTCAAAACAGATTGCCAGTTGTAAGAGTAAGCTCAAGTATATGCATTAGTGTGTTTTAGGTGTCCTATGGCTTGTCCTATTTATAGGAATGGCCTATGGATGCTTAAGGACATTCTAGATACTTTCTAGGGGGTTCCAAGTGCCCAATTAGCCGTTAGGTATCCACTAGTTGATTTAACAACGGCTAGTTTAATTAATTCTGCAGTTGCTGTCAGAGTCCATCTCGGTCGAGAAATTGTCGACCGGGACACCTACTCGGTCGAAGTTTTGTCGACCGACAGGCTCTCTGGATCAAGTATTTGCAACGTTCATCTCCAACTGCCAACTACCTTGTCAGCTGTATCTAACGGCTACCTGGGTCTTTCTCGGTCGAGGAGTTTGTCGACTGAGAGTGTCTCGGTCGAGGAGTTTGTCGACCGAGATTGACCCTATTTCAATGTTTCAATTTAAGGCATTAAGTATGTGTATGAGTGTGCATAGGTGACACTATTGGAGGGGATGACCTATCTAAGTGTAGTGATTGGCTAGGGAAGATCTAATGCTTGATTTACATGATATCTAAGTACTTGTACATTATATACTTGTACAAGTTTACAATTGATTACATTTCATGAAATTTACAAGCATTCAAGCATATAGATTCCCTAGTACTTTGTCATCCACCTAATTCCTGCAACACTCAAGTATCTCATTAGATCGACAAGAATGAAATGTTTGTCATCATCAAAACAAAGGGATTTATCATAATGTCCAATTTAGCCAACAATCTCCCCCTTTTTGAAGATGACAAAACATTTCCTAAATATAAAATAAGGAAATATAAAACATGTGAGTTTCATACCTGAAATTTACCTTTGTAGCCATCTTTGGTTTTGCAAGTGACTGTTGGCCAAGATATTATGAAACTCATTTTAATTTTATGTTTGTGATTTTATATTATTTCTCCTCCTTTGTCATTTCAAAAAGATATCTAATATAATCATTTAGTATGACTTTGTGTCTTTCTTTTTATGCTTTGCTCCCCCTTAAAGAGATATCCAATTAAAATCAAGGGATTTTATTGTCAAATTTAGCCACAATTTGTTTCTCAATCATTTGCAAAGGATGTTAAGACTTGAAATGATATGAGTTCCGTCTAAGTTTATGGCATATGTGTATTGATTTCTCACCCATTTTACAAGGGATGTTAAGCCCTAAAAATGAAATGATAATCCTTTAATCTTAGAGTATATAAAAGTGTCTCTAACCAAATGCACGGGATGTTAAGCCCTGATTTGTTTAGAGAGTACTTTTAAGAACAAGATATATCATTTTTATGAAATTTGTAGATTTCTTCATAACCAAGAGTAAAAATACTAAGGTTATAACAAGCTTCAAATGATGTTTACAATGTTTTTGTAATCTTCTTAATTAAATAATCAAATTTGTTTTTATGAGCTCCCCCTTAATCTTATAATTTAGAGCAATTTAAAGCTTCTAAGGTCACAAATGATTTCTAAAATTTGATTTTGACCTTTATCAAAAGTACATTTTGATACTAAGATTAAGTACAATAAAATGATGTACAAATAAGCATTTTGTCAAGCTTATTTTAGGTCGACCTTGACTACGACCATAGCGCCCCTTGGTCAAACTTGATTTCAACCAAGAGGCAATTTGTGCAGATTTCCAATTTGAACACTCATATGTGAAGTATAATGTCTGCAGGTAACTTGATTAAATGAATATCAATTTGAAGCATTTTTAATGATACCTATTATGAATAACTTAATATGGGCATCAAAGTGAAGTCTTTGTCCTTGATTTTCCTAGAATGTATGTTTTACATTCATTGTGAAATGATGTCTCATAAGCTTTGCTATGGGTATAAATATCAAATCCCATTTCTTCTTGTACCCTTATTTTCAGATTAATCATAAGATTCTTTAGAAACATATATCCTTGAAAGCAAGGTTAATGTCTTAAAGTCAAGGTTTTGCAAATAACTAGATAAAACATTTATATTCTTGTTCTAAGAGACACTATTTAGCTTGTCATAGCATCATCATTCATTTATTACAAGCCATATACACAATAATCATTTTCTATTATGTCAATATACATAGAGTTTTATAGTTATGCAAAAATAACATTTCCAATGATAGCATCATCTTTATTTGTAATGAGTTGAACTATGATGATCATTTGAAAACATTGTACATTTATGGTTTGTATATATGGGTCAAAGATTATTTTAGACAAACCAATGAAACACAATGATTATGGCACAAAATTATGATAGAAAAGTAGAACCATATCCACAATACAATGATCAAGATAAAAGCATGTAATTTCATGAGATACAATGACCATTTTAAATTTTAATGCACATGGTTCCTTTATAGATATACCAAGAAATACCTAGGATAAGCCATGTGGACTAAACTAACATGTTAGAATAGTAATTTCTTTGAATAAACTGATCATGGTTTATAATTTTCAGTTTTAAGCCAAGCTATGTAGAGAATAAACCAAAATAATCTCATTCATGATTCATGGATTTTTAAGACAAACCATATAGATGATCATGCTTAATTAAACTTCTTTTTAATCAATGAATAAGATTTGTTCAAAATCAGTCTTCATATAACACTGTTTGCAATATGTTAAGGATTTCATATTCATAATGTTATACCTTAATTCAAAAGAAATCAATATGTCTTGTTTCAAATATGATCTCAAGATTTATTCATGATCAATCATTAATAACAAATTTGATAGCAAACTAGAGACAGGTTCAGATTTATTGCAGACTTGAAAACAGGAACCTGGTCGGTCGACCATTTCTCGACCGATAATGTTCTCGGTCAAACAGTTTCTCGACCGAGGAGATTTCTGTACTGTTTCAGAACTGTTTTCAGTAATTGTTTCTAAGTAACATAAAAATATGAAAGTAGAAACTCAATTGTGTTGAGATATGACATTTGTATATCAAGAATCAATTTAGATCAAATCTCAACTAATCAAATTCAAACTTCTTAAGTTTTAAGAACCCAAGCTAGATCATCATTCCTTTTCTTGTATGGGCATGAGAAAGAGTACTGTCCAAGACGCAAACAATAATGACAACTAATAGAGTCAATCTCATTTCTCTTTCTAGGAGTTGAGTTGTTCTTGGGTACATACATGGATTGATTTTCTAGCACTTGTGTCCTTCTCTTACTAGGTTTTTGATAAGATTTTCTTTTAGGCTTATAACCTAGTCCTCTCTTTCCAATTTGATGATAAGAATTATTTAAGATATTATCAAGAATATCATTATTACTCAAGCTACTAACTCTTTGTTGCAACTTAATAATCTCATCCATTTTCTTCTTGATATCTAACTTTGCTTGATCTAGATTAGATAATAAAGAATCTCTTTCTTTCACAACAATATCATAATCTAGATGTGTACACAAGATAGATTGTCTTTGAAGATCATTTACTTGAGTTTGCAAATTTAACTTTTCTAGAGAAAGAAGATTGCAATTTGCTTCTACAGATTTCAGCTTGATATCATGATCTTCAATAGCCTTTTTGAGATCTTCATTTTCAGATGTGAGAGTAAGAAGTTTAGCATTTAAGTCATCATTTACTTTATTTGATTTCTTAAATTTTTTCTTGCACTCAATATATTTCTCATGTGTATCTTGAAGACTAGAAATAAGATCTTCTTTTGGTAGATCAAAAAGGCTTACCTCTTCTTCTTCTTCTTCATTTGTTGTAGCAATAAGGCATTCTACTTCTTCTTTTCCATCATCACTATCATCACTTGAATCATCCCATGCAGCTTTATATGCTCTTTCCTTCTTTTTGTGAGATGATTTCTTCCCTTTCTTGAGTTTTGGACAATCACCTTTCATGTGTCCCTTCTTGCCACATTCAAAGCACCTGGAAGAAGAAATACTAGAAGTTTTATTAGTTTTAAAACTTTATACTGCTTACCATTTACAAAGAGAGTTTCTTCTTTACTATCATCTTCACTTGTATCATGATTGTTCTTGGTTGATGCTTTGAATGCAATGTCCTTCTTCCTCCCTTGTTGAAGTTCACGTTCTCTTCTTTCTTCCTCTTCTAACGTTGCCTCATGAGCTTCTAGGTTGCCAATGAGTTGTTCCATCTTTAGTCGGGTGAGGTCATTTGCTTCTTCAATGGTTGTCACCTTGGGCTTGTATTTGGGAGGAAGTGATCTAAGGATTTTTGATACCTGATCTTCTTCAAGAACAACTTTACCTAAGGCATTTAAACCATTTACAATAGAAGAGAATTTTGCATACATTTCACTAATATATTCATTTGGATCCATACGGAAATGTTCAAACTTTTGTTTAAGCATACTAACTTTGGAATTCTTAACTTGAACTGTCCCTTCATAAGTTATAGAAAGTCTATGCCATATTTCATAGGTTGTTTCACAGTTTGATATTCTATTAAATTCTCCTACTGAAATTGAACAATAAAGAATACTTACAGCCTTTGCATTCATTTGAGCCAACTTTACCGTATTTGCATCCCACTCTGCATATTGTGTTTGAGGAAGCTCGTATGGGGTTGACACCATCCTCCATAAGTCCCAATTGATGCCTTGGAAGTAGAACTGCATCCTTCTCTTCCAATATGTGTAGTTTGTTCCATCAAACGCTGGAGGTCTACCAACAAGTGTCCCTTCAAGGTTAAGGTTGTTAAGCACCCCGTCACCCATTCTTCAAGACCTTGTTAAGGTTCCTTGAAGCCTGCTCTGATACCAATTGAAAAACCACTAGAGGGGGGGTGAATAGGGTTTTAAAATTAATTTAACAATTATTTAACTCAAACAACCAACCACAAAATATTGGACAAGGGGACAAGGATTTAGAGTGGTTCCAACCTTAGCAAATACTAAGGCAGTCAATCCACTACCCGGTTTCTTACCCAACCGGGATTTTGAAAGAATCAAATTTTGTTACCTCGCAAGGACTTTACATAAAATTACAATTCTTTCACCAAACCCTTCGAACAACCTTCACCTAGAAGTAGTTGCACCAACTTTGAAGCAGCCTTCTTGAAGTAACTTCAAGATCCCCCTTGAAGTAGCCTTCCTCTTGAAGTAGCTTCCCGTTGCAACAACCTTCTTGAAGTAGTCTGAAGTCCACCTTCTCCACCGAGAAGAACCTTCTCCAATCCGCAGCCTCCAACCCTAGGAGTAGCAAGGAGAATACAAAAGATACAAAGGAACAAGAAGGAAAAACAGAAGTTACAATACCACTTGTAGCTCAAGGCTTGATTTGCCTATATCAAGCATATAGATCTCCTAACCAATGAATATTGGAATGTAGGTTTAGTGGATAGGAGATGCTATCCTATAGGACATGAAATTTGGAGCAAAGAAAAGAATAGCCAATGCTAGTGTTGCTCAATTTGCTCAAAACAGATTTCCAGTTGTAAGAGTAAGCTCAAGTATATGCACTAGTGTGTTTTAGGTGTCCTATGGCTTGTACTATTTATAGGAATGGCCTATGGATGCTTAAGGACATTCTAGATACTTTCTAGGGGGTTCCAAGTGCTCAATTAGCTGTTAGGTATCCACTAGTTGATTTAACAACGGCTAGTTTAATTAATTCTGCAGTTGCTGTCAGAGTCCATCTCGGTCGAGAAATTGTCGACCGGGACACCTACTCGGTTGAAGTTTTGTCGACCGACAGGCTCTCTGGATCAAGTATTTGCAACGTTCATCTCCAACTGCCAACTACCTTGTCAGCTGTATCTAACGGCTACCTGGGTCTGTCTCAGTCGAGGAGTTTGTCGACCGAGAGTGTCTCGGTCGAGGAGTTTGTCGACCGAGATTGACCCTGTTTCAATGTTTCAATTTAAGGCATTAAGTATGTGTATGAGTGTGCATAGGTGACACTATTGGAGGGGATGACCTATCTAAGTGTAGTGATTGGCTAGGGAAGATCTAACGCTTGATTTACATGATATCTAAGTACTTGTACATTATATACTTGTACAAGTTTACAATTGATTACATTTCATGAAATTTACAAGCATTCAAGCATATAGATTCCCTAGTACTTTGTCATCCACCTAATTCCTGCAACACTCAAGTAGCTCATTAGATCGACAAGAATGAAATGTTTGTCATCATCAAAACAAAGGGATTTATCATAATGTCCAATTTAGCCAACAATATTGATGGCCTTGTTTAAGGCAGTGAGATAGTGTTACCTTGATATGATGTGACAAATTCACACCTTATATATTTTATTTCTTCTGAAGTTGTTATATAGTTATGCTTGATATATTGAAATAGGGTTTTCACATGCCCATTTGTATGATGGAGCCTTAATTCACCCAATTGGCATAACTAAATAGGTGAACCCCTTATCATTTAGTTGCCACGTACCATAGATCCATCTTCACCATCAATATCTTGTTGGATGGTGAAAAGAGTAACTCCTATAGGAAACTCGGAGGCATATTGTTGAATATGTGGGGGTAAAAGTGGAGATATCTCTATGTATCCTTAAATTTTTGAATTAGTGATATGATGTTTTATTATAGAATGGCCATGTGTGAGCATGTTCTCTAGTGTTGTGACATGTACCAAGGCAATCTAATTGTTTTATAGGACCATAGCTTTGACTATGAGTTGATGTCTTCACAGTAATACAGCTTTGACTATAAGTTGATGTTTCTACAATATGACTATATGTCACTACATTGCAGACTCAAGCTGACTAAATAGTGCTAGTGATGATCATGGAGCACATCTCTTTCATTGATCTTGTATGGTATTGATTTAGACATAGCAGTGGTCAGTTGGATTTGAGTTGTAGACCTCAAATTCTCAGGGCATAATAATTAAAGATGTAACACAGTCGTGTAGTGTTATTGCTTAGGTTCATATACGTATAACATTGGATGACCCTTTTGTTATGTTTCTTATATTATTTATTTTATAAAAGTTGTACGTGTTCTTCATATTCCTTTTTAAGGTATAAGATGATTTACTTCTTAGATGTAGATACTTAAACTACTAAAATAGTGATAATTGTGTGCCTTATATCATTTAGCTGAATATGCTTACTTGTTTTTTTTAGAGCACACAGATTCATTCATTACTCAAGCCATACTGCATCTACATGTAGAGAGAAAATTCCAAAGGAACAAACATCAGTCAAGGACATAAATCTAAAACCACTACACCTCATATTGGAACGAGAATAACATACTTATGTATAGATCTCTCTTCTATGATGCTGACTTAAGCAGCTTTCCATGAGAGATGCCTTCCACTTGAGCATGATGTAGTGGCAGAAGGGATGGCCCAGGCCAATATTCCAAAATACAAGCACCGAAGAATGACGAGTAACTGGCAGAGAACTGCCAAGAAACCAAGAAACAATGAAAGCAGGAAGCAAAAAACTGAGAAGAAAAACACTACAAACAAGACAGCCAGAAACGCCAGCCCCCCCCCAGCAGATCCAAGTCAAAAGCGTCGCCACGGCCTCCTCCAAAACTCCACCAAGCAGTAGTTGTGATGGAGACGAAGTCACCACACGAAAGCAGCCACCCGCCAATCCTGAAGCCCATATCTATGATCGAGGGGACCAGACCCGTCGACCAGAAAGGGGCAAAAGATGAAGGCGTTGGAGGAGAGAGCCAACCGGCCAAAACCCAGGGATCATGCGATCTGTGGAGAGGAAGGGCACCGACAGAAGCCCAGGGGGAGAGGGTGGCTATGTGCCGACAGATGACATCCTCCCCCAAGCCACAATTGAGCACTCGAGAGCCCTAGTTTACCTCTGTGATCGCCATGGAGACCGACTCTCGAGAGCGGAGTCTCTTATCGAATATGATTACTTGCTAATAGTATAAATTGTTTTTTATCTTGTCAGTGATTATAATAGATGTTGACAGAGAGTTATATCTATCATTGAAACTTTGGTCTCACCCCATGGGATCCACATTTTTTATGTGCATATACAGGCTGAGATAGAGATCGTGCGATTGAAATTGACAATAAAAGGAGATATGGTTGTTGAAACATGGATATGCAACTAGTGTCTAGAAATAGAGTCATTTGTGTCATCCATGTACACTCAGGTCCTTGGGGATTGTTTTGTGAATGTTATGCATCATTTTGAGTTTTTAGCTTTATATCATAGAGATACATATAGGTTTTGAATACATGAGTAGATGGTTATATGTATTAGGTTGTGTCTAAATAGCTAGAGAACAATGAAGTGTATTACCTTTTGATTTGAATTAAATATAGTGGCAATAGTTTATGGCTCCAATTGTGACTCGTTGATCTTGAGATCCTAACATGTGATCGGTTTTAGTTTTCCATGTTTTGTGGTAATATTGCTATAAGTGATAATTCCACACTATTTTGAGTAATCTCATTTTGTGTGGCAAAGGGTGTCACACTGACATCATCAAACACACTCCTGAAACATGGGTTGTTATAGCATTGATGATTGGGTGACTTAACACATGGGGACTGACTGTGAGTGATAGATATGGATGTCTCCCTCCTACTAGGGTATGATATCATGCTCACTTGATAAGAGAGACTGAGAAACACACGTGCATACACATGTGAATCGATATATGATATTGAGGTCACAGTATCTCAGACAGTCTTCTCCTAATTCATGAAACATGAGATGAACTTTGAGAGGATGATGAGTCCATGCCTTGAGTTTACTCTAGAAGTCAGAGACAAAGGAATTATACAATCACTACAGCACCTTACACATATTTTACGTTGAAGTTGTTCTGCAACTCTCAATTCACTTGGGTAGCATTGATGTGTGACTAGGCACCATTCTTTGCTTGCGATGTAATAATCTTGTTATGGACATTCACTTCCAATGTGGTATGGGACCTATAGGGTCACACACATAGAAAATCATCTAGTAGAGAAGTTTAATCTTGAATGATGATTGGGTTGATTACTAAAGTGTTTGGGTATTCAATTCATGCAACAGATCAGATGACTACACCCAGACGATCGTCTCATAGGGTGAGATGGCCGGCTGGTGAAGCCAGATGAGCATCTTAAGTGTTGAGATGACCGTTTGGAGAGTTGGCCTGATCATAAATCAAATTGGCTATGTTTTGCCCAAACTGAGGTGAATAGGTTTTAAATCTCTACATCTCAATCAGAATATGGCCCATGATAGAGATGAATGAAAACTAAGGATCCATGTAGCCGACCCCAACATAGTTGGGAATAAAGCTTACATGACGATGATGATGATATATACGCAATTACGTGTGTCACCTTAACATCAGTTTTATGGTGGATGTGTAGCATGGTTATGGAAAATAACCCAATATATGTGTGTGTTTGGATGATTTGGTTTGTATTATTATTTTATCTCGATTTGCATACCAGGCCTCTACCTCCATATTCCCAATGTAAAGTTAGTTCTTCCTACCTTTGATCCCCTCGAATGTAACTTGGGTTTTCTCTTTACAATGTAATAATTGTAGCAATAGGATAGTTTCCTTTTATCCAACGACGAAGATAAAGATCAATGTCAGGAAAAACAAACATCTTGTAGGGAAACCAGGAACAGATATAGGTAGCGGAAACAAAAAATTTAGATGCTCGTTTCCCAAAACCAGCAGAATCTCATCAACAACAATGTATCTAGGAAAGAAAGGTTGTAAGGTTATACCTAGTCCTAGAGAAAGTCCAGTGGCATTACCCTTGCAGTGCAACTATCTTCTTGTTTCTATTGAACGGTGTATGTACAACTCCTGGTCTTCACCATGGACAGCAGATCGAACGGTGTCTATAGCATCTCCTGCTCACACTACAGACTGTAGGATGATATTGTCCTCCTAGCAGCAGCCAAAGGACTCCTGCCTCTAGAGTAGTCCACGCGGACCACTAGGAACTCCATGTTGTGCTACCAGAGCCAACAGGAAGGAGTTGTCTCCTTTTGTTAGTGTACTAGTCGTTGACATGCTCTCCCATAATTGATCTCAGTTGTTCCCTCCCTTTTATCTCTCCCTTTAATGGGTAGGACTTGGTTTCAGACTCTCTATTGGTTACCACAATTAGAGAAGACAACAATTTTCAGGGTCACTAATCCCAATTGTGTGTGTTGGGGAGCCCCTAGTAGATCTCTTTTTATATGAGGGGTTAGGGTCTGGGTTCCCAGTCTGTGTGGGAGTAGAAGGGTATAAAATAATAAATTTTCTAGAATCTACAAACTATGAGACGGTCATCTGGTGACCCTACGGTCTTATGGCATGCGATACAGTCATTTGGCACTACGAGACGATCATCTAACATTGCAGGATGGTCATATCGTAGTTTCGTAATCGCACAAAATTGGCAATTCGTTTCTAATCAATGCTAAACATTGGTTCCTTGCATTGCAAGAATTATGCAATCCAAACGAATTTGGGAAAGTCTCTAGAACCTTCCTCCAGCCTAACTGATCAATCTCACACATGCAAGATGATCATCTCCCTCACCCAAATGGTTTCCTAGTGATCCAAGCTGAGCCAAGACGATTGGTTCATCAAAATGAATCGGTCAATTCACACCTCAGTTTGGGTAGCCAACCATGTTCCAACCAGCCTGACAGACCATATGTGTGTCTCAACACTTGAGATGGTCGTTTGGCACTCCAGACAATTGCCTCAACACTTAAGATGGTTGTTTGGCACTCCAGACGATTGTCTCAACACTTGAGACACTTGTTTGGTAGTGTAGTCATCTATTTGTGCGTGAATTGAATACCTAAACACTTTAGTATTCAATCCAACCATCACTCAAGAATATAATCCTTTAGTCCAAGTTTATTCTATGTGTGTGACCCTATAGGTCCAAAATTACATTGGTAGTGAATTTCGATAACAACTTATGACATCACAAGAAACGAGTGGTGTCTACTCACACAACATTTCTAACTAAGTAATTTGGAAAGTTGAAGAACAACTTCAACCTATAATCCATGAATAGTGTTATCATGATTGTATAGTTCCTTTGTCTCTGATATCTGGATTAAACTTGAGGCATGTAATAATCATCCTATCAACGTTCAATCCATATTCCTTGAACTAGATCAGACTGTCTGAGATGCACGTGAGCTCACATATCATATATTGAGTCAGATGAGTATGGACATACAATTCTCAATCTCGCTTATTAAGGGAACATGGATATCAATCTTTGGTAGAAGGGGAAAATCCCATCTACATCACTCACACTCAATTCCCATGTGTCAAAGCTATCATTACCTTTATGGCAACCCATATTTCAGGATTATATTTGATGATGTCAAAGTATACCCTATGACATGTGATGACTGTAGTGACTTCAGGTCTAAGAACCACGATCACCACTATCACTATGAGACATGATTCAGACTACCATTACATGGTCTATATGTATCATTCTCATGGTGGGTTTGTCTGATACGCTATTCTCTAGCATGTACTTGTGTGCTTGACTTGATATCACATATCATGACTAATGAGATTTTATCATAAGTCAACCCACACTCTAGTCTTATGTATTGTTGTTGTCTATTTTTCTTCCACAATATTAACTGACTAGGAACATAACAAGGATGCATGTACTCTTATCATACATGGCCATTACCATCAATTTTTGTATTATATTGCATGTTTACATTGTAGTATATAGAATGTATATGATACGTACTATATATGTGGTGATTGGATATAGTAAATGTATATATACATATATATCAACTCAAACATATTAAGTCTAAGATGCCTTAAAAAGAGGCACTCATGAAAAGTATGATCGACCATGTGTAGGTTATGCCAAAGTGTGGTGCTCTGTCTATCTTGTGGAAGTCTGATGGTAATGATGTAGGTTTCACCAAAGTGGGGTGCATTATTATTGTGTTGGCTTTAGGGACAGACTATACTAGTATTTTTAGAGTGTCTAGGCCCAGAGGCATGTAGATAATTATGGAAAGGATTTACGCACATTATATATCAAAAATTGCATATCATGCAATTGGAAAGTTGCCTACCTTGATGATTAATTGTGTTTTGCGGCGTTTGTCCGGCCATAGTTGAATTATCTTGGATATTTCTCATTAGGAAATTGATTCATTGCAATTTTCCAAATCAAAGCTTGAGGGTTGTCAATTTGATCAAAATAATGATACCAATATTTAATTAAAGACCTAATCAATATCGTCAAATTTTTAATCAAATAAAATCAAATTAAAATAAGTTTTTGATAAAATTGCAATTCTTTTGTAGAATTAAAAGGCAACGTACAAAAATCACTTTTCTCTGTGATCGTTCCTTGAGAAGGACAAGCCAATTGGGATCAATTTTCATGACTGGTTTAGGACATTAAGAATCATTCTCACTGAAGAGCATAAGCTCTATGTCTTAAAGATGCCAGAACCATAGGAGCCCCTTCCTAATGCACCAAGAGATGACAGAGATGCTTATAGGAATCATAATGAAGAGGACGTGGGTTTAAAATATCTGATGCTATGCTCCATGAATTATGAGTTGCAGAGGTAGTTTGAGAACATGGATGAGATTGAGATGGTTACACATCTCGAGAACATATTCTAAGATTAGTCAAGGAAAGAGAGATATGATGTCTTCAAGGTGGTGTTCAAATGCAGCATGGTAGAGGGAGACCCAGTAGGTCCTCATGTACTCAAGCTTATTGGGTATGTTGAGAACCTAGCTAGACTGGGATTTCCTTTGGGCCAAGAGTTGGCTAGTGACATGATTCTACAGTCCCTTCTAGAGTCATATAGTTAGTTTGTCATGAACTACAATATGAACTACTTTGACAAACCATTGACAGAGTTGTTTGGCATGTTGAGAACAACAGAGGCACAAACGAAGAAATACAAGCCCAAGTTTGTGATGATGATCAACAAGACTAAGGGTAAGTCTAAAGGCAAAGGAAAAGCTAAGAAGAGTTCTAAAGCTAACCAAAATCCCAAGTCTTCAGATCGCAAAGCAAAGGGAGGGGTGAAGAAAAGAGGCGATTGTGACCATTGTCACTAGCCCAGACATTGGAAGGGAAATTGCCCACTCTGGTTATAGGTATTGAATAATAAGAAGGAAGAGATTTAGGCCTCCACTTTAAGTATAAACATTATAATATAATTTTTTTTACTTCTTCATCTTGGTATATTATACCAGATAGTGATCCAACATACTTGATTTGTAGGATCTGACAAGAAGTAAAAGCCTTTATGAAAGGACAAAGAAGGAAAAGGCAAAGCAAGAGTTGCAAAAGATTTAGTCTGCATTTAAATTTATCTTAGCCCATTGGAAATGTAATAGGGTGAAAAGAATTGTTATTTCATTATACAATTAGAAATATTTCTTTTATGCATCTTGTGAGACAAGGATGAGAAATCAATAATAGGTTGTCTATGTTTTTGTTTCGAAGATATGATCTTGAATAGCAATCCCCAAACATCAAATGATCTTTATGTGAAAGAATCTTGAGATGAATGTTTTTAATGTTAATACCAAAGGTTTATAATGGATAACTCAAAATAATCATTAGCAATAATCACCTTGGATGTATATAAGAAATGTATATCTAGAATACATATTGATGTTAATGTAGACTCCTTCTTGGTTACTGAACCTAAGGAGACATGTGATTCAGCCCTATTTTAGGGCTTCATCTTGTGTCATATTGCATTTCAATCACATCTATACCTATTAGATTACATGTTATTTCCCTCAATATGCATATTTTTATAAAATGCACTTATGGAAATTATTTGCATGCTTTTCAAGTATTTTGACCACTCTTGGATGGAAGAGAGAGAGGATGAGTGATTCTAGGGTTTCTCCACCCTTGGAGAGACCTAAAGTGAATTCTGAGGCTCCCTCAACCTACCCCTAGTGGCCAAAGATCCATTGAAGCAAAGATGTACTAGAAAATCCAAAGAAACAAGTCCAAGTGTTGATCTAGAGACTAACATGGCCATGGTACCACAGAACAGTTGTGATATCATACATGCAAATCAACAGAGTCACCCCTGAGCAAAGAAGAAATCGCCACGGCCATGCCACTTAGAATGGTAGTGGTGGACTGACCACAGAACAGCATGCCACAGTGCACGGTCGTGTAACCTTTAGAGCATAACATCCATGGTGCCAAGAATGGGCAGAGAAATCCAAGCCACCATGGTCATGGTACCCACCATGGTTGTGCTACTGTTACTATTGATTTTCTCCATTTCTCACCACGGCCGTTAACCCCACCATGGCCGTGGTCAGCCCTGCCCACCATGCTCGTGCTACACAGCATAGTCATGATACACATAAAAACCTAGCTACTCACTCCACTGCATTTTCCACTTCACACTACTTGACCTATTGCTTCCCCCGCACCTATATATACCTAGGTGGCTATTGGAACTCGAGGTTTGCCACCCCTAGCTCACTCTTATCATTCCATTTTCACCCCCTATCCATTTCACTTTATCCCACCTCCATTTCACCATTTCCACCACCAAAACCCTAGTTTCTTCTTATTTCAACCCATTTCCACCATCATTACATGCCCTTGCACCTTAAAGGAAGAAGGAGGGTGCCTTGCAGCAGCTGAAGAGGAGGATTACTCTATCTACATTGTGCTCCATTGCTTCTTCTATCTCTTTCTCCCTTCTTTTTGTATATTCCATTTCCATGAGTAGCTAGGCCCCTTTGCTGGGCTGTTTGGGGCAAAATATGTTACTTTGATACCATGTTGGGGGAAAATGATATGTAAACATTATGAATTCATTTGCTAATGATTATGTTCTATTTTCATTTCATTCTACATAATTTGCTTGTTGGTTTGTGTGTGACCTAGGAATCTAGGGAAATTGACTATATGTGGCAATTTTGGAATTGCTCCTAGGTCCAATTCTTGGATCACTAGGTTGCCTCCCATCTTACTACATATTAATCGATCTCCCTAAGCCTAAGTGAGATATCTAAGTAGCTAGATTATATGCCTATAGCGCAATTTTCATGGAGGCTTCTTAAGGCTAGAATGTGGGGGAATTGGGGTCCAAAACCCTAATTTCACATCCTCATTACTACCCTTAGCCCCTAATTGTCCTAGGAATGTTTGATCTAGAAACCTAGGCTTGACTAGATTCTAATTGAACTAAACCTAGACCCTAACCAAATTGAGCCTCGTAAGGGTAGTAGGAGTTGTTAGGGACTAGTTCCCCTATACATGTCCTATCTAATCCATGGCCAGTTAGTAGTTTAGGACAATTCATTAGCCTCTAGCTAGTTGTTTAGTTTGGATAATCTAAATGGATGAGTAATGCTTGCATGTTATCACCCCCACCTAATTGACAAGTGCATACCCCTAAACATCCCACACCTCTCTTAATTTCTTAAAACCCTAATTTTCCTTCTTTCTTAGTTCATTCTCTACTTTCCTATAATTGTCTTGCTCTGTCTTGTTCTTATTAGCTTAGATCTTAGTTGCATCATAGTGCTAATTTCTAGTGTAGTTTTGTGTAGTTCTTTCCATGCTTGATTTAGTGTAACTTGCCTTTTAACACCTAGATTAGTCTTTTCTTACTCAATTAGTCTTAATCTAGTCTAGGGTGAACTTAGGTTTTAATTCGGCTTGCTTTCCTTTAATTGTTTTCTTGTTCACCTTAGTTTAACAATCAAAATCCTCAATCAACCCTTAACCCTAGACTTTGTGGTAGGAACCTAGTGAAACCAACCTAGCTCTAGTTCCCCCTTTTCTCCATGTGGATCGACCCAAGACTTGTTTCCTTCCTAAATATGACACGACCCTGTGCGCATGCGGGTTAGTGTTTTAGTAGAAGTAGGTGTGTTGGTTTAGGTTTATAAATTTTGAAAGTTATCCACCTGTGTTCCTGTGTTTTAGGTTTATAAATTGAGTAGTGTGTAACACCATTGGCAGAGATGCACCAACACGCGAGTCTTACTTACATAAAATGTGACATAACATCCTTCACTAAATGAAATGGGAGGATAATCTTTCCACTAGACCTCATACATGCATGAAGATCATATGGAATGAATGCTATAGGTAATTTTTTGTACTTCATTTTATTTACTGGTGATATGTACTCAATAAAATATAAATATAATTAGCTTGAAGTGTTCAATAAGATTATAAATGAAGTATAACTTTGATAAAAGTATTCAGAAACTTTACTGAGATCAAATGTTGAAATACTTTACATCAATACCTTGATAACCTTAAGGATAGAACTGTGATAATGTATCACAAGTAAAATCCATGTGAACATGATGATGTGTCAGAATGAAGGAATCATACCATAAATAATTATGGTATGATAGTTAACTAATCTAAATCTTTTTACGTCCTCATTAATATATACCTATCACTAAATAATGTACAGTCTAAATGGTGTATAAGACATCATGTATGATATGATATGGGAAAATCACAATATGTCCAAAATGGGAAAACCAATATTGAGAAAATAGTTTCTTAAGAAGGGTTTGTCCAAGAACCATGACAGTTGAAATACTACCAATCCAATACCAAAAGTATTTTTTTACAGCATAACTGAGTTCCTAAAGAATCAGTGGGAGTAAAAGTAGAAATCAAAATATTTGGGGTCAACTAAGAGGTACAGTGAGAACTAGGAGAATTACAAATTATTGTGGAATCTCAAAGTTCATCATGTAACACAACAAAATAGTTCTACGAGATGATATCTGAGATTGGATGATTGTGAATCCAACAGCTTAGACCAGGATGATCATAAGTAGATGAGTCAACAAATCAACTAGAAACTATTGGGAACCATAATCTAAGTAATGGCTTAAGGCCATTTTGGAGTTCATATAAACTAACAAGGTAGGACCTTTATAGTGTCACCTTAAAGGGTAATACATGTAGGGTGATAGGGTCTTTTGATAAAGACCTATATGGACAACATAAAAGACAAATTGGTTGAAAAGTTTTTCAAATCAGTTCAAGTTGTTGAACATGATATAAATTCCTTTACCAATTATCATGTTGTTGTTGTAATTAAAATAGACTATGAAATTTGGCGTATGAAGTTAAAAGTGGATTCCTAAAAAGGAACACATAAGAGGATGTGTACGTGCACAACCTAAAAGGGATTTATAACTTCATGAATGCAAATAAAGTTTATAGAATACAAAGTTCAATCTAGGATTGAAACAAGCATCTCATAAATGGGATCTTTTGACTTGACAATATAGTCAAAGAGTTTGACTTGAATCAAGGTAAAAGAATAAATTTGTAAACACATAATATTTAGTAGGATCATATATGAATATTACACATGTGATGAGGAATAACATATCAATATTGTGAACATTGAGAACTTGCAGAAAACCACCTTCATCAATGAAGGATTAGGTGAAATGTCCTATGAGATAAGAATCAAGACCTATAGAGGTAGTTCTTGAAATATTTCACAATGAAAGTTGAGCACATATAATAGCAAGATGTTGAAATAATTAAACATGAAGGATTCAATGAGAGGGAATCTAGATTTGTCTCTCACGAACCATATATTCCAATTCTTATGAAGAATGGAAATATCATAGATAAGATGACATATGTTGTAGCAGTGGATCTATCATGAATGCTATAAAAGTATTGATCCCATATAATATTGTATGTATTGGACATGACAAGATGATATTGAAATCCAATAAGAGTTAATGAAATGTCATTAGAGGTATTCATTAGTACTTTTGAAGTACTTAAGATTACTTGCTAGTCAATAGAGATAGCAATAAAGGAAGAGTTGGGTGTAAATAATTACACTGATGCAAGCTTCCGAATGATAAAAGTGATCGCAATAATATATGTTAATATAAAGAAAATGTATAATATTAGTTGGATACCAAATGTTACGACCCCACCTCCCGATAACCCCCTATTAAGGGAGACCGAGAGGTCGAAGCCGCACCCATAACTTCTGGATCAAAGGTTCGGCAATTAACCAAGAACAATTATCAAATTTTAACAGACTAAACGGGAAAACTGTAAGAAAAATAAACTCTTGCATACCTTTTTGAAAACTTGGATCTCTAAACTTATATCCACTTATGGATTCTATTCTAACTAATCCTCCTTGTATTTTACTTCATGTATTTCACAATATGATGATTTATTGTTTGTCCTTTTGGCTTGTACCTAAAACGCCGACAAACAAAATGTCGATCAGCCGAAGCTGGTATGTGGGGGAAACAATAAACGTGCAACTATGATAACAACATAATCATTCAATTAATCATTTAACAACCAAGATTATGTTTTAAATATAACTCCGTGATCCATGAGTACCCTATCCTCTGTGCTATCCCTCCAGTGGACCCGGATACTACCTTCCTTATGGTAGATCCCCATTAAACCCCTCATGGTCCCACCTATAGGTGAACTAGTTTCTAGGGTTGAGTCACATGGGACTACTCATAAGTAGCCCACTTCTTAACTCATGGCATGCTAATGGGTCTCATGGCACTACACTTGGTAGCCCAATTTCTAACCCACGATAACCTAGACCTTACTCTAGGTTACCCCTTTTTAGCCTTTACAAGCCACAGAGGTGGAACCGGATCTAGCTAGTTATACATGTATATTCATAGTGATAGTCATAGTCACTCTATAGTTGCATGAAATAAAAGCATCCAACAGTTATTTCAAGCCATGAGGGAAACGTTGATAAAATCCTCAGAAAACTAATCGACATAATCATAAGCATAACCACATACCTGATTTGATGATTTCACAAGCATTAAGCAAATCCAACCAAGAATGCAATCCAAGCAAGCAATTCAATAATCACATAATTCCTGAAAAGAATATGTACTCTATTTATTACACACTTTATTAAGAATCTACTTTATTGACTTGGATTCACTTTCTAGGGTTTTTGTATCCATTTTAGGGTTTCATTTTGCAATTAGGGTTTCACTTCATATTTTATCATATTAAACCCTAATTTTATGCCATTACTCATAAACCCTAATTATCTCATCTATTCTTCAATATTACGGTTATCGTAACAACATATAACTCTATTTTCATATTACAGGCACATTAATCATCAATTAATTTCATTACGCTTCTTTTACATTAAAGCTATTATTTTTATCCTTTTAATCCATGACAAGATCATTATACGCACCTATCATCAATTCAAAGTTCATTAGGGTCTAATTAACATATGAACTTGTTTTACCATCATTTCCACCTTTTATTCATGACAAAACCCTAATGACTACATATAGGGTATTTATCCACAATTAAGGACTTTTGTACTCAAAATAATTTAGAACCATCATTTAACAACGTATTTTCACCTTTTTCAAATCATACATGATCTTATCCTCTTTTACCCTAAATTAGGGTTTCTAAATACTTAATCATTCTCATATGGGGTAAAAACCCTAAATCATGCAAATTTCATCTAGATCATATTCGAATCTAACATTATCATTCAACAGGTTATTAATACTTCAATTAACCCATTAAGCATACTAGATTCAATCCTTTAATCACAAATAGGGTTTTTAGACTAACTTTAATGCACTTTTCATCAACTTATAGTACTTTTGCAATTAGGAACAGAATCAATGTTTAATATCATTTTTATTATATTCCTCTCGTTCTCTCGAGCAAAATTCATATATTACTTGTCCTAATAGGAGTTACCAATCTTTAATTATAAATTTTGCAATAAAACTTTACCTGGGCCAATCAAGAGGCGCCACGTGGCCTTGTTCCCATGCAAAGCTCGCTGGTTTGGGAAAACATAATCAAATGTCAGTTTTGCCCTTGACTTAAAGATTGGACCTTTTAGCCTGCGGAGGGCAGAACCGTCCAACGTCGCCCTCCTTCTTCAACCCCGCGCTACCCTAGCGCTGCCGGTGGTCAGCAGCTCCAGGGGCTTCCTCCTCTGCCTCCTCGAGCCCTAGGGACATCGGCGACCTTCCCAAAGCATCTGCCGCCCTCTGCCGTACTTGCGGAGGTGCAAGGATAGGGCCGAGGTGATGGGACTGGGCTTATGTGATCAGCAACTTACGGCTACCCTATGCAGATGTGCAACTACAGTTGCGCACAACTGGGTGGAGGGGAACAATCACCGTGCGTCCTCTAGTTGTCGTGGGGGTAGCACACCCTCATTGCACTCCTCCACGGCCCCCATGTTCTTTAGGGTTAGCGCAACTTCTCATGAGTAGGGTTTGCCAAAGAAGATGAATAAGAAGAAGGAATAAAGAGAGGGGTGTGTGGGATCCTTCTCGAACTCGACCCAGAGGGTCTACCCCTTATATAGGGGAGGGTTCGACACCCTAAAAAGGTTTTCCCACAAAGAAACGAAGTCCCTCCTCAAAAGGAATCATATTCCTTCAAGGAGAAGTAATTATCTTCTCTCCTCTTTACCTCCTTGATAAACTATATTCTTGGGATAAATAGGATTTCGAAAATCCTTGCACTTATTCTCTTGGCACTTGTCTTTCATTCTAATGGCACGAAATTCTATTTTCATTTAATAGAAAATACTTCCTTTTAGTAATACCACATAATATATTAATTGTATACTCACATTATCTTCTTATTTTCTGTTATGGGTATTTTCTCTTTCCTCTTTTATTCATTGGGCTCCTTGGACCCCAAGGAATTTTAATAATTCAAAATTCCTTTTTATTGGATACTCATTATCCTTCTAGATGCATCTAAATGTATTATTTCTCATTATCATATTTATTTCTTATTAAAATATTTCCTTTTGAGGATTTCTCTTTATTTCTCTTTTATTTTCCTCATTGGTATTCCTTTTATCATTAGGAATCCTTGGGATACGAAATTCCACCAAGGATAACCAATTATACCTTTTTCCACTTATTTCCAACATTTTAACATTATTTTCAATTTCTTTCTCACTAAAGAAATACTTAATTAATCTTTTCTTTTATTATTGCTTTCTTTTTGTAACTTTGGACTTCTTGGAACCCAAGGAACCCAAGAGGCACGAAATCCCTCTTTGGATTTGCCTTCTAGAGGTTTCCATCTCATTCTTTTCTCAAAACTCAATTATTCATTTACTAATTGAATTTTCTTATTATTTGGGCCCAGTAGCCAATAAAGCCCACAACACAATCATCAAGGCTATTGTAAACGAAATCCATGTATTCAAAACAAATTATATCATTATTTGTTCAAATATCGATAATATGAGAAATTACATTTCTCAGCAAATGAACCCAAAATTGGGGTTGTAACAGTATTTATCCCATATAATATTGTATGTATTGCACATGACAAGATGATATCGAAATCCAATAAGAGTTATTGGAATGTCATTAGAGGTATTCATTAGTACTTATGAAGTACTTAAGGTTACATTGCTAGTCAATAGAGATAGCAATAAAGGAAGAGTTGGGTGCAAAGAATTACACTGATGCAAGCTTCCGAATGATAAAAGTGATCGCAATAATATATGTTAATATAAAGAAAATGTATAATATTAGTTGGAAGGGTTTCAAACTAATAGCCATTAATTTTATTCTATAATAAAAGTTGAGTATACTTGTGTTATTAACACATAGAATATCGTATGGATCTAGAAGTTCATTTGATGGAGTTACAGATGTTCCAAACCACTGATGACTTTGTAGAAATATTATGACAACAGTGGAGCTACTTTTTAGGCAAGGAATATCAGATACTATACTATAGTGGTTTCATCTCATGGAAGAGAGATAAGAAACATGCAATATTCTGACTAAATAGAAAAGTGTTGCTAACCTGCTAGATTAGCAATTGCGTAGCAGAAATGTGGTGGACATGTTTAGATTACTAAGAATAGGATTCGTGAGTGATTGTCTCTAAGTGCAAGTGGGAGTCTGTCGGTAAGGTATTCCTAGAGAGACAATTAGATGATGATAGAAATGCAATATAATAAGGATTTGATTAATAATAATTATAAATGCAAGCTTCCAATTCATTCTGTTTCGCTCAATTATGAGATAATGAGGAAACATTATGGATGTCTAGAGAATGATGTTTACTAAATGACGTGTGTTTTCAAGTAGAAGACTTGAACAATGAGATCATACGGATGTTAAGAGTAGACATATACATTCTCATTATTTCCCTATTCAGTTGTTACTGTGGAAGGTTGATAGACATCAGTAACACTCAAAACTAGAGTGTGGGTTGGTTGATGACAGAATCTCATTAGTCATGATATGGAAATATCAAACCAAGCACACAGATATATGTTATGGAATAGTATATCGGACAAACCCACCTAGAGAGTGACACATGGAAACCATCATTGGTGGTCATAATCATCTCTCATAGTAAAGGTGGCGATTGTGATTCTTAGACTTGAAATAACTGCACTCTTCATGTAATGACCCCACCCCTTGGGTAACCCCCAATTAAGGAAGACCAAGAAGCTAGAGCCTCTATCCCAAAACAGGATCAATGGTTTTTCAAGTATTTCTAAAACATCGATCAGTTTAAGGATATATTGGTATGTGGTGGCAACCAAACTTTTTCACATGTATTCTAACAACATAATCACATCAAATATTGATTAACAATCTTTACATTTTCATTATATATTCTCAACCATTTTTACTCATCCTCTGGGATACCCTCTCTTAGGGTTTAGTCCTTGCAAGGGACTTTAGGCTACCTTCTCCATCCGTAGCTTGGTACCTTATGGGTCACCTCTCTAGGTGCCATGTGGTCTTCCCTCCAGGGTTTGACCACCTATGACCTTCCCTCTAGGGCTTGTCCCTCTTAAATCATAAATCTTACATCCAGATATGGTATGCATGTTTGGGCAAGTCATAAATAATTACATTGTGATAATCATAGTCACTTTATAGATTATAGGAAATAAAGTCATACAAACAGTTATTTTCAAGAAATCGATGAAACCTTGGAAATTGTCGTGAAACTAAAGTAAATAATCATAAAATAACCACATACCTGATATGGAGATCTCAAAGAAACAAGCAAAGTCCAATCCAATCAGGTAATCCAAGCAACCAGTCAAGCAAAGCACGCAAGCACCACTGAATCCTGAAAAGCATGTATGACCTAATTACTACATACTCATCACAAACTCTTTTATTCACTTGGGAAAGCTTTATAGGGTTTCTAGGTTTTAATTAGGGTTTCTTAGATCTATTTCTCAAAGTTTACCTTTTTAGGTCGTCAAATCCCAAATCAGCTTTTTTAAGCATAAAAACCCTAATCACTCAAATTATCCACATTAAAGTTCCTTTATTCTCAATTTGGCTTAGGATTGTCATATATGTGTCTTATATATGGATTTTCGAAATAAAAATCATTAAAAATCATATTCACCTAAATTAGGGTTTCTAAGCCCATTAATGTACATCATATACATCAAACCCTAAATTAAGTCAATTAAGCACGAAGATCGTCTTCTAGATCTAAATCTTCCTTTTTATTAATAGTAGGTTAATATCAATTTAATCATCCAGAGAACTTTACTAAATTCAATTATCATCAAAACTTACGGTTTTTCATTAATAACACCATTAAAGGTGACAAATTTAAGTACTTTTCGAATTGCAAATAGACTCAGACTTCAATCATATTTTTAATGGATTCCTTGCATTTTTTTGATCAACTTTCATATATAGCATTTTTTCATCTAAGTTACCAATTTGTTCCTAGAATTTTCACAAATAAAATAGTTATGGGCCAAGCAAACAATGCCACTTGTACCTTTTCTTCTTTTCTTTTTCTTCACTTTTCCTCCTTTGTCTCACAGACCTTTCCCTGGATCCGGCTCCTACCTAACCCGATCGACCCACCTCTCTGCGATCTCGTCTCTGTGCAGAAGCTCTTTCTAGAGTAAGGGAAATAGAGCCCCTCCCCCCCCCCCCCCCGCTACCCTCTGGACTAACGCCTCGTGGGGCCCGACGCCTATGCACGGCCTCCGTGCCACCCATCTGGGGCCGTCGGTGCTCCTCAGGCACACAGGTGCCTCTCCAGACCATCAAGGTGTGGTTTGGGTGTGTGGCTTGTGAGAGCCATGGCGGTGGGGAGATCATCCTCCCGTGGCCGTCTTCATCATTGTGGATAGCTTAGATTGGGAGCAAGAGCAACGGGTGCATCTATAGTCTCGCAAAGCCAACTGGGGTTCTATATATAGGTTGTAGGGGGGAGAAGATTGTGGATCTACTATGCATCCCATGTTCCCAATCTTCTTGGGGGTAGGTGACAAGGGCCTGATCATAGATTGCCGATCCAACGATCGCGAACCACACGTCAATGTCCCAATTTGATTCAGACTCTGACATTTAATGAGACTCCCATCACTTTAGGGAATCTTCCAAAAATCATATCTCCCAAACTATTTATCTGTTGATCCCAAACTTTAAAGGAAAGTTCATAATGACCTAAACTAGTTGTGTGCAAAGTTTGGGACTCAAATTCGAGATTATAAGAGAGTTTTCTTCATATGCAAGTTATCTCTTAATAAGGCATATTTTAGTCATATATTCTCTCTCCTACTCTTTTATTCTATTTATTTGCATTCCTTTTGCCATTAGAAACCATGTGGATTTGAAATCTCATCCATGATGATCAATAATAAATCTTTCCACATATTTTCATCATTATCTCAATTTCTATTCTTTTTATGCATTATTTGATTTCCTTCAACTTTCTTTCTCTTTTTATCACATTGGACTCACTAACTCGATAGGATCCACGAAATCATATATTTAAAGGAAATATTATCAAATAAATTCATTCATTACACATAAATCATACAATTTTCATAATCATACATTTTATTGGAGAAATTGCATTACAAATCATATTAGCCCAAAATTTTGGGTTGTAACACATCATGTGTTGTTGGGTACACTTTCACATCATCAAACACAGTCCTAAAACATGGGTTCTTATAACGGTGATGATTGGGTGACTTTGACACATGGGGACAGACTGTGAGTGATAGTTATGGGATTTGTCCCTCCTACTAGAGTATGATATCCTGGCCATTGTATAAGCGAGATTGTGAAATGCTTGTGCATGAAGATGTGAATCAATATATGATATTCAGGTCACATTTTCTTAGATAGTTTGCTCTTAGTTCAAGAAACATGAGATGAACATTGAGAGGATGACGAGTCCATGCCTTGAATTCACTCTGGATATCAAAGAAAAAGGAATTATGCAATGACTAGAACACCTTACATAGATTGTAGGTTGAAGTTGTTGTCTTACTTTCCATTCACTTAGGTAGCACTAATGTGCGACTAGGGACCACTCTTTGCTTGTGATGTCATAAGCTTGTTATGAATATTCACTGCCAATGTGATATGGAACCCATAGGATCACACACATTGGAACTCATATAGAAGAGGAGTTTAATATTAAATGATCATTGGATTGATTACTGAAGTGTTTAGGTATTCAATTTATGCAACAGATTAGGTGCTTGCACCCATATAATTGTCTCACAAGGTGAAACGGTCGTCTGGTGTAGCTAGACAAGTCTCTCAAGTGTTGATATGACAGTTTGGAGAGTCGGGCTTATCAGAAATCGAATTGGCTATGTTTTGTTGAAACTGAGGTGAATCGACATGCTAAATCTAATGAGCCGACCGGCTAAAATTGTCTCACTAGACAACTATCTAAGTGAGCAATACAGGCATCTCTCCTATGCGATATGGATTGGTAGGGGGGAGAACGAACATTCATGAAGTTTTCTAAACTCGTTTTGATTGCTCATTGCTTGTTGTGCAAGAAATTAATGTCTAACAGTAATTGGAATCGAATTGACAAAATTTTTGTGCGTCAGGGAAACTACAAAATGATCATCTCGCAGGCCAGACGACCATATGGGTTACAAGATGACTATTTTTATTGTTGAAGGTTGTGAAAATTTGAGATCTTCTGGTCCCTTCCACTCCAATACAGATCCCATATAGAATGGGAACCCTGACCCTAACCCCATGTATAAATAGAGGGATAACAACAAGAGCTTCAATAGAGAATCAGTTGCTCTGACAATTATTGTCCTCTCTAGTTGTGGTAACCAAGAAAGCCCAAGAAACTCCTAATCAACAAGGGAGGGATAGCGACGGGAGAGAACAATTGGAGATCGTTGTTGTGGGAGAGAAATTTGGTGACTAGTACACCAATGAGAGGGACAACTCCTTCCTGTCTGTTCTAGTTGAACAACATGAGTTCTAATTGGTTTGTGTGGACTAATCTAGAGGTAGGAGTCCTTTGGCTGCTCCTAGGAGACAAAGTTAGCCTGTAGTTTGTGGCGAGACCACAGGAGTCACTGCATAAGTTGTTATGTTTGTTGTTTGTGGTGAAGACTAGGAGTAGCACAACAATTGTCCATGAGCAACTAGAGATAGTTGCATTGAAGTGAGTTGTTGTCGTTGGACATACTCCAGAAAAACAATCATTCCTATTTCATAGTAGTTGACGAGGTCTTACTATCATGGGGAATACAGATAGATAAAAAAAATTGTCTAGGCTACCTTATTTTGTGCCCGTATTTTCCAACAATGTTATCAGAGCCACGTCAATTTATCATAATTTAGGATAATTAATATGATCAAATTTTTTATTTTAGCATTTATTTATTGCATACGACATGAATATTTAAACTGTCGTATATACGTATTTGGTAATAGACCACATGATGAATGCATATTCATCCAGGCTCAATCACCTCATTTGGCCCAGTTTTGCTTACATTCTTGTGCTTATGGACCATATCTTCTAACACTTGATTCGTTTTGGTTTAATCAGATTTATCCCTATTTTTATTGAATTTTTGCACCTTTTTTGCAAGTCAAATTGGGCATCGGGCCCAAGTTTTGGGTCCATTTCTCTATTTTAGGCTTTGCTTGGTGCTGGGTCAACGTGGTCAACGGCCTGCTATGGCCAGCTCCCTTCTATTCCCTCCCACAGCCGGCCTTTCCTTTCTCTCCAGCCGTTGGGCCCCACCTCCATCTTGATCGTGATCCACCCTAAACAACCGCGGTTGCCTTTACAAGCCAGGGACTGCGACCTCCCTTCTCGTGGTCCTGCGATCCTCTACCCTAGCACCACAGCAGCACCACGATCACGGTGCCCATCACCAACAGCGATCTGCCCTAATCACACCCGTGACTTTCCTCTCTACAGACCGCGACCAACTCCCCTCATAACCCCTACACCTACGATCTGCTTCCCATCTACACCGCGATCACGGTGTCTCTCACCAATTGAATCACGATTTTCCATCTCCCACCTGCTCCTCGCGATCACCTACATCGTCATCCACTTCCAATACCGCAACCATTCACCTCTGCTAATTGCGACTCCCTTGAATGCTCCCACCCTGCCGCTTCCTGTCCGCGGTCCTCTGCCTACCAACCGCGATCACCTTCGCGACTTCACCAGCAACGCTCAGCACCACAACATCCGTCACAACCCGCGGTCACGACAGCCCTCCGCTCGCGATCTGCATCGCCCGCCACCATCACGGCCTGCAGCTACCGTCCACCGCGACCACCAACACCGCAGTGGTCTCCCTCGTACATGCTGCTGACTACAACCTCTACTTCCGCACTTCTCCTCCCTACACCGCGAGTGCGGTGTCCCTCTCCATCGATCGCGATCATCGCTCACTGTCCTTTCCTCAGACATCGCGACCTGAAACATCGCCGTTTCCTTCTCCATTCGTGACTTCATCGCTTCAAGCAGCCATCGTCAACACAGCCACCTTCAGGTCGTGATCGCCACCTCCTTTCATCAAGTCGCGATCCAGTTGCCTCTCTTAGCACCAACAACCAACGTCATCATGACCTACGGTTCCCTTCCTCACCGCGATCAGCACAATCATGGTCTTCTTCTCCACTGCCCACCGCGATCTCGACCAGCAGCACACAGCAAGGGACCTCGCCTGCAGTTCATCATGATCACAACCACGGTCAGAGTTCAGTCGCATCGCGGCATGGGCATGTGATCAATAATGGTGACTGTGACCAAGCCTAGAGAACAGACCTTGATCAGTTTCCAAAGATTCACCACACCCACGGTCCACAAGACCTCGACCGAGGTCCCTTCCTCCTATTCACTTAACCAAACGTGCATACAACACCCCCTGCCTAGTTGTGCCTATAAATAGGACCACACCCCCTCACTCAAAAAGAGAGCCCTCTCCAGACGTCCTTAGGCTACATGTCTATCCTGAGCCTAAGGAGACGGTCTCCTCCATAGCCAGGTTGCGCCTAAGAAGCGTTTGACCCCTGGTGCAAGCCACTCCATCCATCCAGATCTAGATCTATTGCATCCATCTATCTGTTCCATCTGCCGCTATCACGTCCACGAGCTGCTCCTACTGTGAGCAACGACTACGAGAAGAGAGAGAAGGTGGAGAGCGAAGATCTGCCCCGTCTACCGTGGTGTTCTTCCCTCCTCGTCCAAATCTGCCCCGACGTTGTGTAGAGGATCATTTCTCCACCAAGCTGCGATCATCTTCTTCACCATGCTCACGGTGGAATCCTCTCTCTCTCTCTTGTCATTCTTGTTTCTCTCACTATGAGCAAGTAGTTTCCTTTTATTGGGGTGCAGGGACTAGCCCCGTTGCCCATGCTTCCATGTCCTTTTGTTAAACATTCCAAGGCTTGTATATAACTTTTCATTTCGTTGTTAATTGTCGATGTGTGCTTGTGGATTGATCACTTGCTTGCATTTATCTTATTCTTTTCCTATGTTGTGAGAACTTCAATATGTAGGATTTGAATGTCGATTAATGTGGTTGACTCCCAAACTAGAAATAGAATGGGATGTCTTGAGGTCGTAAGTATATGATCTGTGAGGGGATGAGCCATCCAGCCCATAGTGACGCTTCTATGTGCCTAACGCCTGTATAGGGGGCCCACAACTTTAGTTGGATTTCTGTATCTTCAGAACCGTAAGTGCATGATTTGGATGGCGACAAGACATCTGATGCCTAAGGTGATGCTTACGCGGACCTAAACATCCCTTAGGGAGGGTTCGCAGCAGTTCTATTTGGATAGTTCTATCTTGCTTGGATGTTTGTGTTTGGATGTGTTTGCATGTGTAGCAGTGGTGAAACCCGGGACCATCCCAGCGATTCCCATCATTAATCTTTAATCAACTTTTAATCCTACCCTTTAATTTCCTTGCATTTAGTTTAATTAAACTCAAATCAACCAACCTTGTTCTAAATATTAGTCTTGATTCAACTAGATTCGACTAGTAAAAGATTCTTAAAAGTCTAGTGTATGCGTCGTTCGGACAGTCCCGGACTCTCTGCTAGCTTTGACCTTGAGATAGACAGAACCTTTCTTCGTCAGTACAGAGAGAACCAAGCAAGAATGGCTCAAGAGGAGGAAATTGCCCGAAGGGCAGCTCAAGCCCTTAATGCACAAAGAGATAGGCTTATGCAAGAAGCCCGAGCTGCAGTTCAAGAAGTACAACCCCAATTTTTTGGGTTCTTTTGGTGAGAAATGTAATTTCTCCTATTAAAGATATTTGAACAAATAATGATATAATTTTCTTTGAATAAAAGGATTTTGTTTACAATAGCCTTGTTGGTTGTTTTGTGGGCTTTATTGGCTATTGAGTCCAATAACAAGGAAAAGATAAAGGAAACTCCATTATTAAATGAGTAAATAAGAAAATGGAGAAAAGAAAGATGTAGAAACCTCTAGAAGGCAAAGGAATGTTATCCAAAGTTGGATTTTGTGCCTCTTGGGTTCCTTGGGTTCCAAAGAGTCTAAAGTTGCAAAGATAATGCAACAAGAAAAGAAAAGATCAATCACATATTTCCTTATTAAGAAAGAAATTGGAGACAATGATAAAATATGGGAAATAAGTGGAAAGAGGTAAGATTGAGTCATCCTTGATGGATTTTTGTATCCATAAGGTTTCTAATATTAAAAGGAATTCCAATAAAGAAAATAAAAAGAGAGATAAAGAGAAATCCTCAAAAAGAGATATTTTAATAAAGAATTAAAAAGGATAATGAGAAATAATGGATATAGATGCATCTAGAAGGATAATGGGTATCCACTAAAAAGGATTTTGAAATATTAGAGTTTCTTGGGGTCCAAGGAGCCCCAATGGAGAAAAAGAAAGAGAAAATACCAATAATACAAAAAAGAGGATAATGTGATACATAATTAATGAATTTTGTGTCATTGTTAAAAAGAAGGTATTTTATACTAAAAGAAAATATAACTTCATGCCAATGGATTAAAAGTCAAGCATAAAGAGAATAAGAGAGAGAATTTTCGAATTCCTAAATATCCAATGAACATGGTTTATTAAAAAGATAATTAGGAGAGAGAAGTTTGCTTCTTAATGAAGGAACTTGGGTTCCTATTGGGAAAAGAACTTATTAACTCATGGATGAACACCTTAGGGCATGGATACCCTCCCCTATATAAGGGGTAGACCCTCTGGTTCAAGTTCAAGAGAGATCCCACGCACCCCTCTCTCCCTTCTTCTTGTTCCTTGCATGCAAACCCTAACCAAGGGGGGTAGTCCAACCCTTGGAGCAACGAGAAGCCATGATGAAGTTCATGATGGACGAACGACGCACCCCCACTGCAAGAAAGGATCACGACCCCCATCATCTCGCTCTAACCCCTGCACAATGCCTGTAGGAGGCCAGCAAGACCGGTCACACGTCCAGGGCTCGGCAAGCGTGAATAAGCCATCTTGGCTGCGAAGAGAAGGTGCCCCTTGGGCACAGGAGCTCGGCGGAGGCAAAGGCACCCTCCCTGGTGGCCGTCGGGGTCAAGGAAGATGAGGAGTAGGAGCCACGCAAATCGCGGCTAGGGCGACCGCAGCAGGGCTGCACGAGGTTGAAGAAGATGGAGGCCCGTTGGATGATTATACCCCTTCTGGGTATGAAGAGCGGGTCTTTTAAGTGAAGGCAGAACGGTCTTTGCGTTATTATTTCCTAATCGGCTACGTTGCATGAAAGAGGTGACGTGGCGCTCAGTGATGGTCCAAGTAAGTAAATAATGCAAAATTCATATCTTTTTATTGGTAGCTCAGATGGATGCGTATAAAATATGAATCTTGCTCAAAAAATGCGAGGAATCCAATAAAAATAGATTTAGAAGCTAATTCCTCTTGCAATTTGAAAAGTAGTGGAAGTTATCAACTTTAATGCATTAATGATTAAGAAACCCTAATTTGAGATGATTAATGTATTAAGAAGGGTTTTATGGATTATTAAAGTTGATATTAACATGTTAATCATAAAAAGATACATTAAGATCGAAAAGGATGAACTTTGCATGTAATTGGTTTAATTTAGAGTTCCATGTACATGAATGAGCTTTAATGGGCCTTGAAACCCTAATGATAGTCATTGTGACTCTTAATGGCTTTAATTGTTCAAATTCATGAATAAGCTAAGATATGATGGTTCTAAGCTACTTCGAGTATAAGAGTTCCTAATTGTGGATAAATACCCTTAATATGGTAATTAGGGTTTTCTAATGGATTAAGGTGGAATTAATGATAAATAGAGTTCATATGTGAATTAGATCATAATGAACTATGAGTTGTTAATCTGGAAGGAACCAAAGATGATAATTAGGCCTAATGATCTTGTCATGAATTAAAAGGATAAAAATGGTAGTTTTAATGTAAAAGAGCATAATGGACTTAATTGATGGTTAATTGTGCCTTTAATCCAAAATTAAGGTTATATTTTGTTAAAAAGAAACCTTAATATCTTTCGTGAAGAGTAGATGAGATAATTAGGGTTTAAAAGAGTAAAAATGAAGAGGAACCCTAATTGCAATAGAAACCCTAAAAGTGGACTAGAAACCCTAGGAAGCGAGCTAGCTTTAATAGATCTTGATGGAATGATCAATGATAGGAAATTGTATGCATATTTCAGGATCATCTTGTGTTCTTGCTTGTTTACTGGATTTCTTGCTTAGTTGGATTATTCTGCACTCAAGTCAGCCTGATAGGTATGTGGTTAATTATGGTTAATCGCATTAGTTTCCTGAAGAGTTTCTCGGATGATTCATCGCATTGAATGCAACTTATCAGTTTGGATGTTCATACTTGCAAATCATAAAGTCACTATGATGATCACAACAATAATAGAAGTGTGTATTCTTGCACCTACATGCCACCCTGATGGATGATGCTAAACGGTCAAGCTCAGGAGGGAAGACCCATGCGCACCATGAGTGGTGACCCCAGACACCAAGCTCGGGATTGAGAAGGTGGTCTTTATAGAATGACTAATGGGCACTATGAGAGGTGACCTCAGGCACCAAGTTCGGGATTGAGAAGGTGGCCTTCAATCATTGGCAAAAGAGAAACCCTAAAGTGGGTATGCCAGGGTTAGGGCAAAAGCAGTGGAGAATGTCACACTGAAAGTGTAATTTAGCTTGTTAATTAACTCGATTGTGATATCTAGATTGTTAGCCATAATTGCAAAATTTTGGTTGTCCCCACATACTGACATATTCATTTATGCTGACCCACGTTTTGTTTGTCGGCATTTTAGGTACAAGATTGAAAAGGACAAATAGTAAAGTGGCATATGTGGAATTAAATAAGAATTAAAGTACAAAGGAGGATTAGTTAGAATAGACTCCAGATGTGGATAGAAGTAGATATCCAAGTTTTTGAAAAAGGTATGCAAAGTTTTATTTATACCAGATTTCAGTTTAGTTTGGTAGAATTTCATAATTATTACTGATTAATTGTTGAACCTTTGATCATGTTAATTGGGATAACGGCTATGACATTTTGGTCTCCCTTAATTGGGGCTTACCTGGAGGCGGGGTCGTTACATTTGGTATCAGAGCATCGGTTCCTCATTTAATCTTTAATAGTTATTTAATTTTACAAACTTTGTAGAACCCAAGGGAGTTATTAGAGAGGTGTCTAGAAAAGGATCACGTCTGGGGGCTGGCAATATTTTCCTCCGCACCGCTAGTCAGAATACGAGGACTCCCGAATTTTTGTGACTGCCTGGCCAATGTCTCAGGATTTGACTCAAAATAAGATACCTTTAGGACTCTCTCATCTTCTTCATCCCTTCTCAACTCAAATGTTGTTAAGGATTATAAGGATTAGGGTTTTCTTTCTTTCCTCACCCTCTCGAGGTATGGGTAAAGTTGATAAGGTTTAAGGAATCCTCCACCAAATTAATGAAAAGCATGTAAATAAGATGTCATGGACATAAGTTTAATAGTTTAAGCATAAACTAAAGAATAGTTGCATGCTTAGGCCGTATGACATGAGTTGTCATGCCCTCAAGAGAGACTTGAGGCTAGACCTTCTTGTCAGGAGGATGAGTAGAGAGAGTTAGTCTTAGAGGTAGAGACCTTCATTATAAGTAGAGATCTGGCACATCCTTTGAGGATGATGCTAACCCTAACCCTAAGTGGTGGTTAGAGAGAGAGATGGCATGATGGGTTAGATGTCATGATAGATCAGGTGTGTGGACATGCTTTTGGATGCCCATGATGTTATGAGCCATGTGAGGTTGAATTACCTAGTACCTTTGGTGACCCAACCCTGGAAAGGGTCGTGCATGTTAGAGTGAAGGATAGCTCCTTCAATGATGAGGTTAGTGAAGAACCTATAGAAACCCTATGGGCTTATGCGAGTAAGGGATAACATGCACCCAGAGTACATCAGTAGTGAGGGCAGTAGTTTGAAACTCTGGCCAGGAGAGTATGTTGGATGGTTTATGAGATAAGCATGAGGAGCTCTGGATAATCTTGAGCGAATGTAAGTTTGAACATAGGCTTCACCCATGTAGGGGTATGCTGTGAGTTTGATCCTTCATGGGGAGAGGACCACTAGTAGTAAGGATGTTTGTAGGGTTAGATCTAGAGAGAGAGAGAGAGAAGGACCCAAGAAAGAAGGTTGGAAGCTTAGACTCAAAGATATGAGGAACATTGGGGAGTTGAAGATGATGCGACCTAAGTGGATGGTTGCAGTTGCTTCATGCATGATCCCTGGAGGCAGAATATATCTTGGTTGCCTTTAGAGGAACTAAACCCTAGAAAGAGGATGAGGTTGTTAGTACCTATATGCAAATAGGTGCTTACCTTCTGAGCTAGGAAGAAGAGTTCCTTAGACCTGAAGAGGTTTAGTAAAAGATTGTGAGGCCTTATACCTAGTTGGTTGTCCTTGAGACGGACTCCACTTTGAAGTGTTGCTCAAGTAGAAGGATGACAGGAAGTGCATGTCATACCTTGTACATGTTTGGTTCGTGGTTAAGAGGTTGAGCATGAAGTTGGACACCCAAAAAGTGAACCTAAGGTTCCTAGGCCTAAGAAGGGAAGTGGTGTACCTGATGCTCATGATGAGATTTGAGTTTTTATATATTCGAGCATGGTACTCCTCATGTTTAGAGGAAAGGGAAACCCCATTAAGTCAAATGTATGTTTGATGAACCCCTCACAACTGAGTTGGTGACATGGGAAGGTATGTTCTTGGTCCAATGTTGAGGAATGAGAACAAGTATGACCTAGCATGGTTTAGTAGGTGGTCTGTTTGTGCCATAGTAGCTTTCTAGGGTTACTCATGATGTAAACCCTAGACATAAGGACGTTTGTGACCTTTGTTGCTATCAAGAGATAGTTTCCTCCCATCCTGGGAGAGGGACCCTTTTGTAGGATGTATACCAGCTTCTGTTGGTTTTAAAGTAACCTAAGGAGGTCTCGAGGGATCTTGTGAAGCTAAGTGAAAAGTACATAGTAAGAGAATGAACTTGTAGACCCATAGATAACCATCTCTAAGTGCACGTGGGTGTGTTACCATGGAGGTAACCGGTATGGGGCCTGACCAAGGTAAGCATGTCACCATGACCCCTATGAAAGGATGAGAGTCAGCCCAGGAATGCAGAGAGAGATGATGGAGACTTGGATAAGGTTCTAAGTTGTACATGTACTATGTTAAAATCCTAAGTCTATCCTAGGGTCAAGTAGGGATAAGACCGATGGAAGTAGGAGTTACCTAATTCCCTAGTTGCACATGACCATAGGGTCGAGAGGTAACAGCTATCATTGTCTGAGGGTCGTGGGTTAGGAGATTGATCACCTTCATGAACTCATGGGACCCAAAGGGAAGATGAGGAGGGCACTCTCTGGATGCATAAAGGAAGAGGGATGACCCCAAAAGTGTCGTCACCCTACAGACCTAGAGGAGATGACCAAGGATTGTGTGGTGACCCAAGTAGGTTAGAGACCAGTTTTCCATGGAAGTAACTTTGATATCAAGATGATTGTGATGTAGAGACATAAGTTGCACGTTTCAACTTAGTTTTGAAGGTGTACTGGCAATGTGGGATGTACCATCTCTACTCTTAGAATAGGAAGAACTTTGTGTTTGGATGGCTGCTGAATTCTTATTTCCTCTTGTTATGGGAGTGAGATATAGGACAGTACGCATGCCATACACCAAGGATAAAGATGATGTGAGTTGGAATGTTGCTATGAGGTATGAGGACAGAGACGATAACATACCCTTGTGGAGTGAACGATATGTGGATGGTTTACAAACATCAATAGAACTAAGGTGGTCATCTTTTGAGGATGTTTTTATCATGAACTATGTGGAATGTACGAGTCATACAAGGTTGAATTTGATAACCAAGAAGATGAGCTCCAAGTTTTCTTGTTCAAGATAGACCTAAAGCCCGAGATGAGATGATAAGTGAAATAGATGGAGGTTTATGTCTTCAACATTTCCTTACACATAAGTATGTGAAGTGGTTGAGATGCAGCTGCCTAGTTAGCTAGAGGATAGAAGAGGTTGTTAGGTTAACCCTAAGTTTGAAAAAGGAGATATGTTTGGGCTAACACTCAGATGTAACGAGAACTGTTGAACAAGTTAGTAGTTGTTTGGTTAGCCAGCCTAGGCCTTGATGCAATAAAAGGATGGTTGTAGAACCTCAGATGCACTTCTCTGGAAAGGAAGGTGATGAAACCCTGACTAGAGTGGTTTAGGGTTTCTGAGGAATCAATCTTGAGGAATCAATCTTGAGGAATCATGACATACAGGAGATCATGATTTTAAGTTCATCATACACCGTGGTACTACTAAGATAGTAAGTTGCAATAGTACATTGGATGCTTAAGATGAAGTTGCACGTGGTTTGTCACCATGCAAGCCAGGAGGTGAAGGATGAACACCAATAACCCTAAGAGTTGATGTAGAGGATAAAGAGTCCCCGAGAGGGAATGGGAGTTCATCACTATGGATGTTGTGGTAAGTCTCCCCTAGACCAAGGAAGGTCAAGATGCAATATGGGTTATGGTAGATCGCCTTACCTAGATGACATGAGAAAGAAAGAATATTGTCAAGGGATGGATCCAGTTGAACTACATATGAGAAAGAGATGGTTCAACTACACCATGATGTGAGTTCAAAAGTTCTTTATAACATAAAGATTCATTTCCATGAGGTGGAAGTAGATGAACTCGATGCTAGTACAGTTTATCACCCCTAACTAATGGTTAGTATGATCCAGACTAGAGGGTCTGATGAGAGCATGTGTGCTTGTTCAAAGTGATACATGGAGATAGTTCTTGTCCTCTGTAAGATGTGATGATAACCACCATAGCCAGTGTTGGGATGTAAATAAGCTCTGTAAGGGAGGTTGTGTCGGTCACCACTTCATTAAGATGATGTTGGTGAAGGGACCTCGTGAAGGTCAAAAAAAGAACCACAGTGTGTGCAGATGAAGTTGCTTTGATCGTGCAATGGCTGAGAGAGAGCCCAGGGGCGACATGAGTCGTGAGCTGATGCAAAGTAGACTGACATGCAGTTCACTATGGGAGAGTATGTGATGTGAAAATCCGACCCCTCTAAGCTACAGTTGAGAAAGTTGAGTCCCCCATATATGGGTCCATTTGATATGGATTGGTGGAGATGGTTGCGTTTAGCCTTACCCCTCAAGATAACATGATGTATAATATGTTCCATGAGTTTGATCTAGAGCACTATGTGAGGTACCCAAGCCATGTGCTGAGCCATGAACATATTCAACTTTATGAGAGGCTGAAATGTCCTGAGTCGCCTATAAGGGTACGATATACCAAGGTGAGAGAGAACTCAGATGGAAGAATATGAGATGATAAAGGTTCTTGGGAAGCACCATGGAAAGGGTGAGGCCACATGGGAGCCATGATGGACGTAAGAAAGGCTTGTCATGTTTGTTTGTGTGTCTGGTGGAATTTTGAGGGCAAAATTCCTATAAGAGGGGAAGGATGTTACAACCCCAATTTTTAGGTTCTTTTGGTGAGAAATGTAATTTCTCCTATTAAAGATATTTGAACAAATAATGATATAATTTTTTTTGAATAAAATGATTTCATTTACAATAGCCTTGTTGGTTGTTTTGTGGGATTTATTGTCTATTCGGCCCAATAACAAGGAAAAGACAAAGGAAACTCCATTATTAAATGAGTAAATAAGAAAATGGAGAAAAGAAAGATGTAGAAATCTCTAGAAGGTAAAGGAATGTAATCCAAAGTTGGATTTCATGCCTCTTGGGTTCCTTGGGTTCCAAGGAGTCCAAAGTTGCAAAGATAATGCAACAAGAAAAGAAAAGATCAATCAAATATTTCCTTATTAAGAAAGCAATTGGAGACAATGATAAAATATGGGAAATAAGTGGAAAGAGGTAAGATTGAGTCATCCTTGATGGATTTTCGTATCCATAAGGCTTCTAATATTAAAAGGAATTCCACTAAGGAAAATAAAAAGAGAGATAAAGAGAAATCCTCAAAAAGAGATATTTTACTAAAGAAATAAAAAGGATAATGAGAAATAATGGATATAGATGCATCGAGAAGGATAATGAGTATCCACTAAAAAGGATTTTGAAATATTAGAGTTTCTTGGGGTCCAAGGAGTCCCAATGGAGAAAAAGAAAGAGAAAATACCAATAATACAAAAAAGAGGATAATGTGATACATAATTAATGAATTTTGTGGCATTGTTAAAAAGGAGGTATTTTCTACTAAAGAAAATATAATTTCGTGCCAATGGATTAAAAGTCAAGCATAAAGAGAATAAGAGAGAGAATTTTCGAATTCCTAAATATCCAAAGAACATGGTTTATTAAGAAGATAATTAGGAGAGAGAAGTTTGCTTCTTAATGAAGGAACTTGGGTTCCTATTGGGAAATGAACTTACTAACTCGTGGATGAACACCTTAGGGCATGGATACCCTCCCCTATATAAGGGGTAGACCCTCTGGTTCGAGTTCAAGAGAGATCCCACGCACCCCTCCCTCCCTTCTTCTTATTCCTTGCATGCAAACCCTAACCAAGGGGGGTAGTCCAACCCCTGGAGCAACGAGAAGCCATGACGAAGTTCATGATGGATGAACAACGCACCCCCACCGCTAGAAAGGATCATGACCCCCATCGTCTCTCTAACCCCTACACAACGCCTGCAGGAGGTCAGCAAGACCGGCCGCACATCCAAGGCTTGACAAGCTTGAACACACCATCTTGGCTGTGAAGAGAAGGCGCCCCTTGGGCACAGGAGCTTGGCAGAGGCAAAGGCACCCTCCCTGGTGGTTGTTGGGGTCTGGGAAGAGGAGGAGCAGCCACGCAAATCGCGGCTAGGGCGACTGCAGTAGGGTTGTGTGAGGTTGAAGAAAACAGAGGGTCGTTGGACGATTATACCCCTTATGGGTATGAAGAGTGGGTCTTTTAAGTGAGGGCAGAACGTTCTTTGTTTTATGTTTTCCTAATCGGCTATGTTGCATGAAAGAGGTTACGTGGGGCTCAGTGATTGGTCCAAGTAAGTAAATAATGCAAAATTCATATCTTTTTATTGGTAGCTCGGTTGGATGCATATAAAATATGAATCTTGATCAAAAAAATATGAGGAATCCAATAAAAATAGATTTAGAACCTAATTCCTATTGCAATTCGAAAAGTAGTGGAAGTTATCAACTTTAATGCATTAATGATTAAGAAACCCTAATTTGAGATGATTAATATATTAAGAAGGGTTTTATGGATGATTAAAGTTGATATTAACATGTTAATCATAAAAAGATACATTAAGATCGAAAAGGATGAACTTTGCATGTAATTGGTTTAATTTAGAGTTCCATGTACATGAATGAGCTTTAATGGGTCTTGAAACCCTAATGATAGTCATTGTGACTCTTAATGGCTTTAATTGTTCAAATTCATGAATAAGCTGAGATATGATGGTTCTAAGCTATTTCGAGTTTAAGAGTTCCTAATTGTGGATAAATACCCTTAATATAATAATTAGGGTTTTCTAATGGATTAAGGTGGAATTAACGATAAATAGAGCTCATATGTGAATTAGATCATAATGAACTATGAGTTGTTAATCCGGAAGGAACCAAAGATGATAATTAGGCCTAATGATCTTGACATGAATTAGAAGGATAAAAATGGTAGTTTTAATGTAAAAGAGCATAATGGACTTAATTGATGGTTAATTGTGCCTTTAATCCAAAATTAAGGTTATATGTTGTTAAAAGGTAACCTTAATATATTTTGTGAAGAATAGATGAAAATGAAGAGGAACCCTAATTGCAATAGAAACCCTAAAAGTGGACTAGAAACCCTAGGAAGCGAGCTAGGTTTAATAGATCTTTATGGCATGATCAATGATAGGAAATTGTACGCATATTTCAGGATCACCTTGTGTGCTTGCTTGTCTACTGGATTTCTTGCTTAGTTGGATTATTCTGCACTCAAGTCATCCTGATAGGTATGTGGTTAATTATGGTTAATCGCATTAGTTTCCCGATGAGTTTCCTGGATGATTCATCGCATTGAATGCAACTTATCAGTTTGGATGTTCATACTTGCAAATCATAAAGTCACTATGATTATCACAACAATAATAGAAGTGTGTATTCTCACACCTACATGCCACCTTGATGGATGATGCCAAAAGGTCAAGCCCAGGAGGGAAGAGCCATGGGCACCATGAGTGGTGACCCCAGACACCAAGCTCGGGATTGAGAAGGTGGTCTTTATAGAATGAATAATGGGCACTATGAGAGGTGACCCCAGGCACCAAGCTCGGGATTGAGAAGGTGGCCTTCAGTCATTGGTAAAAGAGAAACCCTAAGGTGGGTATGCCAGGGTTAGGGCAAAAGCGGTGGAGAATGTCACACTGAAAGTGTAATTTGGCTTGTTAATTAACTCGATTGTGATATCTAGATTGTTAGCCATAATTGTGAAATTTTGGTTGTCCCCACATACCGGCATATTCATTTATGTTGACCGACATTTTGTTTGTCGACATTTTAGGTACAAGATTGAAAAGGAAAAACAGTAAAGTGGCATATGTGGAATTGAATAAGAATTGAAGTACAAAGGAAGATTAGTTAGAATAGACTCCAGATGTGGATAGAAGTAGATATCCAAGTTTTTGAAAAAGGTATGCAAAGTTTTATTTATACCAGATTTTAGTTTAGTTTGGTAGAATTTCATAATTGTTACAGATTAATTGTTGAGCCTTTGATGTTATTAATTGGGATAAAGGCTCTGACCTTTTGGTCTCCCTTAATTGGGGGTTACCGGGAGGCGGGGTCGTTACAAAATCCAAGCAGCAACTCAACAAGTTGAGTTACAAAAAGGCCTTAGAGAATTCTCAATCCCTAAAGTTGTTTATGTTCATCACCCAGTACAACCTCCTCCCATCAACGCTCTGAATTTTGAGATAAGAGCACTTTGGGTTACACTGCTTCATAATAGCCCTTTTTATGGTAAACAAGGAGAAGATAGTCAAGAACATCTTCTAAGGTTTATAGATCTATGTGCTATGACAAAGTAGAATGGAGTCACAGATGATGCCATAAGACTCTGTCTCTTCAAATATTCTCTTGCTGATAGAGCCATGAGTTGGTATAATTCCTTGCAATGCGAACCCATCACCACTTGGGAACAACTTCAAAATGTTTTCCTGGAGAAATTATATCCTCCTTCTCTCACCTATGAAATTAGGGGCCGAATAACACAATTCACTCAGGTCCCTGGTGAAACCCTTGCAGAAGCATGGGAAAGTTATAAAGAGCTCCTACACAAGTGTCCACATCATGGCATTTCTAAGAATCAACTCATCAGAATCTTTTATAGGGGTGTGGATGATGATATCAAGAAGTTCTTAGACTCCTCATCTGGAAGAAACTTTATGCGTAAAAGTTATGATAGCGCATGGAAGGTTGTTACCCTTGGAGCTAAAAACCAAGCTAATTGGGGTAGACCCGTAATTAAAGGAGTGTTGAAGGTTGCTATGGAAAAAGCTACTCCTGAGTACAAGTCTATTGCTGAGTCTCTAAAGCTTTTAGTTTCCAAGAAATACCAACTTGAATCATCTTTTTCCGCCTATGAAAGAAGACACTCACCCCCTCGACAACAAGAACAAATTAAGTCAGCTTCACTGTTCTGTGAAGCATGTAAGGGTACTGATCATTTTACTCTAGCATGTAATATCCTATATGATGTTGTTCTGGGCAATACTTGTGCCCAAGGAGATAATGGCCAAATGGAAAATCTGAATGCTATCAACATTATCCCTGGACAGAGGTATTATAATCCGAATCAGAATAGGAACCATCAGGATTCCAGTATAACTAACAACAAAATTTCGGAAAAATCCTTCAGGAGCGGAAAAATCACGACAACTTGGTTCAAATAATCAACAACGAGGCCCACCAGGATTCCAGTATAACTAACAACAAAATTTCGGAAATCAAGGGAACTTTAGAGGTAACTTCTAGAATAGAAACTACAACAATTCTCAGTTCCAGAATCCCAACCAAGTCCCCTATCAACAACAACAACAAGGGCCACAAGTCGGTCCCATCTCTCCCGATGACAAACTATCAGCCATTGAGAAGGTGTTGCATTCGCAGCAGACTATGATAGCTAACCAGCAAGCCCATCAGAAGGCTATTGAATCTCAACTAGCTCAACTTTCAACTAGCCTCAAGCCACCTGCTGGAACTTTTGTTGGCCAACCAGAGAACAATCCTAAGCATCATGAACAATTGAAGGCTATTACCACCAGGTCCGGGAAAGAATACTCTGACCCCCCTTCCAAGATACCAATAGTAGCAACAAACTATGATGACTTTGTGAATGTCCAAGACTCTACAATACCTGAGTCTCAACCGAAGGAACCACCAACCACTGATAAGACAGACAAAGCAAGATTGGAGGAATCAATTGTTGCAGAGGCAGAAGACACACCTGAGTTGGATGTGCTGGTGTACAACCCTCGTCCTCTTATCCCAGCTCATTTGAAGCAGACAAAGCTTGATACTCAGTTCAACAAGTTCAAGGAAGCTATGAAGAAGCTTCATGTTGATATACCCTTCCTAGATGCTCTGGATGAGATACCAGTCTAGACAAAATACTTAAAAAGTCTCTCCTCACAAGGAAGTATATAAATGAATAATATGAGATACTCAAGTTAGCAACAACAACTTTCGATATCATCTAGATCAAGATGCCCAAGAAGTAGAAAGATCTGGGATCCTTTGGGATTTCATGCCATATCGGTGACTCTTCATGTAAGAAGGGATTGGCCAATCTCGGTGCTAGAATCTCTATTATGCCACTTAGCCTTTGCAAGAGGCTAGGGTTTGCAGAACTACTCCCAACTGGCATGACCATAAATCTTGCAGATAACTCCATGACTCTTCCCTTGGGAATCATTGAATATGTCCCAGTCAAGGTAGGAAAAGACTCTTATGTCCCATGTGACTTTGTCATCATGGACATCAAGGAAGATGCCAGATACCCTCTTATCTTTGGTTGTTCATTCCTTGCCACTGCGAGAGCTATGATTGATGTGGAAGCAGGAACCTTGTTGCTCAGACTAGGTAAAGAAACCCTCGAGTTTAAAGTTTTTGAAAGCATGTGAAGACTGAGCATGCAGGAAGAAGTCTATTTGATTGATTGTATATCACTCCTCACATAAGAGGAGTATGAACAAGATGATCCTTTAGAAGTGTCTCTTACAAACCCATCTGCTAACAACTCCATTGACGAACAAGTCAAAGATTGTGTTCTTCACCTCAACACTGTCGAAGAAGATTCGGAAGCCAAATTCAAGGAACTCAAGGTTGTGAATGCAACTGAAGAGTAGTGCGAGAAGCCAAGAGCCCCTGAAATGAAGCCCCTGCCCGAGGGACTAAAGTACATGTTTTTGGACGATCTCAAGGTTTGTCCAGTTATTATAAATTCTGATCTAACGGCCGAACAAGAAGATAAACTCCTAAAAGAATTAAAAGAAAGAAGGAAAGCTATCGGCTACAAGATGAGTGATCTCACTGGGGTCAGTCAAGCACTTTGCATGCACAAGATCCCTATGGTGGAAGACCACAAGCTGACTGTTGAACATCAACAAAAGCTTAATCTAAATATGAAGGAAGTTGTCCGCCATGAAGTCATTAAATTGCTTACTACCGGAGTCATCTATACTATATCTTACTCACCATGGGTGAGTCCTGTACATGTTGTCCCAAAGAAGGGTGGCACTATTGTGATATGGAATGAAGACAATGAACTCATCCCCACTCAAACAGTTACCGGGTAGAGGATGTGTATCGATTATAGGAAGTTGAACAAGGCAACACGCAAAGATCATTTCCCGATGCCTTTTCTAGATCAAGTCTTAGAGCGATTGGCTCACCAGGAATATTTTTGCTATCTCGACGGTTACTCTGGATTCTATCAAATTCCTATACATCTAGATGACCAAGAGAAAACTACTTTCACTTGCCCCTTTGGAACATACGCCTTTAGAAGGATGCCATTCGGGCTATGTAATGCACTTGCAACCTTCCAACGCTGCATGGCAGCCATATTTGTTGGTCTTACCGAAACTATTATGGAGGTTTTTATGGATGATTTTTCTGTATATGGGGATTCATATGACTCATGCCTAAAACACCTCTCCCTGGTCCTCAAACGATGCGAAGAAGCACATCTAGCGCTAAATTGGGAGAAGTGTCACTTTATGGTAAAAGAAGGCATTGTCCTTGGCAATAGGGTCAGTAACTGAGGAATTGAAGTGGACAACGCCAAAATTGAAGTGATCTCTAAACTCTCTATCCCAACCAATATAAGAGATGTTCGGGCATTCCTTGGTCATGCAGGCTTTTATAGAAGGTTTATCAAAGAGTTCTCTAAGATAACCAAGCCCATGACCAACTTGTTACTAAAGGATGTTGATTTCTATTTTGATGAAGAATGCATCAAAAGTTTCAACAACCTGAAGCATGCTCTTACAACAATGCCCATCATCCGAGCTCCAGATTGGGATCACCCATTTAAAATTATGTGTGATGCCAGTGATTTTGTAGCCGGTGCCATTTTAGGCCAATGTATAGAAAAGAAACATCATGTCATCTACTATGCATCGAAGACCCTTGACGAAGCTCAGAGGAATTATGCAACTACTAAGAAGGAACTCCTAGTAGTCATGTATGCCTTTGACAAGTTCAGATCCTACCTCATTGGTTCGAAGGTCGTTGTCAATACAGATCATGCTGCTATTTGTTACCTCCTAAAAAAGAAAGATGCAAAACCTAGGCTGATAAGATGGATTCTCCTATTGCAAGAATTTGATCTAGAGATAAGAGATAAGAAAGGTACAGATAATGTTGTAGCAGACCACCTCAGTCGTATCCACACTCTGGAAATTGAGAAGAACCCAATTAATGACTCTCTTCTAGATGACCAGCTCATGAAAGTCTCAGAAGCTACTCCTTGGTACTCAGACTATGTGAACTACCTTGCAGCCAGTGCCATCCACCCTAAATGTACTGGCAATGCATTGAAGAAATTCATGCATGATGTGAGGCAATATCACTGGGATGAGCCATACCTCTTTAAGCTCTGTGTTGATGGTCTCTACAGACATTGTATAGCTGAGGAAGAAGCTCATCTTATTTTAGAGCAATGCCACTCAGGCCCAGTTGGAGGCCATATGAGTTCTAAGAAAACCGCTTTGAAGGTTTTGCAATGTGGCTTCTTTTGGCCAACCATATCCAAAGATGCTTACAACTTTGTTTTATCGTGTGACAAGTGTCATAGAACGGGAAACATTATGAAAAGAGATGAGATGCCACTTAAGCTATGGCAAGAAGTAGAGATTTTTTATGTTTGGGGAGTGGACTACATGGGTCCATTCCCATCCTTGCATGGAGTCTGCTACATCCTGGTTGCGGCTGATTATGTCTCCAAATGGGTAGAGGCAATACCAACGGTTACTAGCGATTCAAAACCCATCATCAAAATGTTCAAAGATATTATTCTTCCCCATTTTGGAATCCCACGAACTGTGATATCCGACGGAGGTTCTCATTTTCTGGAAAGAAGCTTTGAAGCGTTGTTAAGGAAATATGGTGTTACGCACAAGGTAGCCTCCCCCTACCACCCACAAACAAGTGGGTAGGTAGAGGTTTCGAATCGTCAACTCAAAGTTTTCCTGGAAAAGACAGTAGGACGCAACCGAAAGGATTGGTCAGTGAAAATCAATGATGCTTTATGGGCCTACCAAACCGCATTCAAAACTCCTCTTGGAACAACACCCTTCAGACTCATCTATGGAGAATCATGTCACTTGCACGTGGAACTAGAACATAAAGCATGGTGGGCAATAAAACAGCTGAATTTTGACATTAAGAAAGATGGCAAAGCTAGGATTCTGCAACTTCAAGAGTTAGAAGAACTCTGGATGGCAGCTTATGAGAATGCACGAATCTACAAGGAACGCACGAAACTTTGGCATGATGGTCATATGAAGAGGAAGGACATTCAAGTGGGAGACCAAGTTCTACTGTTCAACTCGAGACTGAGGTTATTCCCAGGGAAACTCTGTTCTCGATGGTCTGGACCCTACATTGTCAAGAGTATCTACCCGCATGGTGCTTTTGTTTTATGGAGTGAACACTCAGGAGAATTTATAGCTAATGGTCAATGCTTGAAGAGATGTTTCACCTCTATTGACATAGGCACTGAAGCAATGTTGGATCTCTCTAAACCAACATTTCTAGCAAAAAAATGAAGAAATCAAGTCGAGCCAATGACATAAAACAAAGGCACTTGTCGGGAGGCAACCCGATCTTTAACTTAGTTTTTCTTTTCAGCTTTGAATTAGACAATTTTGCACCCAGTAGATAATACATTGCAAGATGCAATCTTAAGTTTTGATAGTTTCCATTTTTGAGATTTCAGATGGAGGACGCGTCGCCGAAAGGAATGCAACCACATCCATTGGACCAACCAGCACAAGTTTCCCCCTCCATCTCGGATTTAGAGTTTACTCGGGATGAGCAAATTTCTAAGTTCGGGGTGGAGGGTGGGTGGTGTGTAGTTTACTTTCCACCCTCTCCTATCGGTTTCAGACTTAAGATTTCATCGTTGCAATTTTGAGCAAAAATTTTCAAAATTTTCAAAAAAAATCAAAAATTTGAAGTTTTCAAAGTAGTTTTGTATAGAAACTTGATGCAGTTTTGACATTTTTGTTTCAATCAAAGTCATTACCTAGCCGGCTATCCCATTTTTCCATGCAGTTTTGAATCATTATACCCTCCTTATTCAAAGCAAAGCCTCAAGGGGGATAATTTCTAAAACTAGCCAATGGTTAGAAATCATCGTGTGAAGCTTATGAATCCTAACATCATGATCAGTTAAAATGGAAATTATCTGTCGAACTAAGAGGGATCAAACACATCGTGCTTCCTAACTGACTAGTGGAACAATAGCATAGAATCACCACCGGATCCTCATCAAGTCATTATTTGAGCAGAGTAAAATAAGGAGAACAACTCGGTGCACAAAATTATTAATCAAGTTGCATTCTGATCTGAACTCTCTTCTACGCTTCTTCTACCATCTTCTTACCCCTCCATCCATCAAACAGAAACAAAAATAGCCAATATAGTGCCAAACCCTAAGTTCGTGGTGGCACACCCTCTCTCTCTTTTCGCTTCTTCCATACCCCTTGCTATGTAATAGGGGTGTATCACCAAGAAAAGATGTCAATGTACACACAAAAAATGCAATCTCGAGTCGAATAGAGGATAGATTCACACAAAAAAAATGGAATCAATGAAATTGCAACCATATAATAAAAATCTCGAGTCGAATAGAGAAGAGATTTATTTCTTCCTTCCACACCACCCTTCACTCCCTTTTCCACCTAAAGGCACAATGAATGCCTACGCTTACCAAATTCCTAAAAATACCAGTGTCAGATCAGGTGCACACTTGTTGTTATACTGGTACCTCTGGACTCGTACAAAACTCTTAGACATACTTGATGTTGGAAAAAGTAGGGAGCAAGTGATGTTGGAAAACAAACTCAGGAATGAAGATATTGTAAGATGTGTTCAGTGGTCTCAGGAAGTTGAGTTTCTTAGTCATACAGAGTAGAGAAGAAACAATCGTGATGTGAAGATGAGGCAATCACGTGAGTTGAAAGTATCCATTTGGCAACTATTTCAGATTTTGTGTTACTCGAGAACGAGCAACGTTTAAGTTCAAGGTATTTTGATGAATGCATATTCATCCGGGCTCAAGCACCTCATTTGGCCCAGTTTTGCTTACATTCTCGTGCTTATCGACCATATCTTCTAACATTTGATTCATTTTGGTTTAATCGGATTTATCCCTATTTTTATTGAATTTTTGCACCTTTTTTGCAGGTCAAATCGGGCATCGGGCCCAAGTTCTGGGTCCATTTCTCTTTTTTGGGCTTTTCTTGGTGCTGGGTCAACGTGGTCAACGACTCGCTATGGCCAGCTCCCTTCTTTTCCCTCCCACGGACGGCCTTTCCTTTCTCTCCAGCCGTTGGGCCCCACCTCCATCTTGATCACGATCCACCCTAAACAACCGCCGTTGCCTTTCCAAGTCAGGGACCGCGACCTCCCTTCTCATGGTCCTGGGATCGTCTACCCTAGCACTACAGCAGCACCACGATCACGGTGCCCATCACCAACCGCGATCTGCCCTGATCACACCCGCGACTTTCCTCTCTGCAGACTGCGACCAACTCCCCTCATAACCCCTACACCCGCGATCTGCTTCCCATCTACACCGCGATCGCGGTGTCTCTCACCAACTGGATCACAATCGTCCATCTCCCACATGCATCGTCATCCGTTTCCAATACCACAACCATCCGCCTCTGCTGATCGCGACTCCCCTGAATGCTCCCACCCTGCCGCTTCTTGTTCGCGGTCCTCTGCCTACCAACCGCGATCACCTTCACGACTTCACCAGCAACGCTCAACACCGCGACATCTGTTACAACCCGCGGTCACAACAGCCCTCCGCTCGCGATCTGCACCGCCCGCCACCATCGCGGCCCGCAGCTACCGTCCACCGCGACCACCAACACCACGGTGGTATCCCTTATACATGCTGCTGACCGCGACCTCTGCTTCCGCACTTCTCCTCCCTATAGCACGAGTGTGGTGTCCCTCTCCATCGATCGCGATCATCGCCTGCTGTCCTTTCCTCAAACATCGCGACCTGCAACGTCGCCATTTCCTTCTTTGTTCGCGACTTCATCGCTTCAAGCAGCCGTCGTCAACACAGCCACCTTCAGGTCGTGATCTCCGCCTCCTGTCATCAAGTTGTGATCTAGTTGCCTCTCTCAGCACCAACAACCAACGTCACCGCGACCTGCGGTTCCCTTCCTCTCCGCGATCAGCACCATCGTGGTCTTCTTCTCCACTACTGCCCACTGCGATCTCGACCAGCAGCACACAGCAAGGGACCTCACATGCAGTTCATCATGATCACAACCACGGTCAGAGTGCAGTCGCATCGCGACCTGGGCATGCGATCAACAATGGTGACTGTGACCAAGCCTAGAGAACAGACCTTGATCAGTTGCCAAAGAGTCACCACACCCGCGGTCCACAAGACCTCAACCAAGGTCCCTTCCTCCTATTCACTTAACCAAACGTGCATACAGCACTCCCTGCCTAGTTGTGCCTATAAATAGGACCATGCCCCCTCACTCAAAAAGAGAGCCCTCTCCAGACGTCGTTAGGCTGCAGGTCTGTCCTGAGCCTAAGGAGACGGTCTCCTCCACAGCCAGGCTGCGCCTAAGAAGCGTTCGACCCCTGGTGCAAGCCACTCCATCCATCCAGATCTAGATCCAGATCTAGATCTGTTGCATCCATCTATCTGCTCCATCCGCCGCTATCACGTCCACGAGCTGCTCCTACTACGAGTGAGGACTACGAGAAGAGAGAGAAGGTGGAGAGCGAAGATCTTCCCCGTCTGCCATGGTGTTCTTCCCTCCTCATCCAGATCTGCCCCGACGTTGTGTAGAGGACCATTTCTCCACCAAGTTGTGGTCATCTTCTTCACCATGCTCACAGCGGAATCCTCTCTCTCTCTCTTATCATTCTTGTTTCTCTCACTATGAGCGAGTAGTTTCCTTTTGCTGGTGTGCGGGGACTAGCCTCGTTGCCCATGCTTTCATGTCCGTTTGTTAAACATTCTAAGGCTTGTATATAACTTCTCATTTTGTTGTTAATCGTCGATGTGTGCTTGTTGATTGATCACCTGCTTGCATTTATCTTATTCTTCTCCTATGTTGCGAGAACTTCAATATGTAGGATTTGAATGTCGATTAACGCGGTTGACTCCCAAACTAGAAATAGAATGGGATTCCTTGAGGTCGTAAGTGTATCATCTGTGAGGGGACGAGTTGTCTAGCCCACGGTGACGCTTCTATGTGCCTAACGCCTATATAGGGGGCCCACAACTTCAGTTGGATTTCTGTATCTTCAGAACCGTAAGTGCATGATCCGGATGGCGATGAGACATCTGATGCCTAAGGTGATGCTTATGTGGACCTAAACATCCCTTAGGGAGGGTTCACAGTAGTTCTATTTGGATAGTTATATCTTGCCTAGATGTTTGTGTTTGGATGTGTTTGCATGTGTAGCGGTGGTGAAACCTGGGACCATCCCAGTGATTCCCATCATTAATCTTTAATCAACTTTTAATCATGCTCTTTACTTTCCTTGCATTTAGTTTAATTAAACTCAAATCAACCAACCTTGTTCTAAATATTAGTCTTGATTCAACTAGATTTGACTAGTAAAAGATTCTTAAAAACGTTGTCCCTTGGGATTCGATCCTCAACTATAATGCGATAAGACTTGTCCACTTGCGGGTGGTATTATTGCACAAGGTTTTGGTAAAAGCTCAGGGATTTCAACCCTGAGTGAGTTTTTTAGTGCGATAATATTCCACATCACCACATAATCCCAGACTAGTGTGTGTATATATATATATATATATATATATATATATATATATATATATATATATATATATATATATATATATATATATATATATACACACACACATATATATACATATACATGCAATTTACACATATTGCCCTAAATTAAAGTGCTTTTATGGTGGATGTGTAGCATGGTTATTGGAAATAACCCAATATATGTGGATGGTTTGGTTTTTATTCATGTTGTATCTTGGTTTGCATACTAAGCCTCTACCTTCATATTTCCAATGTAAAGTTTTCTCTTTCCTACCTTTTCCCCCATCAAATGTAACTCAAGGTTTTCCTTTACAATGTAATAATAGTAGCAATAGGATAGTTTCCTTTTACACAACAATGAAGATGAAGATCAACATCAGGCGAGATGACTGTCCCACAGGAACAAGATGACCGTCTGGAGGACCGAGGAGGATAGATTATAGGAGTGACTCGACCATCTGGTGGACCCAGTGAAGTATCTGGAGGTGTCCAGATATTGGTTATACATGAGGCCAGTCGGTCGTTTCAGGAATAGAACTAACCGGCCAAAAGACGAGACGACCAGTTCAAGGGTTGAACCGATCTACCCATATTGTCAAGTACATATCTACACCAATAGTAGGTTCATACATATGATGTGATGATTGACCTAGATGGTAGTAATTCGTTGTGGCTCCAAGTAATTACAAGTAGAACCATCACTTTTTGTTTAATATTGCATGTCTACATTGTGGGATATTGAATGTATATGATATGTACTACATACAATATATGTATATATATATATATAAATATAAATCTCTCAAATCAAACATATTAAGTCTAAGATGATTTCTAAAAAAGGCACATGTGAAAAGCCTAGTCGACCAAGCGTAGGTTATGACAAAGCATGGTGTGTCGTCTATCTCTTGGAAGTGTGATGGTGATAGTGTAGGTTTCACCAAAGCGGGGTGCATTCTTATCGTGTCAGCTTTTAGAATAGACTTAACTGGTGATCATAGAGCATCTAGGCCCAGAGGCATGCAGATAATTATGGCAAGGAGTTGTGCATGTTATCTATCAAAAATTACACATGATATAATTGGAAAGTTACCTACCTTGATGATTAATTGTGTTTTGCGGTGTTGGTCGGGCCATAGTTTGAATTGTCTTGGATCTTGCTCATTAGAAAATTGATTCTCTGCAATTTCTAAAATTGATACTTGAGGTTTTCAATTTGATCAAAATAATGAGAGTGGTAGTTAATTGAAGACCTAATCAATATCATCAAAGTTGTAATCAAATCAAATTGAAATAAGTTTTTGACAAAATTGCAATTCTTTTGTAGAATCAAATGGCAACAAACAACAAACACTTTTCTCTGTGATCGGTCCTTGAGAAGGACAAGCGAATTGGGAACAACTTTCATGACTGGTTTAGGACACTAAGAATCATTCTCACTCAAGAGTGTAAGCTCTATTCCTCGAGATGCCAGAACCAGAGGAGCCCCTTCCCAATGCACCAAGGGCTGACAGGGATGCTTACAAGAAGCATACTGATGACATCGTCGATGTCAAATGTCTGATAATATGCTCCATGAACTATGAGTTGGAGATTTAGCATGAGAACATGGATGTGATTGAGATGGTTACACATCTCAAGAACATGTTCCAAGATCAGGCAAGGCAAAAGAGATATGATGTCTCCAATGCGTTATTCAAATGCAACATGGTAGAGGGAGACCCAGTAGGTCCTCATGTGCTCAAGCTTATTGGGTATGTGGAGAACCTAGATAGACTGGGATTTCCTTTAGGCTAAGAGTTGGCCACTGACATGATTTTGCAGTCCCTGCAAGAGTCATATAGTCAGTTTGTCATGAAATACAACATGAACGACTTTGACAAACTGTTGACAGAGTTGTTGGGCATGTTGAGAACAGTAGAGGCATGGAGGAAGAAAGACAATCCCAAGTCTGTGATGATGATCAGCAAGACTAATGGAAGTCTAAATCCAAAGGCAAAGCTAAGAAGAGTTCTAAAGCTAGACAAAAGCCCAAGTCTTCAATTCTCAAGGCAAAAGGAGTGAAGAAAATAGGTGATTGTCACCATTTTCACTGGCCTGGACATTGGAAGAGAAATTGCCCCTCTGGTTAGAGGAATTGAAGAAGAAGAAGGAAGGCATTGAGGCCTCCACTTTAGGTATACACATTATAAGACAAATTTCTTTACTTTTTCATCTTGGTATATGATACCATATATTGATCTGACATACTTGATGTGCAGGATAATTGCCAAGGAACGAATGTTATAGATAATTGTTTGTACTTCATTTTATTTACTGGCAATATGGTGATATGTACTCAGTAAAATACAAATATAATTATCTTGAAGCATTCAAGAAGATTATAAATGAAGTATAACTTTGATAAAAGTATTAAGAAACTTTGATGAGATCAAATCTTGAAATACTTTACATCAATCCCTTGAGAACCTTAAGGATAGAAATGTGATAATGCATCACAAGTAAAGTCCATATAAACATGATGATGTGTCAGAATAAAGGAATCATATCATAAAGAGTTATGATATAATTATTAACTGTCTAAATCTTATTACATCCTCATTAATATATACCTATCACTAAATAATGTATTGTTTAAATGGTTTATAAGACATCATATATGATACGATATGGGAATGTCCCAATATGTCTAAATGGGAAAACCAACATTGAGAAAATAGTTTCTTAAGAAGGGTTTGTCCAAGAACCATGATTGTTGAAATACTACCAATCCAATAACAAAAGTGTTTTGTTGATAGCATAACTAAGTTCCTATAGAATCAGTGGGTGTAAAAGTAGAACTCAAAATATTCAAGGTCAACTAAGAGGTACAGTGGTGTTTTAGAATCACAAAGTTCATCATGTAACACTGAAAAAATAGTTCTACAAGATGATATCTAAGATTGGTGGATTGGACAGCTCAGACAAGGTTGATCATAATAAGATGAGTCAACTAATCAACTAGAAACTATTAGGAACCATAATTTGAGTAATGGCTTAAGGCCATTTTGGAGTTCATGTAAACGAACAATGTCGGACCTTGATAGTGCCACCCTAAAGGGTAAACCTGAAGGGTGCAATTGGGTCTTGTGATAAATACCTACATGGACAACATAAAAGAAAAAAAATGGTTGAAAAGTTTTTCAAATCAGTTCAAGTTGTTGAACATGATAGAAATTTATTTACCAATTATCATGCTTGTTGTTGTAGTTAAAATAGACTATGAAATTTGGCATATGAAGTTTAGACCAGAATCCTTAAAAGGAATACATAGGAGGATGTGTATGTGAGACAACCTAAAAGGATTTTATAACTTCATGAATGCAAATAAAGTCTATAAACTACAAAGTTCAATCTGGAATTGAAACAAGCATAACAGAGATGGAATCTTTTGACTTCACAAGATAGTCAAAGAGTTTTGCTTGAATCAAGGTAAAAGAAGAAATCTGTGATTACAAAATATTTAGTGGGATCATATATGAATTTTTTGCATGTGATGAGGAATAACATCTCAATATTGTGAATATTGAGAACTAGCAGAAAATCGCCTTCAGCAATGAAGAATTAGGTGAAATGTCCTATGAGATAGGAATCAAAACCCATAGAGATAGTTCTTGAAAAGTTTCATAATGAAAGTTGAGCACATATAATACCAAGATGTTGAAAGAATTCAACATTAAGGATTCAATGAGAGAGAATCTAGATTTGTCTCTCATGATTCATATATTTCAATTCTTATGAAGAATGGAAATATCATAGATAAGATAACATATGTTGTAGCAGTGCATCTATTAGGAATGCTACAAAAGTGTTTAACCCATATAATCTTGTATGTATTGGACATGACAAGATGATATTGAAAATCAATATGAGTTATTGGAAGTAATTAAGGTTACATTGCTAGTGAATAGAGATAGCAATAAAGGAAAAGTTGGGTGTAAGGGATTATATTCATGCAAGCTTCCAAAATGATAAGTAATATATGTTGATATAAAGAAAATGGATATTATTGGTTAGAAGGGTTTCGAACTAATAGCCATTAATTTTATTCTGCAATAAAAGTTGTATATACTTGTGTTATTAACACATAGAATATTGTATGGATCTAGAAGTTCATGTGATGGACTTACAGATGTTCCAAACCATTGATGACTCAGTAGAAATATTATGAAAACAGTGGAGCTACGTTTTAGGTAAGGAATATCAGATACCATATTATGGTGGTTTCACCTCATGGCAAAGAGATAAGAAACATGCAATACTAACTAAATAGAAAAGTGTTGCTAACCCGCTAGATTAGCACATGTACAGTTGAAACATGGTGGACATGTTTAGATCACTAATAATGAGGTTTGTGGGTGATTGTCTCTAAGTAAAATTGGGAGTCTATTGGTAAGGTATGCCTAGAGAGACAATCATATGATGATTGACATGGCATATAATAAGTATTTGATTAATATTAAATTATAAAGCTAGCTTCCAATTCATAATGTTTCGCTGAATTATGAGATAATGAGGAAACATTATGGATGTCTAGAGAATGATGTTTACTCAACGGTGTATGTTTTCAAGTACAAGACTTGAATGTTAAGATCATACAGATGTTAAGAGTAGACATATACATTCTCATTATGTCCCTAGTTGGTTGTTATTATGGAAGGCTGATAAACACTAGTAACACACAAGACTAGAGAGTAGGTTGGTTGACGATAGAGTCATATTAGTCATGATATGGCAATATCAAACCAAGCACACATATACATGTTGGGGAATAGTGTATCAGACAGACCCACCTTGTAATTGACAAATGGAGACCATCACTATTTATCATAGTCATATCTCATAGTAAAGGTGGTGATTGTGATTCTTAGACCTGAAATTACTTATCTCATCACATGTCGTTGGGTACACTTTGACATCATCAAACACAGTCCTAAAACATGGGTTGTTATAACAGTGATGATTGGGTGACTTTGACACATGGGGACTTAATCTGAATGATAGAGATGGGATTTGTCCCTCCAACTAAAGTATAATATCTTGGCCACTTGATAAGCGAGACTGAGAAACGCATGTGCATGATCAATATATGATATTGAGGTCACATTATCTCAGACAGTCTGCTCTTGGTTCAAGAAACATGAGATGAAAGTTTAGAGGATGACAAGTCCATACCTCAAGTTCACTCCGGATATCAATGGAAAAAGAATTGTACAATCTCTATAACACCTTACATAGATTGTAGGTTGAAGTTGTTCTCCAACTTTCTAATCACTTGGGTATCACTTATGTGGGACTAGGAACCACTCTATGTTTGTGATGTCACAAGATTTTTATGGATATTCACGACCAATGTGATACGGGACCTATAGGGTCATACACATAGGAACTCATTTAGAAGAGGAGTTTAATCTTGAATGATAATTGGATTCATTGCTAAAGTGTGTAGGTATTCAATTCAAGCAACATGTCAGCTAACTGCACCCAGCTGATCATCTCACAGGGTGATACGGCTGTCTAGTGCTGCCATATGAGTGTCTCAAGTGTTGAGATGACTGTTTGGAGAGTCGGGTTGATTAGAAATGAAATTGGATATGTTTTTCCCAAACTGAGGTGAACCGACTAGTTCATTCTGATGAACCGGCTGACTCGGCTTGGCTCACCAGACAACCATCTGGGTGAGTGATACAGGTGCCTCACATGTGCGAGATGGCTCGATTGGGGCCAAACAAATGTTCAAGAAGTTTCCTGAATGTGTTTCGATTGCACATTGCTTGTGGTGCAAGAAATTAATATCTAACATAAATTGGAATCAAATTGCCCAAATTCGTGTGCAAATGGGAAACTACAAAATGCTTGTCTCATAGGACGAGATGACCGTCATACAGTCTAGATAGTCACCTGGGTTGCAAGATGACCATTTTAGTTGTTGTAGGTTGCAAAATTTTGAGATCTTCTGATCCCTTCCACTCCCGCACAGATCTCGTCAAGATTGGGAACCATGACCCTAACCCTGCCAATATATAGAGGGGTATTGGGGGATTCCCAGAGCACAAAAATAAGAACATCAACTGAGAATCAGTTTCTCTGACAATTCTTGTCCTCTCTAGTTTTGGTAACCAAGAGAGCCCCAGCAACTCCTACCTAAAAATAGAGGGATAGCGATGGGAGAGAACAACTGCGGATTGTTGTTGTCGGAGAGCAAGTTGGTGATTAGTATACTAGTGGGAGGGATAACTCCTTCATGTCTATTTTAGTTGAATGACATGAGTTCTAGTTGGTCTATGAGGACTACTCTAGAGGAAGGAGTCCTTTGGTTGTTGCTAGGAGAGCAAAGTCATCTTGTAGTCCATGGGAGACCATAGGATTTGCTATAGAAGTTGTTCTGTTTATTTTTGTTATGAAGACCAGGAGCTGCACAACCATCGTCCAAGAGAAACTAGAGACATATGCATTGAAACAAGTTGCTTTCACTTGATTTTCTCTAAGACTAGGTATAAACTCGATAAACCATCCTTCCTATTTCATAGTAGTTGACGTGATCTTGTTGTTATGGAGAATATGGATAGATAAAAAATTTGTCCCTGCTGCCTTATTATGTGCCCGTATTTTTCATAAAAAATATTATATATAGTTTGTAAAATAAGTGTTAGAGAAAACTATGAAGTCTCGAGCCAACTAAAAATAAAACCATATTAGAAAAATAAGTGTCCCATTCATAGTATAGAGTCTAGTGGGTCATATCACATTAATAATGGGTGAGAACATGGTGTAGGCTACTATGTGTCCTTAGAATCATGTCTAGATCACATGGCTATAGTTTTATTCATGTGATTCCCATCATCTCCAAACAAGTAAAGCTCTAGACTGCCACATTATACACTAATAAATAAAATGCTTTTTACAATGGGTAAAACACAACTGTTCAGTTGGTTGTGTTGTAGTTAGCATTTTTAATACAACAAATCTATTTGCATGTTGTTTATTGTATATATTATACAAGACAAGCTATATACAATGAGCTAAACTCATTGTATTACATGTGATACTACAACAGGTGTTAAACTGTTGTAATAGACTATAATATTACAACATACTCAAACTCGTTGTAAAAGACCGTAATTACATAACATTTCTCTAACACATTACAATAATCATGTATGCTAAATCGTTGTAATAGACCATAACTACACAACATACTCTAATCTGGTATAATATACCATAATCATACAATAGGCTTTCACATGTTTTAATAGTTACATGATAGGCCACTGTCACACAACATGTGCATACACGACTCGTTGTATATGTACAATAATGAATGTATGTGGTCTCAAGTTCAAAACATGTGTCTAGATGTATTTTCCTTTTTTCTCAACATGTTGTATAAAACACCCATATTACAACGGGTGTGTTTAGTGAACTACAACATGCATTAACTGTTGTATAAAATGATATATTACATCATGTGAAAGACATGTTGTATAAATAACCCCCATAAGACCACACAGTTTAATACAATGATTGACACGTGTTATAAATTGGAAATATGAACTATTATAAAACACATTTTCAATAGTATTGATAAGGAGCGGTTGACGCTTCATGACCTGCTACTAATATATGCACTAGTCTAAATCTAGTTCTTTGACATATATGTTCTATCCTAGAGGCTAAGTCATGCTATCTCCAACTTATTAAGTGTATGGGGTTTTAAATGAAAAGTTATTAGTTTGTGTTTCATGATGAGAAATTTCTAGTGGTAGTTATTGTTCCTGCTCTAATACCAACAATTACATCCCCACATTCTTTCTTTCCGATAATGATGATGAAAGTACATACACCAAAAATATTAAACAATTGTATATCATAGTGTGATGCAGAAGCAAAAGTATAACATAATTGAATATCAACTAGATGTATACACTGTACAATTTTCAAAATTCAACATATGACATTATTATAGTATGAATTATTACATATTGAAAAAGAAATTAATACAAGCCTATGAATGTGCATACTAACTAGGATCTTAGACAATTGTACATAATATGCACTTCTCACAAGCCATCATTTTTACTTTGATAGCTCTAAACCTAAAAACATATGAGAAACCAAGCGTCAACGCACAAGGTGTCGGTACACGGAAAAATGTACATACATATAAAGTTTGCATAATTGAATCCTTTTGAAAAATAAATAATGTAGAGTTGTAGGAAAAATTCTTTAATAGGTGACTTTGAGTTTATTTTAATAATTCTTCTGGGTGAATCTTACTACTATGATGGACTAACTTGAAAGCTAAATATTGGACACAACCTCATGCACCAAATACTCTAGGGTCTTTTCCCACGTGCCTTGTAGTTAAAAGATTCCCCATACACCTTGTAGTCTAAAGAGATACATCATTCAATATTAATCCATCCTTTGTGATGGAGATAATGAGCACCTTAAATACTACAAAATGTCTATACATAATTTATATTTTAAGTGATAATACATCCTCAGAGTGAGAGACTTTTACTAAGCCTTTTATAAGATTCCATGTATATTTCTAAAATGTATATATACTTTCACCTTTATGGATTTAATGGAGCAATTGATCCCATCAGGTTGTGTCTGTGATCACATCATGTCACCTTAGTGCTTGATGCCTATCCGGTTTAGCCGATTGTCTTGCTTGATCTATTGGCTTCTAGACCTAATCAAACCTCAATGCTCTCTCTCACTTGCTCTAGCCTCCATAAGAATTCTCTATTTTTTCATTTGTGAGCATCATTGTCGTACTGATTTGTAGCAACTAGTCATTGCGGTTGATGGCTTCATTGCATCCTAGATAATTCAATATATTGATACCCACACCTCCTATGGTTGGACTCCACTGTGGTAAAGGAGAAAAATTCATTCCCTAAAGTTCATCCCCAATAGATGGTTCAAGGTTCTTCACAACACCTCCACCAAACCAAATCAAGTTCTAACTCACATTCTCGGTACCAATCTCCCTTCTCAACCAAGGCACCTTCTATAACCCCTTCTAACACAAATTGGAGGGGGTCACAAGAAATGGATAGGGTAGGGGATTTAACCCCAATCATAATAGGGTTGATCATCTCCTGAAAAGTCCCTCTCTCTCTAGGGTCAGATGCAGTTAGAAATAGTGGACAAAGGAAGAGGAGGAGGTTGAGGTTGATCTCCCTCAACTCGCTCTAATATATTGATGGATAAGGGTCATAGGACTACTGCAAATATACTCCCCCAGATAGAATCAAGTTTCAATGATGAGGGGGAAGAAATTAAGGCCTAAATTATTGCTAGCAAACATCTTCTTGTGATTTGGAGAATTAAAAAAGATATAGAGTTTGTCTGATTAGATCTCATGGTTGTTACTTGTCATATGGAAAACTAGCCAAACCATCCACAAAACAAATAGCCAGATGATGCATCAATGTCACAACCTAGTTTAATACCCAAAAACTATGTTACCAACTTAAACTACTTAACTATTTCCCCTACTTATAACCTCAATACTTTTTGCATGAATAATCTTTGACCCTAAATTTTAGCATATCTTCAAAATGACCTTCATTATATTCCATCAAAGTTTTATCCCTAAAATCCAAGCATGACCAGTGAACAAACCCAGATTGCATATTTTTAAATACTTATATACATCAAAATTTTATCACTAAATCTCTTCAAATCAATCCCATAATCTCATATTATTTTCTTGTGTCTAATCATCATGATGGATAAGGATGATAATTATGTTTTTTCCTTGGAGAATACCTATGAGGTCATGACATTTCCTCCTCACAGAAGGTTCACTTCTATTCCTACATGTTTGATGGAGCAGAGCATGTTTGGTGGAATAGGATTGCCCGTTTGTATGATATCTCTATGTTGTCCTAGGAGTAACTCCTTGCTCTAGTTTTTGAGAAGTATGCCTTCTTTGCAGATCTAATGAAGAAAGTGGCATAATTCTATAGTTTGAATCAATGATCTTTGAGCTTTGCAGTCTATGTGTATAAATTCCATCTTTTTATATGGTGCACCACTAGCCTTGACAAGGCATGTCTATCCACAATTTTCTTGGAGGGCTTAAACTACCATGTTGGGTGTGCCCATTTAATTACTAGTGTTTTCAATGGTGTGTTCACATGGAGGTCGCTGAGTTGGTTCACACATCAATTTTTTCACCATATTTACTTTACATCACCAAATTATTAGGTAAAATTATTTTGATTATTATCATGATATTGTACAAAAACAATATTACATTTCATGTTACTTAAACTAAGTCACAACTTCAAGATGTTGAAAGTATTGAGGAATTGTTAAAGGAAAAACACCTAAAAAGTTACATGGAACCCCAAAACCTAGATCTAAATGTCAAACCTTGTAAAAGGAAACTCTTGGGATATGTATGTCAGCCAATTTACCAAGTGCTACTCATAGGGGGATAAGTGGGGTTTGAGTTTGTCCCTTCCAAAGATGAGGGCTTATCTATTTAGGGGTATATTTTACCATAGGATAGTGTGATTTTAATAAATGAAAGCACTATATGATACATCACCCAACTACTATAGTCATTCCTAATATAGGACAAATAAATTAACTTTATTGATATTACCATAATAGAAATTCCTAGGATAGTTAAGGACTAGGTTATGACAAGTTAAGAATCATAGTGTATTAGTCTTCAAATAGTTGGGTTTTTGGGATAAAATCCTTTTTAAGGGGTGGAGTGTTGTAAAATAATCAATCCTAGATATCCACATTTACTCTCTTTTTTTCCTTCGACCATTTTATCATGTTAAGAATGTGTTACCTTTTCCTTAAATCATACTATAATAGGAGTAATTGGGGTCAATTTATATAGTTTGATAATCAATATTCTTTTGTATGAAGTTTTAGGATAAATTAATTAGTTAACCTCTATAGGTTTTAACCATGCATATACATCGGTTAAAGATTTTGACCTTAGTTTGGCACCCTAAAAACTTCCTTAGATTACAAGATTAGGGAATTGGAGAAAATGCAAAATGTAGAAAGTAAATAATTGATTAGTTAAACTTAACATCAAGTATTCAAAATATAATACTAGTATTCTCTAAAGAAAAACCAATCTAAAAATTAAATCCATCATGCCCTAATTTATCTTCCTAAAATTGGCATGTGAATTGGACGTCAATAAGCCTCTCAAATTATTCAGGAAAGAATCATACCCTGAACTTAGGATCTAATCGATCTAGTAAATGGTCGCATAATCATTTCACTAAGGTTATTTTCACCTTGGATGTAACTAGAGTTTTGTCACCTATCTGTTCCAGTCCTTGTGATAGGATAGGTCAATTCTTCTTATGTGATTGATCTCATAACAAGTTAGTTATCTTCTTCTCCCCTCAATCGACTGTTTCCATCTCTCACTGATACTTTTGCTTCTTTGTTCTCTCTTTAGAAAGTCATAGTCTAATTTCTAAACCTTTTATTTCATATTTCCACTCAACATAGTTTCATCCTAAATTTTGGGTTATTATTGTTAGTCAGACTACATCGAAATCACCTTCTTCCACCTCTATTGTTGCTAATTCTAGAATCCACACCTTGCCTCCACCCTATTTCTCATCTCATTTATTATACCAAAGTCATCCTATCTGAATTGATATTATTCTCAAACAATGGCGAGTACTTTTGTGTTTCTTGCACCCTAGAAGACAAATGAACTCAAGCATGAGCATGCTTATCCTCTTTCTTTCAATTTCTTAAGTTCTTTGTGTCTTTTGCGGGTTTCCTTCACAAACTCAACCTCCTACACCGCATGTCTAGACTCTAGAAAGGATCGTAGGTGCTCTTTTGTCCATAGAAGCTACATCAGACCACTTTTGAGACTGTTGGAGATCTCAAGGATGTCTGGATCGATTAATGTTGGGTTACTACGTCCAATTTTGATTTCTAGTCTTGTTTATGCTATGGTGTTGTTGTCGACAAGTTTGGTCAGTTGAGATATTGTTCTGACACATTTACTTAATGAATGGACCCACCATGGTGTCTTGGAGTATTTTGACCTATTGACAATGGGATTAGTTACTCATTCTCTATGCTTGACTCCCTCTTCCTCCTCCTCATACAATGGAAAGGTCTCCAACTCAAACCCCTAGTAACCTTTGAGACCTGAGATTTATCTCATTAATTTTTTTGCCTTCCTAGGTTTGCATTAGGCTACTTGCCAACACACAAGGACAGATAGAGAAGGGAGATGTATGATCCATGATGAGAAGACTCTTGTGGATCTTCTAATGCAGTGGCAATCAAGGAGAAATATCTATCATATGTAACCCAAGGGCAGACATGTTGTTCCCCTATTTGCCCCACTTTTGACATGGGTTATCATATGATCTAAATGACGATATTATCATATCAAGTGTTATTAGCTAATAATAAGGACAAGGGGAGTATCAACGATTTCTCAAGATTTTATTTAATTCAAAAAGGAAAATTTCATTTGCCTTATATAATTTTAAATAAATCATTGGAGTATTGAATAAAATAATTCTTAAAATCAAAACATGTGACCAATTGGTATGACTTTTAGAGTCTAATCAAAAGCTTTTTGAAAGAAAGTTTTCATAGGGTTTATTTAATTGTGAGAAACTTTATTTACTCAAATACACTAATTTTACAAATAAGTTTTGGAAGGCCTGACCCTTGAACCTTAGGAGTAATTTGGAGTAATTTGTGGCTATCCAACTTTTTAATGTATATTCATCTATCCTTTATTAAACTAAGAATTGATAACTTATAAATCCTAATATTCTTCTTTGAATCATAAATCCTAATTGAATCCTATATACATATTTTTGGTAATTTTCATTTAAATATCTTTCAATATCATCTATTTTCATTCACCTTGGTCGCTGAGATTATGAAATCATTAGTTATGGATCTTATGACCCTACCTTGTATTGAACATTCTCGTCCCCTTTGTACATGGATATTAATTGGATTATGCTTATGAGCTTTCCCGCTTTATTATGCATGTGATACTTGGACTGATAATATCCCTTTCTAGTTTAACTATATTAAATCATTGCAGTTTAACTCCTCCTATAGTAACTAGGATTTTACTCCCTACCACATGTAATATTCATTTTCCATGCTTTGAAGTTTTAACCCCCCCCACCAGTGACATATTTAAGCTCTAAGGTTTTATTATGCTATTGGACACTGGGGTATGATTCTCCCTACCACATGTGAAATAAATATTTAGGTACTAAGGTTTTATTCCTCTTACCAAGAATTGGGATTTTATTCCCCTTCCATGTTTTACATATTCGGAACTGATGATTTATTCCTCCTACCATAGTTTTGAGTTTAGAGTTCCCTATGCCTACTTTAGATAATTCAAGTCTTGTTTTATTCTACATGAAAATTATAATGTAAGATTTTTGGAATGAAAAAGGTAAGAGACTCAATATTAAGATTTTTGGAATGAAAAAGGTAAGAGACTCAATATTCAAAAATTGTTCCCTAATTTAAATGCCTCAAATATATTTTTAGTTAGAAGAGACATTTGTCTCCCCCTCCCTCAAAGATCATGCAAGAGCTAGATGACTGCAAGGGTGGTAAATATTGTGCGCAATGGGAGGTTCAAACCCGGCTCCCCCGGGGAGGACCTACCGTGCTGAACCATCTGCAGTACACATGTTGGGTAATGCCTCAAATATTTTGTTACTAAGTCATATGTTTACTATTCTTTGATATATATCTTATTGTGTTACATCCTCTTGAGTTTACCCAAGTTTTGATAAGTCCCCCTTGATTAGGAACCCCCTTACTATTGCACTAAAAACCATTAAAATGACCATATTACTTACTTAATGTGCATATGATAGTGTTCTCTGATGCATACCTATTGAGTTTCTCTTATGGGTATTGTTCCCAGCCCACCTAGGGTTTTAGAGTCTTTATGATAAGGTATTTGAGGGTCTATTTCATGAGTATTTTGTATACAGAGTTCCAATATGCCTATTTTCCACTGCATTCTATTTGTCTAGTTTTAGTACTTCATTGTGTTTTTCTTATTTAGTTCACTTGGACCATGTTGATGAACAATGCATAAAACTTGTAATTGTGAATTTGTTTTCTAATATTACAACTCTAAATGATCATTTTTATGTACAACATTTATAACCACGTGCACCTGTTTCCTTTAACTAGTTGTTCATGTATGTTTTGGGTTGCCTAGTTTATTTTTGAAAATAAGATGAAGGGGTGGACCCATTGTTGGGTCCCAATCAACTGATCTGACCATCTGATCAATATTATTGTTGTAACAAATGGACCTCTCTAGTCTATTTAGGTTCATTTTTTTAAACATGTCTTGTTAATGTCCTTGTTAGTCGAACCACTTTGACTACTCAGGTCTAACCTGGCTCAATCTAGTCCAGTTATCAAAACATTGTGTCTAACCCATAAGTGAGCAGAAGTTTTCCCATGGATAAAGAGAGACCCAAGCAAGTAGAGGGGAAGTCTAGTATGATACTTTGTAGCATGTGACTATGTATTTGTATATTGTGAACTAATACATTACACCAAATAAAACATTTTATTCAATTAACTTTTTTATAAGAATTCCATGCATTCATAAAAAAGATATGGCAGATATCACAACCTCAAAGTCTGGCCAAGAGTACATAATGAAAGAAGAATAGTACCAAACTCTCTTTAAGAGTTCAACGGAAGGAACCCTATATGGCAATCCTCTGTGAACAGAAACATAAACATAACAAGGAAATAAGCCAATCTAAGGATCATAGTCATTCCTTCTCCTCTAATGCATCAAGAAGTGACTTGAATGAGAACAATACTTTGTAGAGAAACTTACATCACATGTAATGATATATAAACACATACATCTATGATCGTGATCATGGTGCGTGTGCATGTATCAACTATAAGAAAGATGTAACAGAGTTATGTGAATAAGATATATAAGAACTAATTAACCAAAATAGAATGGAAAAGAGACATTAATATATGTTTTTTCAGTACAAATCATCCTGGAAAAAACTACTAGCCAGGGTGGTAGGTTTATGAAAAGAACCGTATTAAATTGAACCATGAAATATGTTGTAGTAAATCCAAAAGGCTAGATTTGGTGAGAGTCCTCAATGATGAAGAACTATTTCCATGTCAACTTTTTAAATGGATCAATAAAGAAAAGGTGTACGTAATCATCCAAGTTTTCATGAAACATCAAACAAAAATGAAGATTTTAGAACTACATAGAGTGCCCATCGACACCGATAGTAAGTTTTTATATCTAGTCAACCAAATAAGATCATGAATATTGGTTGGACATGCGATACTCCACAAGGATTTAAACAAACATCATATCATCACCCGGATTTGTGAAGACTTTGTAAGCAAGACCATACGTAAAGTTATTTTCCCAAATCCAACTAATATGTATTGATGTACGAGGAATAGAAAGTTGTTTCTATTATCATCTAGATTGGAATAACTTGTAATTAGACACCTCTTTAAAGAATTATTTGGTTGGTATTTTGAGAAATAATTTGTCTTTGTATAAGGTAATCTATTTAAGGGAATTTCAAATATAGATGAAAAATGTTTAGGAATCAAAATGGGGAAACATTCTAGCCAAACACTTGTTTGAAATTGAGTGAATTAATAATGAATAGAAATGATTATGATAGTTTTTTGGATGATGTAAATGGAATTTTTAATTGTACTTCATCATGAATAGATCTTGGTTTACATGTATATGTGCTAAGAAATCTATTTTGTAATTCAAAATGTGATTTTTCTAAATAATGGTTTTATTGTGACAAAAAAACTCTAATTTTGTTGATTAGAGGTGTGTGAGTTGATTTTTATTTTTATGATACCATACACTTCTTCAAATGTGTCTTCTAAATGGAATGCCATTTGATTAAGTGTAGTTTGGATTTTTACATTGTCTCTTACCACAAGAAACATTGTTTCATCTTGTCAATTTGATTAATACATTGATGGGAGAGGAATACAACTAAGGAAGTACATCACAATGGATGTGAAGAAGAATTTCACAGTAGTAAGATGACCATACGAATTGAGTGTTTTGGTTTTCCATTGAGCAAACTTATTATATTTTCTTGAATGATAGGTTGCATAGAGCTATGAAGAGTGTGGGGAGATCAAGGGAGCCCAAGATATTTAATAGTAAAGAGTTACTCCTTACAACCAAGCATGAACTTGAATGTGCCATATCAAATGGGTTCATTTGAGTGAAATAGATAGTCTGTATGTTGAAATTAACTTTTATTGATACCAAATATATAAGTAGTTTTAATTATATATTTGTCATTTGATTTTAATAAAAATAATAACATCCATATATGAAATGATATTTTCAAGGTAGTGGTAATTGAATTAGCGATTCTATTATCAGTATTGAGATAAAACTACTGCTTAAGATGGATGTGATAATAATAAAGAGGGAAGAGGATAATGAATCACCCTAACGAAGGTCGTTTGGGATAGTGAAATAGTCAAAGGTCAATCTATTAATGATAGTTAAGAAGTGAGCCTAACTAATACAACTGTGAAACCATTTAATCCATTGTCAGAGAAAACCAAAACCATGGAGGCACTCTGTGATGAACTTTCTAGTTGGTATTATAAAATTCTTTCTCAAAATCAAGTTAAAAATTCAAATGAGGTGGATGATTTGCACGACATGTATGGATTGTATCACTCACAATCAAAAAAGGATAGTGAATGTGTATACCTTTGATTAAAGAAGTTTGATCAAGCCCAATAAAAGCATTGGTAATACTTTTATGTCTACATCTAAGGACTTTAGAGATAATTTTAAATGAGCCATTGATGACATGAATTGATCAAAAAAAATGAATCATTGTAGGATCTGAAGTTCCTTTATCAAATCTATATGAGTTTGATTAAAAATATCAATCTTTGGAGTGATATCTTTATGGGGGAAAATATATTTGAAAAGATAGTGGAAGTGTATCATGATGTTGTCACATTGATTAAGATAGAAATTTGTACTAAAACCATATGGGGCGGATTTCTCTACAATAAGACTTTTAACCTCAAAGGAACTTACGTCATCAGAATAGGATGAGATCAAATTATCGGATATGGATATTTTATGAGGACACACAATGTTCCAATTCGGCCAAAGCAAAACGGTATTTGTATGATTGTGGTTAAATAAGACTTGAAAATGGTAACAAAATTGTTTGATGATGAGGTGTTAGTTAGTGATCATGAAGTTTTAAATGGATATGATGTGTATTTGTGGTTGTCATTTACATGAGTTTCTCATTCTATGAGAGAATTTGGTATTTTCTTGCCTCTTTTAACCATAATATTTTGGATCTTTTCTTCCATAGGATTTCTTGTTTGTTTGTTTGACTCTGAAAGGAGCTCCGACCAAAAGGACTATGTATGGGTCAGGTCAGTGAGAGGCAATCGCTTATTAGTAAGGTCTTGTTCAAGACTAAGAGTCTTCTTGTCTATATTACTAAAAAATGATTCCATGGACAAACAAGTAGTCGTAAAACCTTTGAAATTACGATGAATGATGACACATGGTTAAACATTAAAGTTGTTGATTTTCCAAGTGGTTTTGACAAGATTAGAAAATTTGTAATGGTCAATCCAAAAGCATTCAAAGTGAAAAGATTTGGGTCCCAACGGTGCAAATTGTAGTGATGAGAATGATGGGGGAATGAGATAGGTCTGCAAGAGGCCTTAGTAAAGATGAGTGGATAGTTGGTATCCCATGTTTGAGAGCAAAAGATATCAAATCAAAGAATCCCAAATATCATTCTATTCCATGTGAAATTTATATTTAAGGCAGACGGGTCAATGAGTAGGCAACCAAGAACAAAATTATGAAGTTTGTTGTTTTCCATTTCATGGTTGTTTCTAGAACCTAGATTGAGGTTTTGTTCCGTGTTGATTCTGGTAAGGTTGAAATCACCAGCTATAATCTAGTGTGTGTTTTGAAAGGATATTGCAAGTTAGTAAGTTCAAACATAAATTTGTTGTTATCACAATAAATTTCATCCTAAACACCTAAAAAGAACCATTGTAATTTTTCATTAATATTAATAAAAATTGATTGTGATGTAATATGATCGTCTAGTGGTGATATATTATGAAATGTTGGGGCTCTAGCCCACAATAAGGCCTATTGAGGGATTTGGATCTAGGTAGTGATATGGTTATCACCAATAGTATTAAAATGAAAGTTAGATAAAACTATATTTGTTTCCTGGATGCTAATGGTGTTTGGGATTGGATAGATTGTCTGACTTCTTGTCATCTATATGCATTGGAAACACCACAAACATTCAAAGTTGCAATGATTATTAAAATAGTTAAGACATTAGAAAGGATAGCACAACAGGGTCAGATGGATAAATCAGTCATTTGGTCAACCACAAGAGTAATTGGTCTTTTCCTAGCCAACCAAGATTTTTCTACAATTCAAACAAAGAAAATATTGTGTGAAGGATTATCAACTTTGATACCAATATGTTTAGTGAAAACAAAATGACAAACGCCGTAGACATGCTATGGTCTAAATCATATCAAGTAGAATTAGAGGTAACATCTATCACATATTGAGTAATATTTAAATCAGAATTTGCAAAGTTCTTTCCTATATTTTTGTCAAGAGTGAGGATAAATGTGTCATCCTCCTTATTAGATTCATGAAGCACAATAATGAATTGCTTCTAGTGTTCTCCTCAAGGTCTCCGTTGTTTTTCTTAATAGCATCCAAGGCCTCCGCTTTGATTCGAGTGAGCATGTCATTCCTATCCATCACCTTACTTTCTTTAATATTATACTCCATCGTATTGCTTAGAAAAGAGCCAAGGATACAATATAAATATGGTTTTGTGGTGGTGTCCTAGGGTTTGTGATAGTAAGAGTAGGCAGTTATAGAACTACCAATGTTTCCTGTTGGTATGGTACATACATTCGGTGGATGGTGATGGCAGTTGTGTTATAACGATATGGAGGATGATTTGTGTGCTATTGTAAATATTTGGGTATTGATGTGTCGCTTCTTAATCCAAACATGTCATGTATTGTTAGGAAGAGCAGTAATAGTGGCTTAAGGGATAGGACTCTTATTCTTATCAACAACCACACTTCCATTTATACTAAAACAATGACTTCACACAGGGAAGACATTGTGCCTTGCCCCTATTATACACTTTTGAGGAGGCTTTTTACATTGGAGATATGCATGTTTTCCTCTTGACTATTTATAAGACATTTGCATCGTTCTGTATGTGAAATCTACACAACTATAACAAACTTCAAATAATATAATCATAAGCTTGTGAAAATCACATTCTTGCATTTATTGCTTGAGCAGAATGTTTTCATTGCGTCAGTCTGCATCTCCATAATGTTTGTCATGTCAATCCAGGGACACCATCCAAGAGTAGCAAATCTAAGAGCAAATGTACCATATGACGTCAGCTTCAACAGGAAAACATCGTTGTAAGAAATCTGAATCCAACAGTGGTCCATTATGCAAGAAAGGCAACAACAAGAAATCAGACCCAATCGAATATCAGAAATTAACTTTAGAAGGAACCCTTGGCTGCAAAACTAACCATGGCTAATCAGATCTGTAAACACATGAAAATTCGTAATTAGCCAAAACAGTTTCAACATTGATTATCTACACATTGGCTATCATATGAACAACAAATTGAGCCAAGTCAAGCACCCACCAGACTTCAATCAACAAAATAAGAACCTATCAACGATTGTCTGCACAAGAGCAATCATCTTATAACATGAACTAACCAGAATCCACCTCCAGACCACCGAATTGAAGGAAAATTAAGACAAAGCAAAATGCTCAAGCTTTAAAGAGAATGTCCACTTAGAGTCAACGAAACAAGTAACAATCATTAAGAATTTTCATTTGGCATGAGTTTAGAAATAAATGTCACATATTGCACCAAATGTATAGTCGCTTATACCTTCTCAGGTTTCATTTGCGTTCCCACAGGGCAAGATACACGGTACTGATTTTCATGATTTTATTTGCAATTTTTTTGGTGGCCAAACTGTAGCAAAAGTGTGATATAGAAGCAGTGGTGCATCAATGTTGTGGTAGGTAGTTACAGTGAGTGGATGCAAAGAATGCCAATTGGTATGGTACAATGTATGAAGAAATATACAAGTGACAGCTAGTAGATTTATAGATATCCTCATTCAAAATTGTCCACTATAAAGGCTAGCTATTGACCAAACTATGAAAGAATATTGTATTGAATGGAATGCAATGGGAGAAATACAAGACTGGACGCCCTCTCCTTTATATAGGAGAAGGGAGACGCCCTAAGACTTAGGACGCAAGTAATCTAAACGGACTAAGATACAAAAGCCCACTAACTAATTAACCTATTAACTAAATAGGCTAATATAGACTCTAACACTCCCCCTCAAGCTAGAGCATGGGTGAAACACATGTCCAAAGATTAGAGGTTACAAGACTCGATAAAACGATAAAATAAATAATAAGTGAAAGGTAAAAGATAAATATCACTCCCATACAAAAATTGATACTCCCCCTTAAACAATACTCCCCCTGAACCATATGACGACGCCTCTTTTCTTTGAAATTGTATTCTGCGGGCTAGAGATCCTTGAGCATTGATGAAGGTCTTTTGGAGGGCATCTGGAATGAAGAACATCTGAAATGGAACTTGAATACTGCAGTAATAATTCACCACTTGGAGCAGACGATCCTCAATACCATGACTACGTCATCTTCACTGGAATACGTACTTAACGCGACACGAACGCAGATCTCCAATGATGATGTAGCAGTAGTGGTGTCTTCAAAACGTCTGAGAAGATGTGCATAACGTGGCACGAACACGGACGGACGATATGTTGGTGATACGATGCAGGTACCATAACTCTATCGTCTGAACCAAAGGGGCTTGACAAGAAAGGAGATATCATCCATCAAGGAAAGTCCCAAGAAGATCAGCGGAAGGTGATGCTAATACAGTAGATGCAACTCAGAGAAGATGTGATGAAAGTAGCTCAGTGAAGATAAACTGGATGAATCAACCTTGCAGATGTAGACTTGGCAGGCTTGTTGAGCTTTTGAAAATTCGAAGAAGCACCCATATGTCTCATGTGAATGCAGTTGAAGTACCCCATCAACACTTGACATACATAACGCGGTATGAATTTCATACTATGAACGCGGATAGCTCGGTGTTGACGCTGAATGAAGATCCTTCATTGTTGTCTGGAAGTAGAGAACATATGTGTTGAACAATGCGATGATCCATGAAGATAACCTGGACTATGTAGCCTGAATACATATATCATCTCTTCTCATACTCTCTCTCTCTCATACATATTCTCTCTCACTTCTCATCTCTTCCTCTCTTCTCTATCCCCCCCCCCCCGCACACCAAATACGACGAGAGTGAGTGTTTGGTGTGGAGAAATGGGTTATATGACCCCCAGCACGTGGAAAAGGGATACATGATGGGTGGGTGGGAAAGGAATTGGTGGATTTGAGAGGAATTTGTGATATGGAGATGTGTAATACGTGGAGAATGAAACTGATAAGCGGAGAGAATATGCTAAATAGGTCAATGTAAGATCTGGGTAAGAAAATAAATGGATCTAATCCCGACCCGAAAAGGGATTTGTTTGGTCCGTTAGGCTTAAAATTGGATCCGATTAGCAAAAGATAGGACCAAATTAAGGATATGAATAGAGAGGGCGTCAGAAACATAGGAGAAGATGGAACAATTAAGGTAATGGAGCATCTCTCTAAGTAGAAGCAAGGCGGAAGAAATAGGATAGCAGGTAGCAATGGACAAAGATAATGGGTGATAAAGGCGAGATAAATAGCAACAAGGCAGCAACGTGGAACAACGACCAAAGGGTTTGGATGATGGTGATGGCAACTGAAGAGTGCGATCGTTGGTTGGCGATACGGTTGTTGCTAAATGAGGCAACAACACTGCAGCGAATGGAGATGTGATAATGGCAATGATTGCAGTGACTGGTGGCGACGTGATCGGCAGCAACGGGATGGCCGTCACTGGTTGCGGTTGTCGCTACTGATTGGCGGCAGTGGTGCTGCTGTTTCACGCTGACGGCGTTGGGCGTACGGTCAGCGGGCATGGGCGGCACATTGGTAGGCAACAACGGTTGTTGTCCTGGCTAACGGCGGCTGCGGCTCCGTTGATAGTTGTGGCCAATGACGGTAGCAATATTGCTGTTGGGAACCAGCAACTCTACTGCTGGCCTCCACGCTTACATCGGATGCACGAGGATGCGGCGGCAGCGTGATGTGGCGGTGCAATTGATTGCTACTGTCGATGGCGGCTTGATGGTGGCTAATAGCGTCGAGAGATGCAAGATGGATAGGAGATAGCCGGGATATATAACACCGGCGTATGGAAAAAAATGGATCTTAAGGAGGAGGAGAGGCCATGGAGGCTGGGATTTGTCTGGCTGGCAGCCAGCCTAAGCCATGGTTATGGCGGCGGTGGCCGTCCGCAGGCGGGTTCTCCCCCGGTTGCGCCCTCTTAGAGAGAGGTGGCAGCTACATCTAGGGTTTTTGTTGCTCGGCGGCTAGGAGAGGAGGGAAGCAGAGGCAGCTAGGGTTCCCTCAGGAGAAAACATGCTCTGATACCATATTAAAGAATATTGTATTGAATGGAATGCAATGGGATAAATACAAGACTGGACGCTCTCTCCTTTATATAGGAGAGGGGACACGACCTAAGACTTAGGACGCAAGTAATCTAAACGGGCTGAGATACAAAAGCCCACTAACTAATTAACCTTTTGACTAAATAGGCTAATATAGACTCTCTAACACAAAGAAAGTAGCTACAGCTTGCTTCCAACTTACCTCATTTCTATTAAAAATAAGGTTTTATGTGGAGCCCAACAAATGCATAATTGTTTAGTCAAATTTGTGGTGATGACATCAATATTTTCCTTGTGGGATTCACCAGCTAACCCTAAAAATCGGTTCAAGAAGTTTGGTAGATTCACTAAAAAAAGTGGTACAAAGTGTTTACCAGAGAGAAGGAAAAATATAATAAAAATCTCTGTAACACAGAAAACTAGGTTGACAAAGACATCAAATTTGTATACATGAATCAAGGTCAAAGCTCTGGCTAATAGGGACATCAATGAGGCAGCAGCCTCCAACGACAAAATTGAAATCTCAGTTAGAAGCATCTACAGTTCCAAACCAGATACCATCCAAGGACCATCTTTAGAAGATCTACAACATTAAACTCCAACAAGCAAAGCCTTTTCTTGAGTCCAAATCAAACTACCATCCAGTCAAGAAACTGTAATAGCAGCTTCATAACACTCCTTTGATCCAAAGAGAAACCTCTTCTATCAACATAAGGAAGCAATCTCTAGTAGCAAAAATAAATAACTCAATCAACAATTATGCAAAGAGGAACAAATTCAACTGAATAAACTACTTCAAGGCTCAACTCCACAAATCCAGTAAACGCAAAGCTAAAAAACAAGCAACAATGAATTCTTCAAACGATATAAAATCTTTCAACCTATATTAATATTAATATGTATCTAAATGACATATTAATCATTTATGGAGTCTTGATTCCTAAGATTCAATACTGATATCTTGATATGTACTAGACATAGACTAAAGAGTTTTCAAGAAATAAATAGATAAATATCAAGTATATATTGATCATAGGGTGAGCAGCACTACTATGACAACAACCTCCTCTAACTATGATCGCCAGGACCTTGACACGAATACATCTATAGATTTAATACACCCTTTATTGCCAGTGCATGTGCACATGTGCATTGACACAAATAAATTAGTTTTATTCTATTAAGAAAGCTACAGTCACGTACCGACATAAACTCTAAAATATATATGTATGGAAGTATAGAAACAAAAGAGATCTTATTATTTCTAGTATAGATGATAAGGCATGTACCTTCCTCTACTCTTTTTGCCTCCTCCCTTTCTTGACTACCTTCAGCACCGGTTTCATTCTTTTCACCTTCTTAACATGGCCTTTTTCATATTCTAGAAGGCCTTACAGATGGTCCGGACTGTGGCGAGCTGCTGGATTTGTGCATGAAATTTTTGGGGTGTCCAAGAGAACACCGCCAAGGACAGTGGCATACATTGATGAGGAATGTTGGGATGAGAATATCGGGGTCGCACTGGAAACAGTGGCTTCCTGAACATACAAAAGCCCCTAGGTTCACCGCAACAACTTGCATCCCAAAGGCATAGACCTGCTCCTAATTAACCTTGTTACTGGTGTTAAGTCCACTCACAACTGGATCCACATCAGAAATCAGAAACTCATATATAGAGAAACTAATTAGGACACAAATATTGCTTCTTCTGTATGCATTGCTTCAAGAGTGACTCATAACTTGTTTTTGCTTGATCGCTCAGTTAGCTACAAGGCTAAAAATAGATGTGTGTTGGTCGTATGCTAGTTTTATCTGCAATGCAAATATAGAGGGAGCCTGAGCTTTGGCTGCACACGATGACAAATCAAAGAGCTATACTAGTCCTGGTGTATGGGGACAAGGCTGGGAACCTTGATGTCTTGGTGTCTACAATGTTTATTACTTGTGTTAGAAAATAGTTTCTTTACTTATGTATGTCTTTACTATTTTTGTTTCCTATTGGGTCTATTATGTAAATGTTTTACTCTATATAATAAAGGAGAACCCGTTCTAGACGGGTATTGCTTTGACCCAAATACTTTCACATGGTATCAGAGAAATTCCGGCTACTGTAACCCTAACCCTAGCCGCTGCCTTCTCTCTCCCTCTCTTCCTTCTTCCTATCCACTGTTGTAGCCACCCGCCGTTGGGGTAGGGGACAGCCGTCGTCACTTGTCGGCTCTCACCGGGTCGGTCTTCCTTCATCTCTGTCAGAACATTGTGGTCGCTTGAAGGAGAAAAAGAGAAGCCCCTCGTTCTATCCGGTAGAGAGGCGGAGCAACATTCTTCTCGCCTTCTTTCCTCCCACGTAGCCCCCGTACGTGGATGAGTGCCTAAGTCTCTAGGCGGCATTTGATGTGTCAGATTCGCATCCTTAATTGACAAGTGACGACGCTGATTCCCGTCACCCCCCTGGCGCTAATTCCCAGGGTCATTTTTCTCTCTGGTGCGTCTTCCAGGAGTTCTTTATCGTGTTCACAGAGCTAATTCCTATCAAGACCTACTCAGCCGCCGACACACACGGTGTGTCGTCCAATCAACACGTTGTGTTCCTGCATTCTAACGGTGCCGGTTTCCACTCTGTTCGCAAGATACACGACATATCCATGCGAGACACGGCATGTCCAGGCTACGGGAGTTTATGCCTCCAACGGGGTGCACAGCGTGTCTAGGGACAATACAGTGTGTCGAAGCTCCTCAAGTTTATGCCTCAGACTAAGTGCACAGCGTGTCTCAATAGTGACAGCATGTGAAAAGGGTTCAAAAGTTTTGTCTTCTATAATCACCAGTTAACGCGGCGTGTCCAGTGCTCAACACGACATGTCAAAACCGTCAGCACTTTTGTCTTCTTTTTTCTTCAGATGACACGACGTGTCCAGAGTTCAACACGACATGCCGGTACTACACACGTCATGCCAAGTGTGTTACACGGTGTGTCTCCCACCCTGTCTGTTGCTACTCGGATCCAACTTCAATATGGGAGATTCAAAGCCAGCTTCTTCAGCTACAATTGTCTACAACGACCAATCTCAGATAACTTCTGAGAAGCTTAACTCACAGATTATCTTCTCTGGATGAATGCTATCTACATTGTACTTGAATCTCGTGAGAAGGTGGAAATTATTGAGTCAGAAACCCCTGATGAAAATAACAAAGATTACCCTACTTTGTGGGAAAATAATGGACTGGTAAAATCATGGTTATGGAATAGCATGGAGCCTCAGATTGCTTCCAGATTCATGTTCTATTCTACAGCCAAACAAACCTGGGATGTTGCAAAGAGACATTTTCCCATGAGAAGAATGTTATCTATTTTGATATTGTTTATAATCACCTCTTTGCAGAAAGACAAAATAGCCGTTCACTTGATTATTTTGATATGATACAGTCCATTTCTCAAGAACTTGGTTTTTACCAGCCATTGAAGATTGATGATCAGATGAAAGACCGAGATAATTTGGTAACAACAAGGTTTCTATCCGGCTTAAATCCTATATATGTTTCAGCCAGGAGCATTAGTCTGGCCACCGACAAACTACCCAGCCTTGAAGAAGCCTTTGTGCGAATTCAACAGTCTTCATTTTAGTCCTTTTCCGCTACTCTAGGAGAACACCACACAGAGAATCAAGCTTCTCTTGCTGCTGCTGCCAAAGGAGTTGGACGAGGTGCTAGTCGAGGACGAGGTGCTGGAAATCGTCCAAAATGTACTTCCTGTGGGAAACTTGGACATATAGAAGAGAAACGCTATTCTAAACATGGTCGACCCCCTACTGGTGTTGCACATTATATAGCCAATGCTTCAGGAGAATTTGCATCTGGAGCTTCTAAGTAGGTGCAATAAGATGTTGCGATCTCCAAGGAAGAGTATGACTGTCTTCCTCAGGCTATCAACAAGCTTCTCTTGATGCTTTTGTCAACCTAGTTTCAGATGTAGGTAACCAGGGACTTCACTTGTTTCCTCTCATCCATCTTCTACATGGGTAGTGGATTCCAGGGCCTCCCAACATATGACGGGTATACAATCTATGCTTCTTTCTTCTGAATCATATATCCCACATTCTTCTGTGGCACTTGCTGAAGATTCTGTCAGACGAGTCCAGGTGTGTGGTAGTATACAAGCATCATCTAATTTGACTTTACACTATGTACATTATGTACCATACTTTCCATTTAACTTACGTTTGTTTCTAAGCTGGTTGATTCTTTGAAATGCTTGGTAATTTTTGGAGACTCTTTCTTTGTGTTACAGGTACCCAGGAGCTGGAAGACGATTGATGGAGGATCTAGAAAGGTGATCTCTACTTCTTTGAAGGTAGCCGTCCAGCTCGCCAAATTCCATCCATGGAATCCACCATGTTCAGCTACTCTCGCTTACAAGGCATTGTCGCTATCGACATCCATCCCTACAGAGTCTTCAGAAGCTTGTCCCAATCTTAGCCTCAATTCAGTTATTAGTGTCAGTCATGTCAATTAGACAAGCATCATCGCATTTCTTTTCCGATTGGCACTGTGAAATGCTCCAAGTGTCCTTTTGTTCTTGTGAAAGAATATTGTATTGAATGCAATGGGATTAGATGACTACAAGACTAGACACCCTTATCCTATATATAGGAGCAAGGGAGAAACCCTGAGGCTTGTGTCCCAAGTAATCTAAACGGGCTGAGACACTAAAGGCCCACTAATTAATTAACATATTAACTAAATAGGCTAATATAGACTCTCTAACACTCCCCCTCAAGCTGGAGCATGGGTGAAACATGTCCAAAGCTTGGAGGTTACAAGACTCGATAAAACGATAAAAGAAATGATAAATGAAAGATAAAAGATAAAAGATAAATATCACTCCCCATACAAAAATTGATACTCCCCCTTAATTAATACTCCCCCTGAACCATGTGATGACAATGCCTCTCTTCTTTGAAATTGTATTCTACAGGCTGGAGATCCTTGAGCTTTGAAGGTCTTTGGAGTGCATCTGGAATGAAGAACATCTGAAGAATGGAACCTGATACTACAGCAGTAATTCGCCACTTAGAGCAGATGATCCTCAACACCATCACTGCGGCATCTTCACTGGATTACGTACTTAATGTGGCACGAACGCGGATGCCCAATGTCGATGGAGCAGTAACGGAATCTTTGAATTGTCTGAGAAGACGTGCATAACGTAGCACAAACACGAAAGGACGATGTGTTGATGATACAATGCAGGTACCATAAAACTCTAACGCATGAACCTTGGGGAATTGACATGAAAGGACATATCATCCATCATGGAAAGTCCCAAGAAGATCAGTGGAAGGCGATGCTAATACAACAGATGCAGCTTGGAGAAGACGTGATAAAGCAGCTCGGTGAAGATAAACTGAATGAATCAACCTTGCAGAAGTAGAGTGACAGGCTTGCTGAGCTTCTAAAAATCTAAAGAAGCGCTCATCTGTCTCATGTGAATGCAGCTAAAGTACACCGTCAACACCTGATGTACATAACGTGGTACGAACGCGGATAGCTTGGTGTTGACGTTGAATGAAGATCCTTCATTGTTGTCTGGAAGTAGAGAACGGATGTGTTGAACAATGCAAAGCTCCATGAAGATTGTTACATTATATATTTCCTGTTTTACATAGCCTGCTATTTGTTTTGTTATTTCTCTTTTATATATGGACCTCTCTGTAATTCTTTCAGTATTATATATATGAGGGTGCACACATTGTGCAACCCTAAGCTCTCCAAATCTCATTGTTTTTCACATGGTATCAGAGCGGGACGATCCACCTTAAACCTAATCCCTATCTTCCACTAACCCTAGCCGCCACCACACTCCGAAATGTTCTTTTTTTCGTCGCTACAGTACTGCTACAGTACATATTCTCTTGTGCAACCCTAAGCTCTCCAAATCTCATTGTTTTTCACAAAGATAATAACATGGAACATATATAGCCTGAATATATATATCATCTCTTCTCATACTCTCTCTCATACATATTCTCTCACTATCTCTCTCTCTTCTCATCTCTTCCTCTCCTCTCTATCTCCCCGCACACCAAATACGACGACAGTGAGTATTTGGTGTGGAGAAATGGATATATGACCCCCCGCACTGTGGAAAGGGATACACACACGATATGGGTGGATGGGAAAGGAATTGGTGGATTTTAGAGGATTTTCTGATATGGAGATGTCTAATATGTGGAGAATGAAACTGATAACCGGAGAGAATATGCTAAATGGGTCAATGTAAGATCTGGGTAGAAAATTAAATGGATCTAATCCCGACTCGAAAGGGATTTGTTTGGCCCGTTAGGGCAACAAATCTGGGGGTGCGGGGGCAGAGTCCCTGTGAAAATACGATTAGGCTTGTAATGGAATTTGATTAGCAAAGATATGACCGATTAAGGATCCGAATAGGCATAATGAATATGGGGCATGAGTAAATTGGGAGTAGACATAGGTAGGGAAACGGTGGAGTGATGATGGCCAGCAAGAGTGCTAATTGGCGGAGGGACAACAGGGATTTGCGTTGGGACAGCAGTGATTGGCGGCTGCTGGATGATTGCCGTCGGAGATGATGTTGTTGATTGGCCTTTCGTCTATTGTTTTACTGCTAGGTGGCGGCAATGACTGGTGATGGCAGTTGTCTACTGGCCGCTCGGAATGATGGTTGCTTGATAACGATGATGGTTGCTGCTTCTGGGGTTGGCAACACTTTATGATGCTGCTGCTAGATGGTGATAGTGGCGTCAATAGGCGACAAAGGCGCGAAGATGGCTGCTTGGAGGCCAGCGGTTATGGTTGTTGGCCGGCGGCAAAATTGGTGTTGGACGGATGTCAATCGGAGGCGTTGAGAATATAGCGGCACTGCTGCTGTTCGTGGTATACGGGCAGTAGAGGTGGAAGGCGACGGGTAATGATGCAGCGATGGCTATGGATATGTGATGGCCTAAAAGGAGATCATCGGCGGTAAGGTTTGGATTTGGAAAACATAGATCGCAGGTCAAGAATTAGCGTCGACGTACTGATCTATGTGAAAGTGGAAGGAGAGCCATAGAGGCCGGAATTGCCTAGCGGGTAGCCAGCCTAAGTCATGGCAACGGCGGCGGCCGCCCGCAGGCGGAGGTTCTCCTCCTCGGTTGCTCTCTGGAAAAGATGAACGGCGGCGGCTAGGGCTACGTGCGCGTCAGAGAGGAGAGCGAAAGGGGCAGTGGCTAGGTTTCTCTCAGGAGCAAACGCGCTCTGATACCATGTGAAAAAAAAAATTATTGAACGCAATGGGATTAGATGATTACAAGACTGGACACCCATGTCCTATATATAGGAGCAAGGGAGAAACCCGGAGACTTGTGTCCCAAGTAATCTAAAGGGGCCGAGACACTAAAGGCCCACTAACTAATTAACTTATTAACTAAATAGGCTAATATAGATTCTCTAACAGTTCTTATTCATAGTGATGTCCCTGGTCCTGCTAAAGAGCCAAGTTATAATGGCTTTTGATACTTTCTATCTTCATTGATGATTTCTCCGACATGACTTGGGTATACTTACTTAAGTCTCGAGATGAAGTCTTGTCTATTATTCAAACTTTTCATCAGTTAATCAAAATTCAGTTTGATGCTAATATAAAAATTATTCGTACTGACAATGCTCTAGAATATGTTCAAAAGGTTTTTTCTACGTTTTGCAATTCTGTTGGCATGGTTTACCAGACGACTTGTCCTCATATACTCCAACAAAATGGGGGTTTTGAATGCAAAAGTCGTCATTTACTTGATGCAGCACGTACGCTACTATTTCAAATGTCTGTGCCAAATAAATTTTGGTCTAGTACTCCTCACTGCATGTTTTTTGATTAATCGTTAGCCCTCTTCTGTCTTGCAAGGGGCTACCCCTTTCTCTGTTTTACGACCTGATGAGTAATATTTTCCTACTCCTCTGTGTATTTGGTTGCACTGCGTTCGATCACGCGATTGATCCACGCGCTAACAAGTTGTCTCCCCGCACAATTTGCACCATCTTTTTGGGATACTCTTCCACACAGAAGGGATATAGGTGTTATTGTCCTTGTCTTCATCATCTTTTTGTTTCGGCTGAGGTTACTTTTCATGAGTCTACCCGTTGTTTAGTGACTCTGTTCAGAGTAGGGGGCACAATCTTGAGAGTGACTACACCTTTGAGTATGAGAGAGAGCCACCACTCCCTATGCCATGTGAAGAGAGTGTTCTACATACGAACCTTACTTCACCACTACCGCCTACACCTCCACCAATTTAATCCTTTCCACTGGTTTACTCCAGGCGAGCAGGGCATCACCACAAGGATGTAGCGTCACCAGTCCAGCAACATGCCTCCTCGTCGTTTGACACTCCTGAGGTATCTATTTCTACTGAGAGTTCTCTTGATGCTTCAGTTTCACATTTACACCTTTCAGTTGCAGCTTGTAAAAGTGTCTGGTCTTGCACGATACGTCATCTATTGGTGAATGTTTGCTTCTTGTCTCATCTGTCACTAGGAGCCTGCACATTTGCTCTTCAGCTTGATTTTGCGGTTGTTCCTCATTCTTATACAGAAGTAGCCCAACATGATGGTTGGATCCGGGCTATGGACGGTGAGATGGCATCTCTTCATGAGAACTCTACTTGGGACTTGGTGGATTATCCTCTTGGCAAGTATGTTGTCAGCTGTCGTTGGGTTTATACTGTAGAACAGAAACCAAATGGGTCTATTGATTGTTTTAAGGCTCATTTGGTAGCAAAGGGGTACACTCAGACACATGGCGTCAACTTCTTTGAGACCCTCTCCAGTTGCTCAGCTAAATTTTGTGTGGTTTCTTATTTCTGTTGCTACTCATTTTGACTTGTGTCTTCATCAGTTGGACGTCAAAAATGCTTTTCTTCATGGTGATCTACTTGAGAAGGTATACATGGAGCAACCTCCTGGGTATGTTGCTCAGGGGGAGTGTCAGAAAATCTGCAAGTTGAGGAAATCTTTGTATAGTCTGAAACCGTCACCACGGACATGGTTTGATAAATGTAGTGTTGCACTTATACAGTTTGGGTTCACTCAGTCTTCTAACGATCATTCATTTCTAAGTCTTCATTTGGCATTATTATTCTGGCTGTTTATGTAGATGATATTGTCATCACATGTGATGACTCTACTAGCATTCTATAGCTCAGGGAATGGTTGCAAACACAGTTTCAGACAAAAGATTCGGGTAATCACCACTATTTCCTTGGAATGGAAGTTCTATGTTCCAAGAAGGGTACAAACCTCTCTCAGCAGAAATATGTCCTTGACCTCCATGCAGAGACATGCATGGCACAATGTAAACCCGCATCCACACCTATGGATTATCATACCAAGACGTCTATTTTTTATGACAATGATTATTTTGATCCAGCAAAATATAGAAGCATTGTAGGGAAACTGATCTACTTTATATTTACTCATCTTGATATATCTTACGATGTGGGAGTTGTTAGCCAGTTCATGAGTACATCGAAGATGTCACATTGGATGGCAGTCACTCGGATTCTTCATTATGTTAAAGGACAGCCAGGGAAGGGCCTTACTTTATGGGGCAGAATCCCATACATACAGCCTTGAAGCTCACTGGATTCACTGATGTTGATTGAGCACCTGATGTTGGAGATAGACGTTCTACTTCTGGCTATTGTGTTTTTCTTGGGTCACATTTGGCGACTTGGAGGAGCAAGAACGGAATGTGGTAGCACGGTCCAGCATAGAGGCTGAATATTGAGCTATGGCACATGCTTGTTGTGAGCTACAGTGGGTCATGTCTATTTTTGTCAGAAATGAGAGTGTTTGTTGAGACATCAATTTCTCTCATGTGTGATAACCAGGAAGCCATTCATATTGCTAGTAATCATGTGTTTCATGAGAGGACCAAACATATTGAAGTGGACTGCCACTTTTTTTTGTGATTTAGTGCTCTCCAAGAAGATTCAAACTTCTCATGTCAGGACTGGACAACAAGTGGTCAATATCTTCACCAAGCCACTTCCATCTTCAGCTTTCAAATATATGAATTCTAAGCTGGGCATGCATGATGTGTATGTTCCGACTTGAGGGTGAGTGTTAGATAATAGATTCTTTACTTATGTAACTATTTACAATTTATGTTTCCTGTTGGGTCTATTATGTAAATATTCTCACTCTATATAATAAAGGAGAACCCGCTCTAGATGGGTATCGCTTTGACCCAAATACTTTCACAACTTGCCCTTCCTAGCATATTGGACATTGCTGTCAATCTCCAATGAAATGGACTGCCAGTTGGGAGTCAAAGAAGAGCACAAATTTGTTCATGTTGTCCTCGTTTGCTTCTATTAGTACTCTCTTGAATGCCAACAATTCCCCATCCACAGGGTCGGTCCTTAGGTGTTTACTGCAGGCATCACCTATGACTCATCTTCCTGTCTCAATTCTCACAATGAAGCTGGTGTTCTAGAACCCTTTTTGTATCTTGATCGTTGTCTCTACGTTAATTGTTGTCCATCTAGTTGGAGCAGGGAACCAATGCTCTATAGGTGTTGTGTAGTTGAGCTTGGGTGATTAACTTTGTGTTCCTAAGGCTCTATTGGATGCCCCTCATTTAGGAATCAATGCTGATGACCAAGCTTGATGTTGCTGTTGTCCCATGAATAAGACGGCTTCATTTTTTGCCTTCCACAACATCCAATAAACAACTGCAAATAGCTTCCAGAACATTGATATTAGTAGTTCGCAAAGTAATAGGTAAGAATAATAACATTCAGGTTGAAGTACATTATAAAATAGAACTGGAATAGATTATATGTATATATTATAAAGCAGTGGCAGTAAAAACAAAATAAATGATTAGTTCCACCACCATAGATTAGAAAAATTAGGAGTTTCATCCACAAGACGGTATTCTCTGTCAATTAAGATGTTAGGTACAATTTTATCCCTACATACATATAGAAAACAAATTAGTTAGAAAAACTAAGAAATCATGTGGATGTAGTAGGTACGTGGCTTGCTTCCTACATCTAGGCACGCAAGACAATAATGCACAATAGACATAAGCATTAGGAAGACAAAATAAAGGCTCAATGTTGAAAATAACAGTTTCATGCAAATTGTGTTATAGATTGATCACTGTAAAAGTCCCGCCGTCATTATATACTTGACGTATAGACCTGAAATATATCCAGCATATAAGTATATCAATGTTGATAGATACATATGTTGATGTATGTTCATGTTCTCCATCTGCATCAATTATATTTATATGAGTCCCAGTAGACATGATCTGTTATAACTTTGAATGTCTGGACGTAAGCTACAGTAGCAGAATATGTATACATTGATATTGAACTTTACATGTGTCAATATATTGCCATATTCTCCCTCAAATAGAATTTGTCACCTCAACCACAAGCTTGCATTTATTGAAATTCTATTCAAGTTTTTCCAACAACTATCCTAGTTAAACTTTGATAACTGAGCTTTTGTTTGAATGAGTGAGGTTGAAAGTGGTCTAATTGTTCTAGCATTTCACAGTGGCTTCTCTTGAAAATAATGGTATAGAGATTGATTTACTTAGCTCAGTACAAACTGTGCCATTCCTTATCCACCATTCTCAAGGGGTCAAGACAACACCTCTAGCTTTGGCTGCATTGAGATTTCCAACCTCAAAAGCAACAAAGGCGGGATTTTTCACTATATACAACCAAGAAGTTTGCTTTACAAGATCTGAGTTCCAGATAAGTTCAGTTATAAACTGATCCATTGGAATGATCTCCATTTCCTTGAGGTAATCATGTCCTCTGTTCCTCCACTATAAGACTTCATGAGTGGTTTGAGATTAAAATCTGCATGAACAAACTTCTCATACAACATCACATCATGTATGTAGTTCTGGTTGACGTCTATCCCACATAGATGCATGTACAACCAGTTGGATGTACCCACATTAGTGGGTGAGACGAGATTTTAAAAATAAATAATTCTCTGAAGTGTGACTATAGCGATGTATTGACACACACACCACATACACACACACACACACTCACACACTAATGTGTATTACTTCGGCAAAAGCTAATTTATTTTTCGAACAGGTATGACTCTATCGTTTATACGCAGCTTGTAGTAAAGTTGTGTAGATTCCATTTAGCAAATTAATTGCTGGGAAGTCTTACTAATTTTGCAGAAGTCAAATGGTATCTAAGTTTCTTCTTGTACGTCTATTAACCCAGTATCCAATTCCTAAGCATAAGTTGAGTTTGTGATGACAAGTTTTCTCGTGGTGGTATTGTTAACTCTATGTTTAAAGCTTTTTCATGCCATCTAATAGGTTTTTCTGTATGGATGCAAATAAGTTTCTATTAAATATAACACCTTATTACAATTTTTTAAATGTTGGGCAAGATGAAGGAAGGTAGAATTGTTGTTTTTTGCCGATCTGAGAGTGAACTCTGCACTCTTTCCACCGTGGTCAAGGCATACTGTGAAGCTCATACATTTGACTTTGATAGGCACATCCTATATGAAAATCTCAAATCAGAAATAACAAGCATGTTTAATATTAAATATGAGAATATGTACATTGAGTTTTGTCGTCCTGGATTCAAGCCGGTCTTTATGAAGATATGTCGGCATAGATCTTTGGAATGATATTGCTGATAATACTAGTTTAGGGATGGTCAATATTGTCTTTTATAAGAAGCCTATCTTTTGGTAATAGTAGACATTTTAGATAATAAAGAAAAGATTATTAGAAAATACCTTTTTCCCTCCAAATGAGGACTCCAGCTTGCTGTCGTTATTCTAGATTTTACCAACTAGGACGAATCTACCCTTCATTTCCGCAATTGTATTGACCACTGGCAGTAAAAATGACAGGTAGCTGAAACAATTTACTACTCATTTGGGCAACATCATGTTTGTTGCCTCACCAAAGACTCCTAGTTTTACAATCACATTTCATTTTAATTATATTATGAAATCATATTAACTCAAGGAATGAATATTCCCATTGAGCAAATATTACAGCTCCTGGAATCACAGATGATGTTATTACACCATCTTAACTAATATATTTTTGCCAGTTTGCTTATGAACTTTGTAGTCTTGCTGACGGATTGCATGGTTATATCATGGTGGCAAAAGTCACACGACAGACATTCATCATCATAACCTATTGAGTGATTTGAAAGCTTACATAACCAACGAGTTAAATGTTGGTGCAATTTCTATTCGATTCAAGTACTTACTTGCAGACAGTTACCCAACCTTAATGACAGTAACTTGTGACAGTTGTGACAGATTTGAAGCAAATGATTGAGTTGAACGCTAGTTCAGGGAAGTCGTCACAAAAGAGCAAGATTATGGCAATCTCATCCTTTTTAATCAAAGGTAGGTAATCTCGGTCAACTTGCCATCAAGTTGTGTATTGGTTTTTTTTTGGTAAATTCCTTTTATTTTGGCTCATAGACCACTTGTAAAGATTTGTATTTTTTTTGTAGAAAGTCCTCGTGTTTCTTTTGAGTTACACGTGCCTTAGAAGCTTTCTTATTCATCACAACTATGGAGAGTGTCACTGAATCACAATGTTGGTGAGCAAACACAGGGTGCTGTCTACATGGATCATAACAGGTTATCATCTGCACTTATGTTTTCTTTAGTACTGTTAAAATAACTTACATTGACATGCCATCGAGTCCATTTTCTCATAGAAGCGAAAGTAAGCCACATTTACCAAAACTGACTTCTCCTAAAATCAACACGACTCTGAACATGGTTAAGAGTAGACAATGTTGGATTCAAGTTGTTTGGCAGTTTGATGGTAAATTCTTCACTCTTTCCAGTGGTGAAAGTGTACAATGGGTGGGAAGCTCATTTGATGCACATTAACCAAGATGTCTTATATAAAGACCTAGTATAAAAAATATCTAGCATGCTTAATGTTAATGTAGATTCTATGTCGATTTTGTACAAAGTTTTTGGCTGCAGCCCGTCTACCCGGTATTATACCAACAAGTACACATGTATCTACCCAATACTCTAAGTATGTAGTCATCTACATGTAATTTGGGTTGTTCAACATTGTGCATGTGACTATACTCAACCATATCAATGAAGTTACTATCTAAGATCCTCCTTTCAGATAATAAAGAATGGGATTTTGTGCATCAGCAGAATTTGAGTATATTTTACATAATTTTATGTGGAGATACCAATAGTGGAAGGGGATGAATATATCCAATATAATCTATATTCTCGCTTGCACAATGCTTGTGTGGCCAGCAACTATAGTTGGTAGTCAAAATCTACATGTAAAGGTACTAACTACTGTCACTCAACTATGGCATTGAGAATCTGAGATTACAAAATATAGACAGATATTCAAACCAAAAATTGTAAAGGACTAATATTAATAAAAACATATGAATACTCGTATAAGATATTGTATAATGCAAAAATATCATTGAAAGAAAGAAAAAAGTGTAACAAATAATGCAACATATCATTGTTGGAAATTGAGAATGGAGAAGAAAAACCCTCGATCCTTTTCATGGTCGGGTGTTGTATAGACATATACAAGAGACTTCACCCACTTTATACATAGGTCCCTGATATTTTCTCACATTTACAAGAAGGTCCTATAAATACATATCAACACTCCCCCTCAAGTTGGAGCATATATATCATATGTACCCAGCTTGTTACATAAGTATTGGACCCGATATCCATTTAGGGACTTTGTAAACAAATCAGCTAATTGATCTTCTGATCTGACTGGTGACAACTGAATCAACTTCTCCTAAATCTTTTCACGTAGAAAATGACAATCGACTTTGATATGTGTGGTTCTCTCATGAAAGACAGGATTCTGGGCAATATGGACAGTAGTCTGGTTGTCACACTTCAAGTTCATGTGAGCTTTTTGCATAAAGCCAAGCACCTCTAACAAGTGACAAATCCATAGCAACTCACATGTTGCTAAGGTCATAGCTCTGTACTCGATCTCTGCACTACATCTTGCAACTATAGTTTTCTTTTTGCTTTTCCAAGAGACCAGGTTTCCTCTTATAAATACACAGTAGCCAGAAATAGACCTTTTTCAATACCGGATCCAACCCAATCAGCATCTGAGAAGCCCCGCACATGTAGATGTCCATGATTCTGATATACAAGCCCCTTGCCTGAAGACTTCTTGAGATACCTTAGAATGCGCATCACAGCCTCCATATGACCTGTGCACGGCTTATCCATGAACTGACTAACAACACTAGTAGCAAAAGCAATGTCTGGCCGAGTAATAGTCAGATAAATCAATTTCCCAACAGTCGTCTAAACCTCCATGAATCATCAAGTAACTCCCCCTGCTCCATAGACAATTTGATTTTAGGATCCATTGGAGTGTCAGCAGGTCTGGTCCCAAGCATCCCTATCTCAGTGACAAGATCTATGGCATACTTCCTCTATGAGATAACTATCCCAGATTTGGGACTTGGCAACTTCAATTCCCAAAAAATATTTAAGACCGCCTAAGTCCTATGTCTGAAACTGACTCTGTAAGGTCTTCAACTTTGCAATGCCATGTTTGTCATCACCAGTAATCATAATATCATCAACATACACCACCAAGAAAATGCTCAAAGAATTTTGTCGTCTGTAGAAGACTGGATGAAAAATGGTACATATGTGGAGTCCAAACTCAGAAAGGGCACTACTGAATCTACCAAACTAGGCACGAGGTGACTGCTTTAATCCAAAGAGAGACTTGTGAAGACGGCATACTAAATCTGACTCCCCCTGAGCAACAAACACAGGTGGTTGCTCCATATAAATCTCCTCATTTAGATCACCATGTAAGAATACATTTTTATATCAAGTTGGTGTAGAGGCCAAGAGTGACTAGTAGCTAGAGACAAGAAGATGTGAATAGATGCCATTTTTTCCACTGGAGAGAAAGTCTCTGAATAATCCTCGCCATAAGCCTGAGTGTAGCCCTTGGCTACGAAACGCGCCTTGAGTCGATCAACACAACCATTTGCACCCACTTTGACAGTGTAAACCCAAAGACATCCAACAACAGACTTGCCATGCGGGAGTAAGACAAGAGACCATATTTTGTTCTGGTGAAGAGCTGACATCTCCTCGTCCATAGCATGACGCCAACCTGGGTGATCAAGTGCAAGTGAAACAGACTGAGGTATAGAGACAAATGATATAGAAGAAATAAAGGCACAATATGAAGGTGAAAGATGGCTACACAAGACAATACTAGAAATAGGGTGGTGAAGATTTTTGAGGGTGCAAGATCAAACACCCTTGCTCAGGGCAATGGGAAGATCGTGCACATGAGGTGGAGTTGTTTCTACCTAACTTTCAGAAGAGGAGGCATCTGGAGAAGGAGCCGAACTAGCGGGAGCCTCTGCTCCACCTATATGAGTACCTGAATCGGACTGTCCACCTACACCAATACGACGAGTGTAGAACTGAGTGATCGGCGGTCTAGTAGAGCTAGGTGGAATTACATCACAAGAACCATAATTGCTAGGGGATTCAAAAATAGGTAATGATAGGAAGGGGCAAGAGCTCCTCCATAACTGAAGGTGTCAATGAAGAACTATCACCAAAATAGGATGTGTCTTTAAAGATTGTGACATCTGCAGATACAAAGAAACGATGTGAAGTAGGGTTGTAGCATTTGTACCCCTTCTGAACCCGAGAGTAACCTAAGAAAACACATTTGACAGACTTCAGACTTAATCTATCCATACCTAGACCAAGACAATGGACAAAACAAGCACATCCAAACACTCTAGGTGGAACATTGTACAATGGCTTCATAGGATGAAGGATCTAAACAGGAATGTGATTTTGAAGATGATGGCATACGGTTGATGAGGTAAGTGGCAGTGAGAACTACATCCCCCCAGAATTCTCTAGGAACATGCAAATAAAGGAAAAGAGTAAGAGCAGACTCAATAATATGACGGATTTTCCTCTCAGTCACCCCGTTCTATTGTGGAGTATGCGGACAAGATGATTGATGAATGAGGCCATGTATGGAGGTGACATGGATAAACTCACGGCTGAAGTACTCTCTAGCATTGTCAGAACGAAGAGTACAAAAAAAAATTAATTTGGGTTTCGACTTCTGCACAAAAGGATTTAAATATAGACAAAAGTTCATATTGTTCCTTCATCAAATAAAGCCATGTCGAACGAGAATACTCATCGACAAAAGTTACAAAATATTTAAATCCAAGTTTAGATGTAACACGACTTGGGCCCCATATATCAGAACATACCAGCTCAAAGACATACTTTGTTGTGTGACTCTCCCTAGACCTAAAGACAGATCTTGTGTGTTTCCCCATTTGACATGATTCACACTGCAAATTTTCCAGGTTGGACAAGCCTGGAACCAATAACTTGAGCTATTTACATACACATAAGGAATAAGGTTTCGCCGAAACCGGTGAAATTTCGCCCCAAAAAACCGATTTCAACAACACCTGATACGAAACCATGCGACTGTATCGATACGATTGCATTTTGCGAAATTAAAATGCAATTTTGCCAAGTTTCGATGGTTTCGCTAATTTCGCCAAGTTTCGAGGGGGTCCAGTGCAGTTTTCCCCACTTACCTATCGGTACCCAGCCGAAACCGGCGAAACCTACCAATTTTTGCTGCTGCTTTGTTGCTGCTGTTGTTCTTTGTGGAGAAAAGGGTGATTTTGAGGGGGATTTGCCATTTGGAGCCAAAGATCTACTACATCAAGGTAAATAAACTTCTTTTCTTCCATTTTCATTCATTTCCAACCTTGATTTCTCCAATTCTCATATATTTTGACCTAATTCTCCATTTCACCTAATTTCGTAATATACACTAAAATCTTAGATGTTCCCGTTGTTCAAGTCCCAATGAATGCTCCTCTTCATCGAGCTCCTCCACCTCCGTTTGAAAGCAGGGTGCAGTATCTCAAAGATCTGGAAGAACATTTTCCAAAGTTTGGGATGATGCAGTTTGTTGATGGTAATGTGCACGAGGAACATGTAACTACATACAACACCCTTTACAGAATGTACATGTCATGGGAGCAATATGTCACCCATGTGAACACAATATGGTATGACGGAGCACCAGCTCAACCAGCGCGACACTCAACTTACAACTGATTTGAGATGGTAAGTTACTATGTTATTCATATGTTGTAAATTGTATATGTTTGTAGAAGTGTGTGTACTTAAGTGTATGGATTGTGCTAGTAAATTTTCATAACTTAATTCCTATTTTTTGTCATCGAAACCCTTCATCGAAATCCTCAAGAGACAGGACAGTTCCTTTACATCCCACATGAAGGACCACCCCCCAACCTACCCCCACATAAAATTTTATTGCATAAAACGATGCATTTAGGTGTAGAGATCATGCCTGTAAAATTTCATAAATTAATTCATTCATTTTGGCGTCAAAACGAGCACAGTTGCAACTATCGAAATTTTTGTCGAAATTTCAAAAAAATTTGGTTTCCATGCTGTCGAAACGGCATCGAAATCGAATACCTCGTTCCTTGCATACACATGACCAAGACGATTTTGCACCACCAAAGGAGATGCAGCGGCACATGCTATGGAAAGTTGTTGCAAGTAGTAGAGTCCAGCCAATTGTCTTCCTGGTCTTCAAGTCCTGTATAAGATAAGTATCTGGTAAAAAAGTGACAGAGGGTTGAAGAGAATGAGTTAATTTGCTAATTGATAACAAATTAAAGGGAGAGTGGGGAATGAACAAGGTAGATGATAGGGATATACGTAGGGTTGGTGACACCGTCCCAATTCCCTTAACAAAAGCAACAAAGCCGTCTACAAGGGTAACACCAGGTAGGTTGGGCTTATGGATGTAGGTTGTGAACATCTTTGTTACCCCGGTGATGTGATCAGTTGCACTAGAATCAAGGACCCAGTTTGACTTGGACGTCAATGCCTTGGACGCCTGTGAAATGCATGCGGACAAATCAGACCTTTGTGCAATGGATACTAAAGTCATTGCCTGCATTGAAGCTCGAACACGCATTAAATGAGCATATTCTTCTTTATACAGAGACACCTGATATGTAGCCTTCTCCAGAGTATCATTGATAGCTTCCATATTGGTGGACTTCGTAGGGAATCCATATAACATTTTGGACTGATAGTGGATTGATGAATTGTGGACTCCAAAGGATACTTCGCGAAAGCTAGGGGACGATAGAAGACCTTGAAAACATATATTTGCACACTTTGTAGAAGTCCAGGACCTTGAAATCAGACTGTGTGGCCTTGAAAATCAAATTTTCTTTGTTTTAATGGTTGAAGCAAGATCTTGATTTCAACCGAGAAGATATAAATCAACTGGAATCTTGATTGGGATCACTAGAGGCTTAACTGGGGACCAAATAAGCACTAAATTGATGTTCTGTACGATGCCTCTACAGTAACTCCGGCCACACTGCAAGAGAGAAGAAGAGCTATTGCTCTCTTCTCGATGCTCTATTGTCCCGGACCTTCTAGGACAATGTTGTGGGAGTAGGGACGCCCCACAAGGACCCAAAAACAAGGGAGAAAGGCCTCCCTGTTGCTGTTGGACGATGAGCAAAGTTGGACCACAAGACTGTTGTGTGTTGTTCTCCAAAAAAGAACCTAGGGATCACACTTAGGGAGGCTGAAATCCTTCTTTCTCCCTTCAAGAAGGCTGCTAGGGATGAGGGGAACCCAACCAAAGAGTTGTCTTGACCAAAAAAAATCTGAGGATGAGGGAGTCGTCGCTCCTAGCACAGTCGTCGTGCTACAGTAATGTACTGTAGCACGGACTGGAGATGAGCATTACAGCACTCTAATGGGAAAAACAAGGGAAATGTGCGGAGAGAAGACTTGTTCGTGAAAGGGTTCTACGGTAAAAGATATTTGTGTTGGTTGTTTGAAAGGAGAGAATCAAGGAACCGTTTATGTGGGATGGAGAGAGAAATACAGAATTAAAGATAATAAAAGTTAATAGGAGAGTGTGAGAATAAATATTTGTAGGAGCAAATTCCTTGAAAAAAAGGAGAGAAGTGAGTGAATTAAGGAGAGCGCAGTATCAAACTCGCTCTTTTTATAGTAGTATAGATAAGAGACTTCACCCACTTTACACATAAGTCCCTGGTATTTTCTCACATATACAAGTAGGTCTTATGAATACATATCAACAGAATTATAAGTCATGCCATATATGAGCCGGAATCTGTAGGCCGATATAGAGTCTAGTCAAGTCTAGAAGTCTCTAGAGTCATGTCCACCTTATCCTATATAAAGGAGAGGGGTCTCTCTTGTACAATACAACATTGTGAATATATCATTTACACATTATTTTCAAGATGATATCAGAGCCTTCTTTCCAGAGACACTAACCCTAGAGAAAAAGCAACAAGTCTATTCCCGCAGGGGGCGACCTCCGTCACGGCTGGCTATCTGTAGGGCCATCTCCATCACCCTCTCTGTAGGGCCATCTTCATCACCTTCTCCACGGGGTCATCTTCGTTGCCCTCTCTCTCTGATGGGCCATCATCATCTCATCTGGAGTCATCCAAACCTGACAAGTATCGTCTTCATCGTCATCTAGAATCTGCATGTATCCATCTTTCGTGTTCCCCAAGCATGAAGTTCAAACGCTCCCTCCATCGAGACAAAGTCTAGATTCAAGTTGTCACCCTTCTTGGATTGTCAAGATCGGAAAACCCCCAGTTATATGGTAGAAGTCATCTCCACCATTTGTTTTTTCTTCATCTTCAAGGTGAAAGTCATATCCACCATCCAGTTTGTCATCCTCATTGTGGTGGAAGTCATATCCAACTCTCAGATCGTCATTTCCATCATCTGGATCGTCATCTATGGTGGAAGTCATCTCCACCACCTGGATTGTCGTCTATGAGTGGAAGTCAACTCCACCCGGATTGTTATCTCCATCCGGATTGTCATATATGGTGGAATTCATCTTCTACACAGATCGTCATCTTCATTTGGATCTTCATCTCTCTTTCTCCTCCTTCGGATTCACATCTTGGAGGGGTGAAACAATTCTAACATTTTAATGTGAAAACTTGTCCCATTGTGTGGAAAATGCGTGTTCCACATCCAATACGTTGTGTGTCTTCATCGAGAAGCACAGTGTTTCATCCAGGCCGCAAGTTACACATCGTGTCATAAACCAACACGATGTGTTGACGGAAGGATGTTTCACGCCTACACGTCGTACTAGATTTCCACACGTGTCGACAAAAATATGTTTCTCGTCTTCGACCTTTTACATGTCGTGTCAGATTCAACACGGCGTATCGGCAGAAGTTTGTTCATCATCCTCAATAATCAAACATGTTGTGTCATTCTCCGATACAACATGTCACCATTAGGGTATGTAATTCAATCCTGTTGGCATCTTCAAAGTGTGTGTCCTAGATTAGTTATCCAGAAATCTTCAGAGGTCTGGTCAGAAGCTCCCCAGCAAGAAAAAGATCTATCTTTTTTAGTCTAAGGATCGGACAATTCTCCTTTTCAGGTCGAAAAAAGATCCATTTATTTTCTTATCTAGATCTTGTAATCGGATCACATAGTACATTGAGTCTGATATCAGTTCGTCTACTACAACTTCCTTGCTAAGTCAACCTCTTCGAAACACCATGAAGTCTTATACTCACATGTGTGTTGCAGTTCAGTCAGGTACTAGATCAACCTCTCTCATGTGTGAGGATTCATCCCTTTCAAACAATACTTCAAGCTTTATTAAGCGTGAGGTTCAGTTCTCTCAAACACAACTTATCGGGCCATATCAATCCAATCCTTCTCCAGTCATTTCTTCCCTCTCCATCCCATGTCCACTAATGTCACTAGAGATATCTCTTTTGTCTTTGTCCACCCCAACCACTTTCGTCGTCTCATTGTAGTTGGTGTGTGGGGAGAGATAAGAGGAGATGAGGAGAGGATGAGGAGAAGAATTGAGGTGCAGAGTTGAGATCTCAGAAGAGGAAGGAGGAAGAAGAGCATTGTCTACATATGGAGTTTCGTGTACTTAATGTGTTGTCCAGATATCACTCTAGTTCAAGGCTAGTGTACATCCTCGCCATTTAGATTCCAAGTTTCCAAGCACTGATCTGCATTCAAAATTCATCTTCCTACACTGTCATCAGCGGAAGATGATTTCTCAGACCAATTGGATGTCATCAGCACTCTACCTCAGGCAAATATGTTTCTTCATCGACCATTCTACGTTGGCAACACTTCAGTCTTCTAGTATTAGAGCATCTTAGATCATGTGCACATTTGGTTTATTCGGTCTGAGACACCTTTTACAGAAGATCATTCAATCAGCTATGCCCATTCAGTGTTTCAAAAAGTGTTTTATGCGGGGCATATGCGGTGCGGCCCACTTGCCAGATCGCATATGCATAAGCGGCCCATTATGCGGTCATAGCCACATATGCAGGGCATAAGCGGGGTATATTTGTTATTATTAGAAGTTTTACGGACTGCTTTTCAATTTAATTTAAACTACTTATTTACCCACACACCCACATGTAAATATGCATATATATGTATATTAATGTGTTCCATTATATATATATAGGTTGTTCATGCATTACCCGCACGGGTAGCCAGATTTTCACTACCCGCTGGAGTAACTCGGGGTTAAAAGAGTAACTATATGGTACACTGGAGTAACTCTTCTGAATCAAAAGAGTAATTGTATTGATATATAGAGTAACTCTGAGAGCGAAAGAATAACTGAGCAGAAAATATACAGTTAGTAAATATATGGACGGGTTTTTTTTATTTGGGGGGGGGGGCAAATGATATTATTTTTGGATCAAATTTTTTGGGGAGCTAGATAAAATTCTCCTCTACAATTGCGGAAAAAAATTAAAAAAAAATATCAGGAAGTATGTGCGGATAGCTACCCGCGCGGGTATTAAAGATGAGCCCATATATATATATATATATATATATATATATATATATATATATATATATATATATATATATATATGTATATATATATATATTGTACAAATACATCAATGTCATACATATAATACACAACATCGTCAAACGTGTAATATTCTATTTTATGTATATGCATTTTGATATATATCGGCATGCATATATATATATATATATATATATATATATATATATATACATTGACACCTATATACACACATTTCCACATATATGTATATACTGTATATAGATTTACATGTCAATATGCATATATCTACATATAATACACATACATATTTCACATATGCTATTTATGTGTACATATACATGAATATTTAAATATATTATACATCTATATTTGTATGGACACTTATAAAAATAGATATTTTAGTGTCGGGTATTACGAGTGTGAAGGGGGAAGGCGATGGCGGCAATCGTGACGCATATGTGGTAACCCTAGATAGAAATGGAGGTTTGCAAGGCGAGAAGGACAATGGTAAGGCTAGCCAGATTACAGAGAAGCAACCTAGTCCGAACTATGGCACTAAGGAACGTAGACGCACTTCGTCCCCACGGAAGGGAACCAGAGGATCACATATGCATCTGGCTGAGTTAGGGTTGAACCTAAAATATGTTGGCTTGCGAGGAGAGCCTTCAACCCAGGAAGGAGACCAGGCCACTTTGATGGAGACATATTTCTCATTACAAGGAAACGAAAAGGAGTACGTAGATGACGAGAATCCTTTCCTAGCAGACAACGCACCAGCACAGAAGCCAAAATGTTCACGCAAGTTGTCATTGGGACCAGCAAAGGTTGATCTACAGATCCATACTTCATAGAAGACAAACCAAAGGAGATTATAAACCCTGAACATATAGATTTGGTCCATGATAGAGGCTTCCCAATGATCTCTGTAGCCCTGGGGGCAGAACAGATATTCAGCAAACCATAAAAGTATGCAGTCATCATCAAACTCATTGACATATCAGTGGGCTCGCTCACCATGGAGGAGCGCCTAAAGTTGTTGTGGAGGTAAACAAGGTGCCTAGAACTCTTTGAACTAATTAAGCAATACTATGTGGTGAAATTCTCTAACACATGCGACCACGTGAATGCCTTAACCAAAGGTCATTGGTCCCTTTTTGGAAGTTGTCTAATGGTGTGGTCGTGGGATGGGTACTTTGAACAATCTAATGGCATACATGACCAAATTGTCACCTGGATCTGTGCAGTGGGACTCCTACTTCATTACTATCATAGTGAGATCTTTAATCGCATTGGCCATGTTGTTGGTCATTTGATAAGAGTCGACGATCACTCAACTAATCCCACCACGACCATGTTTGCTAGGCTAGTTGTAGAAATCAACTCCAGCAAACATATCCACCTGGTCGTCAACATCAATGGACAGGAGTACAAGATAGAGTTTGAGTCTCTGCCAAACATGTGCATGCAATGTGGGAAACTAGGGCACGTGACTAAGGATTGTAGAGGTCCAGACAAGGACACAGGAAATCCAGTCGATCTCCCACCTAAAGAAAGTAGTGATGATGTAGGAGTTAGATGGGTAAAGGAAGAAGAAAAGTGACAGGTCTAATATGATAAGAAAAACCTGGTGACCAGACAACCATGAAACAGAGACAACCGGAGGACTCAACAGAAAGGAAAAGGAGGTGCCAACAAATATCAACTCTTTGAAGAATAGGAAGCAGAAGGTAATGATGTGGAGGAGGTTTAATCGAGCCAACCAAGCAACACTAAAGAGAATACAACATGCCCAAAAATCTAAAGGAAGAAGCAAACAATTAGTAATGATATTAAAGGCACTCTGAAGGAACTCGAATGAACCAATCAAAACTAACACGTCACAAGTAGTCCCAACACAAAAGGTCGGTGAAGAGGCTAACATGGAGAGCACCCACACAGTAGTAAATCCATTGGGTGGATGAGGTGATCCTAGGCAAAAGTCTTGAGGGGGAAGTAAACAATAGTCTGGAGGTCAAAATGATTGAAACTAAAGGTGATGTGGGCAACAATGGAACCAACACCCAACTTATCAATGCAAGCAGAAAAATGAAGGGAGAAATGGATTAGAGGCACGGCTTCCACCAACCTTGTTAAGCACCCCTACAGCACGAGAAGCAAAAACCACAAAGGGTCTGAGGACCAAGGAGGAAAGAATGGTAATAGCTCTCAGTAACCCCCTCTTATCCACTTTTTTAATGATTAATACAGTATTTTGGAATATTAGAGGCATTGGCAAAGCTAAAGCTAGACGCGCTCTCATAAACATCACTGTCAAGGACAAAATCAAATTAGCTGCTACTGTTGAACCCCACATACCAGGAGAAGGGGTCGTAGCTGCTACCAAAGACCTTGGGTTCTCTAGCTTGCACATACTAGAGACGAGAGGTTTCGCGGGTGGTATTTGAGCTCTATGGAATGATACGGGGTGTGATGTCCAGACAATTCAAAGTCAGAAGTACTAATGTTCATTGATGGAAACACTGATATTACCTTCCTGTATGCTTGTCCTAGCCCAAGTGGTAGACCTATTCTGTAGGATCAACTACATTCAATCAGCATGAATACATTACACCTAGGATAGTGATGGGAGATTCCGATTGCATGCTATCACCAGATGGGAAAATTGGCAGCAACAGATTCAGTTACAACAAAGCTACAAAGTTCCCAAATGCTATTCTCCTAGAAGGTCTCACTAACATTGAGAGTGTTGGTCACATATTTACATATAATAAAGGTGTGCTTCACGAAAAACTTGATAATGGTTTTGTAAATATAGATTGGATAAGCACTCACAACGACATGATATAGTGAAATCCTTCCTTGGATAGGCTTGGATCATAACCCAATTGCTATTTTGAAAATCCCACAAGGTAAACATGATTTTCACTTCAAGGCTAAGGCTTCTTGGTACCTTCAACCAGAGTTCCATAATATTCTGGAATCACATTAGGAGAGTGATGGTCATTTCCACGAAGCCCTTCAGAAGGCCTGGCACTCAACTATAGAATGGGACAGAAACATATTGATGAAAAAAGAAAAAAGCAAAAAAGATCTTATATCTAGCATCAGCACAATTCAAAAAGAACTGGAGACGAACTATTGTGCTAGTAAAGACCGGGTCTTCTCTAACAAGGAACTTGAACTTGATAACTTACTCCTAGAGGAGGATTGGAAATAAAGAGTCACATAAATTGGCTGCAACATGGGGACAACAATAGCAAATTCTACCACGCTTTCATTAGCAACCGAAGGAGGACCAACCTCATTACTACACTTTATCACCCCAATGGCAATTGGGTCGAGTTGAAGACAATGGTCAACGTACATTTTCCAACTTTTTTTCATGGCATCCTCGTCACCTACCCAGGAGGAATTAGATGTGCTTCCAGGTCGATTTAGAAACCTATCTTCTAGTCAGGCGAGAAAGCTAGATGTTGCTGCTCCCTACTGAGTTTGAAGTCGAAGATCCTAAAAGAACTAAATCCATACAAGGCGCCCAGCCCAAATGGCACAGACAACACTTTTCTTAAGAAGAATTTGAAGATGATCAGACCTTCAATTCTCAAAACCATTCGATATATTCTGAATGGGAATCCAAGTCCTGATGAGTTGGGAGACTCGTGCATCATGCTCATTCCTAAGGTCAAGAACCCAACTGACTGCAATCAACTACGACCAATATCACTTAACAACGCTTGCCTTAAACTGGCATCCAAGGTGATTGTGGAACGTCTGAAGAAGCATATCCCTAGATGGATAACTCCAACTCAAACCAGCTTCATCCCAGGTAGGAAAATCTCTGATAATATTATTCTTGTGCTTGAAATCATCAAAATAACATGAGCAGACAAGGTGCTTCTCCGTTCGTGGTTGTTAAAGTGGACTTCTCATAAGTATACGACCGCATGTCATGGATGTTCATTGAGGACACTCTCTGTAATGCTAGGTGGCATGCTAACATCAAGAATTGTGCTATGACTTCACTGGCATGTGGTTCCACAAGCATATACTGGGACAGGGAAAGTATGCCAGGTTTTAAAGCTTCGAGGGGCCTCAAACATGGAGACCAATTGTCCCCTTACCTTTTCATCCTTTGCTTGGAAAGGTTGTCCCAACTTATTGATATCAGTGTCAACAACAAAATGTGGAAATCAATAGGTATCGCAATAAGGGCCTGCCATATAACACATTTGTTTCGCAGACAACGTCATTTTCTTCGCCAAGGCGACTCTGGAGTCGATTGCCATCTTCATGAATGCTTTAAAAAGTTTGAAAGAGCATCTGGTCAGCTCATCTCTATTGAGAAGACAAAGATCTTTTTTGCTAAGTCAGTGGACCAACAAACCAAAGCTAGCATATGAAATAATAGCAGTATAGCTGAAACCAATGATCTGGGGTCTACCTTGGAGATTCTATCCTCCACAGTCGAGTAAAGAGAACTACAATATCATTGAGAAGATGGAGAATAGAATCAATGGATGGGACACAAAAACCCTATCTATCACAGGAAGGATATGCCTAGCAAAGTCGGTCTCGACAATGAACTCTACTTGCTCAATGCAAACTGTGAGGATACCAATCAATGTCTGTTAAGATATAGACAAGATCACACAAATATTCATATGGGAGGAGGTCACAAATCCAATCCAGTCTCTCTTGTTGCGTGGTACATAGTTACCATAGACATGGTTGATGGGGGACTAGGCATTAAATCTATGGTCGATTGGAATATGGCAGTTACCGGAGGATGTGTGGGATCTCATCGCCCATAGACAACCTCTGTGGAAAGAGGGTCTTTTGAGGAATACAGGAACTTTAAAGGGCAACCAGGCGTCTGAGAAACACCTTCCCAGAGAGCCATGAACAAAAGCAGCGAGTTCATCATGGCAAATAACATCAAAGTTATCAATAATGGGGAGGATACCTCTGTATGTTTTGATCACTGTGTTCCTAACTATGGCAAGCTTATCGATGTCTACACAACATGTAGAGACTGAGATCACAGATATGAAAGTAGCAAGCCTTGTGAATCTGGAAGGTAGTTGGAACTGCTCATTCTTAGACAATTACTTACCAAAAGAATGCACTAAATGGATTATGAACCAACCAATCTCCCCCCAGATCCTACCACATCATCAGATGGATGGGCATGGATCCATGACGACAAAGGAATTATTTTGTCAGCTCGACATACTACACAAGGACAATACTATTCCTCAAGATGGGCCATGGAATGCTATCTGGCATCTTGAGATATCAAGTAAGATCCGTGTTTTTATGTGGCTTCTCAGAAATGGTGTAATCATGACAAACAACAAAGAAAATTTACTAATGACAGTCTATTCCCTCGGTGCAATTGGGAGGAGGAAACCATTATCCATGCACTCAAGGATTGCACGTATGCTAGGACTATTCAGGAGTAATGCAACCTTTTCAATGATCATGCATTCCTATAGGGCTACACAACAACTAAAGGGCTCAATATAAATTTGAAAAAAGAGAAGAACCACTACATAAATTTTTCCCTATGTTGTTGGAGCATTTGGAAATCAAGAATCCAAAAGGTTTTTGAAGAGGAGGAGATCAATGTGGTAAGATAGCTAATAGGGCTTTCCAAGAGCATCAATCTAAGTAACCAAGCTTGCATGAAAAATACTAGTTGTGATGCCTCAATGGCCACTGGCGTAGACATCAGTAAAAGTACTCAACTCACTGAACTAGATGGTAATAATATCTATATGAACTCGGATGCAACTGTCAAAGGCAAGGATGTCACCATTGCTGTCACCATAAGTAATAAAGACAGAACCTCACTAGGAGGCACAACTAAATATATCAAAACCTCCTCAATGACTGAAGCTAAGCTTTGAGCTATCGATTTGGCAATGGACCTGATCAGTAGGTTACACTATGAGAAGGAAGTTATAGGAAGCGACAGTAAACGAGCTCTTAAGGCTATTAATGAAGGTGGCCAGTCAACCCCTCGCTTTGGAGAATGGTTAAAAAGCATTTAGAAGACCTTGAAGCAGCATCACAACATGAATATAATCAAAATCAAGAGGGTGAATAGTGCCATTGTTGATGCCTTCGCTAAACACCAGCTAAAAAACTCTAAAGAGGACTTTCTTAAAAAGATCCTCCTCTTGACCATGTGGGTCCTTCCACCCCCCTTCTATGTAATGGTAGAAGTTCTACCAAGTTTATGTTTTCAACAAATGTAGTCCCTTTAAGTTCTATCCCTGCAAGAGGAGGGTGGGTTGAACAAAATGGCCTCCTAACTTAACCCCCCAAAAATATACATACTTTTGTGTTCTACAAATGAAATATATAAATTCTAGTCTTAATACATCTAGAATAAGGAAAAGACTTGTATTCTGTGAGTCTAAGAGTCTACAATGCTTTCTCTTTTATAGGACAAGAGAATAAAGCAATAAGTAAAACTGAGAAATATGGGATAAAAGACTAGTGTAAACTACAGAAATAACATAGAAATAACATAAATAACATATCTCTTTATATCCCTTTACTCCCCCTCAAGCTGAATCATAGATGTCGAACATGCCCAGCTTGTTCACTAGAGCCTGGAAGCGAGCCTTGGGTAAAAGCTTCATGAAGATGTCTGCTACTTGGTTTTCAGTGTTGAGGTATGGAGTACAAATGCGGCCAGATAGAACAGACTCCCAAATAAAGTGACAATCAACTTCTATATGCTTTGTCCTTTCATGGAAGCTTGGGTTGCCCGCAGTAAAAATAGAAGCATTGTAATCACAAAACATTGGAATCGATGGAGAATATGTGATATCAAATTATCTAAGAAGGTTTTGCACCCAAAGAAGTCCATAGGAAGTATGAGCCATGGCTCGATATTCAGCTTCTGCACTTGACCTACCTACCACTGTTTGCTTTTTGCTACGTCAGGTGACTAGGTTCCCACCTACAAGGGTGCAATATCCTGAAGTGGATTCCCGATCACATTTACTTCCTACATAATCAAATCCAGAGAAGTTAGAAAGATTACAATGCCCATTTTTCTTATATAATAAACCTTTCCCTAGAGAGCCTTTAAGGTATTGCAGAATGTGATAGACAGCATCCCAATAGCAATGTTTAGGTTTATCTAGGTATTTTCTCACAAAACACACAACAATAGCCATATCAGCCCTCGTGGCAATGAGGTTGATGAGCTTACCAACCAATTGTCTGAATTGGTGATGATCAACATAAGATGGGGAAATGTCATCTTCCTAGTCAATATTTGGGTCAAGAGGAGTGTTGGCTGGCTTGCACCCAAGCATATATGTTTCCTGTAAGAGGTCCATAACATATTTTCATTGAGAGATACATGATACTGCAGATGATTGGGATACCTCAATGCCCAAAAAATATCACAGCTTGCCAAGATCCTTGGTGACAAAGAGTTTTTCTAAATATGCTTTAGTAGCCTGGATTCCCATAGTATCACTACCAGATAATATAATGGCGTCTACATAGATGATAAGTATATCTAAGCTAGCTGTAGTTTTTCTGATGAATACAGAATGATCAGAGTGAGAACGACAGAAGCCAAATTTGATAAGAATCTGACTCAGCTTGTCAAACCAGGAGCGAGGGCTTTGTTGAAGACCATAAATTGCTTTCCTTAATTTGCAAACTTGCGAGGAAGACTCCCCCTGAGCGACGAAACTCGGTGGTTTCTCCATGTAAACTTCCTCCGGTAAGTCTCCATATAGAAATGCGTTTTTGACATCGAACTGAAACAATATCCAATCTTTGTTAACAACAACAAAAATGAGAATATGAACATAATTGAGCCTTGCAACTGGAGAAAAAGTCTTAAAGTAGTCTACGTCGTATGTCTGTGTGTAGCCTTTAGCTACCAGGCGTGCTTTCAGGCGTTCAATAGTGTCGTTCGGTTGATATTTGATAGTAAAGATCCAACAAAAATAACATAAACAACATATCTCTTTATATCTCTTTAATATATATTTGAATGCTATACATAATAACTTTATTTAAATAATCTAAAAACAAATATAGTCCCTCATATAATCATGCGTATTGCATATTACACTATAAGGTGACTTCTCTGCATGCATAACGCATACCACTTTTTAAAACTATGATGTCATCTATGATTCCTTCTTGTTCTTTTGTGTCGTGTCATACACGTTGATGTTTGTTTGTGCCATGTCCAGCACATTGATGTTCGTTTGTGCCCACATTGGTGTTTGTCTGTGCCATGTCCAGCACCTTGATGTTCGTTCCTGCCACACATGTTGATGTTCTTTTGTGCCCTGTTAAGAACGTTGACTGTCTAGGCCACCACAAGATGGTATTCTCCCGAAACTGATTCAATGACAGTAGCAACTGAGTTTGTGACTCAGATGATCTTTGCATGTTCCTTCAACATACTCCAAGATACGAACTCCAACCTAGTCAAAGTTCCACATATTTCAAAGATTCGGTGTTTATCAATATCGCTCAAAGATCTGGTGTGTATCAATCTCAGGTGTTTATCAACCGCAGGAAAAGCTTCAAAGGCAAAGATGCCAAATATATTGAAGTGTCGGGGAGTGCACATGTTGTGCTAAGTTAAGGGGATACCATGCTTTAGTCATAACCTTTTTTTTCTATGCCTTGTTTTTGTTTGTCATCCAAGTTGGGCAGGTGATTCTCTCATTCTCCAGCTTGTGGGGGAGTGTTAGAAATATAAGTCATGTCATCTATGGGTAGGAGTCTGTATGCCCATATAGAGTCTAGTCAAATCTAGTCAGGTCCGGAAGTCTCTAGGGTCATGTCCATCTTTCCTGTATAAAAGAGAGGGGTCTCTCTTATAAAATACAACAGTGTGAATGCATCGCCTACATTCATTATTTCCAACAATATCCAATATAATTATATTCTCACTTGCACAATGTTTGTGCCACCAACAACTATAGTTAGCATTCAAAATCTAAATGTAAAGGTATTTGTTAATATATCTATTTTATATTTGTGTTTTGTAATTTATATCATCTGTTATGTAATTATATCAATACTTTTATTAATAAAAGGAAGAGGATATGTATTGTATCCCTTCACTGCTGCATTGCACGCAGCTTTACGGCACCCAGTTGTTAACATGGAACCAGAGCGGTGACGCTCCTAGGATAGGGATGTGTCTTCTCATACAACAACAATGCAAGCAAGTTTTCCCCTTACACCTTTCAACAAGGGATCAGAGCACCCTAACCCTAGAGAGAAGAGAGAGCGCCTCCACTTGTGGGCGGGCGCCGTCTCTCCATGGCTTTAGACCGACCGCTCGCCAGGCATCCTCTTGGCCTTCATGGTCGTTCTTATCCTCCTTCCATATAGATCTTAATTTATAAGTCGGCGACATCATTCCCGGCCATCTACACTTCCCCAATTCATAGTCTCTGGATGGCGCTAATTCTCACCAAGATCTGTTCATCATCTCTTCCCCGAGGTTGTCCTCACAGTCATGTGTAGGCAATGTTCATCTCAGACATCATCAAGCATCGTCAATCACGCCGCCACCTTCATCCTCTCAAGTTCCTCCGCCGTCGAACTAGTAAAAGACATAGCAACAAGGGAGCCGCCTAGTCCTCCCTTTGACCTTCTTGGTTCTAGATGGCGCCAATTCCTGTCCAAATTTGTTTGTGATCTAGCAAGGGAGGCGTCATCATCCCCTTGTGGCTATTGTCATCCAAGAAGCCTCCACTAATTCCATGGATGTCTTTTCCTGGACGACACCATCATCTCCGCAATAACTATCGCCGACCCACATGGATGATTCGTGATGTTGATGAATCCATGGGAGAGAAGGCAAATCTCGTGCAGGAGGATGGTGATTGTGATACATGTTCAGACAACACTGACTATGTCGCCATAGACGTCATCATGGGCCACCTATAACCGCCTAATGAATAAGGAGCTATCCTCCAAAGATTGTGCATGTTAAACCTATTCGGATAGCGTTCACTATGCCGCCATGGACTTTGTCATCGCCGCCTGGATTATACTTATCATCAGTTTCATTCAATCTACTGAAAGAGGTCTTAAACAAGTTTAAGACGTTCAAGTGCGTCATATTTATTGATATTTATGTTTTGCCCTTTACATATATATATATATATTTATGAATATATATATTTTTATGTAGAAAATGGAAATGCAATCTCACAAGTTTGACACTAAAGTTGTGAACAGCTAACATTGGATGATTTGGAGTACGTCTGAAGCATGAAAAGCTAACAATATGTACGATGTCGTTCTTTTTGTTACTAGCTACTTCTTTGGCTTAGTCATCATCATCATCTAAAGCCTAAGTCCCAACTATGTTGGCGTCAGCTATATAGATCATTCGTTTCCATTCAGCTCTATCATGGGCCACATTTCGATTGAGATGTAGGGATTCAAAATCTCTCTTTATAAGCTCATCCCATGTTAATTTAAGCCTTGCTCTTCTTCTATTTATTGAGAGAGGGATCTTCCCATCACATAATATTCGAGTTGCACTCATCTATTTCAACCATCCTGCAGTGATTCTATTTTGTAATGCTACTAATTTTTATTATCATTTTTATTGCATGATTGTGGTTTGTGTTTGCTTGTGACTACTGTCTTAGAAATTCATATCCATCTAATGCGAAAAAGATGATTATTGATTTCATACATTCATGGTTCACGATGCCTCCACAATGTTCAGCATTGATTTCACCATGTTGTTCCAAGTTGTAGAACCTTAAAGTAATCTTGTTTAAAGTTGGACAACCTTACAGTTTCTTGTTCCAAGTTGTACAACCTTACAGTTTCTTGTTCCATAGAACCTTACAGTTTCGAACGGAAACATTAGTAGCCTATGGATGAGTTGCTGGAAAATGAGTCTCAAGGCAGTTTCAAACTAGCCTATCATTTTGAAGACAGGTGAAAACATACAAATTCATCTCTTAATCTTTATATCATCATGCACTACAAGATCGACACACTTTAATAAGATAACAGTTATATAGAGATCACAGCTTAAATACTTAAGAGATAGAAACTCCTTTGGAAGCATGAGAATTCCTTTGGCTTGTTTAAGATAACTCCAACTGACCAGAGAAAATGCGAATAAAAGCACCACCATAATTGTTGTTTTATATATAATTACAGTAGACAACCAGAGTTTAAAAACAACATTTCAGGAATTTTTACAGAAAGACAGCAGTCTCGTCCGTTAAGCATGATAACCAAACAAAATATAAGAAAGGATTCTTGTAATCAATCCTCTGCTACACAAGACAAATTTGACTCACCCCTACAGCGTTTTGCATCTATTTGGTTCACAAACAGAAAAATTGTCCCAGGGCAAACACTCTAGATTGGCATGTATCTGTTGACAACCTGCTTCCCGATGACAGAAGCACCAGCGGCCAGACCACCAATCACCCCAGCAATCGCCGCCGACCTTGGTCCCTTGGCAGCCTTATACACCATCCCTGTCCCAAGCCCAGCCGCCACGGTGCTTAAGTACCCTTCATCGCCTTCAACGCCCGTCCAGTGCATCATCCCGCTCTCCAGCACACTAAAAATCAGGCCCATCATCCCCAGAGCCGTTCCGTGCCTCCTCCACGCATGTCCTTCTGCGCTGAGCACGCGGCTAGTGCGGAGCTTAAGCGACTCCCCTGATTCGGTGGCGCGGATGCTGGCAACGACCCCTTTCGCAACTCCCAGGCTGGCGCCGGCCACGTACCCAACCCCGGTACAGTAGAACACATTTTCGGAGCATGATCGGAAGCGGCTGGCGGCTTCATCATCGAAGACGTACTCCGGGGAGGTCGGGAGGTTGTAGATGCGCTGATGGATCGGAGGGACCTTCTGCGATCCGAGGAACTCGTAGGGGATGAACACGTGGTGGGTGCGCTTCTCGCCGCTGGTGGTGGAGGAGTATGATGGCGACGAGGAGCTGGCCTCCATCGAAAGGATTTGGTTACGGCTTAGCGGTTCACAATGGGGGTAGGGAGGAGACAAAGGTGCTGGAGCTTTCTGCTTTTAGGTGCTCCAAGACCGAGAGGAAAGCGACGGGAGGAATCAATGACGATCGGCAATTTAACTGCTCCTGCTTCCGCGTAAAAGTTTTATTTTATAAGCCTGCCTTCCTTTCCAAGGCACTCATGACATAGACGGTAGTCGGGGTGAGCTTCTCTCCAGAACCGGATAATCAGATACAATAGAGAACCGAATTTGAATAGACAGTGGATCGGACCACTTTGAAGTTGGATCTGATCGGGACCAAACTGTTTCAATGTTGGCGGGGCAGATCGTTTGGACGACAATCAGACTTTTTATATATTCACAAGTTATTTAATAGTAAAAAATAGATAATCTTAAATATTTTTAATAATTATATAATTTAAATATTGAATATTTATATTAATAGTGTTTATATGTGTGATGTGTTTGTCCTTGTGACATAATATATATTGTAATATCAATGTATTATATATATAAATCGGTCTATGGTCCGCATGGCGATCTGATCGATTTTGTACTAGATCAGACCGCAAACTGGACTTTCAAAATTTTGAACGGTAGACCGGACCGAACGAAATTGAACAAACCGGTCAGGTTTTATAGCCTGAACTATCATTTGCTCACCCCTAGCTGGAACTAATAAAAAAATATAATTTTATGTAAAATTCAATGTAATATAACTTAAGGACTTATTATTATTATTTTTATGGTTTCAATTATGTTCATCTCGCTCTCATCAGCAGGCTAAAAAAACGTGTTACAATGTAAGACCCCTGACCAACAGACAACAAATAAAAAACACTATCACAAAAGCGTAACTGTGTCCTTCAAAAACACAACTCGTCCCTATGATGTCAAGCAAGAAAAAGAAAAAGAGAAAAGACCAGCGAGAGGCGGTAGAGTCAAAACCACGCCCGGTTTGTCAAGAGCAGCTCCTCACCATCACCTGTCTAAGACCCCCACACAATCCGGCCACAAGCCCATCAAGAATAAACCAAAACAGTATTTACGTTAAAATTATCTGACAAACCACACTAGCGGGCAGGAACATAAACCAATAATTAGAGAGCATAAGAAGCGGTTAAGTAACAGCAGAGTTACGTTTACCACTAGAAATATTACTCCATAAAAATAATGTGTAATCCCTTTCCTTTTTCTACGTGAAAGAATTATATCTCTTTGTCCCTCGTTAATTAATTTTGATTTTCTACCTCTATTCCTCAAGCGTGAATAAAGAGTTGTATTATCGTTTAGTCATATTTTGTTTCCTTCTTCATATACTTTATCTTCGTAAATATAGATAAATTAAATCATACTCACCAATCTCTTTTTCTAACTTCTTAAGTGCATAAATATTGAGAACAAACACGAATGACCTAGTTTTTTTTTTTGATAAGTCAGGAGATTATTTTATTCATCCCGCTCTCCTCGTGCAGGGAAAATAAGATTGCTACACAATATGCCTACTGGAAAAGAAAATTTGGTAGGACTCCTACCATTACAAATCAGAAAAGGAAAGGGGTGACCCACCGGGTCGAGAGGAGGATCGACATACATGCGATCATCCTGGTAGTTTTTGAAGTGGTGTTTGGCAAGCCCATCCACTACATGTAGATTAGTTCGACTGATATTCCTGAGAGCAACATCCTCCATCCCAGCCATATACTTCTGAGCCTTCACTACCCAATGTTTAATCGCGGGAGCTTCATCTGCATTATTCTTCAAGGCTTTAACAGCCATAGCACTATCCGTAGCAAGGATGATCCGAAAAATGACCTAGTTAATAGTCAAGAAAGATAATATCGTTAATCAAAGAGATAAATATTGAGTTAATAAAAAAAGGTGACAAAACTATGGAAAAAGAGAGAGTCAAGAAAAGGTAATGACTTCCCTTATCATTAGTTAAAGAGAAAAATATTGAGTTAATAAAAAAGGTGACAAACTATGGAAAAAGAGAGAGTCAAGAAAAGGTAATGACTTCCCTTACTATTACTATTTTTTCACAATAATTTGAATACTCTATCTCCCTTTTATATTATCATTTTGGTTCCAACCCTTCACTCATTAGATTACATTATCACGTCCAATTATAAATATTCTTCCAGGGAATGCAATTATAAAAGAGAAATAAACATAACATGCATGTTCCATATGAGGATATGTTGTGCAACTACAAATGAACAATAAAACTAATTTAAAAATTGGAATATGAAAAACTCAAGGATATTGAAACATTTTGAAACTACTACAAAATAATTTTCTATGAGTTTCGTATTAGAAGGATTGTAATTTTTTTCTCTTTTTAATATAGTATAAAAATAGATAGTAAATAAATATGTGGAATGCACATGAAGAGTAAATAATTTTAGAACATCATTAGTTATGAAGAAATCAATACAAATAACAATTTATTTAATATGAAATTCTATCTCTAAAACAAGAATTATAGGAAAATCAACTTTTTTTATGACGAGGAACCCCTCTCGCACGAGCGCCACTTTGTGACCCCCCACTACTACAGAACCTACCTTTAGTGTCGGTTATTTAAGGCCTTTAGTGTCGGTTTCCGAGCGACGCCTATGTGGGCGACACTAAAAGGTCACCCATTACGCGTCGGTTCCAGAACCGACACCCAAACTCTTCGCGCGCGACCAAAAACGTGCCATCAGGGGACTATAGGCGTCGGTTATTAGATAAGAAACCGACGCCCAAACCCTTCGCGCCACAGAAAGGGCGCCATCTTGGGTGCTATCAGTGTCGGTTATAAGCCAACAACCGACGAAATATGTCTTCGCGCCAAAAGAATATGTGTCGGTTACATTTAAATAACCGACACTGTAATGTTATGTGTCGGTTGTTTACAATTACCGACGCCTGTTATTGGCGCCAGCTTGGGCACTATCAGTGTCGGTTTGTAGTAAGAAACTGACACCATATATGTTCGCGCCACAGGAAATAGGCGCCGGTTATATCTAAATAACCGATGCCTATTGTTTTTTTTACAGACCTGCAGACCTGCTGTGGCTGGTCGCAGGATGAGAAACTTGCAATTCAGTTAACAGAACTGCAGGTTTTACAACATCCATTGATATCAGCCAACAACAGGCCACAAACCTGCAAATTTAACAACAAAAATATTCACACATGCATTTAGCAATACAACCTGCAGTTCCATTTTATTTTCACACATTTAGAAACATTCATGTAGCTAGCAATTCGTAGTTCCATTCATTCACATTCACACATGTAGAAACATTCATATAGTAACCAACACTTTCATTCATTTTCACTCAGACACATGTAGAAACATCTAGACATGTAGAAACATTCACACATATTATAATTCAGAAATTCATTTACAAAATCCCCACTATTTGTATGGTTGTTGCCCATTCTTCTCTTACTTCATTTAATTCTCCCATCGTATAGGGAGCATGTACATCTGGTAAGTCTGTTCCTGTAGTGGGGTCAGCTTTAAACACCTATAAAGAGAATGATGTATATATATAATTAATGAGCTATAAATAAGATTGATATATTTCATATTATCTAATGAGACTATATAATACCTGAGCAATACAATCAATGTCCATACAACATGACAGACTAACACATATATAGTACATAACAAGAGCAGCGTCGAATTTACATACAACACTAGCTTAGTACATATATAGTGTGTTACGACCCGCGTCGAGCTTATCCCGTAAGTAAGTTGTTCAGCATGTGTTTAGCTGGTGTGTTAAGTTATAAGCCTGATTTTGTTAATAATGTTTAAAATGGACATGATATGTGCTTAGTGTGTTTTCTAGCTTCTAAAGCGTGTAGGATCTTACGCTTGAAGCGTTGCCAGAGAAATCGTTCGAATCCGACCTTCGAGTCAAAAGTTGCATGTTTTTGGGCTTATAGGGACCTGATTGTAATTTTGCGAAAATTTCGAAATTTGCGATTAGGCCCCTGAGTTTTCTCCCTTATCCTTCCTCTCTTCCTTTCTCGTTTCATTTCAAAGAAACGAAAGAAGCGCAGCTCCTGCGTGAGAGAAAGAGAGAAAGAGAGAAGGAGCTGAGGAGGGAAAGGCGTCGGAGCTCCGTTTTGCTCCGATCAGTTGCTGTAGATCGTCCCTTTCCCCCGTAGATCTTCATCTTCATCGATTCGAACCGGATTTGCAGCTGGAGCTGCGTTTGCAAGGACAACGGTTTGGTAATTGGGGTGCACGGAGCAGCCCTAGCTTGTTTCTTTCTTCCCTTCAGGTGCGGTTTAGTCTTATGTGTCGTTTGTGATCGTTTGGTGGTGTTTGTTCGAAGTTCGCCCGTCGATTCGAGGGAAATAGACTTTTGCAGGCCGTTTTTATGTTCTGCCTGTGCGCGGTCCGGCCGAGTTCCAATTCGGTCGGCCGAGTTCTTATTTAGGGCTTTTGTACAGCGTTTTCTGATCGGCCGAGTTTTGATCTTGGATCGGCCGAGTTTCCCAATTAAGATATACGAACAGCGTTTTGGTCGGCCGAGTTTCTTTGTAGGTTTTTCAAGCAGTGAGTTGGTCGGCCGAGGTTGATCGGCCGAGTTTGATCCTGATCGGCCGAGTTCCATAGTGATCGGCCGAGTTTCAAGTGGTGAGTGGCAATTCATTTAGAAATCATTATTTAACTCATTTTGAATGCCTATTTGCTCCAGTAATAGTATGATAAGCTCATTGGAACTTGAAATGTGTGATATGAATGATGAGAAAGAGGAAATATTGTGTTTTTCAGTTATAATATGATATTTCTGTTATTTATTAATCAAGTATAGACTTAGGTGCCCCAACACCGTAGAACCCCATTGCGCGGTCTGTACCTTTGGGGTGAAACGGTCAGTTCTGGGGATACGCCCAGGCATCGGAGACTCGTGTCCAACAAATACCGATTGTCTCGGTGACATGTAGTCTGAGTAGTAGGATTCCGGTCAGTTCTGGGGATACGCCCAGGCATCAGAAATCCAAGAGTACGTTCCGGTTAGTTCTGGGGATACGCCCAGGCATCGGAGAAGCCCCGGTCAGTTCTGGGGATACGCCCAGGCATCGGAGACTTAGAGACCCTCCACTGTGCACTACAGGTTGCAGAGGAGTCCAGAGCACTCAGAGTTAGTGCAGTGAGGCCTTGTGAGCCTGAGAGTCCTGTGCAGACCAGGACGAGAAGTCAGACTTAGCATTTCCTGGGTGTGTCGCTAAGTCTTGTACGGTGAGATCGTAGTTCGCTACTGATCTCCATATGCAGAGTGCACTGCATATGTTTGGGGCATAATAATGTAAATATGTAATCACTTAGGATCACAGTAAATTTATAATTTTGTCTATTTAACTGAAATACCTGATAATGCATAGGATTGTGATTAATATCTGTACAACTGCTATATCAATAGAATTGCTCTGCTTGAACTGTATATCTGTTTATCTTCAGTTAATAAACCTGACGAGTTGTTTATTGATAGCTAAGTGAAATGTTATTCACTGAGCGAGTAGGCTCACCCCTCTACTCAACATTTTTAGGTCAGCACCAGCATCAGGAGTCAGAAGGATCGTTTCATCCCAACGCTTAGTAGATAGAAGGTTTGTAGTTAGTCTAGTTAGAGGTCTCTTAGTCCATTCCCCTCGATCTTCGGGACAAGGTGTGAGTGAGAGAGAGAATGTGTACAAAGATGTAAATTAACTGTTATGCTTATTTTATGTTGAACAATGCAGTGTGCTGTAGACTTGTTATATTTCTTGTCAGTTTAATAGAAATGCTTATGCAGTTTGTTAATTCTTGTTTACAACTTATACTTGGTTATCATTTAAATGTCTTAAATTGTTTTAAAAAGTAATGAATGGTTGGTTGTGTGTTAATCCATCCTGTCGTGTCCTAATCTCGTGGTTCGAGGTTAATGCGAGATTGGGGCGCGACAACTTTTGGTATCAGAGCCTAGGTTTGAGTACTTAGTTACTCAAGGTCAGGGGACGATAAGAGACCAATAGGATTAAGGTTTAAGTGTCTTTCTTCTATCTGCAGTTTTCTAATAGGAAATATTCCATTATATCATTGCAGATGGCAGGAAGAGGCTTTGATCGTGATGATCAGGCTGAGAGCCATGTTGGCCCTGATCCGCGGTACTTGGGTCCAGGTGGTGGTGACCACGTGGATGAAGCATCCCGGATGTACAGGATGTTCCTGGAGACCAAAGAGAGGTATAAGGCTGATAGGCGAGAATCTTCTTCCACCAGCAGTAAAGAGCTGATGCGATCTTATGAGCTCGTGAAGAAGCTTGGTGGCACAGAGTTCAGTGGCACCACAGATCCCGCTGAAGCTGATGAGTGGTTTAGACAGATAGAGAAGGTCTTTCGTCTGATGGAGCTTCCAGAAGACAATAAGATCAATCATGCAGTCTACCTTCTGACAGGCGATGCAGAGTTGTGGTGGCGTAGTGTGGAAGAAAAGAGGAGATGTGCAGAGCTTTCCTGGCAGGATTTCTCTGAGGAGTTTCATCTCAAATTCTATCCACCCACTTTCCTTAATGAGAAAATCAGGCAGTTACAGAATATCAAGCAGGGGAACATGACAGTTACAGAGTATGAAGCACTTTTCACACGATTGGCTAATTTCTGTCCGCAGCTTGTTCCCGACAACATAGAGAGATGCAGAAGGTTTCAGGAAGGGCTAAGGCCAGAGATCCGGCATACAGTTTCTGCTACTAGTAGGAGGAACAGAGAGAACTTTGGTGAGTTTGTCGAGGCTGCTAGACAGGTTGAAGAATCTGTGAATGCTGACAAGGTGCCTGAGTCTAAGAAGAGATCTGCGGACTTTAGTAGAGGGCAATCCAGTAGTGGATACAGAGGTGGAGGTAGAGGTTTCTTTTCTAAACTTGGGCGTGGCTTTGGTTGTTTTGGCAGGCAGAGATCTGAGAATGTCACTGCTTCTAGAGGTAGAGGAGGATACAACCCAGGAAGATGGAGCAGTGCCGATAGTGGACAGTCTTCTGGATCGTCAATGTCAGTGACTGGTCCACAGAAACAGGAAAAACGGATATGTAATACTTGTGGAAGGTTGCACTCTGGACAATGTTGGGGTCCAAACCCTATAGAATGTTTCCACTGTGGACAGGCAGGACATACAAAAAGGGATTGTCCTCAACTTCGGCAAGCAGCATCACAAGCTTCTCAATCTCAGTTTTATGATGTTCAGAGACAACCTCCAGTTGAAGGACCGAGTTCTTCTATGGCTTCTGGTTCTAGAGGAGGGGGAGTGTCTAGTGGCAGGAGTGGTCAGAGAGGACAGCGTGGCAGGGGGAGAGCTTCATCACGTTTCTTTTCTTTGACACCTCAGGAAGGTATAATCTCTTCACAGGTTGTTACAGGAGAGATGTTTTTGTTTAATAGTATACCAGTTTCAGTTTTGATAGATCCGGGAGCTACTCATTCTTTTATACGACGTTCTTTAGTTGTTGAACTTAATCTGTTAACTCAAGAGTTGGCAGATGAGTTAGTGTTGAGGGTTCCACTAGGTGGACCAACAGTTTTGTCTGAGTCTTGTCCCGGATGCTTGTTATCTTTTGGAGGTTTTACCTTTGCTGCAAATCTCATACCCTTAGATGTAAATACTTTTCAAGTCATCTTGGGTATGGATTGTCTTGAAACATATCGAGTGCAACTCGATTGCTGGAAAAAGGAAGCTACCTTTCAATTAGGAGAATTTTCTTGTATCTTTACTGGAGACAGGAAAGATCTGCCTACGTGCATAATATCAGCTGCTGTAGCTGATAAGATGTTACAAAAAGGATGTGAAGCGTTCCTTGCTCATGTGGTTGACACCAGAGCAGAGAAGAGCACTGTCAGTGTTTATGATGTGCCTGTGGTTCGTGAGTTCTCTGACGTTTTTCCAGAAGAATTACCAGGCTTACCTCCAGTCAGAGACATTGATTTTGAAATTCAGATATATCCAGGTAGTCATCCAGTAGCACTGCCAGCCTACAGAATGGCACCTGCAGAGTTGAAAGAACTCAAGGTGCAGTTGCAGGAGTTGCTAGACAAGGGTTTCATTAGACCCAGTTCTTCACCGTGGGGTGCTCCAGTCCTGTTTGTTAAGAAAAAGGATGGTACCATGCGTCTCTGTATAGATTACAGGCAATTGAACAAGATTACAATAAAGAACAAGTATCCATTGCCGAGAATAGATGATCTGTTTGATCAGTTGCGTGGAGCGACGATCTTTTCTAAAATAGATTTGAGATCCAGATATCATCAGCTTAGGATAAAGGCTTCTGATATTCCCAAAACAGCTTTCAGAACCAGGTATGGGCATTATGAGTTTTTGGTCATGTCGTTTGGGCTGACCAATGCCCCAGCAGCCTTTATCGATATGATGAATCGGATTTTCAAACCTTTTCTTGATCAGTTTATTGTGGTCTTCATAGATGATATTCTGATCTACTCCAGAGACGATGCACAGCATGAACAACACTTGAGAGTAGTGTTGCAGTTGTTGAGACAACACCAGTTGTTTGCTAAATTTAGCAAATGCGAGTTCTGGTTGGCCGAGGTAGCATTTCTTGGACATGTCATCTCGAGAGGTGGAGTTAGTGTTGACCCTAAGAAAGTTGATTCTGTACTTCAGTGGGAACAGCCTAAGACTCCTACTGAAATCAGAAGTTTCTTGGGTTTGGCAGGTTATTATAGAAGGTTTATAAAGGACTTCAGTGCGATAGCATCACCTTTGACGCGCTTGACGAGAAAAGATGTACCGTTCGTTCGGTCTGATAACTGTGAGAGGAGTTTTCAGATTTTGAAGAAAAGGTTGACTTCAGCACCAGTGTTGATTCTGCCAAAAGCAGAAAAAGGTTATACAGTGTTCTGTGATGCTTCCAGGAGAGGTTTGGGCTGTGTACTGATGCAAGAAGGTAAAGTTGTTGCTTACGCATCTAGACAGCTTAAGAAAAATGAAGAGAATTACCCTGTTCATGATCTGGAATTAGCTGCTATAGTTCATGCTTTGAAGACATGGTGTCACTACTTGTATGGTGAGACATGTCAGGTGTTTATAGATCATAAAAGTCTGAAATATATCTTCACTCAGAAAGACTTGAATTTGAGACAGCGCAGATGGCTTGAGCTGATTAAAGACTATGATGTGACAATCGATTACCATCCTGGTAAGGCGAATGTTGTAGCTGATGCCTTGAGTAGAAAGTCAAGTTCAACAGCTAATGCATTTTCTATGGCATGTTTCAAGAGAGACTTGCTTGTAGATATGCGAAGGTTGAACTTGGACTTGGAGGTGACAGGACAGAGTGGGCTGATTGCACAGATGCAAGTTAAACCTACTTTTTATAATCAGATAAAGGATTTGCAGCAGAGTGATGATGATTTATGGCAAATCATGCAGGAGATGTCTGCGGGTAAGAGAACAGAGTTCAGGTTTTCTGATGAAGGCATGTTGTATCTTCATGATAGATTGTGTGTACCTGGAAACAGTGAGTTGAAAGAGAAGATTCTTGAAGAAGCGCATACTTCTATGTATGCCATGCATCCAGGTAACACAAAGATGTACAGGAACCTTCAAGAGCTGTACTGGTGGTCTGGCATGAAAAAGGATGTGGCTGAATACGTAGCTAGGTGCGGGGTGTGTCAGCAGGTTAAGGATGAACATCAGAAACCTGCTGGTATTTTACAGTCGCTTCCTATACCAGAATGGAAATGGGATCACATCACGATGGACTTTGTGGTAGGATTACCCAGAACGCCTAAGGGGTCAGACTCGATATGGGTGATTGTGGATAGACTAACTAAGTCTGCTCACTTTCTTCCTGTCAAGTCAACCTTTGACGTTCCAAAGCTGGCTAAAGTTTATGTGGATGAGGTAATCAGGTTGCATGGGATTCCAGTTTCTATTATTTCTGACAGAGATCCAAAGTTTACATCTAGATTCTGGAATCAGTTACATCGTGCGTTGGGCACAAGGCTGAAGTTCAGTACAGCGTTTCACCCACAGACAGATGGTCAATCTGAGAGGACCATTCAGACCCTTGAAGACATGCTGAGAGCATGTGTGCTATAGTTTAGAGGCAACTGGGAAGAACACTTAAGCCTAATGGAGTTTGCGTATAATAACAGCTACCATTCTAGTTTGGGAATGGCTCCATATGAAGCTCTTTATGGCAGGAAGTTTAGATCGCCAGTTTGTTGGTACGAGGTGGGTGAGAAGGAAATTCTTGGACCTGAGATAGTTGATGTAACTACAGAAAAGATATCAGTGATCAGGGATCAGTTAAAGGCTGCACAGGATAGACAGAAACGTTATGCAGAAAGACGACGTCAACCTCTTGAGTTTGAGGTTGGCGACGAGGTTTACTTGAAGGTTTCACCGTGGAAGGGAGTACTGAGGTTTGGCAAGAGGGGTAAGTTGACCCCTAGATATATGGGTCCATATCCTATTATTGAGAGGATTGGACCTGTAGCCTACAAGTTGGATTTGCCGTCTGAGTTGGCAAATCTTCATGATGTCTTCCACGTGTCTATGCTGAAAAAGTGTCATCCCGATACAGAAAAGATTCTAGATTCAGAACCAGCGCAGCTTAGGACAGATGTGTCCTATGTTGAAGGACCTGTGCAGATAGTTGATCACCGGATCAAAAAGCTTAAGAACCGCGAGATTCCTTTAGTAAAGGTTTTGTGGAGAAACCATAATCTTGAAGAAGCTACGTGGGAGCTAGAGTCTGAGATGCGTGGCAAGTTCCCTTTTCTCTTCTAGGAATTTTGAGGATGAAATTCTTATAAGGGAAAGAGGAATTGTTACGACCCGCGTCGAGCTTATCCCGTAAGTAAGTTGTTCAGCATGTGTTTAGCTGGTGTGTTAAGTTATAAGCCTGTTTTTGTTAATAATGTTTAAAATGGACATGATATGTGCTTAGTGTGTTTTCTAGCTTCTAAAGCATGTAGGATCTTACGCTTGAAGCGTTACCAGAGAAATTGTTCGAATCCGACCTTCGAGTCAAAAGTTGCATGTTTTTGGGCTTATAGGGACCTGCTTGTAATTTTGCGAAAATTTCAAAATTTGCGATTAGGCCCCTGAGTTTTCTCCCTTATCCTTCCTCTCTTCCTTTCTCGTTTCATTTCACAGAAACGAAAGAAGCGCAGCTCCTGCGTGAGAGAAAGAGAGAAAGAGAGAGAAAGAGAGAAGGAGCTGAGGAGGGAAAGGCGTCGGAGCTCCATTTTGCTCCGATCAGTTGCTGCAGATCGTCCCTTTCCCCCGTAGATCTTCATCTTCATCGATTTGAACCGGATTTGCAGCTGGAGCTGCGTTTGCAAGGAAAACGGTTTGGTAATTGGGGTGCACGGAGCAGCCCTAGCTTGTTTCTTTCTTCCCTTCAGGTGCGGTTTAGTCTTATGCGTCGTTTGTGATCGTTTGGTGGTGTTTGTTTGAAGTTCGCCCGTCGATTCGAGAGAAATCGACTTTTGCAGGCCGTTTTTATGTTCTTCCTGTGCGCGGTTCGGCCGAGTTCCAATTCGGTCGGCCGAGTTCTTATTTAGGGCTTTTTTACAGCGTTTTCTGATCGGCCGAGTTTTGATCTTGGATCGGCCGAGTTTCCCAATTAAGATATACGAACAACGTTTTGGTCGGCCGAGTTTCTTTGTAGGTTTTTCAAGCGGTGAGTTGGTCGGCCGAGGTTGATCGGCCGAGTTTGATCCTGATCGGCCGAGTTCCATAGTGATCGGCCGAGTTTCAAGTGGTGAGTGGCAATTCATTTAGAAATCATTATTTAACTCATTTTGAATGCCTATTTGCTCCAGTAATAGTATGATAAGCTCATTGGAACTTGAAATGTGTGATATGAATGATGAGAAAGAGGAAATATTGTGTTTTTCAGTTATAATATGTTATTTCTGTTATTTGTTAATCAAGTATAGACTTAGGTTCCCCAACACCGTAGAACCCCATTGCGCGGTCTGTACCTTTGGGGTGAAACGGTCAGTTCTGGGGATACGCCCAGGCATCGGAGACTCGTGTCCAACAAATACTGATTGTCTCGGTGACATGTAGTCTGAGTAGTAGGATTCCGGTCAGTTCTGGGGATACGCCCAGGCATCGGAAATCCAAGAGTACGTTCCGGTCAGTTCTGGGGATATGCCCAGGCATCGGAGAAGTCCCGGTCAGTTCTGGGGATACGCCCAGGCATCGGAGACTTAGAGACCCTCCACTGTGCACTACAGGTTGCGGAGGAGTCCAGAGCACTCAGAGTTAGTGCAGTGAGGCCTTGTGAGCCTGAGAGTCCTGTGCAGACCAGGATGAGAAGTCAGACTTAGCATTTCCCGGGTGTGTCGCTAAGTCTTGTACGGTGAGATCGTAGTTCGCTACTGATCTTCATATGCAGAGTGCACTGCATATGTTTGGGGCATAATAATGTAAATATGTAATCACTTAGGATCACAGTAAATTTATAATTTTGTCTATTTAACTGAAATACATGATAATGCATAGGATTGTGATTAATATCTGTACAACTGCTATATCAATAGAATTGCTCTGCTTGAACTGTATATCTGTTTATCTTCAGTTAATAAACCTGACGAGTTGTTTATTGATAGCTAAGTGAAATGTTATTCACTGAGCGAGTAGGCTCACCCCTCTACTCAACATTTTCAGGTCAGCACCAGCATCAGGAGTCAGAAGGATCGTTTCATCCCAACGCTTAGTAGATAGAAGGTTTGTAGTTAGTCTAGTTAGAGGTCTCTTAGTCCATTCCCCTCGATCTTCGGGACAAGGTGTGAGTGAGAGAGAGAATGTGTACAAAGATGTAAATTAACTGTTATGCTTATTTTATGTTGAACAATGCAGTGTGCTGTAGACTTGTTATATTTCTTGTCAGTTTAATAGAAATGCTTCTGCAGTTTGTTAATTCTTGTTTACAGCTTATACTTGGTTATCATTTAAATGTCTTAAATTGTTTTAAAAAGTAATGAATGGTTGGTTGTGTGTTAATCCATCCTGTCGTGTCCTAATCTCGTGGTTCGAGGTTAATGCGAGATTGGGGCGCGACATAGTGGGACTTATAAGGTGACGATCCCACCTGGTAAAACAGGTTACCGACAACTACATGTTACGACTGGGAGGTCGTGATTCAGCAACAGTATGCATTAGCAGGAGGACAAACAGATCACCATATGTTTGTCCTCATATGGTGATCTGTTTGTCCTCCTGCTAATGCATACATTGCTGAATCACGACCTCCCAGTCGTAACATGTAGTCGGTAACCTGTTTTAGCAGGCGGTATTGTCACCTTAGTCCACTATATATGTACTAAGTTAGTGTTGTATGTAAATTCGGAGTTGCTGTTGTTATGCACTATATATGTGTTAGTTTGTCATGTTGTTATATGAATCTGAACCACTTGTGTGTGTTGCACTTTATGTATTGTATCTGTATCCTACTTCTCTTCATTGGGGCTTCTTCCTGCATATCCTACATATCCTGCATAGCTATGTCATGTCCGTCCTGCATAGCCTTCTTCCTATATTTATTTTTCAAAGAGAATACAAACAAAAATTATTAGTGTAGAGTTAGTGAAATACTGATCAATGTCTAGAATTGGAATAGATCAAGAACCTACTCTCAGCATCGCGTATGTAATCTCGGGTGAGATTGGTCCTATAGTTCTTTAGCACCCTCCCACAATGTTTAGCATTTGTATTAACTAGAAGATAATGAAACATCAAATCAGAAAATGATATTGATATTAAAAAAGAAAACATTTAGCTTCAATAAAAAAATATAAACATGCATGCCTCTAAAATTGTGATCTTTTATCAATTAACAATCCTTCATTGTGATCTCCGTGCACATATAAGTCATCATTAGCTTCAATATTTTCTGGAGTTGGCAACCCAACTGAGAATGGACTGGAGTCATCATATTTATCATAGTACTCTTCTTCATCTATAGGATCTTCAATGAACTGTCTTTTACCATGAAGAACAACTGACCATTTATCATTTGCAGGATCATCGATATAAAATACTTGTTTCGCTTGTGATGCCAATATGAATGGTTCGGCCTTCTCGCCAATCTTTTCAAAGTTCACTAAAGTGAAACCCAATTCATCCACTATAACTCCTTTGGTGTTATCAATCCAATTACATTTGAAGAGCGGAATTCTGAAATCTATGTAGTCAAATTCCCATATCTCTTCAATGACACCGTAATATGACATTTTAGCTTCACGTGGACTCTTATCCTTTGCACTTGCAAAAAACATAGTCGATGCTTGAAGGGTGACCCCACTGTTTTGGACGACACTCTTATCATCTTAACGCTTTGTGTAATATGTGAATCCATTAATGTCATACCCTTCATAAGACATAACAGTCAACTTTGGTTTAAAGGCGAGGCATTTGATAGTTTCAGTAATATCATCTGGTGTTTGAGATAGTTGATGTAAGACTTTATCTTCAAACCACTTAATAAAAGTCTTGTTATGCTTTCTAGCAAGCCACATTGTATTGGCTCGAGGATATTGTCTTTTGATGAAATTGGTATGTTCCTCGATATAAACGTTCACTTCATCCATGTTGTGTAAAATATACAAATGACCTTGTTCCAACTGCTCACGGCTGATTACTTTCACACGTGATCCCAAAATTCCTTTGCCAAATAGCTCGTCAATATTCTTGTCATTATCAGGAGTGTCATTACTACTGAGAAAGTCATTGCAGAAATCCATAACCTCTCTCACCACATAACCTTCAATAATACTCCCTTCAGGCCGATAATGGTTTCGAACATCACCTTTAAAAACACTCATGTATCGTTCAAAGGGATACATCCAATGCAAGAAAACTGGGCCCAAGATTTTCACTTCCCTAGTCAAGTGGACAACAAGATGTACCATGATATCAAAGAACGAAGGAGGGAAATACATCTCAAGCTGACATAGGGTAACAGCCACTTCTCTTTGCAAATTATCGAGAGTCTCAGGGTCAATAACTTTACTGCAGAGACTGTTGAAAAAGAAACAAAGTCTGGTGATTGCAAACCTTACATGCTTCGGCAATATAGATCGAATTTCCACAGGCAATATTTGTTGCATTAGAGTGTGACAATCATGAGATTTAACTCCTATCAACTTCAAATCTTTCATTGATACCAATCTACGGATGTTGGATGAGTAACCATTTGGCACCTTAACATTTATCAAGCATTCACAAAAAGCTTTCTTCTCTTTTCTAGACAACATGTAACATGCGGGAGGTAAGTATGTTCTTTTACTACCCATTTCACGTATTTCTGTTAATTCTGACCTTATTCCCATTTCACGTAGGTCCAATCTAGATTTTATCCCATCTTTAGTCTTACCTGGTATATTTAACATAGTACCAATGATGCTATCACATACATTTTTCTCAACGTGCATTACATCGATACAATGTCTGATTGTCAAAGAACTCCAATAAGGAAGATCCCAAAATATTGACTTCTTCTTGAATGAAGAATTGTCACTCCGTGTAGTACCTTGTGATCTCTTACCAAATTCATTGACAAAGTCTTTTATTCTTTCATAAACAACCTCCCCTGGTATAGGTTTAGGTGCACTGCGTTCCTCATTCAATCCATTGAATGCTTTGCGCTTCCTACGATACAGATGGAATTTTGGAAGAAACCTTCGATGATCGAGATATACATTCTTACTGCCATGTTTTAGTCTTGTTGAATCAGTGTTCTCTTCACATATAGGACACGCTTTAGCTCCTTTGACACTATATCCAGACAAATTCCCATATGCTGGAAAGTCATTAATAGTGCAAAACAACATAGCATGCAAACGAAATGTCTCTCTTCGTGAAGCATCATAGGTCATCACACCTTCACCCCAGAGTTTCTTTAAGTCATCAATCAGAGGTTCAAGATAAACATCGATGTCATTTCTAGGTTGTTTAGGGCCCGATATCAACAACGACAGCATTACGTACTTATTTTTCATACACAGCCAGGGAGGAAGATTGTATATAACAAGCATGACTGGCCAAGTGCTATGTTGGCTGCTCAATGTCCCGTATGGATTCATCCCGTCTGTACAAAGCCCAAGTCTTAGATTCCTGACTTTTTCACCAAATTCAGGGTACAATACATCAATCTTCTTCCACTGTGGGGAATCAGACGCATGTCGTAGGATCCCATCATTAATTTTCTTAACATCTGCATGCCACCTCAAATTCTTTGCATCTATCGGATTGGCAAACAAGCGTTGAAACCGTGATATTATAGGTAGATACCACATCACCTTGGCAGGAGAACCAGTTTTGGACTCCCCCGAAGTCGTCAATTTATACCGTGACGCACCACATTTTGGACAATCTTTCAAATCTGCATAGTCCTTTTGAAACAATACACAATCATTAGGGCATGTGTGTATCTTCTTGGCATCCATTCCCATTGGGCACAACAATTTCTTTACCTGGTATGTTGAGATTGGCAGCTCGTTTCCTTCAGGAAGCATTTCTTTCAACAAAGACAGCAATGACGTGAAGCTTTTGTCGCTCCATCTATTGTTAGCTTTCAACTTATACAATCTCAACACAGCGTTAAGCTTTGTAAACTTAGTACAACCTGTGTATAACGGCATCTCAGCATCATGCACAATGTTTCTAAAAGTGGGAGGTGGATCGGTGTGCTCTACCCCACAACTATCCAGCATCGCATCAACGATGTCTACTAGAACTGGTTCATTCACATCTACGTCATCGTAGGCAATTTCTTCTTCCATACAAGCACTGCTATCGACATCCACTGGTTTCGGGTTTGAAATCTCTCCATGCCAGTGCCATTCTGTATAGCCTTGTATAATCCCGTTGCACATGACATGAGTCATGATTTCGTCACCAGTGTTGACTTTCAAGTTGTTACCGCAATGTCTACATGGACAGTAGAACCTATCTCCAGGTTGTTTCCTATGTTCCTCGGCAAATTTAATGAACTGGTGAAGACCAGAAATAAACTCTGGGGTGCAGCGATTGTGAATGGACATCCATGATCTATCCATTCTATGATCAAAGAGAAAACAAGTATATATTAGGACAAGATTAGGGTCTAGGGTTAACAAATACATGTGATGTCATTATTATATATAATAAATGTGTACCACATATCCATTCTTGAACACCTAATCTCACTAGTAAGTGTATAATGTGTATTGGGTTTTCAAGAAAATTTCGGCAGCATTTCCCCGCTGTTTTCCAAGTACATATGTACTTAGAGAACAAACGGGGAAATGCTGCCAAAATTTTCTTGAAAACCCAATACACATTATACACTTACATCCTAAGCGAGATTAGGTGTTCAAGAACAGTCCCAAACTGGGGACTATCCAAGATTTACTCCTAATGAGTAAATCTTGGACGGGTTTCTAGGCCAACAAATAATGTATTGTCATTCTTATACCTAAAATCCTAGTTCTTCAATTTAGGGTGATTATTGATGTCTTTAAAAGTATGATTGGAAATTTAGGGAAAAGTTCATCATTTACATTCCAAGCATGTCACATGTGTGCATTACAGTTCATCATTAAGCAAGATATAAGCAAGTATGTCATATTAAAATAGACTAAACAATATGAGAAAATAGTAGTGTAATCATGCAAATGGGAACATTCATGGGAACACACACTTCAGTTATAAGCATTCATGTAGCAACTTTCAGTTCCATTCATGGGAACACACACTTCAGTTATAACAATAACTAAACAAAGGGGTTGGTGTACCCCTAAACATGCGTATAATTAAAAAAACTATTAATACAGACAAGTCTAGATAGATAGACAACTAAATACTACACCAACATGGTCCCGCATGCATCAGTAACTTCTTTTTGATGATGAAGCTGTGTCACGAAGCTCCTCACTGTATTTAGATGAATCTGAACTGACAGGGGACTCAGATTCAGATTCCTCATAGATGATATCCGACGTCGTGTGCTCATACCGCAGAAGATGATCGGGGGTCTCACAGTTGCTGTTGGTTATCCAAACTTTGATGGAATTATGGCCAACTGGACGGAGAAAAAGCCTGTTCCAACGGACCACATGCAGCTCTCCAATCCAATCACGCCAACCGGATTTTGATACAAGATTTCCCGCCAAATCATACTCAACCTCGATAACATGTGAATAATTACCAAAAGTTAGGGTCACTTTACCAGGCATGTAGTGTCTTCCTTTTAGAAAACGCCAATGTTTGGGTATGACCAATTGGTTTAAGGAACGATCATCTAGGATGATGTCCAATTGTTCTTCAATAGGGAACGTTAACATTGACATAGAGGCCCAGTTCATAGTGATTGTTATGGGTGGACAGAGACTGCACAATATTAGTATTAACAAAGTGTAAGTACATATAACGATGTTATATATTTTCAGAAAAAGTTGTATAACATCAGTTAACCTTTTATTGCTTGTCATAACCAACTTTATTGTGGTAGACATGATAGCTTGAAAAGAAGTCTACAAATGTACTTAGAGAACAAATGAGGAAATGCTCCTAATGAGTAAATCTTGGATGGGTTTCTAGGTGCTTACTAAAATAGAACCATTATATGGAATTAATCCTACATTATACACATACTTTTCCTGAGTAAGATAATGTGCACTTCATGGAATTATTAAGATCTGAATATATATAATTTGTTTCTACCTACTTTGATGGGATTTTATAACATTCGAGTCTTCCATTTATAACATTAAGATCTGAATATATATAAGAATCCCATTTGATACACACGATTGAGAATCTTTCACGATACTAGGAAAATACACTAACTAGATATTCATTTAGGTGTTAGACATCAATATGTGTATGAGCCCTAATTAAAACCGATTCTCATAAGAAGTAAATAAATTTAAAAAAAATGCCCAGCAGCAGGGTGACACCTTGAGGGAAGACGAGCAGAGGAAGAAGAAGAAGGCAGGGCGGGCACCTTGAGGGAAGAGGAGCAGCGGCCGAGGCAAAGTCCTAGCAGCTTCCAGCGGCGAAGAGAGGAGCGGCGGAGAGGGCGGAGAGGCTAGGAGACCTAGCTGCTACCGGCGACGGCAGAGAAGAGGCTGGCGGACGGAGAAGAGGTCAGCGGGCGGAGAAGAGGCCGACGGCGGAGGAGAGGCCGGCAGGCGGAGAGGGAGGCCGGAAGGCGGGCGGAGAGGGAGGCCGACTGCTTCTCGCTCGACGGCGATGAGCGGCGAGCACGGAGGAAGGAGCGGCGGCGGTGGCGGAAGGGAGCAAGGGAAATCTCCGGAGCTAGGGAAATTGGGAATGAAATAGGGAAATGGGAAGAATCGCTCGGGCAGGGTGAGCTATTAAGTTGAAAATACGTTTCGGTTCTTTAAAACACCGACAACTAAACCAACAGTGTCGGTTCTTTGCCACAAACCGACAACTATACTAGATTATAGTCGTCAGTTTTTGATTAAACGACAACCGAAAACTATTCCTATCTCACGAATACCCTTTAGTCGTCGATTATTTAGTTACGAACCGACGCAATATGTAAAATATTGGAGCCAATTTTTTCGCTGGAATTTTGGGTTTGGCGGTTGATTTTAGGTGTCGGTTTTTTATTAATTAACCGACACTTAATAAAAGCGGTACCCGTGTCTGGTCGACCTTCACGGATTGGATGTCGGTTTCTGTTCAAAACCGACACAGTAGGGTTTATGTGTCGGTTTTTGTATACAACCGACACCTTGAAAAGTGACTTTATAAGCCATTTCTGTAGTGGTGCCCGCAGACAAGGTAAACCCAGGAACCAGCCGCGTACATGGGGGCACCGCGGCACACTCAATAACGTGGGGCCTTAACTGCACCCCGGAGATTTTCACCGAGGGTCGAACCCGGGTCCCTTTACTGGGACTTACCGAGCCGCACCACCCGAGCTACTCCCCGCCCCCAGGAAAATCAACTATTAGTCTTAGAATAATCATAGTTGGTTTACAAAAAATAGTGTAATTAATATATACATATTTTTTAAGTGATGGACGACACCAAGAAATATGTACCAAGCTAAATTAAAAAAAATTAAGAAAAAACGGTGAGAGAAAATTTTGAGGTGAGGATGAATTTTGAAATCATCAGAAGTTGCTAATGCATAAAGACAAATTTTTCTAGACAAGATGAGGAATGAAAGAGATAATTGAATACTTTTAGGAAAAAGAATATTACATGAGAGCATTGTCATGGAGAGATGGTAAATATGAGATATAATGCACTATTACAAAGAGTGTATTTGTTAGGTAAAGATTTATCATCTTTGCATTTATCGTGGAGAGGGGTAATTATTGGATCAAATATTAGGGAGAAAGAATTGACGATGGTTGCATATATATATATATATATATATATACATACATACATACGTATATACATATATATATAGCCGACAAGGGAATAGTCTTGTTGGTGAATTCTGCTGGTCCCCAATGAAGGGACCTAGGTTCAAAACCACACGGAGAAGCATCTCTTGATTTATCACCCTCCCGGGCGTCCGACCTCTTCCACGGGTTATGGGAGAGGGGGGAGAAATGTTTCTCTCTTAATCTCATATATATATATATATATATATATATAGAGAGAGAGATAGACATCATAGTGTGAGTGGTTTGAGATATTGTGAAGAGATTGAGAAAATGGAAGAAAAAATTGGGAGTGATTTCGATGGGGAATGGATACTAATATTTTCATGTTGAACCAAACAAAATTAAAGGTGAATATATTGTGATATAAGGAGAGAGAATTAAGGAGAATGCATGAGCTTAAAATTATTACACTCATATTTTTTGGTAAATTGTAAAAAACATATAAAAATAAAATAAAACTGCAATGCTTGTAATACATAAAGTAAGACGAAAAGAGCATAGCCCATGACAACAAATTAGACTATTAATAATAAAGTGTAAGTATTTGAAAATGGGTGTACACCTAAGGAACGTTAAATGGTAACTTAAAATGCCAAACAAAAACTCGCAACATGACACACATGAACGTACAACAAAATCGAACATGAAGGTGGCAACAATTATGGTGACCATGTTAGTTGCTCCTACCAAATAAAATTATTTTTGCAGTTTGTTAAAATAGAAATTTTGTAAATCAAGTGATAACATATAGCAGCATGAAGGATTAGAATTCTTTTGAGTTAGAAGAGACATTAGTCTCCCCCCTTCCTCAAAGAGCATGCCAGAGCCCAGATGACTGCAAGGGTGGTAAATATTGTGCGTAACGAGAGGTTCGAACCCGGGTCCCCTGGGGAGGACCTACCATGCTCAACCATCCACGCTACACAGGCTGAGTACACGAAGGATTAGAATTGATATGTGGGCTCTGATCTCCAAAACACAAGATAAACATAGCGGAAGCAATTCGATTAACAGCGGAATACGAAAAATCACGAGAAATTAAAACTTTTCAAAAATGAGATCTCAAAAACCTAAAACTCCTTTTATAAAAGTAAGATGAACTGTTTACATCTCTGATAAATCACTTCTCGAGTGATTATATACATCATGATACAAAATCTCAAGACTTCAAAATTCTCAGATCAACAAACTCCTAGGACCTGAGTGTAAAGAGATGACATAAGACTATTCTAACTACAAGACTAGACAGCACAGTGTTTCCACCTGAAATCACTGCTGCTCCTGGTTTTGCTGCTGTTGCTGCTGTCCACCTGCAGATCGGTTCCTTCGACCTCGACGTCCACCTAAAGGTAGAAATCTACGGGGTGAGACAATTTCAAATAAATGTCCCAGCGAAAGTTATAACTCTCCGCCAGAAACTTTGTTAAAAGAAATCAAAGGAATATCATGAGCAGTTAACTTAGATTACTCACAGCAGGCTTGATAACAATTACTCACCTTTATTAAGGAATATGAAGAACATGTATACTAATACTTGAATAGGATATTAAATGCAAGCAATGTAATATCAATCAATGTTCTTCGTAGTTCAACCTAAGCAGTTATGCTACACGGTTGATTATGTTATACAAACATCATTATGCCCTACGGAGATGAGGTATACCGCTCATGTTCCAACCGATCACTAGTAAGTCACATCAGTATCATATTAGGTCATCGAAAGAGCCGGATTCTCATGACCTTCAACTACCTCAGTCATAATGAGGATAAACATGCAGGACATCCAGTGTCTCTGCTATTATCGCTCACCAGTGTATTCTGGTACTTCGCTATTAGAGTCACAGTGGCATTCTGCACTCTCTTCGCTATCGAAAGATTTCATGTTTATCTCTCATCGATGCGGTATAAAAGATTCCTTTGGGAGAATAGTGTTACATCATCCCGGTATAAACATATAGTGAAGGGTTGATGGATTAAGATATATCCACATCAACTCCTACACTAGGATGTCATGATATACACATCCATATTCCCCCACATACTCTAAAGTATGTGATCCAGGAGTTCCCTTAGGAAAACCTATTTCACCATCATTTAAACTCTGACAATGATGGATCTATGATCAGGGCTCTACATGATATGATTATACTTGGTTATTAGGTACATTTCAGTATTCTTTTAGCATCATACATGTTTCCAAACATTCAAGCACTAAACATGGCTATAACAGAAGAATACTAAATGTAACAGGTATTACTCATATCAGTTATCAGATGGGTATCAATTCTTAATCATCTTATCACTATGATTCAGGAACATGGGTGCTCACACCCTTATATCATCATAACACTTGCTATCAAGTGACATGTCAGCATCAAGTCATCTATTAGCATGACCTTGATGTCATTCATGGCCCTTAAGGCATATCAGTTTCATATGATGCCACTTGCATCTAGGCAACATAGTTATTTCTGTTCATAAGCTATTGACATGCTTTCAATGAAAATAATGTCATAACCGTTACCCTGGCTATGATTACATCTTGCTAACCACCTGCATGATTAGTATAACTGAGATTATGCATGTTTAACAACATCCTTACAAATACCAAGACTTTTCAATTTGTTTCATAAAGTTCCACGGCCGTGCTTCCTTGCACGGGGGTGCTATGAATCAGTATACCTCTACTGATTTTAGGGTTTGGATGCATTCCTCCTTATCATGGGGTTATTGAATCTCTTTAGTTTACAAGGTAAATAGATTCCTCATGCTACAACTTGTAATTAGGGTTTCACACTCATAAGTATAACCTAGAGTTACTTCTTTTTACAACCTCACCCCAAATTAGGGTTTATTATTCACATTACATGTTATTACCCTAGAATTAGGGTTTACTATTCACCTCATAGTGAATTGAGCTCATATTATTATCATGTATGAGGAACATCATCATTGATGCCCTCTATTTAGGTTAAGATTCATCAATCATCATAGTTAGGGTTTCCTTGATCTCACCTTGATGGATCATACCCTAAACCTGTTCATTCTTATGCATTGAAGATATGTTGCTTGATTATATTAGGAGCCCTCTCTCTCCTCTTACTTCTATATGATGATTACATCACTCTAGATTAGGTTGGGTTAAGTCCTCATTGACCAACACAAGCCAACACATCACTATCATGTGATTAGGGTTTGATTAAAACAAGGTATCCTTTAATTGAACCCATTTAAGCTTAAACGAGTGTGGACCCATTTGAGCTTAAACGAGTGCGGACCCATTTGAGCTTAAATGAGTGTGAACCCATTTGAGCTTAAACGAGTGTGAACCCACTTGAGCTTAAACGAGTGTGAACCCACTTGAGCTTAAACGAGTGTGGACCCACTTGAGCTTAAACGAGTGTGGACCCACTTGAGCTTAAATGAGTGTGGACCCACTTGAGCTTAAATGAGTGTGGACCCACTTGAGCTTAAAAGAGTGTGAACCCATTTGAGCTTAAACGAGTGTGGACCCATTTGAGCTTAAACGAGTGTGGACCCACTTGAGCTTAAACGAGTGTGGACCCACTTGAGCTTAAATGAGTGTGAACCCATTTGAGCTTAAACGAGTGTGAACCCATTTGAGCTTAAACGAGTGTGGACCCACTTGAGCTTAAACGAGTGTGAACCCATTTGAGCTTAAACGAGTATGGACCCACTTGAGCTTAAATGAGTGTGGACCCACTTGAGCTTAAATGACCTTAAGGTCGTTTGGATCCAAATGGGTTCAAACCGCATGGACATAAAAGGTGAAACAAAGGTTATGTTTGAATAGGATTTCCTATGTTGAAGCCTTCAATTGGCCATGCCCTTGTTAACCATTTACAAATTGATTCAATTAGGATTAGCCTTAATCAATTGGACACCAAATTGATTCTCAATTGAAAGCTAATTGGGGTTAAATCCCACTCAATTAGGGTTTTCAATCGGCTAATCATCAATTTTCAACAATGTGAAACAAATTGTAGTTGAACCCATCAATTGAGCTCGAATTGGGCCCAAACTTGGCCCAAACGGTTTTGGGATCGTTTGGATATCCTCCAAACGGTCTTGAGACTGTTTTCCCAAAGTTTTATCAAAAACTAAATCAATTTGATAAGGATTGAACCCTAACTAAGTCCAAAATCAGCATTTTTATCAATTCATCAACCTATTGAAATTGGACCCTCAAACCATCAAATTTCCTTAACCCTAGACCTCCAAACGGTCTTGGGTTGTCACCAAACGGTCTTAAGACCATTTGAGTGAACCCAAAAATGGTCTTGAGACCGTTTGGGTCCTTCAACCCAAAATTCACCAAAATCTATCATTGAAAAGCTCAATTCAACCCGATTAGGGTTTAAGGAGTTGAAGTGCCTTCAACTTGTGATTGGTTTGGAATTGGGTTATGATTATTTGTAGGAATTAAATTCAATATGTTTACAACAGTTCCTTAAACGGTCTTCCCTTGGTCAACCCTATCAAACGGCCTTGAAGACCGTTTAAAACTAAACGATCTTGCAAGATCGTTTGAGATCAAACGGGTTGAGCCCCTTTTTAATTTCAAATGGTTGCAAACCGTTTAGATCTATTGGTACAAGATCGTTTAATAAAGTTGGATAAGGACCAACATAGGTATTAACGCCCTTCGTCTTCAACCTTGAAACCAAGGTCTGTTCTTCACGAAAAAGCTTGCAAGAGTGCAAAGAAAGATGGGGAAGAAGAAGAACTAACTATTATTTGCAAGAATAAAAGTATGCATAACAAAGCAAGGTTTAGAGTTATAAAACCCACCTCAAACGTTGTTCCTAGAACTCCAAGCTTCCAAGCTCCGAAACTTTAATGGTGGCTTGAGCTCCACAGGTCATCCAAGGTTGTTTCTTCAAGGAAAAGTTGGAAGAATCGACTAGGAAGAGAAAGCTAAGTAAGATAACCATGAAACCAACCTTGTAACCTGGTTTCCTCCATGAATTCGAGCAAGATGATGATAAAATATTACCTAGATGAATTTGGTCATCTTCCTCTACTCCTGAGCTCTGTCCTAAGTCAGTCTAAGCAAGGGAATAAGAAGGGAAGAAAGGAAACGTTGCCTTTGGTTGCAAAGGAAAGGATCATATATACTTTGAGGTTATTTTCATCATAAGGACAACTTACTCCTCCTTTTCACAACTAGGTCCTTCCTTTCTTTTAGGCACGTCCCTACTCTTCATATCTAAGGTAAAACTTCTTCTAAGACCAAGGACTAAAGGCAAGGAAGGTCAACTTGTCACTATGGTGCACATATACATATAAGGGTCTCCTTTACTTACAACTTTGGTGGTTTAATTACAAAGGTGTTTCTTATTATATGATTATTCAAATGAAGTGCCTCCTTCATTATTATAACTTTAAATGATGTCAAAAGTCATAAAAGCTATTATAGAAAGTGTATATCACAAGTTGCACCCCACATTTTGGGTAAATTGCACTTTACACCAAAATTAGGGTTTTAAGCACAAGGATTGCTCCACAAGCTGCACCTTGGTGCCCAAACTTGGGAAATCCATCATTCATATAATGTATCATCATCAAAGGAACATCATAACATGTTAATATTGCAAGTTAACCCTTCTAATTGGGTAATTTGCACATAGGTCCCTGCATAACAAAACAATACTACAATCATTATTTTAAAAGGACAGAAATGAAAATGTATGTTCCTTAGGAACTTAATTACATGCCAGAAGTTAATCACAAGTATCTTAATTACATGATTTAAGTAAAACACCTAGGGTTAACTTATAACTCAGGTCAGGGATGTTACAAATTATCCACCCCTCAAAAGGATTTCGTCCCCGAAATCGATTTAACATATTAGGAGAAAAGAGTAGGGTATTTCCTCCTCATCTCTTCCTCCAGCTCCCAAGTGGCTTCTTCAACACCACGATGATTCCAGAGGACTTTTACAAGACTTATATATTTCTTCTTTAACTTTTTAATTCTGTTATCAAGGATTGACACTGGTCCCTCCTCGTAAGTTATATCTTCATTCAATTATACTTCCATAGGTTGTAGAACTGACTCGGTATCAGGGTGACATTTTCTCAGCATAGAAATGTGAAACACAGGATGTAACTTCTGCAATTATGGTGGAAATTCTAGTTTATAGGCTACCTTTCCAACTCGTTCAATGATTGGATAAGGCCCCATAAATCTAGGAGCTAACTTTCCTTTACTTCCAAAATGAAGGACTCCTTTCCAAGGTGAGACCTTGAGGTACACTCTGTCTCCAACCTGGAACTCTAAAGGTCTACGACGTCTGTCAGCGTAAGACTTCTATCTATCCTGTGCAGTCTTAAGCTGCTGTTGGATTACCATAATCTTTTGTGTGGTCTGCTGCACAAGATCAGGACCTAACAACTGATGCTCACCAGTCTCATACCAGCATAAGGGTGATCTACAACGTCTACCATACAAGGATTCATAAGGTGCCATATCAATACTATGTTGATAGCTATTGTTATAGGCAAACTCTATCAAGCTTAGGTGCAGATCCCAACTTCCTGTGAACTAGAGAACACATGCTCTCAACAAGTCTTCCAAGGTCTGTATAGTCCTCTCCGACTGTCCATCAGTCTGTGGAAGAAAGGTTGTACTAAACCTTAACTGGGTGCCTAGTGCCCTATGTAGCTGTTCCCAAAAATGACTTGTGAACTGAGGACCTCTTTCAGAAACTATGGTGACAGGAACTCCGTGCAGACGCACTATCTCTTGAACATATAACTGGGATAACCTTTCAGTAGAATAGGTTGTTTTGACAGGTAAGAAATGCGCTATCTTAGTCAACCTATCAACAATTACCCAAATGGAATCATGTCCTTTGTTTGTCCTAGGTAGGCCAACAACAAAGTCCATGGTTACATGATCCCACTTCCACTGTGGTATGGGTAAGGGTCGCATTGTTCATACAGGCTTCTGGTGTCCAGCTTTAACTTGCTGACACACCGAACACCTCAGAACAAACTCAGCTACATCCTTCTTCATCCCAGGCCACCAATACATATCTTTCAAGTTTTGATACATCTTGGTGCTCCCTGGATGCATAGCATACATAGAAGAATGAGCTTCCTCCAGGACTAACTTCCTCAGGTTATCCACATCTGGCACTATCATCCTCCCATGATAGCATGCCACTTGATCATCTGATTCATGAAAACCTTCTCGCTTCTCATCACCATACTCAGATCTGATCTGCTGAACTGCAGCATCAACTTGCTGTGCCTCCTTAATCTGCTCTCTTAGGGTGGGTTTGATATGCATCTCAGCCAACAACCCGACAATCCATGACACCTTCATCTGTACATTGTCTTGCCTTAAGGAGATAAGCATATCTCTCCTAGGGCATACTAAAGAGTTTAATTGTGCCCTATCAGAGGATGATGTTGCTGATTTCCTACTCAAGGCATTTGCAACTACATTGGCCTTCCCTGGATGGTAATCTATCATACAATCATAATCCTTGATTAACTCCATCCAGCGACGTTGCCTCATGTTAAGGTCATGCTGAGAGAAGATATACTTAAGACTCTTATGATCACTGAAAACCTGGAATGTTTCTCCATATAGATAGTGTCTCCAGATTTTCAAGGCATGAACCACAGCAGCTAACTCTAAATCGTGTGTCGGATAATTCTCCTCGTGTTTCTTAAGCTATCGAGAAGCAAAAGAAATCACATGCTTATCCTGCATCAGCACACATCCGAGTCCATTCTTGGAGGCATCACAGAAAACTATGTATTCTTTACCTTGCTCAGGTAACACAAGTACAGGTGCACTTGTCAACCTCTCCTTCAACAACTGAAAGGACTGTTGACACTTATCACTCCAAGTAAAAGAAACATCTTTCCGGGTCAACTTCGTCAAGGGTAGGGCTATAGAACTGAAGTTCTTAATGAACCTTCGATAATAGCCAGCCAACCCTAAGAAACTACGAATCTCCGTCGGTGTCTTTGGTTGTTCCCATTGTAGAACAGACTCTACCTTTTTAGGGTCAACATGAATTCCCGAGGCAGATACCACATGTCCAAGAAAAGATACCTCCAGAAACCAGAACTCACACTTGCTAAACTTAGCGTATAACTCATGTTGTCTTAGCAAAGTTAGAGGCTGACGAAGATGTTGTTCATGCTGCTGAGCATCTCTACTATATATCAGGATGTCATCTATAAAGACAATAACATTCTGATCGAGGAAAGGTCGGAAGATTCTATTCATAAGCTCCATAAATGTAGCTGGTGCATTAGTTAGTCCGAACGACATAACTGTGAACTCATAGTGACCATACCTTGTTCTGAAAGCAAACTTTGGTATGTCACTGTCCTTAATACGAAGTTTATGATATCCAGACCTCAAGTCTATCTTCGAGAAGACGGTTGCACCACGCAACTGGTCAAAAAGATCATCAATCCTCGGCAGAGGGTACTTATTCTTTATCGTTACTTTATTTAGTTGTCTGTAATCAATGCACAACCGCATTGATACATCCTTCTTTTTTACAAACAAGACCGGAGCACCCCAAGGTGAAGTGCTTGGTCGAATAAAACCCTTCTCAAGCAACTCTTGAAGCTGTTTCTTGAGTTCTGCCATCTCAGCAGGCGCCATCCTATACGGTGTTTGTGCTATGGGTTGGGTATCTGGGATCAAATTGATTTCAAAATCAATTTCCCGAGGCGGTGGCATACCTGGAAGTTCTACAAGAAATACATCTTCAAATTCCCTGACTATAGGAACTTCAGTAGGGTTGGGACTCGCCTTGATGGTATCTATCACATGGGCCAAGAATGCATAACATCCTTGCCTCATCAGCTTATCAGCAACCATAGCAGTCACAAGACATGTGGGTAGAATCTTTCTCTCTCCTTGAAAGATCCATGTGTTGCTCTCATCAGCAAACATAACCTGCTTGGATTCACAATCCAAGACAACTCTATACCTTTCTAAGGTATCCATTCCAAGGATTATATCAAATCCTTGCATATCAAGTGGTATAAGATCCACTTGAATGCGATGATCAGAAAAGAAGAGGATGTAGGGAGAGCATACCTCTTGCAAAACAGCAAAACCTCTCCATGGAGTCTCGAGCAACAAGCTATCTTCCCTATGACTAACTGTCATATTGCAGTTACGAATCACTCTTCGAGTGATAAAAGAGTGCGTAGCACCTGGGTCAATCAAAACAGATACAACACAGGATTTAGACATATCAGAATATAAAAGTTCCACCTGACCCGCCACAACCCGTGGATTGACCACTGCTTCTGATGGGTTCATAGCATAGACCCTCGCTATCGCCTGGTGTTGAGTTGGTGCTGACGATCCAGCCTGAGACGCTTGCCCACGTCCTCTAGATGCTCCTTGAGACTGCCTTCTCTATGATCCCTGTTGATTCTGCCTCTGAGGCTGTGTCACACTGACAGGCCTAGACCTACAGTCCTTCATCAGATGTCCCACCTTCCCACAGTTATAACAGCTTCTTTCCAGTTGTTGTGGTCTTAGTGGTCCTGTGACTGACATTGATGCTGAACTGCGAGTCTCTTGTGGCGGTAAACCTCGTCCTCTACCTCTACTTGGGGCCCACTGAGTCTGAGAACTAGATCTGGGTGGTGGAGGTGTAGGTGCAGAGAATCTAGGCTTCTTAAAGTCTCTAGATGAAGATCCCTGGAACTGTGGATATCTCTTTTGGGTTTGCCTTTTCTCGACTACAGATCTCTCTATCCTTCAGACTGACTCAACAAAGGCAGAGAATCTCTCCCGGTTTTCTAGGGCAGACACGGGAGTAGTCATGTCGGCATTCAAACCCTTCTCAAACCTCCTAATCCTTTCTTCATCTATGGTAGCCATATGCGGACAGAATTGCAACAACTCCATGAACTTAGCCTCATACTCGCTAATGTTCATCATACCTTGCCTCAGTCTCTCAAACTGAGAGATCTTCTCGTCCAGGAAGGTCTTTGGAAAATATCTGTGGACAAATTCCCGACGAAAGTCTTCCCACGAGATCTCTATTCCAGGCCTCTTCTGCTCTTCCATGGTCCACCAGTGATCAGCACTACCTTTGAGAAGATAGACAGCATGTCTAACCTTCTCACCTTCGGGGATGTTAAGGATTCTAAAAGCTTTCTCCAACTCAGTTAACCACAGATCAGCATCAGCAGGGTCAGCTGTACGAAAGTATTCGGTTGCTCCGACACGACGAAGTCACTCGAACGTCTTACTGATACCCTGTCCCTCAGACTGGACAGGTGCCCTAGGTGCAGGCATGGGCATCCTGTCGGTGATGTGTGTCATGGCAGTCATAAACTGCCCGAACATAGTTTGAACAGTTGGGTTTCCCATGTCAGCTGGGTCAAACTGAGGTGGCTCCATAGGTGGCTCAGGTACAGGTTGCTCTATTTCTAGGTTCCTTGCACCTTCTCAAGGTGCAGCAACACTACTTTCTGCCTCGTACTCCTCCTGTGGTCCAGACATCCTAAATTATCTTCTTCTCCTGAGGAGCAGAAGACTCTATTAGATAAGAAACAAGTACTAAGGATAGACTCGACATTCTAAGTCCTATGTCTCTGTAGACTCAGTGAACCTAGAGCTCTGATACCACTAATTGTGGGCTCTGATCTCCAAAACACAAGATAAACATAGCGGAAGCGATTCGATTAACAGCGGAATACGAAAAATCACGAGAAATTAAAACTTTTCGAAAACGAGATCTCAAAAACCTGAAACTCCTTTTATAAAAGTAAGATGAACTGTTTACATCTCTGATAAATCACTTCTCAAGTGATTATATACATCATGATACAAAATCTCAAGACTTCAAAATTCTCAGATCAACAAACTCCTAGGACCTGAGTGTACAGAGACGACATAAGACTATTCTAACTACAAGACTAGACAGCACAGTGTTTCCACCTGAAATCATTGCTGCTCCTGGTTTTGCTGCTGCTGCTGTCCACCTGCAGATCAGTTCCTTCGACCTCGACGTCCACCTAAAGGTAGAAATCTACGGGGTGAGACAATTTCAAATAATTGTCCCAGCGAGAGTTATAACTCTCCGCCAGAAACTTTGTTAAAAGCAATCAAAGGAATATCATGAGCAGATAACTTAGATTACTCACAGCAAGCTTGATAACAATTACTCACCTTTATTAAGGAATATGAAGAACATGTATACTAATACTTGAACAGGATATTAAATGCAAGAAATGTAATATCAATCAATGTTCTTCGTAGTTCAACCTAAGCAGTTATGCTACGCGGTTGATTATGTTTTACAAACATCATTATGCCCTGCGGAGATGAGGTATACCGCTCATGCTCCAACCGATCACTAGTAAGTTGCATCGGTATCATATTAGGTCATCGAAAGAGCAGGATTCTCATGACCTTCAACTACCTCAGTCAGAATGAGGATAAACATGCAGGACATCTAGTGTCTCTGCTATTATAGCTCACCAGGGTATTCTGGTACTTTGCTATTAGAGTCACAGTGGCATTCTGCACTCTCTTCGCTATCGAAAGATTTCATGTTTATCTCTCATCGATGCGGTATAAAAGATTCCTTTGGGAGAATAGTGTTACATCATCCCGGTATAAACATATAGTGAAGGGTTGATGGATTAAGATATATCCACATCAACTCCTACACTAGGATGCCAGGATATACTCATCCATATTCCCCCACATACTCTAAAGTATGTGATCCAGGAGTTCCCTTAGGAAAACCTATTTCACCATCATTTAAACTCTGACAATGATGGATCTATGATCAGGGCTCTACATGATATGATTATACTTGGTTATTAGGTACATTTCAGTATTCTTTTAGCATCATACATGTTTCCAAACATTCAAGCACTAAACATGGCTATAACAGAAGAATACTAAATGTAACAGGTATTATTCATATCAGTTATCAGATGGATATCAATTCTTAATCATCTTATCACTATGATTCAGGAACATGGGTGCTCACACCCTTATATCATCATAACACTTGCTATCAAGTGACATGTCAGCATCAAGTCATCTATTAGCATGACCTTGATGTCATTCATGGCCCTTAAGGCATATCAGTTTCATATGATGCCACTTGCATCTAGGCAACATAGTTATTTCTGTTCATAAGCTAATGACATGCTTTCAATGAAAATAATGTCATAACCGTTACCCTGGCTATGATTACATCTTGCTAACCACCTGCATGATTAGCATAACTGAGATTATGCATGTTTAACAACATCCTTACAAATACCAAGACTTTTCAATTTGTTTCATAAAGTTCCACGGCCGTGCTTCCTTGCACGGGCGTGCTATGAATCAGTATACCTCTACTGATTTTAGGGTTTGGATGCATTCCTCCTTATCATGGGGTTATAAAATCTCTTTAGTTTACAAGGTAAATAGATTCTTCATGCTACAACTTGTAATTAGGGTTTCACACTCATAAGTATAACCTAGAGTTACTTCTTTTTACAACCTCACCCCAAATTAGGGTTTATTATTCACATTACATGTTATTACCCTAGAATTAGGGTTTACTATTCACCTCATAGTGAATTGAGCTCATATTATTATCATGTATGAGGAACATCATCATTGATGCCCTCTATTTAGGTTAAGATTCATGAATCATCATAGTTAGGGTTTCCTTGATCTCACCTTGATGGATCATACCCTAAACCTGTTCATTCTTATGCATTGAAGATATGTTGCTTGATTATATTAGGAGCCCTCTCTCTCCTCTTACTTCTATATGATGATTACATCACTCTAGATTAGGTTGGGTTAAGTCCTCATTGACCAACACAAGCCAACACATCACTATCATGGGATTAGGGTTTGATTAAAACAAGGTATCCTTTAATTGAACCCATTTAAGCTTAAACGAGTGTGGACCCATTTGAGCTTAAACGAGTGCGGACCCATTTGAGCTTAAACGAGTGTGCACCCGTTTGAGCTTAAACGAGTGTGAACCCACTTGAGCTTAAACGAGTGTGAACCCACTTGAGCTTAAACGAGTGTGAACCCACTTGAGCTTAAACGAGTATGGACCCACTTGAGCTTAAACGAGTGTGGACCCACTTGAGCTTAAACGAGTGTGGACCCACTTGAGCTTAAACGAGTGTGGACCCAATTGAGCTTAAACGAGTGTGAACCCATTTGAGCTTAAACGAGTGTGGACTCATTTGAGCTTAAACGAGTGTGGACCCACTTGATCTTAAACGAGTGTGGACCCACTTGAGCTTAAACGAGTGTGAACCCATTTGAGCTTAAACGAGTGTGAACCCATTTGAGCTTAAACGAGTGTGGACCCACTTGAGCTTAAACGAGTGTGAACCCATTTGAGCTTAAACGAGTGTGGACCCACTTGAGCTTAAACGAGTGTGGACCCACTTGAGCTTAAACGACCTTAAGGTCATTTGGATCCAAATGGGTTCAAACCGCATGGACATAAAAGGTGAAACAAAGGTTATGTTTGAATAGGATTTCCTATGTTGAAGCCTTCAATTGGCCATGCCCTTGTTAACCATTTACAAATTGATTCAATTAGGATTAGCCTTAATCAATTGGACACCAAATTGATTCTCAATTGAAAGCTAGTTGGGGTTAAATCCCACTCAATTGGGGTTTTCAATCGGCTAATCATCAATTTTCAATAATGTGAAACACATTGTAGTTGAACCAATCAATTGAGCTCCAATTGGGCCCAAACTTGGCCCAAACGGTCTTGAGACCATTTGCCCAAAGTTTTATCAAAAACTAAATCAATTTGATAAGGATTGAACCCTAACTAGGTCCAAAATTAGCATTTTTATCAATTCATCAACCTATTGAAATTGGACCCTCAAACCATCAAATTTCCTTAACCCTAGACCTCCAAACGGTCTTGGGTTGTCACCAAACGGTCTTAAGACCGTTTGAGTGAACCCCCAAATGGTCTTGAGACCGTTTGGGTCCTTCAACCCAAAATTCACCAAAATCTATCATTGAAAAACTCAATTCAACCCGATTAGGGTTTAAGGAGTTGAAGTGCCTTCAACTTGTGATTGGTTTGGAATTGGGTTATGATTCTTTGTAGGAATTAAATTCAATATATTTACAACAGTTCCTTAAACGTTCTTCCCTTGGTAAACCCTATCAAATGGTCTTGAAGACCGTTTAAAACTAAACGATCTTGCAAGATCGTTTGAGATCAAACGGGTTGAGCCCCTTTTTAATTTCAAACGGTTGCAAACCGTTTAGATCTATTGGTCCAAGATCGTTTAATAAAGTTGGATAAGGACCAACATAGGTATTAACGCCCTTCATCTTCAACCTTGAAACCAAGGTCTGTTCTTCACGAAAAAGCTTGCAAGAGTGCAAAGAAAGATGGGGAAGAAGAATAACTAACTATTATTTGCAAGAATAAAAGTATGCATAACAAAGCAAGGTTTAGAGTTATAAAACCCGCCTCAAACGTTGTTCCTAGAACTCCAAGCTTCCAAGCTCCGAAACTTTAATGGTGGCTTGAGCTCCATAGGTCATCCAAGGTTGTTTCTTCAAGGAAAAGTTGGGAAGGATTGGCTAGGAAGAGAAAGCTAAGTAAGATAACCATGAAACCAACCTTGTAACCTGGTTTCCTCCATGAATTCGAGCAAGATGATGATAAAAGCTTACCTAGATGAACTTGGTCGTCTTCCTCTACTCCTGAGATCTGTCCTAAGTCAGTCTAAGCAAGGGAATAAGAAGGGAAGAAAGGAAACGTTGCCTTTGGTTGCAAAGGAAAGGATCATATATACTTTGAGGTTATTTTCATCATAAGGACAACTTACTCCTCCTTTTCACAACTAGGTCCTTCCTTTCTTTTAGGCACGTCCCTACTCTTAATATCTAAGGTAAAACTTCTTCTAAGACCAAGGACTAAAGGCAAGGAAGGTCAACTTGTCACTATGGTGCACATATACATATAAGGGTCTCCTTTACTTACAACTTTGGTGGTTTAATTACAAAGGTGTTTCTTATTATATGATTATTCAAATGAAGTGCCTCCTTCATTATTATAACTTTAAATGATGTCAAAAGTCATAAAAGATATTATAGAAAGTGTATATCACAAGTTGCACCCCACATTTTGGGTAAATTGCACTTTACACCAAAATTAGGGTTTTAAGCACAAGGATTGCTCCACAAGCTGCACCTTGGTGCCCAAACTTGGGAAATCCATCATACCTCATCATATTCATTCATATAATGTCTCATCATCAAAGGAACATCATAACATGTTAATATTGCAAGTTAACCCTTCTAAATGGGTAATTTGCACATAGGTCCCTGCATAACAAAACAATACTACAATCATTGTTTTAAAAGGACAGAAATGAAAATGTATGTTCCTTTGGAACTTAATTACATGCCAGAAGTTAATCACAAGTATCTTAATTACATGATTTAAGTAAAACACCTAGGGTTAACTTATAACCCATGTCAGGGATGTTACATGATAATCAGTAATCATTCTAAAAAAAAGTACTTGGGCAAGGAACTAATAATAAAGTTTGTTAGTTACAAGCCTCCTATTGATGCAGCTAACTCAGATGCCATGTTTGACAATAATTTGATCCAAGTTTTAATACAACATAACATATAATTGGATAACAAAGAGTAGTGCAACCACAAGTGGAAGATAGACATCAAAAAGATGCTATTATCATTCCCCGTAGACAATTACAAGCATGAGTATTCAATAATCTGGATGCATGACAACTCTTGAACATTTAGTTAGGTATGCATGGTTTGAAGTTCTGGGTAATTCCACTAGAGTAGTGTGGACATGAATATCAGAGAATCTTCAAAAGACTTCACTTGCTTTTTCAGAATGCAAAAATACTTGTAGCATTGACATACAGCCTATGTCTTCAGCAACAGTGATGAAGAACCACAACATGAATATCTACAAGCATCAAGTTATAGGTTTACAATGGTAGTATAAGTATGCACAATCAAATGTAAAAAAAGTACAAAAGGAAACTGTTGAGAACCTAAGTATCCGATATGTCATCCATCTATGATCCTTGGAAATTAATATCCTTTGATAGTCCAAGCCTGTTGTATTTCACACTAACATAAGTAGCCAAAAATACTGTGAAATATCACCAACATCATCACGCTCTCAAGCACCACGACATGAAAGACAGTTTCAAGATCAGGCAGATCTATTCATCTAGAAAGTTATCAAATACAAATTTCACATACTATCTGGATTTATTGCAACCCGTAACTTTAGAAGTAGACATCTTGGTATATGGTGGAAGGAAGAAATGAGGAAATAAAGAGCACTAACCTGGGTGGGAGTGAAGGTAGAAATGACTTAGAGTAGATATAGATGTAGCCGACAATAGAGGAAGCGGAGGTTGAATCGGTCGTCCTCATTTTATTGTACATCTTGTTCGATCTCTTTGGAAAAGTGTCTTCTTTCACGGTGCAACTGGAGTTTGATTAGTATCTTTACGACTGGAACTCATGCGTATCTTTGAGGAGGTGTGTTACTTCGATAGTACTATTGGAGCAATTTTGTTCTGGTAGTGCTTGAGGTTGAAGTGAAGGAAATACTAAAGAGGTTGTGAAGACTTAAAAGGGAGAGAGTGGGTGTAATTGTTGGGATATGGTCTCTTATCCTATTAGGATAATGAGAATTATCTTAATAATAGGAAAGTTATAATTGGTGTAGACTTGGAGTCCTAATATTATTTCCTTATCCAATTCTCTTTCCTACTTAGTTGGAGTTATATTCACATTATCCTATTCCAAATAGAATAGTTGTATCCTCTTGTCCTACTCCTATTCCGGGGTTGGTCTATCTTTGGGGCCTATAAATAGAGTAGTAGTCATGTGTTGTGAGTAGGCCAAAGAGGGAAGCCAAAAAGATAGCCAAATGGAGAGAGAGAAAGAGTGGGATACGAGATCTTATTGTGGGTGTGGGATTGTGAGAGAGCGACAATCCTTGTAATCATTCTGAAGGTGCTTAATAGAATTTTGTGGTCTTTTTCGCCAACATTGTTCTCTTGTTGTTATTTCCTTGGCAGTTATTAGCTCCGTCGACTGGGATCGTTCTTATTCTTCTCGTGCATGCTCGGACTGTATCTCGCAAAATCGGGTTTTCTTGGGCTTGAAGCTTCCGCGTGAATCCTATCAAGTGGTATCAGAGCAAGGTTGTTACGAGGCAACCAGTGCGCAACAGTTGCACGTAAAGCATGACGACATCGACGAATACCATGGGGAGTCATCATATTGAGAAATTTGATGGCAAAAGTAATTTCAGTGTGTGGCAGAGCACGGTGAAAGATGTCCTAGTACAACAAGGGCTAATCGAAGCGCTTGAAGGAGAGAAGCCGAAAAAGATGTCTGATGGAGACTGGAGGATGATGGAGCGCAAAGCGGTTAGCACAATTCGTCTAAGTCTTTCTATAGAGGTAAAGTATTTTGTGATCAATGAAGACTCACTGAAGAAATTATGGAAAGTCCTAAAAGAGTTGTACATGATGAGCTCGCTGACGAACAGATGGGTGCTAAAAAGGCAATTGTACAAATTGTACATGGAAGAGGGCACACGGTTCATTGACCATCTCAATGTCTTCAACAAGTTTGTCACACAACTGGTTAGCATGGAGGAGACGTTTAGTGAGAGAGACAAGGTAGTTCTCATAGATTCATCTCTACCATAATCATGGGAGCAACTGGTGATAAATATTCTTGTTGGGAAAACTACACTCAATTTCAACGAGGCGGTTGCATATCTTTTGGAGGTAGAGTCTTTGAAGAAGCCCTCAGAGTCTTCCTCATGTGGTCAAGCTTTGGCTATTACAGATGAAACTAATAAAAGTAAGGGCCACAGAAAGAAGAATCGGAAAGACAAGGGAAGACACACATGCTATATATGTGACGAGGAGGGTCACATATTAAAAGATTGTCCAAAGTTGAAAGAATTGAAAAGTGGAGTTTGCTCATTGGTAGAAGAATATTCAGAGGCACTAGATGTTACGGAATCAGGGACTTATAATGGTTGGATATTTGATTCAGGCTCTCGCTACATCATATGTCCAAAGAGAGATGTATTTGATGAAAAATCTCTGCATCGGGCACGTGGGACTGTTCAACTGGCAGATGACAAACTCTACCAAATCGTCAGAATTGGAACAGTTACGTTTAGGATGCATGATGGAGCACATCACACATTGTCAGGGGTCTGATATGTCCCCGGTCTCAAGAGGAATATAATATCTGAGAGGGCACTTGAATTCATCGGTTGCAAAATTTCAAAGCAAGGTAGAGTCGTGCAAGTCACATGCAAGGGGCAAGTGATCATGAAGGGTACCTGGTCCAGTGGAGCATATTGCTTGGTTGGAGATGTTCTAACCAATGGAGGAGTAGTTGATGAGAGTTCTACACATACTAGAGGTGTGGATGAAGCATTGGCACGTGAGGCGAGCATCATGAACTCGGAAAGTGCTACATGTTATCAACTCCCAAGGGCAGTCAGGTGCGAGGCTGCAAGATCGACTACAAAAATCAACAGGTGCAGAGGCAAAGCTATCAACTGTTGGAAGAAGGAAGACGTGGAAAGACCGACCAAGTAGTACCAGTGAGCAGGTGGAGCTCGGAGAAGGTACAAACCAATGGCATGGAGGGCCAAATGTGTGAAGGATGTGGTTCCAACCGCGGGTGGAGGCAGTGTAGTTTATCAAATTGTACATCTTGAGGAGCTCTCACATGATGGGTTCAGGCAGCCATGCTCGGACACGCACTCCGCATGGGCGTGCATGGTAGAGTGCTTTCGGTTACGGAAGCACCTTCCGGGGGAGGAAGCATAGAAGAAGAACGAGAGCAAAATTCTTAAAGGAGCTGACACGCTTCAGTTGATAAGATCCAAGGTGGAGATTGTTGGGATATTGTCTCTTATCCTATTAGGATAATGAGAATTATCTTAACAATAGGAACGTTCTAATTGGTGTAGGCTTGGAGTTCTAATATTATTTCCTTATCCAATTCTCTTTCCTACTTAGTTGGAGTTGTATTCACATTATCCTATTCCAAATAGAATAGTTGTATTCTCTTATCCTACTCCTATTCCGGGGTTAGTCTATCTTTGGGGCCTATAAATAGAGTAGTAGCCATGTGTTGTGAGTAGGCTAAAGAGGGAAGCCAAAAAGATAGCCAAAGGAAAAGAGAGCAAGAGTGGGATCCGAGATCCTATTGTGGGCGTGGGATTGTGAGAGAGCGACAATCCTTGTATTCTTTCTGAAGGTGATTAATAGAATTTTGCGGTCTTCTTCGCCAACATTGTTCTCTTGTGGTTATTTGCTTGGCAGTTATTGGCTCCGTCGACTGGAGTCGTTCTTGTTCTTCTCGTGCATGCTCAGACTGTATCTCACATAATCGGATTTTCTTGGACTTGAAGCTTCCGCGTGAATCCTATCAGTAATGGCATTGGTGGGGAGGAGGGAGTTGGGGGGCGTGCAAACAGACTGGAGATGAGGGTATGATGGAACTATTTCTGAGACGGTTACACGATGTACAACTTGTGAGAGGATAAATTTCAGACAGGAAAAATTAGTAAACAAATTATTTGAGAAAAAAATAATGGGCAAAGACATAGACGTCTCATAAGAGATAGTGAATTAACGTGATTCTACTGCATAGAAATTAAAGCAGAGTCGCTAGTTTAAGGAGGAGAAAATTAATACGAGAAAGTAACTAAAGATAAAAGAGAGAAGTTATTAATTGTGAGACGAAAATTAAATTGGTGGAGAGGTGATAGACGGGGAAGCGGGAAATATAAGAAGATAATGTTGAGAAAGATCAGGAAACGTGAGAGGAGGTTGTGAGAGTTAAGCAAGAAGTCTAAAAGAAATGGAGTGAAAGAGTTGTGGAGAATTATTGCTAAGCAAAGGGGATATAGATTAGGGCAGTGATACGCGTAACCAGGTTTGCATCTCAAACCAATGCCTCTCGCAACTAGGGATGAGCATCGGGTCGAGTTATACTGGGTTTTGCATGTTCCAAACCCAAATCCAAACTCAAACCCACACTTTAAAGAGGGCCACGGGTCGGGTTCTGGCCCGGATAAAATTTAAAAATGTCAACCCATATTCGGCCCAAATAAGACTGTTGGGTTTCAGGCTGGATTCGGGTTTGCCCATATAACATCGAATGAGCATACCACATTTTACTAGATCTAACTTGCTAACATGAAAACTGAATTAGTATGATATGTATTTTGTGATAAACCTTCAAAAGAATGTATATACACTTTGTGATATGTAGTTGGAATATGTATACCTTAGTTGTGTGATCCCGTACAGCAACGAAAAGGATATTGAAAGAGTACAAATCATTTTCTCGTACATGTGAATGTATGAGACTTAAAAAATCAATGAAGTCCACACTGTTGTGCATTTTTACCTCCTCATCCTATATGTATATACAATAAAATGGGTTTTGAAAAAACAAAAGATGATTTGTCTCCTACATGTGGGCATATGAGCAAAAAGATGAGCATAATCTACTATGCACCGAGCAAAAGATCATTTGTCTCCTACATGTGGACACAATGAGATCAAAACAAAGAAATCAAGTACGTATATTCATATCAATGATGGTTATCTTACTAGAATGAATTCACTAATCATGTTGATTGATTACATAGTATCTAAGTTGCCATTGGTTAGGTACATATTACATATTACATCAAGAAATCTTAATATTTTTCTTTAAGGAAAAAGATAGATGTATGCGTATATAATGTACATAAAATCTAATCAGGGCATTCAGGTTTTCAGGCCTGGGTTTACCACAGCCCGTACCCGACCCAAATAAAATATGAGTTTGAATTTTAGGCTCTGCCCACCCATATTATAAATTGGATTCCGGTCTGGACCGGGTTATATGGGCTGGGTCGCGGGTCAGATCGGACCGGCCCAACCCGATGCTCATTCCTACTCGGAATAGTCTTTGCTTGACACATGTAATCGGATGCACACCAGATGAGACCCCGCAATGGATGTCTAACGGCTGAACAAAACGTTCCGCTGGCCTTAGGACGGCCTCGTCGGCCCATTCGGGGAACTCGGCATCCACCCACAACACCGAAAGTTCCGGAAGGCGGAGGTACTGGTCGCGGCTACCTCCGCGGCGCTTGGTCTGGCCGTCGGCGCCGTAGCCTCTGGGGCTTTGGGTCTAGGAGATGCGAGGCGGCGCGGGGAGGAGCAAGTCGAAGAAGCAGAAGAGCAGGAAGACGGGATGCAGATTTTTGGATTAGAAGACACTGAAGACGCACAAGTAGGGGTGGTTTTGTAAGCCGGTAAGCGGTAACGGGAAACGAACAAGGAGTTCAGGTCAGCAGTCATCACTCCATTCCTCCTCCTCCCCACTCCCAGTGGCTGAAGGCTCAGGGCGGGCTCCGGGAATGACTGCAGATGGGACGCCTCTTGAGAGGGCTGCTAAGACTACAAACATTTGGAAACTAATCGGCCCAGAGTGCGTTCCTTGCACGGGTCGCCAAACACCACAGACTCTGTCATCTTCACGGCAACGGAACACCTGAAGTATCCCGCCAGGTTCTCCTTGGAGAAGCACGCCTCCGTCTTCCTCCTCACTCTCACAGGAGACAACGAGCACCGACTGAGCCTGATCAGCGTCACCTCTCTCTGCTCCGCCCTAGCCCGCATCCGATCGGAGTTGTCCGTCCTCAGTTGAGCAGCTCTGGTAACCTGCGTAGAAGGCAAGTTGTTCTCCAACGGCTACAACCTCTCCTGAGCCAGCTTCTGGTCGCGTCCCCAGCTGAGGCACAGTGGCGGCTTGGCCAGACACCACCCTCTTCATTTCGGCCGTCGCAGACTTCGTGTGCCTCCCCATTCCCACGGTCGTCGTCATGGTGGCTGCTGCACTTTGTAGCGGTACCAGCGGCGGGTGTCTGGCTGCTGGGTTGGTAGGATATGGCCGCTGAGGAGATTGGGGCACGGATTCTTAGAGGAGGACGAAGACGAATCATGAAGGTTGCATGCCTGCAACTCATTTCTGATGTATAAGCACATTAATAATCCAACTAGTCACTAGTTCGTTCTTGTCGTTGTAGTCGACGTGTTTGTCCTTTGTCTAGTTGAACTGTGAGAGATACCTCACATAACAACTGTGTAATTTATGATGTTTTTAATATAAAATTGTGTACAGACAGATCATTGATAATTTTGTGAAACCTACGTCGGATCATAGATATTAATTACTTGGCTCGTGGCATGAGTTCAAAGTTGAAAAAATAGTTGTAAATTGGACACTATCTACTGATCCGCAATCTTCTCTTGGCTGTTATGATTAACGCCAGCAGATTTTTGGAAATTATCTATTTAAATGAGTCTAGGACTTTCAAATTTGAAAGTAGTTGTTGTGAAAATAATATATACATAAGGTTTTGATTGCAAATTGTATGAGAAGAAATAATATTGAAGGGCCTTTTTACAATTTTTGTATTGCCCGTCTCTTCGTGGAGTTGGTTAGGATGGGTTATAATGGACCCCCATGGCCAATTGGGGTGGGTATGGGTATGACCTATTATATATTTTCTTGAAGTGGGGTGAGTGTGGGTTGGGTAAAAATGCAAATGGGTATAGTGGGTATTGGTATGGGTTGCTCGTACCCACCCATTTGCCATCCCTGACATGTGGGGGCAGTCTGTCGTGTAGTGCTGGGAATTGTTTAGTTTATCTGACCATCGGGTATTATATTTCATTTAATTCATTTACTCAACTTTTCTGCTTAATCAATCCCCACTTTCTTCCTGTCATAACCTACGTACATATAATACGATACTATCATTGAATTCTACTATAGGCTTGAGTCAATGTCATTTCAACATAAGCTTGAATACTAAATGCAATTCATATGATACGTCAAAACACTCGAAATAATGATAATCTAAAACCATTCATCACAAATTATTAAAAAGAATCTTACACATCAGTTTAAATAAGAAATTATTGCAGCAAGAACGACTATAACAAAGATTACCGGTAGAGGTCGCCAGCGTGTAAGCAACAAAGGCAGATGTTGGCGCACCCTCTGCCACACCCTAGGGGTAGCTCCAACCTTTTGCGTGCAGAGATAGACTAGCTGCTTGAGGACACCCCAGCCCAGAAGGGAGTCAATAACAATCAAGAACAGACCCTAGTGATAGTGGACGACTCCCTTGGTGAGGAGGTGGTGCGTAGTTGAAAACCATCGGTATTCATTCAGTTGTCAGACGCACCCACAGGAAACTGGGGTATAGTCTTGTAGGACCATGTGTACAGTCTTGTAGGACCATGTGTACAGTCTTGTAGGACCGTGTGTACAGTCTTGTAAGACTATGTGTATAGTCTTGTAAGACCATGTGTACAGTCTTATAGAACCATGTGTACATTCTTGTACACTAACAGTCTTGTAGGACCATGTGTACAGTCTTGTAGGACAAGGATGTACAGTCTTGTAGGACCATGTGTATAGTCTTATACACGTGTACAGTCTGGTAGGACCATGTGTACAGTCTTGTAGGACTATGTGTACAGTCTTGTACACGTGTGTACAGTTTTGTAGGACCATGTGTATAGTTTTGTACACATATATATAGTCATGTACACATGTTTACAGTCTTATAGGACCATGTGTACAATCTTGAAGGACCATGTGTACAGTCTTGTACACATATGTACAGTCTTGTAGGACCATGTGTACAATCTTGTAGGATCATATGTACAGTCTTGTACACATGTGTTTAGTCTTGTAGGACCATGTGTACATTCTTGTACACATATGTACAGTCTTGTATACATGTGTACAGTTTGGTAGGACTATGTGTACAGTCTTTTAGGACCATATGTACAGTCTTGAAAGACCATGTGTACAGTCTTGTAGGACCATGTGTACAGTCTTGTACACAAGTGTACAACCTTATACACATGTATATAGTCTTGTACGACTTTGTGTACAGTCTTGTACACATATGTACAATCATGTACACACGTGTACATTTTTGTAGGACCATGTGTACAGTCTTGTACACATGTGTATAGCCTTGTACACATGTGTACAGTCCTATAGGACCATGTGTATAGTCTTATAGGACCATGTGTACAATCTTGTACAAATGTGTACAATATTGTAGGATGATGTGTAAAGTCTTGTACACATGTGTATAGTCTTGTAGGACCATATGTACAGTCTTGTACACATGTGTACATTCTTATACACATGTGTAAAGTCTTGTAGGACCATGCGTACACTCTTGTACGACAATTTGTAAAATCTTATACACATGTCAACCTTATAGGACCATGTGTATAGTCATGTAGGACCATTTGTACAGTCTTGTACACATGTGTATAGTCTTGTGACACAATGTGTATTGTCTTGTAGGACTATGTGTACAGTCTTGTAGGACCATGTGTATAGTCTTGTAGGACCATGTGTAAAGTCTTGTAGGACCATGTGTACAGTCTTATACACATGTGTACATTCTTGTAGAACCATGTGTATAGTCTTGTAGGACCATGTGTACAGTCTTGTAGGACCATGTGTACAATCTTGTACACATTTGTATAGCCTTGTAAGACCATGTGAAGTCTTGTAGGACTATGTGTATAGTCTTGTAGGACCACGTGTACAGTCTTCTAGAACTATGTGTACAGTCTTGTAGGACCATGTCTACAGTGTTGTACACATGTGTACAGTCTTGTAGGACCATGTGTTTAACCTTGTAGAACCACATGTATAGTCTTGTAGGGCCATGTGTATAATCTTGTAGGACCATGTGTACAGTCTTGTTTTTTGTGAAAAATCCAACGTAATCCCATTTAATTAATGAATCAACATGTTTCCTCGTCCGTTGACTCCAGACTTCCGTGGCCGCAACTCACAGCTTACATTAGAGTGGTTCTTTAAAATAGTTGAAAATCTCAGTTGTCGTACAGTTAGACATCTTGACGGCAGGGATGAAGATCATGACATGCTCCACTGGTTGGCACCGCTACAACCAAGAGTGGGAACACAATTGGTAGGGACAACATAGAACTTAGAGCCCCTTCTTCCCTTTACTAAGCGTACGACTGTTGACTACAAAAATCCAGCCATGCAACTGGGCAAAGGCGTTTACAATCTTGTAGGACCATGTGTACAGTCTTGTAGGACCATGTGTACAGTCTTGTAGGACCATGGGTATAGTCTTGTAGGTCTATGTGTACAGTCTTATAGGACAATATGTACAATGTTGTAAGACCATGTGTGCAGTCTTGTAGGACCATGTGTATAGTCTTGTACACATGTGTATAGTCTTGTAGGACCATGTGTACAGACTTGTAGAACCATGTGTACAGTCATGTAGGACCATGCACTACTACAGAAACAACCTTTGGCGTCGGTTATTTAACCCCCTTTGGCGTCAGTTTCTGAGCGACGCCTATGTGGGCGCCGCTAAAGGTCGGACACTTCGGCGTCAGTTTTTTAACCGATGCCTATTTAACATATATGCGTCGGTCTTTTAGTAGATAACCGACGCAAAAAGGGTTCGCGCCACAGAAAACGGCGTCATCTAGGACACATTCTGCGTCGGTTATATACTAAAAGACCGACGCCTATATGGACTATAGCGTCGGTGTTTACTTGGTAACCGACGCAGAAAGAGTCCGAGATGATGCTGTTTTCTGTGGCGCGAACCCTTTTGGCGTCGGTTTTCTATAAAAAAACCGACGCCATACTTCAAGACGACACGGCCGTGCTTCCCTGCACGGCCGTGCTTCCCTGCACAGCCGTGTTTAGTACTATAGGTGTCGGTTTTATATGAATAACCGACGCCTTTTCCACCACGGTCGTGCTTTCCTGCACGATCGGGTTGTTTGTACTATTAGGCGTCGGTTTTTATCCAATAACCGACGTTGTAGGTCTTTGCTGACGGTTTTCTGTAAATAACCGACGCCTATATCTATTTTTTTTTCATATCAGTTTGCAGGCCTGCTGTGGCTGGTCAGCAGGATGAGAACCTGCAGTTCAGTTTTCTGAACTGTAGGTTTACGACATCCATTGATATCAGCCTACAAACAGGCCACAAACCTGCAAAAGTCCCAAGGAAAATTTCACACAGGTAGATACATTCAGACATCAATTCAATTCTCACATTCACACATATAGAAACATTCAAATACATGTATTAACATTCAGAAATATTCATTTACAAAGTATCATTCATTATCGCTATCAACATCCCAATTATATCTTACAGTTGCCACTGCTTGTATGGCTTTTGCCCATTCTTCTCTTATTTCATTTAATGCTTCCATCGTATATGGAGCATGTATATTTTTTAAGCGTTTACCTATAGTGTTGTCAGTTTTAAACACCTGCAAAGAGAATGATGTATATATATAAGTAATAATATAAAAATAAGATTGATATATTTCATACTAACTAATGAGACTATATATAATACCTCATGTATGGTATCGATGTCCAATGCGACATGTTTGATAATCATCTGCATAAATCACATCACATAGTATGCGCATGCCCAGCCATTGTCTTGTGTAGCGCACTATAAATTGAAACATACAAAATAATACAACTAAACACAATTCACATCAATAATATATACATTGGAGTCGGGAACTTACTTGTACGTTCTGCCAATTTATTGGCTGGTTCTTTTTCCTTGGGACCGTTCCTCCAGCCTTTTTGAATGCATCTAAACCCCTACATGTTAATATAACACAGTAAATTACATAAGTAAATAGTAATGTAATAACAGATGTTAACAGATACAAAAATGAAATATTTCTCACCAGAATAATGGCATTCTCATTACGTGTCCAATTTTAGTGTTTAATGTACTTCCCGCGGGATCTAGATAATAAACAGTGAACGTCCCGGGGACAATAACTAGTGACTCCCAATGTTTACCGCTAGAGGTAAAAAGTTAACAATTAATAACTCAAAATGCACAATAAAAATGGAATTTTCTTAAGTCCAAATTATAAATAAAGTAAACTTACTTGACATTGAATGGAGCTATTATTATCGTCTTCTTTTGCTGACCAAAAATTGTAAAAGCATCTATTCAATATTGTTGAACATTATCAGGGTCTTTAGCTACCATACTAATCAATGATGGAATCAAAAATCCCACATGATCAAATGCAAATTGTTTGCAATGATCTTCAACTAAGTAGCTGCAAAACATGTATTACGTATGCATTAATATATAAGAAACCAGATCACCGGATCTTACACAAGGTATATGGATGTATAAACAAGATCTCACCTTATCCATGTCTCTATCATTGATGTATTCAGCCAATCATACATAAACAGCTCAATAATATCTTGTATAAATAAAGAGCTATCGTATGATTGACCTGCATAATCTGCATCTAAAGAAACAATTATCGGGCAATGTATATTATGTTCCCGTAGCCAACATGCCATTCCCCTACAAGCAGGACCTAACGGGTATGTTAGGTCAGTTGGAACCCAAGTTGGTAATGCGGGAAGTGGAGGTGGAGGCCTAGGTGCTCCTGGTGTCTTCTTTTTAACCTGTATATATAATTTCAGATCAGTTCACATCATATATACACATTAACAGTCTAAATCAATGTAAATTTATCTTACAATTTCAGTAGTGTAGACGACATCTGCTTTGGGCCACAATATGACCCCGCCTTCTGCCTCAGCAAGTGTATCAATATCCGGGTGGGGATATGGCAATGTAGCTTCCCTCCAATCGGGTAACACACGTAATGGGCCCACAAGAACGTAGCCCTGTGGCATTGGAGTCCCATGAAACCTTTCCCCAGGATGGGACGGGTAAGCCTGCGCCTCTGCAACAACATAGTCTTGTATTCTTAAGCGGCATGGCTTCAATGCCTACAAATTTACGTAAAGAATGTTATACATATATACATATCATCTTGAAAACATATCATCTTGAAAAGACTAGCTACAATGTCATAAACAATACTTACAACAGACGTGTTAGGCGATGGGTCTCCAGGATTACTCGCAGTCTATGCATCAGGAGAAGAGTGGGTCGCCATAGGCTGATTGGAAGCCTGAGATGCCTGCCACTGCAGCAATTCTTCCTTGACCTTCTCAGCAACTACATCGTTGACCTTCTTAGCAACTATATCCTCGACTATCTTATTCTCCTATACATGGATAAAAGAAACATTAGCTTCTTATTATTGAATTTCCTTTTGCAGTAACATTCTAAAAAAAGAATAGGTTACCTCTTCTTGAGAAAGTCCCGCTCTGGGTTTGCGCTGGGATGGCCCAAAGAATGCTTTGATGCCCACACCAGCGCCTGCACCCCTAACACGTCCAGGATGCTCTGGGTTACCCAGAGCAACTGTCAATTCATCCCTTGTGCCCTGAGGGATGAACGTGCCTTGTTTCCTCTGCTCGTGCAGCTCCCGCTAATCACCATCAACAGAAATTGGTAAGTTAACACCACAAATAATCAATATTCAAACGATTGCTCTAAGAGTTGTATTTTACCATTTTCGCAGCCGCCTCAGCAATTACGGGCTTCTTTATTTCACCCTTCTTGTTTTGCCTCCCAGCTATCCAGATATCATGGCGAGGCATGGGTGTGGCAGACTCCTGAGTAGGAGCAGACTCCTGAGTAGCCGCATACTCTGCATGTAGTCTTTGGCGAACACTTGCATAGCCTTTTGGACCCATAGTGTGGTCATGCACATTCACTGCACGCCTTGTTTTTGTGCGTCACTGAGGGCCTAGTTAGTATGCACATTAATGATTTGGTTAGTATCACTAAATGTTAATCTTGAATAGGTGAATACAATGTATATTAATTAAATTGGGAGTGACACCTAATACCTTGAATTCTTCAGATTTTCTTGAAGCAATAAAATTGTCCCAATCTTCTTTGTCCAAAAAGTTCCATTGTTCAAGGGCTGACTTCTTTTTCTTATCACCCTCTTTTATGTATTCTCTGTTCAGATTTGTCCTATAATTCCTAAGCATCTTTCCAGTGCGTTGCATCACACTTTTACGATGCAACTTCTCATCCAATGCAAACAGATTCTGTAAAATAGAAATGTTATTAACTAGTATCCAAAATAGAATTGCAAATAATAGAATTTGTAATCTACAAAATAGAATTACAAATAATAATAACTCACGCATAAATCCTTCCATATCAATTCTTTTTTCCCCTGAGGAACTTTATGCCAATTATAATACTTAACACCACAATGGCTCTGAGTGGTACACCCAAGATAGTTTACAAAATTATTGCGGTTCACTCCAATTGCATTTCCTCCATTATCAAACTCCACAACCAATTTGGATCCACTGCCACTAAGTGCTATTAACTTCTTCAACAGAGTGATGCCCCTTTTCTTGTTAAGTGTTTGGTGCTGCGCATCAAGTTGCTCCAGTGCTTCAGTGGGTACATGTGCATCATCAACCTAAAATTTGACAAAAATAAACACACTGAATTAGCCCAATATAGAAATATAAGATATATGACATAACTAGAAGATAATGAATTTTATAGAAATACAGGATATGTTTTTAGAACTTACATTGGTATCCTCGCCATGCTCGTCATGGACAACATGCTCATCATGGACTTCATGCTCATCATGGACATCATGCTCATCATGGTAAGCCATCTGAAAAATGTCATTCAAAAGGCAAACATTTAGCATTTGTATTAACTAGAAAAAGGCAAACATTTAGCATTTGTATTAACTAGAAAAAGGCAAACATTTAGCATTTGTATAAACATACATGTCTCTAAAATTGTGATCTTTTATCAATTAACAATCCTTCATTGTGATCTCCGCGCACATATAAGTCATCATTAGCTTCAATATTTTGTGGAGTTGGCAACCCAACTGAGAATGGACTGGAGTCATCATACTTATCATAGTACTCTTCTTCATCTATAGGATCTTCAATGAACTGTCTTTTACCATGAAGAACAACCGACCATTTATCATTTGCAGGATCATCGATATAGAATATTTGTTTCGCCTGTGATGCCAATATGAATGGTTCACCCTTCTCGCCGATCTTTTCAAAGTTCACCAAAGTGAAACCCAATTCATCCACTATAACGCCTTTGGTGTTATCAACCCAATTACATTTAAAGAGCGGAATTTTGAAATCTATGTAGTCAAACTCCCAAATGTCTTCAATGAAACCGTAATATGACATTTTAGCTTCACGTGGACTCTTATCCTTTGCACTTGCAAAGTACATAGTCGACGCTTGAAGAGTGACCCCACTATTTTGGACGACACTCTTATCATCTTGGCGCTTTGTGTAATATGTGAATCCATTAATGTTAAACCCTTCATAAGACATAACATTCGGTTTTGGTTTAAAGGCGAGGCATTTGATAGTTTCTGTAATATCATTTGGTGTTTGAGATAGTTGATGTAAGACTTTATCTTCAAACCACTTAGTAAAAGTCTTATTATGCTCTCTAGCAAGCCACATTGAACTTGCTCGAGGATGTTGTCTCTTTATGAAATTGGTATGTTCCTCGATATAAACACTCACTTCGTCCATATTGTGTAAAATATACAAGTGAGCTTGTTCCAATTGCTCACGGATGATTACTTTCACCCGTGATCCCAAAATTCCTTTGCCCTCCTCAATATTCTTGTCATTATCAGGAGTGTCATTACCACTGAGAAAGTCATTGCAAAAATCCATAACCTCTCTCGCCACATAACCTTCAATAATACTCCCTTCAGGCCGATAACGGTTTCGAACATCACCTTTAAAAATGCTCATGTATTGTTCAAAGGGATACATCCAATGCAAGAAAATTGGTCCCAACATTTTCACTTCCCTAGTCAAGTGGACAATAAGATGTACCATGATATCAAAGAATGAAGGAGGGAAATACATCTCAAGCTGACATAGGGTAACAACCACTTCTCTTTGCAAATTATCGAGAGTATCAGGGTCAATAACTTTGCTGCATAGACTGTTGAAAAAGAAACAAAGTCTGGTAATTGCAAACCTTACATGCTTCGGAAATATAGATCGAATTGCCACGGGCAATATTTGTTGCATTAGAGTGTGACAAACATGAGATTTAAGACCTATCGACTTCAGATCTTTCATTGATACCAATCTACAGATGTTGGATGAGTAACCATGTGGCACCTTAACATTTACCAAGCATTCACAAAAAGTTTTCTTCTCCTTTCTAGACAACGTGTAACAAGCGGGAGGTAAGTATGTTCTTTTATTACCCATTTCACGTAATTTTGTTAATTCTGAGCTTATTCCCATTTCACGTAGGTCCAGTCTAGATTTTATCCCATCTTTAGTCTTACCTGGTATATTTAACAGAGTACCAATGATGCTATCACAAACATTTTTCTCAACGTGCATTACATCGATACAATGCCTGACTGTCAAAGAACTCCAATAAGGAAGATCCCAAAATATTGACTTATTCTTAAATGAAGAATTGTCACTCCGTGTGGCCATACTACATTGTGATTTCTTACCAAATTCATTGACAATGTCTTTTACTCTTGCATAAACAACATCCTCTGGTATAGGTTTAGGTGCACTCCGTTCATCATTCCATCCATTGAATGCTTTGCGCTTCCTACGATACGGATGGAATTTTGAAAGAAACCTTCGATGACCAAGATATACAGTCTTGCCGCCATGTTTTAGTCTTATTGAATCAGTGTTTTGTTCACATATAGGACACACTTTAGCTCCTTTGACACTATATCCAGACAAATTCCCATATGCTGGAAAGTCATTAACAGTGCAAAACAACATAGCGTGCAAACGAAATGTCTCTCTTGCTGAAGCATCATAGGTCATCACACCTTCAGCCCAAAGTTTCTTTAATTCATCAATCAAAGGTTCAAGATAAACATCGATATCATTTCCGGGTTGTTTAGGGCCCGATATCAACAACGACAACATAACATACTTATTTTTCATACACATCCAGGGAGGAAGATTGTATATAACAAGCATGACTGGCCAAGTGCTATGTTGGCTGCTCAATTTCCCATACGGATTCATCCCATCTGTACAAAGCCCAAGTCTTAGATTCCTATCTTCTTCACCAAATTTGGGGTACAATAGATCAATCTTCTTCCACTGTGGGGAATCAGACGCATGTCGTAGGATCCCATCATTATTTTTCTTAACATCTGCATGCCACCTCAAATTCTTCGCATCTTTCGGATTTGCAAACAAGCGTTGAAACCGTGATATTATAGGTAGATACCACAACACCTTGGCAGGAGAACCAGTTTTGGACTCCCCCGAAGTCGTCAATTTATACCGTGACGTACCACATTTTGGACAATCTTTCAAATCTACATAGTCCTTTTGAAATAATACACAATCATTCGGGCATGCGTGTATCTTCTTGGCCTCCATTCCCATTGGGCACAACATTTTCTTTACCTGGTATGTTGAGATTGGCAGCTCGTTTCCTTCAGGAAGCATTTCTTTCAACAAAGTCAACAATGAAGTGAAGCTTTTGTCGCTCAATCTATTGTTAGCTTTCAACTTATAAAATCTCAACACAGCGCTAAGCTTCGTAAACTTAGCACAGCTTGTGTATAACGGTATCTCAGCATCATGCACAATGTTTCTAAAGATAGGAGGTGGATCGGTGTGCTCTACCCTACAACTATCTAGCATCGCATCAACGATGTCTGCTGGAAATGGTTCGTTCACATTTACGTCATCGGAGGCAATTTCTTCTTCCACCCAAGCACTGCTATCGACATCTACTGGTTTTGATTTTGAAATCTCTCCATGCCAGTGCCATTCTGTATAGCCTTGTATAATCCCATTGCACATGACATGACTTTTGATTTCCTCACCAGTGTTGACTTTCAAGTTGTTACTGCAATGCCTACATGGACAGTAGAACCTATCTGTAGGTTTTTTCCTATGTTCCTCGACAAATCTAATAAACTGATCAAGACCAGATATAAACTCTGGGGTGCAACGATTACGAATGGACATCCATGATCTATCCATTCTATGATCAGAGAAAACAAGTATATATTAGGAAACAAGTATATATTAGGAAAAGATTAGGGTATACGCTTACATCATAAGTGTATAATGTGATGTCATTCTTATATATAATAAATGTGTACCACCTATCCCATCCTTGAACACCTAATCTCACTAGTAAGTGTATAATGTGTATTGGGTTTTCAAGAAAATTTCGGCAGCATTTCCCCACTGTTCTCTAAGTACATATGTACTTAGAGAACAAATGGGGAAATGCTGCCGAAATTTTCTCAAAAACCCAATACACATTATACACTTACATCCTAAGTGAGATTAGGTGTTCAAGAACAGTCCTAAACTGGGGACTATCCAAGATTTACTCCTAATGAGTCAATCTTGGACGGGTTTCTAGGCCAACAAACACATTTGATGTCATTCTTATATATAATAAATGTGTACCACCTATCCCATCCTTGAACACCTGATCTCCTTAGTAAGTGTATAATGTGTATTGGGTTTTCAAGAAAATTTCGGCAGCATTTCCCCGCTGTTCTCTAAGTACATATGTACTTAGAGAACAAACGGGGAGATGCTGCCGAAATTTTCTCGAAAACCCAATACACATTATACACTTACATCCTAAGTGAGATTAGGTGTTCAAGAACAGTCCCAAACCGGGGACTATCCAAGATTTACTCCTAATGAGTCAATCTTGGACGGGTTTCTAGGCCAACAAACACATTTGATGTCATTCTTACATATAATAAATGTGTACCACCTATCCCATCCTTGAACACCTAATCTCACTAGTAAGTGTATAATGTGTATTGGGTTTTCGAGAAAATTTCAGCAGCATTTCCCCGCTGTTCTCTAAGTACATATGTACTTAGAGAACAAATGGGGAAATGCTACCAAAATTTTCTCAAAAACCCAATACACATTATACACTTACATCCTAAGTGAGATTAGGTGTTCAAGAACAGTCCCAAATCGGGGACTATCCAAGATTTACTCCTAATGAGTCAATCTTGGATGGGTTTCTAGGCCAACAAACACAATAATAGATATGTACATGTTAGGGTTTCATCACAATTGATGTTAGGGTTTCATCAATGTTAGGGTTTAATCAAATCAAATTAGGATTCTAGAATGGATTTAAATCAAATTAGGGTTTAAATCAAATCAAACACGGCCGTGGCTGTGTTGGCCTTCCACGGTCGTGCTGGGCAGCACGGCCGTGGTAGGCCATTCTTCTCAGTTCTTAGTGAAAGAAGTGGTGAAACCTGGGCAGCACGGCCGTGGTAGGCCATTCTTCTCAGTTCTCAGTGAAAGAAGTGGTGAAACCAAGATTTAGATGCAATATTAGGTGAGCAACAACAACTGACCTCCCAGCAGTGGTGGCGGTGACCGGCGAGCTCCATGCGGTAGGGCAGGCAGGTGCAGCGGTGGCCGGCGAGCTCCAGGCGGTAGGGCAGACAGACCAAGGAGCAGCGGCGTCGGCGGCAAGGAGCAGCGGCGTCAGTGGGCGGCGGCAAGGAGGAATGCAGCGCAGCGGCGAGCTCCAGGCGGCAGGGAAGGCAGACCAAGGAGCAGCAGTGGCTGCGGAGAAGGGGGCGTGGTGGAGAAGGGGGTGCGGAGAAGGGGAAGAAGGCAGCAACAGTGGCGGCAGAGAAGGGGGTGCGCCGGCGGCGCGGCGGCGCTGTCGTGGAGGAGAAATCGGCGGCGTGGTCGGGCGACAACAGAGAAGAAAAGGGAAATCGGCTCACAATGAAACAGAAGAAAGGGGAAGAGTCGGGCGATCGCAGGATATTAAGTTCCAAAATAGCGTCGGTTGTTTCAAACAACCGACGCCTAAACCTCTTTAGCGTCGGTTGTTTGAACCAACCGACGTCCAATTGGATGATATTTTCACGAAATTGTTTGGCGGGAACCACTTTCAACGTCGGTTATAAAAGGTTAACCGATGCTGAAAGTGACACTTTTCGCTTAAATTTTCATCGCGCATAGGCGTCGGTTTCTATCTACATAACTGACGCTGAAAGTGACACTATTTTTTTGCTCGAAAATTGGATTTCGCGGGCGACTTTAGGCGTCAGTTTGTTATTAACAACTGACGTTGTATTCAAAGCGGTACCCGTGTCTGGCTGGTCTTCGAATATAGACGTCGGTTTGTCTAAATAACCGACGTCTAATAGTGTAGGTGTCGGTTTTCCTAAAGAACCGACGCCCAGAAAAGCGACACTGAATGCTGTTTCTGTAGTAGTGATGTGTGTGGCATTCAAAACATGATTAACTAAGCGGAAGTGATCGTTAGCAGCGGATTAACAAAACTCACTAAAAATTAAAACCTTTTTATAAAGAGATCCAACAAAAGGAAACTCTTTTAAAAAAGAACCAAAGTAATTCAATTACATTCTGGTTTAGTAGTACATTGTATCATCTCATCTTAAAGATTACAACATCAACTGCTCTGTTAAACTGTACACAGGCAACATAAGAAACTTGAGGCATCAAGCCAAAATCTCAGATCGATCACTAAACTAATTACTGACTCTGAGGACCTGAGAGTACAGAGACGACACATAGGACTCTCTATATATAACATGACAGCCAGTGTCTCCACCTCAGAATTCACTATTGTCCCTATTGCTGCTGCTCTTCCCCTGCTGTAGGATTTCTGCCTCTTCCTCCACGTCTACCTAAAAAGTTGGATTCCACGGGGGTGAGACAATTGTAAATTGCCCCAGCGAGAGATATAAATCTCCACCAAAAATGTTATTATTGCAGTTTAATAAGATAAAACTGAGTAGAGGAATCATAAATGTTTAACAACAGTTAAATCAATGTCTAAATAGGTTAGAGCAATATTCTTGTTCTAAGCATTTCAGCTATGTCTTGATAAAGCAACATGCCACTTATTTAATAAGGAATATGAAGAACATGTATCAAATTTATCCGCTATACTAAGCAAGATAACATCAGCCAGTGATTCTAGTATTTCAACCTTAAGCAATTACGCTACACGGTTGATTATATTTTACAATCAAACTTAATGCCCTAAAGAGATGAAATATACCGTTCATGCTCCAACCGACCACGATTACATTAAGCATTGGTACCACACAAGGTCAATGGAAGAGTCGGACTCCAAGACCTCAACCTTCTCGATCAGTACGAGATTACATGGGAGAGACATCACCTGTCAAACTGCAATTAGCTTGATAGGGTATATTGGCATCTTTGCTATAGAGTTATCGCCCGCAACATATACTCCCTTCAGGGTTATGGCCCATAGCCAATGCCTGGTATCATATCATGGAGTCATGGCCCGTAGCCATACTCTTACTTGTGTATGGTCTGTAACCAATCCCGTACATAGGGTATAGCCCACAACCATTCCTATGGGGCATAAGGATATAGTTACCCAATTACCCCCGCATATTAAAAATATGCGCTCCGAGTTTAACTCGTTTCACCATTCAACAAATTCTAACGCTGATGGATCTGTGGTTAGGGCAACTACATTATATGATATCACTTGATTAATTAAGTGTATTACCATATTCTTTTATCATCAAACAAGTTTCCAAACATCAATTATTTTAACAATTGCTATAAAGAATGTGTAATACTTTCATCAAGTAATGTTCAAATCTTTAATAAAGCATTGAGGTCTCAATCCCTCATCTCATGAGGAGCATTCTCATCTTTTCACAAATTCATCACCATGATTATAGAAAATGGGTATTCAAACCCTCAGTTCAACAAAGAACACTTGTTACCACTTATCAGGTAACTAAACACCTTTAGGTCATCTGACCAAGGTAAACATGATACTTGCTACACAGGCATCTCTCATGGCTCACATGGTCCATCTCATCTCTTGTTACCTCTCACTAGGCAACAATGCATGTTATGGCTCACAAGGCCTATTAACAATTTCAATAAATGAAACGTCATAGTTCATACCTGGCAATGCTCATCATCTCATGATACCTGCATGGTCAGAACATGTGATGACAATTATAACAATTACATATCAGCATCATGCTATACAAGGGTAACACCACTAATACTTTATTAGGGTTAGGGTTTCCCAATTCATATCAATCAGGGTTACTCATCCTCTTACACAATTAGGGTTAAGTTTTCAAATTAGGGTTTCATAATCCATAACATCACTCTGGATTAGGGTTTCACATCACATTACCCTGTATTAGGGATTCTCATCACATCACTACCTTGAATTAAGGTTTCATATAACATTTCCCCTAAAATTAGGGTTTCATGTAGCTTTGCCCAACATTTAGGGTTTTCATGAAGCATTCCCTTAAATTAGGGTTTTTCATTAAAATACCCTGAATTAGGGTTTCTCATATCATTACCCTAAATTAGGGTTACACCATCACCCTAGATTAGGGTTTCACCTAGCTTTACCTTAAGTTAGGGTTAGAGCTCATCAACCTTCTCGATTAGGGTTTCATGATCTCATCATCATGGATCAAACCCTAATTACATATTTTATTCATGTTGGAAGTATTGAGGATTAATCACTACATGATCATCACTCATGTATACGTTCCTCTCTCTCATCCTCTCTAGGAGGTTAATTACTTTAATCTTGATTAGATTGAATCAACTTGAATGAAGAGTTGACATAGTGTATTAAGTCATTGCTTCCATAAGCATCAAATGTTAACCACTCTAAAGGTACTAATCATCTAAGTACTTTAGAGGTACAACCACTGAATTTAACTTGGATATATGATATTTAATAATCAAGGGATTAATTGGTTTTTCATAACTTTAAAACTATTAATTTCCAAACAGTTTTGTTACTTTTAAACCTTCAAATGATCTTGAGGTATTTGACCTCCATTCGGTCTTGAGGTGCTTGACCTCCATTCGGTCTTGAGGTGCTTAGCCTCCATTCGGTCTTGAGGTTCTTGACCTCCATTCGGTTTTGAGGTGCTTGACCTCCATTCGGTCAACTCTCCCAAACGGTCAACATGACCAAATGGTTTTGAAGATCAAATTACCCATTCGATCTTGATCAACTTTACCCATTTGATCTTAATTGAATTTACCCATTCGATCTTGATTGACTTTACCCATTCAGTCTTGATCAATTTTACCCATTCGGTCTTGATTGATCTTACCCATTCGGTCTTAATCAATTCCATCAATTAAGGCTTCAATCAAATCAATTAGGGTTTACTTTGTTGAAATGTACATCAATTGCACCCTTGAACACTCATCAATTTATAACCCTTGGATCTCCAAACCTTCATCACAGCCCTTGGCCTCCAAACAGTCTTGAGACCATTTGGTTTTCAAACGGTTTGAAGACCGTTTGGCCTCCAAACGGTCTTGAGACCATTTGGGCCAAAACAACCCAAAATTAAATTATCAACTAGGGTCTCAACCACTCTACCCGATTAGGGTTTGCAATTGGTGGATTCTCCATCATTGGGACTATTATAAATCATTTAATTTGAACCATTGGATCAACATCCAACTACCTCAGCCTTTGACCTTCAAACGGTTTGGGACCACTTGATCCCAAATGGTCATGAGACTGTTTGATCCCAAAGACCGTTTGGTCTCAATTGGTCTTGAGACCGATTGGACTCAATTATGAAACCGTTTGTACAAGATATTATTAAGGTGTGTGCTTAAGATGACATCATCATCTTCAAGCTTCATACCTTCAAAAATTTCATGGATTCTTGTGGTGATTTTAACAATCAATCAAAAGTAATTCTGAGAATGAAGAAAGATTCAACATATGTAAGAGAAAGGAAATCAATAATAACATTTAAGGGTTCAAGTTATATAACCCGCCTTCAAAATTGAATCCAAGCTTCAACCTTCACGTCCTCAATGGTGAATGAAGATTTCTCAACTTCTCAAGGCTCATCCTCAAGCTTTTGAGTGAAAAGAAATGGCTAGGATTGAAGATTGAATGGAGAAAAGAAGAAATCAAGCATTGAAAATCGATTTCCACCATGAAATCAAGGTTGAAGATGACTATGGAGCTTACCTACAGGTTGGGGCACGTCGTCCTGTTGCTCCTAAGCTCCCTTGTGTTCAACCAAAGCAAGGAGAGAAAGCAAATCTGAAAAAGAGTCTTCAAGTGGGTGGAAAATGAATTGTTTATTAGGAAATTTCAATGAGAGAGAAAGTGATAGAAAAATCCTTTAATTCCCAAAATTGGTGCCACATCTCCCCCTAAAATCCTTGCATGCAAATCCATCTTCCCCACCTTTTAATTCCTCTTCATTATCCATGAATTAAAAGAAAAGTAGTTATGCACCTTAATTCATATAATAATAATATCCCATTTTTAGTGGATATTACTTTTTAGTTAACTAATGTGAGTGGGTTCTCCACTCACTTTAGATATTTCGTGGCCTTTGCAAGGAATAAGGACCTTCACACTTATGAAAATTCAACCATCTTAATTTTTTTTGAAGGGCACTTCAATTAATATATTTATTTTTGCATTAAATTGAATTATGTTTCTAATTATGCTTAAATGTTGATTATTTTAATATCTAGATTCTCTCTCCTTCAAAATGATTCAAATGAGACACCCCCTCATTTTATTTTCTCTACATGATGCCAAAAACATGAGGGACTCTCTAGAAGTGGCATTTTGCATATTGAACCCTAGGTTTTGGGTAAATTGCACATTACACCAAAATTAGGTTTTAATGCACAAACATTGCTTGAAAATCTCTTTCTTGGTACTGAGGCTACCACAAGCCATAACTCTGCATAATTTTAATTCTTATGATGCTTCAACACTTGAGGAACAACTTAACATGTAGCATTTGCAAGTTAACCCCTAAACTTGGGTAATTTGCACTTTAGTCCAAAATAAGCAAAACAATATTTCAACATTATTCAAAAAGGACTAGAATTGAAACATAAGTTCCTCTTAAACCTTAATTACTTTTCAAAAGATAAGAGCAAGCAACTAGTCAACTTTATTAAGCAAAACATCTAGGGTTAGAACATAACCCAGGTCAGGGATGTTACAAATTATCCACCCCTAACAGGGATTTCGTCCCCAAAATCATCAAGAGAAAAGAGAAGGATACTTCCTCCTCATCTCTTCCTCAAGCTCCCACATAGCGTCTTCAATGCCACGGTGATGCCGGAGAACTTTCACGAGACATACGTCTTTCTTTTTTAGCTTTTGAATTCTTTTATCAAGGATCATCACAGGTCCTTCAACATATGATATATCATCATTTAGTTCTACTTCCACAGGTTGCAGAACTAACTCGGTGTCAGGATGACACTTCCTCAGCATGGAGATATGGAACACTGGATGCAACTTATGCAACTCAGGTGGCAATTCTAGCTTATAGGCTACCTTTCCAATTCGTTCAATGATTGGATAAGGCCCCATAAATCTAGGAACTAACTTTCCCTTCCTTCCAAATATAAGGACACCTTTCAAAGGTGAGACTTTGAGATATACTATATCTCCAACTTGGAATTCTAAAGGTCTTCACCGTATGTCGGCGTACAACTTCTATCTATCATGTGCAACCTTTAACTGTTGTTGGATTACTTTAATCTTCTCAGTTGTCTGCTGCACTAGCTCAGGACCCAAAAGTTGATATTCTCCAGTTTCATACCAACATAACGGAGATCTACAATGTCTACCATATAATGCTTCATATGGTGCCATGTCAATACTGTGTTGATAGCTATAAGCAAATTCTATCAAGCTCAGGTGTGGATCCCAACTTCCTACAAACTGAACGACACATGCCCTAAGCAAATCCTCCAAGGTTTGTATGGTCCTCTCAGATTGTCCATCTGTCTGTGGGTGAAAGGCAGTACTAAACCTTAACTGCATACCCAAAGCTTTATGTAGTCATTCCCAAAAACGACTCATAAACTGGGGACCTCTATCAGAAACGATAGTGGCTGGAACCCCGTGCAACCGCACTATCTCATCTACATATATATGTGCAAGCTTCTCAGCAGTGTAAGTTGTTTTGACATGAAGGAAATGTGCTATCTTAGTCAACCTATCAACTATCACCCATATGGAATCATGACCTTTGGTTGTTCTAGGAAAACCAACCACAAAGTCCATGGTCACGTGATCCCATTTCCATTGTGGTATAGGTAAGGGTTGCATTGTTCTTGCGGGCTTCTGATGTTCAACTTTAACCTGCTGACACACCGGACACCGCATAACAAACTCAGCAACATCTTTCTTCAATCCTGGCCACCAATACATATCTTTTAAATTACGATACATTTTGGTGCTCCCTGGATGCATTGCATACATTGAAGAATGAGCCTCCTCCAAAACTAACTTCCTCAAGTCATTGGCATCAGGTACCACCATCCTACCATGGTAATAGATTACCTGATCCTCTGACTCATGAAATCCATCCCGTTTCTCACTACCATACTCTGATCTGATATGCTGAATCACAATATCAGTCTGCTGTGCTTCTTTAATCTGCTGTCTCAGAGTAGGTTTTATGAGCATCTCAGCTAACAGCTCGGCTAACAACGATACTTTAAGTTGTATATTGTTTTGCCTTAAGGATATAAGCATATCTCTCTTAGAGCACACTAAGGAGTTCAACTGTGCTTTATCTAAGGCTGGTGATGATGATGATTTCCTACTTAGTGCATCAACCACTACATTAGCCTTCCCTGGATGATAATTAATTGTACAATCATAGTCCTTAATTAATTCCATCCAGCGGCGTTGTCTCATGTTCAACTCATGTTGTGAAAAGATATATTTTAGATTCTTATGGTCTGTGAAAATCTGGAATGTTTCTTCATAAAGATAATGTCTCAAGATCTCCAAAGCATGGACAATAATAGCTAGCTCTAGATCATGTGTCGGACAATTCTCCTCGTGTTTCTTAAGTTGTTGAGAGGCGAAAGAAATCACTTGATTATCTTGCATCAACACACATCCTAGACCATTTTTAGATGCATCACAGAAAACTATATACCCCTTCCCTTGCTCAGGTAACACCAACACAGGTGCACTCATTAACCTTTCTTTCAACAGCTAGAAAGAATGTTGACACTTGTCATTCCAGACAAAAGGAACTTCCTTCCTGGTAAACTTGGTTAGGGGTAAAGCTATAGAACTGAAGTTCTTAATGAACCCCCTGTAGTATCCTGCCAGTCCAAGAAAACTACAAATCTCCATCGGTGTCTTTGGCTATTCCCATTGTAGGATAGATTCTACCTTCTTAGGATCAACACGGATACCTGAGGCAGATATTACATGTCCTAGGAAAGAAACTTCTGGCAACCAGAACTCACATTTGCTAAACTTAGCATATAACTTATGCTCTCTTAGCAAAGTTAAAGCCAGACGGAGGTGCTGCTCATGCTGTTGAGCATCTCTACTGTATACCATAATATCATCTATGAAGACTACTATAAACTGATCAAGAAAAGGTCGAAAGATTCTATTCGTGAGTTCCATGAATGCAACTGGTGCATTAGTTAGTCCAAACGACATAACTATGAACTCACATTGACCATACCTTGTCCTAAAGGCAGACTTAGGTATGTCACTCTCCTTGATACACAACTAATGGTATCCCGACCTCAAATCTATCTTAGAGAAGATAGTTGCACCACGCAATTGATCAAATAGGTCATCGATCCTAGGTAGAGGATACTTATTCTTTATAGTTACTTTATTCAATTGTTTGTAATCAATGCATAATTGCATCGATCCATCTTTCTTCTTAACAAAGAGGACTGGAGCACCCCATGGTGAAGTACTCGGTCGAATAAAACCTTTCTCAAACAACTCCTGCAACTATTTCTTGAGCTCTTCCATCTCAGCAGGTGCCATTCTATACGGTGTTTGTGCTATTGGTTGCATGCCCGAGATTAGATTAATCTCAAAATCAATCTCTTGGGGCGGAGGAACACCTGGAAGTTCCTCAGGAAACACATCTTCAAACTCCCTAACTATCGGAACTTCAGAAGGATTAGAGCTCTCCATTGTGGTGTCTACCACATGTTCCAGGAATGCAAAGCATCCTTGTCTCATCAGCTTCTCAGCTACCATAGTTGGTACAAGATAGGTTGGAGGAATCTTTCTATCTCCCTGAAAGATCCATGTGTCACCATCATCTATAAACACATCTTGCTTGGAATCACAATCCAAGACAACCTTATATTTTTCTAGGGTATCCATCCCAAGAATTATATCAAACCCATGCATCTCAAGTGAGATAAGATCCACCTAAATGCGATGTTCAGAAAAGGAAAGAGTGCAGGGAGAACACACCTCTCGCAACACTATAGATCCCAACAAAGGTGTTTCTAATAACAAACTCTCTGCCCTATGACCAACTGTCATATTGTAGTTAAGAATCACTTCTTTAGTGATGAAAGAATGTGTAGCACTCGGATCAATTAAAATATATATGAAGCAGAATGTAGACATATCAGAATAAAATAGTTCCATCTGACCTGTCACAACCTGTGGGTTAACTACAACTTCAGGTTGATTCATCGCATGGAACCTAGCTGTTGGTTGCTGTTGACCCGATGCTCGATTGTTGGGTGTCGAAGATCCAGCTTGGGATGCTTGTCCACGTCCTCTAGCACCACTAGAAAATTGTCTCCTATGAGATCCTTGCTGACTCTGCCTCTGAGGTTGAGTCACCATTGTGTTCCCGACTAGACATTCCCTTGCCAGATGTCCCACTTGTCTGCACTGATGACAAATCCTGGTCTTAGGATAGGGTCTATGAGGTCCAGTCACTGATGTTGATGTTGTGCTGGAGGCTCTATTCGGAACAAAACTACGACGCCTACCCCTACTTGACGTCCATTGTGTCTGGGTATTGACTCTTGATGGTGCTGCCGGTGTAGAAAACCTTGGCTTCTTAGAGCCCTCCGATCTTTATCCTTGAAACTGAGTGTACACCTTCTTACCACTTGTCTGTCGCTTCTCGATCACAAACCTCTCTATCTGTCTCACGGACTCCACGAAAGTAACAAACCTCTCCCTGTTCTCTAAAGCAGACACATGAATGGCTAATTCAGCATTCAACCCCTTCTCAAAACGCCATTTCCTCATCCGTAGCTGCCATATGCGGACAGAACCGCAAAAGCTCCATGAACTTAGCCTCATACTCGCTAATGTTCATCGGTCCTTGTCTTATTCTCTCAAACTGAGATATCTTCTTGTCTAGGTAAGTCTTAGGGAAGTATCTAATGATGAATTCTCATCAAAATTCTTCCCATCCGACCTCAACACCTGGCCTTTTGCTTTCTTCAATAGTCCACCAGTGACCAACACTCCCTTTCAGCAGGTATACTGCATGCCTCACCTATTCTGCTTTAGGAATATTGAGAATTCTGAAAGCCTTCTCCAACTCAGTCAACCATAAGTCTGCATCTGCTGGGTCAGCTATACCAACATACTTTGTGGCTCCTACCCGGCGAAGCCTCTCAAAAGTTTTACCAGCTCCCTGTCCCTCATTATGGGCTGGTGCCCTAGGTGCAGGTTGTGGCATCCTGTCCGCCATATGCATCATAGTTGCCATAAACTGCCCAAATAGAGCATGGAAAGTTGGGTTCTCTATCATGGCTGGGTCAAATTGGGGCTGTACAGGTACACGTTCCTCCCTAGCTTGGTCCCTTACACCTTTTCTTGGTGCAGCAACGCTGCTCTCAGCAGCATGTTCCTTGTGTGATCCAAACATCTTCAAGTTCTTCTTCTCCTATATGAGCAGAAGACGCTATCAGATAAACTGGAAGATACTAGAACATACTCAACGACCTATATCATGTGTCTCTGTAGACTCAGTGAACCTAGAGCTCTGATACCACTAAACTGTGGCATTCAAAACGTGATTAACTAAGCAGAAGCGATCATTAGCAGCGGATTAACAAAAATCACTAAAAATTAAAACCTTTTTATAAAGAGATCCAACAAAAGGAAACTCTTTTCACAAAGAACCAAAGTAAAGGTTAGTGGGAGCATGATTATATTCCTCATATTGTAGGCAGATGGCATACTATTGATGGGAAATGACATTTCTACCTTACAAATGTTAAAAACCTGACTGGGAAGTACATTTTCTATGAAGGATTTAGGTGAAGCATCCAATATCTTAGGATCTAAGATCTATATATATGGATCTAGAAGGCTTCTTAGCCTAATCCAGAGAACATACTTTGACAAGGTGTTGAAAAGGTTCAACATGGAGAAATCGAAGAGAGAAAAGTTACTCATGTCTCATAGAGTTAATATCTCTAGAGCTCAATGTCCCAGTTCTTGTGAAGAACGGGAATGCATGAGTAAAATTCAATATGCATCTGCAATTGGATCTATCATGTACGCAACATTATGTACTCATCTTGATGTCTCGCATGCCTAGAGCATAATGGGAAGACATCAGTTAGATCTTGGTGAAGGTCACTAGACTCCAATGGCGAACATCCTTAAGTACTTGAGAAGTTAGTTTCTTGTTTATGGTGGTGAGGAAAGGTGGCGGTAAAGGGTATATTGATGCAACCTTCCAAACTAACACAGATCACTATAGATTGCAAAATAGATTTGTATTTGCCTCAACAACTAGCATGTGAGCTGGAAGAGTTCCAAGCAAGAAATAGTTGTTTATTCTCCAATAACGGTGGAGTATATTGTTGCCTTCAATGTAGCAAAGGAAGTTGTTTGGATCAAGAAGTTAATGATAGAACTTGGGGTGGTTCCAAGCATCAACGATGTAGTAGAGTTGTATTGTGACAACAATGGATCTATTGGACAAGCTAAGGAACCTAGATCACATCAGCATTCCAAGAACATACTACAATAGTTACATCTCATACGAGAGATCATACAATAAGGAGATGTGAAGATTTATAGAGTACCAACTGAAGAAATGTTGTTGATCCCCTAACAAAAGCACTTTTGCAGTAGAATCATGAAGGTCATGTTAGATCACTTGGGTTTAAATTTATGGGTAATTGACCTGTGCAAGTGGGAGTCTGTTGGTATGTATGCCCAGAGAGCCAGCCATAAGAAAATTGTAATTTGGCATCATGTATTTATTTTGATTAATAATAAAGGCAATTTTAGTCTATATGTTGTTGATATAATGATATAACATGATAGTGTTGGATCTAGGGCTCTAGAGGGGGGTGAATAGAGCTTCAAAAATTCTCACGAGATATATTAAACCTTCAAATTATATCAAATTAAAATCAATAGTTTAAGTGAAATTTGAAGTCCTAACTAACAAGCATAGCAAGAATGAGAGGAATCGATTGCAAGCACTTGATAAGGTCATGTAGAGTGGTTCCACTCTCCTTGGCTTCCTTATCTTCTTGCTTGGCTTCTTCTTCTTGTTTGTCAAGCCTTGGCTCATGGGCTTGGAGGTTGTCAATGAGCTCTTCGGTTGGCATGTCACCAAGGCTCCTCACTTTTACAATGGATGTGACCTTTGACTCCCATCTCTTTGGTAGAGTACTCAAGATCTTGGAGTTGATTACACCTCTATCCAAAGTGTTGCCCAATGCAGCCAACCCATTGATGATGACATTGAGTCTTGAGTACATCTTTGCAATCCCTTCTTTCTTTCCTATCTTGAAGTTCTCTAGAAAGATGTTCAACATGTAGATCTTGGCCTCCTTGAATTGCTTTGTGCCTTCATAGGTGATGCACAATTTGTCCCAAATCTCATAGGTGGTATCCCAATATGAGATCTGGTTGAACTTCGTTGGGGTAAGAGTTGCATAGAGGATGCGTATGGCTTTGGCATTGAGTTGGACTTCTTTGAGAGAAGCTTCACTCCATGTTGCAATAGCTCTGGTAGGCTCCTTGTAAGGTGTGACCATCACCTTTCACATGTCAAAGTTCATGCCTTGAATGTAGAATTGCATACTCCTATTCCAATAGAGGAATTTGGTGCCATCAAAGACCGGAGGATGCATGGAGAAGCCTCCCTCTAGGTTGAGAGAATCAAGTAGGTTGTTTCCCATCTTCTCCTCTCGTGGGATATTGTTGGAGAAGATCCTTGGCTCTGATACCACTTGTTGGATCTAGGGCTCTAGAGGGGGGTGAATAGAGATTCAAAAATTCTCACAAGATAGATTAGACCTTCAAATTATATCAAATTAAAATTAATAGATTAAGTGCAATTTGAAGTCCTAACTAACAAGCATAGTAAGGATGAGAGGAATCGATAGCAAGCACTTGACAAGGTCATGTAGAGTGGTTCCACTCTTCAAACTAGGAGAGAGTTAGTCCACTACCTAGAGAGGTTAGCCTCTAGGACTTTGCAAGTATTTTTCTCTATATATTCACCAATTAGATTTACAACACAAGACCACTAAAGGACTTACCCATCCAAGCACAAAGAGTATTCCACCTTACTAAGGACTTACCCACTTTGCAAGAGTCTTCATCCTTCTTCCAAGGTCTTACCTACTCTAGCACAAGTCTTCTGCCTTCAAGGACTTTTCCACTCTTCTTGGATCTTTAGCCTTTGCCTTCTCCTTCACTTGGAGAAAATCATCACTTCTTCTTCAAACTTGAAGAAGAACAACAATAGCTCCACCTTCACTCGAATTAGCTTGCTTCACTTTTGCTTCATGGAGGAAAGGGATAGGGAAGATGGAGTAGATGAGAGCTTTACAAGAACAAGGATGTAGCTCTCTTACAATAGGCCTATCTCACTCATAATCATGAAATGAAGTGTACACTAGAGAGATAAAGGGGCTCAAGGAGTTGCAACACAGTCAACTATAGAAAGGACTTAGAATAGCATGAATGAGAAAACTTGGAATGAACTCTAAGGGGTCCTATTTATAGTTGGGGGTGTTCCCTTGAGTTTGGGATCACATAGGGTTGAAATATAGTCATTTTCCAAGATGCAATGGATCTATGTTCACCCAAAACAACTCACAAATGGTTATAATCACCTTTTCAACATTTTTTGTATAGTACATTCGGTTGAGTTTCAATAAAGGTAACTCGACCGATCAACTAAAAGACAGACAATTTTCAAACTATCGGTCGAGTTTGTTCTGGGAAACTCGACCGATGAGATAAAATTAATTTTTCTCAGTGAGTCGGTCAGTCAAGTTTTGTGAGTGAACAACTCGATCGATGGGTCATCTTCAAAGAATCCAACATAGGATTGGTCAAGTTTCCAACTCGGCCGACGAACACCCTATGACAAATTTTCTAAATTAACTTTTGAGTGATTAAACCTTGGTATTAAGTGTCCCTGATTTTTTCTCATCTAAGTTACAAGTCATATCATCAATACATGCGATTACAAAATTCATCTAAGATCATTTGGAGTGATTTCCCAAATTGCACACTTGCATTGCATTTGACTTGAACTTGAACAAGCTAGGGCTTGTGTAATTTCATCCTTTTTATGTACCTAAAGCCTGAAATCAATCTTGAAAAAACATATTAGATACATAGGAATGGAATGGTTAAGTCATTATCAAAATATGGGCAATGTATAACTCTCAAGTCAACAAATAGATGTGTAAAGAATGATATTTCTTGATCACATATGTCTTCAGGTTGAGGACCTAAACAATGAGATCATATGTATGATAAGAGTATATACATTATTTTTATGTCCTAGTCAAATATTATTATGGAAAAAATATAGAAAACAATAACACATAAGACTAGAATGTGTTTTGACTAATGATAGAATCTCATTAGTCATGATATATGATACCAAGCCAAACACATAAGTACTTGTTATAGAACAATGTACCGAACCGAATGACCTTGAAAGTGATACATGGAAACCATTGAATGGTAGTCAGAATCAACTCTCTTAGGGAACGTTTGTTTTATTGGGTTTCAACATAATGGATTGCATTCTAAAGCCCCGCAACCAAAAATTTAGGTTTGTTTTGTCAGAAATAGAAAAGTAGAAAAATCCAACAGTCTCGGGTTATATAGAGGACGTGGTAAAATGATCTACATTTCAAAAGCAAGGGACGTCATGATCCATCAGTTGCGTTGCGCATTTCCTACGCGTAAGCAACCATTCCAGACCACCATCCACATTTATCTTCATCTATTTCCAAACATGAAATGTTGTTTTACATGTCTTTTGAAAACAGCCTTTTCCATGTACATGGATTCTCTAAATGTGGAATCTGTCATAATCCTACCCGATCTCGATATCCAAATGTACCCTTAGTGATAGTGGTGATTGTGGTTCTCAGACACAAAGTCACTAATTCATCACATGTCATTCAATGTACTTTGACAACACCCATGTGACCTTGAATAAGGGTTACCATAAAGATGGTGGTCGGGTACGTCGTAACACATGGGATTGATTGTGAGTGATGTAGATGGGATTTGTCCCTCTTATAAGAGTTGATATACTGGCCACTTGATAAGAGAGAATGAGAAACGTATGACCATACTCATGTGAGTCAATATGTGATATGTGAGCTCACATGCATCTCATATAGACTGATCTAGTTCAAGGATTATGGATTGGATGTTAAGAGGATAATGATTCCATGCATTGTGTTCAATCTGGATATCAGTGGAAAAGGAACTATATGATCTTGATAACACTAATCACAGATGTAGGTTGAAGTTGTTCTCCAACTTTCTAATTACTTGGGTAGCAATGATGTGTTGCTTGATGTTTATTCATTGCTTGTGATGTCATAATCTAGTTATGAACATTCACTACCAATGTAATTTGGGACATATAGGGCCACATGCATAGGATGCACTTGGAATAGGAGCTTACTCATAGATAAGGTTAACTTGGTTACTAAAGTATTTAGGTAATCAACTTAAACAACACTAGTTCTTAGTTGGCTAGCTGGAGTGTCCAATCGACGACTGAGAATGCTATTTGATCGACTGAAGTGTCGACTGATTGGACGGCTAGTAGGATTTGGTCAAGGGTTTATTTTTACATAATGACTTACATTAATCATTGCATTAAAAGCTAGTATGTTTACAAATAGGAGAACAAGACAATCGGCCAATTGGATGTTCCATTCGATTGATGGGCATGCCAATCGACCTACTAGAGATTTACAATAGATGTCAAACCATGAGATATGACCATTTGTATCCCCAGGGTTTGTAGAAACCCTAGTCCACCCACTCCTATATAAAGGGGGCTGGCCAGGGCTCACAACACTCTTGTATGACAAGAGTCTCAATCTCACAATTGTTGTAACGTGAGAGCCAGAGGCATCTTACCAATAAAAGTGAGAGGGCCAAGGGGGGAAGTCAACACTAGCACATTGAGAAAATGAAGGGATGACTCCTTCCTCCTGGTTCTATAAGAATAACATGGAGTTCCCGGTGGTCCACGTGGACTATATAGAGACATGGAGACCATTGCCACTACGCTATGAAGATGTTGTTAACCATCATCTGTGTTGCTATACTAGGAGGTTGTCATCGACTATCATCTGGGTGTTGCTTAGAAACGAGCACAACTCTATAGGGATTGTCACTAGATGTGTCCAGGACTAGGTATATGTCTTTTAGCTTCCTTCCTATTTCATAGTTGTTGATGTGATCCACTAGTTATGGGGAATATGACAAGACTTTTTTATTTCTACTGCCATCTCTATCACCAAATTTCTCTACATATAATCGTGCTAGATTTTCCACTTTAATGTTATCTTTCATTCCTCTATGGTTTTGATTGTAGGTACAACATTTTGGCATCAACATGGGGAGATTAACATCATCATATCATCCATCGACATATTCCCCAATTATCTAAACAATCAAAAAATTGATGTAGCAAAAACTGTCATCAATAGGTCCTGATGAGATATCACCATGTTGTGTTTCTACCAATATGCTGTGTTAAGATTTCAAATGTTGTGTTGTATTGTAGAAAATTGGATTGAAAGAAGTAAGGAGTTACTGAATTCTTACAACACTCTATGTTGACATACCAACACACTGTGTTTCCTCTATAAGGAATGGGACCTGATAGCAGGCCCATTCAATGGTACAGACATGAGCCAAGAAATATTTAAGCAGCAGATAACATACCTATTTACAAATTTACAGAATGTTTCCATGTACATAAGTTTCTCACCCTAAGGGTGGTACATAAATTGAAATCTTACATCCATAAGCACATATGCAAAGGGTAACAAGTCTATCGCAAGTTATCCTTATGTTCACCAACGGGCTCACAATCATCCAGAGTGTCGATCCTTAAAGAACCTACACCTGGGTGGTGGGAACATCCAAAAAAATAGGAAACAAAAGAGTATGTGTCAGCAAAAGTGGAGTATTTACATTAGAAGATTAACTAGGGCAATATTCATTTCAAAAGTGAAGTAAGATGTTCCTATCAAAGAGGGGGCCATTAAAGCTAGGTAAGTTTCAATGAGAAGTAATAAGAGAAAGATTTTCTAAAAGAATAAAGTAGTATAATTAAACAATTAAAATCACCATTCTTGACATTATCAACCATCTAGTCATACAAATATTTTCATGCCGATATATTTGACTAAAGTAACTATATCAGGGCCATGACACCACTGAGTCATTGACCTAAGTAAAATGGGTGGAAGTAGCGCACCCTAGGCGGAAGTAGCATGCCTCTGTATATATCAAGGTGGAAGTAGCACACCTCGGGTGGAAGTAGAGCTCCCTAATAGTTATGCATAAGTGTTTGTGACAGTTAAATCGGTCGAATTACCTAACATGCATAAATAGAGTGGCAAGATAGTTTACATTCACCATTCACATTTCCAAGAATAATAACCGAGCAAGTGGGGTCATTGACCCAATTCAACATGATAATAATAATTTCAAAAGAATAACAATAAGTCAGAACTAAGAGGATTCGACATTTCAACAAGTGGAAATAAGAACAAGTGTCCCAAGAGCTACCTCATTGTGGGACAATATAGTCATATAAATGCCCAGTTAAAAATAAGGAGGAGTACATACCTGATTTTTGTGACGAATCTTATTTCAAAGGGGGGGGGGATTTTCATTCATCCTTCTCCATGTAGAAGTGTTTAATATGCACACTTTTAGTCCACGATTATCTGTTTATCATAAAGAGTATATTAAACCTAGTTCAGGCACCTAATGCCAAGTTAGGGTTTAGGTACGCCAATGTATGTATGTCATTATTATGTAAAGATATATATGTATATCCAAGTATATCACCATTTCGTTAGGTATTATATCAAGGGTGAATTAGATGTGTATACACGTGTCATTCTTGTATAAAGTCAAGAACAAATATTTTAGGTCAAGATTCACACTTAGGATTTTAACTACATTGCTTATCCTTATATCATCCTTGTTTATCCATATTATCTTTATAGATATTACTTGTATAAATTTCAAAGATATTTATCCATAAACATGGTAAATTGACAACACGAGAAAAGCTTATCGGTGATTTAAAATGAGGTCTCTTCTAGGCCCATACTTCAACATTTATAATTATCCTCAATATTATTCTTTTCAAGTAAGGTCTTCCTCTCCATGTTTTCATTATAATAACACTATGTCCATCCGGTTCTAGGTGATGCATTAATAGGTAATAAACATACCAATACATGTATGATATAAATTCCTAGGATTATTACTAGGTTTTGCATACATAATTACCACATCAATATCAACTAGTTCTTAAATATCGAACATTCAGCTTAGTATAAGGAGACACATAATACTAGGTTTTTCGTATATACTAAATAAAATATGTAAAATGATTAGTGCTATGAATAATGTAGTAAGCTATACATACATTAGCACTTCCAAAAGTGTGACTAAAATAGTCGTTAGAATACACAGATTGATGATTTGTCTAAGTGTATTGGATGATGTATATATATATATACATATCAACATGTATAAACATGTTTACCGTAGGGTTAAATCGTTGTGGGCTTTATATAGTTATCATTTATATTATTAACTGCATTCATACTTGCTATTCTGTTAACTAATTATTAGTATGAAAAATACGAAGATAAAGCTAACCTCTAAAGCATTGATCATTAGGTTTTGAATATAGGTCTCACACGACTTTGAAGGGGCACGTCCTAGGGCAGTGTTGTAGTTTCCAGTTGTCTTGAAATGATTGAGAGGAACCTTAATTGTACTGCCTAGACAGCTCCTTTCAGCTTCTTGGAAGCACACCTCGACATTTTTGAAGAGATTATGGCTACTAGTCATCAACAGCAAGCCAGACTATCACCTCTCTCAAGAAGTCAGTTCTAGGACGATCGAGTCCAGATAGGGGAGGTGGATGAGGTCTGTTGTGGTGTCTGGTGATGATGCCCTACGGCGGCTGTGGTGGAGGACGGGGGAGTTGCAAGTTTTTTTGCTGGCAAGTGTCGACGAGGATGGGGAACAGCACGATGGCTGCACTTTCGGGATTCGGGGCAATGTTGATGGTCAGAGGTCTGGAAACAACTCCAGATTCCTCCTTTCTCTAGTTGCGATGGTGATGGTGGAAGCTCTCGCTGCAGGCGGCAGGGTGGGAAGGCTGGTTCCCCACACAGCACTATGGCAGATATATCTCTGGCGGCAGATTGGTTTGTGATGGCGCTGGCCAATGGCGTTTTGGGGTTGTAGGTTGTGAGATGCCATGCTGATGACGATGAAGTGGATGAACACCATAACCGTAGATCAGGGATGAAGACTGAGGAAAAGAAAAGGAAAGGAGAGAAGTGTCGTCTTCCCTTGTGCAGGCAGCGTCATAGATGGTGGATGGCAGCATATCGCCTGGAGGCGCTCGACACTACCTGGCGACCCTTGGTGCTGCTGGGCGCAGGTGTGAGGGCGGCGGCTGTAAAGAGGAGGCGATGGATCAGGATAACCATACGGTCTCAATGGTTCTTGCGGCAGTGAAAACCAGTCAGATTAGTTGCGGGGCGCCGAGGTGGTGCATTGTGGTGCTCGTTGGCGGGCGGAGGGGGTTTTGATGACAAAGGTCTGTAGGTGGTCATGATGGCAGGCGGTGCTCTCGATTCTCAGTCAGCTAATGCAGTTGCAGGCGGAGCTTTCTTTCTCTACAAGGGTCGTTTGGGCGTAGGGGAGGAGCACTGCAGCGCGGCAAGGGATTAGGTCCTGGTTGTGGCGAGTTGACCTGTGATCATCGTCATCAAGTCGATCGCTAGTCACTGCAAACTGAGGCGGTGCTTCCTGTAATGCCATCGCCGCTGGGTGCATATGAGATGGGGTTGCCGCTTCTTTCTAGGCAACAAGATGGAGGCGGGGAAAGATATAGGGAGGTGGAGAGAAGGAGAGAAGAGAGAAAGGACAGGGAGAGAAGTGGGGTAGAAGGATGAAACGGAAGAGAAGAGGAACGAGAGAGGCGCTGACACCGTTTCTCTGCATTCCTGGCTATTGAAAGATGTTGGGTCAGCTCGGAGAGTAATGAGGGAAATCACATGGTGGGAGCGTTACCTAAGGCTCATATTGGTTTGGTGTAAGTCATAAGTTTCGCGGAACTCATTTTCCAGGAATTCAAGTTCAGTTTTGGAACTTAAGTTTCACTCAGTTTCATGTGATTGGTTTGTTGTAAGTGTAAACATGAACATTAGAAAGAGATATTGTTAACTTTTTGTAGTGGCATAGCTTGTTGCCCGCTTGTCTTCTAGTTTAATACAGATCTTTTTTTATAAAAATATTTTTACTGTGTAATATATAATAAGTAAAGACACATACATAAAAAAGATCATATCTGTAAATAACTACAATAATTTTTACCACAATAACGACAAGAAGTGGTTACGGTATGAATGTTATTCCTTTAAAAAGTATTTGAATGTTGCATGATTACAATTTTAATAAAAAAATTATAGTTGAAATCACATCACGTAATTTTATTTTACTTTGTATGTACAAAATATCGTAATAATATCTATATATTACGTGTTTATAGATATAAGTTTTCATTCATCATTGTTTAACAATATATAATATTAATTTTCTGTGTATTTCGTACTCGTGATTCTAGTTAATTATCATTTTTCACATCATATTTTTTAAACATGAAGAACAAAAATATATTAGATTAATCATATTTTTTGTTACATGGTGCGGTGTGATTATTTTATAGTAAATATATATTTTTTACTTTATACACCACATTGATAATGGTGGTTATAGTGTAAATTATTTTACATAGTGCGATTATAGTATATTGTCATATTATGATATAGTTTTTGCAATAAACCGTATTTACACCGCCAACATTTCTAGTAAAATATATTTTACATATCTCATTTATGAAGAATGAAAAATATAATTATAAAAGAAATATTGTTAGTTGTTCCAGAACTTGTTTTCTGCTCTTTTTAAGAGGGAACTCAGGAACTGTATTTTGTATGTAAGTTTGTAACTCACCGGAAGTCACAGAACTTAAGTTCCAACACTTATTTCAAACCAATCATGAAACGGAGGTGTTTTATTAAGTTTTGAATGTGCTATTATATATATGTATTATGTGAGTATAATTAGAGACTTAACTAAGAGGGTAACTAACACCTGATTGATCGAAAGTTCATGAGTATACTAATTAAGGTATAAGTAGCTTCGATTTTAATGTTAATTTAGTCTTTTGGAAATGTTTAGTCATTTATTGCATTATTTGTAAGGTAATCCCTCAATTAATGTATTCAATGTCTTTTTTTTTGCAATATAGCTAGAGATCAACTTTTATTCATCCCGTTCTCTAGTACGGGCCAAATACGATCAAGAATAATGTTTACATCTTTCGATAGCCAAGCTGGCTTAGAAAGGAAAGTGAAGTTTGAGGAAAGGTACATGGATCTCTTTGCTAGGGTATCAACTACTTGGTTATTTCTCCTGCTGGTGTGGACAAGCTGGAGGTTGGGAAGAAGAGATTTAGCCCGGGCATATATTCTTTTGAGGGGTTCAAGCTTGCATGCAGCCTGACCAGTATTGTGAAGAGTACTGATAGCCATGGATGAATCCGTGAGAAGCATCGGATATTGCCGGTTGTTGTCAATGCACAGCTGCAGTGCGTAGAGGATCCCTTGGATTTCAGCTTCAAGAACTGAAGTAGCCAAGCCGCACTTGCCACTGCCAAGTAGGCATCTACCAGAGCTATCTACGGCATGAACACCAAGTCCCATCTTGTGCGAGTGGTATTGGAATGCAGCGTCCGTGAAGACCAGCTGGTGGCGCAGCTGCAGCTTGGGCGGAGGCCGACAGGTTCTGGTTGTGGTTGGTGAAGAGCTACATCTGGACGCCATGATGGCGGCCGTTTTCTCCTTGATAAAGGACACAGTGACTGAGGTAGGTCGTCGCTTGCCTTCATGGAGGTACGCATTGTGTTCGTGCCAAATAGCCCAGCATCCGACACAACGTTGAATGATTGCCTCCACCGAGTCCTTGCCTTGGATGATGTGGTTGATCCAATCGTCGCCAGAGATACTAAAGAAATCTGGCGTCATGTGTAATGACATCCACACCGCCTTGCTCGATGGGCAGTCCCTGAGACAATGTGTGAGCGTCTCCTGGTTCACCCGACAGATCGGGCAGAGAGGATCACTGCTGATGTGCCGACGCACAAGCTCGGCTTGGGTAAGGAGTGCTTTGTGCTTAAGAAGTCAGCAGAATGTTCAAATCTTAGGGGGCGTAGACAGCTCCCATAATCTCATCCAAACATTATCCGAGGGGTGCGTGATTTACAGAGGTTTGATCCATGCATAGGCGGAGCTAGGAGTGAATTCCCCAGAAGGGGTGAAAGGCCATGACCAGGCGTCCGGTCCAGCAGAGTTAACAGGTACACAAGTATTCTCTATACGTGACCATGTTAACGGGGGAAGATGGGCATGGATGAAGCTCCAGTCCCAAACACCAGATGGAAGAACCATGCTTTGCACTTTGAGGTCCTGGAGGTCGTCGGGGATTATGATCGTGGGAACCAAGTCGATGACTGATTGCCCAAGAAGCCATTTGTCATGCCAGACATTCGTGTCTGCGCCCGAGTTCACCACACGATGACAGCAGTCTTTGAGGTTGGGAAGATGCTTCTTGATGAAAGACCAAGCAGCTGAGCCCGGAGTTTTCAGAAGGGAATCCTGCTTAAAATACTTATGCCGCATGACATCAACCCACTGTGTCAGGGTGCCATTTAGGAAATGCCAAGCGTTCTTCAGCATCAGGGCAGTATTTTGGTCCCTGGCTGACTTAAGGCCGAGACCTCCATGAGTTTTACTTCTCGTCACCTTGTCCCACGAGACCAAGGAGAGCTTCTTTTGCTCTCTGCCTCCTGACCACACAAAGTCTCTGATGTGTTTGTCAATGTCATCACAGAGAGTGGGAGATAGTCGCACAGTCTGCATAGTATAAGAAGGAATTGTCTGTAAAGCAGACTTAGCCAGGGCGATTCGGCCGGCGAGAGAGAGATGGCGGGCAGACCAGCTATCCATACGCCCTTTGATTTGTTGAAGAATGTGTGCATGCGTTTGCTTGTTGACTGTGTGATGAAGCACTGGGATGCTATTCAATGCCTTTCTAATTTAATACATTGTCTCATATTTTTATATTTATTTTTATCAATTAAGATCAGAATGATTCTAGATTTGTAAGTTAGAATCACCAGTAATTCGATGATAAATTTGTATAATTAACCCTCGACTAATTAATGTATAGTTAATCTTTTACATTTATTGAAATATTATTCTTTCTTGGCTCCAATTATTCCTAAAAAATATAATTCAAAGAAAAAGGAATATGTCACTAGAATAATTAATAATCGGTCTAAGAAAAGGGAAGGTTGATTTAAATATCCCAATTCGAGTATGTTACAACACTCTACCCCTTAAAGAGGATTTCATCCCCAAAATCTACTTAACTATAGACCATTTACTAAATTATGTCTGCTAATCAATTCATAGATTTCTATTTCATTCAATGTACTGTATCTTGGAATGAAATATCATGCCATCCTAATAGTCCATTCTTAACATTACCTTCCTAGAAAATTAGGGTTATCGATTTTTTCCCGGCTTCTGTATGCATGTCTTATTACATTACCTAAATTAAGTTCATCCTTTAGGGATTAGTGAAGATGATATTTATTTTACCAAGGTAACATTTATGATTGCATAATTAGAAATGCTTCCTCACCACCTTGATTTCTAATAACCATTGATTGCAACAATTGGTTTAATTAAATTAGAGACCCAATTGTACAAGGATACACCCCTAAAAAGGACCTATCTAACCATACAAAGAGATATAATTGTTCTTCTTCATCCTAATTCTTATATCATACTTATGATTAGGGACAGAGGGTTGAACATGAAAGTCAAAGATTTCTTTGCTAAAGGCCTATCTACTACTAAAACTTTCTTGTGGTGGTGACTTGGTTCCAAAACCACTGATAAAATCTGACAAAGTTTTTCTTTGTAAATATAATATAATAACAAAAATAATTTTGATGATGAAAACCTAACAATGGGAATTCAAAAGGGCCAAAATCAATATGAGAACCAAGTCAACCACTTTTTGTCACATACAACATATACGATCACCTTAACATCACTTCATCCTCACAAAAGAGGTTTCTCTACACATGTCATCAAGGAATACATCATCCATATCAACATTCTAGGTTAGGAGGAGATGCAAGTTTCTTCCAACATGCAATTCATTTCTAGTTGGTCCTACTAGACACAACCTCTATTATTCCACCATTCTCTTAATTGTGACTTAGGACATCACACCCCAAAACATCATTTATTTATAAGATTGTATAACCATAATAAGAAGAGATTAGGATTTCTACTTCCCTAGTTGGTTTACATCCATGGTGTCATTACGAGCCCAGATGAACTAGCTAGTCAAACTACTCCTCATATCACACATCATGTAACTAATTAAATGGTGGCATTGAGTGAGTGGTCAACTCTTTAAGGACAAACCCTAGATGTACCCACATCACATAACCTTGGTGTCTCTGTACACCCAAATTTTTAAGAAAAAGAGTATCCACTACAGATTCCAACATGACTATGCCTCGATATGTCCTCCAGGAAAATAACATGGCAATAAGTTTTATTATGTGATCCAACTACGAGATCATTCCTTTATATGACAAAGGAAGATAAGAATCATTTCTACCTCATGGGTATGTGAGGGATGAAATCACAAGTATCGTTACTGGAAACCTATATCTCCCTTCAAAAGTTCCTCATTTATGATATATGGCAAGTTTATCTAACATAGTATCCAACCCTTGGATGGCGCATGTCAAGCAAAGCTATGTCGAGATAACTCCATGTTGCAGGAAAGACAAGCCTAAGATTAAAGGATCTAGTTTATATCATCACTTACTAACATAAAGGATCTAAAAATCCAAAACTCATGTCAATATTATAAGTTTGCATCCATGCATGCTCAGTCCACACAATGCATGCATTATAGGCATGCTAGAAAACCACAAAATAAAAAGGTATAAAAACTTGTACTAGGATTACACACAATTATGTGAGTTTGAGTCAACCTACTCTCTATAGTGGATGAATTGTCCTCTCCTAAGGCGGGAGGTAGAGACTACACCCAACCTTTACTTATGGGAAACTAGACCTATAAAGAGAGGGTAGGATTGATAAGAGTTTACCCAAAACTAGGTCGTCCACATAGTTAATTTGGGATATATATACCACCAAATTGGATAGGGTGTGAAACCCTAATTGGTAAACATGATTTTAGGTTTAGGTATAACACTAACCTCTAAGGGTTACCTACCTACTAAGGAACAATCTATGATAACTTGAAATAGTCTAGTTACCAACTGCTTAGCTCTGATACCATTCTGTAAGGAGTGGACCTGATAGTGGGCCCAATCAATGGAACAAACATGAGCCAAGAAATATTGAAGCACTAGAAAACATAAATGTTTACAAAGTTACATAATATTTCCATGTACATAAGTTTCTCACCCTAAGTGTGGTACATAAATTGAAAGTGTTATATCCATATGCACATAAGACCATATGCAGAGGGTAACAAGTCTATCTCAAGTTATCCTTAAGTTCACCAATGGGCTCACGATCATCCTGAGTGTCGATCCTTAAAGCACCTACACCTGGATGGGGGGAACACCTAGAAAAAAGGAAACAAAAGAGTATGTGTCAACAAAAGTTGAGTATGTACATTAGAAGATTAACTAGGGCATTATTCATTTCAAAAGTAAAGTAAGATGTTCTTATCAAAGAGGGGGCCATTATAGCTAGGTAAGTTTCAATGAGAAGTAACAAGAGAAGGAAATTTCTAAAAGAATGAGGCAATATAATTAAATAATTAAAATCATGATTCTTGCCATTATCAACCATCTAGTCATATACATATTTGCATTCCGATATATTTGAATAAAGTAACTATAGTAGGGCCATGACACCACTGAGTCATTGACCTAAGTAAAATGGGTGGAAATAGTGCACCCTAGGCGGAAGTAGCATGCCTCTGTATATATATCAAGGTGGAAGTAGCACACCCCGGGCGGAAGTAGCACTCCCTAATGGTTACACATATGTGACGTCCCCGGATTTTGACTTCTCCAAACCCTATTGGGAATGAGATGTCAGAGTCCGAAAACATCATCCAATCATATCAGAAAGCGATGCGGAAGCATAATACGCATACATGAACATACAACCATAATGTACTCAACATTCAACATGTATATTTATACAATATGAATTATTACAAAATGATTTACAGTTACATATTGAATGAAAATTCTACAAGTCTAAACATATATGCTAACAAGATCTTAGACAATAGGTACAACCTGGACAACTTCTCACTTCCTTTCTTTTATCCCACGCTAGCTCTGAACCTAAAACATACGTGAAACAACGAATCAACACACAAGGTGTTGTGCACGTGGGTAGAAAGATACATACTAATATGTTTGCATAATTGAAATAACTTGAGAAAGAAAGAGTAAAAGAAAACATTATTTAAGACGATAATCAGGTAAACATTCCTTTTATTGTTTTCATTTTTGATGCGGTTGTACTACACCTATTACACTTGACTTACATCTAGTGTGGGCAATAGAATATCATCATACATCTAACATGGGCCAAGGAATCATACATCCATGTTAGGCAACATACATCCACACCAGGCTATGTGTTCTACTAGCTACAATCCATCATGATCATTTAGGTTTCTCTTAAATTTGGCAAAGTATAACTCATACTAGTTCAACCAAGCAATCATATCCAAATACGAGCATTCAAGATATTGCATATCATAGGCAACCAGAAAACTAGTCTTATACTTAATAAATCCCACGTACCTGAGTTCAGAGGTTCATAGATATCTTTGATCATCTAGAAAATCTGGTCATCACCTGATTAATAATAAATATTCATCATTAATACAAGGTTTACCATTATTAATGGTATTTAGGTCCAGTTTACAGTTTAGGCCAAAACTAGGTCCAAATAACCTAAAACATGTTTCTATTATTTTTCTACTAATCAGGAGATCATAATAAGGTTCTGGTCTGATTTTCATAATTTTATTATGCTTTATCTATTTTCTAGAATTAATATGAGGCTAAAAGCATCTAATTATGCATTAGTGAGAAAAGACCTAATATTTAGCAATAATATTTGGATCAGAATCCATAAATTGGTTTTAGTAATCATTAGGATTCTATAAGAATTTTCTTAGAATTAATATCAACTGGATATTGTTTATTTAATTTAATAAACTGTTAAAAGGAGCATTACACTCTAAGTTAAATGTCATCATTGAAAGTGGTTCAAGGGCCAGTAATGTAGAGGATATTATTCTGAGTCCAAGGATAGTTTTGGGGGATTTATAGGACACTAGAGCTATTTTTAATGTATTTTCTAGGATCTGTACTTAAATTGGGATATTTACCTTGCTTTGTGGGGTCCATCGCCTAGGGTGGCGGTCTGGGATTGGCCCACGCTAGCCATCAGAGTGGGGGCACGGCTCAGGGACTGCTTACCCAGTTTATCTAACCAATCTGACCCCTCCGTTTTCTCTCCCGATCTGCCCTGACTTGGCTTTCCCTAGTTGGAGCGTGAAGCCGCCAGCTCCGTTCTCTGTTTGGGCGCCGCCTGCGCTGTTCTTTGGCGTGAGGGCAGCCCCGCAGAGGCTTGGGCTCCGGTGGCCCAGAGAGGACTCTACCATCTCCATCGCATGCCAAGGTGACATCCACCTCCATCAGGATTGCCCCGTCGCAGACCAATATTGCCACCGCAAGCCACACCGGCACGAAGTGAATGACACTGGGTCAGAATTGGGAGCAGTGGTCTTCACCTTCGCGTTCGTAGAGCGGAGAGGGGCCTCCAGGACACAGCTACAAGTCTCAGGGTGACCGACAATGCCACATCGATCTCCACCTCGGATCCGTGGCGGAGAAAACTCAGTCAGATTTGGGGCTTTGCTCCCTGGGCTTCTTCTCGCTCCAGAAACAAGAAGAGAAGAACCGCGGCCTCCAGGGAACTGGTGGGTGGTGCCAGGTCGTTGCAGATAGGCCCATGGCTTGTTCCCCAAACACCCCTCCTTCCATCTGCTTGCAACAGAGCTCGCCAGGTCCAGGGAAACCAACCCACTGTGGGTGGTGGGTTGATCGGACTGGTTTGGTATTATGGCCAGGAAGAGCCTACTGCTTCAGGATGACGGTGTAGTTCGCCAGTCTAGCTAGGCTCATGTAAACACGACAAGGATGTATCGAGATCCTACCTAAGGCATGGCTTGCAAGTTCAGGTGGAGGGACTAGGGGTAGGAATGGGTCGATAGATTTGGTGGTTGTGTAGATTATGATTATGGGAACTGAATTCCCTATGATCACCCACCCTCTTCGGATCTACTTGAACCCAATCTGGTACTGCTCCTCCATTCTCGGAGGCCAGTGACGACCAGGGAGCTAATCCGGCCTTCATCGGTTCCACATATCCTCTCATTCAACCCGAAAGGATCCATCGCATTGGGTGCCTGGGAAAGACCACTCAACCAACTCATATCAATGGCCAAAAGATAGAAACACCCTAAGCTAGGCTCAACTAATAATATTTCGATACTGCATTCCTCAATGCGTTGATTTGTCATCTACTTGCAATATCAAAACCTTCTTGCTGTAGGAGCATCATTTATTCATTAAAATTTAATGATAGGTTTACCATCGTCTAAGCTACTTTATACCACAAAGTTCATCCAAATCTTCTGCCCTTGACCAATATGATACTAGATTTTCATAAAGGCTCATGTATAGGTATATTGAATCCCAATGCATCTCAAATAGCATCCAACATTAGAACAAATAATGAAACTTACTTTATTTCACCAAGTCATACTTGAAGATCCATCCTTAGACACTTTTGACTCATACATATCACTTCACTTCACAAGTACTCACATGACCATGAATAAGTAATATTGGTAACTCACAGATGCAACTAATATTCCTCAAATGCATTGTGTTGTAAAATACCTTCAAATTAGGATCAAAACATTCATTATATACAACCAATTCCTTAGTTTGATGCCAAACTATTTCACAACATTGTTGGCCTTAAATACTATACCAGATGTCAAAACCCTAAAATCCGGGCTATCACAACATAAGTGTCTACAATAGTTAAATCAGTTGAATTACCTAACATGTATAAATAGAGTGGAAAGACAGTTTACATTCACCATTCACATTTCCAAGAATAATAACCAAGCAAATGGGGTCATTGACCCTATTCAACATGATAACAATAATTTCAGAAGAATAATAATAAGTCACAACTGAGAGGATATGACATTTCAACAAGTGGAAATAAGAACAAGTAACCCAAGAGCCGCCTCATTATGGGAAAATATAGTCATACAAATGCCATGTTATACATAGGGAGGAGTACATACCTGATATTCATGACTAATCTTATTTCTATGGGGGAAATTTTTCATTCGTCCTTCTCCACCTAGAAGTGTTTAATATGCACACTTTTAGTCCATGATTATCCATTTATCATAGAAAGTATATTAAACCTAGTTCAATCACCTAATGCCAAGTTAGGGTTTAGGTACGCCAATGTATGTATGTCATTATTATGTAAAGTTATATATGTATACCTATGTATATAACCATTTCATTAGGTATTATATCAAGGGTGAATTAGCTGTGTATACATGTGTCATTCTTGTATAAAGTCATGAAAAAATATTTTAGGTCAAGAGAAACACTTAAGGATTTTAAATACATTCCTTATACTTATATAATCCTCATATATCCATATTATCTTTATAGATATTACTTTTATAAATGTCAAAGATATTTATCCCTAAACATGGTGAATTGACAACACGAGAAAAGCTTATTAGTGATTTAAAATGAGGTCTCTTCTAGGCCCATACTTAGACATTTATAATTATCCTCAATATTATTCTTTTTAAGTAAGGTCTTCCTCTCTAAGTTTTCATTATAATAACACTATGTCCATCCAGTTCTAGGTTATGCATTATTAGGTAATGAACTTACCAATACATGTATGATATAAACTCCTAGGATTATTACTTGGTTTTGCATACAATATTACCACATATATATCAACTCGTTTTTAAATATTGAACATTTAGCTTAGTATAAGGAGACACATAATACTAGATTTTTTGTATATACTAAATAACATATGTAAAATGATTAGTTCTATGACTAATGTAGTAAGCTACACATACATTAGCACGTACAAAAGCGTGACTATAATAGTCATTAGAATACACAGATTGCCCCTTTCTCTAGTTGTGATGGTGATGGTGGAAGCTCTGGCTGCAGGCGGTAGGGTGGGAAGGTTGGTTCCTCACATAGAACTGTGGAAGATCTATCTCTGGTGGAAGATTGGTTTGTGATGGCACTGGCCGATGATGTTTTGAGGTTGTAGGTTGTGAGATGACATGTTGATGATGATGAGGTGGATGAACACGATAACCACAAATTAGGGATGAAGACTGAGGAAAAGAGAATGAAAGGAGAGAAGTGTTGTCTTCCCTGGTGAAGGTAGTGTCACAAATGGTGGATGGTAGCATCGCTTGGAGGCGCTCGACACTACCTGGTGACCCTTGGTACTTCTAGGCGTAGGTGTGAGGGAGGTGGATGTATAGAGGAGGGGATGGATCAAGATAACCATATGGTCTCTATGGTGCTGGAGGCAGTGACAACCAGTCAGCCTAGTTGTTGGGCGTCGAGGTGGTGCAATTTGGTGCTCGTTAGTGGTTGGAGGGGGTGTTGATGGCAAAGGTTTGTAGGCGGTCATGATGGAAGGAGGTGCTATCAATTCTCATCCGGCTAGAAAAGTTGCAGGCAGAGCTTTCTTTCTCTACAAAGGTGGTTTGGGTGTAGGGGAGGAGCACTGCAATGCAGAAAGAGATTAGGTCCTAGTTGTGGTGAGTTGACCTGTGATCATCGTCATCAAGTCGCTAGTCACTACAAACTGTGGTGGTACTTCCTGCGATGCCATCATTGCTGGGTGCATATGAGATGGGGTTGCCACTTCTAGGCAATGCGATTGAGGTGGGGAAGATATAGGGAGGTGGAGAGAAGAGAGAAAGGATAGGGAGAGAAGTGGGGTAGGAGGATGAAATGGAAGAGAAGAGGAAGGAGATGTGCTAACACTATTTCCCTACATTCCTGGATGTTGGAAGATGTTGGGTCAACGCGGAGAGAGATCAGGGAAAATGCATCGTGGGGGTGTTACCCTAAGTGAAACGGAGGTGTTTTATTAAGTTTTGAATGTGCTATTGTCTATATATTATGTGAGTATAATTAGAGACTCAACTAAGAGGGTAACTAACACCTGATTGACCCAAAATTCATGAGTATACTAATTAAGGTATAAGGAGCATTGATTTTAGTGTTAATTTAGTCTTTTGTAAACTTTTAGTTATTTACTACATTATTTGTAAGTTAATCCCTCGATTAATGTATTCAATATCTTTCTTAATTAATTTGATACATTGTCTCATATCTTTATATTTATTTTTATCAATTAAGATTCAAATGATTCTAGATTTGTAAGTTAGAGTCACCAGTAATTCGATGATATATTTGTATAATTAACCCTCAAATAATTAACTTATAGTTAATCTTTTTAAATTTATTGAAAGATTGTTCTTTCTTGGCTCCATTATTCCTAAAAATATATACTTCAAAGGAAAAGGAACATGTCACTAGAATAATTAATAATCAGACTAAGGAAAGGGAAGGTTGATTTAAATATCCCAATTCGAGTATGTTACAACACTCTACCCCTTAAATAGGATTTCATCCCCAAAATCCACTTAACTATAGACCAATTACTACACTATGTCTGCTAATCAATTCATGGATTCCTATTTCAGTCAATGTATTTTATCTTGGAATGAAATTCCGTGCCATCCTAATAGTCCATTCTTAACATTACCTTCCTAGCAAATTAGGGTTATAGATTTTTTTCCGGCTTCTGTATGTCTTATTACATTCCCTAAATTAAGTTCATCCTTTAGGTATTAGTGAAGATGATATATATTTTACCAAGGTAACATTTATGATTGCATAATTAGAAATGCTTCCTCACCACCTTGATTTCTAATAACCATTGATTTCAACTATTGGTTTAATTAAATTATAGACCCAAGTGTAAAAGGATCCACCCCTAAAAAGGACCTATCTAACCATACAGATAGATATAATTATTCCTCATCATCCTAATTCTTATATCATACTTATGCTTAGGGTCATAGGGTTGAACATGCAAGTCGAAGATTTCTTCACTGAAGGCTTATCTACTACTAAAACTTTCTTGTGGTGGTGACTTGGTTCCAAAACCATCGATAAAATCTGAAAAAGTTTTTTGTAAATATAAAATAATAATGAAAATAAGTTTGATGATGAAAACCTAACAATAGGAATCCAAAATGGCACCAAAATCAATATGAGAACCAAGTCAACCACTTTTTGTCACATAAAACATATACTATCACCTTAACATCACTTCATCCTCAAAAATGAGGTTTCTCTACACATGTCATTAAGGAATACAACATCCATATCAACATTCTAGGTTAGGAGGAGATGCAAGTTTCTTCCAACATGCAATTCATTTCTAATTGGTCCTACTAGACACAACCTCTATTATTCCACCATTCTCTTAATTGTGACGTAGGCCATCACACCCCAAAACATCATTTATTTATAAGATTTTATAACCATAATAAGAAGAGGTTAGGATTTCTACTTCCCTAGTTGGTTTACATACATGGTGTCATTACGAGCCCATATGAACTAGCTAGTCAAACTACTCCTCATATCACACATCATGTAACTAATTAAATGGTGGCAATGAGTGAGTGATCAACTCTTTTAGGAGAAACCCTAGATGTACCCGCCTCACATAACTTTGATGTTGGTGTACACCCACATTTTTAAGAAAAAGAGTATCCACTATAGATTCCAACATGACTATGCCTCAATATGTCCTCTGGGAAAATAACATGGCATAAAGTTTTATTATGTGATCCAACTACGCGATCATTCATTTATATGAAAAAGGAAGATAAGAATAATTCCTACCTTATGGGTATGTGAGGGATGAAATCCCAAGTATCGTTACTAGAAACCTATATCTCCCTTCAAAAGTTCCTCATTTATGATATATGGCAAGTTTTTATAACATAGTATCCAACCCATGGGTTGCGCATGTCAAGCAAAGCTATGTTGAGATAATTGTATGTTGCAGGAAAGACAAGCCTAATCTTAAAGGATCTAATTCATATCATCACTTACTAACATAGAGGATCTAAAATTCTAAAACTCATGTAAATATTATAAGTTTGTATCCATGCATGCTCAATCTACATAATGCATGTATCATAGGCATTCTAGAAAACCGTAAAAGAAAAAGGTTTAATAACTTGTACTAGGATTACACACAATTATGTGAGTTTGAGTCAACCTACTCTCTATAGTGGATGAATTGTCCTCCCCTAAGGTGGGAGATAGAGACTACACCCAACCTTTAATTATGGGAAACTAGACCTATAAAGAGAGAGTATGATTAATAAGAGTTTACCCAAAACTAGGTCATCCACATACTTAATTTGGGATATATATACCACCAAATTGGATAGGGGGCTAGTTGGTAAACATGATTTTAGGTTTAGGTATAACACCAACCTCTATAGGGTTACCTACCTACTAAGGAACAATCTAGGATAACTTGAAATAGTCTAGTTACCAACTGCTTAGCTCTGATACCATTCTATAAGGAGTGGGACCTGATAGCGGGCCCACTCAATGGTATGAACATGAATCAAGTAATATTTAATCGATAGAAAACATAGCTATTTACAAAGTTATAGAATGTTTCTATGTACATAAGTTTCTCACCCTAAGGGTGGTACATAAATTGAAAGTGTTACATCCATATGCACATAAGCCCATATGCAGAGGGTACCAAGTCTATCTCAAGTTATCCTTAAGTTCACCAATGGGCTCACAATCATCCTAAGTATCGATCCTTAAATCACCTACACCTGGGTGGAGGGAACAACCCAAAAAATAGGAAACAAAAGAGTATGTATCAGCAAAAGTTTAGTATGTACATTAGAAGATTAACTAGGGCATTATTCATCTCAAAAGTAAAGTAAGATGTTCCTATCAAAGAGGGGGGCATTAAAGCTAGGTCAGTTTCAATGAGAAGTAACAAGAGAAGAATTTCCAAAAGAATGAGGTAGTATAATTAAACAATTAAAATCATGATTCTTACCATTATCAACCATCTAGTCATATAAATATTTGCATGCCGGTATATTTGACTAAAGTAACTATAGCAGGGCCATGACACCACTGAGTCATTGACCTAAGTAAAATGGGTAGAAGTAGCGCACCCTAGGCAGAAGTAGCATGCATCTATATATATCAAGGTGGAAGTAGCACACCCCAGGTAGAAGTAGCATGCACTAATGGTTACGCATAAGCATCTATGATAGTTAAATCAGTCGAATTACCTAACATGCATAAATAGAGTGGAAAGACAGTTTACATTCACCATTCACATTTCCAAGAATAATAAACAAGCAAGTGGGGTCATTGACCCAATTCAACATGATAATAATAATTACAGAAGAATAACAGTAAGTCACAACTGAGATGATATGACATTTTAATAAGTGGAAATAAGAACAAGTAACCCACGAGCTGCCTCATTATGGGAAAATATGGTCATATAAATGCCCAGTTATAATTAGGGAGGAGTACATTCCTGAGATTTGTGACTAATCTTATTTCTAGGGGGGGGGTCATTTGTCCTTCTCTACCTAGAAGTGTTTAATATGCACACTTTTTGTCCACGATTATCCGAATATCATAAAAAGTATATTAAACCTAGTTCATTCACCTAATGCCAAGTTAGGGTTTAGGTACGCCAATGTGCGTATGTCATTATTATGTAAAGTTATATATGTATATCTATGTATATAACCATTTTATTAGGTATAATATCAAGGGGGAATTAGTTGTGTGTACACATATCATTCTTGTATAAAGTCTTGAACAATATTTTGGGTCAAGATTCACACTTTTTGCAGGAGAATGTCGACGGGGATGGCAAAAGCGATGGCTGCACTTTCAAGATTTAGGGCAATATTAATGGTCAGAGGTCTGGAAACAGCTCTAGATTCCCCCTTCCTCTAGTTGTGATGGTGATGGTGGAAGCTCTTATTATAGGCGGCAGGGTGGGAATGATGGTTCCTCACACAACACTGTGGCAGATCTATCTCTGGCAGTAAATTGGTCTGTGATGGTGCTTGCGGATGGCATTTTGGGGTTGTAGGTTGTGAGACGCCATGTTGATGACGATGAAGTGGATGAACACCATAACCACAAACCAAGGATGAAGACTGAGGAAAAGAGAAGGAAAGGAGAGAAGTGTCATCTTCCCTGGTGCAGGAAGCATCATAGATGGTGGATGGAAACATTACTTGGAGGTGCTCGGCACTACCTGGTGACCCTTGTCACTGGTAGGCACAGGTGTGAGGGCAGTGGCTGTAAAGAGGAGGCGATTGATCAGGATAACCATACAGTATCTATGGTGTTGGAGGCAGTGGCAACCAGTAAACCTAGTTGTAGGGTGTCGAGGTGGTGCATTGTGGTGCTCGTTGGTGGTCGGAGGGGTGTTGATGACAAAGGTTTGCAGTAAGTAATGATGGTAGGTGGTGCTCTCGATTCTCACCTGGCTAGAGCAGTTACAGGCGGAGCTTTCTTTCTCTACAATAGTGGTTTGGGTGTAGGGGAGGAGCACTATAGCATGGCAAGGGATTATGTCCCATTTGTAGTGAGTTGACCTGTGATCATCATCATCAAGTGGATAGTCACTACAAACTGTGGTGGTGCTTCCTGCAATGCCCATCGTCGCTGGATGCATATCAGATGGGGTTTCCACTTCTAGGTGATGAGATGGAGTCTGGGAAAGATATAGGGAGGCAGAGAGAAGGAGAGAAGAGAGAAAGGATAGGGAGAGAAGTGGTGTAGGAGGATAAAATGGAAGAGAAGAGGAAGGAGAGGCACCAACACTATTTCCCTGCATTCCCAACTATTGGAGGATGTTGGGTCAGTGCGGAGAGCGATCAGGGAAAATGCATGGTGGGGGTGTTATCCTAAGTGAAACGGAGGTGTTTTATTAAGTTTTCAATGTGCTATTATCTATATATTATGTGAGTATAATTAGAGACTTAACTAAGAGGGTAACTAACACTTGATTGTCCCAAAATTCATGAGTATACTAATTAAGGTATAAGGAGCTTCAATTTTATTGTTATTTTGTCTTTTAGAAATGTTTAGTCTTTTACTGCATTATTTGTAAGTTAATCCCTCAATTAATGTATTCAATGTCTTTCTTAATCAATTTAATACATTGTCTCATATTTTTATATTTATTTTTATCAATTAAGATTAGAATGATTCTATATTTGTAAGTTAGAATCACCAATAATTCGATGATAAATTTGTATAATTAACCCTCGACTAATTAATTTATAGTTAATCCTTACAATTATTGAAAGATTATTCTTTCTTGGCTCCAATTATTCCTAATAAAATATAATTCAAAGGAAAAGGAATATCTTACTAGAATAATTAATAATCGGTCTAAGGAAAGGGAAGGTTGATTTAAATATCCCAATTTGAGTATGTTACATCCTCATTCCAAAATATTCCAGTTCCCTGACTTGTAGCAAGACGCCATGTTGGCCTCCCAAAATGTTGTGTCATCATTGATCGAGGCAGTTTCACTTTAGAAACGGCAAGCAACACACCATGTTGACTTACCAACACACTGTGTTACTTGCAATTTCTTTTCATATTACCAAAAAAATGCTCCACACTTTTCAATATGAACTGTAACAAACTTAGGATGGTTACCATGGACTATCACACATCATTTGAAGCAGAAGACGTCCATAATAGAGCCAAGTAGAAGAGAGGGTGATTTTGGAGAAGAAATGAGTGGTTGCTCGAGAGAGAACCTCCTTGTTCCCCAATTCTTCTTCATCACTTGCAACAAAAGTCTATATTCTCCGTTCCAGCCACTCTGGAGAGAAGGTTGTTTGACAAAGAGCCCAGTGAAGGATGAAATCATAAGTCCTATCAAAATTTTTAATTCATTCTAACTTTACCTTAAAGATTTTTGTTCTTTTCCTTTTTCTACTATGTCTTTCACCTTGATCTATCATTTGTTTCTGCAATCTTTGATCATGGATGAATAGATCCCTTGTTCTTGGGCATGGGAGAGTAAGCCATGGGAGAGTAACTCCCATGTCATAACTTATTGAAACACGAATTTCATGCTTAATGCTAGTTATTTTCACTATTCTAAGGTCCATTGGTGTAGCTTTCTTCTTACATGTTGTGCTATCCACTCAGAATGTATAAATATGCTCTTTGTATGATCTGGGAAGATGTGCACAGGAGTAAGGAGGTGTTCCTTAGAAACATCACCTTGACTACAAGAGTGGCTAGGTGTGTTGAAAAGTAAGGTTTTCACCCCAAAATTTGGTATGCGCATGTGAGTGCTATATGAAATTAGGGTTGTTGTACACTATTAAGAGGTCTGTGTAGCGTGCAAACCTCTTTTGTGTTGTATCTAGAATAGCTGATTTTTGTTGTTCATATTGTTGTGATATGGTTGTGAAATCATGTTCCCAAGACCTTCTTATCAATTGATATTTTTGAATCTAGTGATTGATATTTTAACTTATTCTCTTTAATTTGCTTAGTTTGTCAGTATAAATACCATATCATCTCTTTAAACCAATCTAGATTGTTAGAAGTCAATACTCTTGCATTTGACATACCTTGCTCCTAGGATGATCTCAATAATATTGCACGTACATGTATACTTGCAGGTTAGTGTTCTAGTTGGAAATTTAAGACTTGTACAAAGTGCTACTAAGTTTTTGGTGTCGTTTGCAGGGAGCATTGGTATTTTGTTAGAGTAAGAAGTATTGAATAGTAAGAAAGACTAGATCACACCACAACTACATCATATCCACCACCACTTTCATCATGATCATCATCAATGTCATATTTTTGTATCTTCCATTTTCATTTTTTTGTACTTTAATCACCTTCTTTACTTGTAGAACTGTATGCGGTGATCCAAAAGAGGTTTTGAACTTCCCACATTTCTAGAACCCAAAACTGAGCACACTATTAGCAGCCTTCAAAAAGCAAGGAGGTATGAACCTTAATCATAACCACAACCTTCATCACAACCATCTTCACTTGAACATCTAGCTCAACAAGAAGAATAAATTATAAAAGATAATTGTCCCCTCATGGACTTCTTTGATCCAAATGCTACAAAAATCAATGGGGATATCCACAACCTACAAATTGAGGTAATTAATTTTTCTATCTGCCCCTTCATTATACAGATGATATAATAAAATAGTTTTTGAGGGAATGGAGGATCTAAACTTCTACATTGTTGAATTTCTACATTACCTAAGAACATTCAATATTGATGGTGTTCCCATTGATGAAATGTCTCTTCTTCTTTTCCCTTTCTCCTTGAGAGATATATCCAAGGTGTGTCTCTCTTCTTTGTAAAGAAACTCCATCAACAGTTGGGAGGAACTCCTCAAGGTTTTTTTAGCTACATATATTCCACCAAGCAAGACTGCATAGCTGAGGAGACAACTCAACAATTATTCTCAAAGGTATGGAGAGAAATTGTAATACATGGGAAAGGTTCAATGACCTTCAACACCTTTTAACACACCAAGGTTTAAGCAACTGGATTCTATTGCAAACTTTTTATAATGGCTTATTCTAGAATACAAGTGTGTATGTTGATGTTGCTGCAAATGGTGCTTTAATTAACAAATCATACAAGGAGACTTATGCCATCATTGAAGATATGGAAATTAATGATTACCAATGGAGTTCTAACAGGAGCAACCAACCTTCTTCTTCAAGCACTATTTATGGAAAGCAAGCATAGAAATGCACAGTTGATGTTGTGGACTTGATTTTAGAAAATCTGGATGCTTGATCTCAAAATTTTGAGAAACTAACCACTCGACCCCTCCAAGTCGCCAAAGTAATTTGTGATGCATGTGGAGCAGAGGCACACACTCCTTCTTCATGCTTTTCCATGCCATCATGATTTGAAGAGACTATGGAGTAATTCAATGCCATAGAAAATTCTAGGAATAAGCATCCCTAAAATCCTACTCACACCTACAATCTAGGTTAGAGAGATCATCCAAAATTTTCTTATCACAATAATAACAATGCTCTAAACCCACATCATCATCTAAGTCAGCAACAACAACAAATGGGAAATTGATTGCCCGTAGAAAGTAACCCACTAGATCTCAACAACAATGCCAAACATAGTTTCATCTAGTAACAACAACATTTTCATCTTAAGCCAAGTTTGATGTCCATGCTTGAGACCTTTGTCTCAACTCAAATTCCAAAAAATGATAAGTTTCATCAACAAAGGTAGCTATTAAAGCAGTCTATTTCACAACTTTCTTCTATGGTGGATGGAATTGGCACTCACACTAGGATGTGGAAAATCAAATCGTTGAACAAGCTCTTTCCCATCAAAACGATCCGTCTAGCTCATTGTCTAGTTAAGCAAAGATGAATCCTAGATAAGCATACAAGTTGGTGACTTTGAGGAGTGGAACTATTATATGAGAATCTCCTTCACCACCATAGAGAATATCATATGAAGTTGTTGACACCAATGAAGATAATGAAACTAGAGCACTAAGGAAGAAATATGCACATGCTCTAAAGGATGATTCTTCAGCCAAGCCAAATGTCATTTTTCCACAAATTCTTGGCACATTACTTGATGATGAGAAATAAATTCCCAAATCAGATTATGATTATATTGAAGAGGAGAATGTAGAGACCAACAACATTGATGTTCAAAAGACTATTTCTATTGCAAATCACAAGCGGAGATATTTGATCTGAATCCAACATATATTAACAAAGAGGCATAGATCTTTGGAACAACAGTTCCCAGGTACAAATTAGAGAAGAGGCCCTCCACCTTGAAATCTCATCCATGATGATGCACCTAGTTGTTATTCTCTTTGTTTGATTTCTATAGTGAGGACACTACAGACTTCAAGCTTGGGGGAGGAACTGACTGGAAGTTTGATCTTCGTTTTCTTTACATTCTTGTTCTTAGTTTTTGTTTCAGATAGTGTTAAATCTAGTGTTTTTCCCATAGTAATACTAGGATCAATAATCTATTAGGAATTTCATCCAAAGATGTGCATGAGTGAGGACAAAGTGTGCAATCAAGGCTAGTGGTGTTATGTGGGGTGAATTGTAATTCTTAAAACTCTACTATATCCTTGGGCAGTGTGATTGGGCACTATAAATGGTATGAGAGATAAAACCCCTATAGTATGTGGGGCCCACATGGGCATGTGGCATCCAAACCTGAGTCATGTTGTCTAGGCATGTTGGAAAGGGTTATCCATGGTGATGTAGCAACCCTTGCATTGGTAGTCGTAATTTGGGAGTTGGGTGCACATGGGTCATTCTGGATCTAAACTAAAATGGGGAATGATTATGAGGCCTTATAGTTGAGTCTTGACGAGGACATCAAGAGTCTGAGTGGGGGATATTATAACGCCCCACATATTGAGGTCTCAGATAAAATGATCTTAAAATCAATGATTGGATTACCAGTATCACCAAGTTGCACCTCATTTTGAGGGAGACCATCACTAAGAACTTTGTGATTAAGCATGCTCAACCTAGAGTAGTATTATGATGGGTGATATGTCAAGAATTTCATCTTGGGATGTGCGTGAGTGAAGGAAAAGCACATAGACAAGGTTAGTGGTGGTATGTATGGCCAGTCGTCATTCCTAAAACTCTACTAGACCCTTAGGTAGTGTGCATGGGCATTACACAAGGATACTCCTACCATGAAAGGGGTTCGTCCATCATGCCTTTAGGCTACCATTTTTCTCCACATCATCCATCTCCAATTCCATCAACCCCCTTCCATAGATGGCTTCCATCCATTGATAGGAGAGATGTGATCCCAACCTCTACAAAGGCTCTAAGAATCTAACTTCAAAGGAAGTTAGAACCAATGTGTATTCCGTTGATCAACCATCTTCATCCTCCACATACTTCATCCTCCTAGTAGTAGACACAGTCCACAAGGGAGAGAGATCAGTAGCCTCTAGTCTATCTCTGATGAATGTCACTGAGGTGCCTTTGTTCTAGAATTTCAAGAACTGCTCCTACACTCCACGATTGTGATTTCCTCTTCTTTTTTTTGCAGGTAAATAGAGATTAATTATTCATCCCGTTCTCTGTTACGGGCAAAATGTGGGAAAGCACATAATTCCCCTCCTTGGGAAGCCAAGGGGGTTTGTTACCTAGAAAGGAAAACAGAGAAAAAGAGTACATGGTGTGTTTTGCAATGCCGTCGGCCACGCCATTGTGGCATCTCGGGATGTGATGCAGTTTTATGCTGGGGCAATCCAGCAAAAGGGAGGCGTATTTCCTCCGGTGGGCTACAAATCTCCTCGCAGGCCAGTCTGAGTGTATAAGCGTCTTGATAGCATTGGCAGAATCCGTATAGATAGTAGGATGCATCCACTGGTACTTCAGGCACAGCTGCAGAGATGCCAAGATACCAATAATTTCCGCTTCTAGAGCAGACGAAGCATAGCCGGGGTAGCCAACACCCATAATACAGTTGCCTGTTCTGTCAGTTGCATAGATTCCAATTCCATATTTCATGGAGTGGCATTGGAAGGCAGCATCGACGAAGATGATCACATTACTGTTGGGTTCTGGTGTACTGACGGTCTTTGCCGATTTTTGGATGGATTGTTGTTGTGACTGGATCTCCAAAATGGACTTCGTGTGCTCATGGATGAACTTCGAAAGTACAAGTGGAGATTTGCCATTGTTCTCGTGCATAATGTCATTTCTATTTTTCCAGATCGCCCAGCAACCAACGCAGTGGGATATGCGGAGGACGTCATCTTGGTTGGGGGACACCATCAGCTTGAGCCAGTCATTTTCTGAAAGTAGGAAGAAGTTGGTTGGCATTCCAAGCTTCTTCCATGTTAACAGAACAGTGGGGCAGTCTCGGAGGCAGTGAAGTAAAGTTTCGGGGGCATTACTGCAGATGGGGCAGGTACTTGAGGTAGCAATGTGTCTTCTGACCAATTCGGCGTTGGTTAGAATGGCACCATGGAATAGGAGCCAGATGAAAGTTCTATTCTTGAGAGGTAAGGGTAGCTTCCAGATCTTCTTCCAAATCGGATTATGGGTCGACGGGACTTCATTCCGAATCCAGCTGTAAGCCGAGCTAGACGTGAACTCACCAGTGTCTATAAAAGGCCATGCCCAAATGTCTTCACCTCCATTCGCCTTTGGAGGGTTGGTGAATTTGAGGTAGTTTATCGCTTCTTCAGGAAGGAAAGCATTAATAAAACTCCAGTCCCACGTGCCGTCTGGGAGCACCATGGAGCTGACATTTAGGTCTTCCAGGCCATGGGGGATGCTGAGATTCGCCTGCAAGTCTCCCAGGGACTTGCCAAGAATCCAACGATCTGTCCACACGTTGGTGGTGGTGCCCGACACAGGGATTTTGTAGCTAATAGTCTTGACTTTTTGTAGATTGCTTCTGATAAAAGCCCATGCAGATGATCCATGATTTCTACTAATGGATCCATCACGCATATATTTCCCTGTCATAACTCTGACCCAAAGGGCGGAAGGTTGAGTGAGGAATTGCCAGACATTTTTGAGCATGAGGGCATCGTTCTGATCCCTAGCGTTCTTGAGTCCTAGTCCACCACGACTCTTCGACGTTGTAATCTTCTCCCATGCAACCAGTGAGGCTCTGCGTTCGTTGCGACCTCCCGACCAGATGAAAGCTCGCATATGCTTGTCTATATCATCACAGAGAGAAGGTGACAACTTGACAGTCTGCATCGTGTAAGCAGGAATGGATTGCAGAGTGCTCTTAGCTAATGTTATGCGCCCGACAAGGGAAAGACTCTTGGCTGCCCAGCTGGTCATCCTACCTTTGATCGCAGCAGTGATACTAGAGTGTGTTGCCTTGTTTAGCCGGTGGTGCAGAATCGGAACTCCCAGGTACTTGCCAAGATCCTGGGTTTGGGGAATACCAGTAAGCCTGCAGAAGGCACGCCGTTCACTGGGGGTGGTGTTGGGTGTAAAGAAGCACTTTGATTTCTCAGTAGATACAGCTTGGCCAGAGACCCTGCTGAAATCCTTGAGCACACGGATGATGGTAGCGGCTTGCGAAGGAGTAGCTTCCGCCATTAGGAGCAGGTCATCAGCAAACATCACATGCGATAGGGGAACCCCACCTCTAGAGAGGATTATAGGTTTCCAATGTCCACTGCGAACTTCGCTCTGGATCGCTTGGCTCAGGCGCTCCATGCATAGAACAAAGAGATAGGGGCTAATAGGATCACCTTGCCTCACACCTTGGCTGGGTTTAAAAGCTTCAAGCTGTGATCCCTCCCAAAGAATCGCGGTTTGGCCAGTAGATATGATTTGCATTATTATTGAGATTAGCTTGTCCGGTAATCCCAGTTTGATCAGCGTGTCTTGGATGAACGACCAACGCATTTTATCAAAGGCCTTGGATAGGTCCACCTTGACACTGACCCATTTCCTTCCTTTTTTCTTCAGCTTCATCGAATGAATAACCTCTTGCACCAAGAGGACATTGTCACTTATTCGTCTTCCTGGTATGAAGCTTGACTGGTGTTCAGAGATCCAGCCGTTCAAATATGGTTTCAACCTCTCTACCACTATTTTAGAGATCAATTTGAAGCAACAGTTGTTCAGTGATATGGGCCGAAGTTCACTGCATCGTTGGGGTTGAGATGTCTTCGGTATAAGGACCATGAGGGAGTTCGCCAGGTTGGGGTCAATCCAGCCTCTTTCGAAAGTCTCACGCACCTGCAAGATAATGGAAGAGCCCAGCCGTTTCCAGTTGTCTTGAATGAAGCCTGCGTGAATACCGTCTGGTCCTGGCGCTTTGAGCGCGGCCATCTGAAAGGTCACCTCCTTAATCTCCGCTGCGGTTGGTGTGGTTGCCAGAGCGTTGAGGTTGGGGTACGCCCGAAAGTCGCCGTAGTATTCTGGAATTGCCATCAAGTCAGCCTCAGTGGTCGGTGGAGCTGTGAGGAGTGAGCAGAAGTAATCCCTGACATGCACTTTGATGTCTTCAGCGGTAGTAAGCCACCTCCCATCACCATCCCGAATGCAAGAGATTCGGTTATGGGATCTCCGAGCTTTTACGAAAGAGTGAAAAAACTTGTTGTTTCCATCCCCGTGTTGCAGCCAGGATATGTTTGCTTTCTGTTGCCAATCTGCTTCTTCGATACGCAGTATAGCGGCATATTCTTCTTCCAGTGAGATAACCTGGAGATCGTTAGCTAAACTTTGGTGGGTCAAGGATTGTACCTGGCATTTATCGATGCGCTTCAGAATAGAATTTTTTTGTTTATGTTGCTTCTTGAGTCTGGTGGCCTCCCATTTGACGGCTGCAGTTTGGAAGCTCGGGAGGGCCTCCAGGAATGTTAGCGAGTCATTCCAGTGTGGAAGCAGCTCCTTGTGGAAATCGGCATTGAGAGACCAGCTGTGCTTAGAGCGAAAAGAGACCGTCCTCTGCGTTGGGGATGCACTACCTGTGATAAGAATTGGGTTATGATCGCTGTAGAGCCGTGTCAAGACACGAGTCTTCATGCCATTCTCAATGTTCAGCCAGCTAGAGTTGGCGACAACTCTGTCAAGCTTTTCCCGGAGTTGACCACGCTTAAAGGTGTAGAAGTGGCCCGAATGTTTGGTGTCTGCCAGGCCAGTAGCAAGCAACATTGCATGGAATTTGTTACAGGAGCGGTTGTCAAAACCTTTTCCTCCATGTTTCTCTCCGACATCGAGCATGGTGTTGAAATCGCCGACCGCAGCCCATGCCTCCGAGGCCGCAGGAGTCAGGGACTCAAGGCGGTTCCACAACAAATCTCGCTTTTGTGGGTTAGGATTGGCGTATACAAACGTAATTAGCCAGGTGTTGTTAACTTTACAATGGATGAATTGCCTATGACAGAGGAGAATATCCAGATGGCATCGATGATTGTCCCAAAGGACCCAGATACCACCTGAGAATCCCAGCGCCTCAACCCGATGAGATGAGTTGAAACCAATCTTTTTAATCACGTTATCTGCTTTTTTGCCACTGCATCTTGGTTCAATAATCACCAGAATGTGGAGTCGGTACTTGCGTTTCATCTGCTTAATATGATTTATCTTGTCCTTGGAGCAAGCTCCTTGGACGTTCCAGCAGAGGATGTTCGTCATAAAGGAACATCGACGGCTGTCACTAGACCTACGGTTCTAGTGGATCGCAGCGAGCAGCCCCGCTGTTTGGTCCTCTGTGGACATATCATTGATCTGCGATTCCTCATCCTGGAAAGAAAGCGACCTGGTGGCCGGTTGCCTAGAGCAGGCTTCATCTACTAGCTGGGCTAGTTTACCTTTCTTCCGTTCGCGACCTGGGCTAACAGTTTGGTAGACAATGCGTCTGTTCCGGAGGATGATTCCTCCATTGTTGGAGGTAGTGTTACCCCAATCAAAGGTAGCGCTAGGATGTGTGGGTTCTGGACCTATGCTTCCTTGGAAACGAAAGGCAGAGGCGAACTCTATGTCAGAAGTGCGCCCCTCACACGTTTCATCGTTCACTAAAGTCACCACTGAATGGGAGGTGTTCGGGGGTTTGTTTGAGGGCCCGGCCTCATTAGTCTTGGCAACACGTTGTTGGGGAGGGTGGTCAGACTTGGCAGCAGTCTGTTTGGGCGGAGCAGCAGGCTTCTTATGCTGCTTCTTCTTTTTCCTATTGACTACATCTTCCCAACCTTCTTCCTCGTCGTTCTCTAGAGAGTCACGTGGAGTTTCCACGGCCTGCTGCTTATCATCCGGAGCCTTGGCCTCCTTGGTTCGGGAGCCATTCTTTTTGGTATTATTCTGTCTTCTTTCTGGCATTCTAGCATGGATGGCATTGGTATACGTTGGTTGGAACGTCGGAGGATTAGAGGGTTCTACCGGCGGAGTTCCCGCGGGAAACTTTGGGCCATGGGTGCAGACTGATTCCTCATGGCCGAGGCGGCCGCACTTCATGCAGAAGGTGGGTAGGTTCTCATACTCAAGTCTGTACTGCGTGCCATTGAGACAGATAGCTGGAAGAAGAGGGATCCCCGTGTCGACCTCTACGGCAATACGAGCAAACTTGCCTCTATTGCCTTCTTGGGTTGTGTTATCGATCTTGATTGTTCTCCCTATAATGTTGCCAATACTTTCGAGTAGCCTGTTTTGGTACAGATATATGGGCATATCTGCTATCCTCGCCCAGACTACAAGCTTCCTGGGAATCGGGTCGGAGGGCCTAAAGGCAGCGGACCACGACTGAACGGATATGTAATGGTTGAATATCATCCATGGGCCGCCGGCCATGGCGCGGACAAAGTCGCCGTTGTTGGCCAGTTGCAGGATGTAGTAGCCCATGTCTAGATCAATGGCGCGAAACTCATCTGCCAACTGCCACATAGCTGCTATTTTGTTCATCAGGATATTGAACCCTATATTGGTGCCGATGACTTTGATTACCACAGCATATTTCCATGGTTCCAGGAGTTGGGGCAGTTTCTCCGGATTGACAAGGAGCGATGGAACGCTGCTGTTAGGATCCAGACGGATGTCGTCAGCTTGGAGCAGATCAGGCGAGACCTGCGCTAGGGCAGACGGGGCTTTTGTTGTGCGGTTCGTCACTATGTCCTTGTAGGACCTAGCGTTAGGAACAGTGCCGGATTCCTCCATATTGGTATCCTTTGCTTCAGATTGTTCGTTGGATAACGTTTTTTCAAGGTTGGATGACGGCGGGGTGTGATGGTGCGTGAAGGAGCGCCCCGCGCCGCGGCCCCCTCGGCCGCCGCCGCGGCCACCGAACCCTAGCATTCCGTAGTGGTGTTCATTGATGTTATATTAATTATTCTAGGGACATAGATTAGCATGAGAAATATCTTCATATGGACTTACAACTATTGAGACAACACCAATTATATGTAAAATTTAGTAAATGTGAGTTTTTTTCTTACTTAGGTGTCTTCTCTTGGTTTTGTCATATATGGGAAGGGGACTTGTGCTGATCCCAAAAATATTGAGTCAATTTTGCAACTACATCATCGAATGACATCAATAATAGTTTGGAGATTTCTTGGTCAAGTAGGTTATTATTAATGGTTCATCAATAAGTTGAAATCTATATCTTGTATGTTGACCACACTGACAAAAAACGGTGTGCCTTTTATTTGGGATGATGAATGTCAATGTTGTTTTAGTTGTTGAAAGAGAAGTTGACATCAATACATGTTTTGATACTGCTAGAGACATGGAAATGTCATATTATCTTCTGTGAAGCTTTGAATAAATGGTTAGATTTTGTATTGATGCATAATAATAACATGATCTCTCACACTTCAAGAATCTCAAAAGTATGAGGAGAATTTCCCAATGCACAATCTATACTTGGACCAGTTTTTTGGCCTTGAAGGTATGAAGGCACTAACTTTTTGAGTAGAAGTTCCACATATTTATAGATCACTAGTCTCTAAAAAGTACAAATTTTCATAGAAGGATCTGAACAAAAGATAGAGTATATAGCTTGATTTGAACAAGGACTACAACTATATGATATATTATCACCCCAAAAAGGCAAATTTCTTGGGTGATACTTTGAGTATAAAGTTTTCTTTGTATTCTTCTACATACAAAGTGTAGTGGTACTCTTGTTGTGTAACTAAAGGGACACGTTGGTGTCTCTTTATCATATGAATGTTCATATGGATGTAACTATACTAGGAGATTTGTTTCCTGAGTTGTAGATCAAGACAACCATAGCACAATAGATTAAATGTGCACAAAAAGATTGATATTGTTAATATAGAACATTTGATTAGAGTTTATCACTAAGGTGCATGATGGTTTCCATGAGTTTGAGAATGTTACAATTTGTCTCCATGGTAGGATGGTGGATCCTCATATGCGAGGTTTGAGGAATATGATGTTTGATTAAGAACAACCCTCAATGTGTGATATACCTCCAGGAAGTGTATGTGTATCATAATATGAAGGATCTTTATGCTTGGATATAGATGAAGCATGGTGTGGCAAAGTTAGTGGTAAAGTGCCCAATTTTTCAACAAGTGAAGGCATTCATAATAAACCTAAAGGTTTGTTTCAACCGTTACCAATCCCTGAGTGGAAATCGAATCATGTCACCATGGACTTTGTGTTTGGTATTTATATGATAGCCAAGGGATATGTAGTTTATTAATTGGATGGATAAATTATCTTACTTTATACCTATCAAAACAACTTTCACCATTGAGAAGTTGGCACAGAGATACATGTATGAGGTAGTCAATATGCATTGTATACTGGAAACTATAGTTTCATATAGAGGACCTCAGTTCACAAGAAGGTTTTAGGATAATTTTCATGATACTTTGGGGATGCAATTAAAGTTCAACAAAACCTTTCACCCTTAAACATATTGGAATTTAGAGAGAATGATCACAATTTTGGAATATCTTCTGAGAGTTTATGCACTCTAGATCCTTGGTACCTAGCATATCCATATGAATTTGATGGATTTCATGTACAATAATAGTTACCAAATGAGTATACATATGGCACTATATATGTATGGTATTGGTTGTGTATCCCCTCTATGTTAGGATGATACATGTGTATATTAGATTTTGGATCACATGTTAGATCACTAAATGATTTAAAAGATAAATATCAACAGGAAGTAGTTGGAGGTCGTACACGACAAACATAAGTCATATGCTAGTAACTTCAGAAGATTAATGAAAATCTAGATTGGAAACCTTGTCTATATACAAGTTTCACATTGGAAGGGTTTTTATATTTGAAAAGGAGGGTAAGATTGCTCCTAAATTTTGGGACCTTATCGTATCATTGACCGTGTTTGAAAATTGGCCTACATTTTGGGATTTTCCACTGCAGTTGAAAAGATTACACAACATTTTCCATAATTAGATTATGAGGAAGTGTCACGCCTATTACTTAGTAGATGATACATCTAGTGGAAGTCTAGCTTGTATAGGATACCTCTTGTTACGACCCCACCTTCTGATAACCCCCAATTAAGGGAGAGCGAGAGGTCGAAGCCGTACCCATAACTTCCGGATCAATGGTTCGACACTTAACCAAGAACAATTATTAAATTTCAACAATCTATACTGAAAAGCTGTAAGAAAAATAAACTTTTGCATACATTTTTGAAAACTTGGCCATTCAATCTTGTGAACTAATCGAGACCGAAATTGGAAAAATTGGATCTCGAAACTTCTATCCACTTATGGATTCTACTCTAACTAATCCTCCTTGTATTTTACTTCATGTATTTCGCAATATAACGATTTACTATTTGTCCTTTTGGCTTGAACCTAAAACACCGACAAACAAAACGTCGGTCAGCCGAAGCTGGTATGTGGGGGAAACAATAAATTTGCAACTATGATAACAATGTAATTATTCGATTAATCATTTAACAATCAAGATTACGTTTTAAATATAACTCCGTGATCCATGAGTACCCTATCCTCTGTGATATCCCTGCAGTGGACCTGGATACTACCTTCCTTATGGTAGATCCCCATTAAACCCCTCATGGTCCCACCTATAGGTGAACCAGTTTCTAGGGTTGAGTCACATGGCACTACTCGTAAGTCGTCCACTCCTTAACTCATGGCAGGCTAATGGGTCTCATGGCACTACACTTGGTAGCCCAATTTCTAACCCATGATAACCTAGACCTTACTCTAGGTTACCCCTTTTTAGCCTTTACAAGCCATAGAGGTGGACCTGGATCTAGCCAGTTATACATGTATATTCATAGTGATAGTCATAGTCACTCTATTGTTGCATGAAATAAAAGCATCCAACAATTATTTCAAGCCATGAAGGAAACATCTATAAAATCCTCAAAAAACTAGTCAGGATAATCATAAGCATAACCACATACCTGACTTTATGATTTCACAAGCATTAAGCAATTCCAACCAAGAAAGAAATCCAAGCAAGCAATTCAACATAATTCCTGAAAAGAAATATGTACTCTATTTATTACACACTCTATCAAGAATCTACTTTATTGACTTGGATTCACTTTCTAGGGTTTCTAATCTGAATTAAGGTTTCATTAATCTTCATTAGGGTTTCTTAGATCAATTTATCAAACTTTATCCCTTTTAGGTCAACAAACCCTAAAATACTCTTTTCTACTCATATAAACCCTATTTGCTCAAATTATCTATTTTAATAGTCTTTTATACCCAAATTGACTTAGGATCATCATATCTCTATTTATTCATGTGTTTGAACAATTAAAACAATTAAAAGACATATTCACCTAAATTAGGGTTTTCAAGCTCATCAATGCATATTCATGCACAAAACCCTAAATTAAGCCAATTATATAAAAAGATCATCTTTTTAGATCCGATTTTCACTTTTATTAACAACAGGTTAATATTGGCTTGAACTATCCAAAGAACATCATTAAATCCATCTATCATCAAATCTATGGGTTTCTCATTAATTAAATCATTAAAGACGATAACTTTATGTACTTTTCAAATTTCAAGCATATTTATGCACATAATCTATAAATTAAACTAATTACATGCAAAGTTCACCCTTTTCGGTCTTAATGTACCTTTTTACAATTAAAAGGTTAATATCAACTTTAATCACCCATTAAATTCTACTAATTTCATTAATCATCTCAAAGTAGAGTTTCTTAATCTTTAATTCATTAAAGTTGATAACTTACACTACTTTTTGAATATCATGTAAAATTAGGCTTCAAACATAATTTCTTTGTATTCCTCTCATTCTGAGGATCAATTTTCATATAAGATTTGTCTCAATGCGACTTTCCTAGAATTAGTTATGATTTTTGCAAATAAAACATAAAGTGACCAATAGGGAGGTGCCACGTAGGCAACAAACTCCCATGCACGTACCTCACACGCGCCCAAACTTCATTTATAACGAATTGACAATTTTGACCCTGCGTAAGTAATGTCTCTTATAGCCCGTGAAGGGGTATAACGGTCAAAAGCCCCTCCGACCTTCTTCTTCCTCACGTAGCTTGGCTGTGATGCACTCGTTGCCGATCTGTAGATGTCCGCGAATCACCTCCACCACCACGAGACTCGGAACTCAACGTCAACTGTCCCCCTAGCTCCACCGCCTCCTTGCACACCTGGGCGCCGCATGATCACAGTCGAAGATGCTGTTAGCATGCTCCTCTGGCCAAGTTTCTGTGGTCATCACTACAGCTTGACGGTTGCTTTTGAGCGCACCCTAGGGTACGACCTCGATGGCTGTGCTTCACCTCAGCTCCGGGGCACTCCTGGGTTTCATCGAAACCATGCATTGGCCCTTTCCAACCTCTTGCCCGTGCTACTTCTTATATCTAGGGTTTAAGGGAAAAAACAAGGAAGAAGAAGAAGAAGGAAAGAAAAGACTTCTCGGGATTATCTTTAACTCAGACCAAACACTCTACGCCTTATATAGGGGTGAGTACGAAGCCCTAAGGCATGCCTCCTTGAGAACTCAAGTCCTATTCTTGAAAGGAAACATACCTTCCTTGGTTGTGAAGCAACCATCTCTCTCTTTCATTATCTCCTTGATAATTATGAATATTTATAAATTCAAAAACCTTTTCCCTTATTCTCTTTATTCTTTCTTTTTAATTCTTTGGCACGAAATTCTATTTTCATTTAATAGAAAATCACTTCCTTTTTCACAATGCCACCAAAATCATTAATAATGTATCATATTATCTTCCTATTTGTCATTATTGTTATTTTCTCTTTCTCTTTCTTCATTGGGGCTCCTTGGACCCCAAGAAACTTAAAAATTCGAAATTCCTTCATAAGGATACCTATTATCCTTCTAGATGCATCAAAACTCATTATTTCACATTATCTTGTTTATTTCTTATTAAAATAACTCTTTTTGAGGTTTTCTCTTTATTTCTCTTTTATTTTCCTCATTGGTATTCCTTTTATCATTAGGAATCCTTGGGATACGAAATTCCACCAAGGATAACCCAATTATACCTTTTTCCACTTATTTCCAACATTTTAACATTATTTTCAATTTCTTTCTTACTAAAGAAATACTTAATTAATCTTTTCTTTTCTTATTGCTTTATTTTTGCAACTTTCGACTCCCTGGGAACCCAAGGAACCCAAGAGGCACGAAATCCTCTTTGGATGTGCCTTCTAGAGGTTTCCACATCTCATTCTTTTCTCAAATATTCAATTATTCATTCACTAATTGAATTTTCTTGTTATTTGGGACCAATAGCCAATAAAGCCCACAACACAAACGTCAAGGCTATTTTAAACAAAATCCATGTATTCAAAACAATTTATATCATTATTTTTCCAAATATCTTTAATATGAGAAATTACATTTCTCACCAAAAGAACCCAAAATCAGGGTTGTAACATTCCACATCTCATTCTTTTCTCAAATATTCAATTATTCATTCACTAATTGAATTTTCTTGTTATTTGGGCCCAATAGCCAATAAAGCCCACAACATAAACATCAAGGCTATTGTAAACAAAATCCATGTATTCAAAACAATTTATATCATTATTTTTCCAAATATCTTTAATATGAGAAATTACATTTCTCACCAAAAGAACCCAAAATCAGGGTTGTAACACCTCTTATGTTTAAGGGCCCATTCTAATCTTGGACAAATGGGTGTAGAAGTTTAGGAAGAAAGACATCATCCTAGTGAAAGTTGTGTGGCATCATTGTGGAGTTGATTAGACCACATGGGAGCTGACAAAGGAGATGTGTAAGAAGTGCATGCCTTTGCTTTTAGATTTGGGGTTAAAATTATATTAGGAGGGAAGGGATGTAAGACCCCATATCTATCTTAACCCCAATCTCATTTTTGTTGTCCTAATTAACAATTTGTTTGAACTTATATTTATTTACTTCAAATAATATCCCTACCATATGAATATAAATCATTTATATTCTACTCTAACCTTTTACTTGTATGAATGTATTTTATATTAGAATTTTGAGATTTGGTGGTTTGGTGGAATGTATTTGGACCTAATTTGTGGGTTTGGGTCGAGTTTGATGGAGGTAGTTGCCCATGTTGGTGGACCCCTTAGAATTAGTTTTTTTGTGATTTTGGTCAAGTTCATGGTGTACTCAGTGGGAGTTGGTTGTGAGTTCCTGAGTCCAGGTGTCTGAGTTTTTGGGGGCTTTTGAAGATTTCTTGCCAAATTGATTGACTTCCCTTGAACTTGATCAAATTTGCCTTGGATTGCAAAACAAGTTTGCCGCATCAAGCTCCATTTCCTGATAACTATCTTGGCCTTTCCTGGTCCCTAGTGCCAGATGCAAACATGCCAGTATCCATTTTATCCAGCACATGAGCGAATGGGCATTATTTGAAGATGGTATGTACTTTTTACTCCCTTTAGCTAAAACTTAGGAAAACATTGTTGTCATTTATAACAATTATATTCAAATTATATTGGTTGATATTTAAGCATTATCTTTTCTAATTATATTACGGTAGCTAGAATTATCCAATTTATATGAAATTTGCCACATATACTAAATTTAGATTTTGTTGTTAATTGCTAGTCTTGAGGTCACATTTGGGATTAGTTAACATATTAGATTTTATTGATATTATTATCATAAATGTTACCCTGATCGATGTCAAATGCTAATATTTCACAATTAGTTTTATTATAGACTTGTACTATGAAGACATGCTCTCCTTACTACTTATTTCCAACTATCTCAATATTTACTCAAAAACCCTTTTTAAATCATTCAAAAGCCATCAAAATCTAATAGATATAAACTATATCCCTATTAGTATGTATTATTTCATTTTTATGTCCATTAAGGCAATCCCAACACTAAAACTCAACTAAATATATTCGATTTCATTTTATGAATTATTAGACCTATTACTTGTATAAAATGTACAACCAAGGGTCGTGACATATTAATATATTTATTTTAAAATATTGGTAACTATTTTGAATGGATAGATATATAACATGATATGTATTACAATATCAGACTCCTGATGAGATCTTACACTTTATTAACTTAGTTGTATAAAATGTTTACTTTTAGTGAAATAGGGTTTATTATGCAATAATTATCAATTTTGTTCGTCCATTAATATTATGTATATAAGTAATAATCCTATTGTCTCTTATAGTCATCTTATTGCAATCAAGGGTGTGCAATGATGGAGAATATAACCTATAATACTCAATATATAATCCTAATATGTGTTATACTTCACACAAGGATGATAAGGTCATCCATACATAAAATTGGATATCAATCAACCTAAATCCCTTACAAGTGTAAATTAGGGCTAGGTTTTTCCTCTGGTAGCTTATTATAAACTCACTAGGGGTTGCACCACTTTTTTTTTTGGACTTGGGTGTTCTCATGAACCGTCCAAAGTCATACCATTCATGGAATTAGGTTTCTAGGATTAGGATTATATGTTCTAGTATGTTACAAAAATCCACTCCTTCAAAATGATTTTTTCGTCAAAATCAAGCTATCAAGACATCTAATAACCAACTACTTCCCACCCCTCATAAAGGGTTAACCTATCAAGTCAAACTAAACAACTCAAAGGTGTAAAGGGTTGTGAATCAGACTTCTCCTAAGACCTCATCTCAGATATAAGGGTTTATGAATTGTTTTAACTATCCCTATTGTTATTTTGTACATAGTTGCCACATTATCGCATACTTTGTCAAGTGGTGACTTGGTTCAAGAAAACTTTAACAAAATATATAATTTTTTCATTGTATATATGATTACTAGAAAATAACATTTAAGATGAAAAGTATACATTATAAAATAAGAAGATGGATCCAAAATCATACCAGTCACAAAGTGCATTTCATATTTGATAGATTTATCGTACTTCTCAATATTATAATGTAAAATATCAACATAGAAAAAGTCCTTATAGTCACTTAACTTACATTCTACAGTATGAGAACATGGTATCATGTGAGGGTTAACTACCCAAGATCCCCATTGGAACATCATTGGATTCAATTCTTTCATCCTAACATAGACAACAAGTGTAAATTCTAGGGTATACAAATCATCTAGAGAGTTCATGCATTGAGTTTTATTTGCTTTCCACATGCTATTTTTTCATGTATTTCATGCATTCTTATTCATTTTCATATTATTTGTGCATCATTTATTATTATTAGTATGTGAATGTTATTGCATCAAATAATAAGTATTTTCACCAAATTTTATCAAATTGTCATATTTTTTTGAAACTTATTTTAGTTTTTCTATATTTTAGGTAATTTGAGCACTTACGAGGAAGCTCGGTGCCACCCACATCTAGACAGTAATACTCACTTAATGCGAAAATCCAACAGGGGAGTTAAACAAATCTCGATGCTACTAAGATACCACTCGGTGCTACTGAGATAGGGTCTGATGCCACCAAAATGCTAATTCAGTGGAACTGACTTACGGTCCAAAGAGCCTCAGTAACCTGAATTTATCAACACGATGCTATCGACACCCAAGTCGGTAGTACCGACACTCATAAGAATAAGAAGTCAGAACGTGCAAAACGGCAACTCGGTGCTACCGACCAACCTGTCTGTAGTATCGATACTCAGTGAGAGGTTCGAGTCAGTCAAAAACTCAGTGTGGTACTGACTTTACATGATCAATGCAGATTGAAGATCAATCCAGATCCGACGGTTGGGACATAAAGATGGCTAGAGCCTCACAAATGGCCTAAGTGGAGTTTGTCCAGACTTTGGAGTCACATTCTATTATATTGCAACCATGCAAGGAGCCTTGAGAGAAGGAGACGAAGGAGACAATCGTGTTCTAGATGATTTAGGCACCTTTAGAGAGAAAAAAATGTAGCCAAAATGTTGCAGATTGAGATGTTTGCTAGATGAGATCTTCCAGACCCATTTCTCTAGGGGTTTACATTAATATCTTACCTTTATCATATTTTCTCTTTTCTCCTCCATGTATGAGACAATAAAAATCATGTGGACCTAATCCCCTTATTTCTTAGGACTCGGGAGTAGCATGATATTGCATTGTAATTGACTTTTATGATTTGATACATTTATTTCTTTTAATTCTGGGCATAAATCTATGATTGCTCAACAGATGACTATGCTTGATCTTCATAGTCAATTATTCAGACCATTAATTGCTTTGTGAGAGGGATTAAGGGTTGGAAAGGTTATAGATTACATAGCTTATATCGTGCCAAAGGAGAGGGATTACGACTGTGAAGGGTATAGCCCAGAGGTATCATTAATGTGCCTATATAATTCCTCAATCACAATCGGAAGTGGGATTTGTCTTAGTATAGGTAGTGTGTTACATTGCGGGAGCGGGTAATACTTTCTACAAGTCCTTAGTCCATGGTGAAGAATAGATGCTTGTTGATGAAATGGAGTTAAATACAATGTATGCCATGGTGAAGCTGTAATCCTAAGGAATACAACAATTTGATATCACAATCCACTTAAGTTAGTTTTCCACTAAAGTTAGTTTTCAATTCTTGCAATTAGATACAATCAAACAACCAATCACCTTTTCCTTAGGTGTGGACGATTAGGTTATAGTTACTTGTAGTCTCTGGAGTATGTTTCCCTGAGTTCAGTTTTTGAGCCTCATAGGCCTCTACCACTCGACACGTACACTTGAATTTTGCACACATCATTTAGGCATATCAAGATTTATACTATGCTCATAAGGCACTTATGGAGAATAAAACTGATATAGTCAGATGAAATTGACTACCTTCATTGTGGTACCATATCTGTAGTGAATGGGATTATAGAGGGGAATCACTTATTAGTCAATCTAATAGATAAGATGTACCTCATGCAAACATCATGCCATTTTTTTGAAAGGGATGAATACTCTAATGTTTCAAATTTAGTAGTATTCAAACACCAAAATTATAGTAATAGAATGAAAATATGTAACTACTACAGTTTCACAAGTTCACAAGGCTCAACATCCACATGAGTGGATAAATAAAGGAAATTACATAACAAAATTGTCCTTGATTGGACACATAGGGAAATCATGCCATCTCAACTCTATCTCTCAAAGTAAAACTACTCTTATGTATGTCATGTGCAACATATAAAACTATTCCAAAGGTATCTTCACCTAAGGGATTGAGAAAAAAACACAAAAAATTAGAATTAGTGGAAAATGTCAACAAAATTGGGTATGTGCATGTGAATAGTATATTCATCGTAATAAAGAAAAAATGGACGATAACAAGATAACATGGCTGTCATCAAAGAAAGAGCTCATTACTATACAAATATATGTACAAAGAAACTCTTCAATTATATGATATTCAATGAAATAAGAGATTGACCCTAAGATGATTGCATCTAATAGATATGGAGAATGGTAATTCAAAGCAATATGTCGATATTAGTGTAGGGACCTCTATTCCAATCAAGCATAAAAGTTAACCATTAGGGAGAAACCCTAAAACTAAACCCAGATTAAGAATTAAAATACCAGATTGTCAATAAGGACAATCAAAATCATATTTAATAAACACATGCATATTTTCCCTTCTTATAAAGACCTCATAAACAATTTCTACATCAAAGACCCACAAAGTTAGTTATCACTAATCCCATTCTTCTTCACAAAAACTATACTTTACATAATTCAATTTATATCGATTACATGCACATTAAAGAAACAATTGTTAACATACAACCCATCCTAAATAGTGATACTACATGGACTATCCAGAATAAATTATTATGTTTACATAACATTTGTCACAACATCTCTGATGGATGCGTTATACCTAAAAACATATGAAGCAACCTCATGAGACTCATATATGAGTGGAAATTTCCCACTCATCCAAGTAATTAATTAGTTATATTGAACTAAAAAGAAACTTGTAGACATTAATAAGTCTAAGTAATAATTCTAGAATTTACCACATGCATTGTATGACAATATTTTAGCTAATCAGAGAAAAATCCATTTAGTCAAGTTCTAACTTCTTAACCATTATTGAGAGAATATTTATAAATAGATCAGAAAATACTACTTATTATCTAACTACATTCTTATTATGGGAGTAACAAAGCCATCATTTATACATATCCAATATTAATAACACATTTGTATGACACCACACTAGCTGGACTAGGAACAAATCCTATATTCCCAAAGTTGAATCACACTTAAACATTCTACCAAACTTGACTATTCAATGACAAATAAAGCAAATCATAATAAGAGCATATAATAATTCTAGCATAAATTAGATATCAAAATTTTGAGATCATATTCCATACTATATGGATTAGAATAAGGCAACAATATATATTTTTTGAAGAATCATTAATTTGAACAATAAGAAACATATTCAACAAAAATAGGTTTATATGTGCACATGAACTCTCTCTCTAGGGTTTCCGTAGCTCTCCCTTCTCTCTACCCTTCCGGAAGTGACCGCTGTGGGGAGGGAGTGCCTCCTCGGTGCTTTCCTCCCCCTGGCCCCCAAATGCCTTGGGTGGTGTGCTGTGTGAAGATCGCGGCAGATCTCTGGAGCTAGGGGGCTGATCGAGTCGCTGGCGTCTCCTCGGCGGTCTGGGTTGGTAGGACGATGCAACACACCGCGAGTGTGGTCAGTTCTGGGCAAAGCCTCGACGATCTTGACTTTGTCGACGCCACCCTGTTCAAGTGTGATGGATGGCGAGCGACCGATCTATCCCAGACCTGAGGGCTCTGCGTGCTGCTTCATCGCACTGAGGAAAGGAAGGGGCGTCCTCCCCTTACTTCTCTAGCACCTCCTTACCCCTCCCCATGTGAATCTGGCTTGTCTAGGATGACGTCCAGCCACGATGTCCTCTGGCTCCCGCCTTGGCGTTCATAGCTGGCTTCCTCAATGGGTAACTCACGACGTGCGTGCTTCGGCTTGGCGGCGGTGATGAGTCATCTTTGACTCCACCTTGCCTTGCCCATCCAGCGGTGGGACGGCTTGGGCGAGCTTGTTTGGGGCTTTGGCGGTGGTCGTCGCAATCGCAGGAAGACAAGTGTATCCTTCCTGCCACGTTGATGGTGCTTCCCCATTTTCTAGCGTTGCTGTTCTTCCACGGGCGGCCTCCATCTCAGGGATTCTGTTTGCCCTCAAGGTGTTCGATAAGATTCTCTGTGTGTCTGCAGAATCATGTGGGTTTCGGATGGGGGGTTTGCTCCCTCTCTTCTTTTTAGTCCTGCTGCGTGCTCTAAGCATTCTATGGAATGCTTCTATAATCAGAAGTGATCGGAGCCTGCACGTTTGTGTGGGTTGGTGCTGGGTTAATGTCTTGGCCTAGAAGGGGATATATCCCCATAGATGTGGAAGATTGGTTGTCGCCCTCTCCGTCCTGTTCCCGATCTGATAGGCATCTGATGTTTAGGTTCTGGTTCTGCTGTCTGAGAACTGGTTGCTGCTTCCTGGTTCGTGTTTCCACTACTTTTGTGGGTGTGGATATTGTTGTGTGAAGGATGGGTCAGGTTGTTTGCACCCTGGCATTCGATGTAGCTGATACCAAGTTCAAAGCTCTGTGTGCGTCTGATGGGTTTACAGGTTGATGTTACCAACATTTTTTTGCGTATGCAGTTGATGAAAGATGGTTCTCTACTTGGTACCCCTTCAATAAGTCTGAGTACAAGCCCGGTAGATTTTCTTCATCCTCTTTGATGTATCTATTCTCTTTGTGGGTGGGCTTTATTATATGTACAGCTCTTCATCATATTAGGGTGTGAGTTTTTCTATGTGGCTTGTATGATTGCTTGCTGGTGTGATGGTCTAGGTTTGAGTCCTTGTCTTTCTGTTTGGGTCTTCTGTGCAAGACCGTTAGTTGTCCTTTGGTGTTTTTTTTGGTAATCCTCTTATAGGATTAGGGGGTGCTATGTTTTGTACCTAAAGTTTTGGTATTTTACAATAGTAACATGAGTTTTTTGCCGACCAAAAAAAACAGGTTTATTAATTAGTAGTAAAAGGAATGTCATAAACATTCATTTCATGTTCTAACGGCTTGTCATCTTTTATTCATTTTTCCTAAAACTACTTGGCTCATGCCTGACCAAGCAGAAGTGGCCACACATGATTCTCATGTCAAAGACTCACCATCATTATAGGGTTTATCCAGACACCATATGATAGATACAACACACCCTGGTCCACCGTATAGTTTCCTAAAGAGGCTCAGGTCCTCATCTCAAGTGCACGAGACAGGAACAAATAGAACTACTCATGTTTCACAATTTATATTTCATTAGAGTTTATTCCTTATGAAGATATATTTTCACATCATAGATTATAGGGTCAGAATCACGTCATGTGACTCACTCCTAAATCATGGTGGTTTAACCTTTAAGATCTCGTTCCATACTCTAGAAGTTCTTTTCCATAATCCTTCTATTACTACAAGGAGATCCATTTCATTTCCCTAAGTATGGACCTTGGGTGAAACTCATAGTGTTCATAGCACCTAACTAGATGCATTCATCATTTCACTTGTTACTTAATCCTCTTACTCATCTTAGAGAGAGTTCAATTCATCATGTAACATACCAGATCTTGGACCCTACCCTAGAACTGTGACCTTTTGGGTTTGACCAAACAAGGTTGAGGATAGAGTGATCCTAATAATATAATGCATAAATAATGTAATCTAACATGTCATATAATTCATATGGAAAAGAACTTAATTGGATGCATAATGATGTTAATGAGCCTCTAATGGGCCAGATGACAAAACCCATGTAAGAAATTCTTAAAAGTGGAAATAAACTCCAAATTCGTATTCTATACACAAAAATAAGTTTACATGTCAATTTTCATTTAATTTAGACCACCTCAAAATAATATGGTAAGTTAGGAGAGAGAAATTGCCTAAAAGGTGTAATTAATAAATAAATATAATAAATGACTCCAAAAGAGGAAAATAATCTTAGATTCATGATCTACATAATAAATGTAGCCTTTGGGTAAAATTTTATCCAATTTGGAGAAAGTTTGCTTGAAAGGTAAAATCAGGAGAGAGAAAGTGTGTAGAACCTTCAAAATATTAATAAAAGCTCAAACAACTCCAATATGTAAAATTGATGGAAAATTCATAATCAACATGTTAACTATGACTTGTGGATGAAGTTTCACCTAATTTGGATAATTCTAATATCATTAATGAAGGAGGAAAGAGAAAACACGAGTTGATTTAGTTAACCCATTAAAAGTTTCCAAAAGGCAAAACTAAGTGCAAAATCGGAATCTAGATGCCTAATTTAACCTATGAACAAAATTTGGCTTACTTTGAATAATGTTTGAACCCCCAAATCAAGAGAGAGAAAAAGGAAATAATGCATTCACACTTTATTAATATCATATTCAAAATTAATATTTTGTCACACTGGTTTTCCTGTTATTCCAGAATTCGGATTCTTTTGTGACTGTCAGATCTGGATCCAAGGGTAGCGAGATTATCTCCTACCTTGGATCAGACTCCCTATTTTCGCTTACAGTAAAGGCAATTTTTCCACCGCGCATATCTTCCCCGATTCACGATGGTTTTTGGAGATTCTTTCTCCAATGGATTCCTCTCGCAATTCCACACAACCTGATCCCTAACATCACCCCTCTCGTGGACTATATAAGTAACCCCCAATTCCCCTCTCCCCATCATTTTTCACAGATGGCTTTACACCCTTCCTCCTTCGTGAGTATCTGTTCAGAAAGGATCCTTGACCTTTCTCCTCTTCTCCTCTATCCTCAATTGGACCAGGGAGCGCAAGGTGTAGTCGGGCCTACTCAGTTTCTCCTCCGGAGACCCCGGAGACGCCCCGTCCAACTCTGCCACCTTCGATTCAATTAGTTCTCCGGTGAGCATCCTTGGACTTCCCTCTGCCTTTTCCTTCTTGCACTTTCGCCCACGGATTTCTCTACCTCTCGGTCGACAAGAATGGTCTAAGTTGGGTTTTTTTGCCTCTTCCGGTGAGCTTCCTACCTGTTTTCTCCATGCGGTTGTTCTTGGTCTGGCTTGCATAGCTTCGGTGGACTCCTTTATTTGTTTTCGTAGATTCTTCACTGGTGTTTCATGGTTCTTTTGGATCATTGCAGATGGTCGATGTGTTGTGATGGTGTTCTGCTCATAGCAGGACCTTTCATGGTGTTTTTCTTGTGGAACGACGGATTTTCTTGGCTCCCCACCTTTGTGGTGCTTTTTCGAAGTCCCTATTTTGGAGAGCATGACTTCTCAAGCGCTCCTGCTCTCTGTGGCTTCGTGCCTGGAGTTTCGCAGCGCCATGGCGCGAGGCTGCGGGTGGCCAAGATGGCCAGTTGTGATCTCCCTTTCTTACCCTCGTTCTTTTCTATTCCGTTTTGTTTTACGACTAAGGGTATTATCGTCTTTTCACCTCTTCTCTCTTGTTTTGGATTGAGTCAAATGAGACCTTGACCTGCTGACTTGGCCGAAGTTCATTGGTCCAAGTCGTGTGGTCCCGACCTGCTTTTCACGGATTTTCTCACCTACATGGCTCTATCTGATTATCTGATTGGCTGATTTTCGAAAATCATAACTAATTATCTATAAGTCAAAAAAATATAATAAAATATGTTTTGGAATCTTAATAACTTAATCTATAACGTGGCGTAGTTTTGGTTACCTAATTCACACATTAATAAAAAGGTGGTTTTTAGGGTTTTGAATAATTGATGGAAACCTAACCCTAATTCCACATATGTGCTTAAGAGGTTCTTTGGATGCCTAGGCTTGGACTTAGATGTGACTTTGGACTTTGAACTCTGAAGTTGAGGTATGTTTGCATCTCCAATTATTCTTTTGAGAAATTAGCCTATGTTTTTCCTTTATCTTAGTCCTATGGACATTAGCCTACACATTGTCTTGTTCTTTTGAAATCATGCTTCATGTGAAGTATCTTATTTTGTTATTGATCTTGTGATCATGGATATTCTCTTGGAATCTTATCTTGTTTCCTTGGTGCAATTTGGACTTTTGATATTTTATGCCCACTATGATGTGGATTTTTACTTGTTGATATGTTCCCACTTGGAAGTGGATGTTTATATTTATGTGTTATCCATTGTGTGATGGAAACCTTGTTCTAATCTGACTATACTTTTCTACTTGCCTCTATATTAAACATGCTATGTGATTCAGTTGCACTAGAATAGTCTAAATTGTGTTGGTTTTGTTTATAGCAGATGTGATATTTCCTACTCTTTTTGGGACGGCAAGGAACCTCGTACCCAGGGCAAGATGTGTGTCTTGACCCATTTTATATATATTTGGGAGTTTGGCGGTGAGTCATTCTCTATCAGGTTTGCAAGGATGTGAAGCCTTAGTCGCCAATTGTGTTTATATTGTTCTAGGGCTATGTTTATCTCACATGCATGCAGGATATTGATTGTGGGGTGTGTGCCCTACTTGTGCTTTATTTCCCACCATGGTAGTGGATTTATTTATGGCACAATCCTTTTTACGTTGATTTATGGCAAGTATCTCCTTTAATGTGATTCTTTCTCTTGATACCCATTTGGGTGGTACTTATCTCTTGTATCGGAAGTCTTTTATTTTGATGTCCATTATCCTTTATAAATTGCTCAATTTTATTTTTAGTATGCACATACCATCCTTTGTTGATGTTTCCTATTGTTTCTCTTTTGCTGGGGTATGCTTCCAACCCTAGGTGGAGGACTTGGATGACTTGGCATGTTGACCTGGACTTAGTTTGTGATGATGAAGGTTGGAGACAATCTTGAGGTGGTTTAGATTTCCTCTACATGGATCCTTATGATGTAAGTTTGTAACCCTTTGTTTTAAATTGAATATAGTCAAAGTTTTATTCTGCTGCTATACTTTGGTCTTTTGTTACCATTATATGAAGATTTGAAAATTTTACACCCATTCCATCATACTTTCTGAGTGTGTTTGGATTGGAGGTTTTATTGTTCAAATTTTTAGTAAGGAGGTGATTTCACTTCTTTACACATCATTTGTCCTTTGTGTGTAATATTGATTAACTAAAATTACAGAATTGGTTTAGGGATAATAGGAAAGAAAATAATATACCAAGAATCACAACAATTTATGATTTACGACATACAAGTATCTTTCCCATTTTCACACCATTTCACATGATTCATCATCAGTGGGCCATCAGACTCATATGTAATCTCATTCTCATGTATTTACCCTAAATAGGGTATCTAAAAAGTATATCATTATAAGACATTTTACTCTGTTACATTTCCCATCATTTCATTCCATCTCACACTTTTCAGTATATACATTCATGTCATATTAGTACTCGCAATAAGATCAATATATAAGCATATTTTAGTATTCATTGTTCTCAAATCATGTGTATCATACAACACATGGTCTATCACATCTAGATTCACTTATACATAGATTAATCTCACATTTTAACATCCATAGAACATAATAAAAATTTCATATCACATCATTATCAATTCTATTGTAACAATGATCTCATTTTATTTGGTTATGTCAAGTTATATTAAATCACTTACATTAATTAATCCTTCATTCTTCATTACTATTACTTCACTCATTGGATTCGGGTTAGGGTTTGGTTCTTAGATCAACTAAAATAATGACTTGATTTCCCTTCATTTTAGATTCATTATTCTTAACTTTTTTATTTCATATCATCACCATTATTGGAGTACATCGTTCTTAATTCATTTGGTTTGTGATGCTTCTCTCACATTATAATCCTTTGTAGTCTGACTTAAGTGTATTGTTTCGATGTATATCAACTCAAACAGATTTTGCATAATACATTATGGACTTCTTCATACTAAATTCATTATATTTCATCCTTTAGTTATCATCACAATTTAGTCCACCCTTGCCCATTTTATTTCTTGAATGTAAATGCATGCACCATGTCAATTAACTCCCAATGGAATTTTGGTGATTAAAAACAATCCCCCAATTCCTTACAAGAATACACAATTTAGGAAGTAAATAAAATTTGGGTTACTTCTCCTCACCCCTTAATCTCAATCATCATCACAAATTGTTATTATGTGACATGCACAAAAGAATTGCATTCATGTGGGGTTTACTCATTTTTTCTTAAATTATATTAGAATAGTTACATTAGGCTTATATCATCTTAATAACACTCATCACATTCAATCAAAGTAATAGTACCTTAATTTGAGCATCTTTTCACATTTACATGATTTTATACAAGTCAAGGCTTTGTCTCTCATTGTCATCCCAATAGTGAATTGTTAGGGATTTGCAAGAAGTTTACTTAGTTCAATCATCATAGGCACCTGATCATTCACTAACTTCATCACATTGTATAGGGGTTCGTTAAGGCTATTCACGACACATGTAAATGTAGTTTCCATTTCCATCCATAAATTTCAAGTATACATGGTTGCATTGGTGTTTTGAGTTGACCCCTCGACATCTAGGGATATCTCTACTTAAAATCTTAGATTGATCCTTGTACACAACCATGTCTAACTTCACCAAAAATTCATTAATAAGGTTAGGCAACTCATGTTAATTGAGTCCAAACAATATTCCATACATGTGCATTCAATTTCCAAGCATATTATTCATTACATTGATTTGTGGCATCATAAATCATGGTAGATCTTTTGAGATAAATTGCTTCAATAGAATTTTCATTTACAGAGTAGTGTCAAAACAAATAAATTTGTTAATAATGAATCTAAATAAACACCATTCGATTGACATGAATTTTCCAAATTATTACCCAACTTCACCGAAAATACAAGCAATGTATTCATTAAACTTTAGTTTGATAGATTTGAGATTTCAACATGTTTAAATATCCAAATAAGGATCTAACCACTCACCTCAGGTGTCAAACACCTAAAAATGTATCCTTAGAACTGATCTCCTTATTCCAAATCAAATTTTGAGAAATATGTCATTTTCTTCCTCTATCCAACTTAGAAACCCTAGAAACAGAGTTCACAAAAAAGAAGATAAAAAAGGGTGATTTGATATATTTTCAATTGAAGTTGAAGGAGGGACTAATTTCATACATATAAGAGAATATTGATCAAGAAATGTTATCTATATTTGATAACTTACATGATTTTGCAAGAATTTGGAAGCTAAAACTCCAAATCAACACTTCTGACTCTTTCTTCCTCAAAACCATTCTCATCTCTCTCTCTCTCTCTAAAATTTCATTTTTCTCTGGTATGAATAAAGAATTATGGAAGCTACTAGGGTATTGGGTTAATGAGAAAGATCAATTGAGGTGCTTCAAATAATTACAAACAAGTCCAAAACCCATTTTCAATATTTTTAATTATTTATTTAGAATGGTTGGTTAGCCAAGTTGTTCATGAATAAGAAACTCAGTTGACACATCACTCTGTGACCGCTCACATATCATCCCAAAATTATGAAAATTAGATATGCTCTATGAAATAGAGTTACCAGTCGATGGCCAAAATTTCATCTCACTTGGAAGTAAGAATAAATAAAAATTAAATACCACGTTGTTGTAATGAAGTATGTATAGCATGGTACTTAGTGTGTCCAAGGGAAACTCAATCAACCAACATGTTCAGTAAGCATCCAAAAGTCTGAAATTTTGCATGAAAGCTTATATTTGATTTACAATTGACACCCAAATTTAGAAGTAATCTAAATTACATATCAGATACTAAAAATCATTTATTGTACTATAATTACAACATTCTTGATTCATATACTATCAAAACCCAAAAATTGGTCAAGTATAATTTTCACTTTCCAACCTTAAATACTCAAAACTAAAACATATTTGTAATGCATCATATTGTTTAAAATTTCATAATAAATATACCACCATTAATCAAGTTTAATTAGGGATCAAACTATTAAAGCATGCATGTAAACCTTTATTAGAGGGATAAGTTGAAACTAGATCATTGCAATTAGGTCAAGAGAGAGGGAATATACATTAATTTCCCAAATTGATTCAAAAGATAGAGAAACAAATGATAGCTATGACCTAACATGTCCACAGACAAATCATAGTTCCAAAACAGCATCTCAAATCCAATATAAGCTTTAACCAAAAATATGTCTTTGGAACTATGCCAATGTAATATTATAAATAAAAAGACCACAGACAAATCATAGTTGTAGATCTGGCCAATATTCAAAGCAGTTGTGGTGCCCTTCAAGAGGAAAGACAAGGGTGGTAAAGAAATTTAGTTTACCACTTGACAAAATTATATGATTGGCATTCAAGAGGGATAAAGTAGTTCAACAATGGAATCGATAATCTAGTACCTTGTTCCAATCAAGATTAGACAAGGATCAAAGGTGCCAATTACTCAAGATCTAGAAATGAAAAATATACTAGGGTTATTTGACGTTACTTATCTTGGAAAACAATCCTAGGTTCTTTGGGCGATACTACCATTTTCCCCTTACCAACTAGAATGTTTCATAACCATCTTTGGTTGTTATAATGTCTCACCATGAAGTCATGAATTTCATTCACATCAGTGTAGTCATTATCTTTTTGTACATGTAGTCACATATGATATACCAATCATTACTAATGTTCATAATATCTATTGTTCATATATTCATATGTACATGATCCTTTGGTTAAAGTGTCCATATTAGGTGTTTTTTTTTCTAAATCACATAGTGCATAATATATTATAGTTCCAATCTCAAGTATTTATATTCATATATATCCTACATTTTTGTTCAAAAACCTAAGCTACAACCATATATACTTGTCTTGCAAAATGTGTATTGGTATATTTGGTCATACCCTGTGAATAATTATAGATAGTATGTAATGCTATTGGTTCATTGTTCACTTCTCTCATCATTCCCATGTTCATAACTCATTATCCTTATTTCTAATTATTTTTCCTTTAATTGTGTGGTTACTCATTTTACATGAGTCAATAGGATGCAACTATTCATTTGAGATATAAGAATATTGTGTAAGGCAATGGATTACTCAATTGCGGTCTCTTCTTGCTTTCCATTAGTTTTAACGATCCATTTACGTTAACCAACTTATGGACATTTGTGTTTATCATGCCATTATGAATCATTTTAGGGTGGACCTAGGTCCCAATATACATAGTTGAGTGATTTTTTAATTCTTATGTTTGATAACTATAGTTGGTCATGATAGCATGACTAGGTATACTATATTATTTATTCATTTTACATTGCCAAACTATATTGCAATCAAGGAAATGACTAAAGGATAGGATATTTTGTACCTCTTGATGAAGTAGGAGGAATTGGTCTTGGCACTTGTTCCCCTGGTCGAGCAAAAAGAAAGTCAATGTTGCACCATCATCCAGAGGCTTAGGTTGCACTGAGTTCAACATCATCGACAGTTGTGGATTGGTAACAAGATTCGAGAAAACGGATCTTCTGTATTATATAGGCCAAGAACCAGGGGAAGGAAAGAAAAGAATTTTTTAGTGTTGTTGTGACAACTCATCATGCTAAACGAGATTACTTAAAACAAAAGACATGATCGATCACTAATTAATCACATCCCTAAAAGTGAGAAAAATTAAAACTAATTTATTTCCACCAACATAATCAAGAACATTTACATAAAAGCCAAACATATTGCATATATTCATATATTATACCAAGTATCTTTTACAATTACTTTGTTGCCTCAGCCACAACATATACATATAGAAGAATGTTATCCACATATTCCACATGTACAAGCATTAGAATGCTACCAAAAGTTTGAGTCGATTAAAACATTGTATACAAATTTTCCTACATGGACATGAGAGTACAGGGATGACTCTAGGACACACTAGACATCTAAACAACCATCACTGAAGTCCATCACCACAACTCCTCACTGCCACCGGTCTGTCGTCATTGCTGTCGTTTAGATAAAAAGATGTGGTGACCCACGAGTTGAGACCCATGTCCCGGTGAGAGATATAATTCTCAACGATAGTTATTGATTACGATAGGTTATTTAATAAATAAGTTAAATATATTAAGTAGATGAAACAAATAGTATAGATAATTAACATGATATGTAAAGGATTAGATAAAATTATCATTTCTTGATAGATGACTTCCCTGACCGCATTTTATAACAACTAAATATTAAAAGAAACAAGCAAGGGTTATCAACCAATGTGAATCGAGTTTAACCCTAAACAGATATGCTACATGGCTGGATTATATCTTTTACTAAGCCTTGGGGAGTTTGAGGTATACCACTCAAACTTCTAGTTGACCACTAATAAGTTGAAATTAGTTCCGTACAAGATCTAGGAGAGCTAAAATCCTAAGATTTCATCTTCCTTCGGTTAGTCTGAGTCATCCGCAAAAACACATAAGGTCAAGCTGCAAACAACATAGTCCACCCTTGGTATATAGGTTAATGCACTAGTAACCAGAGTATACAAACCCAATCATCTGAGGTACAGCTGCAACTGCCCTCAATCACATGTCATATACATATATATGAGATACGACCACATCCGTTCTCTTACTAAGGTATGACCGCATCCATCCTTAAAACCTTGGAATCAAGATGTCAAGGACACACATTCTCCTGCACTCACATATACTTAACAATATACGACTTTGGGCTTCCTCTTTAGGAATACATGTTTCCCCATCCTATAAATATTGACATTGGAATGGTTCTATAGCACAGAGCACTACATGATTAGGGTTTCACTTGGTTGGTTAATGCCAATTGAGTTTATTTTAACTACATCAATCAAGTTACATACAAACCCTAAAAGAGTTCTACAAAAACAAGGGTATGTCACAACTCCAGAAGATATAAAGTGTATGAGACATAATTATTATCACACTATCACATGATGCCATTCCTAATCACATCAAGAAGAGGATTTCACTTCCATCAGGGATCAATACATGCCCAAAGGTCATTAAGACCATTCACATATCTCCTACAAGAACATCATTATAACAGGTTCAACAAACTATCACCATACTTATGATACACAACATCAACATAACATTGCATTGAAGAGCTCTAATATTCATAGGATTACTTAGAAGAAAACCACAATCATTTAGAGAGCATTCCTTCATTATATCAACATATATGGAATACAAGTATGATAAACCATCATAACTTAATCACTTTAGGCTAAGTTCAACAGAGAAAGCTAAGCTAGCATTACAAATCAACACTCTAAAATAACCTTAGGTTTGTATTCATTCGAGCGCAAAGGTAAGACTACATACTCATAGACTTAGAACCATCGATTCTAAATCATCAAATCCCAATCATCAGATCAGGTGTAGCAAGCACAAACAATCAAATCATAGACTACATATAAAACTATCAGGTTCAAGGTAAACAAGACCATTGAATCATATGCATTAACCACCACCACTAGGTCATGAGAAACCATAGGATTACACACCTAGAAAGGTCATTGCTTGTTGACTTTAAAAGCACCATTTCTTGTGGACACTAGGTCCACCATCAGTTGTTATCATTATGAAGACCATCTTTGATGACAAGAAGAAGAACCATCATTTGTGGACAAACCAGGGAGACCATCATTTTTTAACAAACCAGAGTGTCAATCATTTGTTGATAAACTAGTGGAACCACTGGTTGTGGACCATCGACCATGGAACCAGATGCACCATTGGATGTGAACTAAAAGAACCATGTTTGTGAACTCAGAAGCACCATCGAGTGTTATCACTAGGTGGAGAAACAAGTCAAAAACATCAAGTAAACCATAGTTTGTTAGATGGAGGAAAACCATCAATTGAGACCACTTATTATGAGTATCAAGTCCATCAAAACTAGAGGAACATAGCCATCGGTTCTAAGAAAAAGAATGTCCAATAAAAAAACACTAAGTCAAAATCCATCCTTTGGTGTAAGGAGTCAAACCATCAAGTTATAGAAATAGAGAGAAATCGGCTTAAATCACTGGAGAAAAACCGTTGTTATAGGAAACAAAACCATGATTTCCAAATGCATGCAAGGTCTATATCTTTCACTTCCAAGGTAGAAACATGTGTGAGGTATTAGGGGTTTATCGAGTAGATCGTCTATTCAAAAACTACCACATAAGCTCAAGCCTTAGTCAAAGAGAGCATCTTTCTACTCAGTACTATGCTTTAGAGCAAGATCTTATGCATGCAAGTTAAGAGTAAGCAATAAATGTGGAGAAAGTTATATAACTTGCCTCAAAGATGATGAAGAAGGTCCAAATAGTAAGGTAGCTTGAAAAGAGAGAGAAGAAAACCCTAGCTTGAGCACTCCACACTTCCAAGTTGGCTCCTTCTCCAAGAACAAACAAACCCAATGTAACGACCTGTGCCCACTGCCCAAGGCTCTAGTAGAGTTTTAGGAATGATGGTTGGCCCCACATACCACCAATAGCCTTAAATGTGTGCTTTGTCCTCACTCAAGCCAGGATCAACTTTGCAACTGGTCACTCATCCTAGTATTACTCCAAGATGAGCATGCTTAACTATTGAGTTCTTTAGTAGTGGGCTCCTTAAAAGGAGGTGCACCTTGGTGATATGGGTAGTCCAATTATTACTTTTAAGATCATGTTATCTGAGGCCTCAAATCCTAGGACATTACAATATCCCCTACTTAGACTCTTCATGTCCTCATAAAAGATCAACTATACAGCCTCATAATTGCTTCCACATTTCAATGCAGACCCAGAATGGCCCATGGACATCCAGCTCCCATCCACGGCTACCAGTGCAAGGGTGGCTACGTCACCATGGATAGCCTTTTACAACATGACTAAATTGCACGGTTCAAGACTGGAATGTCATATGCCCATGTGTACCTCACCTACTGGAGGGGTTTTGGCTCTGATACCATTTGTAATTAGATGGGCCCACTTCCCAAGGCTCTAGTAGAGTTTTAGAAGTGATAGTTGGCCCAACAGACCACCACTAGCCTTAACTGTGTGCTTTGCCCTCACTCACACGCAAGCCATGATCAACTTCTCGACTAGTCACCCATCCTAGTACTACTCCAAGTTGAACATGGTTAACTATGGAGTTCTTTAGTAATGGGGTCCCTGAAAAGGAGATGCACCTTGGTGATATGGATAGTATAATCATTCCTTTTAAGATCATTTTATCTTAGGCCTCAAATCCTAGGACGTTACACCCTAGGTTAAGGATGCAAGAAAGAAGGTGTTCTTCAAGCTCTAGCACATGCTCCACCAAGAAACACCATGGATCCAACCAAGAAGGAAAAGAAAAATGGTAGGGAGGCAAGGAAAACAAAGGGAAAGAGGAAAATCTTACTTTCTTAGGTCAAGAACAAGCTAAGGAAACTCCACAAGCTTGAAGAGAGGGTAGATCCAAACCCTAGGTGCACATGCAAGCAATATCAACAAGCTTCTTCTACCTTGGGCTCATTCTTCTCCACCACACAAGAGGGACGGGCTCTAAGCATAAAGGAATATGAATAGGGTGAGGTAGGTGTGTAAAGAACTCGTTTTCATGCAAGTAGGGAGGTATATAAAGCTTAGGGTGAAAGAGAAAGGAAGGTAGAGGTGTCAAGCCATTCATGCCATGTGTCACATGGCTGAAACATCACTTCCATGCACAACCAAGACATCCATAAATTGTGGAAGCTAGATTGACCATCATATGTGAACCCATGATGAGCCATCAACCTCCAACAACATGTGGCTCATCGGCTGCTTCCCTCCCTTGGTCACCAAGAAAAATCCTAGTGTCACCATCAATTGGTGCACTACACAAGAAGAACCATCAACCTAGGTGCCTCAAGAGGGAAAACCATCAACCTTCAAGCATAAAGAGATAACCATAGGATCCCACCACTTAGAGGTGGACCATCGGATCCCAACATCCAAGGGAAAGACCATCGAGTTAGGGCATCTAGGTGAGGGAACCTAGCCCTAAACCCTAGGTTATATGTCATAACTAAACCAAGGTACAACAAGGCACACCAAGGAACAACTATATCAAGAATGATATGAAAACATGTGAAGCACAACAAGCATGTGACAAATACAAGGAAATTGTAGATATGGGTATTATTGCATAAAAGCCCAAAATAAGCACATATATAGAAAACCTGCTCAAATAGTGTCCAAACTGGACCAAACTTGAAACTTAAGTTTCTCACATGATATCAAGGAACATGTTAGGGTTTTATTAAGTTTTTAAGCATCCAAGTATGATAAACAAGCAAGTTTGTGTTATAGAGTGAATTTTTGGAGTATTTTGATACCTAATGACATAAGTGAATTCATATGGTTGAGTTATATTGAGAGTTCTAAGTTTTTGGTAAAGTTTGAGTGTTGATTGATTTTGATATCATGATTAAGATCCCTAAGTTCATGCCTTTTTGGAGTATTTGATTGGATGATCCAATAGCTGATTTTGTCACCGAATTTGTCTAGAATGTAGCTTGAGGTAGTAAAGCTATGGTTAAAATTTGGTGGCAATTGGAGTGTCCTAAAGGGGGTTATTAAGGTTTAAAATTTGGGAAATAATGTGCTTTATTGAGGATTTATTAGGCCTAAGTTTAATAACTTGAGCCAAGGTTAGGCTGTGTCATGCCCATGGATCATAGATTGGGCTTCGTGGCTATGTGTTGGCTTAGATCCTTGATCCAGTGGTCATGGTCCTTGAGAAGAGGGTGTCACAGATCAGATTAAGTGGAGAGGACCCCAGACCCTCAGATGCAGATTGGATGGTTTGGATCTCTTCTCCTACCTCCAGTCTTGATGTAGATCGTAGGTGTTGAGGCCATGATCATCCACACCATGCCCATGACATTGATCGTGTAATGAAGGTAGAAACCAACCACATAATTGGAATCTTCAACTCAATATGTTTTTCTTGACCCCTTACGCTGGTAAAATGAACAAACAGAGAGAGAGAGTGACCACCCACTGCCCTCCACAATTCCACCACTCCTAACAGAAGGAATGAAGGAGTAAGAAAGGAAGTTGAGGAGGTTAAATACCCTCAATAGGAAGATGAATCTACCAGACTACCTATCCTTTCCTCATATCGTGACTCCCATGGCCACTGAACCCCATGTTGTCAGAGAAGAAGGTATGACTTCATAGGTTAGTCGACCCAATTTGGGTGCATCTCGACTCAATCAAGGCTCTGCAACATGTTCATGGATGATGTCTGAAGCTCCTAGGAGGGTCTGAGTTGAGAAAAAGGAAAGAGGGGCATTTCCCCCTTATGCTCAGCCGCAGTCACACCCCATAATGGTGACCTCCTTTAGCCGCAAGGAGGAGACATCCATGGTGATCCAGAGAAGTCAATGGAGCTAAGGGATCACAAACAAAGCTAATGGTGACATGGTGTGTTGGTGATTAGCATCTTCACATTGTCCATTGCTCACTAGAGAAACACCTCATGGTGGAGGCTCGCACCCATAATAATAGGGTCTCGCGGAAGCCACACGTGAGAATGTGAGAGAGCAAAAATAGTTGGGATACATCATGTAATTTGCTGCATATGGCTAATTAGGGCTAATAACCCTAGATAAAATACAATAAATACATATATGCTCAATAAATGGTGGAATTTATGGAACACCCTCGTATCTGTAGTTGGATGTTTTAGTGGAACTTTGATATTAGTTAGATGCATAGAATTCATGTTATATGGAGATGACCCTCAATACATGGGTTGTAACCCTAATATGAATTATACATGTAACCTAGGGTTAATCTGTGTGCACAATTATATGTAATCAAATAATCAAATTATGTATCTTAATCTAGAATATAAGACTAGTAACCTAATATCAAGATGACAAGACAAGTAATGATGGAAATATCCTAATGCGATAAGTAAAACACATGACTAGGGTTAAGATGATGAGAACTTGATGGTACATATGTTCTTGTCTTGATCAGAGTTTGACAAAGATATAGATGACATCATGAAAGTGATTAGCATATTTGTGATCAAGGAATGCCATTACCTATTACTTGTCTTATTATAAAGTATGCTTGTATTATTTGTGTGGCAAAATACTTGGCATATGATATTGGATGAAATGATTGATCTTGTATGATATCTTGATTGTTTTTTCATAGTTATGGATATGAACACATGAAACATAATATATTTGTTCCATTATATCTAAGCACTTCAACTCTTTGGTAGTCAAGTGTTGGAGAATAAAGTACGTCAACTCTTTGGTAGTCAAGTACTTGAAAGTGATCCAACTCTTTGGTAGTCTGATCACATTATGAAATGATCCAACTCTTTGGTAATCGATCATAAGGCCTTCAGTGCATTCAACATTTGGCAGTCAATGCATGGATGATATAATGGAAAATGAGCTTAAAATATGTGTTCTCTTTTATTAATGAACATCTTTGTGCAAGTATATGGTTTTCTTATATTTGTTTATTACTGTTAAGTATTAATTTTATCTTATTACAAAGATTAGTAGTGAGAGGTATATAAAAAGACACATAGGCATACTCAGTAAAATATTATTGAATATTGTGCTGATGTGTACCACATGTAATCTTTTTTTTAGGTTGTGGACATATGATCTTGAAGACCAGGATAGTTGAGAGTTGTGTGGCGAGCTGATGTACATGTGGACATGTTGTCTTAAGATCTTGTTGTTTAGTGGTATTACATGTATATGTATAAGTTTACCTTTCAATTTGTAATATCAAATTTTGTAACAATTCATTATTTAATTATATGCTAAATGGTGAACATGTGTTGTATGGCTTTATTATTGTTCATGTGCATGTGCTACTATTGTTTCCTTTTGACTTCCTCTGATTTTCTTCTTCTTAACCTAGTGTGGGGTGTTTAAATTGTAGTCTCACTTAGGTGAGGTTTCAATTTGGATGTCACACATTAGATTAAGTTTTAGAAAATTAGGGGACGTCACAGGTGGTATCAGAGCATGAACAATAGCAAAGACTGACATTTGCTCATTATTCAACTTGAAACTAATAAAAACCTTGAACTAGAAATCTTTAGGGCTAGATTAGTTGTCTTTTAGAGACTAGATCTGACCTAGCCTCTAGGTTAGCACCTAGATGTCTGAGAACTAGGCTTAGACTAGTGCTTGTCCTATAGAAAGTCCTAAGATGTCATTATTTCCTAATAATGTGACTGTATGGGACGTTGCATTATTGGGAGATAATGTGCATCAAGGGAAGAGAAACCCTAGACATATGGTGCTTGTTGTCTAGAGTAGCTGCACTAGTCTACCATGTTCTCACCCTTTAAACTAGTTTTCATGGCACTGTACTCTCTACTATGTGTGGGACACTCATTTTCTAGATTTGGTTTTTGATTCCAATCGGATCAAGAATCAATAGTTATATCTGATGCTTGTTTTATCGGAGAAAAACAATATCATATTTTATTATATATGTAACTATTACAAAAATGTGTCTGCACACATGTACAAGTAGGAGGTGGTCATGCAACCTAAGTGAAAGTGAATGACATCAGTCTAGAAGAGAGTTTAGTTCTAGATTAGATGTCTAGAGCCTTGTTGGAATATGTGATACATGGAATAAATGGAATAAGATTAGATGATGATCTAAGATGTAGAGAGATGATATAAGACAGTTTATTATGATATATGTCTGTCTTTGAGGACTTAAGTTTAGTTTTGAGGATGCAAGATGAGTTTTAATGATGCAAGTAACTAGGCCTTTATGAGATAAGATATGTTAAGTTAAGAAAAGGTTGTGAATCAACATGAGCCTCATGCTCTTTTATGAAGGAGGGCCTCTAGTGTTAGGATCAGTTTTAGGGTTAATTCTAGAGAGAGTGAGACCCATAGGGAGAAGGTTAGAGAACCTAAACTCCAAGATATGAGAATAACAAGAAATATGTGATATGATATGTCCTAAACTAGAATACTCCTGAGTGATTGAGTTGAGTTGTGTTATGCATGATTCCTATAGTCTTATTAAACCCTAGATGTCCTTGGAAGGACCAAACGATAGATATAGAGAGAGGATGTGTATATATGTGCATATGAATATGAGAACCTACCATCTAGGTGAGGGATAATCCCAAGACCCTGGAGGAGGTAAAAGTGTTAGTTTCTATAAAGCCTCAAGCTCAGGTTGATGGTACCTTATAGGAATCTAGTGGTTGCAAATATAAGAGAGTTTTGGGGTAAGCATGTTTCATGGGTATAGAACCTATAAAGAGTATGCCATACCAAGTTTGGTTTGTACTTATGCGTCTAGATCTTGCAAAATTATTAACTAGTGCCAATGAGGCATAGCTAAGAACCCGAGAATAAAAAGGAAAGATAGATCTTGTGCATATGAGATAATCCTAGAGTTTAGTATGCTCAGAAAGACTAAACATGGCATTACCCTCATGATACGAGTCAGGATAACCTTAGTTGGACTAGATATAGTTTTGATAAATGTTTGACAAGACACTCATATAAGTTTGTGTAGCAAAACCATGATATAATATATATGTTCATGATCTAATCTCGAGATAATGTATGAGGACATGATAAGATTGGGAAAATCTAGTGATGCTTTGCCATAGTGCTCTATTAGTTGGCTAGCCAAATGTGTGAATTATGATAATGTGAATAGTTGGATAATATCATGATGAATCTCTAATAGAGTTTTCAACCTAGTATGAGAAAGTACAATGAGATGACACTAATGATACATGTTACATGAATAGTGATGACACAATATGGTTGGTGAATCTAGTGAAGAATTCACTAATAAACTTGTAACTTAATATGTAAAGTTAAATGAGATCATATTAATGACACTTCTTAGTAGTGGTGTTAATGTAATGCTTAATAAAGATGTTGAATATTGTTGGAATATTACCACATCAGAATAAATATGACACCTTGAAATGATCTATATGGATAAAGTGGGTAAATTTTAATTAACTCCTTTTTAACATGATAAATGTATTGACGGGGTCCTTAATTCTTTGGTAAAATAAGGATGTAAATCCTAAAGCATGAATATGGCTTGACGTAACCTAAGCTTATGAACACATGCATGACCCTTATACGAAGGGTGTAGTTAACATTAGATTCTTTTGAAATCACCTAGAAATAAATATACATAGTTTTGAGCTTTTGTTTTTGGATATGTTGCACCTATAAAGGTTCCTCACATATAAATGAAGAATTTTAGTTTCTCTTCTTGGAATAATAGAATGGTCTAATTTCAAGGACGAAATTTCTTTTAAGATGTATATGATGTGAAAGACTAGTTTTTAGCATAATTTTGAAGACAAAATTTCTTTTAAGGTGTGTAGGATGTGACGGAGTGCATTTTTGGAGTATTTGGGAACCTAATGACATAAGTGAATTCATATGATTGAGTTATATTGAGATTTTTAAGTTTTTGGCAAAGTTTGAATGTTGATTGATGTTGATATCATGATTAAGATCCCTAAGTTCATTCCTTTTTGGAGTATTTATTTGGATGATAAAATAGCTGATTTTTGTTACCAAATTTGAGTAGAATGTATCTAGATAGGTACTAAAGCTATGGTTAAAATTTGTTGGCAATTGGAATATCCTAGAGGGAGTTATTAAGGTTTGACATTTGGAAAATAATGTTCTTTATTGAGGATTTATCAAACCTAAGTTTAATAGCTTGAGCCTAGATTAGGCTGTGTCATGCCCATGGATCCTAGACTGGGCTGTGTGGCTGTGTGTTGGCCTTAGATCCTTGATCCAGTGGTTGTGGTCCTTGAGAAGGGAGTGTCACGGATTGGATTAATTGGAGAGGATCCCAGACCCTCAGATGCAGATTGGATGGTTTGGAGCTCTTCTCCTACCTTCAGTCTTGATGTAGATCATGGGTGATGAGGTCATGCTCATCCACAACCCGCCCATGATGTTGATCATATAATGAAGGTAGAAACCAACCGTAGAACTGGAATCCTCAACTCAATATGTTTTTATTGATCCCTTGGGTTGGGCAACTGACCAAACAAAGAGAGAGAGAGAGAGAGAGCACCCACTGCCCTTCACATCTCCATCTCTCCTAACAGAAGGAATGAAGGAGTAAGAAAGGAAGTTGAGGGGGTAAAATACCCTCAATAGGAAGACGAATCTACCAGACTACCTATCATTTCCTCAGATTGTGACTCCCATGGACACTAAATCACATGTCGTTGGAGAATAAGGAATGACTTTGAAGGTTATTCGACCCAATTTGGGTGCATCTTGACTCAATCAAGGCTCTACATCATGTTCTTGGATGATGTATGAAGCTCTTGGGAGCGTCTGAGTTGAGAAAAGGAAAGAGGGGCCTTTTCCCCCTTCTTCTCTATCGTAGATGCACCACATAATGGTGACCTCCTCGAGCAACGAGGAGGAGACATCCATGGTGATCCAGAGAAGCTGGTGGTGCTAAGGGATCACAGATGAAGCTAATGGTGTCCTAGTGTAATGGTGATTAGCATCTTTGCACTATCCGTTGCTCACTGGAGAAACACCTCACGGCGGCGGCTCGCACCCAGAAGAACAGGGTCTCACAGAAGTCGCACACGAGAATGCGAGAGAGCAAAAAGAGAGGGGTGATCAGGTCCAGTAAGTGCTCACAGCAGACGGAGTTTAGTCTCCCAGACTAGTTGGCTCAAGGGGGTAGGATCTGAGAGTCATGCCCTAGACACAGACAGGTGGCGAGTATCGATTGGCCGAAAAGGTATTATCCCTCAAAAATCCCAGATCTTGGATAAATCATAGAAAATAGCCCACTTATCAGAAAAATGTAAATAAGGTATACAACATGGAACCATAATATCAACCTTTTGATGTTTAAAACACAATGATATCATGTAAGATGTTATATACATGTTTCATGGATAATAAATATCAAATGGTGGCCTAAAATTATGATAATATGTCAATAAATATGTATTCATGTTTATAATTCGTTTAAGTTTAGTGATTATGATGTTGATGCACGAAATCATGTAATTTGATCCATATGGTTAATTAGGGCTAATAACCCTAGATAAGATGCAATAAATACATATATGCTCAGTAAATGATGAAATTTATTGAACACCCTCATATCTATGTTGGAGGTTAATGTGGAACTTTAATATCATTTAGATGCATAGAATTCATGTTATATGAAGATGACCCTTAATACATGGGTTGTAACCCTGATATGAATAATACATGTCACCTAGGGTTAATTTGTGCGAACAATTATATGTAATCAAATAATCAAATTATGTATCATAATCTGGAATATAAGACTAGTAACCTAATACCAAGATGACAAGATAAGTATTGATGGAAAGATCCTAATGCGATAAGTAAAACCCAAATGAACACGACTAGGGTTAAGATGATGAGAACCTGATGGTACATATGATATTGTCTTGATCAGGGTTTGACAAAGATATAGATGACATCAGGAATTTGATTAGTACAACAGTGATCAAGGTACACCATTACCTCTTACTTGGCTTATTATAAAGTATGCTTGTATTATTTGTGTAGAAAAATACTTGGCATATGATATTGGATGAAATGATTGATCTTGTATGATATCTTGCTTGTTTTTTCATACTTATGGATATGAACACATGAAACATAATATATTTGTTCCATTATATCTAAGCACTTAACTCTTTGGTAGTCAAGTGCTGGAAAATAAAGTACTTCAACTCTTTAGTACTCAAGTACTTGAAAGTGATCCAACTCTTTGGTAGTCTGATCACATTATGAAATGATCCAACTCTTTGGTAGTCGATCATAAGGCCTTCAGTGCATTCAATCTTTAGTGGTCAATGCACGGATGATATAAAGGAAAATGAGCTTAAAATATGTGTTCTCTTTTATTAATGAACATCTTTGTGCAAGTATATTCTTTTCTTATATTTATTTATTACTGCCAAGTATTAGTTTTATCTTATTTCCACTCTTAGTAATGAGAGATATATAAAAAGACATGTAGGTGTACTGGTGAGCCCCCACCAATGGTGCTACACACCACTCAATTGAGACTTGAATGGATGCAACTCTGCGGATCGAGGCACACAGGTGGATTCACTTTCAAATTTATAAAGACCTACACGGACACACCTACTTCTACTAAAATGCTATCCCACAAGCTTATAGGGTCGTGTTGTAGTATAGGAGGGTGGTAAGTATAGGGTCAATCCATAGGGAGAAAAGGGGACACTAGAGCTAGGTTAGTTTTACTAGATTCCTACAGCGGAGACTAATTCCTACAGCGGAGACTAGGATTAAGGGTTTAAAGGTGACTTTGATTGTTAAACTAAGGTGAGCAAGAAAGTAATTAAAAGCGAGAGTAAAATCTAAGTTAACCCTAGACTAGATAAAGACTAATTAAGTAGGGAGAGATCAAACTAGGTATGGAAAGGAAATTTGAGAACAATCTACAGTAAGACAAGCAAGAGAAGAGCAAAAGAACAGTTAAAGATCTAAGCTAGAAAGAATTAAGCAAGAACAAGGCAAAAAGGTAACTAAGCAAGAAAGGAGTTAATTAAGCTAAGAAGGCAGAAAACTAGGGTTTTAAGCAGTAAAGAGAGATGTGGTCTGTTTAGGGGTATGAACTTATCAACGAGGTTGGGGTGATAACATGCAAGCATTACTCATCCATTTAGATTATCCAAACCAAACAACTAGTTAGATACTAATGAATTGACCTAAGCTACTAAATGGCCATGGATAAGATAGGATATGTATAGCAGAACTAGTCCCTAACAACTCTTACTACCCTTATGAGGCTCAATTGTATTAGGGATCAGGTTCAATTCAATTAGAGTCTAGTCAAGTCTAGGTTTCTAGATAGACATTCCTAGGACAATTAGGGGCTGAGGGTAGTAATGGGGAGGTGAAATTAGGGTATTGGGCCCCAATTCCCCCACAATCTAGCCTTGAGAAGGATTCACGCTAATTGCACTAGAGGCATCTAATATAGCTACTTATATCTCTCACTTCGGCTTAGGAAGATTAATTAGTATGTAGGAAGATGGGAGGCAACCTAGGGATCCAAGAATTGGACCTAGGGGCAAATCCCAAAATTGCCACATATAGTCAATTTCCCCATATTCCTAGGTGATTTCACACACAAACCAACAAGATATTCATAGAGAATAAGATCAAATAGAACATCATTGCCAAATGAATTCATAATGTTTACATATCATTTCCTCCCAACATGGTATCAAAGTAACAGAATTTTCCCCAAACGGCCCACCAAAAGGGGCCTAGCTACTCATGGAAATGGAAAATACAAAAAGAAAGGAGAAAGAGGAAGAAGTAGCCATGGAGATCAGTGTATATGAGTGAATCCTCTTCTCCAGTTACTGCAAGGTTGACGTCCTCCTTCTTCTTGGATGGAATGGTGTGGAATGATGGTGGGAAGTGGATGGGAGGCTTGGAAATGAGGGTTTTGGTGGTGGAAATGGTGAAATGGAGTGGAATGGAGGTGGAAATGGAGTGGAATGGATAAGGGGAAACATGGGGAGTTAGGAGGTGGTAGAAGGTAGATAACCTCATGTTGGAGCCACCACCTAGGTATATATAGGTGTGGGGGAAGTACTAGGTCAAGTAGGGGTAGTATGGAAGAAAATAGTGCAAAAGTAGCTGGGTTTTTGTAGGTAGCACGGCTGTGGTGGTCACCATGGCCGTAGTGGAGAGGGTGATGATGGTCGTGGTGGATGGGAATGACAGTGGTGATGTAGGTGAAAAATCACAGGGAGTAGGTCACTTTTGTACTGAAAATGGCACGGATGTGGTGGGGTAAGGGTAGCACGGTCGTGGTGGGTACCACGGCAGTGGTGGCTCAAATTCAGATGCCCATTCTTAGCTCCATGGACGTTCTCTCTGTAGGTACCATAGTCATGCTATGAAGCACGGCCATTCTGGAGTCAGTGCACCATGTTCGTTCTGTTGTACCATGGCTGTGGGAATTTATGAACAAATTGAGATTGTGGTCTCTGGATCAGCACTTTGGCTTGATTCTTTGGATTTTCTTGGACATCTTTGCTTCAATGGATCTTTGGAAACTAGAGGTAGGTTGAGGGAGCATCGAACTTCACTTTGGGTCTCTCCAAGAGTAGAGAAACCCTAGGATCACTCATTCTCTCTCTCATCCATGAAGCATGGTCCAAATGCCTGAAAACATGCAAATAATGTCCATAAGTGCATTTTACAAAAATATACATATTGAGGGAAATAACATGTAATCTAACATATATAGATGTGATTGAAATGCATTATGACACAAGATGAAGCCCTAAAATAGGGCTGAATCACCACCCCAAACTTGAAACATATTTTTCCTCAAGTATGCTCCCACTCAATCTCTCTATAACTTTTCTACAATTAATAAATGACAAATGCAATGTAAAGGATGATTAGTGATGAATGGGATCAATAATGACTAAGTGCATGAATTACACCTCTCTCCTCTCCTACTTTCACAAACCAATCATGAAAAGAGCGCACAAAGCATATGAACTTCAAATATAGTGCATAAAATGCACAAGCTATCCATATTTCTTTCATGTAGTTCTGGGTAGATTGTATCATGATGGCATTAATCAAGGATGACTAGGAGGGTTGTTTCACCTTCATGCTTTCAACCTTATATTTCAAATCACACCAAATGACCCACGTGGTTGTAGAAAGGGCAAAACGAGCTAGGTTTGATTCTTACAAGATCCATGGGTATGAAAATGGAAGAAAGGATTGCGGTAAGATTTTTGGTGTGCTATTACATAGAGCACTCATCTTTTCTTTATTTAGATGCTCTTAAACAGGAACATCTTTTATTTTATTTTTGCATTTTTTCTTTTCTTTTTCTTTTTCCCTTGGAGTAGATACGGCATATGGTGATGAGAGTGAAGCGGTGAGATATACATGTGACCACCCCAAACTTTTGGAGGTGGCCATGGCTAATATGTGCACTTTGGCATCCTTTCATTAGGTGGATGGGTAAGAAGATGGGGAGTGAAGAGTCAGGTCAAAGAGGGGTCACTGGCATGATTCTCAACATAAGGTATCCTGCATGAAAATTAATCCAACACTTCATCCAACAATATCACACCACATGAATTAACAACCTGAAATTGATACTTCAATCAAGTGATTTCATAGGCACTAAGAGTTACAGACACAAGAGAGGTGATGCACATGTAAAAAGTCAAGAATTGATAATATTTAGCAATAAACAATGATAATTCACTTGCATTTGTCAAAGGTCATCTTTTTTAATCCAAAAAGTAGAGATTGGGTTGAAACACACTTTTAGACAATAAATCTCAATTTGGACAAAATTGGCCAAAATGGTGCCAAGTTGCCTTCAATCACATCTAAGCCTATATTATTGAACTTAAAGCAGTAAACAAGAGAATCCTAGCTAAAACATGCAAAAATTACCAAAAATCTACATGATATGCAATGCATGGCAAAAAGAGCAATTTTTTTAAAATTACGCAAAAATGACAAGAAAGCAAACTACATGGCATGCAAGTATGTAAAGTAGGTAAACTCTAAACTAGATAGAAAAAACAAATAAAGAATAATTGGATGAGACAGGAAATTAACAAAATAAGCTAAGAACTGAGGGTTTACCGCTCTACCACCCCATACTTTTGAATCATGTTGTCCTCAGCATGAAATTAAAGCTTAGGAATGATAGGGTAGAAGTCATGGTTGTGGTGGTGTGGGATCCTGTGGTGGGCCTGAGTGCACGGATGGGTGCTGGTAGTAATGGCCCCAGTAGTCTTCCTGTAGAGGCGGGTATGTCTCTTGGTAACCAGAAAGTCCTCCCCCCATTGGGGGTTCCTCTGCACCTGTGCATGCTGATAGTGGTACATGTGGTTGATCTGAGGATGCATCTAATGCTAATATAATAGCAAGGACTGTTGTGTCTGCTTAATTGCCTCCAACTGAGCATGAATGGTTGACATGTCATATGGATTTGTTGGAGGTGGATGCACATCAAAATCCTCTAATCTCTGGTGTGTGCGGCATGGCTACTCAAAAATGTGTTGTTGCTCTGCCTCATTTGTCTCTCCTCCTTATTCATGTAAGTCCACGTTTGGTGCACTGAACCCCTCTCTTAGGTGCTCCTCCTCATACTGTGTTATTACTTAGAAAAGTTCTCTGGTGGCCCCACATCCATGAGTAGGAAGTGGCATGGTATGGGAGCTCCAAGGTGATTCCAAGGTGTTTGGGGTTTAGAACATAAAAGATTTTGCTATCTCTGAGGGAGATCATTTGGGATCTAGCAAGATAGTCTAGATCAACATATTTGCTTCCTTCTACCTTGTGGTGATAATCCCTCCCATGATCAATGGATTTTTACTCTTGGAGGAAATTGTCTTCAAGTGGTCATCACCATGGCACCTATGTTTACAAATCCCCTATTTTCAATTGTGGCCATAAAAAACAAAAAAAATTTGTGAGCAACACCCTTGATTGTCATAATAGCCAAACAAAGTGTTTGCTAGGACCTTCTATAGTTATCTCATGAAGGGTTTGTAAATCTTCTTGGTCTTGGATTTTCCTGCAGAAAAAGTAGCTTGACCAGAAATTGCCTTCCACATCTTCGAGTAATCTTCTCTACCACTCTTGTTAAGTCTTCCTTCATTGAATTTCTCTGTCATTCTTGAATTGGGGGCAAAGATAGCATTGATTTGGGAAACTTTAAGCACATGTGTGGAGTTGTTCAGCTTTAACTTGATGGCATCTTCTCCTTGGTACTGTACCTTCTCTAAGGTTGCAAAGAATTCATGAGTATCTCCAAGTAGGTTTCTTCATTCTCAGTCAAGATCTTGTACAACCCATAGTGTTGTATTTGACCCTTAAATGTGAAGTTGATCCATAGAGCTTGCACAGTAGTCATACATGCATATCTAGTGGGCATCACCCTCCTTGTCAAACACTCGGGGTGGAGAGGCCTCATCACAACTTTTCTTGTCATTCCCCTTCCATAGGTGGTTCCCTCTAGTTTCTTTCCCACCCATATGAATATGTCCTCTTCTAGCTTAGACAAAACGTCCATTGGTTCATCTTCTATCTCCTCACTTTTAGTATCATCTTCCTCCTCTTCTGCATAAGTGTGTGACCCTAAACTTGTGTTTAAGTTCAAAGGCACCCTCTCATATCTTGCACTAGGTTGAGCCAAGGAAGTGGAATGTCTTTCCAAAGCTGGTCGTGGTAGTAAGCATGAGGAAGATGCATGATTTGCTTTCTTATCCCTCCTCTCGTGAGCATGTGCATCAACATTAACAGAGTCCACTATGTTTTCTAGCTCTTCTTCTTCTTCCTCCTCCTCTTTGGGATTGTCGTAGCTTGGTTCCAAAGTGTGGTCACTGGATGAGGAGTGGTGTTGGGAGGCGCTCATCGATGCCTGCCGTCTGAAGGATTGGGAAATAGAATTTGACGGTGAAGAAGCACTACCAGACTGCTGTGACGAATGGGAGGCCCGCTTGGGGTGGATTTTTCCTCCGATGAAGATGTCCATCATCTTCTCTACTTCTTTCTTGATTGCCTTGCCCGTGCTCTTCATCTTTTCAAGGTTCTTCGGTGAAAAATGAGCACTAATAGCACCAAATGTGCTTCTGGGCTGTAGGGGCAGATTTTCCTTGGAGATGGAGAAATAGATGGTGATGGAGGGTGGAAAACAAAGCTTGAGGTTAGGAAAGATGATTGGGGACCAAGGGGAACTCAAATCCAAAGTTTGGGAGCAAGAGTAGTTGATTTAGTGGGGAAGGAAGGTAGCCCTAATCACCAGTCTGTGCAGAACGACCATTCTATGTCACAAAAATGCGTTCTAGGTCGTGCTAACTCGGGCAGAATTGGGCAACTTAAGTGTTGGATCCGAGCCAGCATGGTCATTCTGGCAAACACGACCATTCGGGTGGGATGCCAGCATGACCGTTCTAACCAGCGCGGTCATGTTGCCCACATTCAAAACTCAAGTTTTCCCTATTGAAATCTAACTTAGCTAGAAGGTGGTTCCACGCCAACACATTCGTTCTTCTGGCTGGATGCTAGCACGGCCATTCTGGCCAGAACGACCGTGTTGCCAGAGGCCAAATCTTGCATTTTCCCTATTGAAAACCATCTCTTCCAGCATGGCCGTTCCACTCCAGCACGACCGTTCTGGGCTCTGTCAGTACAAAAATCTTCATAAACCATCAAATCATTTCATCATTCATCATCCAATTATCTTGAATGATCCCTTTGATGTTGTATCAACCATTTTTCATTAAATGTGCCTCATTTCTCAACTTTCACCCGTTTCACCTGTCATTTCAACAAAACTAAAACAAAAACTATCAAGCACAAGTGTGTGTGTGTGTTTTTAGGTTTGTGTAAAAATAAAGCAAAAGTATCAAAAATGAGAGGTTGGGTGAAAAATTCCCCAAACCTAGGTGGGTTGCCTCCCACAAGTGATGAGTTTCTTTCCTTCAGCTTGGCTTCTTGGCAATTCTTCATTCATTCATCTGTTTGGCATTCTCATGTGTCCATTGTTGCAAAACATGCTTCCCTCATTTGCACTCAATCTATTTTCCTCATCCCTTTGATCACAATAATTGTCATCAATTGATCCATATTGATCTCCTTTTCTCAAATGATCATTTGGACTTGTGAAGTGATCATGTCCAATATCCCTATCTCGAACCTACCGGGTTGGGGTTTTGTACATGTTGATCTTGATCTTCATGTCCATGAATGAAACTGTTATGGTGCCGATGCGTACATGAATCTCGGCATCAGCTGTGGATAAGAAATGTCTTCCCAAGATGATGGGAATCTTCCTATCCTCCAGCTCCATATCAACTACAATGAAATATTTTGAGAACAATGTGCCTTTCTATTTGTCTATCATCACCAAGACATCATCCACTCTACCCCTAGGCACTTTTATGGATCTATCTGCCAATTGGAGAGTGCAATGTGTTGGCTTCAACTTGCCTAAGCCCAACTCAACATAGGCATTATATGGAATCAAATTCACACTAGATCCCAAATCAAACAATGACTTGTCTATGTGATGTCCCCCTATATAACTAGGTATGAGTGGGGCCCCTGGGTATTTTCTATTCACATGAAGTGAATGTTGTATGATGGAGCTCACTTGTTCATACAACTTCACTTTCTTTGGAATTCTCCCCATTGACCTTCTCTTCAGAGTGCATAGGTTCTTGAGGAACTTGGCATATGATGGGATTTTCTTGATAGCATCCAAGAGTGGAATGTTCACCTTCACTTGGCAAAACACCTCAAGAATATCCTCATTGTGCTTTTGCCTCCTCTTCATTTCTGGTGGCTCATCTAGTGCTTCAATGAATGGAGGATCATTGGCTTTTGCCTTGCTTGCATCAATGTGAGGTGGAATACTAGGGATGGTAGGACTTGCAAATGGAGTATGAGGTGGAGCACATAGTATCCCAAAATCAATAGGATGTATCACTGAATCATCATTGACAATTTCAATCACAATATCACCACTTGGCTTTGCTTTGTCAACCTTTCTTTGACTTGCGGGTTGCTCAAGAGATTTCCCACTCCTTAGAATTGTCACATCACTTCCTTGCTCATGGTGGAGAGGGGTAGCTAGTTGTGGTTGTAGAGGAGGTGGAGGTGACACTTGGTGTTGAAATTGAGGTGGTGGGGAGACTTGAGGTTGGAAGATGAATTATTGGGAAAATGGTGCAGATGGAGGTGGTGGGGGTGGAGTATAAGGCTTGGGATCACCTTGGAAATGGTAGATGGGATGCACTTGCATGGGAGGTGGACTATAGAAAACTTAAGAAGAGGGCATTGGTCCACTTTCTTCATGCTAGCTCATGATGGGTTTTGAAGATAATTTTTCTTCTTGGAGAGAAATTATAGAAGATAACTGCTCTATTCTCTCTTCTAGCCTTGCAACATCTTTTTGAACATCATCAAATATTTTCAATCTAGAGAGAACCTCTTCCTCAAACCTTAAGCTATATTTTGGACTTTGTGGCTCTTGGTAGCTATAGGAGTGAGATGTCTTCTTTTCCTCACCACAAAAGAGAACAAGTTAGTAAACCAATATACACAAAGAATGCAAAGAATAATGAATAAAGAATAGCAATGATGAGGACAGTAGTAAAAATCAAAGAAAAACTAACTAGCTAGGTCGAGCACCTTTCTCCCTGACAACGGTGCCAGAAAGCTAGGTGTGCCCCCGCTAATGGCGCTACACACCACTCAATTGAGACTTGAATGGATGCAACTCTGCGTACAGAGGCACACAGGTGGATTCACTTTTGAATTTACAAAGACTTACACGGACGCACCTACTTCTATTAAAATGCTATCTCGCAAGCGCACGGGGTCGTGTCGTAGTATAGGTGGGTGGTAAGTATAGGGTCGGTCTACAGGGAGAAAAGGGAGCACTAGAGCTAGGTTAGTTTTGTTGGGTACCTACTGCAGAGACCAGGGTTAAGGGTTTAAAGGTGATTTTGATTATTAAACTAAGGTGAGAAAGAAAGCAATTAAAAGTGAGAGTGAAATCTAAGTTAACCCTAGACTAGATTAAGACTAATTAAGCAGGGAGAGATTAAACTAGGTATGGAAAGGCAATTTGAGAAAAATCTACACTAAGGCAAGCAAGAGAAGAGAAAAAGAATAGTATCAAATCTAATGAAGAATAGCTAAGAAAGAACAAGGCAAGAAGATAACTAAGCAAGAAAGGAGTCAATTAAGCTAAGCAGGCACAAAACTAGGGTTTTAAGTAGTAAAGAGATTTGTGGGTTGTTTAAGGGTATGAACTTGTCAATGAGGTTGAGGTGATAACATGCAAGCATTACTCATCCATTTAGATTATCCAAACCAAACAATTAGCTAGAGACTAATGAATTGACCTAAGCAACTAACTAGACATGGATAAGATAGGATATGTATAGGGGAACTAGTCCCTAACAACTCCTACTACCCTTATGAGGCTCAATTGGATTATGGATCAGGTTCAACTCAATTAGAGTCTAGTCAAGTGTAGGTTTCTATATTAGACATTCCTAGGACAATTAGGGGTTGAGGGTAGTAATGGGGAGGTGAAATCAGGGTTTTGGGCCCCAACTCCCCCACATGAGAAGGCTCCATGCTAATTGCACTAGATCCATCTAATCTAGCTACTTACATATCTCTCTTAGTCTTGGGAATATTGATTAGTATGTAGGAAGATGGGAGGCAACCTAGGGATCCAAGAATCAGACCTAGGGGCAAATCCCAAAATTGCCACATATAATCAATTTCCCTAGATTCCTAGGTGATTTCACACACAAACCAACAAGAAATTCATGGAGAATAAGACTCAAATAGAACATAATCATTGAAAAACAAATTTATAATGTTTACATATCATTTTCCCCCAACATGGTATCAAAGTAACATTATTTCCTCCAAACAGCCCACCAAAAGGGTCCTAGCTACTCATGGAAATGGAAAATACAAAAAGAAAGGAGAAAGAGGAAGAAGTAGTCATGGAGCTCGGTGTAGATGAGTGAATCCTCCTCTCTAGCTACTGCAAGGTCAACCTCCTCCTTGTTCTTGGATGGAATGGTGTGGAAAGATGGTGGGAAGTGAATGGAAGGCTTGGAAATGAGGGTTTTGGTGGTGGAAATGGTGAAATGGAGTGGAATGGAAGTGGAAATGGAGTGGAATGGATAAGGGGCGAAATGGGGAGCTAGGAGGTGGTAGAATGTAGTTAAACTCATGTTGGATCCACCACCTAGGTATATATAAATGTGGTGGAAGCACTGGGTCAAGTAGGGGTAGTATGGGAAAAATAGTGCAAAAGTAGTTGGGTTTTTGTAGGTAGCACGGTCGTTGTGGTCACCATAGTTGTGGTGGGGAGGGGTGAGAATGGTCATGGTGGATGGGAATGATTGTGGTGATTCAGGTGAAAAAGCACAGGGAATAGGACACTTTTGTACTAAAAATGGCACGGCCATGGTGGGGTAAGGGTAGCACGACCATGGTGGGTACCACGGTCGTGGGGGCTCGAATTCCGTTGCCTATTCTCGGATCCATAGCCATTCTATCTGCATGTACCATGGTCATGTTGTGTATTATACCCGTTCTAGAGTCAGTGCACCATGGTCGTTCTGTGGTACCACGGTCGTGGAAATTTCTACACAAATTGAGCTTTGAACCTGTCGATTTTGCAAGTGTCCTAGCACGACCGTTCTGTGGTACCACGGTTGTGCTGGTCTCTAGATCAACACTTTGACTTAATTCTTTGGATTTTCTTGGACATCTTTGATTCAATGGATCTTTGGCCATTAGGGGTAGGTTGAGGGAGCATCAGACTTCACTTTGGGTCTCTCTAAGGGTAGAGAAGCCCTAGGATCACTCCTTCTCTCTCTCTTCCATCAAGCGTGGTCCAAATGCCTAAAAAACATGCAAATAATGTCCCTAAGTGCATTTTACACAAAGATGCATATCGAAGGAAATAACATGTAATCTAACAAGTATAGATGTAATTGAAATGCATTATGACCCAAGATGAAGCCCTAAAATAGGGCTGAATCACGTTCTCAATACAATATTCTTGAATATTGTGCTGACATGTACCACATGTAATATTTTGTTTAGGTTGTGGACATATGATCTTGAAGACTAGGATAGTTGAGAGTTGTGTGGCGAGCTGATGCACAGGTGGACCTATTGTCTTAAGATCTTGTTGTTTAGTGATAGTACATATATATGTATAAGTTTACCTTTCAATGTGTAATATCAAATGTTGTAACAATTCATTATATAATTATATGTTGAATGGTGAACATGTGTTTTATAGTTTTATTATTGTTCATGTGCATGTGCTACTATTGTTTCCTTTTGACTTCCTATGATTTTCTTCTTCTTAGCCTAGTGTGGGGTGTTTAAATTGTAGTCTCACTGAGATGAGGTTTTAATTTGGACGTCGCACATTAGATTATGTTTTAGAAAATTCGTGGACGACATAGTTTATCTATAGATCTAGGTTAGGGATCTTATAGTTGTGGGGTTGAGATATGATGGGTTCTGGTCTGGAACAGTGGCTGGAGTGAAGAATAGAATATTGGTAGTGAAGTCAGGGTTTGGTAATGTATGTAGTTTGTTGGAGTGATTTGTCCAACCAGTGAAGAAGATTGTGAAGGGTACTCCTCTTGTTGCTGACATGGAATGTCCTAAGATTTAAGGAATGTAGGTGGAAGTCCATGAGTGAGTAGGTTTCTTGGGTTTGTTTTGGGATAAAGTAGATGTGTATAGGTGTTGAGTTTCTAGTTCAAATGTGTCTTGTCATCTTCCAGGATATGGTATTTATACATTGACGGAATGCACTAAGGAGGGTTGTAATAGAGGTGTTAGTTGATGATAGGGTGGCAAGATGAGCGGGCTCATTCTCAGTTTGTGTTCTCATCTAGTTGAAAGATATTTTGGTACTTGATGTTCCTTGAGACCTAGCCATAGGGTTAGAGAGATTGAAGATATAGCCAACACAATTTGAATCATGAGAAATAATGAAGAGGAGAAGGAGAGCCAAACTATTGTTGTTTTTGTGTGAATGCAACATCAGCGGTTGTAGGAAGTGGATGACATGGTCAAACCCTCTCTTGATTGATAATTAAACTCCTCAGTTACTCATTTTTTAATGTTATTCTCATTAACTTAAAGAATTAGATCTTCCAAGATACCCATCCATTTATCCTAAGTTTTTTACCATGTGATTATATTGTATTAAACCAAATGCTTGAAATACTAACTCATCTATTTATGATCCTCAAGTGCCTAAAAAATGTACTCCCCTAATTAATCCACATATGAATAATAAGAAATGAATAATATATTTTATGTTATTCTAATTCCAATAAACCATAGTTGGGGTTCAATTATTCAATTGTGGGTCTCGGATGGGATGACTATATTAAGATGGGGTAAGATGGGATTTTGGTGCTCAAATTTTAAGATAATTAAATAGAGTGCTCATACTAATGCAAATTTAGCAATAAATATTTTCAATTTGTGAGGATTATGTATAATAGCTCAAAATTAAATTTGGTACCAAAATTTGGCATGTTACAACTCAGCTCCCCTAGAAGGGGATTTTGTCCTGAAATCTAGGTCTAGGTGGACTAGTTGGGGTAAGTCTTCAACATCTTGAATTGTAACTCCAATTTTAGGCCATGGTGCTTCCAATCACCTTCATTAATGGGGTCTCATTATTCTTAAGTTCTTTCACATGAGTGTCTAGGATCCTAACTAGATATTCCTCACTTGTTAGATCGTGTGATGGCTTGATGTACTTCTTCAAGATAGATATATTGTGCATTCTCTCATGCGAAGGTGGTAAGGATAGCCTTTATACTTATCTCTAAATATACCTACATATAGAGGGATCAACTAGTGTAAGGGTTGAGATGCGTTCAAATGAAGCATCAAAAATAATATGTCAACCCTAGGTAGCTCTAGTGATGATCATTAGACCAGTCTGGCCCAAACCAGCCCATGTCTCAACTCACATAACTCAGTTCAAACTCAATCTAGATAACTTACATGGGTGGGTTGAGATGAAAATTTTGACCCAGATTTGTATAATAGTTAGCCTAGGGACGAAGTAAACCAATGCATGAAATCCCAAATACCTAGATTTCTTAAACATATATGTAAACATAGCCACAATGTTAAACCAAGTGTAACTTCTAAAAGGTCAGGTTTTCCACAAACTTTTTCTAACTATGTTTCTATCCAAGGGCATATTTGGTTTAAGGTAAATGAAATACACATTTATAATCTTAAATCAATAAAGAAATCCAAGTTTATCTCAATTAGTACATGTAGTGTTCTTTCAAGAAATAGTTTGGGTATTTCAATTCCCTTGGGAATGAATTTAAGGGAGAAAATTTCTTGGAATACACATTGTCCAGTAGTTAGCCTTACGACGACATTTCGTCATGCAAACTAACTTGTCACCACACATCTGGTATCGGGGTTTTCCATGTTGGAGTAGGTGTGATGTGTCCCAATCTTGAAGGGATTCTTTGAGACTAAAAATAATCAAGAAATCATATTAGGATTTAGTAATGACCTTCTTGGTCTATTAAGCACCAATTGAACTAATATTTGAATTCATTTCTGTAATATGAAGAACAACCAATGGTAGTATTGGATTTACCAACTAAAATCCCACATCGTTATTGGATACACTTGAGAAAAATTACTACAATTTAATTTGTCACATTTGTATTTCATAAATTGATAATGAAATTGAAGCATAATCTTATTTTTATATCAAATTGTTTGAACCATGTCTAACCAAATTAAGGATATAAATTGGTTTGTTTCTAACCAGACAATCTCCAAAATATATAGGGTTGAACTTATAAAAAAAAGTATCTAAGTATATGATTATATAGGGGGAGAGGGGTAGCTCAGTGTTGTGGCTCAGCAATTCCCAATGAAGGGACTAGGGTTTGACTCTGGGTGCAACAAGGCTCGTGTTATTGAGTGTGCCACGATGCTCCCTTGTACACGGTTGGTTTTTGGGTTTACCCTACTAGGGTAGGTCTAGTAGTGGTCCTTCCAAGGAGGGTTTACTTATTATATAAACAAGTATATGCTTACATAAATCTTTACTTTTATCTGTTATTCTGGCTGTCATTCACCCATCTCGAGATCCATATTCATTATATGGGCTAGGTATGGGTTGAAATTTGAAAAAGCATATGGGCCTTGACCTGATTGGAAACCCATTCAGTAATATGGCATTGAGTTTGGAGTGAATATAATTTTGAATGAACTGACCCGATGCTCATCCCCAGGCATCCAACTCTTAAAGGGATAATGATGGTCATGTCAAGGAAAAGAGGTTTATCTGAAAGTTCTTCCTACCTAGAGATATGTATTTTAGGCAGAAAATCTATGATACTTTGTTTTCGTATGACTACTAGGGGTGATAACAATCAGAATATAATCCATATAGGTGGTTTCCAGGGTCAAATATTTCACCAATGCTCATATATGAAGCATTCATTTAACTTGGAATGGGAAAGGGTCTTCATGGGTCGGTCGATGATAAAATTCATACCTTCAGTGACTTCATTGTTGTTTTTAGCTTCATCAACACTCATAGCATATAACCTTCCTAGGTAATGCTCTGTAGGATTTTAAGCAGAAGAGGGCCTCATACTAGTGTGGTTTCCTAGGCATAAGTTATTTTGAGGGTTCATGAGAGGAGTATTATTCTTTCTTCAAGAATCATGGTAGTTTGCATTGTGGTGAACTAGCTCAAAGTAGTTGAATTAGAGGGGTGAAGGATGGTATCATTCCCCTTGGTGCCTCTTCCCATAATTGTGAAAAGGATTCGGGATTGACAAAGTAATTTTTTTTGTTATCCTTGTGATAATGATGGTGATCGCCTCCATGGTTGTTTTTTCTATAATATTGATTGCTTCCAAGTTCATTAATGTTGCGATGTTGATTGCCTCCATGATTATTTTAATGTTTCTTAGGGGTGTAGAAAGACTTGTGCTCTGCTGATGCATCTTAGTGTATTATGCTTTGGCATCCAGCTGATCAAACTTTATGTGGAATTTAGGAGACAAAATGTCTCTAAGACATAGGTTGAGTCCCTTCATAAAAACTTGAATCTTTGTTTGTTCAGTGGATACCAGTCACGTACCTCTCCAAAAGGATTAGGTGACAAAGAAACTCAGCTACAGAGTTGCTCCCTTGGAGAATGGACTTGAATTCCATTTATTTCTAAATAAGTATGGATTGAGGGACGTCAATGGAAAATCTTGAGGAATTTCTTCCATTTCATAGATATGGTACCTCTAGTATGGGTACAAGACATGTTTTTCCACCAAACTTTTATCGCCCCTTTCAATATGAAGGTGGCATACTTGATCTATATATGTGATGTGTATCTCATACTTTTGAGTATATATTGAGTGGTGAAAATCCAATCTTAAGATTTCTTCACTATGTCTCATTTGCTTTCACCTTTGAACTATGAAGTTTTCATCTTCAGGAAATCATCGACGGTAGGTTCTTTGGATCCACTACTTTTATGCATGAATACTTCCATTGTTGACCCAAAGATTGATTGGAGTTGGGCTAGCCGGTTAGTTGAATTGTCCTTTGGGGATGAAAGAATCCCTCATGTCGAGATGGGAAGGGAGTGATATATCATTGGTGATGGGTGTACTTCTTTCTTTCCTCTGATTTGTAATAAGAAGGTGTATGATACTCTCTTCTTTCCTCTAAGGGGGTATGATATATTATTTTAATCCCAAGTAGGGTGGGGAGGTGTACGCTACTTCCTTCTCATCTTTGACAAGGCTATAGAGGGAATCTTGTCTTGGGATGAGGGGGATTCACTTTAAGACCTTGATATTTTTTATTTGGGTTGTTTAGAGGCAAACATGTTATCTCTCCTAAATAATGAGAAAAACTTAGTATTAATAAGGGAGAGTGTGTGAAGTCATTGTTTAGAGCAAAATAGATGTTTATTGTTGATGCTTTGATAGGATTTCATGTGACAAGATAGTTTCAAGCCATGTATGATAACAAAGTAGTTTTAACATTGACAAAAGGAAAACACAAAATATTGTTCTCTTGGAAGGATCATAATATAAAGAAGTTTGTCCTCAAGAAACTACAATTCTAAATACACTAAAGAAAAGAGAGGATGACAAAGGGAACTAAACCCTTTTTATCCTTTGACATTTATCCTTCAATCTCAATAGACAAATCTTCCATGTGGGGTGGTCCCTCCATCCTTGACAACCCTAAGGAACAACCACACATGTACCAAAGAAAGGTCATGTAGTAGAAGGTAGGTAAGTTTGTTTGGTGAACTACATGAACATCAAGAAAGTTATCTATTTATCATGTTCAAATATGTACAATAGTTCAAGGTGATAACTAAAATCAATAAAGAGGTTCTAAGACAAGCATAGATATATTAAAGTATTCAATTATGTATCCATTAATGCATTCTATCTAATATATTATCTTTGACATGGCTAGGTGCCTAATGTTCTCCCTTCTATGAGATAATGAAGCTTTCAGCTATGGGGGGGTAACAGTTACTGGGGGAACACTATGTACATTATCCACTATGCAAGGTTGGGGGATATGACTCATCAAATCAAGGAGTTGTAGCTCTAGCCAATATTTAAGTTTTATACCAATATTTAAGTTTTGTGCCAATGTAAAAAAGTAACTTTATTCAACCACTCAACAATATTCAATATTCAAAGTAGTTGTGGTGACTTCCAAGGAAAGACAATCTTAATAAACAAATTGGGTTCACCACTTGCCTAAATTCTATGAATGAAATTCAAGAGTGACTAAAAAGTTCAACAATTGAATCAAGAATCTAGTAACTTATTCTAGCTGAGAATTTCAATCTAGATACACACAAGGATCAACGGTGAAAATTCCTTAAGAATCTAGCAAGAAACAATGTACTAGGGTTATTTTAATGTTATTTGGCTTGGAAATCACTTTCCAGGCCCTTATTAGGTAAAATTACCATTTTCCCCCTTAATGAGTAGAATATTTAACAACCACCTTCAGTTGTTACAATATATCATCCTGAATTCATTCCGTTCATTCCCATCAGCGTAGTCATAATCTTTGAACATGTAGTCACATATGAAATACTCATTATTACTCATATTCATAATATATATAGTTCATAAATTCATGTGTATATGATCCTTAGGTTAATGTGTGATCTTAGGTCTTAACTTTTCTAAATCATATAGTGCATAATATATTGTAGTATCAAACTCATGTAGCTATAATAATATATATCCCACATGTTTATTAAAATACCTAAGTTACAATCATATATACTTGTGATGCAAAAAGGGTATAAGTATATTAGGGTACATTCTCCATTTACTTATAGATTAGAAATAATACAATTGGATCATATTTCACTCCTCTCATCTTTCCCATTTTTTCACCTTTCGCATGTTCACTGCTTAATATCCCTATTTCTAATTTTTTCTCTAACTATATGGCTATTCTTATTACTTGAGTAAGTATGAAGTTAATTCATTTGAGATACAAGAATATAGTCTAAGGCAATAGATTACTCAATCACTGATTTTCCTTGATATTCCATTAGTTTAAACCATCCATTTACGTTACCCATCTTAGGGTCCTATGTGTTTTTGATGTCATTATGAATCATGTTAGGGGGGGCTTTGGTCACAAGTACATAGTTGAATGATTTTCAGTTTCTTGTATTTGATGACTATAGTTGGTTACAATATGCATGACTAAGTATAGTGAAATATTGACTCAATTTACATTGCAAAACTATATAATGATGAAGGAAGTGACTAAACTATCGAATCTTGTGTACCTCTCAATGAAGTAGGAGGGATTTATTGTGGCATTTGTTTCAAGGGTCGAGGGGAAAGCCAACTAGTGTCGCACTATTGTCCAGAGAATCAGGTTCCATGAAGTTCAACACTGCCAGCTATTGTTGATCGGCAACAAGGTTAGATCATGTAAATCTGATGTGTTCTCCAGGATAAGAATATTAGAAAAGAAAAAAGGATATTGTTGACTGATTTAGGGTTGAGATATGATAGACTTTGGTCTGGGGCAGTGGCTGGAGTCAAGAAGAGAATATCGACAATGAAGGTGGGGTTTGGTTAGGTCTACAGTTTGCTACAATGCTTTCATCAATCAGAAAAGTAGACTGAGTAGGGAACTCACTGTGGGGCTGACACAATAGGTCATGGAGTTTGGGGATTGTAGGAGGGAGTCCAAGAGTCAGTAGGGTTCTTGGGTTGGCACTGGAATGGAGAAAATGTGGGTGTAGGTGTCGAGTCTCTAGTTCAAGTGCAATCATCATCTACCAAGCTAGGGTATATATACATCAATTAAATGCACTGAGGTGGTAGGAGGAGTGTTGTGGGTTATAATAGAGGTCTTGGTTAATGATTGTGTGGCCACATGACTCATCTGTTCCAATTTGGTTGGAAGAGCTTTAATAGTAATTCAATTTCTAGCATTTGAGTTCTTTAAGACCTAGCTATTGGGTTATAGATCTTGAAGACGGAACCAATACAATTTGAATCATGATTAATGGTGAAGAGGAGAAGGAGAGCTACCCCTCCCCCATTGCTTTTGCGTAACCATTGCATTGATGTTCAGTGGAAGCTGGTTGATGCGGTCTAACCCTCACTTGACCGAGTAGTAAAGCCTCATTTAGTTCATTTTTTTAATGTTATTCCCATTCACTTCAAGAATTTATAACTTATAAGATACTCATCATTTTACCATAATTTTTATTAAAATAAATTCTTAAAATAAAAAGTACTCTATTTATGTTTATGTGGTGGCTGAATGATACTCTCCCAATTTATCCAACTATAAATTATAGAGTTAAAGCATATATTTTTATGTGATTCTAATACCAATAAATCATAATGGGGTTCAACTATTCAATTTTGGGTCTTGAACAGAATGTCTAGATCAATATAAGGCAAGATTGCAATTTTTTAGTGCTCAAATTGTGAGATACTTCAATGGGTGTGTGAATATATATGGAAAGTTAGCAATAAATAATTTCAATTAGAGAGGCTATGTATAATAGCTCAAAATCAAACTTTGTACCGAAATTTGGTATCTTACACACAAATCCACATACATTTCTAAGACCAACAACAACATTAGTGGGTCATCCAAAAAAAATGGAAACATAAGATGAGGGGAAGAATTAACCTCAAGTTGACATCATACAGAATTCATGAACTCAACAAGTCAAAAACACCAATAAATATGAAGAAGGCAGTTGTTTGGGTATTGTTGATTGGAGTCGATGTAGAGAATAGAAACTACAATGTACCCAGGAAGGTTAGATGTGTCTTGAAGATCCAGAGACACAATATAAAGTCAATGACATTATTCCCTATTTCATGTGGTATAACTTCTCAATAGTAGGAACTTTCTGACACATATGAAGCCAAGGTTGAAAGGTAGTGTCAAGAAAATTGTAGTGCAAATTAGACTTGAGGAAGAATTTGATAGGATGATTATGTCATATACTTGAATTTGGGTATATAGATTTATTTACCCTTTTCTTAGGTGCACCTTTAATTATATGAATGTAATTTTTTCTATGAATTATATTAGTTGGGAGTATTTGGAGCCAAAACAAATGATCTCTTATACAATGTTAACAATAAATTAATTAATGGAGTCTTCAATATGCATTTAATTATTTAAATATACTAATTAATTAAAATTGACCCTAATTCACCATAAGTCTAATCGATGAAAGCATATAAATAAATATTAAATATTGTATCAAATAGATTAAGAAAGACATTGAATGCACTAATTGAATACTTGTCTTATAAGTAAGAAATAAAATATTAAATATTTTTAGATGGCAAAATTAACATTAAAATTGGGTTCCTTATACATTAATTAGCATGCCAATGAATTTTTGGGTCAATTGGGCATCATTTATCCCTCATTTACATAATTGAATTTAGAAACTTAATTACATTTCAATACATTTAATATTACATTCAATCACCTAAGTTAACATTTTGGACACGTTTGTTTCAGTGGATCCAGTAGGATTGGATTGGATTTCATGATCCAGCTGGGTAAATGTTACGATTGGTTTTTGGGAGGCAGAAAAGTTGATAAATCTTGCACTTTTAAATATATAGCAGTTGTTGGATTCAAAGTTCCATTTGAAATCAGATGGGTATCGTCATCTAGCTCTTTCAGCTTGGTCGCCTGCTCCCATCAATGCCCTTTTATCCTAAAAAACCAACTCTTTTCCATTTGTACCCTGTATGTTGTAGCTTTTTCTCTCTCCATTGGGCTAGGCACGTAGGTCTCGTGTGTACTTTGTTCCTCAAAACCAATGTGGACTACAGTTCTTATAGAAGTCTATAGTTCCTGAAAATCAACCATGATGCAAGATAACCAAACATAAACTTGTGCTTTATAGCTCTTTTTAGAACCAATAGATCCATAAACCTAGATCGAACAATTTTAGGATTCTCACTAATCTAGATGAATCCAAATAAAAAAAACGTCCCCTTTGTGTAACATGGTAAACCCCAATTGCAAACCTTTACTGCGTATTTCTTGTGTTGGGTGTGGCTGCCACAAGACTGACTTCAGCCATTCCACACCCTCTCCCCAATGGTTTCCCCTTTCCTCCCCTCCTTCCCTTCTCTTCATCCCCCTCTTTCTTCCTCTTCACTAGTCTTGTTTCATGTGGCTGAAAGATCTAAAGGGGGTGAATAGAGCTTTTTGGTACTTTTAAAAATTAATTAAAAACTCAAACCAAAGGAGGATGAAATAGGGAAGACACTTTGATGTAGAGTGGTTCCAACCTTTGAATTAAAGGTTGTCAGTCCACTACCCAATTGTCTCCAATTGGGATTTTTGAAGTGATTTATTTTATTTACCTCACAAGGATGTTACAACAAAATACAATCACCTTCCCTGAAGTAGCCTTCACCTAGATGTATCCTCAACCTCCTTCAAGCAATCTTCTGGAAGTAACCTCAAGCCCTTAGAGCAACCTTTTCCATCTTGAAGTAGCTCCACCACCTTGAGATAGCCTTCACCTAGAAGTAGCTCCAACCTCCTTTGAAGCAACCTTCTTGAAGTAACATCAAGCAATCTTAGAGAAACCTTCTCCACCAAGAAGCATCTCCAATCAAGCTCCCTCAAGAAGCCTCCACAACTCAGAGCATCCAAGGAGCACAAGTAGCAAAACATGTGAATGTAGATTAGAAGAAAGGAAGTACACCAATGGATTATTGTGTTTTGATCTTATATCAAGTGTTAGACCTCTCAAACCACATAGGATGGACATTTTTTGGATGGTGGTTAAGAGGCTATGGCTATAGGACACAGACTTAGAACTTAAAGAATAAGATGGCAAGTGTTGCTCAACTTTTTTGCTCACTAGAATGGATTCTCAAGTTTTGCTTGTGTGTTTTAGGTGTCCTAAGGCCTCTCCTATTTATAGAAATGGTTTGCAAATGTTTAGGGACGTTCTAGGGAGTCTCTAGAGTGTTCTTTGTACTTAACTAGTCGTTAGGTATAAATTAGTTGGCTAGCAGTGGCTAAATTATTTGAGCTTGGAAGAGAAATCCACAACCATTTCTGGTCAACAAGTTTATCGACCGACCATGTCTCATTTGAGATTTTCTTCGACTGAGCTTTGATTAAATGCAAATATGTACCAATATCTATTTCTAACTCCCAGCTCCCAACTACTTAGTCTAACAGTCATAGACTTTAGACCGAGATTGATTCAGTCAACCATATGTTCGACCAAAACACATTTTAGAGAAAAAATATGTAAGTTTTTGACAATGATCTAAGTGCTCGACCAAGGTGGTTCTCCGTCGACAATATCTTTGACTGAGGGTGTCTCGTTTGGCTAGTTTCTCGACCGGTATGGGTATTATTTTAGGTATTTAAACCACCTATTAATGTATGTTCTAATGCATGATAATATAATGACTCCAATATCTAGGAGGTCCTAACTAAGAATTACGAGTAGATAGAGAAGATCTAATGCTTGATTTACATGATATATAAGTACTTTTACATTATATCTTTGTACACGTATTTACATTGAGTACAATCATGAGAATATAAACATTTCTGCGCATTGATCTTTAATTATTCACTTACTATACTCTCCTTATTTCCTTAAACCCTAAAATACTAAAGTAGCATGTGAGATCCACAAGAATGAAATGTTTGTCATCATCAAAACAAAGGGTATGCTAATGTCCAATTCAGTCAACAATGTCCCCCCGTTTTGAAGATGGCAAACATTCCTAAAAATATAAGCAAAATAATTAAAATGAAATGAGTTTCATACCTAAGATGAATATATTCTCTTGTTCTCATAAAATTTTTACTAATATTCTTAAAAAGATATGGGACATGATATCCATCTCTTAAGGTAATGTAGAACCAATTAATGTCGTGCCAATAGATCATGAAACTCATGAAATAATTTATTTTATTTCTCCCCCTTTGCCATTTCAAAAAGATGGCCAATATTGTCATTTTAAACTTACTCCCCTTGAATGTAATACTCTCTTTCAATATAATACTCAAGTTAAAAAAAAAAACAAGTGTGAAAATGTCCAATGAAAGCCACAATTCAAAAATGAAAAGAAAAAAATCAATGATTTTGTTTTCATAAATAAGTGAACACAAGCAAACTCAATTTCATTGATAATAAAGTCATTACATATATCTTACTACTCACGACATAAGATAACAAGATAAATATTACTTGAAAGAATATAAAATTACATCAACTTCAGGATCTTTCCCATATAATGGAGTATCATCATAATATTTGACAAGTGTCTGCCAGTTAAGTGCACATGTCTTTGTGAGAGAATATGATTCTAAAAATATAGGTGCCCAATCAAATCAGGAATGGGCAGTTATATCTTGTAGTGTCATTTGTGAATATTGGGCATGGGTAAGATCATTTGATGGTGGTGGTGGAACATGAGTGTATTGGATGTAAGGATTGAATGGATAGATGCTCTCGGGATATTGTGCATAAGGATAAGTGTCAGGAACATTAGAAGTTAAGGCTTGGATCCTTTGGTTTAGGTAGGTCATTGCATTATGGTTGTAGTCTAGATGTCTCCCAATTTGATATGTGGCTCCTTTAAGATAGGAAACATAATTTGTAAGGTTTTCTATAGAATATCTAGGAATGAGTAGGAGGTGGAGGATTAGCTTCAAATGGATGTTTCTCCTTCATCCCTATCTCTTTTGTGCCCAAAGTCAATGCCCATTTTATCAACGGTTTTTGGATGATTCTTTGGGGACGTTTATCACAATTGTAGCCTAAGTCTTCTATGTTTTTTCCAAGGGAATGTTGGATTATTTGCCAGATAAAATCAGCTTAAGGTGGGTTTCCAAAAAAATCAAACATGTTGGATAGGATGATGTAAATGAAGTTTACAGGAATACTTTCAAGTATGACATAGATATGGAACGTCCTAAATTGGGTAATTTCAGTTTTATTGGCTCTAGGATGAATATTATGGGTAATAATGAGGTTCACTATCCTAGCCTCAGGAGTTAAGGAGTTAGCATAATAGGTTCCCCTATGTTCATGTGTTGAGGTGTTAGGAACAAAGATGGCCTTTTTAATGTCACTAAGATTAATGGTTTCTTATTCAATGGAGAATTTGGAGATGGGATTGCCAATGGTTAGATCTACGAAATCTACATACTCCTCAGCATCTATGTCTCATATTTTTAATATGTCATTTTCAAAAAATTGGAAAGATATACCATCAACCATGGAAGTGAAGGAGTTGGGGTCATTTGAATCTCTAGTTAGGTTGGCATAGAATTCATTATGGCTTGGGTAGACCAAAAAATAAAGGAGGGGATAAGAAATTTCTTCAATTTTTGCACCTTGAAAAGTTGAGAGAGATCAAGAGGGGTGATGAAGTCGTTGAGTTCCACTGGTCATCGAGGAAGAGGAGACTTGGATGTGAGCTTTAAGTAGTGTTCTCCAACATCAGCATCATTGAAGGGGATGTCATTGATAATGCTCAATGATGGAGTAGGCATGCGTCCCTTCCTTGAAGCAACTTGCTTCCTGCCACCACAAACTAAAGAGGAAGCCATATTGATCGAATAGTGGTGGAACAAGAGGTAGATATGATAGGTGGATGAAGGTTTCTGAAAGATAGTTCTAAGAAATGCTAGAGAGCTGATGGAGAAGAGATCACTTGAGTTGTGAATATAATGGTTGGATTGGGGTGCTATTTATAGCAAAACAGAACCTTACTCAGTCGACAAACTCGTTGACCAAGACCCCAATGGCTCTCTTCCCCGATGAATATTAAATGGCTAGTGGTTGAAGTTTAAATTTAAAAATTTGGTCACAGCGGTCAAGGACTCGATTGAGAATTTTGTTGACCGAGGGACCTATGGGTAAATTTTTTCAGTCTAAGGAGTATCTAGAAGATTCTCAACTAAGATTCGCATAGTCATCTGAGGGTCCCATTGAGTGAAACTCGATTGAGAATTTTTTCGACCAAGGATCTTCTAGGTCCAGTATTTTGTCGACAAGATATGAAACTTATGAGTAGTATTTCATAATTAGAATGAATTTAGATTGACTAAGTGCTTGTTCATGATATCACTATATTGATTACATAAGGAATCATTCTAAGAACCAAAGATAATGTCATCAACATATATTTGAACAACTAGAAAATATGATTCAGATGTTTTAAAAAATAATGTGGAATCTGATTTTCCAATAGAGAAACCATTATTAAAGAGAATTTTTAAGTCTTTCATACCAATTTTGGGGTGCTTGTTTTAGACCATAAAGAGATTTCTTAAGTTTATAAACATGGTCAAGTTTGTTAGGAATTTCAAAACTATGTGGTTGAGCAACATAAACTTCTTCTTCTATGATTCCATTTAAGAAAGCAATTTTTACATCCATTTGAAAAAGTTTGTTGTCTTTATGGGAAGCTAGAGATAACAACATTCTAATTGCTCTTAGTCTAGATATAGGTGCATAAGTCTCATCAAAGTCTATCCCTTCGTGTTAATTATATCCTTGAGCAACCAACCTATCTTTGTTTCTAACCACTTCCCCAGCTTCATTAAGTTTATTTTGAAAAACCCACTTAGTTCCAATGATGGTTTTGTCTTGAGGTCTAGGAACTAAGTCCCATACATTGTTCTTAGTAAATTGATTTAGATCTTCTTGCATATCTATTATCCAATAATCATCTTTTAGATCTTCATTTATCTTTTTAGGTTCAACAATTGATACAAAGGCCATTTTGCAACATTTTTAAATTATGATCAAGTTTTTACTTTATCAAAAGGAATTCCTATGATTAAGTCTTGAGGATGATCTTTGATTATTCTGGGAATAGGTTGTTGTGCCTCATAATTATGTTGTTCAAATATAGATTTTTTATCAGCTTTTATTGATATGGTTAGATCCTCAATTTGATGTGTAATATCATTCAAATTTTCATCTTCATTTTCAGCACTTTGTGTTGTCATTTCATGAAATGTGATATGAATTGATTCCTCAACTTTTCTGGAAATAGTGTTGTAAATTCCAAATGTCTAACTAGAAGTCAAATAACCCAAAAAGAATCATTTATGTGATTTTGGGTCAAATTTGTCTCTATCATCCTTTGTGTTCAACATGTAACAAGGTGTACCAAAGGTATGAAAGTAGTCAACTCTAGGTTTCTTATTAAAAATGAGTTCATAAGGAGTTTTCTTAAGATGAGAGTGATTTGACACACGATTTAATACATATCATGTTGTATTTACTGATTCATCCTAAAAGGTTTTAGGTGTATTATGTTAAAGGATCGTTGTTCTAGCCATTTCTGGTAAGGACCAGTTTTTCCTCTCTACTATCCTATTTTGTTGTGGGGTATGTGCAGCTAAAATTTATGAATATACCCTGGGGATGTACAAAATTCTTCTAAGATGTGATTTTCAAACTCCCCACCATGATCACTCCTAATGGTGCATATAAAACATTTTGTAGTTGATTTTCAATGTTAGAGAAAAATTGAATGAATATTCTAGTAGTGTCATCTTTTGTTGAGAGAAAATGAACCCAAGTATATCTACTATAATCATCAACAATGACAAAGCAATATAATTTACCACCAATAGATTTAGTCTTGATGGGGCCTAACAAATCCATGTGAATAAGTTCTAATGATCTAGTAGTACTAAGCAAGGCTTTAGATTTGAAAGAAGATTTATTTTGCTTGCCTAGAGTACATGGTTCACAGTTTTTAGGTTTATCAAAAAAAAGTTTAGGTAAACCACAAACAATATCATACTTAATAAACTTTTTGATAACATGTGATCTTGCATGACCTATCTTTTTATGCCATAATTGTAAAGATTCATCATTTGCAAGAAGACATTTTCCAACAATGGCTTGCATATAGTTAGGTTGAAGTATATAAATATTTCCTATTCTTTTTCCTTCATAAACAACATCATTAGTGTTTTCTATGATTAACTTGCAGCAAGATTTGTTAAATAGAACATCATAGACACTATCACACAATTGACTTACACTAATCAAGTTGTAATGCAACTCATCTACAAGTAGCACATTTTTATTTGAAGACTTGTACCTACATTACCTATCCCAATAATTTTACCTTTGGCATTATCTCCAAATGTGACTATTTTGCACTTCTTTTCTTCAAATGTATGGAAAGCCTCCTTATTTCCAGTCATAAGTTTGGAACAACCACTATCAACCAACCAATCCTACAAAATAGGTATATTTTGGTACCCATGTGGTGGTCCTTTTGGTTAGGAGAATTATTTTAACATTGTAAGTTTTAGAACAACTTAATATGAAGAGATTAATACAATTTTAAAGCACCAAAGTTAAATGTAAACAAATATTTTTAATTTCAATAAACAGTTCTAACAGGACTATCCTTGGTCAAACTTTTCTTCAATCAGAAGAGTTTTTGATCAAACTATTTATCGACCGGGAAGATTTTCCAGTAAACACAAGTCTTGACAGAATTGCCTTTAGTCAATTATTTCTTCGACCAGACAAGGTCTTGGTCAAGTTCTTTGTCAACTGGGATGAAGTTATGTGTATTTTTAGTAAGTTTAACATTTCTGATGTAGACAAATCATGCTATTATTTTTTGGTAACACAATTTAGAAATCAAGTCATACAAGAATATACAATATAAAGTTTATTTTAGTTGAGACAAGACATTGTTGATTTCAAAATGAAGTTTAGGTGAAATCTCAAATAAATGTCCCATGGTTCTAAGTTTGTGGTTTTGGAACCCAAACCAAATCTTTGTCCTTATTTTTCTTGTAATTGCACAAAAATGAATAATGTCCAAGAGTAAACAATAATGAGAGCAAATGAAATCAATTTCATTTCTCTTTTTAGCATTGTGTTCAAGAGCTATATTGTTTTTAGGTACATACATGACTTTGGTCTTAGGTACTTGTGTCTTTCTAGATCTAGGTTTTTTATAGGATATATATATTTGGGTACATAACCTAGGCCTCTCCTTCCAATTTGACAAGCAGAGCTTTCTAGGATTTTATCAAGAATATCATTATTTTTTAAGATATTAATACTTTTAATATCTTAACAATTTCATCCATTTTCCTTTTAATGCCTAACTTTTCTTGATTTAAGCTAGATAACAAGCTATCTCTTCCTTTAATAATAGCATCATAATCTGAATGAGTGCATAGAATAGGTTGAGTTTGAAGATTATTTATCTTAGCTAGCAATTCAACCTTTTCTTGAGAGATAAGATTATAGTTAGTTTCTAGAGCAAGCTACTTGATAGTGTGATCATTGATAGAGGATTTCAATGTATCTTTTTTTTAGATATAAGACTTTCATTTTCAGAAGAAAGCACATACAATTTAGCATGCAAATCATCATTTGTTTTTGTAATCTTCTTCAATTTCCTTTTACAATCAACATATTTATCATGTAGTTCTTCAAGACTAGTAACTAACTCCTCTTTATATAAATCAAGAATACTTACCTCACTTGAATCTTCATTTTCATCTTCCTTAGCCATGAGGCACTCCACTTCCGCTATCATCGCTTGATTCATCCAAAGCTTCTTTGTAAGCTTTATCTCCCTTGTCTTTGTTTTTTAAAGAAGATTTCTTTCCTTTCTTGGTCTTAGGACATTCATTCTTTGCATGTCCTTTCTTGCCGCATTCAAAGCACCTAAGGGAAGAAGAGGAAGAAACACTAGAATTTATGTTTGGTTTATACCTTCTATATTTCTTACCATTTACAATGAGTGCATGTTCTTCATCATCTCCTTCACTAGTTTCATCACTTTATTGAGTGGTGACTTTTGATTAAGCCTTGGTCGTTCCTTTTAATGCAATGTGCTTTCTTTTTCCTTTTTGAAGTTCGGCCTCCAGTCTTTCTTCTTCAACAAGGGTTACTTCATGTGTCTCTAGATTTCCAATGAGTTTCTCCATCCTGATTGTGGTAAGGTCATTGGCTTCTTCAATGGTCGTCACCTTTGTCTTGTATTTTGGAGGCAAAGATCTAAGGATCTTGGACACCTGGTGTGCTTCATTATATACTTACCTAGTGCACTCAGGATATTATCAATAGAAGAAAAGCTTACATACATTTCACTAACAGACTCATCAGGTTGCATACATAATTGTTCAAACTTTTGTTTAAGCATGTTAATTTTGGTATTTTTAACTTGAGTAGTACCTTCATGTGTAATTAAAAGTTTATGCCATATTTCATAAGTTGTTTCACATGAAGATATCTTTTCAAACTCACTAACAGAAATGGAACAATATAATATGCTTACCACTTTTGCATTCAATTGAACTTGATTTACTGTATCGGGATTCCATGTTGCATATTCAGTAGTAGGACATGCATAACATAAAGACCCCATTCTCCAAAGCTCCAGGTTGATCCCTTGGAAGTAAAATTGCATTATTCTTTTCCAATAAGTGTAGTTGCTTCCATCAAAGGGTGGTGGTCGAGTCACATGAGTTCCTTTAAGGTTTAGGTTGCTAAGCAAGTTGTCCCCCATTCTTTAAGACTTGTTAGGGCTCCTGGAAGACCTGCTCTGATACTAATTGAAAGATCTAGATGGGGTGAATATAGCTTTTTGGTACTTTTAAAAATTAATTAAAATCTCAAACCAAAGAAGGAGGAGGAAATAGGGAATACACTTTGATGTAGAGTGGTTCCAACCTTTGAATCAAAGGTTAGTCCACTACCCAATTCTCTCCAATTGGGATTTTGAAAGTGGTTTATTTTATTTACCTCACAAGTATGTTACAACAAAATACAATCACCTTCCTTGAAGTAGACTTCACCTAGAAGTAACCTCAACCTCCTTGAAGAAGCCTTCTTGAAGTAACCTCAAGCCCTTAGAGAAGCCTTCTCCTCCTTGAAGTAGCTCCACCACCTTGAGATAGCCTTCACCTAGAAGTAGCTCCAACTTCCTTTGAATCATCCTTCTTGAAGTAACCTCAAGCAATCTTAGAAAAGATTTCTCCACCGAGAAGTAGCTCCAATCAAACCCTCGTAAGTAGCCTCCACAACTCAGAGTAGCCAAGGAACACAAGTAGCAAAACATGTGAATGGAGATTGGAAGAAAGGAAGTACAACAATGGAGTATTGTGCTTTGATCCTATATCAAGCATTAGACCTCTCAAGCAACTTCGTCGTCAATTACTTATGTTTCCAAATCGCGTGAGCACTGCTTGGAAGGCGCCCACGTGGCACTTCCTTATTGGCCAAGTAAGTGTTTTAATGCAAAATTCGTAACTAATGAACCGTAGCTCGGATGAAGGAACTTAATATATGAATTTTGATCCTCAGAAAGAGGGGAATTCAATAAAAATATGTTTATAAGCCAATTCCTCTTGCAATTTGAAAAGTAGTGTAATTTATCAACTTTAACATAATGATGATTAAAGAAACCCTATTTTGAGATAATTAATGTGTTTAATAGGGTTTAATGGATCATTAGAGTTGATATTAACCTGTTAAATGTAAAAAGTTACATTATGTTCAAAAAGGAAGAACTTTGCACATGATTAGTCTAATTTGTAGTTGATATGCATAAATATGCTTGAAATTGGAAAAGTACATAAAGTTATCATCTTTAATGATTTAACTAAGGAAAAACCCTTAGATTTGATGATAGACGGATAATTCAAGCTGATATTAACATGTTGTTAATAAAAGTGAAAATATGATTTAAAAAGATGATCTTTTTATATAGTTGGTCTCATTTAGGGTTCTATGTACATGAATATGCCTTAATGGGATTAGAAACCCTAATTTATGTTGATATGAATTCTAATGGTTTTAATTGTACAAATCGAAGAATAAAATAGAGATATGATGATTCGAAGATAAATTGAGTACCAAAGATCTTTAATGTGAATTATTTGGATAATTAGTGTTTCCTAGTGTATAAAGGTGGAAATAGTAATAAATAAGGTTCATATATGTGAGTTGAACTATAATGAAATATGATTTGTCAATTTGAAAGAAACCGAAGATGATAATTAGCCTTAATGTTTTGGATATGACCAAAAAGGATAAAGATAATAGTTTTAGTGTAAAAGAAACATATTAGACTTATTTGACATTCAATTGTGCCTATGATGCAGAAATTAGGGTTTGTAAACTAAAAGAGCATTAAAAGTGATAAATGCATAATGAAGGATAAAACCTTAATAAAACCCTAAAGTTGGCCTAGAAATCATAAGGTGGAATCCAAGTTGATCTTGGGGATGTTTGAATAAAACAATGACACTTGAATGTTATGCATTATTTTCAGGATATTGTTGATTTCTTGTTAATTGTGTTGGATGTTAATGCATGGACATCAAGTTACTATGGAACAGGTATGTGGTTACGATTATGAATAACCGCTTTAGTTTCCCGATGGATTCTCAGATGTTTAAACACATTGAATGCAACTAAACTGTTGAATGTTTATTTATTTCTGGCAATTATAAAGTGACTATGACTATCACATAATGTATCTGCCTTCTAGCTCAATCATTATTCCCCTCTGTGTCGTAATGGCTGACCTAGTACATGGCTACCTAGAGGGTAGGTCCATCAGGTCATGAAAGACTTTGGCTGCCTAGAGGGTAGGTCCATCAAGTCACCTTTATAGAGGTACCATATAAGTCCTTACAGGGACAACACAGAGTTGTGGATAGGTATGGATTGAGTAGTTTGTCTTAAAACGTAATCTTGGTTGTTAAATGATTAATTGAATGATTACATGGTTATCATAGTTGCATGATTATCTGTTTCCCCCACATACCAGCTTCGGCTGACCGACGTTTTGTTTGTCGGCATTTTAGGTACAATGAAAAGTACAAACAGTAAAGTGACACCTTGTGAATTCAAGAATTAAAGAACAAGGAGGAATTAGATAGAATAGTTCAGCTGAGGTTAGAAGTTAGTTTGTTCCCAACTTTTCAAGGTATGTAAAGAAAATTTTTATTACCATTTTCAGTATAGTCTGTTAGAATTTAATAATTGTTTATGGTTGTATGTCGAACCTTTGATCCGGGATTAATGGGTGCGGCTTCAACCTCTTGGTCTCCCTTAATTGGGGGTTATCGGGAGGTGGGGTCGTAACAATATTCCTTTCAACCTAATAAAGATGTTGGATTATGTCCTAGAGCTTAAGGTGAACCAGGAAATGTCAACATGCAACTGAATGAATTAATGAACATGCATGGTTATGGGATTTAAAAATATTTGATTAACCTAGGATATCTTCCCATGGCAAAGGATATGATGGCATTGTCCATGCATTCTTGGACAAAAGACAGTCATACATTCTGGTTTAGAGATCTTGTTCTTACACCTGCACTTGAAGACATCGAATTGATTATTCATTTGAAGTTTAATGATGGCAACTGATCAGCCAACGTTCCCAATGGTGCACAAAGTTGAGTAGACTTTTGGACATGAAGAAGAATGTTGCAAAAAGATTTTGTATGATGATCATCAGAAAATAAAGATTCGATCATTTTGGAGTAGCTTCAACCACAAATCACCATATGATAAACCAAAGTGAGGTAAGGGATTCCTTCATGCTTTTCTAGTGTTTTTGTGTGATGCATTGTTTTTTATGAAGAAAATGTATGTGTCAAGCAAACATTGTGGCTATGGTTTTTTCCATACAAAGGATAGATACATCCATCCCATGTATATTGAGTGAGTTGTATCATTGTCTTGATGTATTCAAAGACATAGGCAACATGTCTGGGCACTTTTTTGTATTGTTGGTCTACTTCGGCATGAGGATCTGTGTGCTTCTTTTGTAGTCAATTGTAATTCCAATCATAGCCTTCCATGAAGTTATTTGGAGAGTCACGACATGATCAACTCACCACTACAAAAGAGGGGTTAAATATCTATGTGGCTTGCAAATCTTGAAGATGGTGACATTCTTGAGAGATCTATGGTCTATGGGATAGACACATTGTCATACAGAATGGATTGAGTAGGTATGGAAAACACAGAGTTGTGGATAGGTATGGATTGAGTAGTTTGGCTTAAAACGTAATCTTGGTTGTTAAATGATTAATTGAATGATTACATGGTTATCATAGTTGCATGATTATCTGTTTCCCCCACATATCAGCTTCGGCTGACCGACGTTTTGTTTATCGGCATTTTAGGTACAATGAAAAGTACAAACAGTAAAGCGACACCTTGTGAATTCAAGAATTAAAGAACAAGGAGGAATTAGATATAATAGTTCAGCTGAGGTTAGAAGTTAGTTTGTTCCCAACTTTTCAAGGTATGCAAAGAAAAATTTTATTACCATTTTCAGTATAGTCTGTTAGAATTTAATAATTGTTTATGGTTATATGTCGAACCTTTGATCCGGGATTAATGGGTGCGGCTTCAACCTCTTGGTCTCCCTTAATTGGGGGTTATCGGGAGGTGGGGTCGTAACATTTGGTATCCGAGCCTAGGTTCCTCAGTTAACCATTAATAATTATTAAATTTTACAAACTCCATAGAACCCAAGGGAGTTATTAGAGGAATATCCGAAAGATGGAGGTGTCTAGAAAGGGATCACGACCGGGGGCTGGAAAGATTTTCCTCCGCACCGCTAGTCGGAATACGAGGACTCCCAGACCCATGTGACCGCCTGGCCAAAGTCTTAGGGTATGAAATGAAATAAGATACCTTTAGGACTTCTCATCTGATTCATCCCTTCTCATCACAAAATTCTGATAAGGACCTAAAGGATTAGGGTTTTCTTTCTTCTCCTCACCCTCTTGAGGTATGGGTAAGGTTAATAAGGTTTAAGGAATCCTCCACTAAATTAATGAAAGGCATGTAAATAAGATGTCATGGACATAAGCTTAATAGATTAAGCACAAAATAAATAATAGATACATGCTTAGGACGTATGACATAAGATGTCATGTCCTCAGAAGAGACCTGAGGCTAGACACTCTTGTCAGGAGGATAAGTTAGTCTTGGAGATAGAGATCTCCATTGCAAGTAGAGACCTGGAACATCCTCTGAGGATGGTGCTAACCCTAACCCTAAGTGAAGGTTAGAGAGAGATGAGTTGGACCAGGTGTTTGAAAGGACATGCCTTTGGGATGACATATGATCCATGGGTGACCTAGCACCTTTGGCAACCCAACCCTGGGAAGGGTCATGCATGTTAGGGTAAAGGATAGCTCCTTAGATGATGATGTTAGTGAAAGACCATAGAAACCCTATGGGTTTGTACAAGTAGGGCATAACTGGCACCTAGGGCACGTCATAATGCTGGCAGTAGGATGAAACCCTGAATAAGGAATTATGATGGAGCATTAAGGGTTATGGATGACCTTGAGCAACTATATGTTCGAACCTAGGCTTCACCCATATAGAGCATGCCTTTGAGGTTGATCCTCCATGAAGAAAGTACCTCTAATGGTGAGGTTGGATGTTGGGTTAGCTCTAGAGAGAGCAGGAAACCCAGCAAGAAAGTTGGAAGCCTAAAACCCAGAACAATGGATGATAGTGGTTGCCTCATGATCGATCCCTGAAAGTTGATGATACCTTGGTTGCCTTTAGAGGGACCAAACCCTTGAGAAAAGATGAAGTTTCTGGTACCTACGTGCCTATGGTATAGATGTATACCTTTCGAGGTAGGAAGAAGAGTTCCTTAGACCTAGAAAGGTTTGGTAGCAGGCTATGAGGCCTTGTACCTTGTTAGTTGTCCTTAAGGAGGACCCAACCCTAAGTGTTGATCGAGAAGAAGGATGACAGGAAGTGCATGAGATGCCTTTTGCAAGCTTGATTCATGGTTCAGAGATAGAGCGTGCAGTTGGACACCTAAAAGTGAACCTAGGGTTCCTAGGCCTAAGAGGGGAAGTGGTATACCTAGTGCTCATGATGAGAATTAAGTTTCTATAGTTTTGAGCATGGTACGCCTCATGAATAAAGGAAAAGGGAAGTCCCTTAAGTTTAAGGTATGTGTAATGAACCCCTCATAGCTAGGTTGATGATAAAGAAAGGTTTAATCTTGATCCAACATTGAGGAAAGAGGACAAGTATGACCTAGCATGGTTCAGTAGGTGATCTACCTGTGCCTTAATGGCTTGCTAGGGTTAAGTAGGCTCGTGTGGATGTAAACACTAGACCTAAGAGCTTTTGTGACCTTAGAGATAGTTTTCTTCCCATCTTGGGAGAGGGACCCCTTTGGAAGGGTGTATATCAGCTTTGTTGGTTCAATGTAACCTAAAGAGGCCTCATAGGATCTTGAGAAGCTAAGTGAAAGGTACATGGTATGAGAATGAACCTGTAGATCCATAGATATCCATCTCTATTGCATGTGAATGTGTTACCATGGGGGTAACCAGTATGGGGCTTGACCAAGGTAGGCAGGTTGCCATGATGCCTATGAAAGGATGAAAGCCAGCCCATGAACGCAGGAAGAGAGATGATGAAGGCTTGGGTAAGGTTCTAAGTGAACATGTACTGTAATGGAGAATCCTAAGTCTATCCTGGGGTCAGGTAGGGATAAGACCGATGAAAGTAGGAGTTGCCTAAGTCCCCAGTTGCACATGACCATAGGGTCGGGAGGTAACAGCTATCATTGTATGAGGGCCATGGGTTAGGAGATTGATCACCTTCATGAACTCATGGGACCCAAAGGGCAGATGAGTAGGGAACTCTCTTGATGCATGAGGGAAGAGGGATGACCCCAAAAGAGTCGGTACCCTATAGACCTAGAGGAGATGACCAAGGATATAAACCTCAGTAGGTTCAAGACTAGTTTGATATCATAATGTTTGAAGAGACATATGTGGTACATTGCAACTTAGATTTAAAGGTGTACTGGCAAGGTGGGATGCACCATCTCTACTCTTGGAACAGGAAGAACTCTGTATTTGGACTGTAACCAAATACTTATTTCCTCTTGTTATGGGGGTGAGAGATAGTACATTATGCATGTCATACACCAAGGATAAGAGATGATGTAGGTTGTAACGTTGCCATGAGAAATGGGGATAGAGAGGATAACCTACCCTGGTAAAGTGAATGATACTTGGATGGTTTGTAAACATTATGAGGAATGAGGTAGTCCCCTTATGAGGATGTTTTTATCATGAACTATGTAGAACTTACAAGTTATATCAAGTTGAGTTTGATCACCATGATGATGAAATCAGAGAGTGTTCTTAATGAAGATAGACATAGAGTTTGAGGTGAGATGATAAGTGAAATACATGGAAGTGTATGTCTTTAATGCTACCTAATGCCTAAGGATGCGAAGTGGTAATGGCTGCTCTGGTTGAGATACATCTGACTTGTTTTGACTAGAAGCTAGAAGAGGTTGTCTGGATAACCCTATGTTTGGAAAGGAGAGGTGTCTGGATAACACTCAAATGTAACAAGATACATTGAAAAAGGTAATGGTTGTCCAATCTAGTCCTTGATATAATGAAAGGATGATGGTAGAACCTCAAGTGCACTTCTTTTGAAGAAAAGGTGATGAAACCCTGACTAGAGTGGTTTAGGGTTTTAGAGGATTAGATCTTGAAAGAATCATGACATACTTGAAATAATGGTTGAAGATCACCATACACCGAGGAAAATGGCAATAGCACTTTGGATGCTTAAGAGGAAGTTGCATGTGGTGTATGGCCATGCAAGCTAGAAGGTAAAGGACAAACCCCAGTAACCCAGTGTATCGATATAGAGGACAAAAGAGTCTCTGAGAGGGAATGGGAGCTCTACACTATGGATGTTGTGATAGGTCTTCTTTGGGCCAAGGAAGGTCGAGATGCAATATGGGTTATGGTAGATCACCTTACCTTGGTGACGTAAGAAAGAAAGAGTTCTATCAAGGGACAGATCTAGTTGAACTACCCATGAGAGAGATGGTTCAACTACACCATGAAGCAAGTTCGAAGGTTCTGGAGTTTGACCTAAAGGTTCCCTTCCAAAAGGTGGAAGTAGATACATGAAGGACTCAATGTTAGTATAGTTTATCACCCCTAACTATGGTTAGTATGATCCAGACTAAAGGGTCTGATGAGGGCATGTGTGCTCGTTCAGGGTGATATCTATCAGACAGTTCTTGTCCTATGAAAGATGTGACAATGACCACCTTAGCCTGTATCGGGTTTTATATGAAGCTCTGTAAGGGAGGTTGTGTCGGTCACCACTTCAGTAAGGTGATGTTGGTGAAAGAACCACATGATGGTTAGAAAAGTACCACATGATGGTTAGAAAAAGGGACCCCAGTGCGTGTAGATGAAGTCACTTTGATCGTGCAAGGGCTGAAAGGAGCCTAGAGACGATGAGAGTCATGAGCAGATGCAAAGTAGACTGACATACAAGTTACTGTGGGAGAAAATGTGACATGAAAATCCGACCCCTCTAAGTTATAACTAAGAGAGCTGAGTCCCCGATATGTGGGTCCATTAGAGATGGATGGAGAAGGTTAAGTTTGACCATACCCCTCAGGATAAAGTAATGTGTGATGAGTTCCATGTGTCAAATTTAGAGCACTATGTGAGGTACCCGACCATGTGCTGAGCAATGAACCTAGTGAGCCCCAAGGGAGGCTGACATGGCCTGAGTCACCTGTGCAGTTTATAGACGCCGGGATGAAAGGACTCAGAGAAAAGAATATGTGATGATAAAGGTTCTTGTAAGTGCCATGAGTACGACAAAGCAACATAGGGGCCAATGATGGACATGGAAAAGTCTTATCCTGAATTGTTTGTTTGCTTGCCTAAATTTTGAGGACAAAATTCCTATAAGAGGGGAAGGATGTTATAACCCCAATTTTTGGGTTCAATTAGTGAGAAATGTAATTTCTCATATTAAGGGTAATTGAACAAAGAATGGTATAATTTGTTTTGAACACATCGATTTTGTTTACAATAGCCTTGTTGTTTGATTTGTGGGCTTTATTGGCTATTGGGCCCAATAACAAGGAAATAACAAAGAAAATTCAATTAGGGAATGAGTAATTGAATAATTGATAAAAGAAAAAGATGGAAACCTCTAGAGGGCAAATCCAAAGAGGGATTTCGTGCCTCTTGGATTCCTTGGGTTCCAAGGAGTCTAAAGTTGCAAATAAAAGCAATAAGAAAAAGAAAAGATTAATGATGTATTTCTTTATTAAGAAAGAAATTGAAAACAATGAGAAAATGTGGAAAATAAGTAAAAAAGAGGTATAATTGAGTTTTCTTGGTGGAATTTCGTATTCTAAAGATTCCTAATGATAAAAGGAATACCAATAAGGAAAATAAAAGAGAAATAAAGAGAAATTCTCAAAAAGAGATATTTTAATGAGAAATAAACAAGATAATGTGAAATAATGCCTAAAGATGCATCTAGAAGGATAATAAGTATCCAATAAAGAGAATTTCGAAATAATATGGTATCTTGGGATCCAAGGAGTCCCAATAAAGAGGAAAGAAAGAGAAAATACTAAAAAGGTAAAATAAGAGGATAATGTGTTGCATTATTAAGGAAATATGTAGTATTAATAAAAAGGGAGTATTTTCTATTAAAAGAAAATAGAAATACATGGCCAATGAATTAAAAGCCAAGAGCAAGGATATTAAAAATGATAATTATCGAATTTCCTAATGAACAAAGCATGAGGATAAACAAGGAAATAAGTAGGAGAGAGAGAGTTACTTCTCATGGAAGTAATAGGTTTCCTTATGAGAGGAAAACTCAGTTTCTCTTGGATCAACGCCTATGAACGTGGATACACTCACCCTATATAAAAGGATAAAACCCTGGTCGAGGTCCAGGGAGAGATCCCACGCAATCTAACCTATCCTCCTTCTTCTTTCCGTGCTAACACTAATAAAGAAGACATGGGGCTGTCTTGGGGACAACTGGCGGCCGCAGTGGATTGTGATGAGGGCACGACGCAAACCAGAGGCATGGGGTATCCATCCACCCTTCCTTTGCTTCTGTATCCGTTCAAAACGGCCGGCAAACATGCAGGTCGTGCTGTGGAAAGCACAGTAGACAGGCCCATATTCGACCACCATGGCCGTGGCTTGGGAGCTCTGCAAGCACGGCGGAGGGCGGCGGAGGCCCTGGGATCGTCGGCGGCGTGCCAGGGGTGCTGGAGGGGTGAAGAAGAAACCCCACGATCTACCACAGTGGAGCGCAGCGTTAGGTCGCGTAAGGAAGAAGGTGATGGGGGCTTTGGACGAAAGTACCCCCGGGGGTATGAGGGCTGGAAGACTTAAGCGGGGGCAACATCGTCAATTACTTATGTTTCCAAATCGCGTGAGCGCTGCTTGGAATGCGCCCATGTGGCACTTCCTTATTGGCCAAGTAAGTGTTTTAATGCAAAATTCGTAACTAATGAACCGTAGCTCAGATGAAGGAACTTAATATATGAATTTTCATCCTCAGAACGAGGGGAATTCAATAAAAATATTTTTATAAGCCAATTCCTCTTGCAATTTGAAAAGTAGTGTAATTTATCAACTTTAACATAATGATGATTAAAGAAACCCTATTTTGAGATAATTAATGTGTTTAATAGGGTTTACTGGATCATTAGAGTTGATATTAACCTGTTAAATGTAAAAAGTTACATTATGTTCAAAAAGGAAGAACTTTGCACATGATTAGTCTAATTTGGAGTTGATATGCATAAATATGCTTGAAATTGGAAAAGTACATAAAGTTATCATCTTTAATGATTTAACTAAGGAAAAACCCTTAGATTTGATGATAGACGGATAATTCAAGCTGATATTAACATGTTGTTAATAAAAGTGAAAATAGGATTTAAAAAGATGATCTTTTTATATAGTTGGTCTCATTTAGGGTTCTATGTACATGAATATGCCTTAATGGGATTAGAAACCCTAATTTATGTTGATATGAATTCTAATGGTTTTAATTGTACAAATTGAAGAATAAAATAGAGATATGATGATTCGAAGATAAATTGAGTACCAAAGATCTTTAATGTGAATTATTTGGATAATTAGTGTTTCCTAGTGTATAAAGGTGGAAATAGTAATAAATAAGGTTCATATATGTGAGTTCAACTATAATGAAATATGATTTGTCAATTTGAAAGAAACCGAAGATGATAATTAGCCTTAATGTTTTGGATATGACCAAAAAGGATAAAGATAATAGTTTTAGTGTAAAAGAAACATATTAGACTTATTTGACATTCAAGTGTGCCTATGATGTAGAAATTAGGGTTTGTGAACTAAAAGAGCATTAAAAGTGATAAATGCATAATGAAGGATAAAACCTTAATAAAACCCTAAAGTTGTCCTAGAAATCATAAGGTGGAATCCAAGTTGATCTTGAGGATGTTTGAATAAAACAATGACACTTGAATGTTATGCATTATTTTCAGGATATTGTTGATTGCTTGTTAATTGTGTTGGATGTTAATGCATGGACATCAAGTTACTATGGAACAGGTATGTGGTTACGATTATGAATAACCGCTTTAGTTTCCCGATGGATTCTCAGATGTTTAAACACATTGAATGCAACTAAACTATTGAATGTTTATTTATTTCTGGCAATTATAAAGTGACTATGACTATCACATAATGTATATGCCTTCTAGCTCAATCATTATTCCCCTCTGTGTCGTAATGGCTGACCTAGTACATGGCTACCTAGAGGGTAGGTCCATCAGGTCATGAAAGACTTTGGCTACCTAGAGGGTAGGTCCATCAAGTCACCTTTATAGAGGTACCATATAAGTCCTTACAGGGACAACACAGAGTTGTGGATAGGTATGGATTGAGTAGTTTGTCTTAAAATGTAATCTTGGTTGTTAAATGATTAATTGAATGATTACATGGTTATCATAGTTGCATGATTATCTGTTTCCCCCACATACCAGCTTCGGCTGACCGACGTTTTGTTTGTCGGCGTTTTAGGTACAATGAAAAGTACAAACAGTAAAGTGACACCTTGTGAATTCAAGAATTAAAGAACAAGGAGGAATTAGATAGAATAGTTCAGCTGAGGTTATAAGTTAGTTTGTTCCCAACTTTTCAAGGTATGCAAAGAAAAATTTTATTACCATTTTCAGTATAGTCTGTTAGAATTTAATAATTGTTTATGGTTATATGTCGAACCTTTGATCCGGGATTAATGGGTGCGGCTTCAACCTCTTGGTCTCCCTTAATTGGGGGTTATCGGGAGGTGGGGTCATAACAATATTCCTTTCAACCTAATAAAGATGTTGGATTATGTCCTAGAGCTAAAGGTGAACCAGGAAATGTCAACATGCAACCGAATGAATTAATGAACATGCATGGTTATGGGATTTAAAAATATTTGATTAACCTAGGATATCTTCCCATGGCAAAGGATATGATGGCATTGTCCATGCATTCTTGGACAAAAGACAGTCATACATTCTGGTTTAGAGATCTTGTTCTTACACCTACACTTGAAGACATCGAATTGATTATTCATTTGAAGTTTAATGATGGCAACTGATCAGCCAACGTTCCCAATGGTGCACAAAGTTGAGTAGACTTTTGGACATGAAGAAGAATGTTGCAAAAAGATTTTGTATGATGATCATCAGAAAATAAAGATTCAATCATTTTGGAATAGCTTCAACCACAAATCACCATATGATAAACCAAAGTGAGGTAAGGGATTCCTTCATGCTTTTCTAGTGTTTTTGTGTGATGCATTGTTTTTTATGAAGAAAATGTATGTGTCAAGCAAACATTGTGGCTATGGTTTTTTCCATACAAAGGAGAGATACATCCATCCCATGTATATTGAGTGAGTTGTATCATTGTCTTGATGTATTCAAAGACATAGGCAACATGTCTGGGCACTTTTTTGTATTGTTGGTCTACTTCGGCATGAGGATCTGTGTGCTTCTTTTGTAGTCAATTGTAATTCCAATCATAGCCTTCCATGAAGCTATTTGGAGAGTCACGACATGATCAACTCACCACTACAAAAGAGGGGTTAAATATATATGTGGCTTGCAAATCTTAAAGATGGTGACGTTCTCGAGAGATCTATGGTCTATGGGATAGACACATTGTCATACAGAATGGATTGAGTAGGTATGGACAACACAGAGTTGTGGATAGGTATGGATTGAGTAGTTTGGCTTAAAATGTAATCTTGGTTGTTAAATGATTAATTGAATGAATACATGGTTATCATAGTTGCATGATTATCTGTTTCCCCCACATACCAGCTTCGGCTGACCGACGTTTTGTTTGTCGGCGTTTTAGGTACAATGAAAAGTACAAACAGTAAAGCGACACCTTGTGAATTCAAGAATTAAAGAACAAGGAGGAATTAGATAGAATAGTTCAGCTGAGGTTAGAAGTTAGTTTGTTCCCAACTTTTCAAGGTATGCAAAGAAAATTTTTATTACCATTTTCAGTATAGTCTGTTAGAATTTAATAATTGTTTATGGTTATATGTCAAACCTTTGATCCAGGATTAATGGGTGCGACTTCAACCTTTTGGTCTCCCTTAATTGGGGGTTATCGGGAGGTGGGGTCGTAACATTTGGTATCAGAGCCTAGGTTCCTCAGTTAACCATTAATAATTATTAAATTTTACAAACTCCATAGAACCCAAGGGAGTTATTAGAGGAATATCTGAAAGATGGAGGTGTCTAGAAAGGGATCACGACCGGGGGCTGGAAAGATTTTCCTCCGCACCGCTAGTCGGAATACGAGGACTCCCAGACCCGTGTGACCGCCTGGCCAAAGTCTTAGGGTATGAAATGAAATAAGATACCTTTAGGAATTCTCATCTTATTCATCCCTTCTCATCACAAAATTCTGATAAGGACCTAAAGGATTAGGGTTTTTTTTCTTCTCCTCACCCTCTTGAGGTATGGGTAAGGTTAATAAGGTTTAAGGAATCCTCCACTAAATTAATGAAAGGCATGTAAATAAGATGTCATGGACATAAGCTTAATAGATTAAGCACAAAATAAATAATAGATACATGCTTAGGACGTATGACATAAGATGTCATGTCCTCAGAAGAGACCTGAGGCTAGACCCTCTTGTCAGGAGGATAAGTTAGTCATGGAGATAGAGATCTCCATTGCAAGTAGAGACCTGGCACATCCTCTGAGGATGGTGCTAACCCTAACCCTAAGTGAAGGTTAGAGAGAGATGAGTTGGACCAGGTGTTTGAAAGGACATGCCTTTGGGATGACATATGATCCATGGGTGACCTAGCACCTTTGGTGTCGCGACCGACAATCAAATCGTCATTAATTAAGCGGAATGAAACATAAACAGTGGATTAATATAAATCACTAAAGTTTAAAACCCTTTTGCAAGGAGATCCTTGTATGGAAAACTTTTATTGAAAGAATCAAAACTTATACATATCATGATTGACACTATACAACATTGTTTCTTTTCATCCTCGAGAACAACATATAACAATTGCTCTGTCAAAAAAACACATACTGGAGCAACATAAAACCTCGAGGCATTCAAGCCAAAATCTCATATTTTTCATAAGACCAGTACGAACCAACTCCAAGGACCTGAGAGTACAGAGACGACACATAGGACTACTATCTACAAGACATGACAGGCAGTACACTAAACCTGAGCTGTCACTGCTATCCCTGCTGCTGAAGATGTACCTCTGTGAAAAGATCTTCACCTCCTCGTGCACGTCCACCTAAAAATTTGGATCCCACGGGGGTGAGACAATTGTAATTGTCCCAGCGGGAGATATAACTCCTCGCCGACCATATTATTAACATGGATCAAGCAGTAATAACTGAGCAGTGGTTCATTCTATATTTACATGCAGGATAATCACTGTATGAATAAAATAAAGTAATCTTCTTTCTTAAGGAGAACATTGCATCACCCATGGTAGAGTTATCAATCATCTATCTACTTTGCAAGGAATTTAAAGAAAACATAAATAACATCTATCCATTAAGATGTATAACTGAACTGCGCATCAATCAATGTTCCTCGTATTCGATTCTTAAGCAGATATACTACACGGATGAATATATTTTAACAATCACACTTATGCCCTGATCATATGCAGTGTACTCTACATATGAGATTCACAGTGCACTACGACCACACCGTACAAGACTTAGCGACACACCCGGGAAATGCTAAGTCTGACGCCAGCCCTGCTCTGCCGCAGGACCCCAGGCTCTCCGGCCTGACTCATAGGCTCTACGGCCTCAAGGCACTGCTCTGAGTGCTCTAGACTCCTCCTCTAACCTGAGTACACAGGCGGAGAGTCTCACCGGGTTACCTCCGTGACACAAGCACGGATGATGTTGGATAACCCCCATTTTTCCTCCAGTGCCATCGTGACACAAGCATGATTGTTGTTGGACACTGCCTCTCTTTCCTCGTGTGTCCATGACACAAGCACGGATGATGTTGCAACACGAGTTTCACCCCTAAGAAGCAGATCTGTCAAAGGGGTTCTACGGTGTTCAGGGCACCTAAGTCTAACATTAACACTATAGATACATTTTAAACAGAAATCATAACTCATTTAACATTTCTCACAAGGCTCACACGGCCTGCCATATCATAACAATTGGCATGACACACTTCATACACTAAATCATGCAATTGAACTGTTAAGCATCACCATCTCTCACACTGAGAACTTTGATATCACAATTTCTTATTCAAACACATGGCTCACAAGGCCATTACACATCTTGTCACCTCTCACTAGGCAACAACTTATTCAAACACATTTGAATTGTCCAACCATCATCAATTAATATGGACCCATCTCTGGTTGAAGCATTATTGATATAGGATTAAACATTACCAACCACTTTAGGTGTTTCACCTATCAATGTATTAGCCACGCCATTATTTGGTGTTACACTCATTACTCTTAAGAGTGTCTTACCCTCACCTTTACAAGGCATCTCATTTTAGAAATATACATATGTTCACCATATTGGGTTGTATGTATATGAGCACTCCCATGTCGGGATAGAAGTATATACACACCATTCATATCGGGCTAGAGGTATGTATATACATATTACCCATGTCATGCATTAGGTATTAAGCCATCACCATGTCGGTCTATACATCATCTAGGGTTTTGTATCGGGCTTCCATATCGTGCATTAGCATTAGCCTAAACTAGGGTTTCATGTCAACTTACAAGTATTCATTCAATATTGCATCATGTATGGAGTCTATACTTGACTCCCTATCGTACAAGGGGTGTATACTACACCTATATATCGTGCAACAAGGTATATAATCATATCCATTTAATTTTAGTGAAGCAGGCGCATCATCATATCGGGTTAGGGTTGCTTGTTTATGTGCTTGCATCCGATATTACTTTTATAAATTGATACCATCATCTTCAAGCTCTAGACCTTAGTTCTAACTGTTATAGTTCATGGAAATAGGTCTAAACAACTACTAAAACTCATAATTTCATCAACTATTTCAGGAAACTTTGGAATTAAAAGTACTTCACTAATTATTGCAATTTAGGTGAAGAATAATAACATGGTTGAGTTCGAGTTATAAAACCCGCCTTAAGAACCACTTCAAAGCTCCAAGCTCCAAAGCTCCATGTTCCTAAGGTTGAATATGACTTATGATGGTCCAAGGCTCGTTCATAAACCCTTCATAAACAAGGAATCACCATGGATAAGCAATTGGTGAAGAAGAAAAGAAAGGAAGATCAAAACCCTAAATTCATGCTTCAATCCAAGGTTGAAGATGATCTTTTCCTCACCTTAGGGTCAAGTTTTGAGTTCCTTAGCTCCTTGGCCGACACCCTACCACTCTTGGGCGATATGGACTTCTTCTTGGCCGACACAACTTTGCTTGTGGCCGATACCCTCTCACTTGTGGGCCAAACTGCTTCAATTGGCCGATATCAACTTGCTATGGGCAATATCAACATAGTATGGCCGATATGCTTGCTATGGCCGATACCGAAGGCCTATGCACGATACCCTTATGCTCTTGCACGATATGCCACCCCTCTTGCACGATATTACACTCACTAGGACGATATGGTACTCACTTGGGATCAAAACACTTCACTCTATGGCCGATATCACCCAATATGACCAAGATCACCTACTTGGGCGATATGATCATGCCATGGGCGATATCCCATGACCCATGCACGATACCATAGCCTCCCTTCACGATATGGGAGCTATGTGCACGATACTACAAGGTAGGAGGGTGGTAAGGGTCGTAAAATTCCATTAAGGGGTCAAACTAGGGGTATATATACTTGCTGATCATGAAGGAGAACAAAAATGAGGTGTCAACATTTTGAGCTAGTAGATGCCACGTGTCATGCATGGGTGACACGTGTCCAAGCATGCATCAACATTTATCTTGACGTGCAAAAAGGTTGAGGATCATCTAGAGATGCAAATTCGTCCATCACTTACCCATTTGGATAAAATATATCATTTAAATCATCATTTTAAGTCAAGCCGATACACTTTTCCTAAGGAAACTTGTTGGCCGTCACACCTCACCTCCTTGAGGTGCTTTGCACGATATGAACCTTTCCAAGAGTTCAAAAAACGATATGGGACACCTCCTTGGGCTCCATGGCCGATAGGAACTCATATATAAGCTTTTCAAGTTGATACAACTCAAGTTAAGCCTTCAAATTCAACCCTCTTTCTTGGTCATTTCATCACCAACATTACCATCACACATAAGTGATTCAAACATGGTGTCTCATTCATTCTATCTCGTCTAAATAATATATAGAGGAAGTAGGAACACTCTAGAGGTGGTAATTTGCATATCAACCCCACATTTTGGGTAAATTACAATTTGTACCAAAATTGGTGCACAATGCTCCATCATTGTTCAAACAAGTTCAAACTTGGAATTTAGGCTTTCCACAAGCCACCATTTAGCATCATTCTCTCTATTATGATGCTAAAACATACTAGGCACATTCAACATGTGACATTTTGCATTAAAGTCCCTCAATTTGGGTAAATTGCACTTTGGTCCAAAATAAAGGAAAATTGCTCAAACAACATTCAATCGGGACCAAACTTGAAACATAAGTGTGTCACATGATAACAAATCACATTATAGGATTTCATTAAAGTTCTAAGCAACTTTATTAGCCAAAACAAATAGGGTTACCTCATAACCCAGATTAGGGTTGTTACAAATTATAAACCCCTAACAAAGATTTCGTCCCCGAAATCCCAGGTAAAAAGGGGAGCAGATATTATTCATTCATCATATCATCAAATCTCCATATAACATCTTAATGTCATGGAGAAGCCATATAAATTTGATCAACACAAAGTTCTTTCATACATTCTCACCGATTAGTCACCTTTCTTAACTTATAACTTTATGTGACACGATTCTTGATTTTGGGATGTTTTCCATATATCTCATTCAGTTTAGCCTTTCATTTTCAAGGAAAGACCAGAGTTACATTTTTTTGTTACCCGTTTGTGACTACAAGTCTTATCATATATCAACTTGTGCCAACCAGTCTGTTGACACTACACTAAACTTCCTTACTACTTGTACCAACTATCTCATTAATTGTAGATTCTCTTTTACAGATCTAGATAGGGGTATTCTAAAAATTATTTTTTTAGCTTGGTAAGCATTTTCCACAATGATTTTACAATTGTTCCTTCAATTAATACATATTTATTGATGTTTTGTTTATGCAAGGAATAAACCCCTAACAAAATATGTCCATACTAAACTGATTTCACAGCTTAGCCATTTCAACATAAATCATCTTGATTAGGAGTTATGTTTTTACTTTCTCACAACATCTGACACTTCTTGGATACCAAAATTCCTTGCCTTGTTAACCGTCACATGTGTCAAAAACACATCACACCTTCATCTTTCTTTCATCTTGAAACATTACTTGTTACGCGTATCTTTATCTTGGAACCAAAGTCCAAGATGAACTGACACTTTTTCTAAGTATTCATTAATTGAGCATTTTTATCTCATGCACATCAAGCGTCATAAGACTCACTTGATTGCCATGTGCTTGAAACAAAAGAACACAAGGAAACATATTTCTTTCATCGTCCCATTACTACCCAAGGTTGTTTATTAAGAGAAAATATTATCATCTCCTCCATTTGTAGCATGAACTTTCAACTATTCATGAGTCATTTACTCTTGTCTCATCCTAAGTTCCTTACCATCAGCTTAGGAATTATAAGGATGATTATATGTCATTACTCTTTTCTTCATTATTATTTAACATGTTCATGAACATTTGTGATTTCATCACATTTCCCCATTTCCACATTATGGGAAAAGATCTTTATTATTCTCACAGGCTTTATCAGACAGAGATCATTTCCCATGTTCTCATTCCCATCTTATAAGGATTATACTCTTTACTTCCTCATACACGCATGCTGATCTGAGATCATCTTAGATTCCTCTTTCTTGTATTTAGGATGTGATACAATTATCCATACCATATTTTCAGTTTCATTATACTCACTAGATTGTCTCAAAATGACTACTTGATCAGAGTAATCAAAAAGATAACAATCTAAGAGTTCCATACTCACCTTATCTCCAATAATTATATACCTGGCCAGGGTATACAAGTATTGAGATTAGATAGTATGCACTTTATGTAATTTCTTATTCTTTACTTTTTATATCATCACAAGCATAGGATTTAGCATCCCTAGATTTTCTCCTGGCATTACCTCTACACTTCATCCTTTTTCTCACGGATAAGAGTAGTTATAAAGCATTTAAAAGAATACTGAACAAAATATAGATTCTAGTTCTCATCATTTCTTCCCTATATCCCCCATAGGGCAAACAATAGGGAAAGTCCATAACAGCAATCCTTTTTATGATTATTAAATAGCATCAAGATAAGGCATATCAAAATGAAAAAGCTCTATCTAACTGTTATCCCTCATCTACCGCTTCAGATTGACTCAACACATAGAGTCGAGCTGTTTCACATAATTACTTATTGCTTTTACTTAGTGGCTACTCCCTTAGTACACTGGGCACTTATTGCACTCGTAAAACCAAAAACTTTGTCCTTTTAGGACAACTAGGCACATATCTCTAAAATTGTAGAAACCTTTCCTTAATTCTCAGCTTATTGCTCCTTCTTGAGCACTTCCATCATAGATATAATATCTGTCTAAACTTATGGCAGAGTCTACTTTCTTACCATATGTTAATCTTTCCCACATTTTCCACTGTTTCAACATGACTCTGTCATTCAGGAACCCTTTCAAAGCCCAAAGTTTCCGTATCAAGGACTAATAAACTCGGTTATAATGCTAATATCCAGTCTACTATATGCATAAGTGTTGTCTTAACCTTTTCAACAAGAGCATAACCATATGACTTTCTATCCTAGTCGGGTCATGATGGAAATTCTCAGGCTCTCATCCTTTCCTTACCTGATCCCTTGCACCCTCTCCTGGTGCCATAACGTTGTCCTCAGCAATGTGTTCCTCGTGTTCTCCAGTCATTTATAAACTTCATCCTTTCTTCTTCCCAAGAAGATGTCACTATAGGATATACTGGAGGACACTAACACAGACTCAACACCTTAGTCCTATGTCTCTGTAGACTCAGCGAACCTTAAGCTCTGATACCAAAACTGTCGCGACCGACAATCAAATCGTCATTAATTAAGCAGAATGAAACATAAACAGTGGAATAATATAAATCACTAAAGTTTAAAACCCTTTTGCAAGGAGATCCTTGTATGGAAAACTTTTATTGAAAGAATAAAAACTTATACATATCATGATTGACACTATACAACATTGTTTCTTTTCATCCTCGAGAACAACATATAACAATTGCTCTGTCAAAAAAACACATACTGGAGCAACATAAAACCTCGAGGCATTCAAGCCAAAATCTCATATTTTTCATAAGACCAGTACGAACCAACTCCAAGGACCTGAGAGTACAGAGACGACACATATGACTACTATCTATAAGACACGACAGGCAGTACACTCAACCTGAGCTGTCACTGCTATCCCTGCTGTTGAAGATGTACCTCTGTGAAAAGATCTTCACCTCCTCGTGCACGTCCACCTAAAAATTTGGATCCCACGGGGGTGAGACAATTGTAATTGTCCCAGCGGGAGATATAACTCCTCGCCGACCATATTATTAACATGAATCAAGCAGTAATAACTGAGTAGTGGTTCATTCTATATTTACATGCAGGATAATCACTGTATGAATAAAATAAAGTAATCTTCTTTCTTAAGGAGAACATTGCATCACCCATGGTAGAGTTATCAATCATCTATCTACTTTGCAAGGAATTTAAAGAAAACATAAATAACATCTATCCATTAAGATGTATAACTGAACTGCGCATCAATCAATGTTCCTCGTATTCGATTCTTAAGCAGATATACTACACGGATGAATATATTTTAACAATCACACTTATGCCCTGATCATATGCAGTGTACTCTACATATGAGATTCGCAGTGCACTACGACCACACCGTACAAGACTTAGCGACACACCCGGGAAATGCTAAGTCTGACGCCAGCCCTGCTCTGCCACAGGACCCCAGGCTCTCCGGCCTGACTCATAGGCTCTACGGCCTCAAGGCACTGCTCTGAGTGCTCTAGACTCCTCCTCTAACCTGAGTACACAGGCGGAGAGTCTCACTGGGTTACCTCCGTGACACAAGCACGAATGATGTTGGATAACCCCCATTTTTCCTCCAGTGCCATCGTGACACAAGCACGATTGTTGTTGGACACTGCCTCTTTTTCCTTGTGTGTCCATGACACAAGCACGGATGATGTTGCAACACGAGTTTCACCCTTAAGAAGCAGATCTGTCAAAGGGGTTCTACGGTGTTCAGGGCACCTAAGTCTAACATTAACACTATAAATACATTTTAAATAGAAATCATAACTCATTTAACATTTCTCACAAGGCTCACACGGCCTGCCATATCATAACAATTGGCATGACACAGTTCATACACTAAATCATGCAATTGAACTGTTAAGCATCACCATATCTCACACTGAGAACTTTGATATCACAATTTCTTATTCAAACACATGGCTCACAAGGCCATTACACATCTTGTCACCTCTCACTAGGAAACAACTTATTCAAACACATTTGAATTGTCCAACCATCATCAATTAATATGGACCCATCTCTGGTTGAAGCATTATTGATATAGGATTAACCATTACTAACCACTTTAGGTGTTTCACCTATCAATGTATTAGCCATGCCATTATTTGGTGTTACACTCATTACTCTTAAGAGTGTCTTACCCTCACCTTTACAAGGCATCTCAGTTTAGAAATATACATATGTTCACCATATCGGGTTGTATGTATATGAGCACTCCCATGTCGGGCTAGAAGTATATACACACCATTCATATCGGGCTAGAGGTATGTATATACATATTACCCATGTCATGCATTAGGTATTAAGCCATCACCATGTCGGTCTATACATCATCTAGGGTTGTGTATCAGGCTTCCATATCGTGCATTAGCATTAGCCTAAACTAGGGTTTCATGTCAACTTACAAGTATTCATTCAATCTTGCATCATGTATGGAGTCTATACTTGACTCCCTATCGTACAAGGGGTGTATACTACACCTATATATCGTGCAGCAAGGTATACAATCATATCCATTTCATTTTAGTGAAGCAGGCGCATCATCATATCGGGTTAGGGTTGCTTGTTTATGTGCTTGCATCCGATATTACTTTTATAAATTGATACCATCATCTTCAAGCTCTAGACCTTAGTTCTAACTGTTATAGTTCATGGAAATAGGTCTAAACAACTACTAAAACTCATAATTTCATCAACTATTTCAGGAAACTTTGGAATTAAAAGTACTTCACTAATTATAGCAATTTAGGTGAAGAATAATAACATGGTTGAGTTCGAGTTATAAAACCCGCCTTAAGAACCACTTCAAAGCTCCAAGCTCCAAAGCTCCATGTTCCTAAGGTTTAATATCACCTATGATGGTCCAAGGCTCGTTCATAACCCCTTCATAAACAAGGAATCACCATGGATAAGCAATTGGTGAAGAAGAAAAGAAAGGAAGATCAAAACCCTAAATTCATGCTTCAATCCAAGGTTGAAGATGATCTTTTCCTCACCTTAGGGTCAAGTTTTGAGTTCCTTAGCTCCTTGGCCGACACCCTACCACTCTTGGGCGATATGGACTTCTTCTTGGCCGACACAACTTTGCTTGTGGCCGATACCCTCTCACTTGTGGGCCAAACTGCTTCAATTGGCCGATATCAACTTGCTATGGGCAATATCAACATAGTATGGCCGATATGCTTGCTATGGACGATACCGAAGGCCTATGCATGATACCCTTATGCTCTTGCACGATATGCCACCCCTCTTGCACGATATTACACTCACTAGGACGATATGGTACTCACTTGGGATCAAAACACTTCACTCTATGGCCGATATCACCCAATATGACCAAGATCACCTACTTGGGCGATATGATCATGCCATGGGCGATATCCCATGACCCATGCACGATACCATAGCCTCCCTTCACGATATGGGAGCTATGTGCACGATACTACAAGGTAGGAGGGTGGTAAGGGTCGTAAAATTCCATTAAGGGGTCAAACTAGGGGTATATATACTTGCTGATCATGAAGGAGAACAAAAATGAGGTGTCAACATTTTGAGCTAGTAGATGCCACGTGTAATGCATGGGTGACACGTGTCCAAGAATGCATCAACATTTATCTTGACGTGCAAAAAGGTTGAGGATCATCTAGAGATGCAAATTCGTCCATCACTTACCCATTTGGATAAAATATATCATTTAAATCATCATTTTAAGTCAAGTCGATACACTTTTCCTAAGGAAACTTGTTGGCCGTCACACCTCACCTCCTTGAGGTGATTTGCACGATATGAACCTTGCCAAGAGTTCACAAAATGATATGGGACACCTCCTTGGGGTCCATGGCCGATAGGAACTCTTATATAAGCTTTTCAAGTTGATACAACTCAAGTTAAGCCTTCAAATTCAACCCTCTTTCTTGGTCATTTCATCACCAACATTACCATCACTCATAAGTGATTCAAACATGGTGTCTCATTCATTCTCTCTCCTATAAATAATATATAGAGGAAGTAGGAACACTCTAGAGGTGGTAATTTGCATATCAACCCCACATTTTGGGTAAATTACAATTTGTACCAAAATTGGTGCACAATGCTCCAGCATTGTTCAAACAAGTTCAAACTTGGAATTTAGGCTTTCCACAAGCCACCATTTAGCATCATTCTCTCTCTTATGATGCTATAACATACTAGGCACATTCAACATGTGACATTTTGCATTAAAGTCCCTCAATTTGGGTAAATTGCACTTTGGTCCAAAATAAAGGAAAATTGCTCAAACAACATTCAATCGGGACCAAACTTGAAACATAAGTGTGTCACATGATAACAAATCACATTATAGGATTTCATTAAAGTTCTAAGCAACTTTATTAGCCAAAACAAATAGGGTTACCTCATAACCCAGATTAGGGTTGTTACATTTGGCAACCCAACCCTGGGAAGGGTCGTGCATGTTAGGGTAAAGTATAGCTCCTTAGATGATGATGTTAGTGAAAGACCATAGAAACCCTATGGGCTTGTACAAGTAGAGCATAAATGGCACCTAGGGCACGTCATAATGTTGGTAGTAGGATGAAACCCTGAATAAGGAATTATGATGGAGCATTAAGGGTTATGGATGACCTTGAGCAACTATATGTTCGAACCTAGGCTTCACCCATATAGAGCATGCCTTTGAGGTTGATCCTCCATGAAGAAAGGACCTCTAATGGTGAGGTTGGATGTAGGGTTAGATCTAGAGAGAGCAGGAAACCCAACATGAAAGTTGGAAGCCTAAAACCCGGAACAATGGATGATAGTGGTTGCCTCATGATCGATTCCTGAAAGTTGATGATACCTTGGTTGCCTTTAGAGGGACCAAACCCTTGAGAAAAGATGAAGTTTCTGGTACCTACGTGCCTATGGTATAGATGTATACCTTCCGAGGTAGGAAGAAGAGTTCCTTAGACCTAGAAAGGTTTGGTAGCAGGCTATGAGGCCTTGTACCTTGTTAGTTGTCCTTAAGGAGGACCCAACCCTAAGTGTTGATCGAGAAGAAGGATGACAGGAAGTGCATGAGATGTCTTTTGCAAGCTTGATTCATGGTTCAAAGATAGAGCGTGCAGTTGGACACCTAAAAGTGAACCTAGGGTTCCTAGGCCTAAGAGGGGAAGTGGTATACCTAGTGCTCATGATGAGAATTAAGTTTCTATAGTTTTGAGCATGGTACGCCTCATGAATAAAGGAAAAGGGAAGTCCATTAAGTTTAAGGTATGTGTAATGAACCCCTCATAGCTAGGTTGATGATAAAGAAAGGTTTAATCTTGATCCAACATTGAGGAAAGAGGACAAGTATGACCTAGCATGGTTCAGTAGGTGATCTACATGTGCCTTAATGGCTTGCTAGGGTTAAGTAGGCTCGTGTGGATGTAAACCCTAGACCTAAGATATTTTGTGACCTTAGAGATATTTTTCCTCCCATCCTGGGAGAGGGACCCCTTTGGAAGGGTGTATATCAGCTTTGTTGGTTCAATGTAACCTAAAGAGGTCTCATACGATCTTGAGAAGCTAAGTGAAAGGTACATGGTATGAGAATGAACCTGTAGACCCATAGATATCCATCTCTATTGCATGTGAATGTGTTACCATGGGGGTAACCAGTATGGGGCTTGACCAAGGTAGGCAAGTTGCCATGATGCCTATGAAAAGGATGAAAGCCAGCCCATGAACGCAGGAAGAGAGATGATGAAGGCTTGGGTAAGGTTCTAAGTGAACATGTACTGTAATGGAGAATCCTAAGTCTATCCTGGGGTCAGGTAGGGATAATACCGATGACAGTAGGAGTTTCCTAAGTCCCCAGTTGCACATGACCATAGGGTCGGGAGGTAACAACTATCATTGTCTGAGGGCAAACTACCTCGCTATTATGAACAGATAAGTGATGAAGGAGACTATCATTTGACAACACAATTAGTAGGTATGTGGCAGAACTATAAGAGTATTACGTTGGAGGAGTTCCCACTGGATGGGAGTGCACACTAGAGTACCAAATTAAGGACAAAGCCTTCAAGCATATACTAGTCACTTGTGATCTCAACATGCAACCATGTGATTATGTAGATTACACTTATGCCTGTCAGACATTGTTTTCCCTCTCTTTTTTTAGGATGGAGTGAGCTGTGTTAAGGTAGTTGAAATACTAAATTTGAAATATTAGCTTGGTAATCTAGTGTGGTTTGTATTCAATATATTTTTTTCCATCAAAGAATGGGTCTAGTGAAAGCGTAATATTATATTTTTATGTTTCCAAGAGAAGATGCCTGGTAAAAATCTTTTTTTTTTCTATTTTTGTTTTAAATATTTGGTATAACAAACCATTAAATATGAAAACAATGTTGGAAATTATGGGCACATAGATAGGCGATGGCAAAAAAATTCATCTATATGTATTCTCCATCATAGAAAGATACGTGTCAACCACTATGAAATAGGAAGGATGGTTCAATAAGTTTATACCTAGTCTTGGAGCAAGGCTAGCAATTTGTTTTAGTACAACTATCTTCTAGTTGCTCTTGTATGGTGTCTGTGTAGCTCATGGTCTTCACCACGAATGACAGATATAACAAATTCTGTAGTGGCTCATGTGGTCTCGCCACAGACTGTAGACTGACGTTGCTCTCCTAGAAATAGCTCAAGGACTCCTTCGTCTAGAATAGTCCACATGGACCGGCTAAAACTCTGGTCTATGAAGTAGAATAGACATGAATGAGTTTCCCCTCCCCTTGGAGTACTAGTCACCAAATTACTCTCCCACAATTGTTTCTCCTTTGCTATCCCTCCCTTTAGCGGGTAGGAATTTCTTAGGATCTCTATTACTTACCACAACTAGAGAGGACAACAATTGTTAGAGGCAATTGAGTTGTGTCTTGGGAAGCCCCCAGTACCCCCTTATTTATATGAGAGGTTAGGGCCTGGGTTTTCAATCTGTCTGGGAGTGGAAGTGACCAGAAGATCTTGAATTTTTGCAACCTACAACAATTAATATGGTCGTATGGCAATCCATACAGCCATATAGTCTGCAAGATTGTCATATTTCCCTATGAGACATTCATTTTGCAATTTCCCAATCACACACAAAATTGGAAAAATCATTTCCTCATTAATGCTAAAGATAATTCCTTGCACTCTAAGAATTATGCAGTCAAAATGATAGAAGTCTCTTATGAATTGGGGAAGGTATCTAGAACCTTCCTTTGGCCTGACTGAGCAATCTCACATATGCAAGACTGTTGTCTCTGTCACCCATATGATCTTCTCATGAGCCAACCCGAACCGGTTGGTTCATTAGAATGAATTCTTCACACCTCAGTTTGAGTAGAAATTAGCCAATTCGATTTATAATCATCCTGACGACCCAAACGGTCATCTCAACACTTGAGATAATCTTCTAGTGCACCAAACGACCATCTAACCTTGTGAGACGATCGACTGGGGGTGTTTTCAGCTGATGTAATGCGTGAATTGAGTACCTAAACACTTTCGTAATCAATCAAATCATTATTCAAGATTAAACTCCTTTTCTAGATGATTTCCTATGTGTGTAACCCTATAGTTCCCATATCACATTGGCAGTGAATGTCCATAACTAACTTATAATATCACAAGTAGAGAGTGGTCTGTAGTCGCACATTAGTAATACCCAAGTGAATGGAAAGTTGGAGAACAACTTCAACCTACAATCTGTGTAAGGTGTTGTAGTGCTTGTATATTTCTTTTGTCTCTGATATCTAGAATGAACTCGAGGCATGGAATCATCATCTTCTCAATGATTAATCCATGTTCCTTGAACCAAGAGAAGACTGTCTGAGATAATGTGACCTCAATATCATATACTGATTCACATGTACTTGTTCTTGTGTTTCTTTATCTCACTTATCATGTGGCCAGAATATCAATCTCTAGTAGGAGGGAAAAAATACTATATCTATAACTCACAGTCAGTCCCCATGTGTCAATGTCACCCAATCATCACTATTGTAATGACCCATGTTTAAGGACTGCATTTGATGATTTCAACGTGGATGATGGGATGATTTTGCGTCGCATTTATAGACTTGTTTGATAGGTGTTTTATGCACTTATTAGTCATTTTCATGGTTAATGTTGCATAATTCATTCATTTTGGTCTATGCTACTCCTTTATGTCAAATTTCCTTTATTAAAGCATTTTGAGTATTAATTATCGAAATAATATATTTTGTGTGGATTTATGTGGTTCCGTGTGTTAATTTCAGGAAAAACAAGTATCTGCTGCCGTCGATACCATCGACGGTGGTCGATACTATCGACCGGACCACAGGTTGCCAGCCGCAAGGACCAGAAGAAAGTCGATACTATCGACAGGGATGTCAATGGTATCGAGATACCATCAGGTTGTTGGCGAGAAGTGCGTTGATACTATCGACCAAAATGTCGATACTAGCGACTGGTGGAGCTACAGCGACACAAAAAGACAAAAACAGTCGCTACAGGTTCGTCGATACCATCGACCCATGTCGATGGTATCGAGATGACATCAGGCACATAGACGAAAGAAAAGAAGGATTGCCACTATCACACTAGGTCAATACCATCGACCCGCGTCGATGGTATCGACACCGTCAGATATGAGTTGGTTTCAGATTAATCCCAATCGGACGGCTGTGGTTAATTGGCGACCTAATTTAGGAAATATACCTAATAACGACGCCCTAGACACGAGTAGTACGTCATTAGTTGCTGCACGCATCCCGGAGAGGAAGGAGAGAAGAACAGAGTACGAGAGCACGCCCCAGCCGATCTGGATGCTGAAGAAGATGATTTCCACCACCGAAAGGTGGGAGAACGCAGATTCCACGCTAAGGATCGATTGGACCTTCTCCGTTTAGGGGTTTAATCACTCAATCACGTTTTTCTTCATGTTTCCCTTTTTCTTCTCCACATTATACTCTGAGATGAACATGCGGGGCTAATCCCCTTTGTCTTTAGGACCGGGAGTAGCCCGGGGATTCATTGTATGATGATTTTATAATAGTAATTCATATCTTATCTCTTAAATCTGTGGTATAATTTCTTTTTCTCCAATATATTGTTATGCTTGATCACCATAATAATAATCTAATGCCCTTAATTTCTTTGAAAGAAGGATTAATGGTTGAAAAGAGACAGAATTTACATTAATTGACAAATCCCTTGAACAAGGTGGTGTAAGATTAATGGTGGATACCGAGAGGTCATTCCTAATGCACCTAGTTTAGGGTATAGGTTACTACGACGGTGGAACCGACCTAGACATAAGTAGTGAATTATACCACGAAAGTGGGCAATTCTGATTTCAGGCCACTACCCGGATAGAGAGATAAAATTGAATAACTATATAGAATTTCATACAATGAAAACCCACGGTGAAATCACAACGCTAAAGATCTTCTTTTGAATTGATTAAACCAACATTTAATCGATTGCTTGTTTTGTTTTATTTTTATTTTCTTTTAATTTTAACAACAATTCTCACCTTTTTAATCGGCTTAGCTGATCGTAAGTAGTTAGTAGAAGTCTCCGACGATTTCACGTATCCCTGAGTTCGACTCGGGCCTCACAAAGGCCTGTACTACTTCGACGCGTTCACTTGCATTTTTGCGCACGATAAATTTGCGTCAAGTTTTTTGGCGCCATTGCCGGGGATACGGCGAATTGTTGGCACTTCGAGTGCTGCGAGCGGCCACTGTAGGCCACATTTTTTTTATTTTATTATCATTCAAAAAAAATTTATAATTCATTGTCTAAATATTTGCAATCGTAAAGCACTGTACTGAAATAAAATTTCTCTATTTGTAGGTACTGTGCATGGTGCAGACACGTAGTACAGATTACACGCAGCACGCACCAGAGGTTCCGCTGCCGGGATCGGAAGACGAAGGCGAATACAATCAAGACCATCTGGAGGATATAATTTCTGAACCCGAACAAGAAGAGATGGACGAGCCACAGACAATATGGGAGAAGATCAAGGCTTCTTCCTCATCTGCTTCCAAGGGGCCGATCAAGAAGCAAGCGATGAATATTCCGTCATACAAGATTGATCCAACTTTAATCAACTTGGTGAAGTCGAATGCTTTCCATGGGCTAAAAAATGAAGACCATGTCGCACACATAAGTCAATTTGTGGAGAATTGTGATATGATAAAAATCGATAGATTTCCACAAGATGTGCTATACCTGAAGCTCTTCCCGAGTTCTCTAGCGGGAAATGCGTGCAAATGGCTACACAACTTGGACGATGAATACGTGGAGTCTTGGGACCACATGGTGGAGGTTTTCTTTGAGAGGTTCTTTCCGCCCGAGAAAACCAATGACATGATCAGAAAGATCCACAACTTCACCCAACAAGCAGGAGAGACCTATTCTGAGACCTGGGAAAGGTTTCAGATCATGCTCAGGCGGTGCCCACATCACGGGCTTGATAAAGAGACACAAGTCAAGATCTTCTATTTTGCTCTCTCCGAGCATGATAGAAGCAACCTCAGTTCAGCCGGTTCTGGATTCTTTTTGAATAATACAGACACTAGATGTTGGGAGATCCTAAAGAATATGGCTAAGAAACAATCATGGGGCGAAAGAGGCGCTGTGGAGCAAGTTCAAGTAGTAGGTGAATCTAAAGCAATCAAGGAGCTGAATGAGAAGATGGATCTTCTCGCAAAGAAACTACTTGCAAAGGAGGATACTGAGTCCAAGGACGAGGCTCAAGTGAAGTTCATGAGGCAGCAACAAGGCTATAGGAACAACGACTATTCATGGAGGAAAGACAAGAAGTTCTCCTGGAAGGATCCAAATAACTTTTTGCAGGATCCGGATGCTAAACCCCAGCCAGTAGCAGAGGATAAGAGCACAGAGCTGCTCAATCAAGTCATAAAGAAAAATCAAGAACTCATGGCTACTTTCGGCCAGCAAATAAAGCAACAAGGGGAGTTCATGAACCAATTCGGTCAGACACTGCAGAGCCATGGGGCTCAAATGAGGACTATAGAGACATCTATGGCACAGATGGCTGCGGAGATAGCCAGTTTGAAGAAGTCGGCACATCCAGGTTTCCTGGAAAATACTAATGTTCCAGGTGGAAACCAACAAGCGAAGGGCATCTTGCTAAGAAGTGGCAAGAAATTGTTAAATCCCAGGGCCGATGAAGCAAGCAAACCCCAAGCTGAAATTGAAGTTGAGGCCACTGAGGAGCTGCCTGTACCGATCACAGAACTAGTTGATGACACAGCAGTGGATGCTACTGAAGATCATATTGCAGAGGAGGAAGGGCCTAAGAAATAGACACCCTATGTGCCACCGCATCAAAGGGCACAGGCTGTCCTGGTCCCTTATCCGAACAGTGCTAAGGGAAGGAAGGTAGATGACCAATTCAAAAAGTTCTTAGACAATTTTAGGAAGCTTTCAGTCAACATCCCTCTATTGGAAGCTATTGAGAAAATTTTGTCTTACGGGAAATTCCTGAAGGATATCATCACCAAGAAGAGAAAAATCCCGGACACTGAAGTAGTTGTGCTTAAGGAGCAGGTGAGTGCCTTCATCATGGGTACATTGCCACCAAAGAGGCAAGATCCGGGTTGTTTCAACATTTCATGCTATATCGGGAAAGTCAAATTCGGTGAAGCTCTATGTGACTCAGGAGCAAGCATCAATTTAATGCCCCTTTCTACATTCAAGAAGTTGGGATTAAAGGAGTCACGACCAAGCAACATGACAATTCAATTGGCGGATAACTCTGTGGTGAAACCATATGGGATTTGTGAAGATGTGCTTGTGAAAGTAAATAGATTTGTATTTCCTGTAGATTTTGTCGTCATGGAGATGCAAGATGAACAAGGCAATGAGATACTACTCGGAAGACCATTCCAAGCTACATCCGACATGATACTCGAGATGGGGAGAGGTCGGTTGACCTTGGGTATAGCCGATGACCGATTTGAGATGGTCATGTCGCCCAGCGCCACTTCACCTAAATCCAAGGAGAAATGCCACATGGTAAAACATTTTGATAATACCATCTCACTTTGTCTAGGGAAGCCATTTCTGGATATGGTTCATGTAATGACCAAGGTGGACAAAGGGACTTTGGCTGTAGACATCATGGAGCAGACCAAAGTAGTATCCCTTTGCAAGGCTGTCGGGTTCCCGAATGATGAGAATGAGTACATTCCTCCCTCTACGGAGGATGATGCTATAGAAAGTTCAGTTTTTGATGCAAATCCAGAATTACCATTGGAGGCTTGTTTAGTCAACATCACTCATGATTGGATGAGAAGCAAATCACTCAAGGAGTGCGCCAAGATGCTTCCATGCTTCTATGTGAGGTATTATGAAGATTTAGGTGAACTTCCCCCTCCGCTTCAATCATCCTTGATCAGCCTGCCAGAGTTAGAGTTAAAGCCGCTGCCACCGCACCTCAAGTGCGCCTTTCTAGCTGAGGAAGAAAAATTACCTGTGATCATTTCTGCATATCTGAGTGCGGAAGAAGAAGACAAATTGTTGATAGTGCTGAAGAACCAACGGGGAGCATTTGGGAGGTCTGTTGCAGATATCAAGGGGATTTCCCCTACTTTGTGATAGCATAAGATTCGGCTCGAGGAGGGAGCTAAGCCGGTAATCCAACCGCAACGTCGACTAAATCCAAGCATGATGGAGGTGGTGAAGAAAGAGGTGATTAAGCTTCTCTCTATAGGTATCATCTATGCGATTTCAGACTCGACATGGGTAAGTCCCACGCAGATAGTCACTAAAAAGGGGGGTATTACTGTCACTCAAAATATTTTAAATGAACCTGTCACCACCCGTTTGGTAACCGGGTGGCGAGTTTGTATTGATTACTGACGTCTTAATGCCGCTACGCTGAAGGATCATTTCCCTCTCCCATTTATTGATCAAATTCTAGAGCGCTTAGCCAGCCGATCTCATTTCTGTTTTCTAGACGGGTATTCGGGATATAATTAGATTTCAATTGACCCTAAGGACCAAGAGAAATCTACATTCACTTGTCCTTATGGAACTTTTGCATATCGCCGCATGCCCTTTGGATTATGCAATGCACCAATGACTTTTCAGCGTTGTATGCTTGCCATTTTTTCTGATATGGTAGAACGCTGTCTTAAAGTCTTTATGGATGATTTTTCGGTTTATGGTGCTTCGTTTGATGAATGCCTTTATAATTTGGATAAGGTGTTACAGAGATGTGAGGACACACATTTGGTCCTCAACTGGGAGAAATGTCATATGATGGTAAGTGAAGGGATAGTGCTAGGACATAAAGTGTCTAGCAAAGGTTTGGAGGTAGATCTGGTTAAAATTGAAGTAATTTCTAAATGCCCCCACCAAATTCAGTAAAAGGGGTAAGGAGTTTCTTAGGACACGCCGGATTTTATCGTCGGTTCATAAAAGATTTTTCTAAAATCGCCAAACCTCTATCCGAGATGCTCGAGAAAGATGCCATCTTTGATTTCAATGACAAATGTTTACACACGTTCAATGTGCTGAAGGAGAAATTGATTTCCACACCGGTTGTTCAAACACCGGATTGGACTAAGCCGTTTGAACTCATGTGTGACACATCGGATTTTGCTGTAGGAGCTGTGTTGGGATAGCATGTGGACAATAAACACGTTGTAATCTTTTATGCTTCTAAAACTTTGAATGATGCCCAATTAAATTACACAACTACTGAAAAAGAATTGCTTGCTGTTGTTTTCACTTTTGAAAAAATTAGGCAATATTTAGTTGGATCGAAAGTAGTTGTTTGGACTGATCACGCCGCTATTAAATATTTTATGGAGAAAAAGATGCCAAACCTAGATTGATTAGGTGGATCTTGCTCCTACAAGAATTTGATATAGAAATTAAAGACAAGGCGGGGATTGAGAATGTTGTAGCGGATCATTTGTCTAGGTTAGAGAGGGTAGATGAAAAATATTTACACATACCCATAACTGAGACATTTCCGGATGAACAATTGTTGAAAGTGAATTCTAAAGATCCTTGGTTTTCCTATATTGTGAATTATCTTGCTTGCAGGATCATCCCGGATGATTGGACATATCAAGAGAAGAAGAAGTTTTTCCATTCTCTACGATATTATTTTTGGGATGACCCCATTCTTTTGAAGCAATGCAGGGATGGTGTTCTACACAGATGTGTACCTAAGGAGGAATACAAGAGTGTTCTTTGTCACTGCCACACTCTACCTATGTGCGGACACCATACGAGTTCTTGTACGGCTGCCAAAGTGTTGGAAAGTGGCCTATACTGGCCTACCTTGTTCCGAGACGCCTATGAGTTCGTGAGACAATGTGATTCCTGCCAAAGGGCGGGTAACATTTCAAGGAGACAAGAGATGCCCCTAAATGTCTTCCAAGAGGTTGAGGTATTTGACCTATGGGGTATAGATTTCATGGGACCCTTTGTGTCCTCTAATTCGAATTTATATATCCTCTTAGCTGTTGATTATGTGTCGAAGTGGGTAGAAGCAATACCCACAAGGACTAATGATTCTACTGTAGTGTGCAGATTTGTTAAGGAACATATCTTCTACAGGTTTGGAGTGCCCAGAATGATCATCAGTGATGGGGGTACGCACTTTAAGAATCAAAAGTTCTCAACATTGTTGAAGAAATATGGGGTCAAACATAACATAGGTACCCCGTATCACCCGCAAACTCAAGGATAGGTGGAGGTCTCCAATCACAAAATTAAGAAAATCTTGGAGTGTACGGTGGTTTCCCCGAGGAAGAACTGGAGTGCCTTACTGCCGGATGCATTGTGGGACTATAGGACGGCATACAAGACACCTATAGGCACCACGCCTTTTAGGTTGGCGTATGGCCGGGCTTGTCACTTACCTGTAGAGTTAGAGCATAAAGCACATTGGACGCTAAGAAATCTCAACTTGAGTTATGATGAGGTGGGGAAGAAGAGATTGCTTGAATTAAATGAATTGGATGAGCTGCACATGACTGCATATGAGAACTCTCAGATATACAAGGAGCGCACTAAGTTGATCCACGATTGCCACATTCAGATGCGCACCTTCAAGAAGGGAGATCATGTGTTGTTGTTCAATTCAAGGCTGAAGTTGCATCCCGGGAAGCTTAAATCCCGATGGAGTGGGCCATTCACAGTGGAAGATGTCAAACCACATGGCGCAATCATTGTGCGCGATGGCGAGACTACATTTTTGGTGAACGGGCAGAGGTCGAAGTTATATTTTGGTGAAGATTTCACGAGGAAGGTGAGTGAGGTCAAACTCATTTCACTTTCTGATGCATGATGTGCTTCAAGTCGTCTAGCCTAAGACGTTAAATAAGGGCGCTTGTTGGGAGGCAACCCAACCATTGGTATGTTAGTTTAGTTCCTTGATATTCGTAGTTTGATTTGTTTAAACTTAGTTTGTAATGTAAAAAAGATACCGTGATCGTTTGCTACATGTGCAGGGCTGAGGTAGAGTCGATACCATCAACCCTTGAGTCGATGGTATCGACCATGGTACAGGTTGGCGACTGCAGGAATCGCACGACGTCGATACCATCGAAGGCCTCATCGATGGTATCGACATACCAACAGGAAGATCGCAAGCAGAGGTCGATGGTATCGACATGGCTGTCGATACTATCGAGATCTCTGAAGATTTTCAGAACAAATCGTCTCAGTAAAGTCGATACCATCGACGGGCGTGTCGATGGTATCGACACATTTATGTAAAGAAGGCGGCGGCTGGGCCTCGTGAGGGTTTTCCCTAATCAGAGAGTTGATACCATCGACTTGTGTCGATAGTATCAACGCGCCACGTCAATGATCCGCGAGGAAAGATCAACGGCGATCACAGCAACAAGGAAGTCGATCCGGGGGACGGGTCGATACCATCGACTTGCGTCGATAGTATCGATGTGTCAGCAATTTGGGCCCCGTAGATCCAGCCATCGACAACTGTCGATACTCACAGAGGTACGGATCGTGCTACCCGAGTCGATGCCATCGACTCACGTCGATGGTATCGACCGGCGGACAGTAGCGCCAGCCACAGCTATATATGAAGAGTATTTGCATAAGATGACATCACACCTTCAGTGCAATCTTCCTCCACTTGTGCCGAGCGTGTTCCATGGTTTGGCGTATGCGCACTGCCACGTCAACCACGCCTACCAAGAATGCTCACTTCCCGATCCAGTCTTCAATATCGAAGGGGCACAACACTTCTGATGGCCTATCATAGCCATCGCCGACTCCGATGAAGATGGCGGCAATGACGACGGCAACGACAATGACAACGAGGCTGCAGAGGAAGAGGAGGCTTTCACACCTCTTCGGGCTCGAGTGGCACCACGGAAGCGTCCTCGGATGCATCTGGGTGCATCTTCATCATCACAGCCTCCAACACCACCACCGCCCTCACATCCAAGTGAGGATGCCTACTCGATGCAGGGTATGTATACTATGTTGCAAGACATACAGCAGACGCAACAACATCACATGGCGATGTACACCGGTATTCAAGACACTACAAACCGGTTACTGGACAATCAAAGGGCAATGTTCGAGAACGAGCGTCTTCTCCTGGACAACCAACAACAAATTCATGATCGGTTGCAACTGATGGAGATGCAACAGGAGCCTTTTTACGACCAGTATTGTAGCCAAAATTACTTCGGAGGCTATCCACAACCTCCACCTAGGGCCTAGTTTGATCTGAGCTTCCAAGGGGAGTATCCGTCGTGGGACCCTACGGCTCCGCAGTACCCGCCTCCACCTGAAGAGTAAAAGCGGTATCTCTGTTCCAACCTTTAAGATTGTTTTTGACTATGAGGCCATAGTCAAATTCAAGCTTGGGGGGGGGTATTGGAACGGTTCTATCTTTCATTTTCTATATTTTTAGTTTTATTGCTTTTGTTTCCTGTCATTTGTTTTCTGCAATCTTAGTTGTTTTAGGATCCACACTCTATCTAGTGTAATCGTGGATGTCGTTAATGTTGAGTCATCTCAGTTGCATGTACATGGGGAATTGAGGGAAACTAAATTTTTTTTTTGAGTGTTTGCAAGCTTGAGTGTTGTTTAACCTTGATCACGTAACTTAGAAAATGATTGGGTTTGTCAACTTTAAAATAGAAAATCACGACTGTACATTCCTAACAATTCATGAAAGTGGACGGAATTGGTTGTTGAGCCGAAACTGACCAAATGATAATGAGACTTTAATGTGAAGTAAGAGAGAAAAACCTCTTAACTACTACACAAGTCAGTAAGGAGGGACATATAATATTTTTCAAAGGTTCAGTCAACTAGTCTTGTGATCTGTCCACCTCATTGTTTTCACAATCCACCCAAGATTTGGAAGTAAAGTATTGTTTTAACCTTGTTGATTGCATGGCATGTAGATAGGACTTGCATTACAACCACATTCATATGTTTGCATGAAAAAAATGAAAATACAAAAAAATTATAGAATAGGTGTACATGCACACTACCCTTAGGTGCATGTCATGTAGTTGCATTCATAACTTTTATGCATAAAGTATATCATGTACCTCATTTATTCTTTAATGGTGAGTTAATTTGTTCCATACCTTCCAAATAGTGTAAATATGTGAGTTATGCAGAAGAAAATATAAGCCCAATAAGTATTCATTGTCAATCATGGATATAAGGGTTTGTAATGAAAAAAAAATCTGAAATTAAAAAAAAGTTATTCAGAAGAAACAAGAATAAGAAGGAGAAAGGAACATAATTTCACCTATATTTCAAAATGAGTGAGTACATGATGTAGCTTAATTAGATATCCATCTCATTTGGAGACGGATGGTTAGTGCATGCATCATTCCACCTAATCTTAGGCATTAGGGCATTTTTCATGTGCATTTGCATCATTTAGGGCATTTTTGTTGTATGCATGTTGAAATTGTATAATACTTCCACTTCTTCCATGAGCCACCTATTTCATCTGCCCATTGCTCGGATTGGTAGGCCACCGTGCATTTCTCCTCACTAGTGAATACCAGGAGAACGGCTTCCATGTAGATGGTAGTTAGGGTGAGCAACGTAGTTTAGAAGATCACAAGATGCACTAAGTCTGGACCGACGAATTTTATTATGTTAACTGCCTTATGTGATAGTGTTCATCAGTTTTGAGGTTGATATCTTTTATGGATGATTATTGTCACCTCTAGGGTAATTATCATTCTGTGGTTAGTGAGGGCCGGTATGTGAATGTCCGGTGGGAGTCATGTGGGATGTCTGTTGTGATGCTTTGTTCTTTAGTTGACTCTATCAATTCTATTCTAAGGTGTCGTTGCTCGAGGGCGAGCAATGTTCAAGCTTAGGGGAGTTTGATGCGATGATTTTGCGTCGCATTTATAGACTTGTTTGATAGGTGTTTCATGTACTTATTAGTCATTTTCATGGTTAATGTTGCATAATTCATTCATTTTGGTCTATGCTACTCCTTTATGTCAAATTTCCTTTATTTAAACATTTTGAGTATTAATTATTGAAAGAATATATTTTGTGTGGATTTATGTGGTTCCGTGTGTTAATTTTAGGAAAAACAAGTATCTGCTGCCGTCGATACCATCGACGGTGGTCGATACTATCGACCAGACCACAGGTTTCCAGCCGCAAGGACCAGAAGAAAGTCGATACTATCGACAGGGATGTCGATGGTATCGAGATACCATCAGGTTGCTGGCGAGAAGTGCGTCGATACTATCGATCAAAATGTCGATACTATCGACTGGTGGAGCTACAGCGACACAAAAAGACAAAAACCGTCGCTATAGGTTCGTCGATACCATCGACCCGCGTCGATGGTATCGAGATGACATCAGACGCACAGATGAAAGAAAAGAAGGATTGCCACTATCACGCTAGGTCGATACCATCGACCCACGTCGATGGTATCGACACCGTCAGATATGAGTTGGTTTCAGATTAATCCCAATCGGACGGATGTGGTTAATTGGCGACCTAATTTAGAAAATATACCTAATGACGACACCCTGGACATGAGTAGGACGTCATTAATAGCTTCACATTGTACTCTTAAATCGAGATGAACATGAGGGGCTAATCCCCTTAGTCTTTAGGACAGGGAGTAGCCCGGGGATTCATTGTATGATGATTTTATAATAGTAATTCATATCTTATCTCTTAAATCTGTGGTATAATTTTGTTTTCTCTAATATGTTGGTATGCTTGACCACCATAATAATAATCTAATTCCCTTAATTTCTTTGAAAGAAGGATTAATGGTTGAAAAGAGACGAAATTTACATTAATTGAAAAATCCCTTAAACAAGGTGGTGTAAGATTAATGGTGGATCGATACCGAGAGGTCGTTCCTAATGCACCTAGTTTAGGGTATAGGTTACTACGACAGTGGAACCGACCTAGACATAGGTAGTGAATTGTACCACGATAGTGGGCAATTCTGATTTCAGGCCACTACCCGGATAGAGAGATAGAATTGAATAACTATATATAATTTAATACAATGAAAACCCGCGGTGAAACCGCAACCCTAAAGATCTTCTTTTGAATTGATTAAACCAACATTTAATCGATTTCTTTTTTTTATTATTATTATTTTAACAACAATTCTCACCTTTTTAATCAGCTTAGCTGATCGTAAGTAGTTAGTAGAATTCTCCGATGATTTCACGTATCCCTGAGTTCGACTCGGGCCTCACAGAGGCCTGTACTACTTCGACGCGTTCACTTGCATTTTTGCGCACGGTAAATTTGCGTCAGTGGACCCAATGACTTGTTAAGAAAAGTGTAGTGATTTTAGGTCTAAGAATCACAATCACCACCTTCACCATGATAGATGACTATGACCATCAATGGTGATTTCCATGTGTTACTCTCAAGGTGGGTCTATCTGATACACTACTCCCCAACATGTATCTGTGTGTTTGGTTTGATATGCCATATCATGACTGATGAGATTCTATCATCAACCAACCCACACTCTAGTCTAGTGTATTATTGTTGTCTATCATCCTTCAATGATAACAACTGACTAGGAAAATAATGAGAATGTATATATCTACTATTATGATCCATATGATCTCATCATTCAACTCTTGTACTTGAAAACATACATCATTGGGTAAACATCATTCTCTGTACATTCATAATGTTTCTCATTATCTCATAACTGAGCATAACATAATGAATCAGAAAACTACCTTTATAATTATTATTAATCAAATCCTTATTATGTGACATGTCAATCATCATATGATTGGATCTCTGAGCATACCTTACCAATAGACTCCCACTTTCACTTAGAGACAATCACCCACAAATCATATTCTTAGTGATCTAAACATGTCCACCATGTTTATGTCGTGCTAGTGCTAATTTTGCGGGTCAACAACACTTTGCTTATAGTCAATATATTGCATGCTTGTCATCTCTTCTCTTGGAGATGAAAATGTCATAATATGGTATCTGATATTCCTCACCTAAAAAGTGGCTCCATTATTTTCATATTATTTCTATTCAGTTGTCAATGGTTGGAACATCTATAAGTTCATCATATGAACTTCTAGATCCATATAGTATCACTTTGTGTTCATAACACAAGTATATTCAACTTCTATTGTAGAATAGAATTAATGGATATTAGTTCAGAACCCTTCGAACTAATAATACCCATTTTCTTTATATAAACAGACATTATCGTGATCACTTTTATCATTTAAGAAGTTTGCATCACTATAACCCTTTACACCCAACTCTTCCTTTATTTCTATCTCAGTTGACTAGCAATGTATCCTTAAGTACTTCATAAAAACTAATGGATAACTTTTAATGATATTCCAATTACTCTTATTGGATTTCAATGTCATCTTGTCATGTCTAATATATACAAGATTATATGGGACAAAGACTTCTATAGAATTCATGATAGATCTATTTCTACAACCTACATCATCTTAATCATGTAATTTCTATTCTTGACAAGAATTGAAATTTTGTTGTTCATGAGAGATGAATCTGGATTCTTTCCTACTAAATCCTTCATGTTGAACTCTTTCATCATTTTTTTATTATTTTTGCTCAAACTTTTGTTGTGAAACTTTTAGGAACTATCTCTATAGATCTTGTCCCTATCTCATAGGATGTTTCACCTAATCCCTCATTGTTGAATGTATTTTCTTGCTAGTTCTCAATATTCATAATATTGAGACATTATCCCTCATCGTATGTGGAATATTCATATATGCTCCCACTAAATCTTTTGTAATCATATATTTCATCTTTTATCTTTATTCAAGTCCAACTCTTTTACTATCTTACTAAATTAAAAGATTCCATCTCTTGATTGCTTGTTCCAATCCCATATTGATCCTTGTCGTTTATATACTTTATTTGCATTCATGAAGTTATAAAACATTTTAGGTTATGTCACGTACACATCCTATCATATATTTCTTTTCAGGAATTCAGTTTCAAACTTCGTATGCCAAATCTCATTGTCTATTTTAACTACAATAACAAGCATGATAAATTGGTAAAAACATTTCTATTATGTTCAACATCTTGAACTAATTTGAAAAAAAAATCAACCAATTTGTCTCTTTCAAATGTTGTCCACGTAGGTCATTGCTAGAAGACTCTATTGCACCCTCCAGGTATTACCCCTTTCGGTGGAACTATCAAGATCCTACCTTGTTAGTTTACATGAACTCCAAAATGGTCTTAAGCCATTACTCAGATTATGGTTCCAATGGTTTCTAGTTGATTAGTTGACTCATTTACTTATGATCAACTTGTCAAATTTGTTGGAATAGTAATCCTCCAAGATATCTTCTACTAGAAGTATTTTTTTCCGTGTTATATGAAAAACTTTGAGATTCCACAACAACTTGTGATTCTCCTAGTTCTCATTATACCTCTTTGTTGACCTCGAACATTTTCAATTCTACTTTTACTCCCACTGATTCTTTAGGAACTCAATTATCTTATAAACAAACATTTTGTCATTGGATTGAGATTAATACTATTATTCAACAGTCAATGGTTTGTGGATAAACCTTTTCAAGAAACAACTTTCTCAAATGTAGGTTCCAATCATGTAGACATATTGGGAAATTCCCATATCATATCATAGATGGTGTCTTATAAACCATTATGCTAGTACATTATTTAGTGATAGGTATATAAATTTATGAGGATATAAGTACATTTAGATTAGTTGATAATCATATCATAACTCTTTTTGGTATGATTCCTTCAATGTGACACATCATCATGTTGAAATGGATTGACTTGTAACACATTATCACTTTTCATTTCTTGATGGTACTCAAGGTATTGATATATCGTATCTCAACATTTGATATTATCAAAGTTTCTTAATACTTTTATCAAAATTATACTTCATTCATAATCTCCTTGAACACTTCAAGATATTTATGTTTCAATTTTATTGACTACATATCTTTATATTACCAGTAAGTGAAATGAAGCATAAATAACGATTTATACCATTCATTCTATATGATCTTCATGCATCATATGTAGAGGTCTAGTGAAATTCTTATTCTCCTACTACATTTAGTGAAGGATGTTATGACATGTTGTGCATAAGTAAGACTTGCATGTCTCCTTAGGTTCAATAACCAAGGGAGTCTAGATCAACATCAATATATATTCTAGATATGCACTTCTTGTATATACATTCATGGTGACTATTGCTAATGATTGTTTTGATTCATCAACTATAATCCATTGGTTTTAACATTATATACATTCACCTCAAGACTCTTTTACATAAAGATCATTAGATGTTTGGGCATTTCCATTCAAGATCATATCTTTCAAATGAAAACATAAACCACCTTTTATTGATTTATCATCCTTGTTATACAAGATGCATAGAATAAATGTTTCTTATGGCATAATGAAATAGAAGTTCTACTAACTCTATTACATGCCCATTGGGCTAAGATAATTTATAAGTAGACTAATCACTACAACTCTTTCTCTACAAAGTCCATTTTGTCCTTCCACGAAGGTTTTTACTTCTTGTCAGTTCCTACACATCAACATGTCAGATCACTATTTGGTATCATATACCAATATGAATAAGTAATCAAATTTATCTCTTAACATTTATACCTGAAGTGGAGGCCTCGGTGCCTTCCTTGTTCTTATTTAGTTCCTCTAACCATAGTGGGAAATTTCTTTTCCAATGTCCAGATTGTTGACAATGGTGACAATTGCCTTTTTTTTCTTTACTCCTCTTTTTCCTTTTAGATCTAAATACTTGGATTTATGGCCAAATTTAGAACTCTTCTTAGATTTTCATTTTCCCGTAGACTTCCCCTCAGGCTTGCTGATCATCATCACAGATCTAGGTTTGTATTTCTTCATTTGTGCCTCAGCTATTCTCAACATGCCCAACAACTCTGTCAATGGATAGTCAAAGTTGTTTATGTAGTTGTCATGACAAACTGACTATATGACTATGGTAGGAACTTTAGAATCATGTGAGTGGCCAAATCTTGGCTTAAGAGGAATCCCAATCTATATAGGTTCTCCACATACCCAATAAGCTTGAGCACATGAGGACCTATTGGATCTCCTTCAGTCATGTTGCACTTAAACACCACCTTGGAGACATTGTATCTCTCTTGTCTTGCCTGATCTTGGAACATGTTCTTAAGATGTGTGACTATCTCAATGCCATCCATGTTCTCATGTTGTCTCTACAACTCATAGTCCATGGAGCATAGTATCAGATACTTGACATCCATGACATCTTAAGTATGCTTCTTGTAACCATCCTTGTCATCCCTTAGTGCATTTGGAAGGGGTTCCTCTAGTGCTGGCTTCTCTAGGACAAAGAGATTATGCTCTTGAGTGAGAATGATTCTCAATGTATGAAATCAATCATGAAAGTTATTCCTAATCAGCTTGTCTTTCTCAAGGACCGATTGTAGAGAAAAGTATTGTTGTTTGTTGCCATTTGATTTTACAAAAGAATTTGCAATTTTGTCAAAACCTCATTTTTTATTTGATATGATTAAAATTTTGGGTGATGATAGTTAAGTCTTTAATTAATTATCATTCTCATTATTTTGTTCAAATTAATAACCCTCAAGTATCAATTCAAAAAGTAACAGAATATCAATTTTCTAATGAGCAAGATCCAAGATAATTCAACTATGGCCCGACCAACGCCGCAAAACATAATTAATCATCAAGGTAGGAAACTTGCCAATTACATCTTACGCAATTATTGATAGACAATATGTGCAACTCCTAGCCATAATATTTTGTATGCTTCTGGGATTAGATGCTCTAAGAATCACCAGTTAAGCCTGACGCAATAGCCAATATGATAATAATGCACCCGACATAGGCAGAACCTACATTACTACCATCACGCTTCAACAAGGTAGACAGCGCACCACACAAAGGAATAATATGTTCTTGGTCAAATAAGATTTTCATGTGGGTTTCTAATGGAAAGCATCTTTGACTTAATATATTTGGTTTGAGGGATTTATATAATATATATATATATATATATATATATATATATATATATATATATATATATATTGTATCCAATCACCACACATATAGTAAGTATCATATACATTCTATATCCAACAACATGAATATTCAATATAAAACAAAAATCGATGGTTATGGCCACATCTACTTGTAATTCCTTGGGGCCACAAGGAATTACTACTAGCTAGGTCAATCATCACATCACATGTATGGACATGTTGTTGGTGTTAATATGTGATTGCCAATCTGGGTAAATCAGTTCAACCCTTAAACTGAACGCCTGGCCTCTTGGATGGTTGGTTGGTCCTCATGTTCTAACGATGTCTAGAGTCCTTATAGATGGTCAGTTGGGCCTTCTGAGATGATTGTCTGGCCTCATGTCCATTCGATGTTTGAACTCCTTCCAAACAGTCATTTGGACCTACCAAGCGTTCTTCTGGCTCCTTTGCTCTGACCTCCATGGTTTCCCGAACGTTTGGATCATCTCACAAACTGGTCGTTTTGTCTGGCAATGATCATCTTCTTTGTCATTGCAAGAAAAGGAAACTATCCTATTGCTACTTTATTACATTGATTATAATAAAACCTCAAGTTACATTTGAGGGGAACAAAGGTAGGAAGTAATTAATTTTACATTGGGAATAAGGAGGTATAAGCTTTATATGTAAACTAAGATAAAACTCGAATAAAACCATATCATCCAACCACACACATATTTATGGTCTTGGCCATAACCGCGCTATACATCCACCATTAAACTACTTTTAGGGAGACGTGTGTAAATTTCATAGATATATATACACACACACACATATATATATAGATGTGTGTGTGTTTGTATGTGTATGTATATAAATGTATGTATATATATGTATGTATGTATGTATATATATATACATACATCTATATATATAAATATATAAATATTAGTTTGGGATTATGTGGTCTTTAAATGGATATTAATAAGAGATAGTTTAAATATTTGCATCTTATACAATAAATAAATGATAAAACCATAAATCTGATCATATCAATTATTCTAAATCATAATATATTGACGTGGCTCTAATACCACTATTGGAAAATACACATACATGTATTCCCCATAACAACAAGATCGTGTCAACTACTATGAAATAGGAATGATGGTTTAACGAGTTTATACCTGGTACTGGAGTAAGTCCAGCGAAAGCAATTCATTACAGTGCAACTATCTTCTAGTTGTTCTTGGACGATGTCTGTGCAGGTCCTGGTCTTCACCATGAACTGCTGACATGACAACTTTTATAGCGACTCCTGTGGTCTCACCATGGACTGTAGGTTGATGTTGCTCTCCTTGCAATAGCCAAAGGACTCCTATCTCTAGAGTAGTCTACATGAACCAACAAGAACTCTTGTCATTCAACTAGAACACATAAGAAGGAGTTGTCCCTCCTGTTGGTGTACTAGTCACTAACTTGCTCTGCTACAATTGTTTCTCCTACTCTATCCCTCCCTTTAGTAGGTAGGACTTTCTCAGGCTCTCTATTGGTTACCAAAACCAGAGAGGACAACAATTCTCATAGGCAATTGAGTTATGTCTTGGGAAGCCCCCACTACCCCTCTATTTATAGGAGGGGTTAGGATCTGGCTTCCCAATCTGTGTGTGATCGGAAGGGATCGAAAGATCTTGAATTTTTGCAACCTACGACAATAGAAACAGTTGTCTACCAACCTAGATGGTCCTCTGACCTGCGATATGGTCATTTTGTAGTTTCCCAATCACACAAGAAATTGGAAAAATTGTTTCCTCATTAATGCTAAATATTAATTCCTTGCACTGTAAGAATTATGCAATTGAAACAATTAAAATTCTCTCGCAAATTTGGGAAGGTATCTAGAACCTTCCTTTGGCCTGACTGAGTGACCTTGCACATGTGAGACATTCATCTCACTCACTCAGATGGTTGTCTGGTGAGACAAAGCGATTGGTTCATCATAATGAACTAGTCAGTTCACACCTCAGTTTGGGTAGAAATTAGCCAATTTGATTTCTAATCAGCTAGACAACCCAAACGGATGTGTCAACACTTGAGATGATTGTATGGTGCAACAAACAGTCATCTCATCTTATGATATGATCGGTTAGGGTGTGTACAACTGATGTATTGTGTGAATTGAGTACCTAAACACTTTAGTAATCAATCCAACCATTATTCAAGACTAAACTCCTCTTCTATATGAGTTCCTATGTGTGTGACCCTATAGATCCCATATCATGTTCGCAGTGAATGTCCATAACTAACTTATGATATCATAAGCAGAGAGTGGTGCCTTCTCACACATCAGTGCTACCTAAGTGAATGAAAAAATGAGAACAACTTGAACCTACAATTTGAGTAAGGTGTTGTAGATGATTGTATAATTCCTCTATCTATGATCTCTGGAATGAACTTAAGGCATGGAATTGTTATCCTCTCAATGTTCAATCCATGTTCCTCGAACCAAGAGAAAACTATTTGAGTTAAGTGACCTCAATATCATATACTATTTCACGTGTGCATGCGCATGCATTTTTCAGTCTTGCTTATCAAGTGGCCAGGATATCAATTTCCTATCAGACAAACAAAGTCAAAGTCACCTAAATATTACCATTATAACAATCCATGTTTTAGGACTGTGTTTGATGATGTCAAATCATACCCAACGACATGTGATGAGTGTAGTGATTTCAGGTTAAGAATCAAAATCACCACCTTCAATATGAGAGATGACGATGACCATCAATGATGATTTCCCTGTTTTACTCTTAAGGCGGGTGTGTCTGATACATTGGTCCCTTGCATGTATCTCTATGTTTGCTTTGATATGCCAAATTATGACTAATGAGATTATGTCATCAACCAACCGACACTCTATGTAACGACCTCACTTTCTGTGTCCCCCAATTAAAGAAAAACATTCCAGATGGGAGCCATTACCTATATTACCAAGGATGTAGATTATTCCAATAAAAAATAATAGAAAATAATTTCAATTAAATCTCAATGGTGTTTACAAATTATAAAATAATATACCTCATGCAACAAATGCATATTGAGAAGAAGTTTCATCTATCTAATCCTCCTTGAATTTGTCTTTAATACCTTCCATGAGTTTCATCTTTATCTTAATATTTGTATCTTGTGTATCAACTACCTAAATTTCCGACAAACAAAACACGATCAACAGATTACTATATTGTGTACATGGGGTGCAACCACAAAGTGCAAGTATTGTAACAACATATAATAGTTAATTATTTACAAATAAGAACATCAATATCTTCTCATAATCTTTCTTTATGTCATACTCACAATGGAATTATGAATGAGCAGAATGCAAATAAACACTCAACATTTCATTTCACAAATCCTTGAGAAATACTTGGAAAACCTCAACAATTGATATTGTGAGTTGTCATAGGTGTATCCACATACATTTGACATGTAGAATTCATGTAGAACACACCTCAAGCATATTACCAATCAACAAGAAAATTTAGCAATCCACAATTTTGTCTGCATGAATATAAATAAACATTCAATAGATATCATTCATTTGATCGTCAAGAAACCTCTAAAAATGTCAGATGCTTTGATACCAAATGTAATGACTTCACTTTTCAGCAACCCCCAATTAAGGAAGGCAAAAAAGATGATTTAAAGGAGGATTAGATAGACGATACTTCTTTTCAATGGGAATTAGTTCGTTGAGGTATATCATTTTACAATTTGTAAACAATATTGAGATTTAATTGAAATTGAATTATATTATTTGTTATTTGAATAATATAGATCCTAGGGAATATAGCTAATGGCTCTCAACTTGAAGGTATTTCCTTAATTGGGGGATGAGGAAAGTGATGTTGCTACACTCTAGTCTTGTGTGTTATTGGTATCTGTCAACCTTCCATAGTAACAAATGACTAGGGACATAATGGGAATATATATGTCCACTCTTATCATCCGTACGATCTCATCGTTCAAGTCTTGTACTTGAAAACATACATCATTGAGTAAACATCATTCTCTAGACATTCATAATGTTTCCTCATTATCTCATAATTGAGTGAAACATAATGAATTGCAAGCTTGCCTTTATAATTATTATTAATCAAATCCTTATTATATGCCATGTAAATCATCATATGATTGGCTCTTTGGGCATACCTTACCAACAAACAATGATAGTGACAACTTATTGAGACAAAGTGAATATCATATTATGTTTCTAATACATTTTGGGCTCAAAACCTAGGTCATATATATGGATATTGTTGTCTTGGCCTTGGTGTCAAATATGGTAACCTGTTTAGGTCACATTGTGCAAGCAAGAGAGGTTAGAAACATGGGGTTGATGATGTGAGTTTCTTTGAATTAAGGTGTGCGAATATGGAGTAAGTGAGCTAGGTAACAAATCAAGCATATTAAGAAACATTCGTTCTTTTCTAGATGTTAGTACGAAGGTATTACCCACAAAGATGATTTGACCAACACAACACTTCCGATATTAACAAAATACAAGGGAGAAGTAAGATCAATGTCCCATTGATTCTAGACATAATGCTAATAGAGACCTTACCCTTGGATCCCAAAAAATTCATTAAAAGCACATATTCCTTGTTTGAGTTTGCAATTGTGGGGGCATTGGAGCTCAGAACCTTAGGATGGGATTTCCCTTATTTGGAATACACACTTTATGCCAACATTGGCTTTATATGTGGCGGGTGACAATCATCATAATTTTAGAAGTATTTCCATGGGTTCAAGCAATCTATCACAAGCACATTTTTAACATACATGCAGACTCCTTGAAGGATATTGGTGCTCAAAACCTTAATGTGGGGGCTTGTTTGTAACAGAAAGAAAGAATGAAGGGGAATTGTTTCTCTTGTTTTGTTCTTTTTGGACGCCCATGATCAAATACTCAAAGAGGATTAATACCTTCTATGATAGAAAATAAAGACCAATAATATGCAACAAAAGAAATTAAGTAGCTAGTACAAATATATGTGTGTTGGATAGGTTAAATGAGTGAGGTAATTATAATGGTATGTGAGTGGTGGTGAAGGTGACCTTGCAAGGCTAATCATATTCGATCTGAGGTTGTTGGATTGAGTGTACCTTTTGAGAATGAAATCTCTAAGGACCATGCAGGGATAAACTCATCATCGCCCGATGATCATCAATAGTAGACTTGATCAAGACTTGTCTCTTCAAGAATCTATCATGACTGAGATCCAAAACTAGTTATTCAACTGACAATTAATAAGATGTGTTGCTCTCATTTTGATTGTAGATCAAAAGAGGCTTTGTTGCATCTTGTTTGTTAAAATTTCTTTTAGGACCACTCTGAATCTTGCGGTGTTGACCGTTAAATTTTGGCTTTGTTCGTGTATTCATAATCATTTCTAATATCTTGGAAGATGTCATAAATATTTGTTAAGTTGACGGTGGAATAATCATTCTATGTAGTTGTTGCATTTTGTGGGGTAAATTGTCTGGATATAGGATTGGGATGACAATCCTTTTAAGTTAGTTAGTGTAGTGCATGTGTGTTACATGATCATTCAGCAACAATACAACTTTTCACGACTGATGTTGATGGATTATAGGTGTACATCCCCGTCCATGTCATGTAGACATAGATATATGCCACAATAGACATCATGGATGATGTAAGGTCCTTCCCATCTGGGATTGAATTTCACAGTTGTGTCGAGTTTTATGAGCATGAGAAGAATGAAATCACCTTTGTTGAAATGTTTAGGGAAAACCTTATTTGAGAGGGCTCGATTAATTCTAGCTTGATAACATTGATCATGATGCATGTCTCCTAGAAAGTGTTCTTCAAAAGTGTTGAGTGTATAAACTTGATCTTAGACCCAATATTTTTTGTGTATGTCTACTGATTGCAAGATGCAAAGAGAAGTCTTTTCAATTTCAAGAGGTAAAATAGCCTTTATTCAATAGCCCAGGGAATATGGTGTACCTCCTATTGAAAGTTCTGATGGAAGTCATGTATTCCCATACAGCTAAAGGACGTTGCCCATACCAATCTCTAGATGATTGGATGGTCTTCTTGAGGATTTTTAGAGGATTCTTATTTGCATATTCTAGTTCCCCATTCATGTGAAGTCAGTATGAAGAAGTATGATGTTTTCTCATGGAAAAGGAATCAAGGTACCTTTTCACAACTTAGCATGCACCATTATCAGAAATAATCTCATGAGGAACACCATAGAGGGTAATGAATTTATTCCAAAGAAAGTTGATCACATGTGATGTGTATGTTACTGATACAGATATGGCCTGCACCAACTTGGTAAAATAATCAATTGCAACTAAGATGAAGGAATGACCTTTTGATATTTTAGGGTGAATCTTTCCAATCATATCAATTCCCTAAATGGGCTAACGAATAGACAATACATTACGAACAAAGCATGTACTAATTGACCCGTATGGCGATCACGGCGGTGAGCTAGGGCTCCCCCCGCGTGCAGCGTTCAGGCTTGGGGGAGGGGGTCAGGCATCCTGCTGGGCCGTGACCTTCTCCCCCCGGACCTCCTCCTCGACTTGCCTCTTCTTCTGGTTTCCTTTTGCAGGTGCCTCTCTGAGCTCCTCATCTCTCCCCCTTGGGCGGCGGCCATGCGACCTGGTTGTGATCGGGTCTTCCCTTCGGTGTGTTGCTTGCAGGAGGTGGTGGTGCTCTTCTCCTGGAAGAGTGTTGCTCAGATCTGCCTTGAGACTGAGGCAGGTGGCTGGGGGGGGGTGTCCTCGCAGGGGTTCCGGAGGAGGCGGGTTTCCCTACGTTGTTTCTGCCTTGTAGGTTTCTCGCTTGGGTGCTAGTTTCTGGCAGGCTATCTGCCTTGTTCTGTCGTATATCAGCGTTGTTTCTTCCTTTGAATAAGGATTGTTACTCCTTCCTTTGTGAAGGCGGTGGTTTTTCTGGGGATTCCTTCGGTAATTCAACCTTAGTACGGCTATCTCATCTTTGCTCTGGATTGATCTCATTACTCAGTTGTATGGCTTTGTTTGAGTTGATATACGAGCAGAATACCATGTTGTTCCAGCCCCTCTACCACTACTTAACGCTCAGGTTGAAGGAATTCTTCATGAAAAGCTGCTTAAGACAGCCTCAAGGAAGAAGAATCAATGCAGAAATGTCTCTCTCTCTCTCGTTCCAATATGAGGTGTAGTGCCCTAAGGTTACTGAACGTGACATTTGTATGTTCTGTTTGTATCTTTCTCCTCAATTGTAGATGGTGTATGGCTAACAAGTAATGAATCGATCCTTTTGCTCTAAAAAAAATATCAATTCCCTAAATTACAAATGGCCAAGTCATGGCCATATTATATAGGTGATTAGGTAGAGAAGGAATATGATCAACATTTAATTAGCAAACTCGACACTTGTGAATAAACTAACAGGAGTTTGTCTCCATCGTACTCCAAAAGTAGCTTAATAGTTGGATCTTCTTTGAAAGATCTATACCACTCATGTCTGAATCACATTTATTGGTATGAACTTCCTTTATGATTTCTTCATCTTCTTCCTTAGTCACACATAGAAGAGGTATATTCTTATAAGAACATTTGTACAATTCTCCAGCCCATATGGTGTAGTATGTAGAAATGTGTCTGATTATTTTTTATCTCTTTTAAAAGATGTGGGGAAATATGACTATAGATAGGCAGTGGAAATAAAAAATGTATCTACTATATTCCCCATAACCAGCGGATCTTGTCAATCACTATAAGATAAGAAGGATGGTATTGAGGATATATCTGGTCCTAGAGCAAGTTCAATGACAATCCTCATCGTTGTAGATGTGCAACTCTCTTAGTTGCATTGGGACTCGTATGACTACTGTGCCTCTGGTCTACACCATGTACTGCAGTCTAGAAAATCATCATTTGCAGCAGCTCCTCTCTCAACAAACTACTGGTTGATGTTGTCCTCCTAGAGGCAGACAACGACATCCTGCCTCTAGAGATTTTTACACGGACCACCAAAGAATCCTGTTGTCCTACTAGAACAGACAGGAAGGAGGTGTTCCTCCCGTTGGCATACTATTCGCCAACCTGCTCTCCCATAATGAATCTAGTAGTTCTCTCCCTTATTATCCCTCCCTGGTTGGGTAGGACTTGCTTAGGCTCTCTTAGTTACCACAACCAGAGATGACAATAATTGTTAGAGCGATTGATTTCAATTATGTGACTTAGGAAGCCCCCAATACCCATTTATTTATAGGAGGGGTTAGTGTTGGGTTCCCCGTCTGTGTGGGAGTGGAAGAAACCAGAGATATTGAATTTTTACAACTTGCAAACCACTATACGGCCGTCTTGTGACGTAAACAGTCGTCTGCCACCTGAGACGGTCATCTCACAGTTTCCCACCAATTAATGCTACCATTAATTCCTTGCACTGCAAGTAATGTGCAATTTGAAATGATAGAATCTTCTCACAAATTTGGGAAATTTGCTAGAACCTTCCCTCAACCCAACTGACTTGATCGGTTCACCAGGTAACAGTCGTCTCATTCCTCGAGCCGATAGGTTCAACCAGTGACCCAATCGGTTGGGATGGGTTTGTACATAACATAGGACAATCTCATTTTAACCAGCCTAACTCACCAGAGACCAGTATCAACTCTTGAGACTCCCGTTTGGCAGTACAGTCAACTGTTGTTATGTGAATTGAATACCTAAATAGTGTAGTACTCAATTCATACATCATTTAATACTATAATCCTCTTCTCAGTCAAGACCTATGTGTGTTACCCTATAGGTCCCATATCACATTGGCATTGAATGTCAATAACAACTTATGACATCACAAGCAAAGAGTGGTGCCTTATTACACAACAATGCTACCCAATTAAATGGAAAGTTGGGGAACAACTTCAATGTACAATCTTTGTATGGTGTTATAGTGTTTGTATAATTCCATTGTCACCAATGAGAAGCTTGTTGGTCCTTGTATCTTGACCCAAGATGCACGCGCAGCGAGGGCGTCAGCATATGTGTTACAGTCTTTTTTTAAATGGTTAAACGTTACTTCTTCAAAGCCCTTAGTAAGATTATTGAGATATTCTTGATAAGGGATAAGATGGACCTGTATAGATTTCTAGTCTCCATTAATCTGTGATACAATTATGAGTGCGTCTCTGATGACTTGTAGATTATGAGCTCCCATATCCTTTGCCACTTTCAAGCATTAGATGAATTCTTCATGTCCAACGACATTGTTTGTGGCATTGAACTCCAATCTTCTTGAAAAAGGAATTTTATCTCCATTAGGATATATGAGTACCACACCTATTCCTTTTCCATATATGTTGATTTTCTACACCATCAAAATATAAGGTCCACAAGTTGGGAATAGTGGAACAATCACTAATAGAATTGTTGACCATGCCTTTGTCTTCACCTGCAAAATCAAACTCTTGTTCTACTAGTTCTGTAGTAGGATTATCAACTAGTTGGTTTGCAAGTGCTTCATCTTTGACTACTTTCATTGATACATATGTGATGTCAAATTTAAATAGAAGTACTTTCCACTTTGCACATCTACCAACAAAGACTAGACGGTCTCACAAATAATGTAGAGGCTCGTAACAAGACACTAGTTGTAGGGAATGCCATAACGTAATCTTATAGTCTACAAGTGGCGTGGACCAATGCTAGACAATGCTTTTCAATAGTTGTATACTTTGCTCTATAAATTTCATCAAGATGTAGTATATGACATGTTCTTCATTCCCAACCTTTTGTGTCATGACACCCCTCATGGCTTCATTTGATACAGACAGGCATAGGGTGAGTGGATACTATGGAATATGTGGTTTGTGTGATGGACTAGATTTTTGACTTAATTTCGAGGATGAAATTGCTTTTAAGGTGTGCATAATGTGATGGAGTGAACTTTCAAGGTTTTCGAATACCTAAAGACATAGTCGAAGTCCTACTTTTGGATATAGTATGAGATACAAGTGTTTTAAATAAGTTTGGATTTTGTGTGACGGTAATATTATATTGAAATACCCTTGAATATGTGCCTTTTTGAGATGTGAATTGGATGAACTAACAATTGAATATTGGCACCAAAATTTTATGGGGGTATCTTGAGTGGTGGCAAATCTATGCCCAATGTTGTATAATAATTGTATGTTTTAAGAAGATATTATACATGTTTGAAAATGGACAAATGATTAGTATTTGTTGGTGAACAATGACCTAAGTTTCAATATAATAGACGAAGATCTGATATCTTTGGCGTCACGCGCACTTCGAGAAGGGGAAAGCCACGGATCAACTTTGTGCGTCAAGTATTCTCTGCCCTTGGATGTATCGGATGATTGGGAAGACCTTCTTCGTATCCGTTACAGTCGGGCCCCATAACCACGATGCCAAGCGTGCACGTCGTGGAGCGAGTGGGAAAGATAACTGAGCATCTGATTACATCTTACGGAGACGAATATCCCGAACTATGACTTGAGATGGAGGATGAAAAACCAGAGGGAACAAGTTCCCGGTTTTATAAGACCCTTAAGTCTTGCGCAGAACAGAGATGAGGGAGATACACCTCCTGTCGGTGCTGCTTCTGCAACCAACTTCACAGATGGGAGACAAGAGAAGGGTTGAGAGGATAGAGAGGTTCTGAAGAGAGGAGAAGCTAGGGCGAGACTAGTGAAATAGGTTTCTGGGGAAGGTGGCTAACGAACCCAAGGATTCCATGAGGAGGAGCCGACAGTAGTTTATCACTCGACGAGTCATCCAACCGCAGCGGCTGTCAGCGTCGGAGATCTCACCGAGATTGTCAGGGGGAGGCTCTAGCGGCAGTCTACCAGGCCGACAGTGCAGAGGGAGAGGCTGGAGGAGCAGCCGCCGTTGCTAACCGCCAGTGACAGAAGCGAGCTGACTGCTGATAAACCCTAAGGACCAGGAGGAGATACACTGGAGAGAGAGGTGTATCGCCATGGAGGTTGTAGCCTTATCCCAACCTCACGACGGCGGCTGTGAGACATAGCAGACGGGAGCGGCTTGGAAGCAGGCAAGGCGCTTCACTCACCGGAGGAACCTGTCTGTGTCGGGTTTGTTTTCAGAAGAAGAAATAGAGGACGAGGAGGGGCGTCTGCCGGAGCACCCCGGAACAGATCCCAGCGGTGGCGGCTCTGCTACAGACTCGCGCAAACGCAGAGGCGTCGAGACTGACCAGCTCAAGCGGACCAAGCAATGAGCAGCGACCCTTCAGTGGCCACGTAGCAATGGCCGATTGGCCTAGAAGGTAATAATTTTTTAAAATACCTAGATCTAAGAAAATGCAAAGTAATTAGCATGGTTATCCAAAAAATACAAACAAGGTATCAAAATGTTTAGAAAAATGACTAAAACAATATGAGACTATGATATCAGTCTTTTGAAGGTTAAATGTCAATGATATCACGTAAAATGTTATACACTTCTTTCATGAGCAATAAATACTAAATAATGACCTAAAATTATGATAAGACATCAATCATTCTAAAAATGTGATACATAACCTATTTTATGTCAGTTCTTCTAATTTTTCTGCATGAAATCATATGAAATGCTTCATATAGATATTGATGGCTAATAACACTAATTAATGTGTAATAATTATAAATAGGCTCACGGAATTTTAAAAATTATAGTGTGAGATCGTATCAGAAAATGGGAGATAATATATAACTCTGAGACCAGTAATGTGCATGAAAAAAATGTTACATGTAAGAGACCCTAAAATGATGAGAAAACATAACTAAGGTTAATGCATGTAATCTAAGGTTAATGTGTTCACATAATAATGTGAAACATAATTATCAGCTATTGAACTGTCATCTGGAATGTTACATCAGTGATATAATTCTATGACAACAATACAAGTAAAATCGAGAATATTCTCTGATCAAAGTAATACCCTAGAATGAACATACTAGAGTTAAGATGATGAAAACCTAATGGTGATAGGATCTTATCTTAATTAGGTTTGACCAAGAATATAGTTCAAATCAGGAATATGATGATTAGAATGTCTCATTTTAAGGTACATTTTACCTCTTACTTGTCTTATGATACAATATGCTTGTATTATATGTGAAGTAAAATATTTGGCATATGATATTGGATGAAATGATTGTTCTTGTGTGATATCTTGTTTGATTTTCCATAGTTATGGCTATCATGAGACCCATAACCTTGTTTAAATGGTTGAACATGCTTAATTACCATAATTGAATGCTTAGAATAATAATCTAACCTTTTGATATGTTTTGGAATCATAAGACAAGCTTAAGTTTCAAATTTGGTCCAATTTGAATAACATTTGTGCAAGTTATACAATTTTATGTACATTTTCTATTCTGCAATTTGCCCAATAGAGTGATTTTCTTTGCAATTTTTCACATCAATTATGTTCCTCAGATGTTTTCTTATCATTCCTAAGCTTTTTGAGTCATTGGGTGCTCAATTGTACCTTGGTTTGATGGTGATTCTCGTTAATGTTGATTTAGGATTTAACCGTCCATGGATTATCCACCTTGAAGGCTAACAACTGATGCTACCACTGGTTTGGGAAACAACCAGTGGTCATCAACTGGTGGGACAATAGGGGCACATCTGTTGGTCATCTTAGAAGGCTCTAGGTCGATAGTTCTTGTTGTTTTGTTTCACTTAACCAGGTGGTTCACTTATTAACATGTCAACTGATGGTTCACCCATCTATTGACCTAAACGATGATACCTTCGGCCAATAGATGGTGATGGACCTGCGAGGTCATCAACAGATGACCTATCAATCCGTAATAGCTGATGGACTTGCTTCTTGCTCATCCATGGAAGTTTTAAGCCATGGACACGTGGAGAGCTGCTTGTACACCTTATGCTTCTTCTCTACCTTATCCTCCAAGCTTTATGTACCTATCCTTAAGCTCCCAAATGAAAATTTTGAACTCTATTAGTTTGTTCCTACTAAGAGCTTCATCTTCCCTATGTTCTTCTATGGAGGGAATGTCCAAGAAAGAAGAAGGTGGCCGACCTTCTTGTTGGAGCTCCTAGGGTTTCATTTTTCTTCCTTTAGGGTTTCTAAAGCTCCTACTTGATGATCTTGACCTAAACGAGTAAGTATCCACTTCTTTCCTCCATTTCTTTCTTTGTTCTTATTCCTCCTATCTTTCTCCAGGTTGTAACTTTTTTTTTCCATGGTAAAAGTTGCCCTAAACCTCAAAATTCCTACTTTTCTTGCTCCTTATGCTTAGGGTTTGCTTTGTTGGTGGAGAAAGGTGCAATATGGATGAGTTCATAGCTTATGCTTGGATTTTCTACCCTACCTTCTTGAGTTTTCTTCCATTTGGGATCCGATATTCTCTATAGAGGCAAGTTTTATAACTTGCTCCACATTAATTGCTTTTATTGCTTACCATAAGCTTGCTATCTCATGTTCTTACTTAAAAATGATGATCTATGCTTGTAGAAGCTATGCTTGACTAGGGTTTCAATTTTTATGGTGTTCCCTACTATTTCTAGTTCTAGATGAACATGTAAGCATGTGCACATTCTTTCTAAGGTAGAATACTTGGATTAGGTTGGTTGACAAACGATGGTGCAAAGAACCTATCAACTAGTGGTCAATTTTAGGGTCCAAAGCTATTTTTGTCACCACCACATGACCTGATGGGTTGCCATGCAAAAATTAATGGTGTTGCTATGTAGACAAACAATGGTGGTGAACAAGGGTGACAACTGATGGTCACCCCTTAGGTCAGGTTTTGGTTCAATTAAAATCTTAATAATCAAGCACTAAGTATCCTAGTGATGATATCAATCAATGATGACATTAGCTTAACATCCAGTGGTGTAAAATGAATACATTGTTGATCTAACAACCAATGGTGATTTACTGATCACAACCAATGGTGGATCAAGTCACCACAACTGATGGTGAGTCAAGGCTTTAAATGTAGCTTCAATTAAGTCCTATACCCATGGTTTCTTGGCTCAATTGATCTAATGGTTAGACCTACACTCCAATGGATGGTTTTGAAATATGAACTTGATAAACGCATGGTTTCTTGGTTCAATTGATCTAATGGTTAGACCTACACTCCAATGGATGGTTTTGAAATATGAACTTGATCTAATGGTTAGGATCTAACACTCCTTCATCTAATAGTTTTAAATAATGGACTTGATGCAATGGCGGAGATTGGATGCTTCAACATTTAATGGTTTTAATTGAAACCCATAGTATTACATGTGAGTTCTAATAATCTGAATTTAATGGTATCTCTCATATGATCAATTTAAGGAGCTTGATGGTTGATATGATGGCTTTCTTAAAATGTACAACCGATGATGGGTTTGAACCCCACAACCTATGGTGACCCCTTATGTTATTAAATAAGGGATGTTTAGGGTTTAATGGTGACTCTTTCTAGGTCACAACTTGATGGCTTTACATATGGTTGTTTAAGGTGTTTACTTATGTAAATCACCAATGGTCTTACCTTTCTAACATCCAATGGTTTTGGGTGATGTTATGGTAAGGTGATATGGGTTGAATAATGATGGAACCAATGGCGGTTTGTCCTTAATAAGGTAGTCTTACCTTTTCCCTCATATGAATAGAATGGATAATAACCAAATTGTGTTGATATGTAACCCTAATGTGACATAGTTTGTTACACTAAATTATAATCAACTCAGGTGAAAATAATTAACTATGATCAGCCTTCCTTAGCAGAGTACTAGAACAATAGAGTACCCTCTTATTATTGTGGAACACTAGTATACTATAACTTGAGGGTAACATCATGAGTTATGCATGGATCCATACTTGATGATGGTATGAAATGTGATGATGATGTTGAGTCTTATGCATCCAATATTATGTGATGGGTTTAAGGTTTGTGAATAAATGATGAACTATAACTTAATGTAACCTACCTTGCTAAACCTAACCCTAATGCAGTTAGAGAATGGTGGTTAATCATGTTATCCTTTCTTGAATGATTAATATAATGATAGAATATCCTTCCTAATGATTGATTGAAACACTAAGGTGTTAACTGGTGGTTATTGTAGCCTCATGATCTATGCTTTCTTATGCTGAACTTGTAGATTATAAGTATAATCTTGTCCAATCATATAACTTCCTTATATGTGATACAATAAATGAATGCTCTTAAATGCTAAGATAACCCTATAATGTTATCATATGAACATCTATTACTTCTTTAATGCAATATCATGATAAGCCTATGTATCACATAAATGGTGATGTATGTTGAACCTTACAATGAGGAATCAAAAGATAATGATGATCTTGCAGGGAATGGTATGATGGTCTTCATGACATTTGAGCATGGTTGAGCCATGAATGAGGTGTAATCCTCCTATGTTGACAAGGGTTCATACCCTATGATATTATGCTAAGGATTTATATATTGTGATAGTATGATGACAAGTGCAGTGGCATCAATGGAAATGAATAGTACCATGTGATGATGAGATTAGGAACAATAAGTTTAATACATTCTATATCTTCTAAAGTTGTTATATGCTAATGCTTGCTAGAGATGAATTAGGGTTTATATGTCCACTTGTTTGATGCAGCCTAATTCACCTAATTAGCAATGACTAATCAAGTGAATCTCTAATCACATACTTCCCTTTGTCATAGATCCATCTAAGTGTCAGAACTTGCCAGATGGTGAAACAAGTATTCCTAAGAGAAACTTGGAGTGCATACTGCTGAGTATGTGGGGTGCTTGTCATCTTGAATCCAAGTGTTTAGGGAGGATTACTATGGTCACACCCAGCCCTCAATCTGAGAACGACTACGATAGGGTCTTGGTGATTATATATGTGATGCGATTGGAGGACAACTGTGGTTGTACCTAGGATGGTATGGTATGCATACCCACCTCCTTTCACTAGTGACATGTACTAAGGACAGACTAGGCTGTTAGCAGCTTGACCTTATGTTTCATTGTGGCAAACCCGTATTGACTGGGAGCAGAGAAGATCTTGGATTCCAGCTCTTCCCTAGATCTTATATGGCACTACTTTTGACTTGGAAGTGGTAATTTGTATTTTGAGTGATATCCTCCAATTCCTCAGGACTTAATAAAAGATGTAACAAAGTTGTGTACCATATCTGTTTGGGTTTATACACAATGCTTCACATTGAATGGTAACCCTTATTTGTTCTCTTTACATAGAGATGATGTTTAATGCATTAAAGAATGTAAGTAAGCTTATGTTGTAGATATTCTTATGTTAAAAATGTGTACATATCATATCCATGCTTATGATTGAGAAATATACACTATTTTTGGCTATGCTTATGGCATTAGTTTCACATGTTGTTAGCTATGCTAATATTTCATGATATGCCTTTGCAGTTAGAGATGCCTATGCTACTAATCCTTCTTATGCAAATAGATGACCTTATGTAGTTAGTTCTGCTTATGATGCATATCTGCTCAACTTGTTAGACAAGATAATGTTGTTAGCTTTGCTATGCTGCTGGCCTTATTGAAGATGATAGAGATGATGTGCTAATAACTTTTTTATGATGTTAGTTATGCACATGTTACTGAACTTCTTATACTGTTACTAAGGTATATGATGAGAGTCAGGCTAATGATGATAATTGCTATTTGTTCCTTTATGTGTATTGTAATCAACAATGTTGCTAAACCTATTTGTTATACATGTTTAATCTACCTAAACTATTTAGTTGATTAATTTGTCGTAATCAATAAGCATTGTTGGAGGTTATATCTCTTACTGGAACATGGGTCTCACTTCGTGGGTCAGCACATTTTGTAAGGTGATGGATGGTAGTGGAAAAAGACCAGTGGAATTAATGACAAGCCTTGGTGTTGAACCTTAGAGTTGGTTATTAATTTTCTAGAGTGTCCTAGAGTCGCCCATGTACTCTCAGGTCTAGGTGGAAAGTTTGTATATGATGTTTCGATTCAATCGAGCTTTCGATAGCATGTTGATGCTTGTATATATTAAATATTTGGATAGTGTTCCTTTGTAAAGTTATTTTATAGCTAAGGCTACAGAACAGTTGTAAAGGATATTGAGCATTATATGAAATAATGCAAGTTGTTGGGTTGTTATGCAAATGTTTCTAAGCACTTGGGAAGTGTTGAAATCAAATTTAGTTTATCCATATTTTTGGGTGAGTGATTAATTAGTGATCAATTGTGTTTTATATTTTGAGTAATCTTGTTTAGTGTAACGAGTTCTCATAAATTGATATCAGAGATTTAGTTCTTTGAGTCTACAAGGACACTAGGATTTAGGACGAGGATGATGTTTTAGTTAGGAATATGACATAAAGCATGGTGCATGTTACCTAATCTCAGTACTTAAATGCCCTGGCAAGGTATTTATGTATTGAAGAGAAGGTAAGCTGGAATTCTTAGATTGTTATCTTTCTAATTACTCTGATCAAGTAGTCATCTTGAGGCAATCTAAAGAGCATAATGAATCAGAAATCATGGTGCAAATATCTCAATCTAACCCTAAAAGAAGATGGGAATTCCATCATAACCTATAAAAAGTTGAATGTTCGTTAACTCTAAGGGAAAGTTACAACACCATGGAATCTAAATCTGAATAGAAATAAGAAAAATAGGAGTTCTTGAAATTGTAATTCAAGGGGACAATAATGTAAAAGATGGATAACTCTGTGCTAATAAAGTGATTCAAGGTATGAAATTCACATAAGATGGAGAGAACTCTAGTGATAAGTATAATATGATAAGATGATTGAGAACAATGACAGAGGAATAAAATGGAACCTGGGTTAATCTCATACCATCCTATGTGTGTAAGAAAGTGTTAATGTAAAATCAACATGGCATGCGAAAGGAATTAAATAAGATGATCCTTGTTTATTGAAGAAAGTGTGAAATATGATGATTTACCTCTTGATAAGTGTTGAAAAACATAATAAAATAAGAGAATATACTCAAGTATGATAAATAGTTATCAAGGAAGAAGTAATGAGATATTAATCATGATGATTCCTATGCTAGAGATGAAAAAAATAAAATGCCTAAAAAGAAGCTACAACCTATATAATAAATATAGAATTGGATTCCTTTTTCTAGTGACCCTTGGACAATGTTGTTTTGATGAGGGGAGTATATGTCACTTTGTGTTTCTTCTTTTTGAGGTGTAGCCTTCAAATTGATCTTATGCCACTTAGTATGTGTGGATTTATTGTAATCCTGGGATGAATATCTTGATATGATGTGTGATTACCTTGAACTGTACTTCCAAAATCTTTATGTTTTGTAATGAGAATTCTTTTTTATCCTTCCAAGAGTTAGGGGGATTCCTCCTATATGTTCTTATCTGGTTATTTTCTTAAGGAAGTGAAGTAAACTAGGGTATGAGTTCCTTATAGGACATGTAGTGGATACCAAGGTAATGAATCCTAGTACCCAGGATGTATCAACAATATGGACGTATATGAAGGTTGGAGATGTTTATTAGATAAAATTTTCAAATGTTCCTCTCCCTTAGAGAGAGCGAGATAGTTAGTGATGATCCTGTAACACCCGGGGCCCAAGGATCTAGTAGAGTTTCAGGAATGACGATTGTCCCCACATACCACCACTAGCCTTAGGTCACCAATCCCAGTACTATGCCAAGTTGAGCACGCTTAAGTACGGAGTTCTTAGTGATAGGCTCCCGGACGAGGAGGTGCAGCTTGGTGATATGGGTAGTCTAATCATTCCTTTTAAGATCATGTTATCTGAGGCCTCAAATCCTGAGATGTTACAATCTCCCCCACTTAGACTCTTGACGTCCTCGTCAAGGCTCAACTATATGTCCTCATAATCTGACCCCATTTCAGTGCAGACCCACAATGGCCCATGGACACCCAGCTCCCGATCACGGAATACCAGCGCAAGGGTGGCTACGTCAACCATGGATAGCCCTTTCCTACATGCCTGGACCGCACGGCTCAAGACTAGCATGCCACATGCCCATGTGGGCCCCACCTACTGGAGGGGTTATGGCTATGATACCATTTGTAACACCCGGGGCCCAAGGCTCTAGTAGAGTTTCAGGAATGACAACTGTCCCCACAGACCACCACTAGCCTTAACTGTGTGCTTTGTCCTCACTCACGTGCATGCCAGGATCAACTTCCCGACAGGTCACCCATCCTAGTACTACACCAAGCTGAGCATGCTTAACTATGGAGTTCTTAGTGATGGGCTCCCGGAAGAGGAGGTGCACCTTGTTGATATGGGTAGTCCAATCATTCCTTTTAAGATCATGTTATCTGAGGCCTCAAATCCTGAGATGTTACAGATCCTCTAAATGTTGTTTGGAAGAAAAAATAGTGGTTCTATAGTGTTGTGTATGGTCTACTGATAGTTAAGCAAGACCACTATTAAGGATAGATGGTTTGTTGATCACCAAACATGTGTTACAATTTTCCTTTAAGATGAACCTAAGATTGGGATATTTTAGATAAGAATTAGAGTGGATGACATAAGTTACATGACCATAAGGAGTTGATTGTTATGTATTTTAGACTAACCAATGTATCAGTAGCATTGTCAATATCTTTGCTAAACCTTGAGAATGGTGAATAAGTTATACTTATGTGTGACATGTTCAACAAGAGTGAGTTGGGGTTTATTAGAGTATCCTCTTGGAGTTATAATACACATGTTAAGTGTGTTTGTGTGAATCCTGGTGAGATAAAGAAAATGTTGTTTTCTTAAACCTAACAAGGTCAACTAAGAAGTTATATTTGTTAACGGATGCAGACAAGTGTATAATTCTTCAAACTAGATAGATGGCTAGTCCACCATTAAGATGATTAAAAAATCTTCTAAGAACATATGCCTTATAGTTATTGACAATTAGGGGATGCCTACCTAAATGATTGAGTTTCTAGTTACAACAACCATTAAAGGAGCATAGAAATCAAACCTTGTAGAACTAACATATGATAAGAGATACATGATATTCCATGAATGGTAAAAGTCGGAAAGTATGGCTTTTAAATAAAATGTTGATATAATAGATAGTATAGACTGTAAAGACAACTATTTCTCCAAGTTGAAGGGTAATACTAGAGTAGTATAAGTGGCATAATAGATGCTATGATCCAGGGTTAAGGGAGAGTCACCCTAATACAGGACAAGTAATGTAAATAACACAGGTGGAGTTGCATGAGATGGTCTTTGTGCTATCCCAAGATGAGACATGTTACAAGACTTGAGAAAGAATAGTACGACTTCTATGAGTGTTGTATGACATTATCATGAGATGGAAGTAACCATGTGAGTTTTTTTGGATGAGGTACAAGTGAGGTACCCATCTTTGCTTTTCTTGGATTCTGAGGGCGAAATCCTTGTTGGGGGTTTATGGTTGTGAGATCCCTAACCTTGCTTAAATTGTTGAACATGCATAATTATCATAATTGAATGCTTATAATTATAATATAACCTTGTGATATGCTTTGGAGTTATAATACATTTGGACTTGTGATATGCTTGTGATATAATACATTTGAACTTGTGATATGCTTGGAGCTATAATACATTTGGACTTGTAATATAACCTTGTGATATGCTTTTGAACATGCTTAATTACCATAATTTTATGTACAATTTGAAATTTTTTGCAATTTACCCATTTGAGAGGTGTTCGTCACAATTTGTCACATCAATTATGTTCCTCAAATGTTTTCTAATCGTTATTCAGCTTATTTAGCCATTTGGTGCTCAATTGTACCTTGGTTTGATGGTGATTATCGTTAATTATGATTTAGGGTTTACCCCTCCATGGATGAGCCACCTTTAAGGATAACAACTGATGGTACCACTGGTTGGGGAAACAATTGGTAGTCATCTACCAGTGGGACAATAGGGGAACATCTGTTGGTCATCTTACAAGGCTCTAGTTCGATGGTTCTTTCTGGTTTGGTTTGCTTGAACCGGTGGTTCACTTATAGACATGATCAACTGATGGTTCACCCATCTATCATCATAAAACATGGACAAATGATGGTACCTTCAAACAACATACGATGGTGGACCTGGGAGGTCACCAAATGACGGCCTAAAAGTCCCTAATAACCTTTGGACCTGCTACTTTCTCATCCATGGAAGCTTTAAGCCATGGACACATGGAGAGCTTCTTGTACACCTCATGCTTTTCTCTACCTTATCCTCCAATCTTTATATACCTATCATTAAGCTCCCAAATGAAACTTTTGATATCTATCACTTCCCTTCTTCTAATAGCTTCATCTTCCATCTAGAGGGCTTGCCCAAGAAAGAAGAAGGTGGCCGACCTTCTTGTTGGAGCTCCTAGTGTTTCATTGTTGTTCCTTTAGGGTTTCTAAAGTTACTACTTGGTGATATTGACCTAAATGAGTAAGTATCCCCTTCTTTCCTCCTTTTCTTTCTCTATTCTTCTTTCACCTACCTTTCTTCAGGTTGGAACTTTGTTGTTCCATGCTAGAAGTTTCTCTAAACCTCAAAACCCCTACTTTTCTTGCTCCTTATGCTTAGGGTTTGCTTCTTTGGTGGAGAAAGGTGCTAGATGGCCAAGTTCAAATCTTATGCTTGGTTTTCTACCCTATCTGCTCGAGTTTTCTACTGTTTGGGATCTAATATTCTCTATAGAGGCAAGTTTTATAACTTGCTTCATGTTTATTGCTCAACTTAAGCTTGCTATCTCATGTTCTTGCTTAAAAATGATGATCTAAGCTTGTAGAAGCTATGCTTGACTAGGGATTTTATTTTTATGGTGTTCCCTATTCTGTTTCCAGTTCTATATGAACTTGTAATCATCTCCATGATATTTCTAAGGTATAGGAATACTTGCATCAGGTTAGTTGGCAACCGGTGGTGTTAAGCACCTACCAACCAATGGTCAATATTTGGGTTTACATTTATTTCTGTGACTACCAAATGACCCTATGGGATACCATGTGTCACCCCCGATCTCACACTAACCACTAATCACGAGATTAGGGCGCGACGGAGGGATTATCACATAAACAAATCAGTGAGAACTTTTTCTTTTTAAAACCTCGTAATGATATCCGGATTATTGCTGTATACTAAAACATGATAAACTATTACGGAAGCATTTCAATTAACCTGCCTAGAGAACATAAACAGAGTTTACAACATGTAACATTGTTTAACAGAAAGTAAGCATAACAGTTAATTTACATCTTTTACACATTCGCCATACATACTCTCTCTCACCCACACCATGTCCCAAGGACCGAGGGGAAAGGACTAAGAGACCTCTAACTACTAACTATGTATACCTTCTACAGACTAAGCGTTAGGATGAAAGGATCCTTCAGATTTCCTACTGCTGATGATGTCCTGAAAATGTTTTGAGTAGAGGTATGAGCCTACTCGCTCAGTGAATAGCATTTCATTTAGCTATCACTAAACAACTCATCAGGTTTATAAAATTGAAATAAACATAAATACAGTACAAGCAGGGCAGATCTAATGACATAGCAGATTACAGAATATAATCACATTTCTATGCAACAACAGATAATTTAAACCAATAAACAGATATAATGAATTGACACAAAAGCTCGGATATATTAATTTACTGTGATCCTATATGATTTCATATTTATATTATTATGCCCTAATCATATGCAGTGTACCCTGCATATAAAGATCCGTAGTGAACTACGATCCCATCGTACAAGACTTAGTGACACACCCGGGAAATGCTAAGTCTGACGTCAGCCCTGCTCTGCCACAGGACCCACACGCTCATTGGCCTTCAGGCTCATCGGCCTCGGGGCTCATCGGCCTCACTGCACTACATCGAGTGCTCTGAACTCCTCCTCTAACCTGAGTACACAGGCTCAGGAGGTCTGGGTTACCACCGTGACATCGCACGTGTTGTTGTTGAATAACCCCTATTTACTCCAGTGCCACCGTGACATCGCACGCGTTGTTGTTGAACACTGCCTTTCCATCCTCGTGCCACCGTGACATCGCACGCGTTGATGTTGAACACGAGTTTCACCCCTAAGAAGAAGACCTGTCAAAGGGGTTCTACGGTGTTAGGGCACCTAAGTCTATTAACTGATTAACATATAAACATTTAAACAGGAAAATCACATTTACTGATTTTATATCAGATCACAATACACTGTCATTCTAAACTAACATAGCAATATATTTTAAATCATTGTAATTTCTGAGAAATTCTCATGCCATGCATTGAGACAAATTAGAAATGCATAAATAACCCAACTTATTTCAATTTGGCACATACATAGCGAATTTACGCAATTGAACATCTTATTGCACAAATTAAAGAAATTTACTTCACATATGAGAATCATACTCAACAATTATCAATTCTCTAAAATTCTCGAAAAACATGCACATTAACCCAAATCCTGGTTTGTGCATCACTTAACTCAATTAAGAGTTAATTACATATCACAACACAATTTAATAACAATACTTGAGAATTTCTGGAATAATTCAGAGAAATGTGCCATTTCATGTAAATATCAATTTACACATATTAACGTCAAAAGATATATGCAATTAGGGTTTTATTGCATATTTTTATTTATTCATATCAACTTTGAAATCGTACATCTGATAATTTATCAGAAATCCCTATTGTCTGGGTTCATACCCAAACCATACCATTTTCAGATATGAATTTCTAATTTCAACATTCAAATAAGCAATTTAGGTTCCAATGAACCATATAAATCAACCGATTCAATCCACACTAATCAAATGCTAAATTTAATCATATAACAGCGTCTAGAAGTAGTTTATGAAATAAAAAGTCGGGCGACGCCAAACGCTGCCCTACGCCTGATAACGCCTGTTATCAGCGTAATTCGCGCACATAACTGGAAATATTCAAACGCCTGAGTTTATTAATGATAGATGAATTAAATTCTACTAACGGTGATTTGGTCTGTCCGGATTCGTCCGGAGATGTGTCCAGGACCTGATTCTGGGCAAAAACTGGTTGCCTTCAACCTTGGATTAAAATCCTGTTCACGTAAGGTAACTTCACACTTCCAGCAAATTGGCGGAGGAAATCTTGGATTCATAGCTAGAAATTGGCTAGGAGCTGCAACTTCACGAACCTCTGAATCGGAGCTCAAGGTAGCTCCTTAGCTGCTAGGTGCCCCAAGCGGCGCCCTTCTAGCCAAGCTACAGCAGCCGTAACTGCTGCTGTACTTGCCGCTGGCTACAGCTGCTAGGCGGCTGGCTAGGAAAGCTAGAGGAGGAAAAGAAAGAAGAGGTAGGGAGTAAAGGAGGAAGAAAGGAAGTAGAGAAAGGAGAAAAACCACTGGAATCGGAGAAGAAAAGAAGATCGCCCCTGTAATCGCCTTTGCGGGCCTGCACCTCCTGTGCGCCGCCTTCAACAGCTAACAATGAAATGGATAATCAACAGGGAAATAAACGAAAGGTTTATAAAGAAAAGTTTTGGAAATTTTACAATTTCAACCCTGAAATCGGAAAAGATCATAACTTTTGACTCGAAAGTCCAAATCAGGTGATTTCTTTTGCATATTTTCAAGAATGAGGCTCGCTACAAAACCAAGGCATGAAAACATGCTAATTATACTGTTTTACTGGTTCAAAATTCTAATTGTGTCCAATTATCACTTTACTCAAATTAATCATCTTAATTATGCACTAATTAATCTTATGTGCTTGATTCCACTAAATCAAGTTAATGATTCACTAACCACATCATAAGCACATAAGTTAGCTCAAATAACTTTAATTAGGCTCAAATTATAAAGCTTACCAATAAGCTTTGGAACAGGTCATAACAATCTCCCTCCCTTATAAGAATTTCGTCCCGAAATTCCTAAAAGAGAAAAGGAAACTTGTTACGCATCTCAGATTCAAGCTCCCACGTAGCTTTTTCTAGGTTATGATTCCTCCACAGAACTTTCACTAATGGTATCTCATGATTCTTGAGTTTCTTGATCCTTCGATCAACTATCTGGAATGGTCCATCAACATAGGACACATCTGATCTGAGCTGTGCAGGTTCTGGGTCAACTATCTTTTCTGTACCAGGATAGCATTTCTTCAACATGGATACATGAAACACATCATGTAGATTTGACAACTCAGATGGCAATTCTAACCTATAGGCTACAGGTCCAATCCTCTCAATGATAGGATACGGGCCCATAAACCTAGGAGTCGGTTTGCCTCTCTTACCAAATCTCAGCACTCCTTTCCATGGTGAAACCTTCAAGTACACTTCATCACCAACCTCAAACTCAAGAGGTCTACGTCTTTTCTCAACATAACTCTTCTGCCTGTCCTGTGCAACTTATAACTGTTTTTTTTATCACAGTAATCTTTTCAGTGGTCAAATCTACTATCTCGGGTCCAAGAATCTGCTTTTCACCAACCTCATACCAACATATGGGTGATCTACACTTTCTACCATACAGAGCTTCATACGAGGCCATACCAAGACTGAAATGGTGACTATTGTTGTATGCAAACTCTATAAGGCTTAAGTGTTCTTTCCAACTTCCACTGAAATGCAAGACACATGCTCTCAGCATGTCCTCAAAAGTCTGAATGGTCCTCTCAAATTGACCATCTGTCAGCGGGTGAAAGGTTGTACTGCACCTCAACTTTGTGCCCAAAGCTCGATGCAACTAATTTCACAACCTGGATGTGAACTTAGGATCTCTATCTGATATAATTGAAACCGGAATACCAGGGAACCTAACTATTTCATCCATGTATATCTTAGCCAATTTTGAGACATCAAAGGTTGACTTGACATGAAGAAAGTAAGCAGACCTAATTAGTCTATCCACAATCATTCATATCGAGTCACAACCTCTAGGTGTCATGGGAAACCCTATCACAAAATCCATTGTGATATGTTTCCACTTCCATTCAGGCATAGAAAGAGATTGCAATATACCTACAGGTTTCTGGTGCTCAGTCCTAACCTGTTGACACACACAGTGCACCTAGTCACATACTCAGCTACATCCTTTATCATATCAGGTCACCGGTACAACTCCTTGAGATTCCTGAACATCTTAGTGTTGCCTGGATGCATGGCATACATTGATGCATGTGCTTCCTCAAGAATCTTTTCTTTCAAATCATTATCTCGAGGTACATGCAACCTGTCACGCTGATACAACACACCATCATCTGAAAACATGAACTCTGGTCTTTTCCCCATGTCATGTCATGCATGATCTGATGTAACTCACTATCACCCTACTGTAGTTCCTTAATCTAATCATAAAAGATAGGCTTGACTTCCATCTGTGCAATCAAACCACTCTACTTTGTCACCTCTAAGTCTAAGTTTAACTTTCACATTTCTACTAGCATGTCTCTCTCGAAACATGCAATAGAGAATGCATTAGCTACAAAACTAGACTTCCAGCTTAGGGCATCTGCTACCACATTTATCTTACCAGGATGATAATCTAGGGTCACATCATAATCTTTGATCAATTCTAACCATCTGCGTTGTCTAAGATTCAGATCCTTCTGAGTGAAGATATATTTTAAGCTCTTATGATCTGTAAACACCTGACATGTCTCACCATAAAGATAGTGATGCCATGTCTTAAGAGCATGAACTACAACAGCTAACTTCAGATCATGTATCAGGTAATACTCCTCATTCTATGCTACTTACTTATTTTTACATTTCAAATTTATATCTTACTCTTTTCTCTAAGTCATTTTCAAATTGTTTATCTACTTTTTAGATTAGCTACCTTTCATAGCAAATCTCATGATTTTGTTTTATAAGGATGCTAGTATTCAAGGTCAAATCACTGGTGATATCCCTTGAACTACTACAACCCTAAACATTCTAGGGTTTGGTCCTTATCAATAACATAGCGTTATTGTGATGTGACTATGTTCCCTTAGTTTGAAATTCAAATTTTAGATCTCATAAGTTTTACTAAATTCTTCCTTATCTTATCACTGGAATTTCCTTTCTCTTATTTGTTCTGGACTTTGGTATTTCCATGATATCTCTTCAATTTAATGGAAGCTTATAACATAACATGAATATCATTTCAAACTGGACAAGCCATATATTCAGGTATTGCAAATATCAAGAGATTCAACATAATAAGCATGCATGCAGATTTCAAATTCTTAAATAATCTAATTACATTTTCACTTGTAATTTACTGAGAAATCAATATCAATATGCATGCAGGCAGACTGGAATTCTCAAATAAACAGAATGCATGTCAATTTGGCACTTTATACACTAAAATCGTGCAATTGAACTGTTAAGCATCACACATCTTATACTGAGAATTTTGATATCAAAATACTTGATTCATTGAACACCCTATCCTTAGAGTTTCGATTACCTCATTCACTTGATTGCAGTTCAAATCACAATATGATATCATTCTAGAACTGTCAGAACAGTGTACTTAAAATAATTGTAAATACTGAGAAATTCTTATATCATGCATTCATTTTCTAAGTTATGTGTTTGTTCTTTATTTTAAAAACTAATTTGTTAGTCTATAGAGACTTAGAATCCAAAGATAGTATGTATGAATGCACTAAACTTTATAATAAAGATATACATGCCATACTCTCAATTATGTCATGTAATCCTCATTCCTTAATCAAGGTCATCCTTTCTAACATTTCTTTTTATCCAACTAAGTTTCTTGTACTGGTCTTATGATTTTCATAAGACTCTTTATTTCTATGCACTTATTGTATATTCAACTCCTTTCTTCTATTTTCCCTTTGCTTTGAAGTATATAAAAAATTATTTTACTCTATTACATGATCCATTCCAAAGTTAATTCTTACTATCTTAGCCACTACACACTTTTCTCCTATCTTTTTCATATTCTCATATTTAGAGTTCATAAAATACAAATCAATAAATTTAATTTGAGCCTCATATCGTGTTCATTCATTTCCAAATAAGGATTGCTCAAATAAGACTCCAACATTGGGCCTCTGATATTATTTCCAGCTACTTCTTAGCCGTTCTAATCTTTCCCTTATATCTCAACATCTTAGTGTATATACAAATTTTCACTATGATTCGGGTCTAAATTATCCAGAGTCTATTCTTATTTTACTATTAATAGGAATCATTAGATCTCAGTAACGCATCCTGCCAGCCGGACCAGGCCGAACCTGTAGTCCTGAAGCCAAGAGCTACTCGGGATTAATCTACCCCTATTAATCTTAAACATGTGGAAAGAATATCCACTTAGGGCAAACTCATTTATACATAATTTCGGGTCTACTTTAATACAAAGGAAACAAACATTAAACAATTCACTTCATGACACAACAATATAAAAGAATCATATTTGCTTTACAAACTAAAAATTCTAATTTCATGCATGTACAAGCATTTCTAGTGATTTCCAATCAAATAAGCCATAATAGACAAGAGTTGAATCACATCTTATATGAAATCTCTTATTCCTACATTAATTTCTTATCTCATAACCCTAAGATTTCTAGGGTTTCTCTCTAGCCCATCCTTCCTCTGCATACCTGGCCAGGGCATCCAGAGAAGAACAGACAGAGTAGCTTGATACTGGTCAATCTAAGTATTCAGACACCTGGCCAGGGTATCTAAACACTCAGACCTCCCAGAGCTAAAACACATCAGCTATTATTCTTCTCACTTATAACTTTATCTTTTGTCCTTAATGATTCTTAACGACTCAACTTAAACTCTTTACTTGGTTCTCGTGACCACATCCTTTTCCTGCCATCTGTAATAGTATAACAGAACACTTCCTGTTAGAAAATTACAGACAGAAGAAAAACTCTTAAACCTTAATCCTATTGGTCTCTTATCGTCCCCTGACCTTGACTTAGAGTAACCATTTACTCAACCTATGCTTTGATACCAAGTTGTCACACCCCGATCTCACACTAACCACTAATCACGAGATTAGGGCACGACAGAGGGATTATCACATAAACAAATTGCTGAGAACTTTTTCTTTTTAAAACCTCGTAATGATATCCGGATTATTGCTGTAAACTAAAACATGATAAACTATTGCGGAAGCATTTCAATTAACCTGGCTAGAGAACATAAACATAGTTTACAACATGTAACATTGTTTAACAGAAAGTAAACATAACAGTTAATTTACATCTTTTACACATTCGCCATACATACTCTCTCTCACCCACACCATGTCCCAAGGACCGAGGGGAAAGGACTAAGAGACCTCTAACTACTAACTACGTATACCTTCTACAGACTAAGCGTTAGGATGAAAGGATCCTTCAGATTTCCTGCTGCTGATGATGTCCTGAAAATGTTTTGAGTAGAGGTATGAGCCTACTCGCCCAGTGAATAACATTTCATTTAGCTATCACTAAACAACTCATCAGGTTTATAAAATTGAAATAAACATAAATACAGTACAAGTAGGGCAGATCTAATGACATAGCAGATTACAGAATATAATCACATTTCTATGCAACAACAGATAATTTAAACCAATAAACAGATATAATGAATTGACACAAAAGCTCGGATATATTAATTTACTGTGATCCTATATGATTTCATATTTATATTATTATGCCCTAATCATATGCAGTGTACCCTGCATATAAAGATCCGTAGTGAACTACGATCCCACCGTACAAGACTTAGCGACACACCCGGGAAATGCTAAGTCTGACTTCAGCCCTGCTCTGCCACAGGACCCACAGGCTCATCGGCCTCGGGGCTCATCGGCCTCACTGCACTACATCGAGTGCTCTGAACTCCTCCTCTAACCTGAGTACACAGGCTCAGGAGGTCTGGGTTACCACCGTGACATCGCACGCGTTGTTGTTGAATAACCCCTATTTACTCCAGTGCCACCGTGACATCGCACGCGTTGTTGTTGAACACTGCCTTTCCATCCTCGTGCCACCGTGACATCGCACGCGTTGATGTTGAACACGAGTTTCACCCCTAAGAAGCAGACCTGTCAAAGGGGTTCTACGGTGTTAGGGCACCTAAGTCTATTAACTGATTAACATATAAATATTTAAACAGGAAAATCACATTTACTGATTTTATATCAGATCACAATACACTGTCATTCTAAACTGACATAGCAATATATTTTAAATCATTGTAATTTCTGAGAAATTCTCATACATGCATTCAGACAAATTAGAAATGCATAAATAACCCAACTTATTTTAATTTGGCACATACATAGCGAATTTACGCAATTGAACATCTTATTGCACAAACTAAAGAAATTTACTTCACATATGAGAATCATACTCAACAATTATCAATTCTCTAAAATTCTCGAAAAACGTGCACATTAACCCAAATCCTGGTTTGTGCATCACTTAACTCAATTAAGAGTTAATTACATATCACAACACAATTTAATAACAATACTTGAGAATTTCTGGAATAATTCAGAGAAATGTGCCATTTCATGTAAATATCAATTTACACATATTAACGTCAAAAGATATATGCAATTAGGGTTTTATTGCATATTTTTATTTATTCATATCAACTTTGAAATCGTACATCTGATAATTTATCAGAAATCCCTATTGTCTGGGTTCATACCCAAACCATACCATTTTCAGATATGAATTTCTAATTTCAACATTCAAATAAGCAATTTAGGTTCCAATGAACCATATAAATCAACCGATTCAATCCACACTGATCAAATGCTAAATTTAATCATATAACAGCGTCTAGAAGCAGTTTATGAAATAAAAAGTCGGGCGACGCCAAATGCTGACCTACGCCTAATAACGCCTGTTATCAGCGTAATTCACGCACATAACTGGAAATATTCAAACGCCTGAGTTTATTAATGATAGATGAATGAAATTCTACTCACAGTGATTTGGTCTGTCTGGATTCGTCCGGAGATGTGTCCAGGACCTGATTCCGGGCAAAAACTGGTTGCCTTCAACCTTGGATTAAAATCCTGTTCACGTAAGGTAACTTCACACTTCCAGCAAATTGGCGGAGGAAATCTTGGATTCATAGCTAGAAATTGGCTAGGAGCTGCAGCTTCACGAACCTCTGAATCGGAGCTCAAGGTAGCTCCTTAGCTGCTAGGTGCCCCAAGCGACGCCCTTCTGTCCAAGCTACAGCAGCCGTAACTGCTGCTGTACTTGCCGCTGGCTACAACTGCTAGGCGGCTGGCTAGGAAAGCTAGAGGAGGAAAAGAAAGAAGAGGTAGGGAGTAAAGGAGGAAGAAAGGAAGTAGAGAAAGGAGAAAAACCACTGGAATCGGAGAAGAAAAGAAGATCGCCCCTGCGATCGCCTTTGCGGGCCTGCACCTCCTATGCGCCGCCTTCAACAGCTAACAATGAAACGGATAATCAACAGGGAAATAAACAAAAGGTTTATAAAGAAAAGTTTTGGAAATTTTACAATTTCAACCCTGAAATCGGAAAAGATCATAACTTTTGACTCGAAAGTCCAAATCAGGTGATTTCTTTTGCATATTTTCAAGAATGAGGCTCACTACAAAACCGAGGCATGAAAACATGCTAATTATACTGTTTTACTGGTTCAAAATTCTAATTGTGTCCAATTATCACTTTACTCAAATTAATCATCTTAATTATGCACTAATTAATCTTATGTGCTTGATTCAACTAAATCAAGTTAATGATTCACTAACCACATCATAAGCACATAAGTTAGCTCAAATAACTTTAATTAGGCTCAAATTATAAAGCTTACCAATAAGCTTTGGAACAGGTCATAACACCATGTAACAACTGATGGTGGTGATCAAGGGTGTCAACATATGGTGATAACCGATGGTCACCCCTTGGGTCAGGTTTTGGCTCAATTAGAAGGTTAATGATCAACCACTATGTATCCTAACGATGATATCAATGAAAGATGACATTATCTTAACATCTGATGGTGTAAAATAAATATAGTGTTGATCTAACAACTGATGCTGACTTAAAGATCACAACTAATGGTGGATCAAGTCAATACAACTAATGGTGATTCAAGGCTTTAAATATAGCTTCAAACCTATGGTTTCTTGGTTCAATTGATCTAATGGTTAGACCTACACCCGAATTGATGGTTTTGAAATATGAACCTGATCCAATGGTTAGGATCTAACACTTCTTCATCTAATGTTTTGAATAATGGACTTGATGCAATGGTTGAGATTGGATGCTTCAACATCCAATGGTTTGGATTGAAACCTATAGTATTACAAGTGAGTTCTAATAATTAGAATTATGGTTTCTCTCATGTGATCAATTTAAGGATCTTGATGGTTGATATGATGGGTTTCTTAAAATGTAAATCAATGATGGGTTGCTTAAAATGTAAACCGATGATGGTTTTTAACCCAACAACCTATGGTGTTTCCTTTATATTATTAAATAATGGATTTTTAGGGCTTAATGGTGAATCTTTCTAGGTCACAACGTGATGGCTTCACATATAGTTGTTTAAGGTATTTACTAATGTAATTAAACAATGGCCTTACCTTTTTAACATCCAATGGTTTGGTGTATGTTGTGATATGGTGATATGGATTGAATAATGATGGAACCAATTGAGGTTTTCCCTTAAAAAGGTAGTCTTAGCATTGCCCTCATATGAATAGAATGGATAATAACAAAATTGTATTTATATGTAACCCTAATGTGATATAGTTTGTTACACTTAATTCTAATAAACCTAGGTGATGATAATGAACTATGATAAACCTTCCATAGTGGAGTTATAGAACAATAGAGTACTCTCTTATTGTTGTGGAACACTAGTATACTATAACCTGAGGGTAACATCCTAAGTTATGCATGGATCCATACATTAAGATGGTATGGAATGTGATGATGTTGATGAGTCTTATGCATCCAAGATTATGTGAGGATTCTATCAGTTACGGTTTGTGAATAAATATTGAACTATAACTTTAATGTAACCTTCCTTGCTAAACCTAACCGTAATGCAATTAGAGAATGGTGGTTAATCATGCTATCCTTTCATTAATGATTAATATAATGATAGAATATCCTTCCTAATGATTGATTTTAACTCTAAGGTGTTAGCTGGTGGTTATCTAGTCTATGATTTATTATGCTAAACTTGTATACTATAAGTATAATGATGGCCAATCATATAGCTTCCTTATATGTGATATAATATAGGAATGCTCTTAATGCTAAGCTAACCCTACAATGTTATCCTATGAACATCTATTAGTTCTTTAATGCAATATCATGATAAGCCCGTGTATCACAAGAATGGTGATGTATGTTGAGCCTTGCAATAAGGCATGGAAAGACAATGATTGTCTTACAGGGAATGATATGATTGTCTTAATGACCTTTAAGCATGGTTGAGCCCTAAATGAGGTGTAATCCTATTATGTTGACAAGGTTTGATACCATGTGATATTGTGCTAAGGATTTATATAATGTGATAGTATGATGACAAGTGTAGTGGCATCAATGGCAATGAATAATATCATGTGATGATGAGATTAGGAACAAAAAGTTTCATACATTTTATATCTTCTAAAGTTGTTATATGTTAATGCCTGCTAGAGATGAATTAGATGTTGTATGTCTACTTGTTTGATGCAAACTAATTCACCCAATTAGCCATAACTAATAAAGTGAAACTCTAATCATGTAGTACCCTGTGACATAGATCCATATGAGTGTCAGAATTTTCTAGATGGTGAAATGAGTATTTCCAAGGGAAACTTGGAGAGTAATCTGTTGAGTACGTGGGGTTCTTGTCATCTTGAATTTGAGTGTTTAGTGAGGATTACTGCAGTCATACCCAACCCTCAATTTAAGAACGACTGCAGTTGTGTCTTGGTGTTGTATATACGATGAGATTGGAGGTCATCTGTGGTTGTACCTCAAATGGTAGGGTATGCGTACCCACCTCCTTTCACCAGTGCGATGAACTATACCAAGGACAGACTAGGATGTTAGAAACTTGACCTTATGTGTTTCTGTGGCGGACCCGTACTGATCGGGGGAGGAGAAGATCTTGGATTTAGGTTCTTCCCTAGATTTTATATGGAACTTATTTTGACTTTGCAGTGGTCAGTTGGATTTTGAGTGGTATCCTCAAATTCCTCAGGGATTAATAAAAGATGTAACACAGCCATGTAGCATCTGTTTAGGGTTATACACAATGTTTTATGTTGTGTGATAACTTTTGTTTGTTCTCTTTACATGGAGATGATGTTTAATGTATTAAAGACTGTAGGTTTGCTTATGTTTTGGGTATTCTTATGTTATATATGTGTACATATGGTAGCCATACTTATGATTGATAGATATACAACTATTGTTGGCTATGCTTTTCACATTTGTTTTGCATTTTGTTAGCAATGCTAATATTTCTCCTATGCCTCCGTAGATAGAGATGTCTATATTGCTAATCCTACTTATGCAAAAAGATGTGCTTATGTTTTTAGTTCTAATTATGATGTGGATATGCTCAACTTGTAAGACATGATAATGTTATTAGCTATGCTTATGTTGTTTGACATATTCAAGATGATAGATATGCTATGCTACTAACATGGTTTTTATGTTACCTATGCACATGCTACTGAATTTCTTATACTATTACTAAGTTATAAGATGAGAGTCAGGCTAATGATGATAATTGTTATCTCTTGCTTTATGTATCTTGTCAATAAACATTGTTGCTAAGCCAGTTTGTTATACATGTTTAATCTCCCTAAACTTTTTAATTGCTTAATCTATTCTAATCCACAAGCATTATTGGAGGTTATATCTCTTACTGGGACATGGGTCTCACTCCATGGGTCACCACATTTTTTGGGTGATCGGAGTTAGAGGAAGAAGACCCATGGCATCAATGAGGAACCTTAGTGTTGAACACTAGAGTTTGTTGTTAATTGTCTAGAGTTGTCCTTGTACTCTCAGGTTCGGGTGTAAAGTTTGTATACAATGTTTTGATTGAATCAAGCTTTCAATAGCATGTTGGTGGTTTTATATGTGGAATATGTGGATATTGTTCGTTTGTAAAGTTATGTTGTAGATGAGGCTACAAAGCAGTTGTAAATAATATTACGTATCATATGAAATAAAGGAAGTTGTTGGGATCTTATGTAAATGTTTCTGATCACTTTGGAAATATTGAAATTAGTTTTAATTTACCCATATTTTTTTGTGAGTGATGAACTAGTGATCAATTGTGTTTCATATTTTGAGTAATCTTGTTTTGTGTAATGGGTTGTCATAGGTATGAACACATAAAATATAATATATATGTTCCATTGTTTGAAAACACTAAACTTCTTGGAAGAGACTTAACTCTTTGGTAGTCAATCACATTGTACATATGATCTAACTCTTTGGTAGCCTATCATAAATTCATTAATCTTGAGCTCCTCAAGAGTCAAGAGAATGCATCAAAACCTTTAGAGGACAAATCATTGATATATAATGGAAAGTGTTCCTAAAATATGTGTTCTCTTTTTTTAATGAACATTTGTTCAAGTATGTTTTTATTATATATTTCTTTTGTTACTTCCAAGTATTATTTTTATCTTATTGCCAAGTCACAATATTGAGAGGTATATAAAAGACATGTAGGCGTACTCAATACAATATTTTAGAATATTTTGCTGATGTGTACCACATATAATCTTTTGTTTTTGGTATGTGGACATATAAGCCTGAAGAACCATGATAGCTGAGAGTTGTGTGGTGTGTACATGTGCAGGTGGGCCTATTATCTAAAAGATATTGTTTAGGAGTAGTTCATGCATATGTAAAAGTTTGTTGTTCAATATGTAATATCAAATATTGTAGTAATTCATTATGTAATTATATGTTGAATGGTGAACATGTATGTATGGTTTTTTTCTTGTTCATGTGCATGTGCTACTATTGTTTCCTTATGAGTTCCTCTGATTTTCTTCATCTTGTCCTAGTGTGCGGTGTTTGAATTGGGATTCTCACTGAGGTGAGGGTTTCAATTTGGACGTCATACATGTGGTCAAGGCGTTGAAAATTTGGGGACGTTACAGTTTGAGTACTAAAGGGTTAGATAGGTACTTCTTAATCTTATCAAATAATTCTCGACAGGTAGTTCTTCTTTAATAACTTAAAGATAGGTTCACATACTGGTGTTAGCTTAGCAATAAATCTACTGATATATTGGCGACATCTCAATAGGCCCCATATTTCCTTCTTGATGTGAGGTTGTGGAAGTTCAATTATTGCTGGATCCTTTGTGGGTCAATTTCAATTCCACATTGGTTGATGATGTATATTAATAAGTTTCCATGAGGGACACCAAATTTGCACTTGTTCGAATTTAGTCAAAGTCAAAAGCACTTGGAGCCTATCAATGAGATTCTCTAAAATGTTATATGATCCTCAGGGCGTTTGGACTTGGCAATCATATCATTAACATCAACTTCAATTTCTTTATGCATAAGATCATAAAAGAGGGATACCATATCTCAACTGGTATATAGAACCAACAATCTTGAAAATAAAAGGCATTAGTTAATAACAGAAGACTCCCCACTTAGTATTGAAATCTATTTTTTTGATGGTAGAAGATACCATCTTAATCTCTTTGTATCAGGAAAACACATCAATAAAACTAAGAAGACCATGTTTAGTTGTATTATCTACGAAGAAGTCAACATGAGGACGCAGAAGATCATCCTTTAGAGTGGAATTATTAAGGTCTCTACAATCAACACACATTCTAACATGACCATCCTTTTTAGGCACATAAATAATATTATCTAACCACGTTGGATAAGAGATTGACTAGATGAACCTAGCATCAAATTGCTTTTGCACCTCCTCTCTAATTTTGAGATCCCATTTAGCACAAATGCGGTGAGCTTTTGGTTTGACCGGATGCATGCTTGGAAATGTTGGAAGATGATGTACTATGATGGATTCATCTAATCCCATAATATCAACATAACCCCAAGAAAAAATACTAATGTTGTATCTGAAAAGATCTATGAGGGATTTCTTGATAGATGGAGGTAAGACTGCACCAATATTCATATGAAGATCAATAGGACCACTACTAATGTCTATTGTCTCAGTTTCATCAGCAATATTAAAGGGTTGGTATTCTCTTAACATATATTAGGAATCTAGTTATCCTCATAGTTGGGAGATGTATCTGGGAATACCTCAACAATATGTTGCATAACATGTTGCTTAGTCTCCCTAATTGATGAAAAATTGCCAACTTAACATTATTGGGCTTGATGATGGTTCGAAACCTATGTTGTTTGAAGGACCACTTTGATTTCCCAGAATGACTCTGGTAGAAACATCATGATGGAATCTCCTCATCGGTTATTGGTCATTTTTGAACTACGATGGTCAATGTCAGGTGTGTTGGAAGCGTGTATTTAATAACTAATTTTTTTATAAGATCTTTAGGTAAGAGTCTTTGTATCCCTCCCTGAGCTGACATCTTGTCCACTAATTCAGATATAATCATGATGTCCACATCTTCAAATTTTTTATAATCATCCAGGTCCTCATCACTTGATTGCAATTCTACATAATAGTAAGGAGCTTCAGACTTGTCTTCACACGGCTTGTCATATATCGTTGACATGTTTCTATAGAGTGGATATGAGTCACAGACTTGATTCCCCATTGGTCTTGTTATTTAAGGTTTTTGCACTCATACAAAGTCTTCTTTCTATTCAAAAATCATTCTTCTGTTGCAAACCTTTCTTGGTTGTCCAAACTATAGATGGATGCCAATTTGGTTCCCATTTGGTTGAATGCATGTTTTTCTTATTCATGTGACCACAATATTTAAGACCCCTCTTATCTTGATTAATTGGTAGCATGACGAGGGAAGTGGTCCCCTGGTGATTGTGACTTAATCCTTGACCAAGTTGGAGACCCATTATGGCTATAACATCATTGTATTTGTTATGATCTTTATGGATTATTGGGAACACTTGGAACTATTTTGGAATATAATTGATAGTTTCAACATGTAGTAAATGAAATCGTAATGCCAGCTCATCAGTGCATATTGAAACCATTATCTCTGGTACAGGATCGCCATGAACAATAAAATGTGGATTTATCATAGAATTTCATACATTGATTTAAAGAAGAAGGTAACACCTTGTTCCTATAAATCAAGTGACTACCTAATATAAAGTTGAATGATGCATTTACTCCATCACTATGAAGGTTTATGGATGTAAGTTTGGTCCATCCTGAATCCCCATCATGATTTCTCCAAGAACCTCCTTTGAAATTCCACCAAATGCAACAACTATAATGGGTGTAGACCGTATATCAATAGGATCACGTGGAGCATCACAAAAGTATTCAAGGGACATGCATTAAGTCTAACTCTATTATCAACAAAGACTAATGGAACTTTCATATCATTATTTTTATTGTGATATAGAGGGATGGATTGAAATCAAGGCCAAATGGAATTTGATCATTAGAAAAAGTGATCATTGTGTGATTCATAATTAGCACTATTGTGTTTGCTAATAATTTTGGTTCAATATTCTTTGCAACAAATGCTCATTCCAGGATCTTTAATTAAGATAGTCTCTACTAAAGAAATAGCTTATAACATCACATTTAGAGACGTCGGTTATTACCAAAAACTGACGCCTAAACCCTACAACGTCGGCTAATTACAAAGACCGACATCTATATTTGAAGACCGGCCAGACATGAGTATCACTTTTTATTAAGCGTCAGCTCCCTAAATCGAACTGACGCCTAACATAGCCTGCCAAATCCAATTTTTTGAGTGAAAAAAATTACCCCCCAAAGTTTCACATACGGTGTCGATTTTCTACTTAATAAACGATGCCTAACGACGAAAAAAATTACCTCCAAAGGTCGTCGGTTTTTGTGGAAAAATCGACGCTAATAAGGTTTCGCGTGCCTATGGTCGGTTTTGTCTGGCGACCGACGCCTATGGTCATAATTTGAGGACATTTATTTTTTGTCGGCATATACATATAGACGTCGGTTTTTCTATTTGGAACCGACGACTATCCATTAAGATAAGTGTCGGTGTGTTGGCGGTAACCGACGTCGAAAGTTTTAAGCGTCAGTTTATGTTAATTACCGATGCCTATTGTTAACTTAATAGCACCCGCACGAGCCAGTCTCTTCCCCTTTCTATGTTTCATTGGCGATTTCACTAGGGTCTGGCGATTCCGTCACCGTCACCATGGTCGTGTTGGTGTGCCACGGCCGTGGTGAGGGTAGTATAGGACGTTCGTGGTATAAGAATACAATCGTGGTATGGGGCTAGTGGTATGCTATGTTGGTGGCCACGGCCGTGGCGGAATGCCACGGTCGTGGTTGGTGAGTGGCACCACGACCGTATTGGGTCATACGACCATTTTAGAGGAGGGGGATGTGGTTGTGGGCACTTCCCTTGGTTGTGCGAATTTATGACCAAGAACCAACATTTCAACAGGGTTTTTCCCCAAGTCGCCACGACTGTGGCCATCTACCACGGCCGTGGCCAATGAAGAACAAAACGACCATGATGCTTCTCCACGACCGTGGTGCTTTGTTATGAAATGCTAAATTACGTTATGCCAAATGCTAAATGTGGTCATGGGCACTTCATATTACGTTATGTCAAATGCTAAATGTTTGATTTGTTAATGAAATTGTCAGATGGCTAAGCATGGGCATGATGACCATGATTTCTATGATGAGCATGGTGAGGATACCAATGCGCCGCCTCACAATGTAAGTTTTAAAAATATATCATATATTTCAATCTATATGTCCATTTATAGTTATATCCTGTAAGTGTGTTTATTTTGTTAAATTTTAGGTTGATGATGCACATGTACCCTCTGAAGGACTTGAAGCACTTGATGAGAAGTACCAAAAAGTTGACAAGAGAAGGGGCATCACTATGATGAAGAAGTTAATAGCGCTAAAGGGAAATGGACCCAAATTGGTTGTGGATTTTGATAATGTAGGAAATGCAATTGGAGTGAACCGCAATTCGTTTGTTTCATATCTTGGGTATGTTACTCGTAGCCATTATGGTTGTAAGATAGATTCTTGGCATAAAGCTCCTAAGGGGAAGAAAGACTTAATATGTAAGGATTTATGCGTGAGTTATTATTATTTGCAATTCTATTTTGTAGATTACTATTTTTTGGATACTAGTTAATAGCGATTCAATTTTGCAGAGTATATTTGCATTGGATGAAAAGTTGCATCGTAAATGCATGATGCAACGCTGTGGGAGGGTCCTAAGGAGCTATAGGACAAATCTCACCCGAGAATACATAAAAGATGGTGAGAAGAGGAAGAAGTCAGCCACTGAACAGTGGAACTTCTTAGACCAGGAAGAATGGGACACATTTGCTGCTTCAAGAAACACTGATGAATTCAAGGTATTAGGTGTTACTCCCTATTTAATTAATATATGTTGTATTCACCTATTCAAGATTAACCTTTAGTGTTACTAACCAAATCAATGTGCATACTAACTAGGCTCTCAGTGAGGCGCAAAGAGCAAGGCGTGCACTGAATGTGCATGACCACACAATGGGTCCAAATGACTATGAAGGCGTTCACCAAAGACTACAGGTTGAGTGTACTGCTCAGTCTGCTGCTACTCAGGAGTCCTCTACTATAGGTACCACACCTCTGCCTCTCCATGATGTTTGGATAGCTGGGAGGCAAAACAAGAAGGGAGAAATAAAGAAGCCAGCAACTGCTGAGGCGGCTGCAAAAATGGTAAAATACAACTCTTAGAGCAATTCGTTCGAATATTGATTATTTGTGGTGTTTACTTACTTACCAATTTCTATTGATGGTGATTAGCGGGAGCTGCATGAGATGAGGAAACAAGGCAAGTTTATCCCTGAGGGCACAAGGGATGAATTGACAGTTGCTTTTGGGTAACCCAGAGCATCCTGGACGTGTTAGGGGTGCAGGCGTTGGTGTGGGCATCAAAGCATTCTTTGGGCCATCCCAGTGCAAACATGTCCCAAAAGTGGGAATTTCACAAGAAGAGAGAACCTATTCTTTTTTTAGAATGTTACTATAAAAGGAAATTCAATAATCAGAAGCTAACGTTTTTTTATCCATGTATAGGTAGATGCGTTAATTGAAAGGAGAATCCTAGAAGTAATGGTGAAGTGGCAGGCGTCTCAGACTGCCACCCAAATAGTACCTATGGTGTCCTGCTCTACTCCTACTGCAGAGGTTGGGAGTAATCCTGTAGACCCACCACCTAGCACATTTGCTGTAAGTATTTTTATGACATAGTAGCTAGTCTTTTCAAGATGATATGTATATATGTATATAACATTCTTTACGTAAATTTGTAGGGGTTGAAGTCATGCCATCTAAAAAGTAATGAATACACCATTGTAGAGGCGTCGACTTACCCATCCCTTCCAGGGGAAATGTTTCATGGGTCTCCATTACCAAATGGTTGGGTTCGTGTGAGCCCGCTACGTATATTCCCCAATTGCATAGATCTTCAATTGCCATATGCCCACCCAGATTGTGAAATACTTGGTGAGGCAGAAGGTGGAGTGATATTGTGGCCCAAAGCGGATGTCGTCTATACTAAAATTGTATGGTAAATTTACATTACGTTAAGTTTTTCGTGTGTATATATGAGGTCAATTGATCTGAAATTATATATACAGGTTAAAATGAAGACACCCAGAGCATCTAGGCCTCCACCTCTACTTCCTACATTACCAAGTTGGGTTCCACATGCTTACCTGCCCCGTTAGGTCCTAATTGTAGGGGTATGGCAGTATGGTTAGGCGAACATGATATAAATTTCCCTATAAATGTTTCTATAGATGCGGATGCTATAGGTCAATCATACGAAACCAAACTATTTATACAAGATATTTTGGAGTTGTTTTGTTATGATTGGCTGAATACATATGTGATAGAGCTATGGATAAGGTGAGATCTTGTTTATACATCCATATACCTTGTGTAGGATCCGGTGATCTAGTTTCTTATACATTAATGCAAATGTAATACATGTTTTGCAGCTACTTAGACAAGATGTGTAGATTTTTCATTTGAACATGTAGGATTTTTGATTCCATCTTTGATTAGTCTAGTAGCTAAAGACCCTACGTCAATTCAACAATAATGTTGTGATGCTTTTACAAATTTTGGTCAAAATAAGAAGACGGTGATAATAGCTCCATTCAATGTGGAGTAAGTTTACTTTGCTTATAATTTGGACTTAAGAAAATTACATTTTTATAGTGGATTTTGAGTTATTAATTTTTAACTTTTTTACCTCTAGGGGTACGCATTGGGAGTTACTAGTTATTGTCCCCAGGACGTTCACTGTCTATTATCTAGATCCTAAGGGGACTAAATTGAATCCAAAATATGGACATGCAATGAAAATGGCATTATTCTGGTGAGAAATATTTCATTTTTATATCCGTTAACATATGTTATTACATTACAATTTAATTATGCAATTTACTGTGTTACATTAACATGTAGGGGTTTACATGAGTTCAAAAAGGCTGGAGGAAAGGTCCCTTAGAAAAAGAACCAACCAATAATTTGGGAGAATGTGAAAGTAAGTTCCCAACTCCAATGTATATGTTATTTATGTGAACTGTGCTTAGTTGTAATTTTTAATATTTTGTATGTTTCAATTTATAGTGTGCTACACAAGGCAACGGTTGGGCATGTGCATACTATGTGATGTTATTTATGCACATGATTATCAAATATTCCGTAGTGGACATCGATACCATACCTGAGATGTTATTTATAGTCTCATTAGATAATATGAAATATATCAATCTTATTTATATATTATTAATTATATATATACATCATTTTCTTATACATCATTCTCTTCGCAGGTGTTTAAAACTGACCACACTACAGGTAAGGCCTTATCAGATGTACATGCTTCCTATACGACAGAAGAATTAAATGATGTAAGAGAAGAATGGGCAAAACCCATACAAGTAGTGGGGGTTTTAAAATATAATTGGGATGTTGATAGTGATAATGACTAAAGAATGATATTTTGTAAATGTATTTTTCTAAATTGTCATATGTGTGAATGTTTCTACATGTGTCTGAATGTTTATACATGTGTGAATGTGAAAATGAAAGGAACTACAGGTTGCTACATGAATGTTTCTACATGTGCATGTGTGAATGTGAAAATGAAAGGAACTATAGGTTGCTACATGAATTTTCTATATCTGACTGTTTCTACATGTGTGAATATGAAAATAAAAGGAACTGTAGGTTTGTGGCATGTTTCTACATGTGTACATGTGAATCTTGTTAAATTCACAGGTTTGTAACCTATTGTTGGCTGATATCAATGGATGACGTAAACCTACAGTTCAGTTCCACTAAACTGCAGGTTTCTTTATCATGCGACCAGCCACAGCAGGCTTGTAAACTGATAAGAAAAAAACATCAAAACATAAAAAACATCAAAACATAGGCGTTGGTTATTAGTCGAAAACTGACAACAAAAACTTGCAGCGTCAGTTAATATAAAAAAAATTGACGTCTAATGTGGCCATACAACACAGTCGTGTTGGCCAGCACGGCCGTGGTGGCAGGTGATATGGTGTCAGTTATTAATACAAAACCGACGCCGATGGTGTCCTAGATGGTGCCCTTTTGTGGCGCGAAGGGTTTGGGCTTCTATTGCCCTACTAATAACCGACGCCTATAGTGCCACTGCTGGCACCCTTTTTGTGGCGCAAAGGGTTCTGGCGTCAGTTTTCCCACTAATAACTGACACCTATAGTGCCCCTGCTGGTGCGTTTTGGGTGGCGCGAAGGGTTTTGGCGTCGGTTTTAAAACTGACACCTTAGGGTTCACTTTTTAGCGTCTCCCACATAAGTGTCACTTTTTAACCGTCGCCAAAGGCCTTAAATAACTGACGCCAAAGGTCATTTCTGTAGTAGTGAGTTGATCCATGTTCTAAGAGAACCCTGTACCAGATCCCACATGAATATATGTTACGAAATCATTCTTACCCAAATCCCTATCCAACTTCCTAGATAGTGGTAGAGGAATTGAAGCGCCCATCCTTAGGTTGCCCTAATGGATCTCACACATTGCATATACAAAATCATAATCAGGTGGGTTAGTTCTTCAAATCTTCTATTTTATGAGTTATTGTTTCTTATTGTATATGCCAGTGTGTGAGATCCGTTAGGGAGGTTTTGACCTATGAAATCCCAAAAATTCTATGAGTTATTATTTCTTATTCTATATGCCAGTGTGTGAGATCCATTTGGGCAACCTAGGGATGGGATCTTCAATCTGTTTACCAACTACAACATCAAGAAACACTTAACTACTTACTAGAGAGAATTAGATCCACTTACCAAAAAGAAACATCATCCTACCTCCCGCCTTCCCTTACATAGGGAGAAGGTGAAGATAAGAAAAACTTATCTATTACTTGTCTAGGCAATGGGATTGGGATTGGGGTAAGAACAGTTCAGTAATAGTAGGTATCAGAGCATACACACTCTCATATGCAATAAGTAAATAATTTATCATGTACCTTGAGCCCAAGAAACCCTAAAGTCTAACGTGGTGATAATTGAGGTGTGTAGGCTTGGGATTCTAGATATTAATCACCTCCTATCCACCTCGTAACAGTGTCTAAGGTTCCTCACTTTATCTGGCCTCAATTGATCCAGAACTGGACCTAAATTTTCTCCTATGAAAAACTAGAGAGTGTTCCATCATCTCATCGTTTCACTAAGGATTACTCAAACACCACCCATTAGTTTGAAGGAAGGTGACTCCTCGTCTCTTCTCCGGTTAAGTATGATGACTGGACATGCACTCTCCCTATTTTTTTGTAGTACATGAATCAACTAAATTGTGAAATAAATTTGAAATATATAGATGATATGATATACTCTTGACTCGACCTATGTGATTATAAGATTCATAATAGGATATGCCTCACATATGGCCCCATAACCCCATAGTCAGGGAGCAAGATCAACTGCAAAAAAAGGGGTCGATGGAGGACGGTTGATAAAATGAAGACTAATAAGAAAAGAGATGAAGAAAGGAAAAAAGCATTTGGGTATAAGAAAGTTGTTGAAGAAGAAGTCGAGAATGATGTAAATTAGGGAAAAAGATCTATTCCCAATGATAATGATGGTGATGAGGATGAATCAAGAAGGGTAGTTAAGGATGATGGTAGGAAGTAATAAACAAAATACCAAAGGATGATACAATCAAATAGGAAAAATACACACCATCAATAACTCCTAGAGGAGTCTAAATCACCATGACATCCTTTACCCCTTCATATGAGCCCATATCATGGAAATATGGACACAAATAGTGGTAGGAATTACAAAAGAGGACATGTTCAAGCATAAGATCTAGTGATTTGTCAGAAGCCATCTCAAGAATCGATTACACCATCACCTTCATGGGTCCTAATGTTGACCAACAACAAAAGAACCAAGAAAATCAAGACTAAATCTAGAATATGATCTTTGGATTATGTTGTTGGTATGTATGCCTAGAGGGACAATCATAAGATAATTGTAATGGCATTATATGTAAATGATTTGATTATTAATAAAAGTAAGGCTTTTGATTTATTATTTTTAATTCATTTATGAGATAATGATGTAACATTTTAAATGTTTATAAAATTATGTTACTAAATGATGTATGTCTTCTAGTACATGACTTGGGGAAATGAGATCAAACAACTGTTAAGAGTACACATATATTCTCATTATGTCCCTGATCGGTTGTTAATGTGGAAGGTTGATAGAAAACAATCACACTCGATATTAGAGTGTGAGTTGGTTAATGACAGAATCTCACTAGTCATGATATGGCTATATCAAACCAATCACACAGATACGTGTTAGAGAATAGTGTATCATACAGACCCACTATGAAACAGACACATGGAAACCATTACCATGGTATCCATAGTCAGCTCTCATAGTGTTGGTGGTTTTTGTGGTTCTTAGACATGAAATCACTACACTCATCACATGTCATTTGGTATGATTTGACGTCATCAAACATAGTCCTAGAACATGGGTTGTTATAAAGGTGCGATTGAGTGACTGTGACACATGGGGATATACTTTGAGTGATAGAGATGGGATTTTTCCCTCCTATAGGAGTATGATATCAAAAGCCTCTTGATTAGCGAGATTGAGAAATACATGGCCATGCACATGTGAGTCAATATTTGATATTGAGCTTACCTATATCTCAGATAGTCTGCTCTGGTTCAAGGTACATGATTGAACATTGATGAGGGTGACTACTCCATGCCTTGAGTTCAATGTGGATATCAGTGACAAAGGAATTATACAAACATTGCAACACCATACAAAGATTGTAGGTTGAAGTTGTTCTCGAACTTTTCATTTACTTGGGTAGAAATGATATGTGACTGGATGCCTCTCATTGCTTGTGATGTCATAAGTTGTATGGACATTCACTTCCAACATAATATGGGACTTATAGGGTCACAAACATAAGTATTGACCTAGAAAAGGAGTTTAGTCTTGAATGATGTATGAATTGAGTGCTAAAGTGTTTAGGTATTCAATTCACACAACAAAAAGGTGAGTGCACTACCAAACAAGCATCTCAAGTGTGAAAACAACTATCTAGAGTGCCAGACGGGTGTCTCAACTATTGAGACGGGAGTTTGGTGCGTCAATCTAGCTAAAATGAGATTGGCTGATGTTCTGCACGAACCCGGACCAACCGATCAACTCAAAGTGTGGTAGAGAGAGAAAAATGGTTCACCTGGTGAATCGATCGACTGAGTTGGTTGAGAGAAGGTTCTAGTAACTTTCCTGTATTCGTGAGAAACTTCTATCATTTCGAAATTGCACAATAATTGTAGTGCAAGGAATTAACAGGCCGGATGGCCGTTTGGGTTTGCTAGATGACCGTTTGGGTTTTTGTGGGTTACAAAAATTCAAGATATTCTGATCCCTTCCACTCCTACATAGTCTGGGAACCTAGACCCTAACCTCTCCTACAAATAGAGGGATATCGGGGGCTTCCTAGAGCACAACTCAATTGCCTTCGACAATTGCCTTCGACAATTTTTGTCCTCTCTTACTGTGGTAACCATTAGAGAGCACGAATAAGTCCTACCCGCTAAAGGGAGGGATAGTAAGGGACACCCAATTGTGGGAGAGAAGTTTGGTGACTAGTATGTGACACGTGTTTACCGTGTGTAATGCACTTGTAAATGTATTGAAGTAATAAGGCCTTGTGACGCCTGAGTCAAACATAGGGAAGAGTTTCTCCAAACTACTATTACTAACTACAATCTAATTAGCTATGTCAGATGTAAATAGTTGAATTGGTTTGAGTTACAAAACTAATGCAAAAGCAAAACGAATCAAAGGTTTGAATAAATCAGAGGTAGATGAATTCCTTAGGGAAGTGGTTTCACCACGGATAACACAAAATATTAACCTCACAAACTAATATCAATTATCCCTATCCCTAGATAAAGTGCCTGCAGCCAGAATTATCTGCTCCAGCAGTGTAATTCACTACCTAATCTAATGCCAATCCCAAGATTACTCTTTGCATTTCTCCTCTTGCTTACACTCCACTTTTCCCAAAGGGCACAGTAAACAGGTAAATCTATGCTTTTGCAACCCTTAATCTCTCACCCAAGATGAATATGTGTATATTAATCCACTTATGGTGATCAAGCACAAATAGAACAACAACATTTCATAGATTTATATCCAGTAAATAGAGATAAAAATGATATTAATGCATAAAAATCAATTATAGTGTATATCCGGGCAACTCCCGGATCCGAAGGAATAGAGGTTTTTAGCCGTGCATGGTTTTCACTGATGAATACATGGTAGAGAAGAAGAAAAATGTGGGAAACATTAGAAAAACTAAAGTAACCCCTGAATCTCTGCCAATCCAGATCATCCCCTCCGACGTATGTGTCTTATGTTTTCTTTCGACTATAGAATCATCCTCCAAAGGTGCTCCGATCTTCTCAGGTGAAGCTTTAGGTCCTTAGCTCTTCTCTTATCTCTCTTAGGTTATCGTGCAATGGAAAATGGTTGTCTTTTTAGGTTTGGCCTTCATCCCCCTAAGTCATAGAAGGAACTTCGGGTATGAAATTACACCCGTCGTTTGATTAAAGTGAAATCTACAGATGGCCTAATCGGGCATACTTGGTAGTACTGACTAAGTGAGTCATTAGTATCAAGTCACTAGGTTTAGTCGTGCACTCCCCATCATATTGGTACTATCGACAAGACTCCATAGCACCGAGTTTTGTGATTTTCAAACATCTTCCCTAACGTCAACTCGAAATTACCGAGTTGGGAATTTGGTAGCACCAAGTTATCACAAATCATTTGTTGGAGTTTACTGATGTTATTTCGGTACTACCAACTTTGGTTGTCGGTGGCATCGAGTCTGGGTGAGTTTTTGGTCCATTAGTGACATCAAGTCAGTACCATCGACTGTTACTAGGTTGGTAGCACAAAGTCTGTAGAATTTCCTTGTACCTGAGATTGCACAAGAACAAACATAAGTACTCGAGATGCATAAAATGTCATGTAAAACTGTTAAAATCATATAATTTGATGCATTCAAAAGAAACATGCCATCTATGTCATTCCATAAATAATAAATCAAATAAATGACCAATCGACACATGAAATAAAGGGAAAATAAGCATGTAAGAACGACTAAAAACACATGAATCAAACTCCCCAAAGCTTAAATATTGCTCGTCCTCGAGCAACACACTCTCAGATCTGTTTGATAAGAGTCAGCAAAAGTACATAACACATACATTTCTTTCTTAATCATATCCACCGAATGAACCCTAAGCTGGCCTTCACTGACCAACAAACTGATAACTGCTCTATAGTTACCAAAGACTTCCATAAAAGATGTCCACCTTTCAAACAATGATACTATCAAGAAAGTAGTTAACATCATAAATATTTAGGCATTAGCTTGGTGTATTGTGTCATTCCCTATTCTAAATTTCTCTTTCCGAACTACCAACTAATTGGAAGCATATCTCCTTATAAGCATGAATGAGGAGATAAATAATTAGAGTGGCCTACCAGTAATAGCAATTAATGATTCAAGATGGGTGGCAAATGAAGATTCATAACTACACCCAACTTATTTATGCAAAAAGAATGATGAGCCTATATGGATGAAAAGAATGTCATGCATGAATCCTTATGCCTAATTTTTTATTTTTTTCTTTCTTTCTTTTCTATGAAATGATGCATGTATGGAACAATCTCATTAATAACTTGAGATTGTCTGTAAAATCAAAAGAATGCACATGCATATTAATTCATCTAAAAAAACTTGTAGGAAATACTTTCTCCGTGTTCTTCTGGAAACAATTTTCTTCTTCTTTTTTCAACAAGAATAATTTTATGCTTCTTGCTTTCATGATTTTTTTCTTATGAGGTATATCCCTGCACTTTATATTCATATCTTGAGATCAAAATCCACATGTTAAAGAAAATATGCATGAAATGTTGAAATGTATGCAACTACATGAACTGTGTTATGCAAGCTAGGATGGTATGCACTAACATTATATATGCATACAAATGCAATGTTTTTCTTTCTTTTTTAAATGCAAACAAGCTAATTATTATGTTCCTATTATGCCATGTAATGCAATCAAAGGAAATAACTTGGAATACTCATGAATCTTGAGGTGGTGAGTCAAAAATGAATGGAAGAAACAAATGTAATCACACAACTAGGAGATAATGCCTTTCATTATATTATGATATGTCCCTCTTTATTGACCTATGTTTGGGGTGATATTCATGTTTCTTTTTTATAATTTCATTTAAGATCTTGTTATGGTTTGGTTAGTTTAGGCTCAACATATTCATCATTCACATTCCAAAGTTGATTTAGACTTTCATTTATGTCCTAATTCCTAATGCTTATTAATCCAAACACTTCGTCAAGTGGTGTTGCAGAAAGATTTTGTGGTTTAAGCTATAAGGATATTACCAATTTCATGCCACAACAAAGAGAGTACAATCTATTCAAAAAACAAAACATGCATTTACTGCTCCACAATTACACTAGATAGACGTGGATCTTACAAATGCATAACTAAAAATAAAACAAACAATTAAGATAAAACTAAAAAAACTAAGATGGAATGTTGTTCCAGAACACCCCTATGCTTGAATATGACTTTGTCCACATAGTCAATACTTGCACCCAAGAGGTGGTACAGTAGTACCAGGGCTTAGAATGGTGGAAGTGGCATGTTGGGGTCGTGTGGAGGGAAAATCCCCTGGAATGATAAGTCTATAGGAGGCATTGTCAGTGGTTGTAGGTACTCCCTGAAGTATCCCTGGTTCCAGTAGTTATCAAAGAAAGGTTGTTGATACTGCTCCATCCGCTGCAGGCATATGTTACCATTCTCTTGGTTGGCCAAAAAAAGGCGTTCATTGTCGAAGATCGCCTGCTGGTTTTGGTACAACCTTCGCTATATGTCTTGCATGCCAGCCAACGTCTCTTGGTGCTATTGCTTCCCTATCTAGATCTCCTACAACATCCCATACATGCCCTACATATCAAACATGTCAGGTCTCTCCTGAGAGGTGGCGGGGTAGATGAGCTCGATCCAGCATATGTTCACGCACGTTTTCACGGTATCAGTCACCGAGTGATGGGGATGGTAGGATCCACCTCCTCAACATCGTCACTATCATCGTCATGCTACTCTTGATCATCCTGGAGTACTTCCATCTCTTCATGCTCCTCATCTCCCTCATCTAGTGGCCATCAAAGGCGCTTCACTCCTTGCAAGTTGAAGATGGGGTTAGGGAGGCATGCTCCCATACCTTCCTTGCCATATGTAGCATGGAAGCATAGTGTTGTACTTCACACCAAAGTGGCTCGCCTTCTTGAAGTGCTATACATCCATCTTCTTTGTTGATTCCAGTGGCACGAGGGTGGACAGGTCAAGGAAGAGATGCAACCCAATAGGGGTAATCAATCCTCCAAACACCAGCGGTGTCTTCCTCTACAAATGGTGCTTCAATGGCATCATATGAAGGAGGAGGAAAGAGTTGAATTTGACAGACTCGCCATCATGTAGCCTGTGGAGAAAATATAGGTCCATCTTCTGGACCTTGCCCTGAGCTTGCATAGAATGTGCAAAGATTGTATTGGTGTAGAGTCGGTGAAGTATTTGAGCAAAGGGTGCTCGATGTCAGTGATGGAGTTCACCTCTAACAGCTTCCTCCAAGCTAGATCGTAGTTGAAGTCTGCATGGGCTGAGCATTCTGGCACATGCGACCAATCGAATATGTAGTTGAAGTCCCTCAATGTGATAGAATGGTTGATGTTGAAGAGGCGGAAGTTGACCCTTCCTTCTCTCCATTCACCTCCAATGTATTGCTTGGGGTGACCAAGACATCCAAACATGCCAAGAACTCAAGGATGAGCTCTAGATACGTCTTTTAGTCACTGAAGAATGGGTTGTCCCCATCCATGGCCTGGCATTGGAAGACCCATCTAAGGTTGTTTACGAAGCCCACTTGCTCGATGAAGGAGCGATCTCCATATCTCTTCGGCAATACCTTCCTTGTCTATAGCTCCTCATACACCCTCTGACCTTCTGAAGAAGGGTGTTGGATGTGTGTTGGCTGGGGGACCAACTCTCCCTTCTCTGTCGAAGTAGAGGCTCCTATCCTAGGGGCCATGGTGATGTTGCACGAAGGAGGTTAGAAAATAGAAGCTTGGGGAAGACTGTCAGTGCTTGGTGCAACTTTACTCTGATTTGCATAAGGATTAGATGTTGAAGGTATGAAGAAAATGGCTCCATCACCCCTACTTATATAGCTGAACATTGAAGATTCGGTACTACCAACTATGGTGTCGGTAGTACCGAGTTGGCTAGCATGAATTCATGGTCGGTGCATCGATGTCTTACAATTGGATGATGTGATTGTCGCGGATCACTTAGGAGTCGTGGGTGTCACGGATTGGTACCATCGACTGCTCGATGAAGCTCGTCATAATTGTTGGATCTAGCACACACGGATCACTGATGTGTCAAGTCAGTAGTACCAACTTTAGGTTTGGTAGTACTGAGGTTTTGCAAATGTCGGTGCTATAGAGATTCTTGACTCAGTGTTCCAAACCTAGGCGCAGCAAAAAGTTGATAGAACCAACTTAAAAGTCGATACTACCGAGACCTTACCACTTAGAGCTCAAAAAATATTCTGAAACTCGATGGTACCGACCAGTGGAGCCAGTGGTATCGAGTATGTGGTCTTCTATGGATAATTCCCTGACCTTATTTCAATTGACTCAGTTGTACCAACTTTTATGACCTGCATAGTCCAAAAATGAGTCAAGGTACCATTTTTATAGAAATCAAACAGAATAACAACTAAAAATGGAAATTGTACCTAAAATATTACAATAAAAATTGAGTTGCCTCCCAACAAGCGTCATTGTTTAACGTCCTAGACTAGATAGTCCTTACAGCTTGAATCTATGAAACGGTACAAAGTTTCACCTCCTCTATTCGCGGATCTACTTCCCATCCAAAATAGTGCCTTAATCTTTAGTTGTTAATAAGGAATGACCTATTCCCATCTACAATCTTCACAGCACCATGGGGAAAACCTTTTTTCAATCACAAATGGTCCACTCCACTTGGACCTTAGCTTAGCCGGATGTAGCCTAAGTTTAGAATTGATAAAGACATTCTTTCCTAGGAGAACACCCTATTTAGAAAGTGTCTATCATGAATTTTCGTAGTCCTTTCCTTATATATTCTAGAGCTTTCATAAGCATCCATCCTAATCTCATCTAATTCATTAAGCTCTAATAGCCTATACCCGCTCCATCAATGTTGAAGTTAAACTTCTTCATGACCCATTTCACCTTATGTTCAAGCTCTACAGGTAGATGTCAAGCACATCCATAGATCCTCCTAAAAGGTGTTGTTCCAGTTGGGGATTTGTAGGCTTTTCTATACGTGGAAAGAGCCTCACTTAGCACATAGCTCTAGTTTTTCCTATTGGTTGAGATTGTCCTTTTCAAGATCTTCTTCACTTCTCTATTGGATACATCAACCTATCCCTCCGTCTGGGTGTGATATGGAGTACCCACTCAGTGCTTCACCCCATATTTTCTCAATAAAGCTCTGAATTGCCTATTAGTGAAGTGTGATCCACCATCACTAATAATTAGGTGGGGGACACCAAACCTACAGAAAATGTACTCTTGTACAAATTTGCATACAACAACGCATCATTGGTGCGGGTCGGAATTGCTTCCACCCACTTAGACACATAATCAACTGCAAGTAAAATATAGAGATTGAAATTAGATGACACAAATGGGCCCATGAAATCTATGCCCCAAAGATCAAAAACTTCCTCCTCCTGGAACACATTTAAAGGCATTTCATGTCACTTAGAGATATTACCTACGCGTTGACATGCATCACAACAACAAACAAAGTTGTGAGCATCTTTAAACAAAGTAGGCAAATAAAACCCACTCTCTAAGACTTTGGCCACAGTCCTAGAGCTGGCATGATGCCCCTTTGTGGGTAGAGAGTGACAGTGTGACAAGATGCTCTCTACCTCACACTTGGGTACAAATCTCCTTACAAGCCCATCCCTACATTGTTTAATATGAATAGGATCATCCTAAATATAAAACCTCAATGAATAGTCATTTCTTCCCCTGGTATCCCCAATATGTAGGAATCTCCTTACAAGCTAGGTAATTAACAATATCTGCAAACTAGGGGTCTTCAGTTTTAATTGCAAATAATTTCTCATCTGCGAATTCCTCAATAATGGGGATGGCTATATCTTTTTGACTTGTCGTTTCCAACCTAGATAAGTGATCAAACACTACATTCTCAACCCCTGCCTTGTATTTAGTTTTAATGCCAAATTCTTGTAGCAAAAGAATCCACCTAATCAATCTAGGTTTGGCGTCTTTCTTTTGTAACTAGTATTTGATAGAAGAATGGCCAGTCCAAACTATCACTTTATCTGCAACTAGGTATTGGTGGAACTTTTCAAAAGCAAAAACCACCGCTAATAGCTCTTTTTCAGTGGTTGTGTAGTTCATTTGTGCATCATTCAAAGTCTTTGACGCATAATAAATGATAGTTGGATTCTTGTCTCTGCGTTGACCCAACACAACTCCAACTGCATAATCTGATGTGTCACACATCAGCTCAAAAGGGAGGCTCCAGTCAGGAGCCTTCACGATAGGTGTGAATATCAATTTCTCCTTAAGGATTTCAAATACTTTCAAACAACATTCATTAAAGGAAAATTCAGCATCTTTCTCTAACAATTCCAATAAAGGTTTGGCAATTTTTGAGAAATCCTTCATAAAATGGAGATAAAACCTAGCATGTCCCAAGGAGCTCCTTACTCCTTTCACCAATGATGGTGGAGGTAGTGTGGAGATGACTTAAATTTCAATTGGATATACTTACATGTTTTTGTCGGACACCTTGTGTCCAAGAACAATTCCCTCACTAACCATCATGTGACACTTCCCCCAATTTAGAATTTGGTGAGTGTCCACACACATCTGTAGCACCCTATAAAGGTTATACAAGCAATCATTGAAAGATTCCCCATGTACTGAAAAAATCATCCATAAGAACCTCCAAGCACCGCTCTATCATGTTAGAAAAGATGGCGAGCATACAACACTAAAAAGTAGAGGGGGAATTACAAAGATCGAAAAACATCCATCAGTAAGAAAACATGCCACAAGGGCAGGTGAAAGTGGATTTCTCCTGATCGTTAGGCTCAATGGAAATTTGCTTATACCCAGAATAGCCTTCAAGAAAACAAAACTGTGAATGGCCAGATAAACGTTCCAAGATTTGATCAATGAATGGTAAAGGGAAATGATCTTTTAGGGTGGCTACATTTAACCAGTGATAATCTATGCACACACACCACCCCATCACTAACCTAGTTGAAATTAATTCATGAGTAGAATTGGTAGTGACCATGATCCCCCCTTTTCTTAGGAACTACCTGGGTAGGGCTAACCCACATTGAATAAGAAATTTCATAGATTATACCCGTTGAAAAAAACTTGACTACTTCTTTCTTCACTACCTCAGTCATGATAGGATTGAGATGCCTCTGAGATTGTACTATTTCCCTTGCTCCTTCTTCAAGTCAGATCTTGTGTTGGCACAAGGTTGGAGATATCCCTTTTATGCCAGCTATTGACCACCCAAATGCTGGTGGTGGTTTTTCACCACAGTGAGTAGCTTCCCTTCTTCTTCACTACTCAAGGAGGATGATATGATCATTGGGAGCTTCTCCTCTATAGCTAAGAAGACATACTTTAGGTGTGGTGGTAATGGCTTCAGCTTTAAGTCTGGAAGGCTCAGTAGAGACAAGACTAGTGGTGGGGGCGGTGGTTCAAGGTCTTCAAAGCATCTTGCATAATAGAAAGGTACTGCCTTTAGCATCAATACACACTCCTCTAGACAGTTGCTGCATGTGTTGTCCTCCATTCTATTCATCAAGCATGCTTCTAAGGGAAGCTTTGGACATGTCTGTATCATGGAACCAGTTATGGCTTTTTCTATGGAAGTAGGGTCATGGTACTCCTCTTCATCTTCTGGGTAGAGCATTGCTTGAGTCAGAGAGATCACCATTGTATTTTCCAGTATGTCCACTGTGATAGTGCCTCTCTCTACATTAGTCATCATGTGAGCTTCCCCAGAAATAAATAAAACTTGTTATCCACATGTTGAAGCATGTTGCATTGCACCTTATCTCACATGGGTTGAGAGTGTCCAGGCATCTTGATCTCGAACCTGTCATCTTGGATGCCCATATTTAGATGTCCTCTACCCATATCTAGTATCATGTCTGTCATGGCTTGAAAAGGTCTCCCAAGTAAAAGTTCATTGTTGTCGTTGTCCTACATTTCCATCACTACAAAATCAGCAGGGAAAATGAACCTATCAACTTTCAATAGGGCATCCTCACATATACCATATGGCTTAACTACTGAATTGTCTACCAATTATATTGTCATGTTGCTCTTCCTGGATTGTTTAAGTCTAAGCTTCCTGAAGGTAGATAGAGGCATCATATTGATACTCTCCCCTAAATCACATAGAGCTTCTCTGAATTTTATCTTTCCTATGAAGCATGTTGTAATGACCCTGACCTGGGTTATGAGGTAACCATGTTTGTTTTGTCTAAGTAAGTTTCTTAGAAATTTAATATAATCATCTAAGGAGTTTTGTTATCATGTGACACACTTATGTTTCAAGTTTGGTCCTAATTGAGTGATGTTTGAGCAATGTTCCTTTATTTTGGACCAAAGTGCAATTTACCCAAGATGAGGGGTTATATTACAATATGTCACATGTGGAATGTGCATTAAGTTCTTTAGAATCATAAGAGATAGAATTATGATAATTTGTGTCTTGTGGAAAGCCTAAATTCTAAGTTTGAACTTGTTTGAATAATTCTAGTACCTTGTGCACCAATTTTGGTACAAATTGTAATTTACCCAAAATGTAGGGTTGATATGAAAATTACCACCTCTAGAGTATTCAGACTTCCTCTATGTATCATTTAGAGGATATATAATGAATGATAGACCATGTTTGAATCAATTATGAGTGGTAGTATTCTTGGTAATGAAAAGACCAAGAAAGGGGTTGAATGGAAACCCTAATTTGAGCTTGTATTTAGTGTATCGGGTTGTAGTGTTAAATGTGAGTTCCTATCGGCCAAGGATCCAAATAGGAGACCCCCATATCGTGTTGTTAACTCTATGAATTTTCAAAAATGAGCTAAGAACCTCAATAAAGCAATGGATATTGGCTTGCAACTTTCCTTGGGAAAGGTTGCATTGAATTGTGAATATAATAATGTGAGTGGAAGTGGCTTGTCCTAGAAGATAACCAAAGGAGGCCGACCCTTATCCCTTGCATTATCCTCAAGTTTTTATTTTACATGGAAAAATAAATATGGAGTGCATGCAAGTACATGTGTCAATCCATGCATGGCCATGTGGCACCTACTAGTAGTAAGGTGATGACACCTCTTACACTCTCACCCATGAACCTCAAGTATATATACCCTTCCTTTCACCCCTTAGTGAAAATTTTCGAATTCTACCACCTCCTTGCTCTTAGATATCATGAATAGAGCCATGTTATCGTGCATAGATGATTTGGTATCGTGCATAGGCCTTGGGCATTGGCCTTAATAAGTTGATATCGGCCTAGCAAGTTGATATAGACCTAGCAAGGTCATATCGGCCATAGTGGAGTGTTTTTGGCCACAAGTGAAGAGGATATCGGCCACAAGTGATGTCATATCATTCATGAGTATTGAGGTATAGTTCAAGGCGATAAAAATCAAGAAGGAGCTCAAATCTTAACCCTAAGGTAAGGCCATGATCATCTTCAACCTTAGATTGAAGCATGGATCTAGGGTTATGAATTTCCTTTCTTTTCTTCTTCACCAATTTCTTATCCATGGTGATTCTTTGCATATAGGGGAGTTGTGAAGTTCATCTTCAACCTTAGGAATGCGAACCTTTGGTGCTTGGAGCTTTGAAGTTGTTCTTGAGGCGGGTTATATAACTTGAACTCTATCATGTTATTATTCATCACCTAAATTGCTATACTTAATGAACTACTTTTAATTCTGAAATTTTCTGAAATAGTTGATGAAATTATGAGTTCTAGTAGTTTCCTAGACCTATTTCCATGAACTATAACTGTTAGAATGAAGGTCTAGATCTTGAAGCTGATGGTATCACCTTATAAAGTGATATCGGGTTCAAGCACACAAGCAGGTACCTCTAACCCGATATGGTGATGCACCTACTCCACTAAAACGATAGGGATATGATTTTATATTTTCTTGAATGATATGGTGGTGTAGTATACACCTCTTGCATGATAGGAGGTCAAGCATACACCTCAAAAACAATATTGGGTTACACACACACCTCTCTGCCTGATATGGTACGAAGCGCACACACACACCTCTCTGCCCGATATGGTGTGAAGCACACACACACCTCTCTGCCCGATATGGTGTGAAGAACACACACACCTCTTTGTCCGATATGATGTGATGCACACACACAACTCTCTGCCTGATATGAAGTGAAGCACACACACACACACCTCTCTGCCTGATACGGTGTGAAGCACACACACACCTCTCTTCCTGATATGGTGTAAAGAAAGCATACACCTCTTGCCCGATATGCTAAGCACACATACACCTCTAAAGTGATATGGTAAGCAAGCATACACCTCTAACCCATTATGGTAAGCACACATACACCTCTAAAGTGATATGGCAAGCAAGCATACACCTCTTTCCTGATATGGTAAGCACACATACACCTCTAAAGTGATATGTCAAGCAAGCATACACCTCTTGCCCGATATGGTAAGCATACATACACCTCTAAAGTGATATAGGTAGCAAGCATACACCACTAAACCGATATTGGGTTAAGCATACACCTCTTGGATGATATGGTGTTGAGCATATATCTCTAAAATGATATGGTGGGTAACCCAATAAACTAGATGACAAAAGTGGTAAGGTGGTTAATACCCTACAACATGTGATGGCCAATACACTAAATTATGGTGTGGCCAATATCTTCAAGTGAGGTGAGGATGTTACACTCATGTATGGTGAAGTTGATACACCATATGAATGGTAAGGTTGGTACCTTAATGGGTAAGGGTATTAGGGATATGATGATGCCTAGATCAATATACACCTAACCCAATAAATGTGTTCAACTTGACATACATGATTCAACCCAATACACCTTGTAAAGGTGAGGGAAATACACTCTTCGGAGTGATGAGTGTAACACCAAGTAATGGTGTGGCTAATACCTTGATAGGCGAAACACCTAAAGTGATTGATAATGGTCAATCCTATATCAACATTGTCTTAACCTGAGATGAGTCCATATCACTTGATGATAGTTGGGTAATTCAAGTGTGTGACTTATGGCCAATAAACTACAAAATAAATGTGATGAGTTAGTGCATAAAGTATTAGGATGGGAAATACCCTAATACAAGATAATTTGATGAACTTAAGCAAGTTAAAAGAAATGAGGGATGTGATACATCAAGGCATGATAAATACCACATCCAGCACCTCAAGGTTGATGCACCTTGATGCACCTTAAATCCAATATAGTTGGATAAGTAACACATGAAGTGTGTCATGTCAATTATACATTGAGATATAATGCACTTTGATAAGTGTAGGATAACATACCTTGAGAAAGGGTTAAGCCAAGATAATAAAGTATGATGTAATCAATATCCTAGAGAGGATGAGAAAGAAACACATACTTTGTGTTGATAAAGATTTCATTATAAATGATGAGAATAAGTAAGTATGATTGAATACTGATGATATCAATATATGCTCCTATTTGTGTGGAGAAATGAATTAGGGTTTGGATTAATAATATGAACATCAAACCCTATTCGGCTATAAAGGGAAACCCTAAACCTAATGATGGGAAGGTTGTCTTTCTCTTATTGCATTAGCCTTGTAAGGCATGTTAAATACTTGTATAACAAGTATAATGAGTAATGGCCTTGTGATCCATGTGAATAAGTTGTTGCCTAGTGAGAGGTGACAAGATGTGTAATGGCCTTGTGAGCCATGTGAATAAGTTGTTGCCTAGTGAGAGGTGACAAGATGTGTAATGGCCTTGTGAGCCATGTGAATAAGGTGTTTCCTAGTGAGAGGTGACAAGATGTGTAATGGCCTTGTGTGCCATGTGAATACGTTGTTGCCTAGTGAGAGGTGACAATATGTGTAATGGCCTTGTGAGCCATGTTAATAAGTTGTTTCCTAGTGAGAGGTGGCAAGATGTATAATGGCCTTCTGAGCCATGAGAATATTTGTACAACAAGTGAAATGAACACCTTGGTCTAAGGACCTAGAGGTAATGGTTACCTATTACAGAGATAACAATGCTATGTGATGATCTAAGGGTTTAAATACCCAGATCCAGTAATCATGATAATGATGTGAAGGGATGAGAATTCCCAGTAATGTGATAAGGGATTGAGATCCCATGTACCATGTGCTTTAAAGATTTGAAAAGTACGTGATAGATGTGCTACACCTTTCTTTGTAGCATTTGTTGTGATTAATAATGATAACTTGGTTGATGCTAAAAGAATGTTGTAATGCACTTAATATATCACTAGAAACCATAAAATGTTGCCCTGACCATAGATCCATCAACGTCAGAATTTGCTGAATGGTGAAACGGGTTTCCTGTGGCATAACCCAAAATGCATATTTTTGAATATGTGGGGGCATGGAGGCTAAGTGTACATGTCTCAGTAATGTCATAAGAATGTCTCAATAGAACACAGTGAACTGATCTGTGGCTCATAGCATGGTGTCTATGTGACCATGGCTCTGAGTATGGTGCCTAAGTGACCATGACTCAACAACTGGGGACGGTTGTTGCAGATGTTCCCCTAAGAAAGCACAGTTGACGTTGTGGCTCTAAGCGAGGATGCCTATGTACCCTAGCATAGCTGTATTGTAGCTAGCACAAGATGTCCTGCTAAGCCTAAGTGGTCTCGTGCTGACCTAGACAAGTGAGGTCATGGCAAATGGCTCTCCCATTGACCTTGTATGGTACCGACCTGTGAGAAGTTTGTGGTCGGTTGGAGATGAATGGAGTATGCTTCTTCTTCTCAGGGCATAAGTGTGATTGTAAAATATGTTCATTCATGTAGCATATCTGCTTAAGGATCGAATACGAGAAACATTATTTGATGCACAATTCAGTTATACATCTTTGTTGATAGCTGATATTTATGTTTCTTTACATTCCTTACAAATCAGATAGATGATTTATAACTCTACCATGGGTAGATGGAATGTTATCCTTGAGAAAGGAGATTACTTCATTCTGTTCATATAGTGATTTATCCTGCTTATTAATATAAAAAGAACCTCTGCTCAGTTTATAAATGCTTAATCTATGATAATAATATGGTCGACAAAGAGTTATATCTCTCGCTGGGACAATTGTGTCACCCCGTGGGATCCACATTTTTTAGGTGGACGTGCACGAGGTGGCAAAGATCTTTCTGTAGAGGAGGAACAATAGCTGAGGCAGGAGTGACAACTCAGGCTGAGTGTACTGTCTGTCATGTCTTGTAAATATAAGTCCTATATGTCGTCTCTATACTCTCAGGTCCTTAGATTTAGTACGTGTTTGTTTTATGAACAATCTGAGGTTTTGGCTAGTATGCCTTAAGGTTTTATGTTGCTTCAGTATATGTTTTGAAAAAACAACTATTATACGTTATCCTTGAGAGAAGAGATGGCACAATGTATGTACTATGTGAACAGTGATGTATATAAGGTTTTGGTTCTTCCTTAAAGGTATTTCCTAGAAATGGATCTCTCTATAAAATATTTTTAATTTTTAGTGATTTTTGTTAATCCGCTGCTTATGATTATTCCACATAATTAATAACGATTTGGCTGTCAGTTTGGTGGTGGTCGTTTCAAGTTTTGGTATCAGATCTTAAGGTTTGCTGAGTCTATAGAGACATAGGACTAAGGTGTTGAGTCTGTTCTAGTGTCCTCGAGTATACCCTATAGTGACTTATGCTTATGCAGAAGAAAGGGTGAAGTTTAAAAATGACTCAAGAATATCTGGAACATGTTGCTAAGAGAAATGTTGTTGCACTGGGAGAGGGTGCAAGGGATCATGCAAGCGAATAATGAGTGCCTGAGAATTCCCATCTTGACCTAATCAAGATAGAGAATCCTATTTTATGCACTTTTTGGGCAAGATAGGAAAACAATGATGCATATATTAGACTGGATATTATCATTACAACCTAGGTTACCAGTCCTTAATGCAGAAACTTTGGGCTCTAAAAGGGGTCCTGAATCACATAGTCATGTTGGAATTGTGAAACATGTGGGAAAGATTAACATATGGTGAGAAAATAGACTCTGCCATAAGTATAGACAGATAGTACATCTATGATGGTAACGCCCAAGGAGGGGCACTAAGATGAGAGTTAATCAAAGGTCTCTACAATTCTAGAGACATTTTCCTAGTTGTTCTAAAAAGACAAAGTTTTTGGTGCCACTAGTGCAATAAATGCCTAGTGTACCAAGGCAATAGTCACTAAGTAAAGGCAAAGGTCCTTACTTTCCACCTGTAAGAACTTTTGGCTTAGCTTCTACATCGATAATAAGACTGATAAGACCATGGAACGAGGACAAGGCATGTTATAGATATTGACATGTTGAGCATACTAAACTCTTTTGTTTAATAAGAAGGGAGGAAATGACCCAACAACCGAGGCGACTCAACATGGCTTATGAAAGTTACATCCCAATAGTGTAAAAAGTCAAAAGCAACAACATAAAACAACCAGACTCTATGTGTTGAGTCAACCTAAAGCGGTTGATGACCGTGAGGGGTAACAGTCAGATAAAGCTTTTTCATTTTGATATACCTTCTCTTGATTTTATCTGATAATCATAAGAAGGATTGATGTTGTTGACTTCCCTTTGGTTGCCCTATGGGAACATAGGGAAGAAATGATGAGGACTAGAATTTATATTCTGTTCAGTATTCTTTTAAATGCTTTATAATTGCTCTTATCTGTGTGAAAGAGGATGAGGTATAGAAGTGATGCCTAGAGAAAATCCAGGAATGCTAAGTCCTATGTTTTTGATGATATGAAAAGTAAGGAATATGATAGTAAACAAAGTGCATACTACCTATCTCATTACTTGTATACCATGATCAAGTATTCAACTATTGAGGATAAGGTAAGTATGGAACTCTTAGATTGTTATCTTTCTTATTACTCTGATCAAGTAGTCATTTTGAGAAAATCTAGTGAGCATAATGAAATTGGAAATATGGCATGGATATTTTTTTTTATCACAACCTAAGTGCATTAAATGGAATCTGTGATGATCTCAGATCAATCTGTGTGTATGAGGAAGTAAAAAGTATAATCCTCATGATAAGAGAATGAGAACAAGTGAGATGATCCATGTCTGATAAAGCCTGTGTGAATAGTAAAGATCTTTTCCCATGATGTGGAAATGGGAAATGTGATAAAATCACAAAATGTTCATGAACATGTTAGACAATAACAAAGAAAGGAGTGATGACATGTAATCATCCCTATAATTCCTATGCCGATGGCAAGGAACCTAGGATGAAACAAGAGTAAATGACTCATGAACAGTTGAAAGTTCATGCAATAATTAGAGGAGATGATAATCTCTTCTCTTTGATAACCAACCCTGGGTGATGATGGGGTGATAAGAGGAATATGTTTCTTTGTGTTCTTTCCTTTCTGGGACATGACAATCAAGTGGGTCTTATGACACTTGATGTGCATGAGTTAAAAGTGTCCAATTTATGGATACTTAGAAAAGTATCAGTTCGTCATGGACTTTGGTTCCAAGATAAAGATATGTGTAATATATAATGTCCCAAGATAAAAGAAATATCCATTTGTATGTCTGACTTTGGTATTAACAATAGAGAGATTGAAATGGTGGGAATGTGATGTGATTTCAACACATGTGACAGATACCAAGGTGAAGAATTCTGGTATTTAAGAAGTATCAGGGGTATTGGAAAGTAAAACATAACTCCTAATTAGATGATTTATATTGGTTACCTGGAATGGCCAACTGTGAAATCAGTCTAGTTACATAAAATAGTATGGACATCATATGTTTGGGGTTTATGCTCTACATAAACATAACATTGATAAGGATGTATCAATTGAAGGAACAATTGTAGAATCATTGTGGGAAAAGCTTATCAAGATAAAAATAATTCCTTAGAATACCCCTATCTAGATCAGTTAAGGAAACTTATACATAACATCTAAAGATACCTCTAAGATAAGTTCTTAATTGATAAGTAACCTCCCCTTATGATAAAAGAATGTACAACTAATGAGATAGTTGGTACAAGTAGTAAGAAAGTTTAGTGTTGTATCAGTAGATTAGATGGAACAATAGATGTATGATAAGACTTGTAGTCCCAAGTGGGTGACAGAACATAACTCTGGTCTTTCCTTGAAAGTGAAATGCTAAACTGAATGAGGAGTATGGAAGACTCCCCAGAATCAATAATCTTATCACATAAAGTTGTAAGTTGAGAAAGGTGACAAATCAGTGAGGTTTCACACCTGAGTTAAATAAGGTACGTATAATGTTTCTCTGACTAAGAAAAGTGTTACCTGACACATAGTTGACTCTACAGTCAATAATGAAAAAGATAGTGGAGTATGTGTCCTGTGTGACAGATTCTATGATAACCCTGTGTGGAAGAACTTTGTGTTGATCAAAGTTCTATGGTATCTCCATGACATTAATATGTAATGTGGAGACTTGATGATATGATGAATGAACAATATCTATCTCCCTTTACCTGGTATTTTGGGGACGAAATCCTTGTTAGGGGGTTATAACTTGTAATGACCCTGAACTGGGTTATGAGGTAACCATGTTTGTTTAGGCTAAGTAAGTTGCTTAGAAATTTAATATAATCCTCTAAGGAGTTTTTTTATCATGTGACACACTTATGTTTCAAGTTTGGTCCTGATTGAATGATGTTTGAGCAATGTTCCTTTATTTTGGACCAAAGTGCAATTTACCCATGATGAGGGATTATATTGCAATATGTCACATGTTGAACGTGCATTAAGTTCTTTAGCATTATAATAGAGAGAATTATGCTAATTGGTGTCTTGTGGAAAGCCTAAATTCTAAGTTTGAACTTGTTTGAATAATGCTAGTACCTTGTGCACCAATTTTAGTACAAATTGTAATTTACTCAAAATGTAGGGTTGATATGCAAGTTACCACCTCTAGAGTATTCATACTTCCTCTATGGATCATTTAGAGGAGACAGAATGAATGAGACACCATGTTTGAATCAATTATGAGTGGTAGTATTCTTGGTAATGAAAAGACCAAGAAAAGGGTTGAATGGAAACCCTAATTTGAGCTTGTATTAGGTGTATCAGGTTGTAGTGTTAAATGGGAGTTCCTATCGGCCAAGGATCCAAAGAGGAGACCCCCATATCGTGTTGTTAACTCTTTGAATTTTCAAAAACGAGCTAAGAACCTCAATAAAGCAATGGATATCGTCTTGCAACTTTCCTTGGGAAAGGTTGCATTGAATTGTGAATATAATAATGTCAGTGGAAGTGGCTTATCTTAGAAGATAACCAAAGGAGGCCGACCCTTATCCCTTGCATTATCCTCAAGTTTTTATTTTGCATGGCAAGATAAATATGGAGTGCATTAAAGTACATGTGGCAATCCATGCATGGCCATGTGGCACCTACTAGTAGTAAGGTGATGACACCTCTTACACTCTCTTCCATGAACCTCAAGTATATATACCCTTCCTTTCACCCCTTAGTGAAATTTTTCGAATTCTACCACCTCCTTGATCTTAGATATCATGCATAGATCCATGGTATCGTTCATAGGTGATGTGGTATCATGCATAGGCCTTGGGTATTGGCCTTAGCAAGTTGATATCATCCTAGCAAGGTGATATCGGCCATAGTGGAGTGTTTTTTGCCACAAGTGAAGGCCATATTGGCCACAAGTGATGTCATATCATGCATTAGTAGTGAGGTATTGTGCAAGGTTATAAGGAGCAATAAGGAGCTCAAATATTAACCCTAAGGTAAGGCCATGATCATCTTCAACCTTTTATTGAAGCATGGATCTAGGGTTATGAACTTCCTTTCTTTTCTTCTTCACCTATTGCTTATCCATGGTGATTCTTTGCATATAGAGGATTTGTGAAGTTCATCTTCAACCTTAGGAACGTGAAGCTTTGGAGCTTGGAGATTTGAAGTTGTTCTTGAGGTGGGTTATATAACTTGAACTCTATCATGTTATTATTCATCACCTAAATTGCTATACTTAATGAACTACTTTTAATTCTAAAATTTTCTAAAATTGTTGATGAAATTATGAGTTCTAGTAGTCGCTGAGACCTGTTTCCATGAAATATAACTATTAGAAGGAAGTTCTAGAGCTTGAAGATGATGGTAGCACCTTATAAAGTGATATCAGGTTGAAGCACACAAGCAGGCACCTCTAATCTGATATGGTGATGCACCTACTCCACTAAAATGATATGGATATGATTTTATACTTTCTTGCATGATATGGTGTAGTATACACCTCTTGAATGATAGGAGGTCAAGCATACACCTCAAAAATGATATTGGGTTACACACACACCTCTCTTCCTGATATGGTGTGAGGCACACACACACCACTCTGCCCGATATGGTGTGAAGTGCACACACACCTCTCTACCTGATATGGTGTGAAGCACACACACACACCTCTTTGTCTGATATGGTGTGTAGCACACAACACCACTCTGCCCGATATGGTGTGAAGCACACACACACCTCTTTGCCTGATATGGTGTAAAGCAAGCATAAACCGCTTGCCCGATATGGTAAGCACACATAAACCTCTAAAGTGATATGGCAAGAAAGCATACACCTCTTGCCCGATATGGTAAGCACATATACACCTCTAAAGTGATATGGCAAGCAAGCATACACCTCTTTCCCGATATGGTAAGAACACATATAGCTCTAAAGTGATATGGCAAGCAAGCATACACTTCTTGCCCGATATGGTAAGCATACATACACCTCTAAAGTGATATGGGTAGCAAGCATACCCCTCTAAACCAGTATTGGGTTAAGCGTACACCTCTTAGACGATATGGTGTTGAGCACATATCTCTAAAATGATATGGTGGGTAACCCAATACACTAGATGACAAAAGTTGTAAGGTGGTTAATACCCTAGAACATGTGATGGCCAATACACTAAAGTATGGTGTGGCCAATATCTTCAAGTGAGGTGAGGACGTTACACTCATGTATGGTGAAGTTGATACATCATATGAATGGTAAGGTTGATACCTTAATGGGTAAGGGTATGAGGTATATGATGATGCCTAGCTCAATATACACCTAACCCAATACATGTGTTCAACTTGACATACATGATTAAACCCAATACACCTTGTAAAGGTGAGGGAAAGACACTCTTAGGAGTGATGAGTGTAACACCAAGTAATGGTGTGGCTAATATTTTTATAGGTGAAACACCTAAAGTGATTGATAATGGTCAATCCTATATCAACAATTTCTTAACCTGAGATGAGTCCATATAACTTGATGATAGTTGGGTAATTCAAGTGTGTGACTTATGGCCAATAAACTACAAAATAAATGTGATGAGTTAGTGCATAAAGTATTAGGATGGGAAATACCCTAATACAAGATAAGTTGATGAACTTAAGCAAGTTAAAAGCAATGAGGGATGTGATACATCAAGGCATGATAAATACCACAACCAGCACCTCAAGGTTGATGCACCATGATGCACCTTAACTCAAATATACTTGGATAAGTAACACATGAAGTGTGTCATGTCAACTATATATTGAGATATAATGCACTTTCATAAGTGTAGGCTAACATACCATGAGAAAGGCTTAAGCCAAGATAATAAAGTATGATGTAATCAATATCCTAGAGAGGATGAGAAAGAAACACATATACTTTGTGTTGATAAACATTTCATGATAAATGATGAGAATAAATATGTATGATTGAATACTTATGATATCAATATATGCTCCTAGTTGTGTGGAGCAATGAATTAGGGTTTGGATTTATAATATGAAAATGAAACCCTATTCGACTATAAAGGGAAACCCTAACCATAATGATGGGAAGGTTGTCTTTCTCTTATTGCATAAGCCTTGTAAGGCATGTTAAATACTTGTATAACAAGTATAATGAGTATTGGCCTTGTGATCCATGTGAATAAGTTGTTTCCTAGTGAGAGGTGACAAGATGTGTAATGGCCTTGTGAGCCATGTGCATAAGTTGTTGCTTAGTGAGAGGTGACAAGATGTGTAATGGCATTGAGCCATGTGAATAAGTTGTTTCCTAGTGAGAGGTGATAAGATGTGTAATGCCCTTATGAGCCATGTGAATAAGTTGTTGCCTAGTGAGAGGTGACGAGATGTGTAATGGCCTTGTGAACCATGTGAATAAGTTGTTTCCTAGTGAGAGGTGACAAGATGTGTAATGGCCCTGTGAGCCATGAGAATACTTGTACAATAAGTGAAATGAATACCTTGGTATGAGGACCAAGAGGTAATTGTTACATGTTACAGAGGTAACAATGCTATGTGATGATCTAAGGGTTTGAATACCCAAATCCAATAATCATGATAATGATGTGAAGGGATGAGAATTCCCAGTAATGTGATAAGGGATTGAGATCCCATGTACCATGTGTTTTAAAGATTTGAAAAGTACGTGATAGATGTATCAAACCTTTCTTTGTAGCATTTGTTGTGATTAATAATGATAACTTGGTTGATGCTAAAAGAATGTTGTAATGCACTTAATATATCACTAGTAACCATAAAATGTTGCCCTGACCATAGATCCATCAGCGTCAGAATTTGCTGAATGGTGAAACGGGTTCCCCACGGCACACTCAGAATGCATATTTTTGAATATGTGTGGGCATGGAGGCTAAGTGTCCATGTCTCAATAATGTCATAAGAATGTCTCAATAGAGCATGGTGAACTTACCTGTGGATCAAAGAATGGTGCCTATGTGACCATGGCATAGAGTATGGTGCATAAGTGACCATGACTCAGTAACTAGGGACGGTTGTTGCAGATGTTTCCCTAAGAGAGCACAGTTGACGTTGTGGCTCTAAGAGAGGATGTCTATGTACCCTGGCACAACTATATTGCAGCTGACACAAGATGTCCTGCTAAGCCTAAGTGGTCTTATACTGACCGAGACAAGTGAGGTCATGGAAACTGGCTCTCCCATTGACCTTGCATGGTACCGACTTGTGAGAAGTTTTTGGTCGGCTGGTGATGAATGGGGTATGCTTCATCTCCTCAGAGCATAAGTGTGATTGTAAAATATGTTCAGTCGTGTAGCATATCTTCTTGAGGATGGAATACAAGAAACATTATTTGATGCACAATTCATTTATACATCTTAGTTGATAGCTGATATTTATGTTTCTTTACATTCCATGAAAAGAAGATAGATGATTTATAACTCTACCATGGGTAGATGCTATGTTATCCTTGAGAAAGGAGATTACTTCATTATATTCATACAGTGATTTATCCTGCCTGTTAATATAAAAAGAACCTCTTCTCAGTTTATAAATGTTTAATCTATGATAATAATATGGTCGAGGGAGAGTTATATCTATCGCTGGGAGAATTGTCTCACCCCATGGGATCCACATTTTTTAAGGTGGACATGCACGATGTGGCGGAGATCTTTCTATAGAGGAGGAACAACAACTGAGGCAGCAGTGACAGCGCAGGTTGAGTGTACTGTCAATCGTGACTTGTAAATAGAAGTCCTATGTGTTGTCTCTGTACTCTCAAGTCCTTGGATTTAGTACGTGTTTGTTTTATGAACAATCTGAGGTTTTGGCTAGTATGCCTCAAGTTTTTATGTTGCTTCAGTATATGTTTTGACAAAGCAACTATTATATGTTATCCTGGAGAAGAGATGGCACAGTGTATGTACAATGTGAACAATGATGTATATAAGGTTTTGGTTCTTCCTTAAAGGGATTTCCTAGAAATGGATTCTATATAAAATGGTTTTAATTTTTAGTGATTTTGGTTAATCCGTTTCTTATGATTATTCTGCATAATTAATAACGATTTGGTTGTCGATTTGGTGGCGGTCGTTTCACATGTGATATTGAAGCATCTTGGATCCTATCTTTTAGGAGACAATGTTCCCAGAATAAATGCACTAACATGCTCTTTCAGCACCACCACATCAGACACATGTATCCTTCTCTTATTTGTAATGATATCCTTCAAAAACTTCCAATAAGATGGTATCTTCTCAATACCATCTATCAAGGGAATGTTCACAGATAATTTCCTCAAATGTTTTAGGAATTTCATGAACTGTCGGCCATCTAAGTTGCCTTCAAACTGTTCAAGACGGGCATAGGAACCAGTGGTGCCCTCTGGTGAGGTGGGATATAAACATGTGTTTTATTAACCCCAACCTCATCAACTTGCTCCTCAGTAGTCTTCTCCTGTGCCGACATGTCTGGTTCTTCTGCATCCATTGGTATAGTTTGATTTGTAGCTTCTTCTGTACCTGCACTGTGTGATGCATCATTCAATAGATTCTTGCCACTACGAAGTAGAACTACTTTAACATGTTGATTCCCATAAGGTACATTGGTGTTTGCCAAAAATCCTTGATGAGTTGGTTGCTTTAGTGAACTCACATCCGCCACTATCTTAGAAATCTGAGTTTCGATGATGCGGATTTGTGCCCCTTGATTTTGGAGATATCTTTGAGTTTGTGCAATTTACATCTCATTCTGACTCACCAGCTTGCCATCCATTTCTTCTATCTTGTCAATTTTCTGCTGATATGGCTCATATTGTGCTTGGCCATCGTACTACTGTGTCTTAGGATGTTGTTGATGCGCCTACGATGGATCCTATTGGAAATTGTTAAGATCCCTCCTTGAGAATTTGGGATCCTTCCTCCAAGAGTAGTGATTGTTTCCGTATTGCCCCTGGCACACATACATGCACTCTTCTTCTTCTTCTTCTTCTTCTTCTGAAGGAAGTCTGTTTGTAGCACACAACTTCTTAGCAATTAGATCTAACTTCTTATTCAAAGAAGGTATCACCTTGGACTCCCAAACACTTTTGATGGTTTCCGATAGTTCTCTTTCTTCTCCCCATGAATGGTTTTTAGACATGTTCATGAGGATCTCATGGAAGTGAGTGGGGTTGTTGTTAAGGAAGAAATCTACTCTGGTACTGTCAAGAGTTGTTCTCTCCCCTTTGCACAGGCCGTAATAGAAGATTTTCACCTACCCTAGTAAATCAATGCCAAGATGTGACACCTTTCTCAGCATATCTTGAGATCCCTCCCATGCCTCTGAGTATGACTCATAAGCTTGCTATCTGAAGTTGTGGATCTTCTTCACCATGTCATTCGTCTTCTGCGGAGGGAAGTAGTGCTCAAAGAAAGCATCTATCATCTGATCCCATGTCTCGATGATTTCATCATCAAAATTATTAAACCATGGCTTTGCACTATCCACCAGTAACAATGAGAACAACTTTAGGTATATAGTAGTCGCTGAAACCCTATCTATCTTGACCATATCATAGTTCTCCACAAAATTATTGATATGTGTCATTGGATCTTTAGAAGGATGGTCGTGGAAAGCTTGAGATTCAACTAAGGCAATAAGTCCAGGATCTATCTTGTAGTTGCCCACTCTAATGGCTTGCCTTTCGATGGGCCCTTTCTGGGCCGTGGATGATGAAGCCTTGATCCTTTCCCATATTGTCTGCTCTTCTGTTGGTTCACCCATTTCTCTTGATTCAAGTTCTACTGGTACTTTTGGTTCTTCAAGAAAATGAGGGGTTGGTGGATGGGTTCGACTGAACCTACCTATAGGCCTACCAAAATCCCTTTCTCCTCGTAAGAGTTCTGCTTGCGTAAGGACCGATGATGATGGTTCTCTATATTCTAGGGCTCTGGTACGCATTACGTACTAGTGTGCCTGAAATAGTAAAAAAATGGGTATTAGCACAAGAAACTTATGACGTATCAAAAAGATATTATGGTTCATCTTGAATGAAATTGAAAAATTAAAAATTAAAAAAAATAATAAATAAGGTTGGCCTAGAGTGGCCGACCATAGCACTCATAGTGCTGGATGTTGTCTCTTCCCCATCAACGGTGCCAAAAACTTGACACGTGCTTACCATGCGTAATACGCAAGTGAACTTATTGAAGTAATAAGGCATTGTGAGGCCTGAGTCAAACACAAGGAAGAGTTTCTCCAGAATACTACTACTAACTGCAGTCTAACTAGCTAGGCCAGTTTAAAATAGTTGAATTGGTTTGAGTTATAAAACTAATGAAAAATCAAAACAAATTAAAGGTTTGAATAAATCAGAGGTACATGAATTCCTTAGGACAGTGGTTTCATCACGGATAACACAAATAATTAACTTGACACACAAATATCGATTATCCCTATCCCTGGATAAAGAGCATGTAGCCAAAATTACCTACTCCTGTAGTGTAATGCACTACATAATCTAATGTCAATCCCATTTCCATAGTAATTGGTTGATTAGTTAGATGATTTAAGATTACTCTCTGGGTTTCTCCTTCCGCTTACACTCCACTTTTCCTAAAGGGTATTGTAAACATGTAAATCTAGACTTTCCAACCCTTAATCTCTCTCCCGAGATGAATAAGTGTCTATTAATCCACTTCTGGTGATCAAGCACAAATAGAACAAGAAGCTTTCATAGATTTATATCTAGTAAATAGAGATAAAAATGATATTAATGCTTAAAAGTCAATTACAGTGTATATTCGGGCTACTCCCGGATCCTAAAGAATAGAGGTTTTTATCCTTGCATGGTTTTCACTAATGAATACATGGTAGAGAAGAAGAGAAATGTGGTAAACATTAGAAAAACTTAATTAACCCCTGAATCTCTGCAAATCCAGATGATCCCCTCAGACGTACGTGTTCTTTGCTGTCTTGAGGATGCAAAATCATCCTTCGGAGGTGCTCAGATCTTCTCGAGTGAAGGTTTTGGTCCTTGGCTATTCTCTCCTCTCTCTCTCTGGTTGTTGTGCAATGGAAAATGGTTTTCATTTTAGGTCTGGCCGTCGTCCCCCTAAGTCATAAAAGGAACTTAGGGTACAAATAACACCCACCATTGGATCAAAGTGAAATTTGTGGATAGCCTGTTCGGGCAGACTCGGTAGTACTGACTAGGTGAGTCAGTAGTACTGAGTCACTAGGTTTAGACGTGCACTCCAGATCATGTTTGTACTATCGAAAAGACTCGATAGCACCAAGTTTTGTGATTTTCAAAGATCTTCCCTGACGTCAACTCGGAAGTACCGAGTCGGGAACTCAGTAGCACCAAGTTTTCACGAATCATTTGTTGGAGTTTACTAATGTTGTTTCGGTACTACCAACTTTGGCTGTCAGTAGCACTTAGTCTAGGGGAGTTTTTGGTCCATTGCTGACGTCAACTTGGTACCACTAACTATTACCAGGTCAGTAGTACTGAGTCTACAGAACTTCCTTGTACCTAAAATCACACAAGAACAAACATAACTACTATGAATGCATAAAATGTCATGTAAAATAGTTAAAATCAAATAATTTGATGCATTCAAGAGAAAGAGGCCATCTATGTCATTCCATGCATAATAAATCAAATAAATGACCAATCTACACATGAAATCAAGGGAAAATATACATGTAAGAATGACTAAAAACGCATGCATCACTATGCCAGTAGGAGGGACAACTTGTTCATGTATGTTCTAGTCAGACGACAGGTGTTCTAGATGGTCCGTGTAGACTTCTCTAGAGCCAGGAGACTATTGTCTGTCACTAGGAGGACAACATCAACCATCATTCCATTGAGAGAGGAGTTATTGAAGACAACAACGATTGAGGTTGTAGTTCCTGGTTCAGACCTAAAGGTGCAGTAGTTAGACGAGTCCTAGTGCAAGAGAGTTGCGCATCTACGAAGACGAGCATATGTCGTCAGACTTTCTCTAGGAACAGGTATATCCTCAAAACCATCATTTTCACCTTAAAGTTATTGACATGATCCACTGGTTATGGGGAATATGGTGGATAAAGTTTTTGTTTCCGTTGGCTATTCTCTAGCCATATTTCCCTATAGTGGTATCAGAGCCAACATCAATTTACTATATTATGGGATAATCAATATGATTCAATTTTGGTTTTGTCATTCTTTTATTGCATGTGATGTGAATAATATTTTTCTAATTAAATACCATGATAATCCCAAACTAATATATATATGCAATTTACACGCTTCACCCTGAAAGAGTGAATGTGTAGCATGGTTATGGCCAATAACCCCTATTATTTGTGCATGGTTGTGTGATTGGTTAATCATGTTTATAACGCTTTATGTAACAAGCCTCTATCTTATCTTCCCAAAGTAAAAAAAATTATCTCCTACCTTTGCTCTTATGAAATGTAACTCAAGTTTTCCTCATAATCAATTAATAAGTAGAATAGTTTACTTTTCGATTTTGACGAAGAAAGATGCCAACCGCATAGAGGAGACGAACGGATGGAGGGCCTGAGCAGATAGTCTGGTAGGGCCGAGACTACCATCTGGAGAGACGACCAGGATCCTGAAGGACTGGATGGATCAATCATTTGGAGGAGCCAAATGATCGGCTATAGGACAACCAACCAATCATTTAGAGGAGCCAGACGACCATCTGTAGATGACCAATCAACTGGCCATGAGGTGAGGCGACCAGTTCAAGGGTTGAACCGATCAACCCATATTGGAAAGCACAGACTTCATCAACAATAGGTTTATGTGTGTGATGTGCACCTAGGATGTGGTAATTCCTTGTGGATCCAAGGAATTACATCAAGACTAGCCATAAACATCACTTTTATTTATTGCATGTTTTCACTGTGGGGTATGGAATGTATATGATGTGTACTACATATGTGGTGATTGGATAAAGTATATGTACTTATACATACAAACTACCTCAAATAAATATTTTACTGGGTCTTAGATGCTTTTTAAAATAAACCAACATGAAAAGATTGATTGACAAAGTGTAGGTTACACCTTTAAAATAAACCAACATGTAGAGTCTGCCTTTGTAGGGTGCATATCTATCATGTTGTCTATGGGGTCAGGATTAAAATTGTGATTCTTAGAGTGTCTAAGCCCAGAAGCATGCAGATGAGTATGGCAAGGAGTTGTGCATATCATCTATCCAGAATTGGATACGATGCAATTGGAAAAGGTTTCCAACCTTGGTGATTGACTATGTTTTGTGGTGTTGATCGGGCCACAATTGAATTGTCTTGGATCTGGCCCACTAGAATATTATATGTTGCAATATTTTGAATTGATATGTGATGGCTATAAATTTGAATAAAATAGTAGGAGCAATAATAATTAAGTATCAAATTAATATTGTTAAAATTTTCAAATAAAATCAAATTAAAAGAGTTTTGAGTAATGCAATTTTTCTCTTGTAGAATCAAATGACGAATAAATTCGAATTGTGATTAGTCCTAAAGAAGGACAAACTTGATGGGACAAATTTCCACAAATGGTTTTGGACTTTGAGAAGGGTTCTCAATGAAGAGTGCAAGCTGTACGTTCTTGACAAACTATTTCTAGGAATGCATGCTCCTGATGCACCTAGGGCACAAGTGGATGTTTACTGGAAGCATGCCAATGATGCCTTGGAGATAAAGTACCTTCTGCTTAGTTGCATGAACTATGGGTTGCATGAGGATTTTGAGGACATGAGTATTCTTGAGATGGTAACACATCTTAAGAAAGTGATACACTTGGTCTTACAAAGCAAGAAAGGGACGGTATCCTAAAGGTGTTATTTGAGTCAAAGCCGACAGAGGGAACCTTAGTAGAAGAATATGTGCTCAATATGATTGGACTTGTGTATCATCTTGGAGAACTACGATTCACCATGAGCCTAGAGATGGCCACAAATATGATTCTAAAGATTATGCCAGAATCATATAGTTGCTTTATTGCATGTCATCATGTGAATAATGTGGTTGACCAAATATCAGAGTTGCTTGCCATGTTAATTCATGCTGAAGCAAAGTTGAAGAAGGAATCCTGTGATGCTAATTAGTGGAGATGAGTCCAAGGATCAAAGAAAGGCCAAGAAGAGTTCTCAGGTCAAGCCTAAATCCAAATCTTTAGCACTCAAGATAAGTAGAAACAAAAGTACAAGAGGATCTCATCCTTTTTACTTGAAGGCATTTAGGGAGAAGAAGATGTGGATGGTGATATCCACTTTAGGTATATACTATTGAGATAAATCAATCTACTTCTTCATCATGGGTACTAGATATTGGATGTGTATATTACATATGTTCGAACGTGTAGGATCTGAAAAGAAGTAGGCCTTTGAGAAAATGAGAGGTGGAACTGTGAGTTGCCTATGGCACAAGAGTTGCGTCCAACATAGTTGGAACCTGTAGTTTATATCTGCCTATGGGGCTTGTAATAGAGTTAAAGAACTTCTATTATGTACCTCGTATAAGTAGGAACATCATTTATGTATCTTGTATGGACAAGGATGCATTTGAATTCCATTTTTAAAATGGTTGATGTTCTATTTCAAAAGATGGGATCTTTTATGATAGTCCCCCAATGTATTATGGTCTTTACTTGTTAGATCTAAACAAAGATGTATCTAACATTCATACCAAAAGACTAAAACTCAACAACTCAAAAAAAACATACCTTTAGCATTGTCATCTAGGGAACATAAATGAGAATCACAAATCTAGACTACATAAGGATGGTTATCTAAACTCTTTTGATCTAGGATAAATAAAGACATGTAAATCTTATTTGTTGGAGAAGGTGGCTAATACCCTTTTCACTGGTAACAATGAGAGGCCTATTGATATACTATGACTCATACATACTTATGTGTGTCGACCTTTTAGAACAACTGTTAGAGGTGGGTAACCTTCACTGATGACTTCAGTATGTATGGTTATGTTTATTAAATTAAGCATAAGTCAGAAACTCTTGAAAAGTTCAAGGAGTTTATGAATGAAGTACACAAACAACTTGGGTAAAGTATTAAGGCACTTAGTTCTAATCAAGATGGAGAATACTTGAACCATGAGTTTGAGGACCTTCTTAGAGCCCATGGGATTATATCCTAGTGGACTCCACCTAGAACACCCTAGCATAATGGTGTCTCAAAAAGAAGGAATCGTACATTGCCAGATATGGTGTGATTGATGATGAGTTTACCCGAGCTTCCGACTCCATTTTGGGGGTATACTCTAGAAATTGTTGTGTTTACAGTGAATCGTGTACCATCTAAATTGGTTCAAAAGACACCTAATGATATATGGCATGGAAACCATCTCAATATGTCTTTTACGAGGATTTGCAGATGTGAATCTTATGTTAAAAGAATGTTTACTGGTAAACTTGGCCCTAGATCTGGTAAATGTTATATTGTTGGATATCCTAAAGAGATAAGAGGATATTACTTTTATTCTCTATTTGACAGCAAAGTGTTTGTTTCCAAAGATGTTATATTCCTAGAGATGGATTTCATTTCCAAAGGAATTAGTGGGAGAAAAGTGGAACTAAAAGAGGTTTGAGACCAATAAGAAAACATTGAATCAATAGATGAATGAGAGGAAGTTGGAGAATCAGAATGTGTGACATAGGAACCTCACAGATCTAATAGGACATGCCTTGAACCTTAGAGGTATGGATATCTTGTGACTCGGGAAGGTAGTGACTTTGTCATATATGATGAGCCAATATCCTATTAACATGCTATAGAGGGACCAGAATATGTGAAATGTCTTGAGTCCATGAGACCTAAGATGGAATCCATGTATACTAACATAGTATGGACTTTGGTGGATCCACCGAAAGGGGTAAAACCCAGAGGGTGTAAATGGATCTTCAAGAAGAAGACAAACATGGATGGCAATGTACAAACCTATAAGGGAAGATTGTTTGCAATGGGTTTTAGGCAAGTTCAAGGTGTTGACTATGATGAAACCTTTTCTCCACTGGCCATGGTTAAGTCCATCAGGATCATGCTTGCTATTGCTTTTTATCATGACTATAAGATTTGGCAAATGGATGTTAAAATTGCATTCCTTTATGGGAATCTTCTCAAGTATGTGTACATGACACATCCTGAGGGTTTTATAAATCTAAAGGATGCAAATAAAGTTTATAAGCTACAAAGGTCAATCGATGGATTGAAGCATGCATCTCGGAGCTGGAATCTTCATTTTGATGAATTAGTCAAAGAGTTTGGATTTATTAAAAATGAAGATGAAGCTTGTGTGTACAAGAAGGGTAGTGGGAGCATAGTGACATTCCTCATATTGTATGTAGATGACATACTATTGATGGGGAATGACATCCCTACTTTACAAAAGGTAATGACATGGCTAGGAAATACATTCTCTGTGAATGACTAGGGAGTAGCACCCTACATCTTGGGGATAAAGATGTATAGAGATAGATCCAAAATGCTTTTTGGACTCATTCAGAGCACATACATTAAGAAAGTGTTGAAGTGGTTCGGAAAGGAGAACTGAAAGATACAAAACTTGCCCATTCTAAATGGAGTTTCCATCTCTAAAGTTCAAAGTCCCAGTTCTTGTGAAGAAAGGGAACGTAAGAATCTAATTCTATGTGCCTCAGTAATTGGATCATTCATGTATGCAGTGTTGTGTACCCGTCCATACATCTTGTATTACTTGAGAATGATGAGCAGATATCAATTAGATCTAGATGATGCTCATAGGACACCTGTGAATAACATCCTCAAGTACTTGAAAAGGACTAAGGGTCAGTTCTTGGTCTACAATAGAGTGGAAGAGTTGGCGGTAAAAGGTTACAATGATACAAGCTTCTATACTAACAAAGATGATTACAAATCACAATCCGGATTCATGTTTTGCCTAAACAATGGAGCTATAAACTAGAAGAGCTCCAAGCAAGAGACAGTTGTCAATGATACAATAGAGGCTGAGTATATTGATGCATCAAATGCAACAAAGGAGGTTGTATATGTTGGGTTTTACATAGTTGGAGTAGGCAGCGGAAACAAAAAAATTACTTGACCATAAACCCATAACCAGCAGATCGCATCAACATATATATAGTGGGACGGATGGTTTTAGTGAGTTATACCTGGTCCTAAAGCTTGCTCAATGACTGTACCACACAACAAGTGTGGTCTTCAACCACCTGTCATCGACGGTGTCTATACAACTCTTGATCCTGACCCATACTGTAGTTGACTATCGTCCTCCTGAACGGCAGAAGCCTCCCGCCTCTATAGATAGTCTACACAAACTACCAGGAACTCTAGTCATCCTAAAGAACAAAATAGAAGGATTTGCCCCCTTCTGTTGGCGTACAAGTCACTGACACACTCTCCCACAACTAGTTTCTATTTTGCAATTGTCTTTCCCTCGTTGTGCCTCCTCCCTATTTGGGTGGCACTTTCTTAGGATCTCTTGGTTACCAAAACCAGAAAGGACAACAACTTTGCAGAGCAACATATGTTGTGATTTGTGTGTCTGGATAAGCCCCTTGTACCCCTCTATTTATAATAGAGGGTAGGGTCAGGGTTCCCAGTCTATGCGGGAGGAGAAGGATCTGGATTTTCCATGAATGAGTTGCACTGTGGCAGGTGAACTGGCCGGTTCACTAGTGAACTGGTCGATTGGCTGTGTTAACTGGTCAGTTCACTCAGTGAACCTGGTAGTTCACAAGATAGACCTGTTGACTCAAGGTCAATTAGGTCAATGTTGACTCACGTCTAAATTGACTAAACTTGTGTTTTGATGATGACTAACCATTCCACATATTGGTGTCTAATGTCTCTACTTGAGTGATTTCAGATTAGGTATAGACACACTCAAAATGCCCTAACTTGCGCATCTCAAATTGGAGAAAAGACAAGTCAAAGTCATACAAGTGCACATTTTTGTAATACGATGTATATCCATTAGAATCATGTTGTAAATCACTTGTAATGATTGTATGACTTGTAATTAAGCTTAGAAAAATATCAGGAGCACTTAGATCGAATATTAGAGCACTTTAGATGCAACTTTGAAAATTGATTACAGGCACTTTGTCGGTCGAGTTTCCCAACCTGAAAACTCGACCGATCATCCTTGATCAATTTTCTGGAGATTGCATCGGTCGAGTTGTGTTTTCATAGAACTCGACTGATGGAGTAATTGACCAAATCGATTTTCATTGGTCGGTCGAGTTTCCTCAGGACAAACGCGACCGATGGTCTGAATATCGGCTTTGTCTTTTACTCTATTGGTCGAGTTACCCTTATAGAAACTCGACCGATTGCACTGTACGGAAAAGTGTAGAAAAGTGTTTCTAGCCGTTGTGGAGTTGCAAAAAGTGAAAATATATCCGTTGCAAGCCACAAAATGGCTAGTTTTCATTCACAAGTGTTCCCAAAGCCTAAGAGGCATCCCCATCTATAAATAGGACCCCTTGGGCTTCATTCCAAGGTTGAGCATTCATTGCAAACTCTATGTGAGGTTCCTATTCTATAGCTGAGTGCTTCCTACAGCCTCCTCTCTCTCTAAGCTTAATCACTTGCTACATCCATTAGAGTGAGTAGGCGATTTGTAAGAGAGCTAGTCCAATACGTATATCTTGTGAGGCTCTCACTTCCACCCCCTCCTTTTCTCTCATTTCCATCATTAAGATGAAGGTTCTCTCTCTTGTCTAAGAGAGGTGAAGAAGAACAAGGGAAGGAGTCCCTTGGTGAAGATCAAGGCTGAAGACTTGGAGCTAGAGTGGGTAAGCCCTTGAAGAAGGCAGAAGACTCAAGCTCAAGTGGGTAAGACCTTGGTGGAAGCTTATCCGAGTGAAGGTGAAGTCAAAAGATGAAGATCCAAGAAGAGTGGGTGATCCCTGCAAGGCTGAAGACTTGTGCAAGAGTGGGTAAGTCCTTGGAGAAGGCCGAAGACTCTTGCAAAGTGGGTAAGTCCTTGGTAAGGTTGATGACTCTTTGTATTAGATAGGTAAGTCTTTTGTTTGGTCATGAATTGTATGTCTTATGAATGAATATAAGAGTGCAATAGTTTGGAAGTCCTAGAGGTTGACCTCTCTAGGCAAGTGGACTGACACACTTCTAGTTTGAAGTGTGGAACCACTCTAAATAGCTTGTCTAATTGGTGCATGTTCAATTCCTCTCTCCTTTGCTATGTATGTTTTAGTTGCACACAAATTACCTATTTAGCAACCTTATCTTGTCATATATCTTGAAGGTTTAATGAGTTTTGTTTAAGTGCTTTAAACTCTATTCACCCCCCCTCTAGAGCATCTAATCACCCATCTAGGATCCAACAATTGGTATCAGAGTGGGTCTTCTCCAAGCATACTTCAACAAGTAGGAGAAGATGGGTGACTACCAAGGAGGGAGATACTCGACCAGCCTTCCAATCTTTGATGGGAGCAATTTCCTCTATTGGAGAAGAAGGCTTCAATTCTACATCCAAGGATCAAGTCTTGAGATGTGGCAAATGGTGAGCAGCCCATACATGCAACCAAAGACAAAGATTGAAGAATGGGATGAAGATACCTTGAAGAAAGCAACCTTGAATGCTAGAGCCATGCACATCTTATATGCCTCCATGACCCCCATCGATTTCAACCATATTTCTTCATGTGAAACAGCCTATGAGGTATGGAGAAAGCTTTGCATCACTTATGAAGGGATAGATCAAGTGAAGGAAAGCAAAGTATACATGCTCAAAGGGCTGCTTGAGAACTTCAAAATGGGAAAGGAGGAGAGCATAGCAAACATGTACTCAAGGCTCAACACCATTGTGAATGGTCTTTCTATTCTAGGACATCCTATGTCTAGTGGAGAGATCAACTCAAAGATCCTTAGAACTCTCCCCAAGAGGTGGGAACCCAAGGTGACTTCAATTGAAGAAGCAAGGTCTCTTAAAGATATTCCTATTGAAGAGCTCATTGGAAATCTACAAGCACATGAAGCCACACTTGACAAGAGGGAGGAAGTAGAAAGACAAGAGAAGAAAGAGCTAAAGAGAATGAAGAAGGCTGAAATGAAGGCTCAAATTGAAGCTATCATGGAACAAGTCTCTCCATCCTCTCAAGCTAAAGAAGATGCCATGTACTCCAAGGGTACATTCTACAAAGGCAAGTTCTCCTCCATCTGGTGCTTCACATGTGGAAAGAAGGGTCACTACAAGGAAGATTGTCCACAAGGCAAAAAGACCCATATTCACAAGAAGATGGAGAAATGGCACTCAATCTCAAGTGGCTCCTCCAACTCAAGCTCAAGTGAAGATTCAAGTGAAGGATCAAGCTCAAGCTCTAGTGATGAAGGAGAATGCCATTTTGCTCTTATAGCATAAACATGTGAAGACTCAAGTGTGGTAAATCTAAACTCTCTAGATAAAAGAATCTTTGATTGCTATTATTCATGATATTTGTGCCTCTCTTAAGTCTTCTAAAAGTAAAACGAAAAATCTTGCTAAGATTGTTGACAATTTTCATGTAGAACTAGATGATCTTGAACATGCTAATTCTTGCTTGCTTGATGATAAAAATGCTTGTCTTAGCCAAGTAGACTCTCTTAAACTTGAAAATGCTAGCCTGCTTGATAAGATTAGATTTCTAGAAGCTCAACCTCTCATGCCTATTTCTAATGAAGAGCATACTTTAATTATTGATTCTCTCATGCATGATATTGATGTTCTTAAATCTGAAAACAAGGACAAATATTTTGTTTTGCAAGAATTAGAAATAGAAAATGCCTCCTTGCTTGCTAAAATCAATGGGCATGAATCTTGTTCTAGTTCTACTAATAGAGAGAATGATGTTGCTGCTCTTCATATTAATAGAGATTCTTATTTCACTAAAGCTCTTTGCTTAGAAAATGATCGTTTGCATGCTAAAGATAATATCAATAATTTGTCTTCTACTATTGCTTCTCTTAAGCATGATAATGACAGTTTGAGATCATCTTTGCAAAGATTCTTAGTTGGCAAAAAGATTCTTAATGACATCCTACACCATAATACTAAACAAATTGGTAGACATGGTTTAGGATATGATAGTAGTCAAGGGAACAACAAAGGTAAAGGACCTCCAATATTCCATGGACAATCCTCTAGTTCCAAGACTATGGGCACATGCAACTATTGCAATGATTTTGGTCATTATTCTACTTGTTGTCCTTTTAGGAAACCACCCAAGAGCAATAGGACTTGGGTTGCTAAACTAACCCCTCCGAACCCAAAAACATGATTGGGGACCATTTCATCTTTCTTCTTGTAGGTACTTGCAAATGGATTGACTTGAGCTATTGAATTCCAAATTGACTTCTCAATCCACATGAAAGAAGAAAGGTGAGATGTGTAGAGGGTGACAACAAGTGGAAAAGCAATGGTAAGCACAAAGGTAATGGTTTTATTGCTTGTAACCATTTCTAACTTATTTTTGTCAAGTTAGTGTGCACTATGCATATGGTTTTTGAGCCAAAAGTGGTATTTTGTGTTTCTCTTCACACTCTTGCTCAAAACCTATTTCTAATGCTTCTGTAGTGCATTACTAACTTGCTTAGACATGTTTGGATATTGTTTGTATATTTAGCATGCCTTTAAATGTGTTTTTATGATATATATATATATATATATATATATATATATATATGATTTTTTGACAGCTGCTCTGTCAGTCGAGTTTTCCCTTATAGAAACTCGACCGATAGGCGCCAATGGGTGTTGCCAACAGCTGTCATCGGTCGAGTTGTCAATGCACAGAACTCGACCAATAGCACTGTGCACAGAATATACATTTGGCTTATTGAATGAGAATTTCCCTCTCAACTAGATTTTCTCAGCCAATAGCCTTTTTCTTTGGCACTCTCATTTGGTACCTTTATATATGCATATTGCCATGCTCTAAATTTCCTATCTTGCGTACAACTCTATCTTTCAAATTGCTCTAATTGGTATACCTATATCTTGCAATTACTTGCTTTGAGTTGTTTTGCAGGTTTTGATGATGATCTCTTTGGATCTCTTGGTTGTGTCTTAAATTGCTTCCATTGTGCTCTAACTTGCTACATCTATCTAGGTGTATATCTTGTTGTGATACAACCTTGAGGTTCTTAGGGGTAATCATCTTATGGTAAGGATGCATATCTAGTGAGTTATATCCTTTCATGCTACTAAAATTGCTTATCTCTTTGATTGGATATATCTATATATCTAATCATAGCTTGATTTATCTTGTATATATTTTGGTATCTCTTGCTATGATCTAAATCCTACTAGTAGTCCTAACTTGTGATATCATCTACTAGTAGTTCATATACATGTAGTTCTAACCCTGTTTATAATTGGCTTCTTTGCTCATTTATATGCTATTCTTGTATCTTGTTTCATACATGCTCAAGCCTGTTCCTTGAATTGCATATCTACTATCTTGAGTTGCTTGCATAACATTGTGATGCAGGGTACATAAGATCTACATTGTATGTAGAAATTGAAGTTTTTTTTGGATTTTATGCAGATTTTGCTCCAGTTTCAGTTTTTGGTGCAAGACTAGTGTTTTTTATGCAGAAACGGCCTTCTAAGCAAGACTCATTACTTTGCCATGAGATCTGATGGTTTTTGGTCAAAATCTGTCATCTTGAGGGTCAAAATTGCAATTTATTGTTTTTCTACAGCACCTTATCTTGCATTTTGGGTTGTTCAAGTATATGCTTTAACTTGCTTTTCTTTCTATGCTTAGACAAGACCCTATCTGTTCTCTTCTACTCTCCTTATATATATTTGTGTTATCTCCTTTCTCTTTAACAAGTGATGTTTCTTACTTTCTTCATAACCCCACTTTTTGAAATGACAAAGGGGGAGAAAGACATGTCTTCTTTTAAAAGAGGAAGAAGGCATGTCTTACATGAAGAAGAGAAGCATGTTCATGTAAAGGGAGTAGGTAAAATGGGAGAAGACATATATGTGTAGAACATATATAAGTAGAAGACATAGTATTCTATAAATGTTATGAAAGCTAACCATGCAGGAGAAATAGCATCAATTGAGGGGTAGTATGAGAACTCCATGTGCATCAATTGAGGGGGCGCATATGAGCTAAATACTATTGAAACCCCTAGGTTTCTCCAAAGGTATGATTTTACTTAAAAGCTTTCAATACATTTATGGAATGGTTTGTCATCTTCAAAAAGTGGGAGATTGTTGACTCAAGGTCAATTAGGTCAATGTTGACTCACGTCTAAATTGACTAAACCCGTGTTTTGATGATGACTAACCATTGCACATATTGGTGTCTAATGTCTCTACTTGAGTGATTTCAGATTAGGTATAGACGACACACTCAAAATGCCCTAACTTGCGCATCTCAAATTGGAGAAAAGACAAGTCAAAGTCATAAAAGTGCACATTTTTTGTAATACGATGTATATCCATTAGAATCATGTTGTAAATCACTTGTAATGATTGTATGACTTGTAATTAAGCTTAGAAAAATATCAGGAGCACTTAGATCGAATATTAGAGCACTTTAGATGCAACTTTGAAAATTGATTACAGGCACTTTGTCGGTCGAGTTTCCCAGCCTGAAAACTCGACCGATCATCCTTGATCAATTTTCTGAAGATTGCATCGGTCGAGTTGTGTTTTCACAGAACTCGACCGATGGAGTAATTGACCAAATAAATTTTCATTGGTCGGTCGAGTTTCCTCAGGACAAACTTGACTGATGGTCTGAATATCAGCTTTGTCTTTTACTCTATCGGTCGAGTTACCCTTATAGAAACTCGACCGATTGCACTGTACGGAAAAGTGCAGAAAAGTGTTTCTAGCCATTGTGGAGTTGCAAAAAGTGAAAATATATCTGTTGCAAGCCACAAAATGGCTAGGTTTTGTTCACAAGTGTTCCCAAAGGCTAAGAGGCATCCCCAACTATAAATAGGACCCCTTGGGCTTCATTCCAAGGTTGAGCATTCATTGCAAGCTCTATGTGAGGTTCCTATTCTATAGCTAGTCCTATATGTATATCTTATGAGGCTCTCACTTCCACCACCTCCTTTTATCTCATTTCCATCATTACTATGAAGGTTCTCTCTCTTGTCCAAGAGAGGTGAAGAAGAACAAGGGAAGGAGTCCCTTGGTGAAGATCAAGGCTGAAGACTTGGAGCTAGAGTGGGTAAGCTCTTGGAGAAGGCAGAAGACTCAAGCTCAAGTGGGTAAGACCTTGGTGGAAGCTTCTCCGAGTGAAGGTGAAGTCAAAATCTGAAGATCCAAGAAGAGTGGGTGATCCCTGCAAGGCTGAAGACTTGTTCAAGAGTGGGTAAGTCCTTGGAGAAGGCTGAAGACTCTTGCAAAGTGGGTAAGTCCTTTGTATGGTTGAAGACTCTTTGTATTGGATAGGTAAGTCTTTTGTTTGGTCATGCATTGTATGTCTTATGAATGAATATAAGAGTGCAATAGTTTGGAAGTCCTAGAGGTTGACCTCTCTAGGCAAGTGGACTGACACACTTCTAGTTTGAAGTGTGGAACCACTCTAAATAGCTTGTCTAATTGGTGCATGTTCAATTCCTCTCTCCTTTGATATGTATGTTTTAGTTGCACACAAATTACCTATTTAGCAACCTTATCTTGTCATATATCTTGAAGGTTTAATGAGTTTTGTTTAAGTGCTTTCAACTCTATTCACCCCCCCTCTATAGCATCTAATCACCCATCTAGGATGCAACAAGACCTATGTGCAATTGACTTTCCTTATTCATTTATAATTAATGCCAAGATTAAATATTGTCCCAATTGAATTAAACAAGTAAAACAAAAAACTTTTCTCACAAATCAATAAAACCCAACACTGCTCGTTTGGTCCAGTTGAACCGAACAGTTCACTAGAGTGAACTAGTCGTCCCACTAACCATGAGTCGACCAGTTCACTCGGTGAACCGACTGGTTTGGGGTCCAGATTGTGCAGGACACAGTCAATTCAATTCTTAATCAATCTAACACTCTAATTAATTAGTTCAACACTTAAAATTGATGATTGTGAGTCAAGTCTAATGATTGAATGTTTGATTGAACACCTATACACTTTAGTAATTAATCAGACATCATTCATGGATAAACTCCTCTTTCATGTTAATCCTATGTGTGTGACCCTATAGGTCCCATGTCACATTGGGAGTGAATGTTCATAACTAGCTTATAACATTACAAGCAAAGAGCGGTACCTAATCATACATTAGTGCTACCCAAGTGATATGGAAAGTTGGAAAACAACGTTCAATCCTACAGTCTGTGATTGGTGTTCTAGTGAATGTACAATTTCTTTGTCTCTGATACCCTGAATGAACTCAAGGCATGGAGTTGTCATCCTTTCAACGTTCATTAATGTTTCTTAAACTATAGCAGACTGTCTGAGATATATGTGAACTCAATATCATATATTGATTCATATGTGCATGTGCATCCTATTCTCAATCTCGCTTATCAAGTGGCCTAGACATCATACTCCCTTAGGAGGGACAAATCCCATATCTATCACTCACAGTCTATCTCATGCATCAAAGCCACCCAATCATCACCTTTATTACAACCCATGTTTCAAGAATACATTTGATGCTGTCAAAGTGTACCCAATCACATTCGATGAGTGCAGTGCTTTTAGGTCTAAGAATCACAATCACCACCATCAATATGAGAGATGATTTTGACTACCATGTCATGGTTCCATGTGTCACTCTCATGGTCAGTCTGTCTGATACACTGGTCTCTAACATGTATCTATGTGCTTGATTTGATATCATATATCATGACTAATGAGACATTGTCATCAACCAACACACACTCTAGTGTCGATGTGTCATTGTTGTCTATCAACCTTCCACAATGACATCTGACTAGGGACATAACAATAATGTACATACTCTTAACATAAATATGATCTCATTGTTCAATTCACATACTTGAAGACATACGTCATTGAGTATTGTCATTCTTTAGACATTCATTCTACTCCATCATTTATCTCATAATTGATTGAACAGGAATAAATTTGAAGCTTGTCTTTGATATTTATCAAATCAATCAGAACATATTCCAATCCAATGATTATTTGATTGGCTCTCAGAGCATACATACCAACATACACCCACTTGCACTTAGAGCCAATCACCTTTGAATCATATTCTTAGTGATCTCTAAACATGTCCTACATGTTTCTATTTTTCTAGTGCTAATCCAGTGAGTTAGTGATATTTTGCTTTAGTCGGTATATTGCATGTTTCACATCTCCTCATTTTACGAAATTTCATATGAGATGGAATTGCCGTAATATGCTATCTGATATTCCTTGCCTAAAAATTATCTCCATAGTTTTACTTAGTATTTCTACTTTGTCATCAATGGTTGGAATATATAAGTTCATCACCATGAAATTCTAGATCCATATAGTATCCTTTGGTGTTCTCAACACAAGGATACTCCACATTCCTTTGAAAAATAAATCACTATTAATTTTACTTGGAACATTTCCATTTATTAACATATTCACTTTTGTATTTTGTATTTTGTGATCATGTTCGATCATTTAGGAAGCTTGCATCAGTGTAACTAATTTACACTCAACTCTTCCTTTTATTATCGTAGAAATATTCCTTTAATACTTCATAAGTACTTAAATAAGTCCTTTATGGCATTCCAGTGACTCTCATTGGAAGTAGACATACATCCACTCGTCATGTCCATTACATACGATATAACTGGATGAGCATATCATATTATCATGCCCAATACATACAAGATGATGAATGCATATATATTTTCTTGTCATGTTCGATACATACAAGATAATGGGATGATTACACACATGATAGATACAATTGTGAATGCATAAGGCATCTATCTATGTGTTTCTATTCTTCATAATAATTTGGGACACTAGGCATCTGAGAGACTAACTCCATGTAATATGAACAAGTTTTCTCCCACTGAATCTTTGCATACTGAAACCTTCAGTACAAACTACCAATGTATGCTCTCTCTTTATCATGTCAAGAGATTGTTGAGAACTATCTCTATAGGTCTCTATTCCTATCACATAGGACATTTCTCTTTATTCTATTAAAGAAGGTATTTCCACACCAGTTTCTATTCTTAGAACATTTCATTCCTCATCATCATGTGGAATTTATGAATACGCTCCCACTAAATCTTTGTAATCATTGATCCCTTCTTCATTTCGATACATCAGTCAAAATCCTATTCTGAGGTTCTTGTATTTAATCAATCATATTGATTAATCTCTTGTAACTTATAGACTGCATTTTCATTAACAGAATTATAAAACCCTTCAGGTTGTGTCATGTACACATCCTCACGTTATTCCTACTAGGAATGCATTTTTAATATACATATGACAAATTTTATAGTCTTCAAGTTCCAATAGCAATCATGATCCTTTATGGCCTATAGCCACTGCAATTGGTTAAATAAAATCATCAGGTTCAACACCTTGAACTAACTTTAATTCATGTCAACCAATCAGCTCTTCAAATGCCATCAATGTTAGTCTTAACTCTTAAGACCCAATTGCACTTATGGGTTTTATCCCTATAAGTGATACCTTTAAGGTAATACCTTATTTGGTTCACATGGAAGTCATTTTGGATCTTATGGCTTCAAGCCACAACTCAAAATCTGGTTCCTCAACATCATCTAGATAGATTATTGGCTCATCATCATATGACCGATTTTATCATCTTTGAGTTTGTAGGATATCATTATTCATCAAGCTCAAGGTTTTTTCTACTAGATATATGACGTCTATCTATTACATAAGTAACTTGAGATTCCACAACACTTGTGATTTTCAATCTCCTTTTGTACCTTATCAGGTTTCAATGTTATTATGTCAATCTCGAACATTTTGAGTTCTACTTCTCTCCCACTGATTCTTTTGGAATTCAGATATCCTAATAATGAACACTTCATTATTGGATTGATATTAGTATTCAACTACTTTCTAATAAATAAGTTTTTATATGAGCATTCAATCACTAAAAGACATATTGGAACATTTCCAATACCATATCTCATATGGTGAGCATTCAATCACTAAAAGACATATTGGAACATTTCCAATACCATATCTCATATGGTGTCTTTTATACCTTTTGAATGGTACATTTACTTAGTGTAAAGCATGTTCTTTAGAAGAATGTTATATGATTAGTTATTTGTTTGATGATCATGCTCTTACTATTTAGAGTATGATTCCTTCTTTGATTTAGACATTATTATGCCTTAATCATGAGTTCTCTATGATACAATATCATAGTTACTCAAAAGGTCCTCAAACATTTTTTTTAAGTATCTCATTCATTGATCATATCAAAGAACTAATACTTTTACCAAGTTTGTTCTTCATTTATGATATTCTTCAACACTTCAAGATATTCATATTGGTATTTCATAATATACCATATTTGAAGTATTAGCATTTATTCCAATAGGTATGTATATACATTAATATGTATTATACCTAATAGAATAGTTATTCTCCCACTACATCTAGTGAAGATTGACTTGTCATCATGCCCAATAAGCAAGACATTCATATCTCTTAATTGTTCATCAACCAAGAGAGTCTAGTTTATCCATCAACATGGAACCTAGAGATGAATTTCTCATTCATTTGTTTAGATGATAATTCTAATTTATTGTTTGAGTTATTGATAACTTTTAAGTATTATTATTTTATCTCATGTATACCAAGTACCACAAGATAAATAAGGCATCGCCATTGAAACATAAATGTTATTGATAGACATCCTTGTCATCACAAGATGCAAAAATAAATTGTTACTATTGGCTTTATTAAATAGCAGTTCATAACTCTATTACATGCCTTTTGGGATGAAATAAACTAAAGGTACTACTATCTATATCAGCAACACTTGGTCCAATGTTGATGAGTATTCCCTTTTGGTCCTTTCATAAAGGCCATCACTTCTTTTCAGATTCTTCACATCAAATATGTCAGATCTATCTCCTCGTATCACATACCTGAGATAAAGAAGTATTTTAAGTTTATTTCATAATACCTAAGGTGGAGACTTCTGTAAAGACCCTGACCTTCATTTAGGGTTTACCCTGTTTGTTTTGCTTAACCCTGCTGCTTTGGTACTTGCTAATCACCTTTACTGGTGATTAGGGTCTAGTTGTGCTTTGTTGAGGGTTGGAGGTGCTACTTGCAAATAAACCAAGTCTAGGGTTTTGTTGGCAAGTTTGCCACCTTGTGAGGTGTTCCTCCCTCTCTTTGCTTCCTCTTGTGTAGATAGGAAGGCTTGGGTCCATTGCTTGAGTTCTTTTGGGCCTTGTTGAGCTAGTTGGGCCTTGAGGTGCCTTGCTTTGTTTTGGTTGAGCCTTGTATCGGCCAAGATGTGGATGTGTATCGGCCAAGGGAGTGTGTCACCCATGAGGATGAGTTGTGTCGCCTTAGGAGAAAGTTTTTGTGTCACCCATGATGCTTGACCTAGCCTTGACCTTGTTTAGTGGACACTTGGTGCATATCTTGGACATGTGTAAGGAGCTTGCTAGAGTGGTGGCTCGTGCACTAGGACAAGTATCCCTAGGCAAGTGACACCTTGCTTGGACCAACCTTGTTTTCTCCTCCCTTTCCTTCTATATAGGTGGTTCCTTTCCTTAGCTAGGAGTTCCTTTGGTCCCTTGGTTCCTCTCCACCTTGTTGCATGACACAACCCTCTTCCTTGCTAGTGGTGGCCGATACCCCCCCTTGTAGGAGCAAGCTTGGTGGCCGACACACCTTGGAGGAGCAAGTGGTGGCCGATAGCCTTGGAGTCTCCATCTTCCTTTCTTGGTGGTTCTTGGAGCTAGGAGCTTGAAGTTTCTTAAGGTGGGTTGCATAACTTCTAACCCTAACTACATTATCTCTTGCTATGATCTTGTTTATATGTTAGTAGCTTAGTTTCTTTTTAGCTTTCATGTTGGCCGATCCTTGTGATCTAGGGTTTGTAGGTGAGCAATACTCCTTTCTCCCCTTGGTCTAGAGGAGTGAGTTGAGCTTCTAGTATCATGAGAAACACCCCTCTTTCTTAGTCAACTGAGGTGAGCTTGTGTTCTAGTTGCTTAAGCAACACTCTCCTCTCACCCTGGGCTAGAAGGGTGAGCTCAGCTTAGTGGTGACTCTTTCTAGGGTTTCTCCTTGTGACCCGTTTGGTGATAGAAGAAGTGCAAGACCCCTCCTTCTTAGTTGATTGAGGTGAACCTCTTCTTGACCCACTGGGGTTTTAGGTGTCCATGTGAGAGGTGGTAGATGACCTTGAGAATTAACATCTTGGACGATAACCCTTGTGGAACACCCTGCATGCCTGACACAGACCCTGCATGCTAGTATAGGTTGCACGCTACCCGTGCACAGGGTGGAGTTGAGTTTGACGTGCGTTGCCCGACACTGCACGCCCGGGGTGCGCGTCACCCTGCCCGGCACCGTGTCGCCCGGCATGAGCGGCACGCCCAGTGCGCGTCACACAGCTGACACTCCGTTACCTGATAGCCTGCACGCCATGATGCTCGTTGTGCATTGCCTGATATAACCTGTGCGGCACAGCTACACGGCTGGCCCTTGGCCGTTGCCCGGTATGCCCTTGACCCAGCGTTGCGCGCTGCACGCTTGCCCTTGGTAACGCGGAGTTGCGCGCTGCACGCAGGCCATTGTGAGTCAGTTACCCGATACAACCTTTGGTGAGGGTGAGCCCTACCCGATATAGTCTTTAGTGTGGGTTGTGAATACTTCTTGTGAGGGTGTCGTCTGTCATGAATGGCCGATAAGTTGTCTTTATCCTTGTTGATCAATGGTGACTCATTGCATGATAATATTCATTATGGTTAAGCTTGTTCATCTACACTTAATACGTCCATACACACGGATGTGATCACCTTGATTGTCTTATAATACTAAGAGTAATAACGAGCATGCATTAGGGTTTGCTTGATGATGTGCCTTATACATGTGGATATAAGATGGGGCATGACTAAGAAAAGGACATAATCATTAATGTCACTTTGTGTTGATAATGCGCTTAATCCTAAATATTACCCTGTGTTGATAATAGGAGTTTCAAAGTTATTCCTGATGATTATTAAATGATGCTAACCATGCAGGTGATGCATAGCCAAATGAAAGGCTATGAGGAATGAATATATGAGAACAATGAGATAACATGTACATTATGAATGTTGTTCCATGATGATGATGTAAGCCTTGAGAGGCAGTGGCACTATGTGATGAGGGATTGAAATCCCATGGTATGTGATGATCCTTGAGATGGATCTAGATTGATTGGCAAGAGGCCAAGTGATAACATGAGATGTGGGATCCTTGTGATGGACCAGTATGACGTGAGTTGTAGTAAAAGCATAATGTTGAGTTTATGTTGTTTATTTCCTATTATAGCTTGAATGTTATACAACTTGGTTGAATCTTGCAATCCATATAAAAGATACTAATTAATCACAGTGAAATCTATCATGTAGTTGCCCTGGCCATAGATCCATCATTGTCAGGAATTGGTGATGGTGAAACAGGTTCTCCTGCGGGTTAACCTGGAGCACATATTTTTGAATATGCAAGGTTTCTCCTAGCCTAAAATGAGGAGGTAAGAGTGCAAATTCAGTTGTAGACTCCAAGGTGTGGATTCAGGCCCGTAGCCCAATTGTGATAAAGAGCATGGTGAACAGGCCCATGGCTCAGGATATGTGATATGAGGAGCATGAATGCGTTCATGGCTCAGAGCACGGTGAATAGGCCCGTGGCTCAGTTTCACTAGCGCCAAGACCTGTACCGAGGTGGGCTAGGCAGAGGGTAGCCTGACCCTATGGCTAAGAACACTTCATCATGAGACTGCAGTCCTGCTTGTGTTGTACTCATGCACTGACCATGAGGCGGAGAGGTCGTGGAGTCCGGCTCTTCCATTGACCTTGTATGGCACCAGCTTGGGTTTCGCAACCGAAGGTTGGATTTGAGCGGTACGACTCACTTCCTCAGGGCATAATAATACGTAATCTAGTCGTTTAGCATTTACTGCTTAAGACAAACACGAAACATTGGTTGAGGCCTTGTTTGTGTAGTTAACTTTGTTATATCTTGCAGATGCTTATATGTTTCTCATATGTGGTAGATCTTTATAAATATTATCTTGATAATCATGTCCCTTAAACAAATAGTTGAATATATGCTGGAATACATCTGGTAAACTTGATAAGTATGAACAGCTTTATCTTATAACTTCTTTTGTTATACTTTTTATCAGTTAGTTTCTTTACATATATCTGAGGTTTTGTAGTTTCGGCGAGGAGTTATGTTTCTCGCTGGGACAATGTTCGATTGTCTCACCCCGCTGGTTTCCACCCTTTTTAGGTGGTCGAGCTAGACGTGGTGGTGGTCGCACAGTTGTGGTCGAGCAGCAAGAAGAAAAGTAGAAGGCAAGTGTTGGACATGTTGCTGTTTTGGATGTTTTATAGTAGAGTCTAGAGTCATCCATGTACTCTCAGGTCCTTGGCGGTGTTTTGACGATGTTTTACGACGTATAGCTGTATATGTTTTGTATATCCTGCTGTTGGCCAGATGTGGGCCTTTATGTATGTATGAACAGGTGATGAACTCATGATATGACAGGACAGTTGTTGCTCTAAGATGTGGACATGTATCAAGGCTTGTATATATGTATATAAGCTGTTCTTTTGTGGAATGTGGACTAGAATGTAATAGTTTCTCAGTTTATTCACTTTCCTCAATCGATTTTAATTAACCCGTGTTTTTAGTAATCTGTGGTTATGGTGACTTCTGCACGTTTTCGCGTAACCCCTCGCTGTCTGTGTGATAGTGGGATGTGTTGCCACAAAGTTTTGGTATCAGAGCCTTAGGTTCGCTGAGTCTACGGGGATTTAGGACTAGGTTGAGTCTGGTCTTATGAGTTTTCCAGATTTTCTTACAATCATCTTCTGCCCTCAGTGGAAGAAAAGCCAAGATGTCTGGAAACCATGAAGAACATGTTGTTGAGCACAGCGATGCTACATCAGTTGATGGAGATTTTGGGCAGGCACATGAAGATCGGGTGTCTGAGGTCCCCCAACCTAACCCAGCCATACTTGAACATCCTGCCTACCAACAGCTTATGGAACAGATGATGTCTACAATGAATCTCATGGTTGAGTGATTGCCAGTGCCTCCTCCGAAAGAATAGGCTCCCCATGGTAAAACATCGAGTATTGGGAAGACCTTCGAGTGGCTTCGCCGAGTCGGAGCTTCGGATTATGCTGGAACGACTGATCCAGCGGATGCGGATCTGTGGCTGACAAGTCTTGAGAAGGCTTTCCGGATCCTCGACATCCCCGAAGCAGACAAAGTAAAGTACGCTGTCTACCTTTTGAAAGGTAGTGCTGGTCACTAGTGGACCATCGAGGAAGAGAAGCGGCCCGGTGAGGTGATCTGTTGGGAGGTTTTCCGGCGCGAGTTTGTCACCAGATACTTTCTGAAGACGTATCTGGATGAGAAGATCAGTCAGTTTGAGAGTTTGCGACAAGGAACGATACCGAGTACGAAGCCAATTTCATGGATCTGTTGAGGTTCTGTCCTCACATGGCAGTGATAGATGAGGAACGGATCAGACGTTTCGAGAAGGGTCTGAGTTCTGAGCTGACAACACCTGTGTCTGCATTGGAGAATCAAGAGAGGTTTGCTACGTTTGTGGAATCTGTCCGGAGAATCGATCAATCAGTTAGGGAGAAGAGAGAGTCTATGGCTAAGAAGAGACCTACTCAGTTCCTAGGGCAGAGGTTTGGCGGCTTCAAGAAGCCAAGGTTTGTAGCACCGTTAGTAATGAGAGGTTCTGGTGGACCATCTCAGTGGTCTCTGAGTAAAGGAAGAGGTTATGTTTCTTCACCATCAAAGGCACAAATTACAACTTCCGTGGCAGTGACAGGGCCATATAGGCCACGGGTTGACGATAGAGCATGCCATCTGTGTGGTCAGATCAGGCATTGGAGGTTCAACTGCCCAAATAGAGATGTTGAAGTGATGCAGCAGCCGAGGCAGAATCATCAAGGATCGAATCGACAGCAGCCCAGTGGTAGCAGAGGACGAGGACGCGGTCAAGCATCTCAAGCTGGATCGTCTGCTCAAGGAAGTAGAGGTCGTGGACAGCAAGCAACGACTCGATTCTACACTATGAATCAGCCGGAGGTGATAGTCAACCCACAAGTGGTGACAGGTCAGATGGAGTTATTTCATTCTTATATGTCTTCTTCTTGCTTTATATTTGTTCTGGTTGACCCGGGTGCTACGCACTCTTTTATCGCCTATAGTATGCTTGAGAACTGTCGTTTATCTGTTAGCTGTAAGAAGGATAGTTTGTTATTAGAAACCCCTCTTGATGTTCCTCATTGCTTCGAGAAGAGTGTCCATCTTGTGTCTTATCTTTCTCGGGACACCGCATTCAAGTGGATCTCATACCACTTGATATGTATTGTTTCGATGTCATCCTTGGGATGGATACCTTAGAGAAGTATAAGGTCGTTTTGGACTGTGGTTTGAAGCAGGCTGTGTTTGATGATGCTAGAGAGAAGTGGATCTTCTAGGGAGATAGGAAGATTCTTCCGACGTGTCTGGTATCATCTATGGTGGCAGAGAAGTTGTTACGACAAGGATGTGAGGCATTCTTGGCTCACATGGTGGATATTGTCATGGCTACCAAGGCAAAAGGTCTGAGCCTCGAGGAGGCGTCAGTTGTCTGAGAGTTTGCCGACGTGTTTCCTGAGGTGTTTCTGGGTATTCCCCCACCCCGAGAGATTGACTTTGAGATCAATCTGGTACCATGGATGCAGCCAGTTGCACAGACACCGTATAGGATGGCTCCAGTGGAGATGGCAGAGCTAAAAAAGCAGTTGCAAGAGCTGTTGGACAAAGGTTTCATCTGACCAAGCACGTCGCCTTGGGGTGCTTCGGTATTGTTTGTCAAGAAGAAGGATGGTTCGATGTGGTTGTGTATAGACTACCGGCAGTTGAACAAGGTCACAATCAAGAACAAATACTCGTTGTCGAGGATAGATGATCTGTTTGATCAGTTGCGTGGTGCTACAGTGTTTTCAAATATTGATCTACGGTCTGGTTATCATCAGTTGAGGATTAAGGCGGATGACATACGAAAGTCAGCTTTTAGGACAAGGTATGGTCACTATGAGTTTGTGGTTATGTCGTTCGGGTTAACTAATGCACCTGCTGCTTTCATGGACTTGATGAATAGAGTGTTTCGTCCATTCTTAGATCAGTTTGTTGTAGTCTTTATAGATGACATCTTGATCTATAGTCGGGACAGGCTAGAGCATGAGCAACATCTTCGACGAGCGTTGACTCTTCTTCGCCAACATCAGTTGTATGCCAAGTTCAGTAAGTGTGAGTTCTGGTTGGAAGAAGTGACTTTCTTGGGTCATGTGATATATGCTAAAGGGGTCAAAGTAGATCCGAAGAAGGTGGAATCCATTGCAGATTGGGAACAGCCGAAGACGCCGACAGAAGTTTGTAGTTTTCTAGGATTAGCATGATACTACCGGAGGTTTATCAAGGACTTCAGTGCGATTGCGTTGCCGATGACAAAGTTGACAAGAAAGGATGTGCCATTTGTCTGGGATGATCGATGTCAGCAAGCTTTCCAGAGTTTGAAGGAGAAGCTGACCAGTGCTCCAGTGTTAATCCTGCCAGAGCCTGGAAAGGGCTATGTGGTTTTCTATGATGCTTCCAAGAAAGGCTTAGGATGTGTGCCGGTGCAGGAAGATCATGTGGTTTCTTTTGCTTTGCGACACCTTAAGAAACACGAGGAGAACTATCCAACTCATTACTTGGAGCTGGCAGCAGTGGTTCATGCATTAAAGATTTGGAGACACTATCTTTATGGGGAAGTGTGTCAGATCTTTACGGATCATAAGAACCTGAAGTACATCTTTATGCAGTAAGAGTTAAACATGTGAAAGCGGCGATGGATGGAGTTGATTAATGATTATGACTGCACTATCGAGTATCATCCTGGTAAGGCGAATGTGGTAGCTGATGCGCTTAGCAGAAAGTCTTCTTCTCTTTCTTCAAAGAAAGCACAGTTGAGTTCTCTGGTATGCCATAGGTGGGGTATGTTTGTTTCCTTGCGATAGATGAATGTGCAGATGGAAGTTTCCTCGCTAGCTGTACTTTTAGCTTAGATGCAAGTCAAGCCTACGCTGAGACAGCAAATCAAGGATGCACAACAGACAGATGATGCAGTACAGTTGATCAGATCAGAGTTCGGCAATGAAAAGCATGATGGGTTTCATGAATCCGAGGATGGGCTAGTTTGCTATCGTGATAGGATGGTGGTCCCAGATGCTAATGATCTGAGGAAGTTAGTGCTCGAGGAAGCACACACGTTGATGTATGCTATGCATCCAGGTGTCACTAAGATGTATCATAGTCTGAAGGACTTATATTGGTGGCCCGGTTTGAAGAAAGATGTAGGGGAGTTTGTGGCTAGATGTGCGGTTTGTCAACAAGTGAAGGCTGAACATCAGAAGTCGGCAAGTACGTTGCAACCTTTTCCGATACCATAGTGGAAATGGGATCATATAACCATGGATTTCGTAGTCAGTCTACCCAGGACAACTAGGAATCATGATTCCATTTGGGTGATAGTGGACAGATTGACAAAGTCTGCCCACTTCCTACCGGTAAAGACAACGCATATAGCTGAGAAGCTCGCTAGAATGTATGTGGATGAGATAGTACGTTTGCATGGTGTGCCATAGAAGATAGTTTCTGACAGAGGTCCACAGTTTACAAGTCGTTTCTGGGAACAGTTGCACAAGGCGTTGGGAACGTAGTTGAGATTTAGTACCACTTTCCACCCGTAGACAGACAAACAGTCTGAGAGGACTATTCAGGTTTTGGAGGATCTCCTTCGAGCTTGTGTTTTGCAGTTTCTAGGAAGTTGGGATATGCATCTCAGTTTGATAGAGTTTGCTTATAACAATAGTTATCAGCGGAGCATTGACATGGCTCCCTATGAGGCTTTGTATGAGAGGAAGTGCATATCTCCTTTGTGTTGGTACGAGTCGGGTGAGTATCAGCTTTTGGGTCCTGAGTTAGTGCAACAGACAACAGAAAAGATCAAAGTGATACAACAACAGTTGAAAGCGGCACAGGACAGGCAGAAGTCTTATGCAGACAACCGCCGACGACCTCTGGAGTTCCAGGTAGGAGACAAAGTATACCTCAAAGTCTCGTCGTGGAAGGGAGTGCTAAGGTTTGGTCGGAAGGGTAAGTTGGCACCCAGGTATATGGGGCCTTACCCAGTTATAGCACATGTTGGAAAGGTAGCTTACGAGATAGAGTTGCCTCCAGAATTGCATAGGTTACATCTAGTGTTCCATGTCAGTATGCTGAAGAAAAGTCATCCAGATTCAGGAACAGTGATACAGCCAGTGGAAGTTGAGCTTGTTGAAGATGTGACCTACGAGGAAGGTCCTGTGGCAATCCTTGACAGAAGGGTTAAGAAGCTGAAGAGGAAGGACCCGATTCTTGTGAAAGTTCTTTGGCATCATCGTGGCATTGAGGAAGCCACGTGGGAGCTTGAGGAAGAGATGAGGGGAAAGTATCCCTCACTTTTCTCTTCGGATTTCGGGGACGAAATACTTTGAAGGGGGTTAGATTGTAAGGACCCTGACCTTTGTTTAGGGTTTACCCTATTTGTTTTGCTTAACCCTGGTGCTTTGGTGCTTGCTAATCACCTTTAGTGGTGATTAGGGTCTGGTTGTGCTTTGTTGAGGGTTGGAGGTGCTACTTGCAAATAAACCAAGTCTAGGGTTTTGCCGGCAAGTTTGCCACCTTGTGAGGTGTTCCTCCCTCTCTTTGCTTCCTCTTGTGTAGAGAGGAAGGCTTGGGTCCATTGCTTGAGTTCTTTTGGGCCTTGTTGAGCTAGTTGGGCCTTGAGGTGCCTTGCTTTGTTTTGGTTGAGCCTTGTATCAGCCAAGATGTGGATGTGTATCGGCTAAGGGAGTGTGTCACCCATGAGAATGAGGTGTGTCACCCTAGGAGCAAGTTGTTGTGTCGCCCATGATGCTTGACCTAGCCTTGACCTTGTTTAGTGGACACTTGGTGCATATCTTGGACGTGTAAGGAGCTTGCTATAGTGGTGGCTCGTGCACTAGGACAAGTGTCCCTAGGCAAGTGACACCTTGCTTGGACCAACCTTGTTTTCTCCTCCCTTTCCTTCTATATAGGTGGTTCCTTTCCTTAGCTAGGAGTTCCTTTGGTCCCTTGGTTCCTCTCCACCTTGTTGCACGACACAACCCTCTTCCTTGCTAGTGGTGGTCGATACCCCCCCTTGTAGGAGCAAGCTTGGTGGCTGACACACCTTGGAGGAGCAAGTGGTGGCCGATAGCCTTGGAGTCTCCATCTTCCTTGCTTGGTGGTGCTTGGATCTAGGAGCTTGAAGTTTCTTAAGGCAGGTTGCATAACTTCTAACCCTAACTACATTATCTCTTGCTATGATCTTGTTTATATGTTAGTAGCTTAGTTTCTTGCTTAGCTTTCATGTTGGCTGATCCTTGTGATCTAGGGTTTGTAGGTGAGCAATACTCCTTTCTCCCCTTGGTCTAGAGGAGTGAGTTGAGCTTCTAGTATCATGAGCAACACCCCTCTTTCTTAGTCGACTGAGGTGAGCTTGTGTTCTAGTTGCTTAAGCAACACTCTCCTCTCACCATGGGCTAGAAGGGTGAGCTCGGCTTAGTGGTGACTCTTTCTAGGGTTTCTCCTTGTGACCCATTTGGTGATAGAAGAAGTACAAGACCCCTCCTTCTTAGTTGATTGAGGTGAACCTCTTCTTGACCCACTGGGGTTTCAGGTGTCTATGTGAGAGGTGGTAGATGACCTTGAGAATTAACATCTTGGATGATAACCCTTGTGGAACACCCTGCACGCCTGACACAGACCGTGCATGCTAGTATAGGTTGCACGCTACCCATGCACAGGGTGGAGTTGAGTTTGACGTGTGTTGCTCGGCACTGCATGCCCGGGGTGCGCATCACCCTGCCCGGCACCGTGTCACCCAGCATGAGCGGCACACCCAGTGCGCGTCACACAGCTGACACTCCGTTACCCGATAGCCTGCATGCCATGATGCTCGTTGTGTGTTGCCCGATATAACCTACGTGGCACGGCTGCACAGCTGGCCCTTGGCCGTTGCCCGGTATGCCCTTGACCCAGCGTTGCGCACTGCACGCTGCATGCGGTCCATTGTGAGTCGGTTGCCCGATACAACCTTTGGTGAGGGTGAGCCCTGCCCGGTATAGGGTTTAGTGAGGGTTGTGAATACTTCTTGTGAGGGTGACGTCTGTCATGAATGGTCGATAAGTTGTCTTTATCCTTGTTGGTCAATGGTGACTCATTACATGATAATATTCATTATGGTTAAGCTTGTCCATCTACACATAATACGACCATACACACGGATATGATCACCTTGATTGTCTTATAATACTAAGAGCAATAACGGGAATGCATTAGGGTTTTCTTGATGATGTGCCTTATACATGTGAATATAAGATGGGGCATGACTAAGAAAAGGACATAATTATTAATGTCACTTTGTGTTGATAATGCGCTTAATACTAAATATTACCCTATGTTGATAATAGGAGTTTCAAAGTTATTCCTGATGATTATTGAATGATGCTAACCATGCAGGTGATGCATAGCCAAATGAAAGGCTATGAGGAATGAATATATGAGAACAATGAGATAACAGGTACATTATGAATGATGTTCCATGATGATGATGTAAGCCTTGAGAGGCAGTGGCACTATGTGATGAGAGATTGAAATCCCATGGTATGTGATGATTCTTGAGATGGATCTAGATTGATTGGCAAGAGGCCAAGTGATAACATGAGATGTGGGATCCTTGTGATGGATCAGTATTACGCGAGTTGTATTAAAAGAATAATGTTGAGTTTATGTTGTTTATTTCCTATTATAGCTTGCATGTTATACAACTTGGTTGAATCTTGGAATCCATATAAAAGATACTAATTAATCACAGTGAAATCTATTATGTAGTTTCCCTGTCCATAGATACATCATCGTCAGGAATTGGTGATGGTGAAACGGGTTCTCCTAGGGGTTAACCCGGAGCGCATATTTTTAAATATGCGAGGTTTCTCCTAGCCTAAAATGAGGAGGTAAGAGTGCAACTTCGGTTGTAGACTCCAGGGTGTAGATTCATGCACGTAGCCCAATTGTGATAAAGAGCATGGTGAACAGGCCAATGGATCAGGATATGTGATATGAGGAGCATGAATGTGTTCATGGCTCAGAGCATGGTGAACAGGCCCGTGGCTCAGTTTCACTAGCATCGAGACCTATACCGAGGCAGGCTAGGCAGAGGGTAGCCTGACCCTGTGGCTAAGACCACTTCAACATGAGACTGCAGTCCTGCTTGTGTTGTACTCTTGCACTGACCATGAGGTGGAGAGGTCGTGGAGTCCGGCTCTTCCGTTGACCTTGTATGGCACCGGCTTGGGTTTCGCAATCAAAGGTTGGATTTGAGCAGTACGGCTCACTTCCTCAGTGCATAATAATATATAATCCAACTGTTTAGCATTTACTACTTAAGACAAACACAAAACATTGGTTGAGGCCTTATTTGTGTAGTTAACTTTGTTATATCTTGCAGATGCTTATATGTTTCTCATATGTGGTAGATCTTTATAAATCTTATCTTGATAATCATGTCCCTTAAACAAATAGTTGAATATATGCTAGAATACATCTGGTAAACTTGATAAGTATGAATAGCTTTATCTTATAACTACTTTTGTTATACTTTTTAATAGTTAGTTGCTTTACATATATCTGAGGTTTTGTAGTTTCGGCGGGGAGTTATGTTTCTCGCTGGGACAATGTTTGATTGTCTCACCCCGCTGGTTTCCACCCTTTTTAGGTGGTCGAGCTAGACGTGGTGGTGGTCGCGGAGTTGCGGCCGAGAAGAAAGAAGAACAGTAGAAGGAAAGTGTTGGACATGTTGTTGTTTTGGATGTTTTGTAGTAGAGTCTAGAGTCATCCCTGTACTCTCAGGTCCTTGGCGGTGTTTTGACGATGTTTTACGACATACAACTATATATGTTTTGTATATCCTGTCGTTGGCCGGATTTGGGCCTTTATGTATGTATGAACAGGTGATGAACTCATGATATGACAGGATAGTTGTTGCTCTAAGCTGTGGACATGTATCAAGGCTTGTATATATGTATATAACCTGTTCTTTTGCGGAATGTGGACTAGAATGTAATAGTTTCTCAGTTTATTCACTTTTCACAATCAGTTTTAATTAACCCGTGTTTTTAGTAATCTGTGGTTATGGTGACTTCCCCACATTTACGCATAACACCTCGTTGTCTCTGTGATAGTGGGATGTGTTGCAAAAACTTCCATCCCCTCCTCCTTCTTCTTTAGTTCATCTATGTAGAGAGGGCAATTTCTCTTCCAATGTCCTGGCTCATGATAATGGTGACATTTGCCTCCCTTGTTCACCCCTCCCTTGGCTTTGAGTGTTGAAGATGACTTGGGTTGTTGGCTAGCATTAGAACCTTTCTTTACTTTTCCCTTACCCTTTCCTTTAGACTTTCCCTTCTTCCTACTGATCGTCATCACAGATTTGGGTTTGTGTTTCTTCATCTGTGCCTCGGCTATTCTCAACATGCCCAACAACTTTGTCAGTGGCCTGTCAAAGTTGTTCATGTTGTAGTTCATCACAAACTGAATGTAGGATTCTGGAAACAGTTGTAGTATCACATCAAAATCCAACTCTTGGCTCAGAAAGAATCCCAGTCAAGTTATGTTCTCCACACTCCCAATCATATTGAGTGTGTGAGGGTCTATTGGATCTCCTTCTGTCATGACACACTTGAACAGTGCCTTGAAGACATCATATGTTCTCATGTTGTCTCTACAACTCATAGTTCATTGAGCACAACAACAAGCACTTCACATCAATGGCATCCTCAATATGCTTCTTGGAAGTATCCCTTTCAGCCTTTGGTGTGGTGGGAGCGGGTTCTTCTGGCTCTAGTGTATCTAGGACATAGAGATTTCACTCTTGAGTGAGAACAATTCTCAATGTCTTAAACCAGTCGTGGAAGTTATTCCCATTTAGTTTGTCCTTCTCAAGGACCGATCACAACGAATTGTGATTGTTGTTGGTAGCCATGTTTTGTTCAAAAAAGGAATTTTCAACTTTAGTCCAAAACTCTCTTGATTTGATTTGAAAATTGACGATATTTAATTTGGTCTTTAATTAATGTTTTCTTCTCACTATTTTATCTCTAATTGATAACCCTCATTATCAATTTGGAAGATTACAACGTACAACCTTCTAGTGAGCTAAGATCCATATTTCATCTAATCATGAGTCAGCTTTGGCTGATAAACCACAACCAGATTATTTAGGTAGGCAACCTTTATCAATTGCATATGAATGCAACTCTTGGATGGATGGTGTGCACAACTCTTTGTCACGATCCATCTTTATGCTTCTACATACTTAATCTCATTAAGATCACCTATCTAAGCCTGACCCAAAAGCCAACATGATAGACTATGTACCTACTTTGGTAGACCTACATATCTACCATCACACTTCCACAAGATGGATCACACACCATGCTTTGGCATAACCTACGCTTGGTCGATCAAGCTTTTCATGTGTGTTGCTTACATAAAGCATATAAGACTTAATATTATACTGAGGGGTTTGAAATATGCTTATATACGCATATATGTATCCAATCACGACATATATAGTACGTATCATATACATGCTATATCCCACAAATGAAAACATGCAAAAATGATAAAGCGATGATTATGGCCATCCTATTGTAGTTCCTTGGAGCCACAAGGAACTACGGTAATATAAGGTCTACATCACATGCAACCTATTATTAATGAATATATGTGCTGGCCAATCTAGGTTGTCTTGTTCAACCTTTGAACTGGTCGACTCACCTCTTGGTCGTTCGGTTGGTCTCCTCCAACCAGTCATGTGGATCCTCCAGAGGTCGGCTCGTCTGGTCATCTAGGATTCTCATCGGTCCACCAACATCTCCCCAGTCGTTCGTCTCAGTCCATCAAGTGGTCATCTTCTGTCTTCATCATAACAAGAAATAAAGCTAATCCTATTTTACATAATCTTTGTGAAACCTCGAGTTATATTTGAGGGGAGCAAAGGTAGAAGAGAATCTTGAGTTATCTCGAGTTACATTCAGAATAGAAGAAGAGGGATCAGTGCATAGACCAAGATGCAAAACAACCATAACCAACCACACACATGCACATAGGGTTTATAGTTCATAGCCATGCTACACATCTACTATCAAAATTGTTTTAGGGTGATGTGTATCGATTGCATATATACCATATCATATATGTATATATTAGTTTGGGATCATGTGGTATTAATCGGATATTTACATTAGTCATTTAAATATTCACATTGTATGAAATAAATAAAAGACGGTATAACCAAAATCTGATCATATCGATTATCCAAAAATATGGAGTATTAACCTGGCTCTGATACCACTGTTGGGTTTTAAATGATCAGAGTAGGTAGTAGAAATAAAATTTTTACTTGACCATAAACCCATAACTAGCATATCACATTAACATCTATATAATGGGAAGGATGGTTTTAGCGATTTATACATGGTCCCGAGGCTTGCTCATCGACTATACCTCGCAACAAGTGCGGTCTTCAACCACCTATCTTCGATGGTGTCTGTACAACTCTTGGTCTTGACCCAGACTAGAGTTGGTTGTCGTCCTCCTGAGCGGAAGAAGTCTCCCACCTCTATAGATAGTCCACATAGACTATCAGGAACTCTAGTCGTCCTGAAGAATGGACTAGAAGGAGTTCTCCCCTTCTGTCGGCATACTAGTCACCAACACACTCTCCCACAACCAGTTGCTATTCTGTAGTTGTCTTTTCCTCGTTGTGCCTCCTCCAAGTTTGGGTAGCACTTGCTTGGGCTCTCTTGGTTCCCAAAACCGGAGAGGACAACAACTTTGCAGAGCAACTAATGTTTGGAGTATTGTGTCTGGAGAAGCCCCATGTACCCCTTTATTTATAGTAGAGGACAGGGTCAGGGTTCCTAGTCTATGCAGGAGTAGAAGGGTCTGGATTTTCCATTAATAATTTGTAATTCGGCAGGCAAATTGGTTGATTCACTAGTGAATCCGTCGGTTGGTTGTGTGAACCATTCAGTTCACAAGTCATACTTGCTTGCAATTGACTTTCCTCATTCATTTCTAATTAATGCAAAGATTAATTCTTGTCCCAATCAAATTGAACAAGTGAAACAAAATTTTTTTCTCACAAATTGGGAAAACCCAACACTGCTCATTTGGTCCAGTTGAACTGATCATTTCACTAGAGTGAATCAGTCATCCCACTAACCATGAGCCGATCGATTAACCCAGTGAACTGGTTGGTTGGTGGTCCAGATTGTGTAGAACACAGTCAATTCAGTTCTCAATCAATCAGCTGACACTCTAATTAGTTAGTTCAACACTTGAACTTGATGATTCTGAGTCAAGTCTATTGATTGAATTTTTGATTGAGCACCTAAATATTTTAGTAATCAATCAAACATCATTCATGGATAAACTCCTCTTCCAGGTTAATCCTATGTGTAACCCCATAGGTCCCATGTCACGTTGGCAGTGAATGTCCATAACTATCTTTTGACATCACAAGCAAAGAGTGGTACCTAGTCGCACATCAGTGCTACCCAAGTGATATGCAAAGTTGGAGAACAACCTTCAATCCTACAGTCTGTGATTGGTGTTACAGTGAATGTATAATTGATTTGTCTCTGATATCCTGAATGAGCTCAAGGCATGGAGTTGTCATCCTTTCAAAGTTCATTCATGTTTCATGAACTAGAGCAGACTGTCTATGATATATGTGAACTCAATATCATATATTGATTTACATGTGCATGTGCATGCTATTCTCAGTCTCGATTATCAAGTGGCCTAGACATGATACTCCTTTAGGAGGGAAAAATCCCATATGAATCACTCATAGTCTATCTCATGCGTCAAGGACACTCAATCATCACCTTTGTAATAACCCATGTTTCAAGACTGGGTTTGATGATGTCAAAGTGTACCCAATCACATTCAATGAGTGCAGTGATTTTAGGTCTAAGAATCACAATCACCACCATCACTATGAGAGATGATTTTGACTACCATGTCATGGATCCATGTGTCACTCTCATGGTGGGTCTGTCTGATACACTGTTCTCTAACAAGTATCTATGTGCTTAGTTTGATATCATATATCATGACTAATGAGACACAGTCATGAACCAACACACACTCTAGTCTTTATGTTTCATTGTTGTCTATCATCTTTCCACAATGACATCTGACTAGGGACGTAACAAGAATGTACATACTCTTAGCATGCGTATGATCTCATTGTTCAAGTCACATACTTGAAGACATACGTCATTGAGTATTGTCATTCTTTAGACATTCATTATGCTCCATCATTTATCTCATAATTTATTGAACTAGAATAAATTGGAAGCTTGACTTTAATATTTCTCAAATCAATTAGAATATATGTCAATCCAATCATCATATGACTGGCTCTCAGGGCATACATACCAACAGTATAGATCAGGAAGTTCATTACAGAAATTGGGGTCGTCCAAGCATCAACAATGCAATTGAGCTCTATTGCGACAATAATGGATCTATTGCACAAGCTAAGGAACCCATATCGCATCAGCACTCAAAGCCCATACAAAGGTGGTTCCATCTCATACGAGAGATCATACAATAAGGAGATGTAAAGATATGTAGAGTACCATCTGAGAACAATGTTGTTGACCCCTTGACAAAGGGACTTTTAGAGAAAAATCATGATGGACATGTTAGATCACTCGGAATACAATTCATAGGTGATTGGGTCTAAGAGAAAGTGGGAGTCTGTTAGTATGTATTCCCAGATAGCCAATCATATGATGATTGTACTGTCATTATATGTAAATAATTTGATTATTAACAAAAGGCAAGCTTTGAATTTATTTTGTTTAATTCATTTATGAGATAATGATGTAACATTATAAATGTCTAGATAATTATATTACTCAATGACGTATCAAGTACATGACTTGGGGAAATGAGATCATACAAATGTTAAGAGTATATATATATATATATATATATATATATATATATATATATATATATATATATATATATATATATATATATCATTATGTCCATGATCAGTTGTTATTGTGGAAGGTTGATAGACAACAATCAAACATAAGATCATAGGGTGAGTTGGTTTATGATAGAATCTCATTAGTCATGATATGGATATTAAACCAATCAAATGGATACATGTTAGAGAATAGTGTATTGGATAGACCCACCTTGAGACTAACACATGGAAACCATGACCGTGGTAGTCATAGTCAGCTCTCATAGTTATGGTGGTGTCTGTGGTTCTTAGACCTAAAATCATTGTGCTCATCACATGTCATTCGATATGCTTTGACATCATCAAGCGTAGTCCTGAAACATGGGTTGTTTTAAAGTTGATTACTGGGTGATTGTGACATATGGGAATAGACTTTGAGTGATAGAGATGGTATTTTTCCCTCCTACAAGAGTATGATATCCAAGGCCGCTTGATTAGTGAGACTGAGAAATGCATGGCCATGCACATGTGAGTCAATATGTGATGTTGGGCTTACATATATCTCAGATGGCCTACTTTGGTTCAAGGAACAAGATTGAACATTAATGAAAGTGACTACTCCATGCCTCGAGTTTAGTCTGGGTATCAGTGACAAAGGAATTATATAAACACTGCAACATCATACACAGACTGTATATTGAAGTTGTTCTCTAATTTTCCATTTACATGGGTGGCATGGATGTGTGACTAGGCACCACTCATTGCTTATGATGTCATAAGTTGTTATGGACATTCACTGCCAACGTAATATGAAACATATAGGGTCAGACATATTGGTATTGACCAAGAAGAGGAGTTCAATCCTAGATGATGAATGAATTGGGTACTAAATTGTTTATGTATTCAATTCTCAAAACAAATAGTTGATTGCACTGACAAATAGGCATCTCAAGTGCTGAGATGAGCACCTGGTGCATCAGGCTGGTTAAAATGAGATTGGTTGATGTTCTCCACGAACATGGCCCAACCGATCATCTCACTAGTTGAACATATCGGCTCAGGTAAAGTAAGACGGCCGGTTCACCTGGTGAACCGGTCGGCTTGGTTGGGTCAAGGGAAGGTTCTAGAAACTTTCCCAAATTTGTGAGAAATTTTTGTCATTCAAAATTTCACAATATTTTTTGTGCAAGGAATTAATGTTCGCATTAATTAGAAATGATTTTTCCAAATTTATGTGTGATTGGGAAAATCCAAAATGACTATCTGGGTTTCTAGACGACCGTTTGGGTTGTCGCAGGTTGCAAAAACTCAAGATCTTTTGGTCCCTTCCACTCCCACATTGACTGGGAACCTAGACCCTAATCCTCCTACAAATAGAGGGGTATTGGGGGATTCCCAGAGCACAACTCAATTGCCTCTGACAATTATTATCCTCTATGGTTGTGTTAACCAATAGAGAGCCCAAGCAAGTGCTACCCAGTAAAGTAAGGGATAGCAAGGGAGAAACAATTGTGGGAGAGTAAGTTGGTAACTGGTACGCTAATGGGAGAGACAACTCCTTCCTATCTATTCTAGTAGGATGCCAGGATTTATAGGCAGTTCATGTAGACTTCTCTAGAGGAGGGAGGCTATTGTGTGATGATAGGAGGACAACATCAACCAGTACTCTGTTGAGAGAGGAGCTGCTAAAGACGACAACGATCGAGGTTGCAGTGTGTGGTGCTGACCAGAAGGCGCAGCAGACAGACAAGTCCCAGTGCAACTAGGAGAGTTATGCATCTATGATGAAAAGGAAATGTCATTGGACTTGCTCCATGATTAGGTATATTCTCGAAACCATGCTTTCCATCTTATAGGTATTAACACGATCAACTGGTTATGGGGAATATTGTAGATAAAAAAAGTGCTTCCACTGCCTTCTGTAGCCATATTTCCCTACATATGTAACCCCTTAAATTTTGCAATAAACCTTGTAGTCACCATATATTAATAAAATTGCAATATGATGTCAGGTTGTGTTGGGATTGCTACAATTATCTTTGACTCGAAACCTATCATGTAATTGGGTTTTATAGAATTAACATTCTTGTTGAACCAATTTGATCATCTCTATTTTGAAGTTGAATTTCTCAACCATGTGACTTGACAACTTTGGTGCATAACAATATATTAAGGATTGTAGTGTTGATTGTAGCTTGTGACTAAATTCCTAGAAAGGACTAGGTCTAGATCATTAATCAAGCCTCGATACCATGTTAATATGATATCACAAATGTTACTCGATTTTTGCTCAAATATTGAATATGGATGAATGACCTCCCCTATGGTATAAATGGGAAATAAACCATAGATTTCAAATATTTGTACATATGATCTTGATATCCAATCATTGAATCTCAATGTTGATAATAACTCATTGATAAATTGAGGATTGAATGAGGAATATATACATATAGTTGATTTACTAAATATGACATAAGTATGGCTCATTCACCCACCTTGACTATACTTGACGAAGAAATTGTTTTTGAAACCTTGAAATATTGCTAGATCATTGTTAATACATGAATGACTACACCTACAGTCTAAATAGGAACTAAAACCCTAGACTTGCATATTTGGACCCAAACTTTTGATATTCACTCTTGAATCACGATCTTGTTAGTAAATGAACAAATTTGATCCATGATATATAATCTTGACTCTCAACCTGGAGACATGACTTGAAAGTGAACTCGATTAGTGAACTATGTTCTTTGAACTCTAATTGATCAATACAATTTTATAATAGACTTTTGATTTGAATGTGATTGAGTATATGACTCTGATTAGAGAGTCCCAATTTTTCAGGATGCTACATGGATTCAATAGTTTCAGTCTTAGAGGATATTTTTGAATTTTGGGGACAAAAACCCTTAAAGGAGGGAAGGATGTGATAAAGCTGATTATCACCCATTAATCCAACAATAACCCCACTTTATCATTAAATAGGTGTTAAACACTCATTTGGGAAGAATTTTGGGTAATGGTGAGATTTGAGAACATTTTTTTAAAATGGTGATTCATTCTTCCCACTCAGGTGAGATTTGAGAACATTGATGATACTTAATTGAGAAATTTGATATCATTATATACCTTGAATACATGAATTTCTACTTATTTTAGACTTGTTAAACTCTTATTTCATTATAGTATATATCTTTATCCTTTGGATCCTAAATTTTTTGTCAAAATTCTATACCATATTGCAAGGATCATTTCCAAATTTTAGTTCACATGAATCTTCCTACCTCCCTATAGAAATTCTTTAATATAGCACCTAAAATGCCTCTTTTTACTCTTTTTTTCTTGCTTTCTGACTGTTTTGCCTTAATGGGATGCCAGATGTGCCAGCCCACCCAGGTAGGGGAATTCTCACCCACCCATGAACAAGGGTCATCCCCAACCTCAGGTTAGGCGGGTAGCGGTCACCGGATAGGGAAAACCCTAACCCGGATCTCCCTCTCTAGTGCACCATTTTGCACGTTAGTGGGTGTGTTGGATTCGTATAAAAAAACCTCACTGAATGCATGTGTCTCAAAGTATCATGAAGCGCTTGGGCCCTAAAACCGAGCCCCACCATGGAGCTTTGGCTCCTTATTACGCCTTAATCCTAGACCCTGACATATATAAGACCCCATTTAGCTCCTCCTCTTCCCCACAAACACATCTATATCCTCAAATTTTGCTTTTGTGTCCTACAACATGTTTCCCCATCTTGGTCAAGTGTGTGCAGCCATAGAAATCACTATAGAATTTGATCTCTCTTAGGGTATGATGCCCTCTATTTCTCTCTCTAGAAATTTGGTTTGACCATAACTTTTGATTTCATGCTCAGAAAAACATGAAATAATAGTCCATTTTGATCAAGAGAATGAGTTGGAAAAAAGTGAACTACTTTCAACACCTAATTCCTGATACTTTTACAAATGATATTATTATATCTAAATCTTATTTGCTCCACTTTTGACGATGTTTGATGGATCTAACATGGAGATTATGATTCTAGATCTATGTACCTATCATGTTTAGTAATTTTTTATTATGTACATCTTAGATATCACCAAAATGATATCTAGACTCACTCTTATATCTATATGATTCTTTGGTCATGAAATCTGAATATTATCATTTGATCTTGATCTTGTAATCATTGCACCTAATAAAGATCAAACCTTGTGATCTAATCCTTCTAAGATCATTAGTTACTATTTTGTAGAAATCTCTATATTAATTTTGATCTAGAATTTGACCAATGATCATGGCTTTGGGTAAGGTCATATTATGAACTAAGTATGTATCTTGATATTGATCTTTATAATCTCAAGAAACATGAAATCTTGATCACAATGAGGCTTGAGAAACCATATATGGTCCTTGTGACCCCTCCATATTATTGACTAGAATACTAATACATTAATATCCACTATTATTCCAATGCTTGACTTTGGCCCTACTTTTACTCCCAAAATATTACTCTAGTCTTTGGTGAAACGTACGCTTTATCCTCATATTGACCTTGACTATGATATTTTTTGGTTATGTATTATAAGTATGAGTCATATGTTTGGCCAAATCTATTTGTTTTAGCTATTGTTCCCTATGAATAAGGTTTTGTTATTTGTATATTTAGTTTTATCAAACTCGAGCATAAATTAAAATCGCCATTATACAACTTGGCTTACCTTGTTGCACCTGCCTTTGGGTAAGGGCATAAGTGTCAGTGCACCTGTCCATATGGTTGGTGTAAGGATACAATTGGTGGGTATTGTAGTATATCGTTACATGGGTCCATCATGTAGTATGTTGGTTATGCATTAGCACTTCGGAGGGTACCATGGCATCTTGTTACCAGGTCATGTCATGTAGTTTCTTCCTGAGCATAATGGAATTCATGAATAAAATATGATTGCATTTTGAACAATTGGTGTTTTGGGACTGATGGTTTCAATTCCTTGTACTTCATATTACTTTTTCCAAGCATTATATTTTTCTTAATATTGCTAGTTGTATTTCAATTTTAAGAGTGTACCAATGTATTCAAACTGAGTGGGTCATGATTTTTTATTTAGGCAAACAAGATGGACAATTGTGAGGAATTGACCAAATTGTTTCCACTCTTGACAAACTATAATGACAAGGACAAATCTACAAAATCATAACTGGGTTGGTTAGTTATTTAAATCTTTCATTTTTGAGTTATTATTTTTTATTGTATATTGCAGTGTGTGACATCCATGTGGGAAACCTAGGGGCAGGCGCTTCAATACCTTTACCATTATTTAGGCAATGGGATCTGGATTGGGGTAAGAGCATTTCTATGACAATATACCTGCACATATTTTCTTCATTTGCTCTATCAAGTCCTAAGATGATTTTTTTTCTCCCCATTGCATGCTTAAGGAATAGAAATTTGTCCTTTCATTGTGATATGGGAACATAACAAATCCAATGGTGGTGGTACTCTGACACTCAAATGCCACTCCAACAAGATTATTTAAAGAAAAACACACAATCAGTAGATAAATAACCACACAGCCATAAAAGTAGGTAAATTAGAACCAAACTCATATTACCATCATGTGCGGAAACATATTACATTAAGGTACAATTCCTTGTATCATATCACATACCATATTAGGTCATCACAATTGCTCAGTGGACTCAACCACTCCTGTATACAAAATATTTGTTTACATATGCAAGCAACATATATACGAACCAAGCCACAATGCCAAAACAACACATCAAGATACAAATATACAAAACATATCACTTCCTGGACCTGAGGGTATAGTGATGACACTAGGACTCTACTACAACACTAGTGGATATCCAACCTTCTGTGTCTACTGATCTCCAAGCTCCTCTTCCTTAACAGCATGATCCCGCACCCTTCATTGACGACCACCTAAAACTATGTGGTAACCCACGAGGTGAGACCAATGTTTTGGTGACTGATATAACTCTCAACTAAAGGTTATGAAAATATGACAGGATATATTATCATTAGAAAGGATGAGCAAATTCAGCTAAATGAATAACTTAAACTCATTACACAAGTTAGGCAGGTTATTTGGTTATAGCAGATAAGTAGAGCATCATAAGATTCTAGAAGGAATATGAAGAACATGTATAATAGTTCACTTCTCTTACCCTATTAGTTACGTCCCTAGATTATTCCATCTCGAGACTTAGAAGGCCAGAGAGGAAAAACCCAAACACCTTATCTAATTGTCATTACGAAAGCAATATTTGCACACATGAACATACAACTATAGGCATACACCGTAGCATTTCTCAACATTCAACATGTATAATAACAACATGAATTGCTGGAACTTGCATTTGCATAATTTTCAAAGGAAGTTTTACAAGTCTATGAATATGTATGCTAATAGGATCTAATCATAATAGGTAAACTTATACAAGTGCTCACTTTCTATCTTTTCTCACATGCTAGCACTAAACCTAAAAAATACGTGAAATAGATGAATCAACATAAAGTTGGTATGTGGTTGAAAGATGCTATATTATGTTGGCATATTTAAAGTACTTGAAGAAGAAGAAAGAAAATGAAAACATTATTTAAAAGGAAAATCAAGTAAACCCAAGTTATTAGTCACATTTGATTGGACGTGTATTACTATGGTGGACTTAGCACAATCAATACTTATATTATTGGGCCCTATCCTCGTGTACCATGCACCATTAGGGATCTCCCCGCGTACCTTGTACCATTAGGGAGGTTCTCATCAACATTAATGCTTTCCCTCTTTAGTAGGGAGATTAATGAACCATCAGTAACTACATTCCATTTTCTTTCCTTAGTGTTCTTAGTGCTCAAGACGGAAAAGTGACATTATGTATAGGTATACATCCAACAAGATTATACAACTATATGCAAGCAATTACTCATAATTATATCATCCAACAAAACTAGTCATATAATTATATCGGCATACATGAGTTCAGAGACTCGTTACATATCCATGTTCATCTAGATAATCTGGTCATCAATTGATTAACATAAATTAACCATCATTAATGTATGTACATCATATTCTTGGTAATTTTAGGTCCAAATTAGCATTTGGACAAATCTAGGTTTAAACAACCTAGAACTTGTAATTGATATTTTTCTATTGATCAGGTTGTCATTCTTGGGGTATGGTTCAGATTTCATAATTTTCTGATGCTTAGTCTATTTTCTAGAATTAAAATGAGGATAAAAGCCTTTAATTAGTGATTAATTAGAAAATATATAATATTTTGGCATAATTTCAAGATTAGAGTCCATACTTAGTTTCCTTATCATACTAGGGTTCAATACTATTTTCTCAAATTTAATCTCAATTATTTTCTAATTATGCCATATAAATGAAGAATTCCCATCTAAATTAAATACCATCATTAGTTTTTCTTCAAACACCAGATTTAATGGTCCACTAATGTAGAGATATTTTTATGATTCCATTGGTATTTTTGGAGAACTATTTGGCCATGGGAGCTATTTTTAATCATATTTCTAATTTTAGGTCTAAATCTGAAAATGAAAAGGAATTTGCCTTATATCGTGGGACCCATGGCCATAGGTGGGGATCAAGGATTGGCCCACACTCACCATCACTATGGGGCTATCTCCCAGCAGCCTAGTCTATATTGGGGTGTCCGATTCGTGAATATGTATCCAATTGAAACGGTTGGTTCAGTTAGGTTGGAAATCTGAACTGCCAGCCTCCCCTACCTCTCGCATCCTCATCCCTGATTTCATGCGTGAGTCCTTAGTGACTCGGCTCTATGGGAAGATCTGGGTTCCTCCTATGCTGCCTCTTTAACGAGACTCCATTAATCTTCTTCCTTCACTTATGTCTGTATATGGCACTATCAACCTTGTAACGACCCCGTCTCCCGGTAACCCCCAATTAAGGGAGACCCAAAGGTCAGAGTCGTTATTCAATTAATAGGATCAAAGGTTCAACAAATAATCAATAATAATTATGAAATTCTACTAACTAAACTGAAATATGGTAGAAAATTAAAACTTTTCTTACCTTTATAAAACTTTGGAAAACTATCTATCCACAACTTGAATTACTCTATCTAATCCTCCCTGCACTTTATTTCTCGGTTTCACATTGTGTCACTTTACTATTTGTGCTTTTTAGGGTTACACCCAAAACGCTGACAAACAAAACGTCAGTCAGCATATCGAAATATGTCGATATGTGGAGGCAACCAAAATCTCACAAATATGGATAACAATTTAAATATCACAATCAAGATATTTAACAAGACAATTTACATTTTCAATGTGTCATTCTCCACCGCTTTTTCCCTAACCCTGGCATACCCCTCTAGGGTTTCTCTTTTGCCATTGACTTAAGGCCACCTTCTCGATCCCGAACTTGGTGGCTGGGAGTCACCTCTCATGGTGATCCATAGTCATGCATCATAGACCACCTTCTCATTCCCGAGCTTGGTGTCTGGGGTCACCTCTCATGGTGCCCATGGGTCTACCCTCCTGGGCCTGACCTTTATGGCATCTTCCATCAGGGTGGCATGTAGGTTCGAGAATTCACATGTATATATAACTATGATAGCCATAGTGACTTTATAATTGCAGTATGAACATCCAAACTGTTTAGATTGCATTCAATGCGATTAACCTTCCGAAAAATCCTTGGCAGTTATTCATAATAAACCACATACCTGTCAAGCTAATTTGAGATAGAATAATCCATTTAATCCAATCAATCAAGTCATCATATCAAGCAAGTGCAAGAATCCTGAAATTACATTCAATTTCCTTTTTATCAAAATCTATCCAAATCATCTTGCTACTTATGGTTCTATTCTTTTTTAGGGTTTCTTCCTCTTTTTAGGGTTTACTTTGCAATTAGTGTTTTATTCCATCTTACTCTCTTAAATCCTAATTTTCTCATCTATCCTTCACAAAAGTTATTAAGGTTACCTTTTACAAACACGTAACCTTAATTCCAGATTAATGCACAAATAACCATCAATTAAGTCCATTAAGCTTCTTTTACATTAAAGCTACCATTTTAATCCTTTTAATCCATGAAAAGATTGTTATATGCATTTATCATCAATTCATAGTTCATTATGGTCCAATTCACATATGAACTCGATTTGCCATTAATTCCACTTTTTATTCATGAGAAAACCCTAATTACTACATTTAGGGTATTTATCCACAAATTAGAACTTTTATACTCAAAATAGCTTGGATTCATCATGTTTCAACTTTATTCATGATTTTGAGTAATTGGAGCCATTAAGAGTCGAATTTGCCAATATTAGGGTTTCAAGGCCCATTAAAGTATATACATGCGCATGAAACTCTAAATTAAACTATATATGTGCAAAGTTCATCTTTTCCAATCTTAATGTAACTCTTCATGATTAATAGGTTAATATCAACTTTAATCATCCATTAAACCCTACTAATCACATTAATCATATTAAAATAGGGTTTCTTAATCATTATTACATTAAAGTTGATAAATTACACTATCTTTCGAATTGCAAAAGGAAATAACTTGTAAACATATTTTAATTGGATTCCTCTCCTTTTTTTGAGCAATTTTCATATTTCAACTTTATTCATCGGAGCTTCCTATCAACAGTTATGATTTTTGCAAGAAAAGCATATGTTACCCAATTACTAATTGACACGTCAGCAACTTACCCCTTTTTAAAAACACATTGCGGCCGGCTGGGATTATAGATAAAAGGACATTTTTCCCTTCTTCGCCGATCCTGATCTACAGGCATCTGAGGGCAAGTTTGTCTTTTGGCATGTGTTCATCTTCAACCTCACGAGCGCTCGCCTCCTGCAAGCAGTGCTCCACCACGGTCAACCCAGTAGTTGACTCCTCCTTCTGACATTGAATTGGAGCATCCATCTCCGCGAGAAGCTCCGGCCAAGACCCTTGAAGCTGATCAACTCCTCCATCATCGATGAGGGTGATTCCTCCACTGTAACATGCAATGCCTCCGCCACCTCCTATTTTAGGTGCGCGACTGGGGATTCCTGCCCCTCTTTCTGCGTGTCGCCCCACCTTGTGAGAATAGGTCCTCTGTGGACGGAGTACCCCGAAGTCACGAGCCATCGAACTCCTTTTATAAGTAAGGATTCTAAGGCAATTCCATTCTACGAACGTTCTGTTCCTGGGCGGACTGGGATTTGGGCAAATCCCAATCCCGCATAGAAACACAACAATCAGGGGGTGTACAGGTCCGAAATAAACTCCCAAAATCAACTATTGCCTTTTTAGGACTCGTGGATGATCAGGGAATGTGATCTAACAAATTGATTTCACATTGTACTATTCCCTTTTTCCTAATCTGAAATGAAAAGCAGCTACCATTGGATCTGGATCCAACGGCTAACAAGCCTCGTATTAGAACATCAATTGTTACATTTAATGTTATCCTTTACACTTTAGGAAACTTGTAAAATTCGTATCTCCCAAACCGTTTGTTCAATTGATCCCAAATTTTGAGGGAAAGTCCATAATGTCTTGATCCACGTATTTACAAAATTTGAGGCTTAAACTCGAAGGTTTGAGATGCTTTTATTTATATGCAAGTTATCTCTTAATAAAACATATTTTAAGCATATTTTTTTCTTTCATAGTCTTTTATTTTCTTTATTTTGCTTCCTTTTAGCATTAGAAACCATGTGGACACAAAGTATTTTCCCAAGATGGATTCATTATCCATACATCCAAATTTTTCTTGTAATATTATTATTATCCCATTTTCCTTTAATAAAGCTATATTTAATTGTTCTTTTCTCTCTCTTGTTGCATTATCCTCGCAACTTGGACTCCTTGGAACCCAAGGAACCAAAAAGGCACGAAATCCATCCTTGGAGGATATTCCTTTTCCTTCTAGAGAATTCTACATCTTTCTTTACTCCATTTCTTAATTATTCTTTTAATAATTGAATTTACTTTGTCTTTTCGTTGTTATTGGGCCCAATATCCAATAAAGCCCACAAATAAATCAACAAAGCTATTTTAAATGAAATTCATTCATTCAATCAAAAGACATCATTATTTATTCATTTATCTTTATTATGAGAAATTACATTTCCCAAAAATTGGGGTTGTAACATCCTTCCCCTCTTATAAGAATTTTGTCCTCAAAATTCCATCAAGCAAACAAACAATTCAGGATAAGCTTTTCTTATGTCCATCAAGGCTCCCATGTGGCTTCACCCTTTCCATGGTGCATCCCAAGAAACTTCATCATCTCTTATTCTTCCATCTGAGTTCTTTCTTACCTTGGTATATCGTACCCTCATAGGTGACTCAGGACATTTCAGCCTCTCAATAGCTGAATAGGTTCAGGGCTCAGCACATGACTTGGGTACCTCATATAGTGCTCTATATCATACTCATTGAACACATTACACATCATGTTATCCTAAGGGGTAAGGATAAACACAACCATCTCCACCAATCCATTTCAACTGGACCCATATATCGGGGACTCAGCTTTCTCAGTTGTAGCTTAGAGTGGTCGGATTTTCACATATTATCTCCCACAGTGAAATGCATGTCAGTCTGCTTTGCATCAGCTCGTGACTCATGTCACCACTGGGCTCTCTCTCATCCATTGCACGATCAAAGTGACTTCATCTGCACACACTGTGGTTCTTTTCTGACCTTCACGAGGCCTCCTTCACCAGCATCATCTTATTGAAGTAGTGACTGACACAACCTCCCTATAGAACTTCTTGCATCCCGATAAAGGCTATGGTGGTTAACATCACATCTTAAGAGCTGTCCCTTTCTATCACCCTGAACAAGCACACTTGCTCTCATCAGACCCTCTAGTCTGGATCATACTAACCATTAGTTAGGGGTGATAAGTGGTACTAACATTGAGCTATTCATGTATCTACTTCCACCTCATGGAAGTGAACCTTTAGATCACATCAAGAACTTTTGAACTCGCATCATGGTGTAGTTGAACCATCTCTCTCTCTTATGTAGTTCAACAAAATTTGTCCCTTGACATCATTCTTTCTTTCTCGTGTTATCTAGGTAAGGTGATCTACCATAACCCATATTGCATCTTGACCTTCCTTGGTCAAGGGGAGACTTACCATACTTTCATAATGGTGAACTCCCACTCCCTTTAGGGGACTCTTTATCCTCTATGTCAAAGTATTGGGTTACTAGTATTCGGCCTTCACCTACTATCATGCATGGCCACAAGCCATATGCATCTTCATCTTAAGCATCCAAAGTGCTACTATCTCTTACTATCTCTGTAGTATCACGTTGTATGATGACCTTAAAACCATGATATCCTATATGTCATAATTCCTCAAGCTGGATACCTCAGAAGCCCTACACCATTCTCATCAGGGTCTCATCACTCTCCTTTCCGAAGAAGTGCATCTGAGGTTCTACAACCATCCTTTCATTACATCATGGACTAGGATGGCTAACCAAACAATCATTTACTTGATTAACCACTATTGATACATCTGGGTGTTAGCCAAACTCATCTCTTTTTCTCACCTTAAGGTTAGCCTATCAACCTCAACTTCTTCTAGCTTCCAGATAAACTAGACAACTATATCTCAACCAGAGCATTCATTACCACTTCTTATCCTTAGGTGTTAGGTAATGTTGAAGACATACACCTCCATGTATTCTACTTATCATCTGATCTCTAAGTGTGTCTTCATCAAGAAACTTTGAGCTCCTCTTCATGGTATCACATCCTCACAAGATCATCTCCTTAATACTCTTAGTGTTTGTAAACCATCCATGTATCATTCGCTCCACAAGGGTATGTTATCATCTTTGTCCTCATACCTTGTAGTGACGTTCCCACTCACATCATCTTTATCCTTGGTGTATGACATGCGTATTGTCCTATCTCTCACTCCCATAACAAGAGGAAATAAGCATCTGGCTGCAGTCCAAATACAGAGTTCTTCCTGTTCTAAGAGTAGAGATGGTACATCCCACCTTGCCAGTACACCTTTAAGTTGGAACGTGCATCTAATGTCTCAACAGCACAACCATCTTGATATCAAAGTCCCTTCCATGGAAAACTGATATGGAACCTACTTCGGTCAATACACAATCCTTGGTCATCTACTCTAGGTCTATAGGGTGCCGGCACTTTTGGGGTCATCCCTTTTCCCTCATGCATCCAGAGAGTGCCCTACTCATCTGCCCTTTGGGTCCCATGAGTTCATGAAGGTGAACAATCTCCTAACCCCATGGCCCTCAGACAATGATAGTTGTTACCTCCCGACCCTATGGTTATGTGCAACTAGGGAATTAGGCAAGTCCTACTTCCATCGATCTTATCCCTACCTGACCCTAGGATAGACTTAGGATTCTATTATAGTACATGTCCAACTTAGAACCTTAGCCAAGCCTTCATCAACTCTCTCTGCATCCATGACTGACTTTCACCCTTTCATAGGGGTCATGGCAACCGGCCTACCTCGGTCAGGCCCCATACCGGTTACCTCCAAGGTAACACATCCACATGTGCTTAGAGATGGTTATCTATGGGTCTATAGGTTCCTTCTCATACCATGTACTTTTCACTTAGCTTCTCAAGATCCTATGAGACCTCTTTAGGTTTCCTCAAAACCCACAAAACTGGTAAACACCCAACCGAAGGGTCCCACTCCCAGGATGGGAGGAAACTACAACTCTTGACAACAAGGTCACAACCGTCCTTATGTTTAGGCTCTACATCCACACGAGCATGCCTAACCTGACAGCTACTAAGGCACAAGTAGACCACCTATCAACCCATGCTAGGTCATACTTATTCTCTTTCCTCAACATTAGATCAACTTAGTTGTGAGGGGTTCATCAAACATACCCTCAACTTAAGGGGTTTCCTATTCATCTACACATGAGGAGTACCATTCTTGAAACTATAGAGCCTCAAATCTCATTATGAGCATCGGATACATTGCTTCCCCTCTTAGGTCTAGGAACCCTAGGTTCACCTTTGGGTGTCCAACTGCATGCTCAATCTCTTAACCATGAATCAAGCATGTCCAAGGTATGACATGTACTTCCATGATCCTTTTATATAAGCAACACCTCTGAGTTAAGCCCTCCTTAAGGACAACCAACTAGGTATAAAGCCAAACAACTGGTTACTTTAACCTCCTCAGGGTCTAAGGCACTCCTTGTCTCATCTCAGCAAGTAACCAGCAGATCGCATCAACAACTATGAAATAGGAAAGATGGTTTTAGCGAGGTGTACCTGGTCCTAAGGCCTGCTCAGTGACAATACCTCACAGCTTGTGCGATCTTCAACCACCTAGTCTTCAACGATGTTTGTACAACTCCTATCCTTGACCCAGACTGTGGTTGACCGTTGTCCTCCTAAGCGGCAGAAACTTGCCTCCTCTATAGATAGTGCACACAGACCACCGGGAACTCTAGTCATTCAGTCCTGAAGGACACTAGATGGAGTCGTCCCCCTCTCTTGGTGTACTAGTCACCGATGCACTCTCCCACCATCAATTCTCATCCTACAGTTGTCTTTCCCTTGTTGTACCTCCCTAGTCAGGTAGCACTTGCTTCGGCTCTCTCGGCTACCACAACTAGAGAGGACAACAACTTTGCAGAGCAACTGATGTTCATAGTTGTGTGTTCTGAGAAGCACCATGTACCCCTCTATTAATAGTAGAGGGTAGGGTAAAGGTTCTCAGTCTGTGCAGGAATAGAAGGGTCTGGATTTTCCATGAACTGATTGTACTGCGGTAGGCAAACCAGTCGTTTCACCACTCAACTGGTTGTTTGGGCAAGTGAGCTGATCGGTTCACTTTTGAACCGGTCAGTTGGGAGTGTGAATCAATTGCTCCACTTAGTGAACCGGTCATTTTACTTTCTAGACTTGCCTCCAATTGAATTTCCTTATTCGTTTCTAATTAACGCAAAGATTAATTCTTTTCCCAATCAAATTGAACAAGTGAAATGAAAATCGTTTCTCACAAACTGGGAAACCCAACACCTACTCGGTTGGTCAATGTGAACCAATCGGTTCACTAGTGTGAACTGTTTGTCTCACTAACCATGAGCTGATCAGTTCGCCCAGTGAACTGGTCAGTTGGTGGTCCAGGTTGTGCAGAACTCAGTCAATGCAGTTCTCAATCAATCTGACACTCTAATCAATTGGTTCAACACTTGAACTTGATGATTCTGAGTCAAGTCTATTGATTGAATATTTAATTGAGTACCTAAACACTTTAGTAATAAATCTAAACATGATTCATGGATAAACTCCTCTTCCATGTTAATCCTATGTGTGTGACCCTATAGGTCTCATTTCACATTGGTAGTGAAAGTCCATAACTCACTTATGACTTCGCAAATAAAGAGCGATGCCTAGTCGCACATCAGTGCTACCCAAGTGAAAAGGAAAGTTGGAGAAAAACTTTCAACCTACAATCTATGACTAGTGTTATCATGATTATATAGTTCCTTTATCACTGCCCATCCAGATTGAACTTGAGGTATAGAACGTCATCCACTTCAACATTCAATCCATGTTCCTTGACCTCTATGCTGACTGTCTGAGATTCATGTGAGTTCACATATCATATATTGAATCACATGAGTATGGCCATTCATTTCTCAGTATCTCTTATCAAGGGATCTTGGATGTCATACTTCTTGTTGGAGGGACAAATCACATATCTATCACTCATAGTAAAAACCCCATGTGTCAAAGTCACTCAATCATCACCTTTATAACACACGTATTTCAGGAATGCATTTGATGATGTCAAAGTGTACCCAATGACATGTGATGAGTGTAGTGATTTTAGGTCTAAGAACCACTATAACTATGAGACATGATGGGACTACCATTCCATGGTATCCATGTATCATTCTCACAGTGGGTCTGTCTGATACACTATTCTCTAACATATATATGTGTGCTTGACTTGATATCATATATCATGACTAATGACACTTTGTCATCAGTCAACACACTCCAGTCTTATGTATTATTGTTGTCTATTTTTCTTCCACAGTAACATCCGACTAGGGACATAACAAGAATGTATGTACTCTTATCGTACATATGGTCTTATTGTTCAGGTCCTTAACTTGAAGACATATGTCATCGATTCACATCATTCTTTAGACATCTATCATGTATGTGTCATCATCTCATGACTAAGACAAACATAATAGATGGAATTACCTTTATCATTATCAAATCAAGTATCATATGCCTCATTGCAATCATCACATGATTGGCTCTCTGGGCATACTATACCAATAGACTCCCACTTGCACTTAGAGCCAATCACCCATGAATCATATTCCCAGTGACCTTAACATGTCCATCATGTTTCTTCTACACATGTTCTTTCATAGTGGGTAAGCAACATTTGCTTCAAGTCGGTATATTGCATGTTTCACTTCCCCTTGTTGTACGATAGCTCGTATGAGATGGAAGTACCATAGTATGCTATCTAAAATTCCTTTGTCTAACCAGTAGCTCCATTGTTGTCACAATATTTCTATTGAGTAACCAATGGTTAAAACCTTCATAAGTTCATCCATATGAACTTATACATCCATACAATATCCTTTACAATATTCATAACACTAAGGTACTCGACTTCTTATTGTAGAATTAATCAATTGTCTCATGTCGGAACATTTCCAACTAACAATTCTTATTCCACAGTCAAATACAATTTGTCATTTTGGAAGTTTGCATCAGTGTAACTCTTTACACCCAACTCTTCCTTATTACCATATCTAAGGAACTAATCCTTTTAGTACTTTAGAAGTACACAAGGATGTCCTTCATGGTATTCCAGTAACTCTTACTGGAGTTCGACAAATATCCATTCGTCATGTCTAATACATACGAGATAACTGGATATTTATATCATCTTGTCATACAAGATGATGATTTCACATCTTCTTTCCATGTCCAATACATACAGGATGATAAGATCGTATATTCTTGTCATGTCCAATACATACAAGATAATTAGTTCATATGTTCTTGTCATGTCTAATACATACAAGATAAAGATATGAGTTCATACGTGATAAATCGAATTGTGAATGCTTATGGCATCTATCCATGTGTTCCTTATTCTTCATAAGAATTGGGACACTCGTCGCTTGAGAGACTAACTCCATGGAACATGGACATGTTTTCTCTCAACATGTTGAACCCTTTCAGCATCTTGTCAATGTATGTTCTCTTTCTTAGGTCAAGAATCCCTTTTGATCTATCTCTATAGATCTTGATTCCTATCACATAGGATGCTTCTTTTAAAACTTCAAAATGCACTTTGTTGCTAGGTTTTAATATTTCCAGTATCAGGATATTATTCCCCATCAATATGTGGAATATACATATGTTCCCACTAAAGTCTTGTAATCATATATTACTTATTTATTCTGACTCAAGTCAAACTCTTTGACTATCTTGTAAAGTAGAAGATCCCAGTTCTGAGGTGTCTGCTTCAATCAAAAGATTGATCTATGCAACTTTATGGACTATATTTGCATTACTGGATTTATATAACCTTTAGGGATGTGTCACGTACACATCCTGCATAATATTCCATTTAAGGAATGTGGTTTTATCATCCACATGCCAAATATCATAGTCACATTAAGCTACAATAGAAAGCATTATCCTGATGGATTTATCCTTGGTAATTACTGAAAAGATTTCATCATGTTCAATGCCTTGAACTTATTAGAAACTCTTTACAGCCAAATTGCCCTCCATGTTAGTCTTCTTCTTGAAGACCCAAAAGTACCCTATGGGTTTTACCCCCTCAGATGGATCAACCAAAGTCATACTTTGTTGATGTATATGGAGTCCATCTTGGAGTTCATGGCTTCAAGCCATGTCTCAGTTTTTGGCTCTCACTAGTTTCGAGGTAGACTGTTAACTCATCATATGATCAACTCACCACCTTCTTATCCATAAGATATCATATATCTTTCAAGCTCTAGGCATGTTCTACTAGAACCATGAGTTATTTGTATTACTTGAGGAACTTTGAGATTCCACAACATTTTGTGATTCTCAATGTGCCTCTTTTAGTGTTAAGAATGTGCCCAAATGGAAATTTGAAATTCAGCTAGTAATCACGTTCTGATTCATCAAGGTGTGATTCCTTCTTTCTGATACACTTCTCATGATACACTATCATTGTGTTTCAGGTGGAGTCCATCATGATACATTATCATGATCTTCCAGAAGGTTCTCAAACTCTTGATTCAAAGTATTTCCATATCAATCATATCAAAATTTAATACTTATACCAGGTTTTTATGTACATCATTCTGATCTTCTTGAATACTTCAAGAGATTCATGTTTGTATTTCACTAAATACAAACTATCATATCTGTTGAGGTCATCAGAAAATATATCGAAGTACTTTTGATTACCTTTAGCATTTATTCTAAAAGGTCTATATACATTAACATGTATAATCCTTAACAGAATAATCATTCTCCCACTACATCTAGTGAAGAACCTTTGTCATATTGCACAATGAATGAGATTAGCATGTCTCTATTGGTTCAACAACTAAAAGAGTCTATATATCCATCATATGGATTCCAGAAATGCAATTCCCATTTATGCGCTCTTGATGACATTGCTATAGGCATTCAAGTTTGAGTTATCATGTCATTCATTACATGTATCACACACATTTGTCTCTTTAACTATCAAGTATAGTTGATGAGACATAGGCATTTCTATCAAAGATCATATCTTTAAAATGAAACATCAATCCATAACACTCTTACCCAAACAAGATATATGGTGTTTTCGTTGATGGCATGTATATAATAGCAATTCAATAATTCTATTATATGCCCATGAATGTCATGTTGTAACTATAGCGGCAGCAACTCTTGCTTTGCATAGTTTCTAGCTTACTTCCTCTCAGGTGATGAACTAGAGATCTCTATCTCTATCATCTTCCCAAGGTCCTCTATAAAGAGGTTATTTTCCTTTCCTACTTACCCCTCTCAATATCTTGAGTGATGAAGACTTGGACCTAAGATTGGCTTCAGAACACTTCTTTACCATGCTTTAGTCTATGGACTTCACTCTTCTGATCATTATCACAGGTTGTCCTTTCTTCATTCATGCTTTGGCATAAACATGCCAAGCACTTCAGACAGTGGTTTAGCCAAGTTTCTCAACATTTGATAAACTGTGCATATGATTCACACAACAATTTGTAGAATCATATGTTTGGTCAACTCTTAACCTCTAAGAAATCATAGTCAATCTATATGCACAATCATATTGAGCATATTAGATTATACTTGATCTCCATATGTATGATTATACTCAAACATCACTTTGAAGACATTATACCTTCCGTTCTTTACATGATCCTTAAGATGTATAACCATCTCAAGAATGACCATGCTTCAAGCTATTTATGCAACTCATACTTCATATAGCTTAGCATAAGGTTCTTGATGTCTTAGGCATCATTGACATGTTTCAAGTAAGCATCCATTTCAGCCTTAGCCACATTTGGAGTGTTTCAACTGGCTCTAGACTTTCAAGGACTTTAGAGTTTACACTCACCATTGAGAACACTTCTCAAAGGTCCCAAACCATATTTTGAAGTTTATCCTATTTATGAACTAATCACAATGACAATGTATTTGTGTTTGTCATTTGGATTCTACAAAATAATTTTGCAACTTTTCAAAACATTTTTTATTTGTTTGATTTGATAAATTTGACGACATTAATTAGGATTTTAATTAATTATCACTCCCACTATTTTGTTCAAATTGATAGCCCTCACCATAAATTTGGAATATTGCAGCATACAATCTTCTAGTGGCCAAGATCCAAAACAATTTCATCAATACCTAGCCAACGCTGGCGCTCATGACCAATTATAAAGGTAGGCAATCATGTCAATTGCATCATATGCAATTCTTGGATAGATGATATGCGCAACTCTTTGCCATAGTCATTTCTAGGCCTCTAAGTGCTTAATCTCATTAATACCACTTAGTTAAGCATGACTCAAAAGCCAACACGATAGGAGTGCACCCCACTTGGCGCGCCCACACTACTACCATCACACTTCCACGAGATAGACAGCACATCACCCTTCGGATGCCCACGCTTTTCGATCAAGATTTTCATGTTTGTTTCTTATTGAAAGAATCTAAGACTTAATATTATATCGAGGGGTTTGGTATTTATATATATACATATCCAATCACCACATATATAGTATGTATCGTATACATGCTATATCCCATAAGAAAACATGTGAAGTAATAAAGAGATGACTATGGCCGTCCTATTGTAATTTCATGAGCCACAAGGAATTACGGTCATCTAGGTCTACATCATATGCAACAACCTATAGAAGATGAAGTCATTTTCTTTATCCGTTCCAGGTTGATCATCGCATCTGATGATTGATCAGCTCGCCTCCTAGCCAGTTGATTGGGGGTCACCAACTGATCGTCTGGCTCCTCTAGGGAATCGGTCTATCAGGTGGTCCTGCACCTTGTCAGGCCACGAGCCGCCCATCTCGCTCCATGAGATGGTCATCTCGATCCACCAGATGCTCATTTGGGTGCCCGTCGTTCTTTGACATAATAGGAAATAAACTATCCTACTTTACGTATCTCTTTGGGAAACCCCGGGTTACATTTAGTGGGAGCAAAGGTAGAAGAGAAGCCTTGATTTATCTTGATTTACACTAGGATAGAAGAAAGGACTCAGTACACAGATTGAGATGCAAACAACCACAACCAACCAAGCACAAACATAGGGGTTTATAGGCATTAGTCATTCTACACATCCACCATCAAAACTGTTTAGGGTTGACGCGTATTGATTGCATATATATACCATATCATATATGTATATTGGAATTTGTGGTGTTTAATCGGATATGCATATTAGCCAGTTAAGTATTTGCACCACATGAAATAAATAAATGAAAAAAAAACCAAAATACCGATCATATCGAATAATCCTAAAACATAGTATGTTGATGTGGATCTGATACCGCTGTTGGGTTTTATGGGACAAAATAGGTAGTGGAAACAAAAAATTTATCTAACCACAAACCCATAACCAGCAGATTGCATCAACAACTATGCAATAGGAAAGATGGTTTTAACAAGGTGTACATGTTCCTAAGGGTTACTCAGTGACAATACCTCATAGCTAGTGCACTCTTCAACCACCTAGTCTTTGACGATGTCTGTGCAGCTCCTGTCCTTGACCCAGATTACAGTTGACTGTCGTCATCCTGAGTGGTAGAAGCCTCCCACCTCTATAGATAGTCCACACGGACCACCAGGAACTCTAGTCATCCTGTCCTGATGAATACAGGATTGAGTCATCGCCCTCTGTTGGCATACTAGTCACCGACACACACTCCCACCACCAGTCGTCATCCTACAATTGTCTTTCCCTCATTGTACCTCCCTAGTTGATTAGCACTTGCTTGGGCTCTCTCAGTTACCACAACCAGAGAGGACAACAACTTTGAAGAGCAACTGATGTTCTGAGTTGTGTGTTTTGAGAAGCCTCTTGTACCCCTCTATTTATAGTAGAGGGAAGGGTCAGGGTTCCCAGTCCTTGCATGAGTAGAAGGGTCTAGATTTTCCATGAACTGATTGTACTGCGGAAGGTGAGCCAGTCATTTCACAACTCAGTCGGTCATTTGGACAAGTGAGCTGATCGGTTCACTTTTTTAACTGATCGATTGAGAGAGTGAACTGGTCGGTTCACTTAGTGAACCAGTCATTTCACTTTCCAGACTTGCCTCCAATTGACTTTCCTTATTCATTTCTAATTAATGCAAAGATTAATTCTTGTCCCAATCAAATTGAACAAGTGAAATGAAAATCTTTTCTCACAATCAGAAAACCGAATGCCTGCTCAGTTGGTCCTTGTGAACCGATCTGTTCACCAGTGTGAACCACTCGTCTCACTATCCATGAGTCGATCGGTTCACCCAGTGAACTGGTCAGTTGGTGGTCCAAGTTGTGCAAAACTCAGTCAATGCAATTCTCAATCAATCTAACACTCTAATCAATTGGTTCAACACTTGAACTTGATGATTCTGAGTCAAGTCTATTGATTGAATTTTTAGTTGAGTACCTACACACATTAGTAATCAATCTAAACAGCATTCATGGATGAACTCCTCTTCCAGGTTAATCCTATGTGTGTGACCCTATAGGTCCAATTTCGTGTTGGCAGAGAAAGTCCATAACTCACTTATGACTTCACAAGAAAAGAGTGGTGCCTAGTCGCACATCAGTGCTACCCAAGTGGAAAGGAAAGTTGGAGAACAACTTTCAACCTACAATTTGTGATTAGTGTTATCATGATCATATAGTTCCTTTATCACTAGCCATCTGGATTGAACTCAAGGTATGGAAAGTCATCCTCTTCAACATTCAATCCATGTTCCTTGACCTCTAAGTAGACTATCTGATATGCATGTGAGTTCACATATCATATATTGAATCACATGAGTATGTCCATATTTTTTAGTTTCTCTTATCAAGGAGGCCTGAATGTCATACTCCTTGTAGGAGGGACAAATCCCATAACTATCACTCATAGTCAAAACCCCATGTGTCAAAGTCACCTAATCATCACCTTTATAAGACTTGTGTTTCAGGAATGCATTTTATGATGTCAAAGTGTACCCAATGACATGTGACGAGTGTAGTGATTTTAGGTCAAAGAACCACTATCACTATGAGACATGATTGTGACTACCATTCCATGGTATCTATGTATCATTCTCACAGTGGGTCTGTCTGATATACTATTCTCTAACATATATCTGTGTGCTTGACTTGATATCATATATCATGACTAATGAGACTCTGTCATTAGTCAACACACACTCTAGTCTATGTATTATTGTTGTCTATTTTTCTTCCACAGAAACATCTAACAAGGGACATAACAAGAATGTATGTACTCTTATCATACATATGATCTCATGTTCAGGTCCTTAACCTGAAGACATATATGTCATCGAGTCACATCATTCTTTAGACATCTGTCATGTATGTGTCATCATATAATGACTAAGAAAAACATAATAGAAGGAATTACATTTATCATTATCAAATCAAGTATCATATGCCTCATTGCAATCATCACATGATTGGCTCTCTGGGCATACTATACCAACAGTTGGGAACTCAATGCTCGTCATCTTCTCCAGACACATTGTTGCCATAAGGTTAGACTCAGATGAGCTATAGCACAAACATTGAGGTATGACAACATGCCCCACCCCACTCATTGTCTGGTCAGAGATCATGATCATAGTGACGAGAAGCATTGGTATAAAGGGCAGCTTTAGAACTCCATTGGGGCCCCTTTCTTGGAGCAGCAACGAGTAGGTGTAGTATAGGGCATGAATCTACAACCATTTCCTTCTGGTCTAGCCTTGAGAGAGGAGAAGTTTAGGTCTACACTCCACAGTGGAAAACCTAGGTTTAGGGGTCCTTTCTTCTCTCTACGTAAGTGCTTGGTTTGACCCCAAAAAGGGGTCTTCAGAGAGATCTAAGACTTTTGAAGCTAATGGCTCACTTGGTATCCAGATCGGGATCATATTATCTCAGATATGTGAAACCAACGAGACTTGGTCTCCAAGTGTATTGTCTTCTCTATGAGAAATGAAGATTGGAGTTGAGTAATTAACTGATTAGATGCTAATCTTTATCTTTCAAGGCTCCATATATCCTATTGTCTATTTGAAAGTATAACATAGGTTGAATTGAAATAGCCATGCAACAAGGCAAAAACAATAGCCGCATCACACAAGCATGAATCTTAGTATGTGTTAAATATTATAATGACCTAGGTTCATAATGCATCACTTAATTAGTTTTCTTCTTTGTTCCATATCTCAACAGTGCCCAATAGAAATATTCATTTATATGAATCCATGTACACTTCACTGGATACAAAAATCCATATGTCCTCAACATTGACTTATTCCTACTATTGATCATCTCCACATACATTAATGGCCCTTGGTAGATATTATTGATCCTCTCATGACATTATAGCCATACTTGAGGGTAAAAGAATCCATGGTTAGATAAAAGTAAATTCATCTTCAAATTGACAAAAACAAACATTCATGGACTTCAAATATTATAACAAGTCTCAAAACCCTAAAATAATGGGTCGTCACAGTATTAGATATCAACTGAGCAGTATAAGAAACAAGGCAAGGGTAAACATCTGATGTGAATCATGCTTTACCCTAAAGAGATATTCTACACTGTTGTATTATATCTTTTAAAAGATTAGGAGATGAGGTATGCCACTCATACTCCAATTGACCACTGCTAAGTCAAAATAAGTTTCATATAAGATCTAGGAGAGCTAGACTCCTATGATCTCATCTACCCTCAGTCAGTACAAGACCATCGCGGTGACATATAAAGTCAACTAAAAAAACTCCCAATCCTCCTTGGTACATAGGTCAGGCACTAGACACCGGTGTATGAAACTCTTCAACCGAGTTACAACTGTTTTTTTCGTCAACCACATCAAGTGCATAAATCTCCAAGTTTTGATCACAACCATTCTCGCACCAAGGCATGATTGTAGTCACCCTTCAAACACATTGGGATCACGATGACATGGACACACACAGTCTCATGCACCCCACATACTCAATAGTATGCAACCCAATTTTCCCTTAGGAATACATGTTTCACCATTTAGCAAGTTCTGACACTAGAAGGGATCTATGGTACAGGGCACTACATGATTAGGGTTTCACTTCATTAGTTAAAGAAAATTGTGTATATTTTACTACAAGAATCAAGATACATACAAACCCTAAAGGATATACACAAAGTTAAGGGTAGATTGTAACTTTAGAATATATAAAATGTATAAAGTATGAACTTGTCACATCACCACATGGTAGTGTTCACTGCCATACATGAGTCCACTATTATCACATAACCATGGGATACCAATCACTTATCACATCACACATAGGATATCACCTCATTTAGGGCACAAAGCCACTATCAAGGTCATAATACCATTCACATTATTTCCTACAAGAACATCATTGTCTCTGTAGGGAAATATGGCTACAGAATAGGCAGTGAAAAAAAATATCTACCATATTCCCATAACTAGAGAATCGTGTCAATAACTATAAGACATGAAGAATGGTTTCAATGTAATACCTGGTCCAGGAGCAAGTCCAATGACAATTCTCTTCGTCATAGATGTACAACTCTCCTAGTCGCACTGGGACTCGTATGACTTATGTGCCTCTTCTCTACACCATAGGTTGTAGTCTGGCTTGTCATTGTCATCTGCAGCAGCTCCTTTCTCGACGGATTTCTAGTAGATGTCATCCTCCTAGTGGAAAAAAACAACCTCCATCCTCTATAGAAGTCCACGTGGTCCACTTAAAACTCCTATCATTCTAGTAGAATGGATAAGAAGGAGTTGTCCCTCTCTGTTGGCATACTAGTCACCAACCTGCTCTCTCACGATAAAACTAGTTGTTCTCTCCCTTGTTGTCCCTCCCTAGTCGGGTAGGACCTGCTTGGGCTCCCGTGACTACTAAATCCAGAGAGGACAAAAAATGTCAGAGCAACTGATTCTCACTTATGTGTCTTGGGAAGCCCTCAGTTTCCATTTTTACATAGGAGGGCTTAGGGTCAGGGTTCCCAATCCCCAGTCAATACGGGACTAAAAGGGGGAGTGAGAAGGACCAGAAGAACTTGAATTTTTGCAATCTGTGAGCTATGAGATGGTTGTCTGGTGACCCAAAAGGTCGTCTAGCACCTGAGATGGTCGTATCACAGTTTCCCAGTCACATACGATTTCGGCAATTCATTTCCAATTAATACTAACATTAATTTCCTTGCATCCCAAATAATGTGTAATCTGAAATGAAAGAATTTTCTCACAAACTTGGGAAAGTTGGTGAACCTTCCTTTTCCTAAATGAGTCAATCGGTTCACTAGGGGAACCAGTCATATTGCTCCCGTGTGCCGGTTGGTTAACCCAGTGAGCCTATCGGTTGGGCCGAGTTCATGCATAACACAAGACAATCTCGTTAAACTGTCTTGACTCCAAAATGCCCATCTCAACTCCTTGAGATGCTCGTCTCACATCCCAGATGGATCAATTACTTGAGATGCTCATTTGGTAGTGTAGTCAGATATTGTTGTGTGAATTGAATATCTAAACACTTTAGTACTCAATTCATATATCATTTAAGAATATATTCCTCTTCTATGTCAAGACCTATGTGTGTGACCTTATAGGTCCCATATCACATTGGCAGTGAATGTCCATAACAACTTATGACATCACAAGCAAAGAGTGGTGCATAGTTACACATTAGTGTTACCCAAGTGAATGGAAAGTTGGGAAACAACTTCAACCTACAATTTGTTTATGGTATCATAGTGTTTGTATAATTCCTTTGTCATTAATATCCAGATTGAACTTGGGGCATGGATTAATCACCCTCATTAACACTCAATCTTATTTCTTGAACCAGAGCAGACTGTCTGAGATATTTTTAAGTTCAATATCACATATTGACTCACATGTGTATGGTCATGCATTTCTTAGTCTCGCTAATCAAGAGGCCTTGGGCATCACACTTCCTTAGTAGGGACAAATCCCATATCTATCCCTCACAGTCAGTCTCCATGTGTCACAGTCACTTAATCATCACCTTATAACAATCCATGTTTTAGGACTACGTTTGATGATGTGAAAGTGTACCAAACAACATGTGATGAGTGTAGTGATTTCAGGTCTAAGAATCACAACCACCAACACCCCTATGAGAGCTAACTATGACTACCGAAGAATGGTTCCAATGTGTCAGTCTCATGGTGGGTCTGTTTGATGCACTATTCTCTAACATGTATCTATGTGATTGGTTTGATATAGACATATCATGACTAATGAGATTTTGTCATCAACCAATTCACACTCTGATCTTATGTGTTGTTGGTGTCTATCAACCTTCCACAATAACAACCGATCAGGGACATAACAAAAATGTGAATGTGTGCTCTTAACATTTGTATGATCTCAATGTTCAAGTCTTGTACTTGACAACATACGTCATTGAGAAAACATTATTCTCTAGGAATTTATTCTGTTACATCATTATCTCATAACTGAATAAATAGAATAAATTGGAAGCTTTCCTTTTTATTAATACTATTAGAGTAAATGTGCTAAGCACATGCATTTTTGTGGAGAAGAAATATTGATATAACATATATGAAGCAATAACACAAGGTTATATAAACATGTATTTATACTAAAATTTTACATCTCACAAAGATGCATAGAAATTTGTTATCTCTGCATGTGACCTTCTTTTTCAAGATGTGAATGCTTCAAGTAATAGTTGATGACTTCATAATTCAATCTAGTACTGCAAAAGCATGAGATTAGTCAAATATCGATGAAAAATATGAGGATAATAGACATGTTTACAATAACTTATGTTGAAGTCATGTATGTTGACCTTTAAGGATGAGTAGTCTTTTATTCTTAAAGTATCCCTACATCTGGAAAAAAATTTGTGTACACTATATTTCTTGTTGTTGTAACACCTGTTTCAATCATAGAACGTGGTCTAATCAGAACTTTAAGGTCTTCGGGAGATTTTACCCTAGATAAAGCCACATATAACTGGCCATAAGAAAATACCGACTGAGTCAAATATACTCCAAGTTTATTCAAAATGTGTCCTTGTAATTTGTTAACAGTCATTGCAAAATAGAGGCGCACTAGAAATTTTAATCTTTTAAAATAATATGGTAGCTTTTCATTATCTTTTGGCATCAATGAAATTCTAGGAATGAATACTCTTTTCCCCTTGTTATGTCCAACTGCTATTTCAGCATCAATGATATTCTTGTTGAAGTTTTTTCAAATAAGTTATGTACCATTACAAAGACCTGAGAAAGGATCAATATTTCTAAGCAACATGATAGAGTAGTTTCTTTTTAGAATCAACTTATGTGGTGGAAGACCGAATGGAACCAACAAATTCAAAAACTATTCTTCTTGAAATTGATTGGTGTTGTCAATTGTTGAATAAAATCTGAAGTACTCTATTTTATCTCTAGGGAAAATATGAATCAGTAGTTCATTAATCTAATCAATGAATCTATTTTTTGTTGTTAATATTGAATGGCCTATAAGAGAGTAAATGTTGTCCTTGTTGTCCATGATCTTTGGGATAATTTCTTGAACCAATTCAAACTATGAGGATCTTTCATCAGTGAATGGGATCATCATAAGTTTAGGAACTTTAATATGATCATCTATCATAGATTTCCTAGTTCCATTTCCAACTTGGAGTAAATACTTTGCAAATGATAGGTTCAATATGACCCTCATGTTTTCTTTCAACTCCGGTTTTTATATATGTTGCCACAATTTGGATTTTACAACACTTGATGCTATTGTTTGCTCTTTACCTCCTCTTGGTACAATAGGAAGTATTTTCCTAAAGTCTCTACCAAACACAACTACTTTTCCTCCGAATAAATTTGTATTACATGTCATATATTTCAATAAAATATCTAAAGATTCAATCGGTTGTTTTTTCTCCATAGATACATCATCTCAAACAATAAGACATGTTCTCTAAAGTAGCTCACCCAGATTACTTTGTTTTGAAATATTGCATATCATTTGTTCTTCAACATCTAGGGGTATTTTGAATCTAGAGTGTGTCGTCTGGCCAAACGGTATCAAAGATGTTACCACTCCAGAGGATGCAGTAGAAAGAGCTATTCTTCCATGTGATCTTACTTCAGCAAGTAAAGCACAATATAAATATGTTTTACTCGATCCTCCCAGTCCATAATAAAAAAATCCTTGTTGTCCACTATTTATCCAATCAATTATAGTTATATAATAATGTCTTTGATCATGATTTAGTTGTGATATAGGTAGGATATCTTCATTAGACACAATAATATTCAGTTCCGCTTTAACATCTTTGTAAAACCTCTCATGTTCATCTTGAACAACAGACGGCAAGTCAAAGTCAGATAATCTCTTTCCCAATGACTCCAAGCATATGTTAAAGCATTTTAAAGTGTTATTATAAGCATTCATCCAGTTCATATAGGGTTTCTAAGAAAATCTTCATTCGTCAGATTCTTGAACTTTTCCTATAAATCAAATAGAGTAATCAATTTATAATAGACCAATATAGTACAAAATAATTGTCAGACACCACAAGGCATTTGAAATAGCACTACTTCAGCAAGATTCTTGAATGTTGTTATTTGAATCTAATAAATTATGTCTTTCAACTGCCTCTTGAAATGTATGACATTGTATCTCATTTACAGTCTTCAAATGATCAAATGACTAGCACCTATGACATGATTCAATATACATTGTAGATAATAGAGTTCACCTTCAGTAGGATTTGCAAAGACGATCCTTCTAGTAGAGTTTCCTTGCTTTCTTTTACTCTAATGTTTAGACCTTCTGTCCCAGGCATAATGCTCAAGAAACTCTTTCTATAGGTACCTCTGGGCTTCCTCATCAGTATAATTTGTTTGGAAGTATTCAATAAGCATTGTTCTTGAAAAATGATCACTTTGTACAATTGTTGATAGATCCTGACTTTCATGAAATGTAACACTATGCATATCCTCCAGATGAAGTTGTAAACATGTTACGTATGGATGTATCTCATTCAAAGAGAGTTGATAAATCCTTCATGTTGCCTCTTGTGGTAACACCCATCTTCCAGATACAAAATTTTGCAATTTCATCATGCATACTATTGGTCTTATTATCACCCAATTGAAAGAATATGTGATCATTCCTTTTATATATATACTTGTAAAAATACTTGAATGCTTTAATTGAAGACAAAATCTCAACATTTATATGACAATTACATTTTTCTAATAAGTAAGGATTGTATGGAACAATCCATCAATTATTAATGTTGTAGAACCAACTATTATGAAATGATCAGTTTCTCTTCATCGATACAGAGGGTAGGAATTTTTTTCTTGTGTTGTTACGGAGCAAAAAAAATTTGCACAATAATTCTTACATCTCTGATTCTCCATGCACACATTATTTGGGTTTAAGACTCCACATGGACCATGTACCATATGTTTTAATACCATAGTATGTAAATGTGGATTCAATGTCTTTTCTATTATTTCAACTGAAACATATTGACCATACACATTCGGTGTGATGATCGTTTGACTCTTTTTCAATATCATAAGGAAGTGTGCATGTGGCAGTCATCTTTTTTGATATTTTATAACATAGATGTATGCAATAACATGCCCAAATAGATCTCTTTTAAAAAGATCAACTTTCAATTATTCTAGTCTTTCTTTGAATACTCTAGCAAGTAGATCAAGCCTATTTGTTTATTCTTCAAAAATACAGTAGATCCATTTTTAATTTAGACCATGATGGGTTGCATGTAAAAGTTTAAAAAAAGTATCATGTTTTCTATATTTCTGCACCAATGTCATTGCATCAAGGTAGTGATGTCTCATATCTCTACGACCACCAATAAAAGATGTTGGAAGAATAACCTTCTTTTCAATCATAATTCCATGATTATAGCTATCAACAATTCCTTGATACAAATCACCTCAAATTTTTTGTTGGTCTCTTCTAATATAGTCCATACGGCTACTGTCATGTTTGATGTACATGTCAACAATATATTTTGTAGAAGTCTACCAGAACGTAGTAGAACTGAATTTTCATTAGCTCTAATTTGTAATTTATAAAATAATATTCACGCCATGGTGCACTTTTTCTTCATTTGTGTTTATTTTCCAGAACTACATATAAGAAAAATATAAATTAAATAAATATTATTCTAAAAAGTATAAATATATTAAATTGAATTAGTTTTACCTCTTTGCTTTGTTGAAAAAGAGTATCTACATCATTAAAGTTCAATAAATCAAATGATGTACCACTAATCATCCATTGCCTAGTATTTTTATTTCTTCTTGAAATTCCCTCATGCAAACCTATTTCATCTTGTGGGAATAATAATGGATACTATAAAGGATCATAACATTCATAGTAATAATATTCACAATGATTGTTACCAGTGTGAGTATAAACATGAATATCACGTAGGAACTGTATACGACTGTGATTCTCATCTTCAGTTTCTATCCAAATTGTAGCCACTTGTGAAGAGGTTGGTGCATTTTGAATTCCTTGATGCACAATTGGATTTGACTTAATAAATATTTGAATATTCTCAAGACTGCTAACATCCTTTAAGCTTTGAAAGAATTTTGATTATGGATTTTCCATAATGCATTGACCAATATTCTGATGACATCCTTCTTTAGACTTGATGACTGATGGAACCTATTTTTATTTCATGATCAGTGTCATAAAAGTACAACTGTAAATGTGATGGGTGGCCACATTTTGTTTATATAGTGATATATTTGTCCTTGTACCTTGAATGTATATATTCATTTATTTCTCTTTGATAGTTTTCTATCTTCATTCACTCCCATAGATATAAAAGTAAAAGTATTGTTGTATGTTTTGATACGTTCTCTAAAATGAATAGCTTCTTTATCCGGTGAAGTATGTAGATGATGTAATCCTAGTAGAATATCATTTGTAGCCAAGAAAACTTCTCCATCATAGCAACAAAAATGTCTTCACTTCATAAAGAAATCTCTTTGCATCAGATTGGTCACAATTTCTACAAATAGGAAGAATATATGCTTCTTTAGGTATGACTCATTCTGTCACAAATTGTTACAACCCCAATTTTTGGGTTCAATTGGTGAGAAATGTAATTTCTCATATTAAAGATATTGGAACAAATAATGATGTAATTTGCTTCAAATAAATGGATTTTGTTTACAATAGCCTTGATGTGTGTGTTGTGGGCTTTATTGGCTATTGGGCCCAATAACAAGGAAATAACAAAGAAAATTCAATAAGTGAATGAATAATTGAATATTTGAGAAAAGAAATATGTAGAAACCTCTAGAAGGCAAATACAAAGAGGATTTCGAGCCTCTTGGGTTCCTTGGGTACCAAGGAGTCCAAGGTTGCAAAAAGAAAGCAATAAGAGAAGAAAAGATTAATTAGGTATTTCTTTATGAAGAAAGAAATTGGAAAATAATGAGAAAATGTGGAAAATGAGTGGAAAGAGGCATAAATGAGATTTCTTGGGGAAATTTCGTATCCATGAGATTTCTAATGATAAAAGGAATGCCAATGAGGAAAATAAAAGAGAAATAAAAAGAAATCCTCAAAAAGGAATATTTAAATGAGAAATAAATAAGATAATGTGAAATCATGCATAATGATGCATCTAGAAGGATAATAAGTATCCAATAAAGAGAATTTCGAAATAATGGAGTATCTTGGGATCCAAGGAGTCCCAATAATGAGGAAAGAAAGAGAAAATACTAAAAAGGCAAAATCAGAGGAGAATGTGTTGCTTTATTAATGAATTTTGTGGTATCACTAAAAAGGGAGTTATTTCTATTGAAAGAGAATAGAAATTCGTGGCCAATGAAATAAAAAGGCAAGTGAAAAGAAAATGAAAGAGGAATTTTGAATTCCTAATATCCAAGTAATAGGATATAGCAAAGGAGAGAGAGAGAGAGAAGAATGGCTTCTCTTTGAAGGAAAACGAATCCTATTAGAAGAGGGACTTTGTCTCTTTAAGGAAAGCCATCCTAGGGCTTCGTTGACTTCCTCTATATAAGGGGTAAGGCTTGGGGGTGAATCTAGAGGTATCACACGTAGCTATACCTCCCTTCTTCTTCCTTCTCCATCCAAAACCCTAGTCTTGGAGGGTTGAGCAACCCTGGAGCAAACCAGGGGCTGAGGAGTCGTATGGTTGGAGGTGGGAAGAGTCCACGACAACCCTGAACGAATCATCTACATACCCAAGGCCTCTGACGCCGCACAACTCCGAACATAAGGCTGCAAACCGCAGAAAATGCAGCTGTAACTGTGGCCCTTTTTGCTCTCGAGTTTGGCCATATCAATCGTGCCAAAGGGGAGCCTTGCGTGCGCCAAGGAGCAGAGGGTCCGGGGTAGCCATGGGAGGTGCTGCTCGGGCCGTAGGGGAGGAGCAGGAGCTGTGCCAAGGCAGCTAGGGCGGCTGCTGGGGGCACTGGTGAGAGGTTGAAGACGACCCCTGTACGTTGGACGTTTATGCCCCTCCACGGGCTGAGGAAGGAAATCAATTAACCGAGGGCAATCACGACATTTCGAAATGTTTTAAAGCTAGCCGCGTGCATGGGACTTGGCGATGTGGCAATCTCGGATTGGCCAAGAGGTACTTTTCCTTGCCAAAATCATAGTTAAATATCTGTAGCTCAGATTAAAACAAGTTTTATATGAAAATTGATCCTCAGAATGAGATGAACACAAAGAAATTATGTTTGAAGCCAAATTTTGCATACTGTTCAAAAAGTAGTGTAAATTATCATCTTTGATTAATTAAAGATTAAGAAACCCTATTTTGATATGATTAACGTGTTTAATAGGGTTTAATGGATCTTTGGCGTTGAGGTTAACCTGTTAAATATAAAAAGGTACATAATGTTCAAAAGAGAAGAACTTTGCGCATGATTAGTTTAATTTAGAGTTTATATGCTTGAAATTGGAAAAAGTACATAAAGTTATCATCTTTAGTGTTTTAATTCAGGGAAAACCCTTAGATTTGATGGTAAATGGTCTTAATGACATAATTCAAGTTGATTTTAACCTATTGATAATAAAAGTGTGAATATGATCTAAAAAGATGATCTTTTTATATAATTGGTTTAATTTAGGGTTTCATGCATAATTATGCACTAATGAGCTTGAAAACTCTAATTTAGATGAATATGTCTTTTAATTGTTCAAATCAATGAATAAATAGGGATGTGATGATCCTAAGTCAATTTGGGTATAAAATACTATTAAAATGAATAGTTGAGCAATCAAGGTTCATAGAAATGGAAAAGGATATTTTAGGGTTTGTTAACTTAAAAAGGATAAAGTTTGAGAAATTGATCTAAGAAACCCTAATAAATATTAATGAAACCTTAATGCGGATTAGAAACCATAGAAAGTGAATCCAAGTTAATAAAGTAGGTTCTTGATAAAGTGTGTAATAAATAGAGTACATATTCTTTTCAGGAATTATGTGATTGTTGAATTACTTGGATTGCATACTTGGTTGGATTTTCTTAATGCTTCCGAAATCATCAAATCAGGTATGTGGTTACGCTTATGAATATCTCGAGTTAGGTTTTCCGATGGATTCCCGAATGTTTAATTGCATTGAATGCAACTAAACTATTTGGATGTTCATATTGTAATTATAAAGTGACTATGACTATCACATAATGTATATGCCTTCTAACTTAGATCCTGGTCCCCTTTGTGTCATAATGGCTGAACTAGTACATGGCTACCTAGAGGGTAGGTCCATCAGGTCATGAATGACTTTGGCTGCCTAGAGGGTAGATCCATTAAGTCACCTTTATAGAGGTACCATATAAGTCCTTACAGGGACAACACAGAGTTGTGGATAGGTATGGATTGAGTAGTTTGGCTTAAAATGTAATCCTGACTGTTAAATGATTAATTGAGTGATTATATTGTTAACTTAGTTGAACATTATTTGTTTCCCCCACATACCAGCTTCGGATGACTGACGTTTTGTTCGTCGGCGTTTTAGGTACAATGAAAAGAACAAACAGTAAAGTGGCACATGTGGTACTAAATGAGAATTAAAGTGCAAAGGAGGATTAGATAGATTAGTATCTGTGTGGATAGAAGTTTAGAGATCCAAGTTTTCAAAAAGGTATGCAAAAATTTATTTTCTTACAACTTTCAGTATAGTATGTTAAAATTTGATAATTATTCTTGGTTAATTGTTGAACCTTTGATCCGGAAGTCATGGGTACAGCTTTGACCTCTCGGTCTCCCTTAATTGGGGGTTATCAGGAGGTGGGGTCGTAACATTTGGTATCAGAGCCGTAGGTTCCTCAATTAACCATTAATAATAATTAAATTTTACAAACTCCATAGAACCCAAGGGAGTTATTAGAGGACTATCCGAAAGACGGAGGTGTCTAGAAAAGGATCATGACTGGGGGCTGGCAATATTTTCCTCCGCACCGCTAGTCGGAATACGAGGACTCCCGGATCTGTGTGACTGCCTGACCAAAGTCTTAGGTTATGAATCGAAATAAGATACCTTTAGGACTTCTCATCTTATTCATCCCTTCTCATCACGAAATTTGGATAAGGACCTAAAGGATTAGGGTTTTCTTTCTTCTCCTCACCCTCTTGAGGTATGGGTAAGGTTAATAAGGTTTAAAGAATCCTCCACCAAATTAATGAAAAGCATGTAAATAAGATGTCATGGACATAAGCTTAATAGATTAAGTGCAAATTAAAGAATAGATACATGCTTAGGTCGTATGACATAAGTTGTCATGTTCTCAGAAGAGACCTGAGGCTAGACCTTCTTATCAGAAGGATGAGTTAGTCTTGGAGATAGAGATCTCCATTGCAAGTAGAGCCCTAGCACGTCCTCTGAGGATGATGCTAACCCTAGACCTAAGTGAAGGTTAGAGAGAGATGAGTTGGACTAGGTGTTTGAAAGGACATGCCTTTGGGATGCCATATGATCCATGGGTGACCTAGCACCTTTGGCAACCCAACCCTGGGAAGGGTCATGCAGCTCCTTAGATGATGATGTTAGTGAAGGACCATAGAAACCATGTGGGCTTGTGCAAGTAGGGCATAGCTGGAACCTAGGGCACGCCATAGTGTTGACAGTAGGGTGAAACCCTAGATAAGGAATTATGATGGAGCATAAAGGGTTATGGATGATCTTGAGCAACCATAAGTTCGAACCTAGGCTTCACTCACGTGAAGCATGCTTTTGAGGATGATCCTTCCTGAAGAGAGGACCTCTAATGGTGAGGTTGGATGTAGGGTTATCTCTAGAGAGAGCAGGAAACCCAGCAAGAAGGTGGGAAGCCTAAAACTCTGAACAATGGATGATAGTGGTTGCCTCATGATCGATCCCTGAAAGTTGATGATACCTTGGTTGCCTTTAGAGGGACCAAACCCTAGAGAGAAAAGATGAAGCTTCTGGTACATATGTGCCTACGGTATAGGTGTTTACCTTCTGAGGTAGGAAGAAGAGTTCCTTAGACATAGAAAGGTTTGGTAGCAGGTTATGAAGCCTTGTACCTTGTTGGTTGTCCTTAAGGAGGACCCAACCCTAAGTATTGCTCGAGTTGAAGGATGACAGGAAGTGTGTGCCATGCCTTTTGCATGCTTGGTTCGTAGTTAAGAAATAGAGCATGTGGTTGGACACCTACAGGTGAACCTAGGGTTCCTAGGCCTAAGAGGGGAAGTGGTGTACCTAATGCTTATAATGGGAAGTTGAGTTCCTATAGAAGCGAGCATGGTACTCCTCATGTATAGAGGAAAAAGGGGAAGCCCCTTAAGTTTAAGGTGTGTTTGATGGACCCCTCACAGCTAGGATGATGATAAAGAAAGGTATGACCTTGATCTAATGTTGATAAATGAGAACCCAGATGACCTAGCATGATACAGTAGGTGATCTGCTTGTGCCTAAATAGATTGCTAGGGTTAAGAAGGCTCAGGTGGATGTAAACCCTGGACCTAAGAGTTTTTGTGACCTTGTTGTCAACAGATATTTTTCCTCCCATCCTGGGAGAGGGACCCCTTTGGTAGGGTGTATATCAGTTTTGTTGGTTTAAGGTAACCTAAATAGGTCTCATAGGATCTTGAGAAGTTAAGTGAAAGGTACATAGTATGAGAATGAATCTATAGATCCATAGATATCCATCTCTATTGCATGTGAATGTGTTACCATGGTGGTAACCAGTATGGGGCTTGACCAAGGTAGGCAGGTTGCCATGATGCCTATGAATGAATGAGAGTCAGCTCATGAATGCAGAAAGAGAGATGATGAAGACTTGGGTAAGGTTCTAAGTGAACATGTACTATAATGGAGAATCCTAAGTCTATCCTAGGGTCAGGTAGGGATAAGACCGATGAAAGTAGGAGTTGCCTAATTCCCCAGTTGCACATGACCATAGGGTCGGGAGGTAACAACTATCATTGTCTGGGGGCCATGGGTTAGGATATTGATCACCTTCATGAACTCATGGGACCCAAAGGGCAGATGAGTAGGGCACTCTCTTGATGCATGAGGGAAGAGGGATGACTCCAAAAGAGCTGGTACCCTATAGACCTAGAGGAGATGACCAAGGATATAATTCTCAGTAGGTTTAAGACTAGTTTGATATCATGATGTCTGTGATGTAGAGACATATGCGGCACGTTGCAACTTAGATTTAAAGATGTACTGGAAAAATGGGATGTACCATCTCTACTCTTGGAACAGGAGGAACTCTGTATTTGGACTGCATCCAAATGCTTATTTCCTCTTGTTATGGGGGTAAGAGATAGGACATTACGCATGCCATACACCAAGTACAAGAGATGATGTAGATTGGAATGTTGCCACAAGGAATGGGGATAGAGAAGATAACCTACCTGGTAAAGTGAATGATACATGGATGGTTTGTAAACACTAAGAGGAATGAGGTAGTCCCCTTATGAGGATGTTTTTATCATGAGCTATGTGGAACTTACAAGTTATACCAGGTTGAGTTTGATCACCATGATGATGAAAGAAGAGAGTGTTCTTAATGAAGATAGACATAGAGTTTGAGGTGAGACAATAAATGAAATACATGGAAGCGTATACCTAAGGATGTGAGGTGGTAATGAATGTTCTGGTTAAGATGTATCTGACTTGTTTGACTAGAAGCTAGAAGAGGTTGTTTGGCTAACCCTAAGTTTGAAAAGGAAAGGTGTTTGGATAACACTCAGATGTAACAAGATACGTTGAAAAGTTAAAGGTTGTTTGGTTAGCCAGTCTAGTCCTTGATATGATGAAAGGATGGTGGTAGAACCTCAAATGCACTCTTTTGATAGGAAGCTGATGAAACCCTGATAAGAGTGGTTTAGGGTTTCCAAGGAATCGATATTGAGGAATCATGACATACAGGAAATCTTGATTGAAGATCAACATACACCATGGTACTACCAAGATAGTAAGTGACAATAGCACTTTGGATGCTTAAGATGAGGCTGCATGTGGTATGTTGCCATACACGACAGAAGGTGAAGGGTGAACACTGGTTACACAGTGCATCGATAGGAGGGATAAAGAGTCCCCGAGAGAGAAAGGGAGTTCAACACTATGGATGTTGTAGGTCTCCCCTGGATCAAGGACGGTTGAGATGCAATATGGGTTATGGTAGTTCGCCTTACCTAGACGACATGAGAAAGAAAGAGTTCTGTCAAGGGATAGATCTAGTTGAACTACACATGAGAGAGATGGTTCAACTACACCATGATGTGAGTTCAAAGGTTCTTGAGTTTGACCTAGAGGTTCACTTCCATAAAGTGGAAGTAAGTGCATGAAGAACTTAATGTTAGTGTAGTTTATCACCCATAACTAATAGTTAGTATGATCCAGACTAAAGGGTCTGATGAGAGCATATGTGCTCGTTCAAGGTGATAGCTAAAGACAATTCTTATCCTAGGAAATATGTGATGATGACCACCATAGCCAGTATCGGGATTCTAAGAATCTCTTAAGGGAGGTTGTGTCGGTCACCACTTCAGTAAGGTGATGTTGGTGAAAGGACCACATGATGGTTAGAAAAGGGACCACAGTGCATGTAGATGAAGTCACATTGATTGTGCAAGGGCTGAAAGGAGCCTAGAGATGATAAGAGTCGTGAACAGATGCATAGTAGACTGACATACAAGTTACTGTGGAAGAATATGTGAAAATCCGACCCCTCTAACTTATAGCTAAGAGAGCTGATTCCCCGATGCATGGGTTCTTTTGATATGGTTTGGTGGAGAAGGTTAAGATTGACCTTACCCCTCGGGATAAAGTAATGTGTGATGAGTTCCATGTGAGCACTATGTGAGGTACCCGACCATGTGCTGAGCAATGAACCTAGTGAGCCCCAAGGGAGGCTGAAATGGCCTGAGTCACCTGTGTAGTTTATAGATGCCAGGATGAAAGGACTCAGAGAAACGAATATGTGATGATAAAGGTTCTGTGGAAGCACCATGAGTACGGTAAAGCCACATAGGGGCCAATGATGGACATGGAAAAGTTTTATCCTGAATTGTTTGTTTGTTTGCTTGATAGAATTTTGAGGACAAAATTCCTATAAGAGGGGAAGGATGTTACAACCCCAATTTTTGGGTTCAATTGGTGAGAAATGTAATTTCTCATATTAAAGATATTGGAACAAATAATGATGTAATTTTCTTCAAATAAATGGATTTCATTTACAATAGCCTTGATGTGTGTGTTGTGGGCTTTATTGGCTATTGGGCCCAATAACAAGGAAATAACAAAGAAAATTCAATAAGTGAATGAATAATTGAATATTTGAGAAAATAAATATGTAGAAACCTCTAGAAGGCAAATCCAAAGAGGATTTCGTGCCTCTTGGGTTCCTTGGGTACCAAGGAGTCCAAGGTTGCAAAAAGAAAGCAATAAGAGAAGAAAAGATTAATTAAGTATTTCTTTATGAAGAAAGAAATTGGAAAATAATGAGAAAATGTGGAAAATGAGTGGAAAGAGGCATTAATGAGATTTCTTGGGGAAATTTCGTATCCATGAGATTTCTAATGATAAAAGGAATGCCAATGAGGAAAATAAAAGAGAAATAAAAAGAAATCCTCAAAAAGGAATATTTAAATGAGAAATAAATAAGATAATGTGAAATCATGCATAATGATGCATCTAGAAGGATAATAAGTATCCAATAAAGAGAATTTCAAAATAATGGAGTATCTTGGGATCCAAGGAGTCCCAATAAAGAGGAAAGAAAGAGAAAATACTAAAAAGGAAAAATCAGAGGAGAATGTGTTGCTTTATTAATGAATTTTGTGGTATCACTAAAAAGGGAGTTATTTCTATTGAAAGAGAATAGAAATTTGTGGCCAATGAAATAAAAAGGCAAGTGCAAAGAAAATGAAAGAGGAATTTCGAATTCCCAATATCCAAGTAATAGGATATATCAAAGGAGAGAGAGAGAGAGAGAAGAATGGCTTCTCTTTGAAGGAAAATGAATCCTATTAGAAGAGGGACTTTGTCTCTTTAAGGAAAGCCATCCTAGGGCTTTGTTGACTTCTCCTATATAAGGGGTAAGGCTTGGGGGTGAATCCAGAGGTATCCCACGCAACTATACCTCCCTTCTTCTTCCTTCTCCATCCAAAACCCTAGTCTGGGAGGGTAGAGCAACCCTGGAGCAAACCAGGGGCTGAGGAGTCGTATGGTTGGAGGTGGGAAGAGTCCACGATAACCCTGAACGAATCATCTACATACCCAAGGCCTCTGACGCCTCACAACTCCGAACATAAGGCTGCAAACCGCAGAAAATGCGGCTGTAACTGCGGCCCTTTTTGCTCTCGAGTTTGGCCATATCAATTGCGCCAAAGGGGAGCCTTGCGTGCGCCAAGGAGCAGAGGGTCCGGGGCAGCCATGGGCGGTGCTGCTCAGGCCGTAGGGGAGGAGCAGGAGCCATGCCAAGGCAGCTAGGGCGGCTGCTGGGGGCGCTGGCGAGAGGTTGAAGACGACCTCTGTACGTTGGACGTTTATGCCCTTCTGCGGGCTGAGGAAGGAAACCACTTAACCAAGGGCAATCACGACATTTCGAAATGTTTTAAAGCTAGCCGCGTGCATGGGACTTGGCGACGTGGCAATCTCAGATTGGCCAAGAGGTACTTTTCCTTGCAAAAATCGTAGTTAAATATCCGTAGCTCGGATTAAAACAAGTTTTATATGAAAATTGATCCTCAGAACGAGAGGAACACAAAGAAATTATGTTTTAAGCCTAATTTTGCATACTGTTCAAAAAGTAGTGTAAATTATCATCTTTGATTAATTAAAGATTAAGAAACCCTATTTTGATATGATTAACGTGTTTAATAGGGTTTAATGGATCTTTGGGGTTGAGGTTAACATGTTAAATTTAAAAAGGTACATAATGTTCAAAAGAGAATAACTTTGCACATGATTAGTTTAATTTAGAGTTTATATGCTTGAAATTGGAAAAAGTACATAAAGTTATCATCTTTAGTGTTTTAATTAAGGGAAAACCCTTATATTTGATGGTAAATGGTCTTAATGACATAATTCAAGTTGATATTAACCTATTGATAATAAAAGTGCGAATAGGATCTAAAAAGATGATCTTTTATGTAATTGGTTTAATTTAGGGTTTCGTGCATAATTATGCACTAATGAGCTTGAAAACTCTAATTTAGATGAATATGTCTTTTAATTGTTCAAATCCATGAATAAATAGAGATGTGATGATCCTAAGTCAATTTGGGTATAAAAGACTATTAGAATGAATAGTTGAGCAATTAAGGTTCATAGAAATGGAAAAGGATATTTTAGGGTTTGTTAACTTAAAAAGGATAAAGTTTGAGAAATTGATCTAAGAAACCGTAATAAATATTAATGAAACCTTAATGCGGATTAGAAACCATATAAAGTGAATCCAAGTTAATACAGTAAGTTCTTGATAAAGTGTGTAATAAATAGAGTACATATTCTTTTCAGGAATTATGTGATTGTTGAATTACTTGGATTGCATGCTTGGTTGGATTTTCTTAATGCTTCTGAAATCATCAAATCAGGTATGTGGTTACGCTTATGAATATCTCGAGTTAGGTTTTCTGATGGATTCCCGAATGTTTAATCGCATTGAATGCAACTAAACTGTTTGGATGTTCATATTGCAATTATAAAGTGACTATGACTATCACATAATATATATGCCTTCTAGCTCAGATCTTGGTCCCCTCTGTGTCGTAATGGTTGACCTAGTACATGGCTACCTAGAGGGTAGGTCCATCAGGTCATGAATGACTTTGGCTGCCTAGAGGGTAGATCCATCAAGTCACCTTTATAGAGGTACCATATAAGTCCTTACAGGGACAACACAGAGTTGTGGATAGGTATGGATTGAGTAGCTTGGCTTAAAATGTAATCTTGATTGTTAAATGATTAATTGAGTGATTATATTGTTAACTTAGTTGAACATTATTTGTTTCCCCCACATACCAGCTTCGGCTGACCGACGTTTTGTTTGTCAGCGTTTTAGGTACAATGAAAAGAACAAACATTAAAGTGGAACATGTGGTACTAAATATGAATTAAAGTGCAAAGGAGGATTAGATAGATTAGTATCTGTGTGGATAGAAGTTTAGAGATCCAAGTTTTCAAAAAGGTATGTAAAAATTTATTTTCTTACAGCTCTCAGTATAGTATGTTAAAATTTGATAATTATTCTTGGTTAATTGTTGAACCTTTGATCCGGAAGTCATGGGTACGACTTCGACCTCTCGGTCTCCCTTAATTGGGGGTTATCGGGAGGTGGGGTCGTAACACAAATCCTTTCTTCACACTTTCACATTTCTTTTTCATTTTTTCTGATATGGAAGCTAAATTTGTCTCTCAAATAGATGGCGAAGATCCAACTTCCCATGTACCAGGAATTTTAGATGGTACACATTCTTCTACATTTTCAAGTGATGAAGCTATTTAAGATGCCAACAAATCTATTGTGTTTGTCTGTTTAGAAGTGATAATGCATTCTTGGAGCCTTCATCTTGCATTATCCTGTCTTTTTTCTTTCAAGGTTAATTTCTCTTTTCTCCTCTGAAAGGTTGGCATAGTAATCTCTTTTTTTTTGTAATAATAATTTTTCCCTCAAATAGCTCAGAATACTTCATCCTATAAATAACATATATGATGATAAAGTTTTCCAAAACCCAATATATCTTATTTTTATTAGTAATACATTGAATATATATAGTAAAACTACATACACAAATTGGTACAATTAATTTATTATTGTAATACCATATAAAATTAAAATATAATAATTCAACAATCAAGTATTGTACTAGGTCATTTTGATCTAAATAGAGGATAACAAAAATCGTCATAAATTATGAGCTAACAACATTTGTGAATTATAACTTTCCAGTGAACATACACTACTTCGAAAGGAATAATAAAATCAAAGAAGAGGGGTTTTTGAAATAAATCTACAAAAAGATAGAAATAACAAAACATGCTAGATTTGATGAAGCAATTAAATGCCTTAAGTAACAAACATAAAAAATTATAAGCACAGCAGTGTAGCATGAAAACTACTTCAACGAAATATATATTTGTTGATACTGATTAACTAACATTAGGCATCAAAGTAGGACATCATGATGATAAACGTATTACCGACATTTATGTCCCACGTCATGATCACAAATAGAATTCACCATGTCAAATTAATCTACATGCAAATCATACGGCCAGATTGATTCTAATACCCGTAAAGCTTAAAATACACTTATTATTTAAGTCCCATAAAAAAATAATGCCCAGTTTAAAATCTGAATAAGGTATGGTTCACGTTTCTTATTCATTCTTAATTAGTCACCGTAGCAATGCAACCTTTTAACTGGACTGCCCATAATTTGTTAATGCCAAATCTGGCAAAGCAGTACTCTTCCGAAAGCTGGTGTTCGTCACTAATTGTTCATCATATAAATTTGGCAGACTGAAATTTTTGAATAAACATGACGTGAACCATCTTTCCAAGGAAAAAATGCAATAGAAAATAGTGCATTGATCAAGGTATGTTTTCAACCTTTTAACTGGGCTGTCAATATTTGGTTACGCGAAGTCCGGCAAAACAGTGTTCTTCTAAAGCTGGTGTTCGTCACTAATTATTCACCATATAAACTTGACGGATTGAAATCTTTGAATAACATGACGTGAACCATCTTCCCAAGGAAAAAAATGTAATAGAAAAATAGTGCACTGATCAAACTATATTTTTATTGAACGAATTTAATATCTGACAAAAACTGTAGTTATGCTTGTTGGCCAAGGTTGGCGTGCAACGATTTTATATCTCCTGTACGTGTCACTGATCAGACGAATTATGATAGGAGAAATTCCTCAAACAATTTTAATTGTTCTATTAATAGACTCGTAATTACACGCACATGATCATTTACATTTGCGACTCTCGCATTAATATGCTCGCACTCCTTATATTGAGGATAGTCCGTTTGTTTTTCCAATTAAATGTATCATGTTCCTTGTAGTAGCTGAAAGAGTTGTGAGTTGGCACGATCATGATAGTTTAAGAAACCAGAATTGTTGGGTAACTCAGTCACAGAAAAACTTGAAATACGAACATTTAAGTGCCAAAATATCAAAGAAACAAACCTACAGTTTTGGTCCCGCAACAAAGAAGTAGTAAGCCAAGAAGTACGAAAGGCTCTATGCAGTCTCCAAATAAACTTCTGTCAATAAAAAATACAATGCAGTTAGCATAAACTAACACAAATACATGCAGCAATATGCAGAGATATATTTTGCCAAGGACATGGAAGAAAACAAATCTAGGTGTCGTGCCTGTGGACAAAATTCAAGCGGCAAATGTTGTTTAAACTCATGCAGATTTAGCATGTTATGTCGGTTCTTCTTTTTAGTAAAGCGCGAGCTGCAACCTGTGCACGCCGCCTGTGCCTTTAGTTTGGGTCGGCCTGTTTGTGGCAAGACCGAGTCTTTAGCATTATTGGGCGCCAATCATGGCACGTATTCGTGCTCGTGGGATGGCACGACAATAGCGGATCGTGACTTACGTCGTGGTCCTAGCCTTCTGCATTTCGATTGAATAAATAGAGGAGGAAACAAAAAAGCTGTGAGAAGTTAAGCAGCACAAATTCATTGTGTTCATATTCTTCCTCTAGCCAACATCTTCTCCATTGCCCTCGTGTGCCTCTGCACTACCGTCATCCTGAGTTGCTAATTCAGTCTGGTCGACTAACAGTAAAGTCCACAGTGCTAGGTGGAGAGATGAATTCTCAGCAGCATGTAGTCGATGGAGTAACTGTAGAAACCAGCATATCCATCGCCAGGGTGCCGGGTGGAGAATACGGTGGGAGAAGGTCAGAGCGAGAGGGAGGGGTACGCACACCGACGACAGACCGGTTATTGCAGTGCGATTTCCAAAAATTTTACTTCAGATTCAATTTAGGGCCTGTTTGGTAGGGTGCGTCTCGGGTTCAATGAGTTCAAAACCAGTGTTTTCATGATTAATTTTGTTTGGTATGACAAGATGTAGTTAGAGTTCAATGTTTTGTAACATCATCGGACTGCACATCTGGGTACCAACTCCCGGAATATGTACTGCGCCGAAACAGGGCGTGGTCGCGTGCAGTTACGGAGTACTGGCCCCACCCCATTATTACGGAGAGTGAAGCGTGCGAGACCAGCAGTTGGCAACCGGTGACGAGCGGCTTTATAACTTGACTGTCCAGCGAATGCTCGTACCACTGTGTACTAGAGTCTAGCTCAAATAGACGGTTGGTAGCCGGTGAAGAGCATGATCACCCAACCGGTACCTGGGGAAGATATCAGCCGACCATACCAGGCCGTGGCAGTCGTGCCATTCTTTTTTCTCGTACCAAACACTTCTGAACAAAAACAATGAATATATACTGCGTCCTACCAAATATAATTTGTGTAGTGCATAAGACATGATTATGTTTGTTAGTTTTTTCTTTTCATCAAATTACACCCAACAACACCCTACCAAACAGGGCCTTATAGTCGGTAGACATGTCAATGCCCTGCAAAATGGAGCCGAGAAAAAGACTGACAATGACGACGCTTCCCTCGGTATGGATTCCAATGGTGCTACGATGATCTTTGGTTCTTCATCTATCTTTTTCGTAGCAGTCTGTTTTGTTATTCACCTACAGAATATGGTTCTTCACCTTCTCTTCCTTCCTTCAGTGGTAACCTCAGACGCACAAAGTTAACAGTGGATCTGACGCAAGGGCAGCATAAGGTCCAGATTTCTTTAGTGTATGCTTCCTGTTACATGGTTCGCCACTGGCTCAGGTTTGACGGACCCGCCGTGGCTAGTCTGAGGTGAATTCAATGCGATAAGATTTGTCAGTGACAAAGCAAGAGACGGGCGCCCAAATAGCAGAGCCATGGATGAATTTAACAGTTGGGTGGAGTCGGCAGGAATCTCGGAGTTACCATTCAAAGGCACACCCTTTACTTGTGTGGACAAGCAGGAAGGTCACCCGACTAAATGGGCCCGGCTAGACAGAGGCTTTATCAGAAGCAATTGGCCTGACGGATGGCAATGCTCTCTGGAGCACTTGGCGCGCACACAAGTATCAGACCATGCTCCCCTACTCTTCACCATCACCGCAGGCACACACTAGGAGTTCTCGCGCCCTGCCTTCACTTTCAAGAAGATGTGGCTTCAACATGAAGGCTTTATTGAGGTGGTTTGCGGGCTATGGAAGGGTGGGGCTATCCCCCCTTTAGAGTCTTCGCAAAGCAAAGCAACTTAAAACAATGGATTGGAACATGGAACAAGCAGGTAATCGGGAACATTTTTGCTAAAGTCAGAGCCTGTGAATGCAGAGTCAAAGAATTACAAGAAGAATGGGACGGAAAAGATGACGACACAGGGAGAGCTGAGCTTGATGAAGTCTTGATAGTGTTGGACATGGCAACCAGAATGGAGGAAAGCTATTGAGAGAGCAGGTTGGCAGCAAATGGATCCATGAAGGGGATAGGAACACGAGATTCTTCCATGCTATGGTCAACTATAAGCGCAAGAAGCAGAATGTCAACAAATTGAGAAGGGATTACGGCCGGGTCCTGGGTAGAAGGACTAGAGGCCATCATCAACGAAGTCGTTCTCTTTTACGCTGACCTCTTCTCTGCATCCCAGCACATCACCAATCCTACAGCATCACCCACGCCTGGTGTCACAGGAGGACAACGATCATTTGTTGGCGGTCCCTGATGAGAATAAAATTTATGCAACTCTCCAAGGCTTGAACCCCGACAGCGCCCCAGGCCCCAATGGCTTCACTGGTAGTTTCTATCCAGAAGCTTGGGATGTGGTGAAGCAGGACATTGGGGACATAGTTCAACATTGTTACAAAGGTGGCGACATGCATCCCAACCTAAAGTGTGTCAAGCTATCCCTTATACCAAAGGTGGACAACCCAGAATCCCTTGGAGACTTCCGGTCGATTAGCATCGAAACCTTCACTATGTTGTTGGTATTCAAGAATTTATCTAATAGGTTCTCCTGCCTCCATCCATTTCTCATGTCATCTTAGCAAAACGCCTTCGTTCAAGGACGGGACATCAGCAACAACATTCACATGGCACAAGAGTTATGCCATGACATAGAGCATTATCCAGATGGCGAGAAGCTCATCTTCAAAGCCGACATGTCCAAGGCATTTGATCGAATAGATTGGAACTTTCTCATATAGGTGATGAGTCAATTTGGGTTTGACAATAGGGTCATGAGGTTCATTTCTATGATTCTCCAAGGAACTTGTTTCATAGTGCACCTGAATGGTTATAATGGCAGCTTCTTTCTAGAGACCAGAGGATTGCGATAAGGTGATCCAATGTCCCCCACTCTCTTCATCCTTATGGAAGAGGATCTTAGTAGACACATCTCGGATTTAGGAGATCAGGGTCTCATCAAACGCTTCCACACTCGAGGGCAAGGAACAACACCAACCCACTTAATGTTCGCAGACGACACTCTTTTCTTCCTCAACACTAAAGGCTCCTCTATCCATCATCTTATGCAAGGCCTACATCTATATACAATGGCATCGAGTCAGCTAGTCAAGCATGCCAAATCAGGCTTCTTGTTTGGCAACTCTATGCAAGAAGCGTCTGATAGAGTCAGCCACCATACTAGGTGCACAGGAAGCACGAACAATATTTCTTATTTGGGTCTCCATCTAGCCAAAGGAAGGGCTAAAGTGGTGCATTACGAAGACATCCTCAAAAAGATATCCACGAGACTTGGGGCTTGGAGTGGTCGGCTACTGAATTTTACGGGAAGACTCGCTCTTGTCAAATCTGTCCTAAATTCGGTACCTTTATAGGCTCTACTCAACAACAAAGTTCCTCTTACCATTATTAAAAAGTTGGATAGGTCCTTGAAGACCTTCCTATGGGAATCCAGGGAGGGGCACAATCTTCTAGTGGAAGATGGGGGTTGGGAATCCAATCTCTAAGACAGACTCAAAAGGTAGGGTTCGTTAAGGCGAATTGGAATGCTTTAGAAAGAAAATCCACATGGACATCTTTCTACAGGGCAAAATATGGCACCAACAGAGGGAGGGTTGATGCCTCGCATCCTTGGTTTGTCGAACAAGGTTCTTATGCATCACCCTACTGGAAATAGGTTTGGGAATCTTCCCCTCTAATCATGTCCAATTCTCCCTGGGAAATAGGAAGGGGTGAGATCTCCTTCTAGTATGCAAACTAGACCGGATATGGCCCCCTTATTCTAGATCGAAGATAAGATCACTTTCCAGACACAAGGTTGAGAATCAGGGAGTCTTTTCCTCATCGCATGGATGGGATCTCACCTACCTACACAACAACCTTTACCACATAGGGATATAGAAGGTGTTGGAGAGAGGCATCGACTCTCTCCCAGAGACACTTGACACCCCAATATGGGAGTCAATAGAATCAAGACAGGACGCTTCTCGCTACAATCTGCCAAGTCTGTGGGTATCAACAACTAACACATATTTACCATACATTATACGCAATTAAACGTATCGAGTAATATAGGCCTTTTGAGGCCTGAGTCGAACACAAGGAAACAAATTCCAGAATACTACTACTAACTATGATCTGATCAGCTAAGCCAGTAAAAATAGTTAAATTTGGTTTGATTGAATAAAAATAAAGAAACAAAACAAGATTAAAGAATAAGTTATTCAGGTTTTAACAAATTCCTCAGGACAATGGTTTCACCGCGGATAACACAATAATTAATCGTACACACTAATATTGATTACTCCTATCCCTGGATGAAGAGCCTATAGCTAGAACTGTAATATCCCAGGATTTGAGGCCTCGGATAAAAAAAAGATCCTATAAGGAATGATTGGACTACCCATATCACCAAGGTGCACCTCCTTTTTCGGGAGCCCATATCTAAAGAACTCCATAGTTAAGCGTGCTCAGCTTGGAGTATTACTAGGATGGGTGACCAGTGGGGAAGTTGATCCTGGCTTGCGCGTCAGTGTGGACAAAGTGCGCAGTTAAGGCTAGTGGTGGTTTGTGGGGCCAGTCGTCATTCCTGAAACTCTACTAGAGCCTTAGGCAGTGGGCCCAGGCGTTACAAGAACTACCTAACCCCGTAGTATAGTTCACTATCTATTCTAATGCCAATCGCATTTGTATAGTAATTGGTTGATTAGTTAGGTGATTTACAAATAATCTCTGGGCTTCTCCTCTTGTTTATATTTCACATTTCCCAAATGGCACAATAAACAGGTAAATCTATGTTTTTTCAACCCTTAACCTCTCTCCCAAAATGATTGAGGATCTAATAATCTATCTATGGTGATCAAGCATACATAGATCAAGACAATCTCATAGATTTATATCCAAATCATAGGAATAAAAGTGATACTAATACATAAAAGTCAAGTACAATGCATATACGGGCTACTCCCGGTCCTAAGGAATCAAGGGGATTAGCCCTGCATGATTTTCATTGATGAATACATGGTACAGAAAGAGAAAAATGTGGGAAACATTAGAAAAACTAAAGTAACCCCTAGAAAATATCTGATCTGGATGATCCCCTTCGACGTACATGCAAACTGCTATCTTTTGGCTAGAGAATCACCCACTGGAGGTGCTCGGATCATCCCAGATGAAGCCTTTGGTCCTATTCTCTCCTCTCCTCTCTCTCTGGTGTCATGCAATGGAAAACTGCTCAGCTCCTTAGGTCTGGTTGTACTCCCTTCAAGTCATATGAGCCACTTAGGGTACAATAACACCAGTTGTTAGATTAAAGCATTGCCTTTGGATTGCTTGATCGGGCAGTATCGACTGCAAAGTCGATAGTACTAAGTTGTTAGGTTAAACGTGCACTCCCACAATGTTGGTACTATCGAAGTGTCTCGATAACACTAAGTCTTTAGGTTGCTCTAACTCTGACTCCCTGATGCCAACTCAATAGTATCGAGTATGGTGTGCTTAGTAGTATTGAGTTTCTATGATTCATTTCTTACGCCTCTCTTATGTGATTTTGGTACTACCAACATTTGGTGTCGGTAGTATCAAGTACGTGCCAGTTTTTTGGACTGTTTACTGATGTGAATTTGATACCACCGACTTTTTATGTGGGTAGTACCACGTCTATGAAACTCCTTTGTACCTAAAATAGCACAAGAACATACATAAGCACTCAGAATGACTTTTAGACAATTTTAACAGTAAAATCACATAACTTTGATGCATTTAGATAGAAAAGTATATTAATAGTATTTCATGCATAATTAATCAAATAAATGACAAATCAATACATAAAACCAAGGGAAATATGCTTGTGAGAATGACTAAAAACCCATGCATCAAGCTCCCCTAAGCAAAAATGTTTCTCATCCTCGAGGAACACTCTCTTGGATCTATTTGATAAAAGGAAGCAAAAGGACATAATAGATGAACTCTTTTCTTAATCATGTCCACCAAACAATCCCTGGCCTTCAATGACCATTGAACTAATAAGTGCTAAAAAGTGACAAAAAAATTCCACAAAAGTTTTCCACCTTTTGATCTATGAATGTTGTCAAGAAAACAGTTAATATCATAATTATTTAGGCATTTGCTTGGTTCATTATGTGATTCCCTGTTCTAAATTGCTCTTTCCTAACTACCTACTAATTGTAAGTAGATCTCCTTATAAAAATGGATGAGGAGACAAATCATTTGAGTGGCCTACCAATAAGAGCAATTGATGATAAGAAATGGGTGGCAATTGAAGAATCACAAGTAAATCCAACTTATTTATGCAAAAGAATGATGAACGTACATGAGTGAAAATAATGTCATGCATGAATCCTAATGCCTAATGACTTTTTTCTTTCTTTTTCTATCAAATGATGCATGTATCAAGCAATCTCATCAGTAAAAGAGACTGAAAAAAAAGAAAACAAAAGAATGTGCCATGTGGATTACTTCATATCTTCAAGAAGGGTTGAAGGCATACTTTGAACATTGACAAACTTCATATTATTTTTTCTTTCTTTGTTTTTCAGCATGATCGAGTTAATTCTCAAGCTTTCATTACATCCTACTCTCTTTTTCTTTCCTTTTTTTTGTCTAAGATGATCAGGTTAGGCTCAACAACATCTTCATTCACATTCCAAAGTTGATTTATATGTTCGTTCATATCCTATGTCCTAATGCTGACTAATCCAAACACTTCCTCAACTGGTGTTGTAGAAGGATTTTGCAATTAAGCTATAAAGATTTGATAATGACTTGCAAAAACACCAATGAGTACAATCATTCAATATAAGAAACCATGCATTTACTGGTGCACATTTACACTAGATTGGTATGGGACCTCATATTGCATAACCTAAAATAAAATAAAACAACTAAAATAAATTGAAATAAAATTAAACTAAGAAATATGGTTGTTCCAGCACCCCCCCTAAACTTGAATATGACTATGTCCACATAGTCAACATTCTCACTTAAGAGGTGGAACATCGATGACATGCTCATAATGGAGGAGGTGGTGGATGTGGCATGTTGGGGTCATGGGGAGGAAATGTCCCTTGAAAAGATAGATTTGACGACGGCATTGATGGTGGCTGCGGGTATCCCCCAAAGTACCCCTGGTTCCAGTAGTTTTCAAAAAATGGTTGTTGATATTGCTCCATTTGTTGTAGGCACATATGGAAATTCTCTTGGTTGGCCAAGAGAAGACATTCATTGTCATAAATTGCATGTTGGTGTTGGTACAATTGTACTTGTATCTCCTGGACTCCAGCCAAAGTTGTATGATGTTGTTGTTCTCCTATGTGAATGTCCCACAGCATCCCATACATGCCCGCCATGTGGTATGGTTCATGTTCCTCCTGAGAAGGTGGCGGGGTAGACAATCTCGATGCAGCGTATGTACACGCCCCTTTGCATGGGACCGCTCTCCAAGTTATGGGGATCATGGGCTCCACATCTACAATGTAGTCACCTTCGTCATCATTATGTTGATGCATGGGGTCATCATGGGGTGCTTCCATGTCTTCTTCACTTTCCTCATCATCGCCAACCAACCACCGAAGATGTTGGACTCCTTGTAGGTTGAAGATGGGGTCGGAAAGGTTGCGCTTATGATATCGTCCTCCTACTGTGCAGCTTGCATAAACCTTGTCATAGTGCATGCTAAGGAGACTCGCTTCCTGGAAATGTTGGAGATTCAATTTCTTCAGAGCTACCATTGACGTGAGGGTGGACAAGTCGAGGTGGAGATGTAGTGTAATGGGGGTAATCAGCCTCCCAAAGACAATTGGCACTTTCTGCTACACCATTCTCCACATATAGACCATGTGGAGAAGAAGGAATGACCCAAAGTTGACGGGTTCCCCCTCCAACAGCTTGTAGAGGAAGAAGAGGTCCGTCTTCTGGACCTTCCCTTGGCCTTGGACGGAACGAGCGAATATGGTGTTGGTGCAGAGGTGATGAAGAATTCGAGCGAAGGGATGTTCGATGTTTGTGATGGAGTTGACATGTCAACTGATGTGAAAGCCATGTAGCACCTCTGTCAACTACATCCAAGCATGGTTATAGTCAAATTCAGTGGGAGTTGAGTGTTGCGGGACATGAGGCCGTTTGAAGATGCGGTTGAATGCCCATAGGGTGATGGAGTGGTTGGTATTGAAGAGACGGAAGTTGACCTTGCCTTCTCTCCATTCAGCTCCTATTTGTTGCTGAGGGGCGACAATGACATCTAGCAAAGCCAAGAACTCATTCGACTAGTTACTCAAGAATGGATCATCCACCTCCATTAACTGATGCTGGCATACCCACCGTAGGTTGTCGGTGAAGGCCACTCGCTCGATTAGGGTGCAATCTCCATATCATGTCGACAACATCTTCCTCGTTAAAAGCTCCTCATAAACCTTCTTGATCTCTGGGGTTGGATGTTGAATGCAGGTTGGTTGAGGGACCAACTCTTCTTGCTCCATCGATGTAGATGCACCTCTCCTTGGTGCAATGGCGATGATACAAGAAGGATGATGGAGAAAAAGAGGCTCGATGAAGAGTGGTGGTGCCTGGTGCAACTTTTCTCTGAGTTGTAGGAGTAGTAGAGGATAAAGTTGTGAAGAAAATAGATTCACCATCCCTCCTTATATAGCTGATCTCAGGCAGAGTCAGTACTACCATCTTATATTCAGTAGTACCAAGTTTAAAGCATGAATTCATGGCTCGGTTGTATCGACGGCTGACATTTGATGATGGTATGAGTGTGGATCACCTAGAGTCATTAGTATTGAGTCCCAGTCAGTAGTATCAACTGGTGGCATGGATCGATACTACCGACCTCTTAATGAAGATCACATTTGTCATTGAATTGGTCGCACATGGATTGCTGACATCATAAGTCGGTACTACCAACTTTGCACTCTGTAGTACTAAGCTGGTTGTTTTACTCATTATTTCCAAGATTCATCTTAGTGACTCGAACTTGGGAGTGCCAAAAAGTTAGTAGTACCGACTTGCATGCCAATACTATCGATTTCTTATCAGTTAGGTGCGTGAAAATCTGCAGAGACTCGGTGGTACCGACTAGTTGAGTCGGTACTACTGAGTCTGTCTTTCTTTTGCAGATATCTCCCTAATGTAAATTTGGTACTACCGGCTTGTAGACTTGATAGTACCGACTTTGTTTGTCCTGCACACTCCAACGAGCGAGTCAAGGCACCTTTTTTTATGAAAGAATATAAGAAAAACAACACCTAAAATGTTATAACAAACATAAACAAAGGGAAATAAAGGTTGGGTTGCATCCCAACAAGCGCCATTGTTTAACGTCATAAACTAGACTTAGCAAAGAGTAAGAATCTATTAGATTGCAATGAGTTGCACTTCTTCTATTCTTGTCTCTACTTCCCCACCAAAATAATGCTTCAATCTCTAGCCATTAACAAGGAATAACCTAGTCCCATCTATTTGTTGGTATGTATGCCCTGAGAGCCAATCATGGGATGATTGGTGGGATACATTAAGATTGATTTGATAAACATCAAAGGCAAGCTTCCGATTCTTTCTGGTTCAGTCATATGAGATAGTGATAGAATAGATTGAATGTCTAGAGAATGACAATACTCAATGACGTATGCTTTCAGGTTAAGGACTTGGACGATGAGATCATACGGATGTTATGAGTTTGTACATTCTTGTTATGTCCTTAGTCGGATGTCATTGTGGAAGGTAGATAGACAACAATGACACACAAGACTAGATTGTGGTGTTGGTTGATGACAAAATCTCATTAGTAATGTTATAGAGATATCAAACCAAACACATAGGTACTTGTTAGAGAACAAGTGTACCAGACAGACCCACCGTGAGTTTGACACATGGAAGCATGACATGGTAGTCACAGTCAGTACTCACAGTGATGGTGGTGAGTGTGATTCTTTGTCCTAAAATCACTACACTCAACACATGTCGTTGGGTACACTTTGACATCATCAAATGCAGTTCTGAAACATGGGTTGTTATAAAGGTGATGATTGGGTGGCTTTGACACATGGGGCTTTTGAGGGGTGAGTGATAGATATGGGATTTGTCCCTCCTGAGGGAGTATGATATCCATGGCCACTTGATGAGTAGGATTGAGAAAGGCGTGCACGCATGTGTGAATCAGTATGTGATACTGATGTCATAACATATCTCTTCCAATCTACTCTGAGATCAAGAAAGTGAATGAACGTTGACAGGATGACTGTTCCATGCCTCGAGTTCATTCGGGATATCAGTGACAAAGGAATTATACAGTCACTGTAACACCATTCACGGATTGTAGGATTGAAAGTTGTTCTCCAACTTTCTATTTCACTTAGGTAGCACTGATGTGTTACTAGGCACCGCTCTTTGCTTGTGAAGTCATAAGTGTTATGGACTTTCACTGCTAACGTGAAAAGGACCTGTAGGGTCACAGACATAGGATTTAACCCAGAAAAGGAGTTTTGTCCACAAACAATGTTTAGATTGATTGCTAAAGGAGTTTAGTAGTTCAATTAAACACTCAATTAATTGATAGCTCAAAATCATAGTGTTCAAGGTGTTGGACAACTTGATTAGAGTATCAGATTGATTGGAACTGCAATTGACTGTTTCTGCACAATCTGCACTCCCAACCGATCGGCTCATGTGATGAACCCATCGGCTGAGCTTGGTGAACCGATCGGCTCAGGTTGTGAGTCCATCGACTCATGGAAAGGGTGAAATGATCGGTTCAAGTGTTGAAACGATTGGCTCAACGGTCCAACCGAGAATGTTGGGAAAGAAAGATTGGTGACACTACTACAGAAACAGCATTCAGTGTCGCTTTTCTGGGCGTCGGTTCTTTAGGAAAACCGACGCCTATAATATTAGACGTCAGTTATTTAGGCAAACCGACGTCTATATTCGAAGACCAACCAGACATGGGTACCGCTTCGAATACAGCGTCGGTTGTTTATAAACAACCGACACTTAAAGTCACCCGCGAAATCCAATTTTCAAGCAAAAAAATAGTGTCACTTTCATCGTCGGTTATGTAGATAAAAACCGACGCGTATGTGCGATGGAAATTTGCGCGAAAAGTGTCACTTTCAGCGTCGGTTATCCTTTTATAACCGACGCGGAAAGTGTTTCCCCCCAAATAATTTCGTGAAAATATCGTCCAATTGGACGTCGGTTGTTTCAAACAACCGACGCTAAAGATGTTTAGGCGTCGGTTGTTTTAAACAACCGACGCTATTTGGGAACTTAATATCCCGTGATCGCCCGACTCTTCCCCTTTCTTCTGTTTCATTGCGAGCCGATTGCCCTTTTTCTCTACTGTCACCGCCGATTTCCCTTTTTCTCTGCTCCTTCTTCTCCACGACAGCGCCGTCGTGCTGCCACTACTGCTGCCTTCTTCTTCTTCTCCGCGCCCCCTTCTCTGTCGCGCCCCCTTCTCCTGTGCTGCTGCTCACCGACGTGTCGCCGCTCCTTCTCCACCGCCTGTACTCCTCACCTCGCCAACGCTGCCGGTGTTGCTGCTGTGCGTCGCCGCCCTAGCTTCTTCCAGCGTCGCCCGCCGCTGTAGCTTCTTCCAGCGTCACCGCCCTAGCTTCTTCCTACTTCATCCAACATCGCCCGCCGCCGTAGCTCCTTCCTCCCTGCTCACGCCCAGCGCCGCCCCCCTTCTTCCTGCTTCGACCACCACTGCTGGGAGCTCGCCTACTTGTCCGCCGCCGCTAACGAAAGGTATGTAAGCTGAAATAATTGGGTACTACTGTAATGCATCGAAGTAAATATCCTATTGCTCTATTATACTAGTAATGCATGATTAGTTTTACTGATTTCCTTGCTGCTTTCAGTGATTAATGATTGGTACTACTGGTTAGTATTACTTTAGTGATTACTTTAATTCAACAATTCTTAGTTTGTTATTAACAATTACTGATCTTCTTGCCGATTTTAATGATTAGAGATACTGATATGTACATAAGTTCCTTATAAATATATTTTTTATATACACATACATGTAATTTTGTATAAAATACTTGATGTAGTGTGATCTTAAATGCTAGAATGTACCCCAATCAGCCTATGGCGACCCACTCTTCTCCTGATGCACAGACTGCGAGTAATCCTGGAGACCCATCGCCTAACACGTCTGTTGTAAGTATTGTTTATGACATTGTAGCTAGTCTTTTCAAGATGATATGTTTTCAAGATTATATGTATATATGTATAACATTCTTTAGGTAAATTTGTAGGCATTGAAGCCATGCCGCTTAAGAATGCAAGACTATGTTGTTGCAAAGGCGCAGGCTTACCAGTCCCTTCCTGGGGCAACGTTTCATGGGACTCCAATGCCGCAGGGCTACATTCGTGTGAGCCCGCTACATGTATTACCCGATTGGAGGGAAGTTGCGTTGCCATATGCCCACCCAGATATTGATACACTTGGTGAGGCAGAAGGCGGTGTCATATTGTGGCCCAAAGCAGATGTCGTCTACACGACTGAAATTGTAAGATAAATTTACATTGATTTAGACTGTTAATGTGTATATATGATGCCAACTGATCTGAAATTATATATACAGGTTAAAAAGAAGACACCAAGAGCACCTAGGCCTCCACCTCCACTTCCCGCATTACCAACTTGGGTTCCAACTGACCTAACATACCCGTTAGGTCCTGCTTGTAGGGGAATGGCATGTTGGCTACGGGCACATAATATACATTGCCCTATAATAGTTTCTTTAGATGCAGATTATGCAGGTCAATCATACGATAGCTCTTTATTTATACAAGATATTATTGAGCTGTTTATGTATGATTGGCTGAATACATCAATGATAGAGACATGGATAAGGTGAGATCTTGTTTATACATCCATATACCTTGTGTAAGATCCGGTGATCTGGTTTCTTATATATTAATGCATACGCCTATATGTTTTGCAGCTACTTAGTCGAAGATCATTGCAAACAATTTGCATTTGATCATGTGGGATTTTTGATTCCATCATTGATTAGTTTGGTAGCTAAAGACCCTGATAATGTTCAACAATACTGTATAGATGCTTTTACAATTTTTGGTCAGCAAAAGAAGACGATAATAATAGCTCCATTCAATGTCAAGTAAGTTTACTTTATTTATAATTTGGACTTAAGAAAATTCCATTTTTATTTTGCATTTTGAGTTATTAATTGTTAACTTCTTACCTCTAGCTGTAGACATTGGGAGTTACTAGTTATTGTCCCCGGGACATTCACTGTTTATTATCTAGATCCTGCGGGGAGTACATTGAACACTAAAATTGGACACGTAATGAGAATGCCATTATTCTGGTGAGAAATATTTCATTTTTACATCCGTTAACATCTTTTATTACATTACTATTTACTTATGCAATTTATTGTGTTATATTAACATGTAGGGGTTTAGATGCATTCAAAAAGGCTGGAGGAATGGTCCCAAGGAAAAAGAACCAGCCAATAAATTGGCAGAACGTACAAGTAAGTTCCCGACTCGAATATATATATTATTGATGTGAATTGTGCTTAGTTGTATTATTTTGTATGTTTCAATTTATAGTGTGCTACACAAGAAAATGGCTGGGCATGCACATACTATGTGATGCGATTTATGCAGATGATTATCAAACATGCCGCATTGGACATCGATAGCATACATGAGGTATTATATATAGTCTCATTAGTTAGTATGAAATATATCAATCTTATTTTTATATTATTACTTATATATAAACATCATTCTCTTTGCAGGTGTTTAAAACTGACCACACTATAGGTAAATGCTTAAAAAATATACATGCTCCATATACGATGGAAGCATTAAATGAAGTAAGAGAAGAATGGGCAAAATCCATACAAGCAGTGGCAACTGTAAGATATAATTGGGATGTTGATAGCGATAATGAATGATACTTTGTAAATGAATATTTCTGAATGTTAATACATGTATTTGAATGTTTCTATATGTGTGAATGTGAGAATTGAATTGATGTCTGAATGTATGTACTTGTGTGAAATTTTCCTTGTGACTTTTGCAGGTTTGCGGCTTGTTTGTAGGCTGATATCAATGGATGTCGTAAACCTGCAGTTCAGAAAACTGAACTGCAGGTTCTCATCCTACTGACCAGCCACAGCATGCCTGCAAACTGATATGAAAAAAAAAATAGAAATAGGCGTCGGTTATTTATAGAAAACCGTCAGAAAAGGCATACAGCGTCGGTTATTTGATAAAAACCGACGCCTAATAGTACAAACAACCCGACCGTGCATGATAGCACGGCCGTGATGGAAAAGGCGTCGGTTATTCATATGAACCGACGCCTATAGTACTAAACACGGCCGTGCAGGGAAGCACGGCCGTGTCGTCTTGAAGTATAGGCGTCGGTGTTTTAGTATATAACCGACGCCAAAAGTGTTCGCGCCACAGAACATGGCGTCATCTAGGGCACTTTATGCGTCGGTTATCTACTAAAAGACCGACGCTATATTCTATATAGGCGTCGGTTGTTTAGTAAATAACCGACACAGAAAGTGCCCTAGATGACGCCATTTTCTGTGGCGCGAACACTTTTGGCGTCGGTTATATTCTAAACGACCGACGCCTATAGAATAAATAGGCGTCGGTTAAAAAACTGACGCCGAAGTGTTCGACCTTTAGCGGCACCCACATAGGCGTCGGTCGGAAACCGACACCAAATGGGGTTAAACGACTGACGCCAAAGGTCGTTTCTGTAGTAGTGTGAGAAAATTCTTTTTGTTTTACTTGTCCAATACGATTGGAATAAGGATTGGTATTTGATACCAATTACAAACAAAAGAAGGAAAGTCAATCGGGAACTGATTAGGACCACGAATTGACCAGTTTAGAAGTGAACCGATCGGTTGAGGTGTCCCAACCGATCGGTTGAGGTTTCAACCGACCGGCTTAGATCCCCAACCAAGCATTTTAGAGATGAAACGATCGGTTCAGGTCACGCAGTTGGTTGTTTTTGTGGAAAATCTCAAACCCTTCTACTCCTATTTTAGTCCCACATTGTCCGGGATAGAGAACCATGTCCCATGACCATCCTATATATAGGGGTATTGGGGGCTTCTCATACAACAACTCAGTGCAACCAGTTGCTCTGTAAAGTTGTCGTTCTCTCTGGTTTTGGTAACCGAGAGAGCCCAAGCAAGTGCTACCCGATATGGGAGGCACAACAAGGGAAAGACAACTACAGAAAGCGACTGGTGGCAGGAGAGTGTGTCGGTGACTAGTACGCTGACAGGAGGGTGTGACTCCTTCCAATTCCTTGTGGGGCAAGGAGATTGGAGTTCCAGGTGGTCTGTGTGGACTACTTCAGAGGCGGAAGATTTCTACCGCTCAGAGGACAGCTGTCAATCCCGACAGTCCCAATGAGACCAGGAGTCATCAGTCCCGGTGCGACCAGGAGTCATCAGTCCCGGTGCGACGAGGAGCTGCACAGACACCGTCTAAGACCGGAGGTGAAGACCACGCAATCTGTGAGGTATTGTCTCCGAGCAAACCTCGGGACAAGGTATGATTCCACAAACCATCCATTTCCTATTGTATAGACGTTGACGCATTTCCTTGTTCTGGGTTTGGGGAGGAGAAATTTTTTGTTTCCACTGCCTTCTCTGCCTGCCCTAAAGCCCAACACTATTATCTTCATAACACTATGGGGAAAAACTTGCACAATCTCAAATGGTCCACTCCATTTGGACCTTAGCTTGCCCAGTTGTAACTTAAGTCCAGAATTGAATAGAATAATCTTCTGTCCTGGGAGAAACACTCTATTCAAGATATGTCAATCATGAATTTCTTAGTTCTCTCCTTATAAATTTGAGAACTCTCATAGTCATCCATCCTAAATTCATCTAGCTCATTCATCTCTAATAACCTCTTCCTACCCACTTCATCCAGTCCAAAATTTAGGTTTTTCAAGCACATTTCGCCTTATGCTCAAGGTCCATTAGTAGATGGCAAGCATGCCCATAAGCCAACCTAAATTGCATAGTTCCTATCAGTGATTTATAGGTTTTTCTATATGTCCAAAGAGTTCCATTCAGCACAAAACTCCAATTTGTCCTATTAGTTGAGATTGTCCTTTCTAAGATCTTCTTCACCTCTCTATTGGACACCTCAACTTGCCCTCGACTCTATGGGTGGTAGGGAGTACCCACTCGGTGTTTCACCCCATACTTGCTAAACAAGGTTCCAAATTTCATGTTGGTGAAATGTGATCCACCATCACTAATAATCAATCGGGGGACACCAAATCTGTAGAAAATATAGTCTTTAACAAACGGGCACACAACTTGTGAATCATTAGTGCGGATTGGAATTTCTTCCACCCACTTAGATACATAGTAAACTGCAAGTAATATGTAAAGATTAGAATTAGATGACTCAAAAGTGCCCATGAAATCAATGCCCCGTAGATCAAACATTTCAACTTTTTGAAACACATTGAGTGACATTTCATGTCGTTTAGAAATATTCCCTACACGTTGACATGCATCACAATGATGAACAAAATTGTGATCATCCTTAAACAGCATTGGCCAATAAAACCCACTCTCTAAGAATTTGTCCATTGTCCTAGAGATAGTGTGATGCCCCCCTATAGGTAGATAATTATAGTGTAATAATATGCTCTCAAGCTCACATTCGGGTACACACTTCCTTATAACTTCATCCCTACATTGTTCAAGAAGAATGGGATCATCCCATATGTAAAGTTTTAGTGAATGGAAAAATCTCTTCTTCTCTTGGTTTCCCCAATCTTCAGGCATCTCTTTGCAAGCTAAATAATTCACAATATTTTCAAACTAGGGATCCTTGGTCTTAAGAGCAAAAAGTTTTTCATCAGGGAATTCATCAACAATAGGGGTATCTAAATCTTTTTCATTCACCCTTTCCAACCTAGATAGGTGATCTACTACAACATTTTCCACCCTTGTCTTATCCTTAATTTCTATGTCAAATTCAGGTAACAGTAAAATCCACCTAATCTATCTAGGTTTTGCATCTTTCTTTTGTAATAGGTATTTGATGGCAGCATGATCAATCCATACAATCACCTTGGCCCCAACTAGGTATTGGTGAAACTTTTCAAATGCAAAAACAACAGATAAAATTTCATTTTTGTAGTTTTATAATTAAGTTGTGCATCATTCAATGTTTTAGATGCATAATATATGACTATAGGAACCTTGTCTCTGTGTTGACCCCACACAACTCCCACCGCATAGTCTAATGTGTCGCACATCAGTTCAAATGGTAGGCTCCAGTCCAGAGCCTACACAATTAGCGCAAAAATCAACTTTTCCTTTAGCACTTCAATGGCGTTCAAACATCGTTCATCAAAAGAAAATTCACCGTCATTTTCTAATAGTTTCGATAAAGGTTTAGCAATTTTTGAAGCTCCTTACTCCCTTCGATGTCGGTGGAGGTAGTTTGGAGATGACTTCTATTTTAACTGGGTCGACTTCCATACCTTTTTCAGACACCTTATGTCCAAGAACTATGTCCTTACTTACCATCATATGACACTTCTCCCAATTCAAGACTAAGTGAGTGCCCTCACATCTTTGTAAAACCCTGTCGAGATTATACATGCATTCATTGAATGACTCCCCATATACTGAAAAATTGTCCATGAACACTTCCAAGCATCGCTCCACCATATCAGAAAAGATGGATAGCATACAACATTAGAAAGTGGCAGGTGTGTTACAAAGATTGAACGACATCTGTCTATATGCAAATGTGCCATAAGAGCGGGTGAAAGTAGATTTCTCTAAATCCTTTGGCTCAATCGAGATTTGATTATAACCGAAATACCTATCGAGGAAACAAAAATGTGAACGACCTACGAGTCACCCCAAAATCTAATCAATGAAAGGAAGGGGAAAATGATCTTTTAAGGTGAAGGTATTTAAATGTCAGTAGTCTATGCATACACACCACCTTGTCACTAACCTAGTCGATATTAATTCACTTGCAACATTAGTTGTGACAGTGATCCCCCTTTCTTAGGAACTACTCGAGTAGGGCTAACCCACATAGAATATGAAATAGCATAAATGATACTTGCTGATAGGAGCTTGACCACTTCTTTCTTCATTACCTCAGTCATGATGGGATTTAGTCACCTCTAAGGTTGAACTATCATCTTGGCTCCCTATTATAGATGGATTTTGTGTTGGCACAATCTAGGAGAGATCCCTTTTATGTCTTCTATCGACCACCCAAAAGTAGCTCGGTGGTTTTTCATAACAACAAGTAATCGCTTCTTCTCTTCACTGCTCAAGGATGATGATATAATCACTGGGAGCTTCTCTTCCATGGATAGGAAGACATACTTCCAAGTGTGGAGTCAAGGGCTTCAACTCTAACTCAGTTGGGCTCAATAGAGATGGGACCAATGGTGGAGGAGGTGGTCCAAAATCTTCAAAATGTCTTGCATAGTGGTAGGGTACCACCTTCAGCATCAATACACACTCTTCTAGAGAGAAGTTACGTGTATTGTCATCCACTATATTCATCAAGCGCTCCTCTAAAGGTAACTTTAGATTAGACTACATCAAAGAATCAACAATGGCATCCTCTATGGTACCTAGGTCATAATGTTGTTCATCATCCTTCGGGTAACACACTACTTTGGCTAACGAGATCATCTTAGTATTTTCCATGATGTCAAATGCTAAAGTGCTCGTGTCTACCTTAGTCATCATGTGAGCCATGTCAAGGAATGGCTTACCCCAAAAATAAAGAAATGTTTCCCTCCTCTTGCTGAAACATTTTACACTGTGTTGTGTCCCCCATAGTTTTTGAGTGCTCCAGAATCTTGATCTCAAACCTTTCATCCTGGATACCCATGGTTAGACATCCTATTCCCATCTCCAGAATCATATTAGTTGTAGCTTGGAATAACCTTCCTAGTAAAAGTTATTTTCCATGATCATCCTACATTTCCATTACCACAAAGTCTATAGGAAAGACGAATCTGTCTACTTTCACCATAACATCTTCACAAATGTCATATGGCTTGACCACAGGGTTATCTGTTAATTAGATAGTCATACTACTTTTTCTCTACTCCTTAAGACCTAGCTTCCTGAAAGTTGACAAGGGCATAAGGTTGATGCTTCCCCCTGAATCACAAAGAGCTTCTCCAAACTTGGTCTTCCCTATGAAGCAAGTAATGTTGAAACGACCTGGATCCTATCTTTTTGGAGGTAGCGTTCCCAAAATGAAAGCACTCACCTTCTCCTTTAACACTACCACATCAGCTCATGTATCGTTCTCTTCTTTGTGATTGCATCCATGAGTGGAATATTGACAGATAATTTCCTGAAACCATCTAGGAATTTCTTAAACTTTCAGTCTACTTTCATTGCCTTCAAAGTGTTCGAAAAAGGTACTGGGATCACTAGTGTCCTTTGGTGAGGTGGGGTATAAGCTTTTGTTCTTGTTCCCTCCACCTCATCAATATGATCCTTAGTTGCCTTCTCCTTTGCTAACATATCTGGTTCATTTACATCCACTATCACAGTCTCATTTAGTGTTCCAGCAACGTCACCTACATCTGAACTTGATGGTGCATCATTCAACAACTTCTTACCACTTTAGAGTAGAAATACCTTGACGTATTGATTTCCAGATGACACATTATTGTTTTCTAGAAATCCCTACTGGTTTGGCTTCTTCAATGTGACCACCTCCGCTTCTATTTGAGAGATCTGAGTTTCAATATTGTGGATTTTTGCCCCTTGGTTTTGGAGTTATCTTTGAGTTTAACTAATAAGCACCTCATTTTTACTAACTAGCTTTCCAAGAATTTCTTCAATACAGTCAATCTTATTTTGTTCTTGTTTATATTGTGCTTAGCCACCAAACTTTTGTGGCTTAAGTTGTTGTTCCTAGGATGGGTTTTGTTGGAAGTTGTTGGGATCCTTCCATGAGAACTTAGGATCCTTCTGCCATGGATAGTCATTGTTCCTGTACTGTTGTTAGTGGTGTGCAAACTTGCATTCCTCTTCTTCTTCTTCTTCTTCTTCTAAAGATGGTATGTCCTTAGCACACAACTTTTTGACAATCAGGTCCATCTTCTCATTTAAAGCAGAGATGACCTTAGACTCCCTGACACTTTTGATGGTTTCTGGGAGCTCTCTCTCATTGCCCCATGTCTAGTTCTTAGACATGTTCTTTGAAATCTCATGATAGCAGGAAAGTTTGTTGTTGAGAAAGAGACCTTCTCGTGCACTGTCAAGCATGGTTCTCTCTCCTTTGTATTGAGTTTAGTAAAAAATATTTTCTTTCCCCAAACAAATCAATACCATGATGAGGTACCTTCTACAGTATATTTTGGAATCTCTCCCATTCTATAGAGTATGATTCGTTAGCCTACTGTATGAAATTATGGATTTTCTTAACCAGGTCGTTTGTCTTTTATGGAGGAAAGTAACACTCAAAGAAGGCATCAATCGTTTAATCCCATGTCTTGATACACTCATTGTTGAGATTGTGGAACCACGACTTTGTGCTGTCTGCCAAAGATGATGGGAACAGTCTGGTACTCTCTCTATCTTAACCATATCACAATTTTCAACAAATTTACTGATGTGCAACATAGGGTCTTCAGAATTGTGGCCACAAAAAGCTTGGGACTTGACTAATGAGATCAATCTTGGATCGATCTTGTAGCTACCCATATTGATGGCTTGTCTTTTAACGCGCCCTTTTCGATCTGTGGACAAAGATGTCTTGATCCTCTCATAGTTCGTCTACTTTTCTATTAGTTCACCCATTTCTACTGATTTAGGTTCCTCTGGTGTGTCAAGTCCTACAAGTGGTGGAGTTGATGATGGGTGGTGCATCCCCGCTAGTGGTGCTTTTACACCCCACGAGGTCAGAGTGCACGGGATATGGGTGATCTTATTCTTTCAAAATTTGTGTTATCCCTAACGGAGTCGATCACTAAGACTAAAATAGGACACCCGCAAGCATACGGGGTATTGTTGTAGTATAGGTGATTGGCAAGATAAGGGGTCAAACCACAGAGATAGAGGGGGCACTAGAGTTAGACAGAGTGGACTATGTTCCTTTTGCGGAGCTTAGGGTTTTAAAAGGTTTGGTTGTTTGGTTACGCTAATGAGCAAGTAAGAAATGCGAGATGGAAACTAAATTATGGAAGAACAAGCAAATTAGTAAACTAAGTTATCAAACTAACTAAGCAAGAGAAAGAAGAGCTACACTACTTTAGCGAGGCAAGAAGAAATTAAGAACTAAACTAACCACTAGCAAGAGCAAGATCCTAAGTTAACACTAAAGAGCAAAACTAGGAAATTGACTAAGCTAGACTAAGACAATTGGACTAAACTAGCATCAACAAGCAAACTAAGCAATTAGGGTTTTAAGCAAGGTGATTAAGGTGGGTGTGCTGTTTGGGGAATACAACTTTGATATTAGTTGGGGGAGATCATTAAACATGCATGGTTCTCATTTCAAATCTAGATTACCAAACCAAACAATAAGGTCAATGACATTAGAACATACCCTATACTACTAGTAGAAGACTAGGGTTAGGTGTAGTTCTAGTGAGATTAGCCAAATCTAGGTTTCTAGGGCAAGTGATAGTGAATAATTGAGGGTTGAGGGTAGAGATGGGAGTAGAGATGAGGGTATTTAACCTCATGCCACTAGCCACTCTAGCCTTTAGAAGGCCCTAGATAGGTACATCAATCTCACTTACACTAGCTACTTCGATCTCACACTCATTCGTAGGAGGAGGGATGTGTATGTAGGAACAAAGGGGGCAAGCTAGGGATCCACTAATTGGACCTAGGAGCCATTCCTAAGATTGCCACATACACCCTAATTCCTCCTAGAAACTAAGTGTCATCAAAAACCTCAAAACAAGTAATTCATACAAGAAGCACAAACCACATGCAATAAGATAGGAAAAGAGATAAAAGTAAGAAGTAATCATCATAGATATGAATTAAGTTCATTACAATAAATTATCCCCCAACATGGTATTAAAGTTACATTTAAATCCCAAATAGCCCACCACAAGGGACTTAGCTAGACATGATCAAGAAAACAAGAAAAGAAAGGGGTATAAGAAGTAGGGACTCCATGAAGATTGATGTAGAAGCCTCCTTCTTCACCTCCAAGCTTGCTGTAGATGTCCTCCCTCCTCCAAGGGTGCCGGGGTGCATGAAATGGTAGGGGATTATGGATGAAAACCTAGGGAACTAGGTTTCCATGGTGGAATGAGGGTGGAAATGGTGGATGATGAGCCCAAAATGCAAGGGGATTGCACAAAGAGCTCAAGGGTGGAGAGTGGAGGCTAAGACTAGCTAGGGGCGTCTAACCTAGTGCTATGGCCGCCACCCATGTATATATAGGTGGTGGTGGAAGCACAAGGGTAAGTAGGGGAAGTTTAGGAAAAGTAGTGAAAAGTAGGGTAGGGTTGGTGGACCACCACGGCCGTGGTGGTGAGCCACGACCGTGGTGAGGGTGGTGAAGAACGGTCGTGGAGTGGTGAAATGGCCGTGGTGTGAAGGAATTGGAAAAAGGTCAAGTGTGGTGGTGGGCCACGGCCGTGGCGAAGTGCCATAGTCGCGGTGGGTATTATCCACCACGGCCATGTTGGGTAACACGACCATTTTGGAGGAGGGGGAGGTGACCATGGAGAAGCACCACGATCGTCTTGAGCTTCTTCGGCCACGGTCTTGGAAGGTGGCCACGGTCGTGGCGTTCTGGGGAAAAACCCTATTGCAAGTTAAACTTTTGGCAATTAATTCCCACGACCGTGGTAGGGTGCCACGGCCGTTTTCTCTTCTACTTACCACGTCCGTGTTGATGGCCACGGACGTGGTGTCTTCAATGGCCACGGTCGTGGAATAGGGCCACGACTGTGGGATTCTGTGGGATTTCCCTGTTGAACTTGGTCTCATATTGCTAAAAAAAGGCACGACCGTGGCATAGTGCCCACAACCGTGGTGAGGTTGCATAGCTTGATTTCACTTCAAATTTCATCATTCTTGGATGTCTTTGCTTTGGGGCGATTCTTGGCCATTGGAGGTAGGTTGAGGGAGACTTTGGGGCCTTCTTTGGGTTCCTCCATGAGTGGGGGAACCCTAGAACTCCTTCTTTCTCTCTCTTCCATCTAATCATGGTTCAAGTACCTGAAAAAAGTGCAAAGAACACCCATAAGCATATTTGCAATGATAACCATATTAGGGAAAAAGACTTGTAATCTAACATGTTTAGATGCAACTTAAGTACAAAATGGCATAGGATGGAGCCCTAAAATAGGGCTGCATCACCACCCCAAACTTAAAACATACTTGTCCTCAAGTATGCTCCAACTGAATCTCTCTACAAAACTTCGACAAAAAGAAATGACATATGCAATGTAAAATATGATTATTGCTGAATGGGATCAAAGATGACTAAGTGCATGCATTTCACCTCTCTCCTCCCCTACTTTCACAATCCAATCATGAAAATAGCACAAAGCACATGAAATTCAAATTTAGCGCATAGAATACACAAGTTATCCATACTTCTTCCATGAAGTTATGGGTAAACCGTTTCATGATGATGTTAATCAAGGATGACTAGGAGTGTTGTTTCACATTCATGCGCTCAGTCTTATATTTCAAATCATACCAAATGACCCACGTGGCTGCGGAAAAAGGCAAAATGAGCTAAGTTTGATGTTTCCTAGCTCAGTAGGTATGAAAGTGGAAGAAAGGGTTGCGGTAAGATTTTTGGAGTGTTTTTACACACTCATCTTTTCTTTATTTGAATGCTCTTAAACAAGAGCATTCTTTTATTTTCTTTTTGCATTTTGTATTTTTTTTCTTTCTTGCCCTAGGTGTAGATAGGGCATATGGTGTATAGAGTGAAGCGGGGAGATAAAGATATGGCCACCCCAAACTTTTGGAGGTGGCCAAGGCTGATTATGTACACTAGGGCATCTTTTTATGAGGCGGAGGGGTATGAAGATGGTGGAAGAAGAATTGGGTCAAAGAGGGGTCATTGGTACGATTTTCCACATAAGACATCCTGCATGAAAGTTAATCCAATACTTCATCCTAGATATCACACCACATGAATGAACAAGATGAAATTGATATATCAAACAAGTGATTACACAAACACTGAGCATTCAAAGCTTGCTCAAGTTCACAATTCAGCCAAATCAATCACAATTACAAGAGAGGTGATGCACATGTAAAAAGTCAAACATTGATACTACTTAGCAATAAAGAATGGCATTTCACTTGCACTAGTCAAAGGTTGTCATTTTTACTCAAAACAATAGAGATTGGGTCAAAACATACTTTTTAGACAAGAAATCTCAAATTTGGGCAAAATTGGCCAAAATGGTGCCAATTTTTGCACTAAATCACATATAAACCTACATTAGGGAATTTGAAGACATAAAGCAGCAAATCCTAATTAACATGCATAAGAAACTACAGAAACTACATGAAGATGCGATGCATGGTATGGAAAAGAAAATTTTTTGAAAAATTACACAAAAATGCAAGAAGTCAACTACATGCCATGCAAAGATGCAATGAAAAGAACAATAACAATAAAACTAAACTCGATGGCAGAGGTGATAACAAAATGACAAAATGAGAGATAGAGTGGTGCATACCGCCCTACCCACCCCAAACTTTAGAATCATGTTGTCCTCAACATGAAACTATAGCTTAGGGGAGATAGGGGAAGTGTCATGGCTGCGGTGGCTGGTGTGGCATCTGCAGAGGATCTGGAGGAGGAGTTGAGGATGGAGCTGAGCTTGATGGAGGATGTTGGTAGTAGTGCCCCCAGTAGTCATCCTGGGGTGTGTTGGCTAAATGGACATCTGTAAATCCCTTTGTTTTGATGATGACAAACATTTCATTCTTGTTAATCTAACGTGCTACTTGAGTGTTACAGGAATAAGGTGGATGACAAAGCACTAGGGAATCTATATGCTTGAATGATTGTAAATGTCATGAAATGTAATCAATTGTAAACTTGTACAAATATATAATGTACAAGTACTTAGACTTCATGTAAATCAAGCGTTAGATCTTCCCTAGCTAAACACCACATTTAGATAGGTCATCCCCTTCAATAGTGTCACATATGCACACTCATACACACACTTAGTGCCTTAAATGAAAAATTGAAATAGGGTCAATCTCGGTCGACTAACTCCTCGACCGAAACACTCTCGGTCGACAATCTTCTCGACCGAGAAAGACCCAAGTAGCCGTTAGACATAGCTGACAAGGTGGTTGGCAGTTGGAGATAAACGTTGCATACACTTGATCCAGAGAGCCTGTCGGTCGACAAAACGTCGACCGAGTAGGTGTCTCGGTCGACCATCTCTCGACCGAGATGGTCTCTGACAGCAACTGCAGAATTAATTAATTAGCCGTTGCTAAAGCAACAAACTTGTACCTAACGACTAGTTAAGCACTTAGAAACCCCTAGAAGGTGTCTAGAACATCCTTAAGCACTTGTAGGACATTCCTATAAATAGGACATGCCTTAGGACACCTAAACTCACTTGTTACACTTGAGAAATCTTTGAGCATACTTCGAGCAACCTGTTTGTGAGAAAATTGAGCATAGTGACAATTGGCTACTTCTTCTCTTGGCTCAAATTTCGTGTCCTATAGGCTAGCATCTCCTATCCACTGCAATTACTATTCCATACACTTTGGTTAGGAGATCTACACGCTTGATCTAGGCAAATCAATCCTTGTGCTACAAAAGGATAAGTTGTAATTTCCTTTTTCCTTTCTTGTTCTCTATTATTGTTTGTACTCTCCTGGCTACTCCTAGGTTGGAGGCTGTGAATTGGAGAGGTTGGAGATCTTCTTGGTGAAGAAGGGGACCTTGAGCTACTTCAAGAAGGCTAGTGCAACGGGAGGTTACTTCTAGAGAGGAAGGCTACTTCAAGGGGGAGCTTGGAGTTACTTCAAGAAGGCTACCTCAAGTTGGTGCATCTACTTCAAGTGAAGGTTGTTCAAGGGGTGTAAAGAAAGTATTGTATTTTGTGTAAATCCTTGTGAAGGTAATAAAATTAATACTTTCAAAATCCCAGTTGGGTAAGCAACCGGGTAGTGGACTGACAACTTTCGTATTTGCTAAAGTTGGAACCACTCTAAACACCTGTCTCCTTCTTCCATTTTCAATTGTGGTTGTTTTGAGTTAAATAATTGTTAAAATATTTAAAAACTCTATTCACCCCCCTCTAGTGTTTTTCAATTGGTATCAGAGCAGGCTTCAAGGAGCTCTAATCGAGTCTTGAAGTATGAAGGCTGGTGGTGTCTACAACCACAAACAAAAGAAAAGTATGGGGCAACCTTCAACAAGTTGCAGTTGGTGCTTAGGAACAAGACATGCAACACTTGGTTGCCCGTGGATGTCAAAGAAGGAAGATACACATAAAGAATGTCTTATTGCTACAATAAGTGAAGAAGAAGAAGAGGTAAGTCTTTTTTATTTATCTAAAGAAGAGCTAGTTGCTTCTCTTGAAGAGACACACAATAAATACATTGAGTGCAAAAAGAAATTAAAGAAATCCAATAAAGCAAATGATGAATTACATACTAAGCTTCTTGCTCTTAAATCTGAAAATGAAGATCTCAAAAAGGTTATTGAAGATCATGATATTAAGCTAAAATCTGTAGAAGCAAATTGTAATCTCCTTTCTCTAGAAAAGATTAATTTGCAGACTCAAGTGAATGATCTTCAAAAACAACCTGTTTTGTGCTCACATCTAGATTATGATACTATCGTAAAAGAAAGAGATTCGTTATCATATAATCTAGATCAAGCAAAGCTAGATATCAAGAAGAGAATGGATGAGATTGCTAAGTTACAACAAAAGGTTAGTAGTCTAAATAATAATGGCATTCTTGATCAAATCTTAAATGATCCTTACCATCAAATTGGAAGGAGAGGACAAGGTTACAAGCCTAAGGGAAAATCATATCATAAACCTAGTTGGAAAAAGACACAAGCACATCAATCTATGTTTGTACCTAAAGGCACAGATACAAATATACCCAAGAACAACCTAGACCAAAATCATAGAAAAAGATATGAGGTTGATTCTATATGTTGTCATTATTGTTTGCGCCTTGGTCACTATTCTTTTTCATGTCCTTATAAGAAAAAGGATGTTGAGTTAGTTTGGGTTCCAAAACCTACAAACTAAATAAATGGAATTAAGTTGAGATATGACCAAAGAACTAAGTTGTATATTTCTATGTCTATCTCAACTCAACATAATGGGATATCAAATTAATTCCAGTATCTAAACATCTAACTTGCATAATTGTGTTTTACTTGGAAGAAATTAAACAGTTCAGAAAACATTTCAGAAATCTTGTCGGTCGAGAAACTGTCAACCGAGAGAACTGTCGGTCGAGAAATTGTCGACCGAACAGGTCACTGATTTCCAGTCTGAAATAAATCTGCTACTTTCGATTTTCAAGTTGCTATCTACTTGTTGTACATGCAAAACAAAGTATACATTCTGGAAATCATCTTTGAAAACTTATATGAGATTAATTTGGTTTACTCTCTAAATGATTTTAGTTAAAACTATGGATCATATTGATTTAAGTCAAATTACTAACTACATGGTCTGTCCTAAGTATTCTTTGATTTACTCACCATATGTTGAATTTCATGTTGCTACTGTTTCATCATTACATCATGGATATACTCTCAACATTTCATACATAACGTTGATGCTTGTTGCATGAACAATGATTATTGCATTCTTGATGATACATAGGCAAGCAAAATGATTTGCTGGTAATATGTTGTCTTAAATGCTTGCATCACATAAGATAATTTTAATTAGTATCTTTAAAGACCTAAGATATTAATCGTACTTTCATAAGGATACAAGAAGAAAGGAAATTTGATATTCATGTAACTGCAGCAAAGGTTATATTCTAAGAAAAATCAAGGACAAATGTTTTCATATTGAGTATTATGCTTCAAATTGATCAAATTATATGCAAATATTATACTTTGGAAATCTGCAAATTTGCCTCTTGGTTGAAATGAAATTTGAACAAGGGGCACTATGGTCGTAGTCAAAGTCGACCTAAAATAAGTTTGACACAATACTTATTTGAATATCATTTTCTATATAAAAATTATGATTAAAAGAACAATTAATTCATGATCACAAAATTGTCCAAATATTGGTAACAATAATCACAATGTTACTCCCTTAGAAAGTGTACATGCTCTACAAATTTAGTCTATCATTTGCATTAAAAATCAGCTTAAAAATTCATACTCAGTAAGTCTGTCGGTCGACGAATTCTTCGACCGAAAACATTTCGGTCAGCCTATCTCTTTCGACCGACAGACTTCAGACAGAAATAACATCGGACACACTTCCGGTCGACAATTGTTCAACCGAGCTAGTGACGGTCGACAATTGTTCGACCGAGAATTAACCGTTGGGATATGACCGTTGGAATCCAACCGTTACCGTTGAGCGGCCGACCGTTACCAGTCGACCGTTGGACGACCGAGTGGCGCGTCTGGAATATGACCGTTGCGGTCGATCGGTCGACAAATTGTCGACTGACCTGGTCACTGATTTTCTATAAAAAGGGCCAAAAATGGGTCATTGTTGCACACTCTCATATTCTTACTTCCATAGCTTCTCTCTAGTGTATTCTTGTGCAATCCTTTAGCTTCCTCATCCCCAAAACTTTCTTGCTTCTTCTCCACCTTAAAACAAAGAAATGGCTTCATCCTCTACACGTGGAAAGAAGAAAGTTGCTAGCAAGAAAGGAAGGGAGGCTACTCCACCATTGACGATCATCAACGACATCCCCTTCGTTGACGCAGATGATGGTGATCGTTATCTCAGGCTCTCCTCCAAGACTCCTCTTCCACGACGGCCGGTTGACGTGTTGGACTTCCTCAGCATCGTCGACCTGGAAGATCTTTTTGAGGTGTAAAATTTGGAAGAATTTCTTAACCCTTCCTTCCCTTCCTACTCTTCAAAAGTGGTAAATGAGTTCTATGCAAACCTAATCTCCCATTCCGAAAATGACAATACCTTCTTCTACTCTATGGTCAATGGGCATAGCTTTCGATTTACTGAAGAGGATATTCTTGACATGCTTACCATCGACTTAGATGAATATCAAGACACTCTTGACCTCACAACTGGAAATCCACTCAATACATTTTCCCAAGGTGATCATACCGTCAGTCTTAGTGACATTAAACGAGCCATTTTTCAATCTAATACTACATGTCACGAAGATAGGGGTACCTACTATGCCATCAATCTCAAACCTGCTGCTAGGATTGTCAATCTTATTGTTTCCACAAACATACATCCTAGAGCAAACAAGTCTGAAGTTCCTATTTTTCGCATGTGTTTAATTTATCCCATTATCAAACGTATTCCCGTAAATTTTATCCGCATAATCCTTAAGAACATGCTTGAGTTTTCTGGCAATCCCCCATATGCTGATTTTGTATGCCAAATCACTCAACACTTTCTTAAAACACAAATTGAGGATATGGGATACACATGGGAAAGAAGACCACAAAAAATAAGCAAAAACACAGTAGAGAAAATGGGAATTGATTTTGGTCATAAGAGGGCTAGGACGGAAGGTGAGACATCTACTCAAGATATACCACCACCACCTCCTCCTACCAACCTACCCTATGATCCCATCCAAAACACCCTAACCTATGTTGCTGGGTCACAATATCATCTAAGTAGACAATTAGACTATAACCACCATGCCATGACCTACCTAAATCAAAGAATGCAAACCCTCTCTCCAAATCAACCAGATGAATATCCTTATTCTTTAAATCCTGGCATGCTCAATCCATATAATCCATCTTACAACTACTACCAACCTCCACCTCCACCATCTAAAGATCTCACACACACTCAGTTCTCCTCAATACAATTTCAAGACATTACTGCTCATTTCCGTTTTGATCGGGTTCCTACCTTCTTGGAAGCATATGCTTTAACCAAGACAGGTGCTTTGGAGTGGCAAACTTTAGTCCAATATTATGGAGCTGAGCCATTTCTTGGAAAAGACCCTGATATTAATGTAATACTCAAGTCTTTCCAGTGAGATTTGGGGTGACCGTTGTATTAGTTGTAATGAAATGATTATCTTTGCATGATTTTAATGTAATGATTATCCTTGCATGATTGAAATAAAATGGTTATCTTTGCAATGAAATAGTTCTCTTTACATGAAATGGTTATCTTTACTGAGTATATTGGTTATTCCTCTATTGCATCATTCGAATATGGCTTATAAGACTACTCTAGTAGAGCATACAAAGTAAGGGGAGTAATAAATATATCAAAAATAAAAAGGATGACATTTTTGCAAAACCTGAAATTTAAAAATTGTGGCTAAATTGACCATCTATTTAAAACGGATATGTATTTAAGGGGGAGCAACACTATTTTATTCTTAAATGGATATATTTTTGAAATGACAAAGGGGGAGAAATAAATATAAAACTTAGTATTTGTGCAAAACTCAATCAATGAGTTTCATAAACTCTTGGCTTTACATTGAAAGTTGCTATATTCCCTAAAGAATTGGATTTCATGTTCCATAATTCATGGGGAATAATAAGCACACATTTTATAAACAAGAGAAGAAATTTACAAAGGTAATCTTCAGGTATGAAACTCACATGTTTTTATACTTTCTTATTTTATATTTAGGAAATGTTTGTCATCTTCAAAAAGGGGGAGATTGTTGGCTAAATGGACATCTGTAAATCCCTTTATTTTGATAATGACAAACATTTCATTCTTGTTAATCTAACATGCTACTTGAGTGTTGCAGGAATAAGGTGGATGACAAAGCACTAGGGAATCTATATGCTTGAATGATTGTAAATGTCATGAAATGTAATCAATTGTAAACTTGTACAAATATATAATGTACAAGTACTTAGACTTCATGTAAATCAAGCGTTAGATCTTCCCTAGCTAAACACCACATTTAGATAGGTCATCCCCTTCAATAGTGTCACATATGCACACTCATACACACACTTAGTGCCTTAAATGAAAAATTGAAACAGGGTCAATCTCGGTCGACTAACTCCTCGACCGAGACACTCTCGGTCGACAATCTTCTCGACCGAGAAAGACCCAAGTAGCCGTTAGACACAGCTGACAAGGTGGTTGGCAGTTGGAGATAAACGTTGCATACACTTGATCCAGAGAGCCTGTTGGTCGACAAAACGTCGACCGAGTAGGTGTCTCGGTCGACCATCTCTCGACCGAGATGGTCTCTGACAGCAACTGCAGAATTAATTAATTAGCCATTGCTAAAGCAACAAACTTGTACCTAACGGCTAGTTAAGCACTTAGAAACCCCTAGAAGGTGTCTAGAATGTCTTTAAGCACTTGTAGGACATTCCTATAAATAGGACATGCCTTAGGACACCTAAACTCACTTGTTACACTTGAGAAATCTTTGATCATACTTTGAGCAACTTGTTTGTGAGCAAATTGAGCATAGTGACAATTGGCTACTTCTTCTCTTGGCTCAAATTTCGTGTCCTATAGGCTAGCATCTCCTATCCACTGCAATTACTATTCCATACACTTTGATTAGGAGATCTACACGCTTGATCTAGGAAAATCAAGCCTTGTGCTACAAAAGGATAAGTTGTAATTTCTTTTTTCCTTTCTTGTTCTCTATTATTGTTTGTACTCTCCTGGCTACTCCTAGGTTGGAGGCTGCGGATTGGAGAGGTTGGAGATCTTCTTGGTGAAGAAGGGGACCTTGAGCTACTTCAAGAAGGCTGGTGCAACGGGAGGTTACTTCTAGAGAGGAAGGCTACTTCAAGGGGGAGCTTGGAGTTACTTCAAGAAGGGTACCTCAAGTTGGTGCACCTACTTCAAGTGAAGGCTGTTCAAGGGGTGTAAAGAAAGTATTGTATTTTTTGTAAATCCTTGTGAAGGTAATAAAATTAATACTTTCAAAATCCCGGTTGGGTAAGCAACCGGGTAGTGGACTGACAACTTTAGTATTTGCTAAAGTTGGAACCACTCTAAACACCTGTCTCCTTCTTCCATTTTCAATTGTGGTTGTTTTGAGTCAAATAATTGTTAAAATATTTAAAAACTCTATTCACCCCCCCTCTAGTGTTTTTCAGGGTGGAGGGTACGTCTCTGGATATCTAGCAAAACCACCCCAAAAATCTACACCCCATTCGGGGTTTCGTGCTGCTTGGGCGTGGTTGAAGTGATACAAGTGGTTGATCTGATGGTGCATCTGTTGTTGATCTTGCCACATGTATTGCTGGATAAGCTGCATGTCACCTTGGGTCTTCTAAATACTCTCAAGGTGTGCCTAGATGGTTTCCATGTCATAGGCGTTCGCTGAGGGTGGCTGTAGCTGGGATGTCCCCTCATCCCTCCTTCTTGTTCTTCGGGGCTACCTTTGTTTTGCATCTTCTTGCTCCTGCCCTTGCACATTAGATTCGGCAATGTCTTCATATACGACAGCGGCTCCCCTTTTATACGTATCTCTCAGGTGTTCTTCCTACCATTTCAAAAGTTTTTCCTTCAATCTGAAATGAACCCCCATCACAGAGAGGAGTGGCACGACATGGTATGGCAGCTCCAACTCAAAGTCCGTCACACTAGTAGTAAGATAGATCATATTCTTTTCCTTCATATTTATAGTGTGCGAGCGCACCAAGTCATTGAGGTCAACAAACTCTGCCTCAAGTGCGTCTTGTAACCCCGAGAGATCGTATCCCAACGCTAGTGCAATCGAAGTCACAAACCCACCCATGACAAATGGCTTTAAGCTCTTATAGGGTATGGACTTCATATGATCAATCAACAAAACTCCAAGGTCTATGTGTTTTTTGAGGTTCATCAACGACAAGACAAACATAACATTTTGGGATATGGAGCCTTGATTATCATATCTCCCCACAATTGTATTCGCCAACACCTTTTGCACATAGCGTACCATCGGGTTGCTTATAGCAGCAATTTTTGATTTACCTGCATCATACACCTTGCTGCATGTTATCATCTTCCATAAATAAGCATAGTCGATATCTTCTTCCCTCTCTAACAAGTCGTCATCCAACTTGATGGCCTCTTCAGGACTTGCAGCAAAGATAGCATTCAGCTCTGTGGAAGTTAGGGTGTGCATGTTGCCCATCATGGCAAATTTGAGTGCATCACAACCCCTCAGTTTAGTCCTCTCGAGAGTGGCAAAGAACTCCCAGGTCAAAGCTACATAGGTTGGCTGGGGTGTGAAAAGGATGTTCCACAGCCCTATTGCCTTCAAGTTTTCTTCCACTGCTGCTTTGATCCCTAGATCTTCAATTACCTTCTCAGACCCATATTTGGTGGCGACGACTCGCCTTGTCATGCATTCAGGATATCTGAGCTCAACCTTCTTCTTCTTGTGTCCTCTACCATAGGGCACTCCTATCGGTGCTTTGCCCAAGGATTTTTCTCTATCCACCTCCAGTTGTGCCAGAACATCATCTCCTTCATACTCAAGCTCTACCTCATCCTCCTCACTATCACCATCATCTTCCTCCATCATGTAGGACTGAGACCCCAAACTAGTATCCAAGTTATACCAATGGACCGATTGCTCCTCATCTTGTTGTAGTTGTCGCGAGGGTTGCAGTTGCACACCACGCCTCGCCGTCACCTGAGACATCGAGTGGTGGGCTGGTGTAGGCTTCGACGGGAGCCTGAATGAGGACGGTTCCGCTTTAGATCTCTGGCTTCTTTTTGCGGCCGCCGACTCGATCTCATCAATAAGGTGTTCCAAATCGACCCCCATTGATTCCTCGTCTTCATCATCTTCACCCTCGTAGGTGGCGTCGGTGATGTGGTGGCTATCAGATGAGTGGGAGTGTGATCTGCTCACCGATTGCAAACGACGGAGGGAATGGTGGGCGGAGGTGGTACGTGAAGGTGTGTGGGATGGCACGGATACATCGGAAGAGGCGTTTTTGGAATGCCGCCTCCCTCCAGTGAGGATGTTGGTTCCCTTGGTTATGGCCTTTCCAATCTTTTTCATGGTGGAGGTGAGGTGATTTTTGGATTTTTATGTGGAGAGTGGTATGGATGTGGTTTTGTGGGTGGAATGGAAGGATAGTGATGTATGGATGGTGGAAATGTGATTGGTTATTGACTTGGGAGAAAATGAAGGGTTTATGTGGAGGTTTTGTGGAGGGGGGCTGTTGGGCGGATTGGAGATGGATGAGGAGACGGAGATGCGATTGCGAGAGAATAAGCAGTGGAAATGGTAGATGGATGGCTGGGGATCGATTTGGTGTTGATTGGAGGTCAAACGGAGTTGTTTTTGGTGGTTGGAGGTGGAGTTTGGAGGAGCTGGGGGCCACGCACCTCCGCAACAGTAGAGGTCTAAAGCTTGAAGGCGAGCAAATGGAGAGGGGGGTTGAGTTTGGGTGTTTAAAACATATTTTTTTCGTTGAAGCGGGCTCGGCAACGGTCGTGGCAGGTGGCCATGGTCGTGGCCAGGGTTGGGTAGCATGGCCGTGGTGGGTTCCACGGTTGTGTTGTCGATGAAGAACTCCTAGGTTTGACCTTGCCACGGTCGTAGCAGGATGCCACGGTCGTAGCAGGTTGCCACGGTCGTGGTCATTTCTCTTCAACACGGTCGTGGCTGAAGCCCACGGTCGTGGCGATTCTTGCAAACAACCTGTAACTTCGGCCAATTAGATGCATTAATTCCCACGGTCGTGGTAGGTTGCCACGGTCGTGGTCTGCTTTCTTCAACATAGCCGTGGTGAGGACCACGGTCGTGGGCAATCTCCTTCAACACGGTCGTGGTGTCTTACCATGGTCGTGGCGATTCTTGCAAACAACCTGTAACTTCGGCCAATTAGATGCATTAATTCCCACGGCCGTGGCCATGTGCCACGGTCGTGTTTGGCCACATGAGCCATGGTCTTGGTCGAGCTCTATGGCCGTGTTGTTGTTGTTCCTTCAGTTTTCCAAATTCAAAACTTGAACTTCAACTTCATTTATTCTTTGGCCACAAATCTGACTAAACGACCATGATTAACTTCTATACTCTCTCTCTTTCTTGTCTATCACCTTCCATAGCATCAAACTTAAAAGAAAACTATCAAGCACAAGTGTGTGTGTGTTTGTGTAAAGAAAAACAAAAGTATCAAAAAGCAAGGTTCGAGAATCTCAAACCATGTGGGTTGCCTCCCACTAGCGCTAAAGTTTATGCCTTCAGCTGGTCTTATTGATTGTAGATCTCTGTCATTTCTTTGGAACCTTCAATAGATCCTTATAGTAGATTCATTTATCATCTTCATCCAAGCACTCTTCTTCATCGGATTCTTCCTCTACAAGAATAACAATATCGAAATCTTGATTGGCCTTGTTCGGGCCGACTTCAACAACAGATTTCAACCTTTGCCCATTGATGGAAAATTCCTTTGCACCTTCTTTCTCACAAATGACTACGGCCCCTGATGGGTATAATTTCTTGACAAGATAGGGTCCTTCCCATCCAGACCGGAGTTTTCCGGGAAAGAACTTCATTCTCGATTTGTATAGCCATACCCATTTTTCGGGCTCAAAGTCCTTCTTCCTAATCATCTTGTCATGGAGGAACTTTGTTCTCTCCTTGTAAGTCTTTGACAACTCATACGCCTCGTGGCGCATTTTCTCTAGCTCATTGAGTTGGAATTTCCTTTTCATTGCGGCATTTTCACCATCAAGTTCATATTTATCAAGGCCCACAACGCCTTATGTTGCATCTCTACTGGTAGGTGGCAACTTTTCCCGTAGACTAACTAGAATGGTGTGGTGCCAATTGGGGCTTTGAATGCCATCCGATATGCCCATAAAGCCTCATTTAGACGGAGAGACCAATCCTTGCGGTCCAGTCTTACTATTTTCTCTAAAATGAGCTTTATTTCTCGATTGGCCAACTCAACCTAGCCACTTGTTTGAGGATGATATGGAGTGGCTACTCTATGGTTCACTCCATGTTTCCTGAGCAATCCCTCAAAGGTGCGGTGGATGGAGTGACTTCCCCCATCACTTATTATGGCTCTTGGAAGTCCGAAACGACTGAAGATGTTTGATTTCACAAAATTGCAAACCACCTTGTGGTCATTCGTCCAAGTCAGAATAGCTTCTATCCATTTAGACACATAGTCAATGGCAACTAAGATGTAGATATACCCAAATGAAGGAGGGAAAGGACCCATGAAATCAATTCCCCATACATCAAATACCTCCACCACAATAATGGGTGATAGAGGCATCATGTCCCTTTTGGAGATATTTCCCACCTTTTGGCATTTCAAGCAGATCTTGCAGAATTCGTGTGAATCCTTGAACAATGAGGGCCAGTAAAAACCACATTGCAGAACTTTTGCAGCTGTGTGTTTTCCTCCAAAGTGTCCTCCACATATCCTGGAATGGTACATGGAGAGGATGTCTTGTTGTTCCACTTCTGGCACACATCTTCTTACAAGCTGATCGTGGCAATACTTGAAAAGGTGAGGTTCATCCCATTCATAATTCTTTGCCATGGCAAATAGTATTTTGCTCTCCTCCCTTGTCCACGTGCTTGGTATCCTCCCACTAGCAAAGAAATTGGCTCTGTTGATACCATGGCCCTTGAGAAGATGAGAGGAGGAAGAGTTGTTCATGTGGCATGGTTTCTTTTATTAATCTTGTCTTGTCAAAACGGTGATCAATCCGGGAGAGATGATCGGCTGTGCCATTTTCTACTCCCTTCTTGTCTACTATCTCTATATCAAACTCTTGCAGCAACATAATCCATCTTATCAACCTCAGTTTTGAATCCTTCTTAGACATGAGATACTTTAACGTAGCATGATCTGTGTAAATCACAACTCTATTTTGCAGAAGATAGGAGCAGAATTTGTCTAGAGCAAAGATGACGGCGAGTAACTCTTTCTCGGTAGTGGTGTAATTTCTTTGTGCTTCATCAAGAGTCTTGCTCGCATAGTAGATGGCATGAGGAATTCGACCAATCCTTTGGCCCAGCACAGCCCCCACTGTCATATCAGATGCATCTGTCATGATCTCAAATGGCAAAGAGAAGTCAGGGGGCTGCATGATCGGAGAAGAAATGAGCTTTTCTTTCAAGTGATTAAATGCTTCAATGCATTTGTCATCAAACTGAAATTTGACATCTTTTTCAAGAAGGTGACACAAGGGCCTTGAGATCTTGCTGAAATCTTTAATAAAGCGGCGATAGAAACCAACATGTCCCAAGAAAGACCAGACATGTCTTATGGTGGAAGGAACAATGAGGGTAGAAATGAGGCCCACTTTGGCCTTGTCAACTTCAATTCCATCTTTAGAAACCCGGTGGCCTAGAATAATGCCTTAGGGCACCATAAAATGGCTTTTCTCCCAAGAGAGAACCAGTCAGACTTTTACACATCTTTCGAGGACAACAACCAAATGTAACAGGCATTCATCAAACGTCTTGCCAAAAACCGAGAAGTCATCCATGAAAACCTACAAGGACGAATCAAGCATATATGCAAAGATCGAGGTCACACACCTCTGAAAAGTAGACAGAGCATTACATAACCCAAACGACATTCTTCGGTAAGCAAATGTGCCACTCGGGCAAGTGAATGTCGTCTTCTCTTGATTTGCAGGGTGCACGACAATTTGGAAGTAGCCCGAATACCCATCAAGGAAGCATTAGAAGCTCTGTCCTGCTAGTCTCTCCAGAATTTGATCAAGGAATGGGTGGGGATAGTGGTTCTTCTTTGTCTTCTCATTGAGTTTCTTATAGTCCACACACATCCTCCATTTGGATTGCTCTCTAACTGGCATTAGTTCCCTATCGACATTTTCAGGAACTGTGATTCCACCCTTCTTGGGTACGACTTGGATGGGGCTCACCCAAGGACTATCAAAAATGGGATAGATGATCCCAGCATCAAGAAGTTTTACTACTTCTTGAGTCACTACTTCTTTCAACTTTGGATTCAACCACCTTTGCATTTGGCGGGTTGGCCTTGCATCCTCCTCCAGATAGATTCTATGCACACAGATGGAGGGGTCAATACCCCTCAACTCGGCAATGGACCATCCAATAGCTTGAATGTTCTTCTTCAAAACTTTCATTAAAGCCTCCTCTTGTTCTAGAAAGAGTATAGATGAAATGATCACCGGGAGGGTGTCATTCTCCCCTAGAAAATCATATTTCAAACCTTCGGGAAGAGATTTCAGCTCAAGTGTAGGGGGCTCTTCAAGAGAGTTCTTTAGTGGTTTGGAGATGGAAGGGAGGTCCTCACTGGCATCCACCAAGGCTAGCTCGTTATCTTCACCATCTTCCTCATCATCATCAGGTAACTCAACTATCGGTTCCAGTCCTCTACCTTGAGTGGCAGTTTGGATCCACGAGGGTAGGCATTCCTCCACAATCTCATCTAGACACTCAATGAGATAGCAATCTTCTTCTGTCACTCCTATCACTTCGGCGGTAGCTGATGATTTGAAGATGTTCAATCGGATCTTCATGTGCATGAACGTCACATACATCGTACCGGTTCTCACATGGATAACCGCATCAGGTGTGGCCAGGAAGGGTATCCCCAAGATGATAGGAACCCTCCTCGTGTCTTTCTCCATATCCAAGACGATAAAATCAGCAGGAAAGAAAGCAGATGTCTCATCATCTAGTCTCACGAGCACATCATCAACACGCCCTCTATATGTCTTTACTGACCCGTTAGCTAACTGCAAAGTGCAATGGGCCGCACCCAACTGTCCCATCTGTAATTATGCAAAAACGTCATACGGAATAAGGTTCATGCTCAAGCCCAAGTCTAAGAGAGCTTGGTCTATGCGGTGTGCCCCAATGTAGCATGATATGATAGGAGCACCAAGATCCTTCCTCTTTCTTGGAATGGTGTGTTGTAGAATTGAGCTCACTTGCTCGGTCCGTTTCACTTTCTTTGAGGTTCTTCCTGTAGTTCTTCTTTTGAAAGTATAAAGATCCTTCAAGAACTTAGCATATGAGGGTATTTGCTTGACTGCATCAAGCAATGAGATGTTGATTTTCACTTGCTTAAAGGTTTCAAGAATGTCCTCAGTGTGCTTCTTTCTTCTTTTCTCAGCAGAAGGCTCCTTAAGAGCCTCAGGAAATAGAGGAAGTTGGGACCCTGTACGGTCCATATCAGAGGTATCATCAACTGGAATCATGGGAATCACAGTATCAACACTCAGTATCACGGTATCAACACTGCCTCTTGTCACGGTATCAACACTGCCTCTTGTCACGGTATCCTCAACCTGTTTCTCAATATCAACATGCTCAACCTCAGTATCATCTCTATGAACAACAATTGTATCACGGGGGTTCTCCAAAGTCCGGCCACTCCTCAATGTAGTCACCGCCTTCACATGCTCATGGGTAGTAGAAGAAGAGGCTTGTGGAGGTGGTTGTGGCTGTTGAGGTGGTGGAGGTCTTTGATGAGGTGAATTGGGATTTTGGAGAATGAATTGGGGTTGTGGTTGTGGTGGTGGCTGTTGTTGTTGTGGATGGGGATGATATTGCGGAGGTGGTTGTTGGTATGTATGAGGTGGAGGTGGAGCATATTGATAGTTGAGAGGTGCTTGAGGAGGTGGTGGAGCATAGAGGTTTGGTGGTGCTTGGTATTGTGGCGGAGCATATGCACTTGAAGTTCTCCCTAGGAGGGCACCATCATTGTTCAGATTGGGCATCATTTGATAAGGTAGTCTCCCTTCCTCCCTCCTTACAAGGGAGAGAGAAATCTGATCCAACCTTTGCTCAAGACGGTGGATGGACTGCCCATGTGAGTTCACATCCTTTTTCACTTCATCCAGACTTCTTAGCCTTCCCAACACCACATCCTTTTGTTGCCCTTGTCCTAGTCCATCCTTATTCTGTTGTTTCCAAGAGAAGTTTGGATGGTTCCTCCACTCGGGAGTGTAAGAGTTGGACATGGGGCCTTGGTTGTTGCGGCCACCAAAGGAGTATAGAGCATTTACTTCCTCATCTATAGTGTCAACCGCCATTGTGGGTTGGCTAGAAGAGCCACCATCTTGATTTTGCATCATCTTCATCATTTCGGCCATCATCTTCATCATGTCCAGGTCAGAAGCATTGTGAGTCAAAGTTGCAGAGGAAGATGGAGGAGTGTAGTTGCGGCCGACATGCCCCCCTTTAGTAGAAGCATTGTGGCGAGAATTTTCAGCAAGGTGTTCAAAAAATGGCCATGATTCTTCGGGCGGCTTTTCCATTAAAGTGCCCCCACAGGAAGAGTCCATGTTGTTCTGGCTTTTCTCTTCAAGCCCGGTGTAGAACGCTTGAACGAGCTACCACAAAGGTACCTCATGGTGAGGGCAGTCATGGAGCAACTTTTGGAACCTCTCCCACGCCTCGTGGAAGGGCTCATTTTCCTTCTGAGAAAACGACGTGATGCACCTTCTCATGTAAGAAAGTTTGGTGATGGGGAAGAACTTCTTGAGGAACTCATTTTTGACATCATTCCACAATACCAACTTTGGCTTGGACACATACCACTCTTTGGATTTCTCTTTGAGGGAGAAAGGAAAGAGGGTCCTTCTTATGGAATCGTCAGTGGCTGCAGGAGTGTGGAAGGTTGAACACGTCTCAAGGAATGCATCAATGTGGTGGTACGGGTTTTCATTCTCCATCCCTAAATAGGTATGGAGCAGTCCCAGAAGTGCAGGCGGAATGGAGAATTGTTGACCGGACATCTGGTCAACCAAGGTGACGATGGGGGAGTTGTAGTTCCCCGGCGTGAAGTACTTGTGAAGCGGGCGATGTGGCAGTCGAGGTGGCTGAGCATCTGCATCTCAGTTGTTCTCGGCCATCTCGGTCTCTCGGTGTAGGTTGCGGTGAGCTTGACACCTCCTTCTACCAATCTCGGGGTCATATACCACCAAGTCGGTGCAAGTAGAGCACGTGCTACGCATGCACAACTGTCACCTGCGCAAAGCACAAACAATTAACAAGAAACCAAGTTAGCAAACCAAGATGCAAAAGTAAAACAAAGAATAAATAATAGCAATGGTGAGGGCAAAAGGAAGGCCTAAGCTACACTATCTAACTAGGCCGAGCGCCTCTATCCCCGGCAACGGTGCCAGAAAGCTTGGTGCGTCCCCGCTAGTGGTGCTTTTAAACCCCACGAGGTCGGAGCGCACGGGATATGGGTGATCTTATTCTTTTGAAATTTGTGTTATCCCTAACCGAGTCGATCACTAAGACTAAAACAGGTCGCCCGCAAGCGTCCGGGGTACTGTTGTAGTATAGGTGATTGGCAAGATAAGGGGTCGAACCACAGAGATAGAGGGGGCGCTAGAGTTGGACAGAGTGGGCTATGTTCCTTTTGTGGAGCTTAGGGTTTTAGGGTTTTAAAAGGTTTGGTTGTTTGGTTACGCTAATGAGCAAGTAAGAAATGCGAGATGGAAACTAAATTATGTAAGAAAAAGCAAATTAGTAAACTAAGTTATCAAACTAACTAAGCAAAAGCAAGAAGAGCTACACTACTCTAGCAAGGCAAGAAGCAATAAAGAACTAAACTAACCACTATCAAGAGCAAGAGCCTAAGTTAACACTAAAGAGCAAAACTAGGCAATTGACTAAGCTAGACTAAGGCAATTGGACTAAACTAGCATCAACAAGAAAACTAAGCAATTAGGGTTTTAAGCAAGGTGATTAAGGTGGGTGGGCTTTTTGGGGAATATAACTTTGATATTAGTTGGGGGAGATCATTAAACATGCATTGTTCTCATTTCAAATCTAGATTACCAAACCAAACAATAAGGTCAATGACATTAGAACATACCCTATACTACTAGTAGAAGACTAGGGTTAGGTGTAGTTCTAGTGAGATTAACCAAATCTAGGTTTCTAGCAAAAGTGATAGTGAGTAATTGAGGGTTGAGGGTAGAGATGGGAGTAGAGATGAGGGTATTTAACCTCATGCCACTAGCCACTCAAGCCTTTAGAAGGCCCTAGACAATTACATCAATCTCGCTTACACTAGCTACTTAGATCTCACACTCATTTGTAGGAGGAGGGATGTGTATGTAGTAACAAAGGGGGCTAGCTAGGGATCAACTAATTGTACCTAGGAGCCATTCCTTAGATTGCCACATACACCCCAATTCCTCCTAGAAACTGTGTCATCAAAAACCTCAAAACAAGCAATTCATACAAGAAGCACAAACCACATGCAATAAGATAGGAAAAGAGATAGAAGCAAGAAGTAATCATCATAGATATGAATTAAGTTCATTACAATAAATTATCCCCCAACATGGTATCAAAGTTACATTTAAATCCCAAACATCCCATCACAAGAGGCTTAGCTAGACATGATCAAGAAAACAAGAAAAGAAAGGGGTAGAAGAAGTAAGGACTCCATGAAGCTTGATGTAGAAGCCTCCTTATTCACCTCCAATCTTGTTGTAGACGTCCTCCCTCCTCCAAGGGTGTAGTGGTGCATGAAATGGTAGGGGATTATGGATGAAAACCTAGGGAACTAGGTTTTCATGATGGAATGAGGGTGGAAATGGTGGATGATGATCCCAAAATGCAAGGGGATTGCACAAAGAGCTCAAGGGTGGAGAGTGGAGGCTAAGAACAACTAGGGGCGTCTAACCTAGTGCTATGGCCGCCACCCATGTATATATAGGTGGTGGTGGAAGCACTAGGGTAAGTAGGGGCAGTTTAGGAAAAGTAGTGAAAAGTAGGGTAGGGTTGGTGGACCACCACGGCCATGGTGGTGAGCCACGACCATGGTGAGGGTGGTGGAGAACGGTCATGGAGTGGTGAAACGGTCGTGGTGTGAAGGAATTGGAAAAAGGTCAAGTGTGGTGGTGGGCCACGGCCGTGGCGGAGTGCCACAGTCGTGGTGGGTATTATGCACCACGGCCGTGTTGGGTAACACAGCCATTTTGGAGGAGGGGGAGGTGACCGTGGAGAAGCACCATGATCGTCTAGAGCTTCTTCAGCCACGGTCGTGGCGTTTTGGGGAAAAACATTATTTCAAGTTAAACTTCTTGCAATTAATTCCCACGACTGTGGCAGGGCGCCACAACCGTTTTCTCTTCTACTGACCACAACCATGTTGATGGCCACGGCCGTGGTGTCTTCAATGGCCACAGTCGTGGAATAGGGCCACGACCGTGGGATTCTGTGGGATTTCCCTGTTGAACTTGGTCTCATATTGCTAAAAAAGGGCACGACTGTGGCATAGTGCCCACGGCTGTGGTGAGGTTGCATGGCTTGATTTCACTTCAAGTTTCATCTTTCTTGGATGTCTTTGCTTGGGGGTGATTCTTGGACATTGGAGGTAGGTTGAGGTAGACTTTGGGGCCTTCTTTGGGTTCCTCCATGAGTGGGGGAACCTGAGAACTTCTTTCTCTCTCTTCCATCTAAGCATGGTTCAAGTACCTGATAAACAGTGCAAAGAACATCCATAAGCATATTTGCAATGATAACCATATTAGGGAAAAATACTTGTAATCTAACATGTTTAGATGCAACTTAAGTACAAAATGGCACAGGATGGATCCCTAAAATAGGGCTTCATCAATGGGGTGTGATTTAATCTATCCACAAACCCTCTCTACTCTTGTTCTCCATGTAGGAGTTCTACTTGACCTAAACCCGATGAAGGTGGCTCTCTGAACTATTGAGTTTGGGTATGCACCATGCACTAGTACCTTAAAGTAGCAAAAATAATTGTAAGAACACAATACTGGTGATGGAAACAATAATGATATTATAATTCATCTTTGAGTGAAATAAAATTGAAAATTAAAAAAGTTGGTCTAGAGTGGTTGTCCATAGCACTTGTAGTGTTGGATGTTGTTGTTTCCCCAGCAATGGGGTCAAAAACTTGACATGTGTTTCCATGTGTTAAATGCAAGTGAACGTATCAAGTAACATAGACCATTTGAGGCCCAAGTTAAATTCAAGGAAACGGATTCCAAAATACTACTACTAACTATAGTCTGATCAACTAATTTGGTAAAAATAGTTGAATTTGGTTTGATTGAATAAAAACAAAGAAATGAAACAAGATTAAAGAATAAGTTACTTATATTTAACAAATTTCTTAGGACAATGATTTCACCGCGGATAACACTGCAATTAACCCTACACACTAATATCTATTACCCATATTCCTATATAAAGAGCATGTAGCAAGAACTATCTGCTTCCGCAATGTAGTTCACTACCTATTCTAATGATAATTGCATTTCCATAGTAATTGGTTGATTAGTTAGGTGTTTTACAAATAATCTTTGGGCATATCCTCCCATTTATGCTCCACCTTTCCCAAAGGGGGCAATGAACGGGTAAATCTATGATTTTCCAACCCTTAACCTCTCCCTTGAAATGATTAAGGATCTAATAATCTATCTATGGTGATCAAGCATAAATAGAACAAGACATTCTCATAGATTTATATCCAAAAAATAGGGATAAAAGTGATATGAGTGCATAAAAGTTAAGTACAATGCATATCCGTGCTACTCTTGGTTCATAAGGAATCAAGGGGATTATCCCTACATGGTTTTCATTGATGAATGCATGGTAGAGAAAGAGAAAAATGTGGGAAACATTACAAAACTAAAGTAACCCCTGGAGAATAGCCGATCTGGATGATCCTCTTTGATGTATGTGCAATCTGCTGTCTTTCGACTGTAGAATCACCCACCAGAGGTGCTTGGATCATCCCTGATGAAGCCTTCAGTTTTTTGCTCTCCTCTCCTCTCTCTCTCTAGTGTCATCCAACAGAATGCAGCTCGGTTCCTTAGGTCTAGCCTTACTCCCCTCAATTCATATGAGCCACATAGAGTACGAAATAATGCTAGTCATTGGATTAAAGAACTGCCTTTGGATTGCTTGATCGGGCACACTCGGTAGTATCGACTGCAAAGTTGATAGTACCGAGTTGCTAGTTTAGCGCACACTCCTACAATGTCGGTACTATCAAACTATCTCGATAGCACCGAGTCTTTAGGTCACTCTAACTCTGACTCCCTACTGCCAACTCGATAGTATCGAGTCTGGTGTGCTCGATCGTACTGAGTTTCAGCATACATTTCTTACACCTCTCTGATGTGAATTTGGTACTACTGACTTTTGGTGTCGGTAGTATCAAGTATGTTTGAGTTTTATGGACTCCTTACTGACGTGAATTTGATACCACCAACTTTTGATTTTGGTAATACCAAGTCTGTGATACTCTGTTGTATCTAAAATAGCACAAGAACATATATAAGCACTCAGAATGATTTTTAAGTGATTTTAATCGTAAAATCACATAACTTTAATGCATTTAAATAGAATAGGATATTAATAGAATTGCATGCATAATTAATCAAATAGATGACAAATCAATACATAAAACCAAGGAAAATATGCATGTGAGAATGACTAAAAACCAATGCATCAACGACCCCCCATGGGTCCTACCTACAATGCTTCTGTAAGTAGTTTTGGCCTCCGACCATCCCTTTCAAGGTTTCAACCCACACTTGGAAACTTATTCAGAAGGCACTGGTTATAGATGATAGGATCATTTCTTGTAAGATCCTCTTACCATCTAAATGTGAATGCTGCCACAAAAGTAACTATGAGGACCTGGACCACCTTTTCTTAAAAGCTGATTCTACCAAGATCTTTTGGATTCCCATGAAGATATGTTGGAGCTCCCTCTCCTTCAGAATAACCTCTCTGATGTAGGGACCCTGAACTGCTATTGGGCTAAAGCAAACCACAACATTTTCCTAGGGCACATGAAAGGTCTTCTACTGCAAGGCACGACATGGAGTCTATGGAAGGAACAAGGTAGGAGTAGATATGATGGATACAAGCTTAACCCAAATAGGATTTGGAAGGAATCCATCCAACTCATCAACTTGATGATCGGACCCAACTGCTTCAATGAGTTGGGAGCACACCCAAACACCATAGTGACATGACAAAGCTCCCATATCTCCCTTCCAACTCGATAAGAAGACACTGTGTTTTAGGAAAAGGTTTAGAACAAAATTATAGAGGTGTCAATTCGCCAAGTAGAATATGCATCTAAATAAGATTATGATAAAAATCAACTGATGGCTGTAAGCATGTTCTAGTTGTACAACTGCATGATTCGTACTACTTAAAGTGTGATTCTTTTGGAGTCCAAAATGAAATATGCAGTGTAGTTGGTGGATGTCCTTTCATTGGTTGTAAAAAAACTATTGAAACATGGAATGCATACAATTCTAAAAGACTAGAGATGTAACCCAAAAAATTAAAAAAATATAACCAAATAAAGAAGCAACTAGATCGACAGGCTGCTGACCTTCATTTATTATAGGAACGATAGAATCAAATCAATTACAAATAATGCCATAAAAATTATCACATGATTGGATCTCTAGGCATACATACCAATAGACTTCCACTTGCACTTAGAGCCAATCACCTACGAATAATATTCCAAGTAATCTAGCATGTCCATCATGTTTTTGTTGTGAAAGTGCTTTAGTCAAGGTATCTACAACATTGTCTTCAATTGGTACTTTGCAAATATTTACATCTCCTCATTGTACGATCTCTCTTATGAGATGGAACTTCCTCTTTATATGCTTTGAGTGCTAATGCGATGTGGGCTCCTTATCTTGTGCAATAGCTCTATTGTTGTCACACTAAAGATCAATTGTGTTGTTGATTCTAGGAACGACTCAAAGTTCAGAGATGAACTTCTTGATCCATACAGCCTCCTTCACTGCATTTGATGCAGCAATATACTCGACCTCTGCTGTAGAATCGGCAATTGTCTTTTTCTTGGAACTCTTCCAGCTCACAGCTCCATTGTTGACGCAAAACACGAATCCTAATTGTGGTTTGTAGTCATCTTGATTAGTCTGGAAGCTTGCATCGGTGAAACCTTTTAACACAAGCTCTTCCTCTCCTCTGTAGACCAAGAACTAATCCTTAGTCCTTCTTAGGTGCTTGAGGATGTGCTTTACGGCCATCTAGTGAGCATCACCTGGATCTGACTGATATCGGCTTGTCATGCTCAAGGCATATGAGACGTCTGGACAGGTACACAACATTGCATACATGATCGATCCAATTGCTGAAGCATATGGAATCACACTCATGTGTTCCCTTTCTTCACAAGAACTAGGACATTGAGTTCTAGAGATCGGGACACCATGACGTGCAGGAAAGTGTCCTATCTTTGAGTTATCCATGTTGAACTGCTTTAACACTTTGTCAATGTATGTACTTTGACTGAGTCCAAGAAGCTTTCTAGATCTATCTCTATACATCTTTATCCCCAACATGTAGGATGCTTCTCTGAAGTCTTCCATAGAAAGCATATTTCTAACCCATGTCTTTACCTTTTGTAAAGTAGGGATGTCATTCTCCATCAATAGTATGTCATCTACATGCAGTATGAGGAATGTCACTATGCTCCCACTAACAACTTTGTACACACAAGGTTGGTCTTCATTTTGAATAAAGCCAACTCTTTGACTATCACATCAAAATGAAGATTCCAGCTCTGAGGATTCATATATTGATCTTTGTAGCTTACAGACTATTTTTGCATCCTTTGGATTGATAAAACCCTCAGGTTGTGTCATGTACACATCCTCGAGCAAATTCCCATTAAGGAATGTAGTTTCAACATGCATCTGCCAAATTTCATAGTCATGATAAGAGACAATAGCAAGCATGATCTTGATGGACTTAACCATGGCCACTAGAGAAAAGGTTTCGTCATAGTCAACACCTTGAATATGCCTCAAACTCTTTGCAACCAATCTTCCCTTATAGGTTTTTACATTACCATCCATGTTGGTCTTCTTCTTGAAGACTCATTTGCACCCTATGGGTTTTAACCATTTAGGTCGATCCACTGAAGTCCATACTTTGTTGGTATACATGGATTCCATCTCAGATCTCATGGCCTCTAGCCATTTCTTCAGCCCACTATAGCATCTTGATAGGATATTGTCTCATCATCTATGACCAAATCACTGCCTTCCTAAGTCACAAAATAACCATATCTCTTAGGCTCTAGGTGTGTCCTATTAGGTCTATGAGGTTTTTGTGTCACTTGAGGATTTTGTGATGTGACAACACCTTGTGATTCTCTTTGTTCTTCTAGTTCATACAATGGTTCAATGTTCTCTTGTTGGTCTCGAACCTCTTCTAGTTCCACTTTCCTCCCACTGATTCCTTTTTAAATGAAATCCATTTCTAGGAATACATCCTCCCTGGCAAAAAACAATTGTTGTCAGATAGGGAATAAAAGTAATATCCTCTTGACTCTTTGGAATATACAACAAAATAACATTTATCAAGTTTAGAGCCAAGCTTATCTGAGAACATCTTCTTAAAATAAGCTTTGCATCCCCAAATCTTCATAAAAAACATATTGGGACATCTCCCATGCCATATCTTATATGGTGTCTTTTGAACTGATTTAGATGGAACTCAATTTAGTGTAAATGCAGAGGTTTTAAGAACATACCCCCATAAGGTAGTCGGAAGCTTAGATAAACTAATCAATTTTCACCATATATAGCAATGTGTGATTCCTTCTTTTTGAAACACCATTATGCGGGGGTGTTCCAAGTGGAGTCCACTGGGATATGATCCCATCGGCTTTAAGAAGGTCCCCAAACTCTTGGTTCGGGTATTCTCCACCTTGATCAGGATGAAGTTCCTTAATACTTTTCCCAAGTTGTTTTTGTACTTCATTCATAAACTCCTTGAACCTATCAAGGCTTCAGACTTATGTTTCACTAAATAAACATATCCATACCTATTGAAGTCATCAGTGTAGGTAATGAAGTATTGATACCCACCCATAGCATTAGTTCTAAAAGGTATGTATACATCAACATGTATGAGACCTAATAAATCACTAGCCCTCTCATTGTTACCATTGAAAGGGTTCTTTTCCATCTTGTCCAACAAATAAGATTTGCATGCCTCTATTGATTCTTAATCAAAAGAGTCCAGATAACCATCTTTATGGTGTCTAGATAAGCGATTCTCATTTATGTACTCCAGATGAAAATGCCATAGGTATGTTTTGTTTGAGTTTTTGAGTTTTAGTCTTTTAGTATTAATGTTATAAACCTCTATCTTTACATCTAACAAGTAAAGACCATCAGACATTGGGGCACTTCCATAAAAGATCCCATCTTTTGAAATAGAACATATACAATTTTTAATATGGAATTCAAATGCATCCTTGTCCATACAAGATACAAAAATGATATTTCTATTTATAGAAGGTACATAATAGAAGTTCTTTAACTCTATTACAAGCCTTGTGGGCAGAGATAAACTATAGGTCCCAACTTCACTGGCCGCAACTCTTGCGTCATTAGCAACTCGCAGTTCCACCTCGCCTCTTCCAAGAGGTCTACTTCTTTTCAGATCCTACAAAATCAAATATATGTGAGATCCACATTCGATATCTAGTACCCATGATGAAGAAATATATAGATAAATCTCAATAACATATATACCTGAGTGGATATCACCATGTTGGCTAAATTGACATTATGATAAATCCCTTTGTTTCGATGATGAAAAACATTTCATTCTTGTCGATCTAACGTGCTACTTGAGTGTTGCAGGAATAAGGTGGATGACAAAGTACTAGGGAATCTATACGCTTCAATATTTGTAAATTTCATGAAATGTAATCAATTGTAAACTTGTACAAATATATAATGTACAAGTACTTAGACTTCATGTAAATCAAGCGTTAGATCTCCTCTAGCCAATCACTACACTGAGATAGGTCATCCCCTTCAATAGTGTCACATATGCACACTCATACACACACTTAATGCCTTAAATTGAAACATTGAAACATGGGCAATCTCGGTCGACAAACTCCTCGACTGAGACACTCTCGGTCGACAAACTTCTCAACCGAGAAAGATCCAAGTAGCCGTTAGACACAGCTGACAAGGTAGTTGGCAGTTGGAGATGAACGTTGCAAACACTTGATCCAGAGAGCCTATCGGTCGACAAAACCTCGACCGAGTAGGTGTCTCGGTCGACAATTCCTCGACCGAGATGGACTCTGACAGCAACTGTAGAATTAATTAACTAGTCGTTGCTAAAGCAACTAAAGTATACCTAACGGCTAGTTAAGCACTTAGAACCCCCTAGAAACTGTCTAGAACGTCCTTAAGCACTTGTAGGCCATTCCTATAAATAGGACATGCCTTAGGACACATAAAAACTACCTAAGCTACACTTGTGATACACTTGAGCATACACCTACAATTGGCAATCTGTTTTGAGAAATTGAGCAACACTTGCATTGGCGATCCTTCTACTTGCTCTAATTTCGTGTCCTATAGGCTAGTATCTCCTATCCATAACAATCACACATGCATATACATTGGTTAGGAGATCTACACGCTTGATATAGGCTAATCAAGCCTTGTCCTTCAAAGGATAAGTGTAATTTCCATTTTCTTTCTTGTTCCTTTTATTCTTTGTATTCTCCTTGCTACTCCTAGGGTTGGAGGCTGCAGATTGGAGAAGGTTCTTCTCGGTGGAGAAGGTGGACTTCGAGCTACTTCTAGAAGGCTATTGCAACGGGAAGCTACTTCAGGAGGAAGGCTACTTCAAGGGGGAGCTTGAAGTTACTTCAAGAAGGCTGCTTCAAGGTTGGTGCAATTACTTCAAGGTGAAGGCTGCTCGAAGGGTTTAGGGAAAGAATTGTAATTTTATGTAAATTCCTTGTGAGGTAATAAAATTAAATTCTTTCAAAATCCCGGTTGGGTAAGCAACCGGGTAGTGGACTGACTACCTTAGTATTTTCTAAGGTAGGAACCACTCTAAATCCTTGTCCCCTTGTCCAATATTCTTGTGGTTGGTTGTTTGAGTTAAATAATTGTTAAATTAATATTAAAACCCTATTCACCCCCCCTCTAGTGGTTTTTCAATTGGTATCAGAGCAGGTTTCAAGGAACCCTAACCAGGTCTTGAAGAATGGGTGATGGGTTGCTCAACAACCTCAATCTTGAAGGGACACTTGTTGCTAGGCCTCCAGCGTTTGATGGAACAAACTACACATACTGGAAGAGAAGGATGCAATTCTTCTTCCAAGGCATCAGTTGGGATCTATGGAGGATGGTGTCAACCCCATACGAGCTTCCTAAAGTGCAATATGCAGAGTGGGATGCAAATACGGTAAAGTCGGCTCAAATGAATGCCAAGGTTGTAAGTATCCTCTATTGTTCAATTTTAGTAGGAGAATTTAATAGGATATCAAACTGTGAAACAGCTTATGAAATATGGCATAGACTATCTATTACCTATGAAGGGACTGTTCAAGTTAAGAATTCTAAGATTAGTATGCTTAAACAAAAGTTTGAACACTTCCGTATGGATCCGAATGAATCTATTAGTGAAATGTATGCAAAATTTTCTTCTATTGTAAATGGTTTAAATGCTTTAGGAAAGGCTATTAGTGAGGAAGATCAGGTATCAAAGATCCTTAGATCACTTCCTCCCAAATACAAGCCCAAGGTGACGACCATTGAAGAAGCAAATGACCTCACCCAACTGAGGATGGAACAACTCATTGGCAACCTAGAAGCTCATGAAGCAACCCTAGAAGAGGAAGAAAGAAGAGAACGTGAACTTCAACAAGGTAGGAAGAAGGACATTACATTCAAAGCATCAACCAAGAACAATCATGATACAAGTGAAGATGATAGTGAAGAAGAAACTCTCATTGTAAATGGTAAGCAATATAAAAGTTTTAAAACTAATAAAACTTCTAGTATTTCTTCTTCCAGGTGCTTTGAATGTGGCGAGAAGGGACACATGAAAGGTGATTGTCCAAAACTCAAGAAAGGGAAGAAATCATCTCACAAAAAGAAAGAAAGAGCATATAAAGCTGCATGGGATGATTCAAGTGATGATGGAAAAGAAGAAGTAGAGTGCCTCATTGCTACAACAAATGAAGAAGAACAAGAACAGGTAAGTCTTTTTGATCTACCAAAAGAAGATCTAATTGCTAGTCTTCAAGATACTCATGAGAAATATATTGAGTGCAAGAAGAAACTTAAGAAATCAAATAAAGTAAATGATGATTTAAATGTTAAACTTCTTTCTCTTGCATCTGAAAATGAGGATCTCAAAAAGGCAAATGAAGATTATGATCTTAAGTTAAAATCTATAGAGGCAAATTGCAATCTTCTTTCCTTAGAAAAGTTAAACTTGCAAACTCAAGTGAATGATCTTCAGAAACAACCTATTTTATGTTCACACTTAGATTATGATGAGGTTGTAAAAGAAAGAAACTTTCTATTATCTGCTTTAGATCAAGCAAAGAAAGATATAAACAAGAAGATGGATGATATTGCTAAGCTACAAAGAAAAATAAATGAGTTAAGAGGAAATGACATCCTTGAGAATATATCCTGAAAATTTCCTCTAGTTATAATGGAAGAAGAGGATTAGGATATGATCCAAAGAGAAGTCAACCCAAAAGAACTAAAGCATCCAAGACTAAGACTATGTTTGTACCTAAAAACACAATTCCTAAAAAGCGAAATGAAATTGACTCCATTAGTTGTCATTATTGCATGCGTCCTGGACATTATTCATTTTCATGCCCACATAAGAAAAGGAATGATGATTCATCTTGGATTCCTAAAACTTAGAAACTCAAATTTAACTTGTTGAGATTTGACCTAAACTGATTCTTGATATACAAATGTCATGTCTCAACACAATCGAGCTCAAACTTGCATAATATTATTTTACTTGGAATCGATAAATAATTCTGAAAACAATACAGATACCTGATCGATCGAGAAATCTTTGACCGAGCAATCATTCGGTCGAGAAATCTTCGACCGAGCAGGTCACTGATTTCAGTCTGCAGTAAAATTGCTGAATAATCATTTAATTGATCAAGTGGCTATCTATTTGCTGTTAATAACTGTTTTACATGCAAAATAAGAATAAATTCTGGAAATCATGCTTGGAACACAATATATTAAAGTTTTCCATCATGAGTTAAGATAGATATTTATGAAAATTGTGCTAATAGAAGACTGATTGTTGACAAAGGTGGTCAGGCATGAACAAATTATAAAAATCTTGAACACTTATATGAGAATATATTCATCTATATTATGAATCATATTTGTTTTAAGTCAAGGAAAATTATTGTTTTCATGGTTTATTCTAAGTATTCCTTGACATATCTACATACCAACCTTGTATTGAATTTCATGATTCTAATGTTCTATCATCATACATATGTGTTCACTATTTCACCATTCAGTTCTCTACATGTAAAGATCTTGCTATAAAAATAAGAATCTATGATGTGCATGGACTATGTCATATAGGTTTTACTCAAAGTATCTCAAATTGATATCTCTTTAAGTTACTTGCAAAATTTATACTTCACATGTGAAATCTGCAGGTTTTGCCTCTTGGTTGAAATAAAATTTGACCAAGAGGCGCTATGGTCGAAGTCAAGGTCGAACTAAAATAAGCTTTGACAAAATGCTTATTTGGACATCATTTTATTGTACTTAATCTTAGTATACTTTTGATAAAGGTCAAAATCAAAATTTAAAATCATTTGTGACCTTAGAAGCTTTAAATTGCTTTAATTGTAAGATTAAGGGGGAGCTCATAAAAACAAATTGGATTATTTGATTAAGAAGCTTACAAAAACATTGTAAACATCATTTGAAGCTTGTTACGACCTTAGTATTTTTACTCTTGGTTATGAAGAAATCTATGAATTTCATAAAAATGATATATCTTGTTCTTAAAGGAACTCTCTAAACAAATCAGGGCTTAACATCCCATGCATTTGGTTAGAGACATTTTTATGTACTCTAAGATTAAAGGATTCTCATTTCATTTTTAGGGCTTAACATCCCTTGCAAAATGGATGAGAAATCAATATATATCATAAGCATAAGGGAATCTCATATCATTTTCAGGGCTTAATATCCCTTGTAAAATGGGTGAGAAATCAATACACATAAGCCATAAACTTAAAAGAAACTCATATCATTTCAAGGCTTAACATCCTTTGCAAATGATTGAGAAACAAATTGTGGCTAAATTTGATAATTAAATCCCTTGATTTTAATTGGATATCTCTTTAAGGGGGAGCAAAGCTTAAAAACATAGACACAAAGTCATACTAAATGATTGTATTGGATATCTTTTTGAAATGACAAAGGGGGAGAAATAATATAAAATCACAAACATAAAATTAAAATGAGTTTCATAATATCTTGGCCAGCAGTCACTTGCAAAACCAAAGATGGCTACAAAGGTAAATTTCAAGTATGAAACTCACATGTTTTATATTTCCTTATTTTATATTTAGGAAATGTTTGTCATCTTCAAAAAGGGGGAGATTGTTGGCTAAATTGACATTATGATAAATCCCTTTTTTTCGATGATGACAAACATTTCATTCTTGTCGATCTAACGTGCTACTTGAGTGTTGCAGGAATAAGGTGGATGACAAAGTACTAGGGAATCTATACACTTGAATATTTGTAAATTTCATGAAATGTAATCAATTGTAAACTTGTACAAATATATAATGTACAAGTACTTAGACTTCATGTAAATCAAGCGTTAGATCTCCTCTAGCCAATCACTACACTGAGATAGGTCATCCCCTTCAATAGTGTCACATATGCACACTCATACACACACTTAATGCCTTAAATTGAAACATTGAAATAGGGGCAATCTCGGTCGACAAACTCCTCGACCGAGACACTCTCGGTCGACAAACTTCTCGACCGAGAAAGATCCAAGTAGCCGTTAGACAAACCTGACAAGGTAGTTGGCAGTTGGAGATGAACGTTGCAAACACTTGATCCAGAGAGCATGTCGGTCGACAAAACCTCGACCGAGTAGGTGTCTCGGTCGACAATTCCTCGACCGAGATGGACTCTGACAACAACTACAGAATTAATTAACTAGTCGTTGCTAAAGCAACTAAAGTATACCTAATGGCTAGTTAAGCACTTAGAACCCCCTAGAAAGTGTCTAGAACGTCCTTAAGCACTTGTAGGCCATTCCTATAAATAGGACATGCCTTAGGACACCTAAAAACTACCTAAGCTACACTTGTGATACACTTGAGCATACACCTACAATTGGCAATCTGTTTTGAGAAATTGAGCAACACTTGCATTGGCGATCCTTCTACTTGCTCTAATTTCATGTCCTATAGGCTAGTATCTCCTATCCACAACAATCACACGTGCATATACATTGGTTAGGAGATCTACACGCTTGATATAGGCAAATCAAGCCTTGTGCTTCAAAGGATAAGTGTAATTTCCATTTTCTTTCTTGTTCCTTTTATTCTTTGTGTTCTCCTTACTACTCCTAGGGTTGGAGGCTGCGGATTGGAGAAGGTTCTTCTCGGTGGAGAAGGTGGACTTCGAGCTACTTCTAGAAGGCTATTGCAATGGGAAGCTACTTCAGGAGGAAGGCTACTTCAAGGGGGAGCTTGAAGTTACTTCAAGAAGGCTGCTTCAAGGTTGGTGCAATTACTTCAAGGTGAAGGCTGCTCGAAGGGTTTAGGGAAAGAATTGTAATTTTATGTAAAGTCCTTGCGAGGTAATAAAATTAAATTCTTTCAAAATCCCGGTTGGGTAAGCAATCGGGTAGTGGACTGACTACCTTAGTATTTGCTAAGGTAGGAAGCACTAAATCCTTGTCCCCTTGTCCAATATTCTTGTGGTTGGTTGTTTGAGTTAAATAATTGTTAAATTAATTTTAAAACCCTATTCACCCCCCCTCTAGTGGTTTTTCACACCATCCCCATCTTCTTCTTCATGTATGCCTACAAGTACAAAGGATGAACTCCTCTTGTACTTTTCTTTCTCCTTATTTTGAGTGTTGAAGATTTGGACTTGGGCATGACCTCAGAACACTTCTTGGTCTTGCTTTGATCCTTGTACTTAGCTCTGATGATCATTATCACACACTTTTCCTTCTTCAATTTTGCTTCATCCTAAATCAACATGGCTAGAAACTATGACATATGGTCAGCCACATTATTTACATGATGACATGCAATATATTGGCTATATCATATAGGCATAGTCTTTAGAATCATATCTATAGTCAACTCTTGGCTCAAGGTGAACCCCATTTCTTCAAGATGATGCACATGTCCAATCATATTGAGCACATGTTCTTCTACTGAGGTTCCCTTTATCATCTTTGACTCAAAAAGTGCTCTTATGACATCATCCCTTTCTTGCTTTGTAATGCCAAGGGGCACTTTCTTAAGATGTGTTACCATCTTGACAATCCCCATATCATGGCATTGCTCATGCAACTCATAGTTCATGTAGCTAATCATAAGGAACTTTTTCTCTAAGGCATCATTGGCTTGCTTCTAGTAAGCATCCACTTGCGCACTAGGCGCATCAGGAAAAGGTATTTCTAGCAATGGTCTTTTTTTAGGAAATAAAGTTTGTCCTCTTCATTGAGAACCCTTTTCAAAGTCCAAAACCATTCATGGAAATTTGTATCATCAAGTTTGTCCTTCTACAGGACCAATAGCAATTCGAATTTGTTCGTCATTGATTCTACAAGTGAACATTTGCATTTGTCAAAACTTTTGATTTGATTTGAAAATTTGACGATAATAATTAGGTCTTTAATTAATTAATGCTCCCACTATATTTTCAAATTTATAGCCCTCACATATCAATTTGGAATATTGCATCGTACAATATTCTACATTCTATATCTCACAATGAAATATACAATAAATGAAAGTGATGGTTATGGCCAGCCTAATGTAATCCCTTCGAGCCACAAGGAATTACGCCATCTAGGTCTACATCACATGTAGAAATTTGTTATTGATGTAGATCGGTGTTTGCCAATCTGGTTTGACTAGTTCAACCCTTAAACTGGTCGGCTCACCTCATGGCCGGTCGATGGGCCACCTCTAGGTAGTCCTCTGGTTCCTCCAAATAGTTGGTTGGTCCTCTTGTAGACGATCATTTGGCTCCTCTAAATGGTCGGTTTGCCTTTACCTTCAGGCTCCTGACGTCTCACCAGACGGTCAGCTTGGTCCTCTAGACATTCGGATTGGGACTTCCAACTGGTCAGCCGACAAGTGTCATTCTTCATCAATAGAAAAGTAAATTACCTACTTTATTACATGATTGTATAGAAACGTCCAGTTACATTTGAGGGGAGAAAAGGTAGGAAAGAATTAACTTTACATTAGAAAGATACTAAACGCCAACCTACTATCCCACAATGAATATAGTTGTTCTCTCCCTTGTTGTCCTTCCCTAGTTGGGTAGGACTTACTTGGGCTCTCGTGACTACTAAAGCCAGAGAGGACAACAACTGTTAGAGCAAATGATTCTCAATTGTGTGTATTGGGAAGCCCCCCATACCTATCTAAATATAGGAGAGGTTAGGGTCAGGGTTCCCAGTCCTCGTTTAATATGGGACTAAAAGCAAGTGTGGGAAGGACTGGAAGAACATGAACTTTTGCAAGTTTCAAACCGCGAGATGGTCGTCTGGTGACCCATACAGTTGTCTAGCACCCAAGACGATTGTCTCACACTGCAAGAAGGTCGTATCACAGTTTCCCAGTCACATATTATTTTGGCAATTCATTTCCAATTAATACTAACATTAATTTCCTTACATCCCAAGTAATGCGCATTCCAAAATGAATGAATTTTCTCATGAACTTGGGTAAGATACTAGAACCTTCCTCAGCCCAAACAAGTCGATCGGTTCACTAGGGGAACCCGTCATCTCACTCCCATGAGTCGGTGGGTTCACTCAGTGAGCCAATCAGTTGGGCCACGTTCTTGTATAACACAAGACAATCTCATTAAACCGATTTGACTCCCAAACGCTCGTCTCAACTCCTTGAGACACCCATCTCACATCCCAGACAGCTGTCTCAACTGCTTGAGATGCATGTGTGGTAGTGTAGTCAGTTGTTGTTGCGTGAATTGAATACCTAAACACTTTAGTACTCAATTCATATATCATTCAAGACTATACTCCTCTTATAGGTTAAGACCTATGTGTGTGACCCTATAGGTCCCATGTCACATTGGTATTGAATGTCCATTACAGCTTATGACATCACAAGCAAAGAGTGGTGCCTAGTCGTAGATCAGTGCTACCCAAGTGAATGGAAAGTAGGGGAACAACTTCAACCTACAATCTATGTATGGTGTTATAGTATTTGTATTTTTCCTTTTTCATTAATATCCATATTGAACTCGAGGCATAGAATAGTCACCCTCATCAACATTCAATCTTGTTTCTTGGACCAGAGAAAATTGTTTGAGATATATGTAAGCTCAATATCACATATTGACTCACATGTGCATGACCATGCATTTATCATTATCACTAATCAAGATTCATTGGACATCACACTCCCTTAGGAGAAACAAATTTCATATCTATCACTCACACTCAGTCCCCATGTGTCACAGTCACCCAATCATCACCGTTATAACAATCCATGTTTTAGGACTGCATTTTATGATATCAAAGTGTACTGAATGACATGTGATGAGTGTAGTGATTTCAGGTCTAAGAATCACAACCACCACCATCACTATGAGAGTTGACTATGACTACTGAAGAGTGGTTCCCATGTGTCAGTCGCATGGTGGGTCAATCTGATAGACTATTCTCTAACATGTATCTACATGATTGGTTTGATATTGCCATATCATGACTAATGAGATTCTATCATCAACCAACTCACACTCTGATCTTATGTGGTATTGGTGTCTATCAACATTACACAATAACAACCGATCAGGGACATAACAAAAATGTGAATGTGTGCTCTTAAAATTCATATGATCTCATCGTTCAAGTCTTGTACTTGACAGAATACGTCATTGAGCAAACATTATTCTCTAGACATTTATTATCTTACATCATTATCTCATAATTGAATAAAATTGAATAAATTGAAGTCTTGCCTTTTTATCAATAATCAAATCAATTACAAATAATGCCATAACAATCATCACATGATTGGCTCTCTGGGCATACATACCAACAATTTCTCTATGCCTCGTCAAGGCCCATCACTGTCACCACACATGTATTTGATTAGCACAAATACAATCTTATATTATGCACCATGATGTTCATGTAACAACAAATTATGGTTACAACAATTTATAGAGAGAAAGTACTCATCACCATGCTAATTGCTCAATAAGTTCAGCAATATTATCTTGTGCCCAAATTAGGGTTAGGGTCTAACAAGGAACAATGAATTAGGGTTTCAAATCAGCAATAGATGTAAACCCTAATTTCTATCCTCTCCAAAAATCTTAGAAGCACTTAAGTCGAACATCATTAACATAAAGTCAACAAAGCATGATAATCTACATATTCTAGAAATCATAGGTTGCATAAGATAGGGCACATCATTGACCACTGAAAACTAGGTCATAACATTCTTAGTGACCGAAGAGATAGATCACTTTCATCAAATGTTGAAAGCACATGGTTAGAGACCAAACAAAAACTAGGGTTAACCCCTTCATCGACCATTGACACCTCAGCGACCACATAGGTGCTAACCAAACAACAGAAGAGAACCATGGAAAATATCATTGAGGAAGAAGATAGTCACCTCAAAGTCCACTCAAGGAGATCAATTCTCAGTGACCTAACTAACATCAAAAACTCATCGACCGCATAGGTCACTTATTGAAACCATCAAGATAAAGAAAAACACATTAGCTAAAAGATCAACAAGTTGATCATCATCATGAAATTGAAAACCACCAAAGATTAAAGTAAGGGCTAGTTTGGTTGGGTGTAGTAGGGTGCAGTTGTGTGAGTTCGCAATGTAAAAATGTACATTAAACTCGCACTTTGTCATCCGGCTACACCCTACCAAACAGGCCCTAAGTGAAGGGAATCAAACTTAAAACCCCAATTTTGATTATCAATATGAGAGAGAGGGCTAAAACCATGATCATGAGAGAGAAAACCAATGTTAAGCACATGCATGCAAGGATCAAAACCTCCATCATCCAACAATATTTTGGATACAATGATTAGGGTTTAACCAAAAGGAGTTATCTACTCAAGATCATCATGTAAACACAAACCCTACATCACAATTATCATCTTTCAACTTGTAACTACGTTTTTAGGGTAGATTACTTTGCATGCAAGGTAAGTGTAACAATAATCGAGAAGAAAGTTAAGAAAGTTATATAACTTGGTTTATCAAATATGGATCAATTTCAAAAGTAATGAAGCTCCAAGAAGAGAGAGGAAAAACCCTAGCTTGATCACCTCACTGCCAAGCTAGCTCCTCCTCAAAGAGAGAGAAACAAAACCCTAGGTTAAAGGGAAAGAATGAGAGCAAAACCCATGTCGAAAAGACAAAAAAAGGAAGCTCTTCATGCTCAAATTAAGCACTACCATGGAAAACCATGTATTCATAAAAGAAGGGAAAGAAGAAGAGGGTAGGGTAAATGAAACAAAGATGAAGAGAGGTAGATCACTTACCAAGATAAAGAAGAAGCAAAGAGCATCAAAAGATCACCAAGGAATTATTGCTCCAAAACCCTAGCTCACATGCAACAGGAATCAACCACTTGAGCTCTACCTTCACCACTAAGAACAAAGGGACGAGCTCCAAGGGAAAGAGGAGAGGAAGTGTTCCAAAAGGTTTAGTTGCAAGAAAAGGGAGGGGTTTACATAGCAAATGGTTGGAGAGTGGCAAGGGAGGTTGGGTGTAGTGTCCACCTTGACTCGCCCATGCTAGCACCAAACCCACTCATGCACAACGGAGGTAGAACCAAGAAAAGAAAATGACCAACCTGGTTGAGGAATACCTTCAACTGATGGGAAACCAAGCAACCAAATAAGGTCCAAATATAGCAATTGTAGAAGATCAAAAAGCCATCAGTAGCATAGAACCATCCCTAGGGTTTCTTAGCTCATCAAACGCCAAGATCAAGGATACATCTCAAACATCATTGACCATAGAGATCAAGGATAAAGAACAACTTGGAGATCACTAAAATAAAGGTGATGACCGGTTCAACACACATCAAGGTCAACCACCAAAGTAGGGCATCCAAGAAAACCCTAAAACTTGACTCAGCATGTCACCTCACCAAACCAAGGTACAACAAGGCACCCTAAAGCACCACTCTCTCCAACATGATGTCAAAATATGTGTGGCACAACAAGCATGTGACCAATTATAAGAAAAACCATGAACATGGGTAAAATGGAATTAGGTTCAGAACAAGAACTCATATAGCAAAACTAATTAAAACATCATTCAAATTGGACCAAGTTGAAAGCATAAACTTGTCACATGTTATTAAAGCACATCACAAGATTAGATTAAGGTTTTAAACATCTTATTATGCTAAGCAATCAAGATCAACCATAAAGCTAGGTTAGGGTCCTACAACCATAAACCCCTAACAATGATTTCTCCCCCAAAATAAAATGTGAACAAAGATGGGTACTTCCTATGCATCTCATCCTCTAACTCCCATGTGGATTCCTCTACACCACAATGATGCCACAAAACCTTAAGGAGAACTATATCCTTCTTATTCAACTTCTTCACTCTTCTATCCAAGATCATCATAGGACCCTCAACATACAACACATCCTCCTCCAACTCAATATCCACTGGCTGCAACATCAACTTTGTATCTAGATGACACTTCCTTGACATAGAGACATGGAACACATCATCCAACTTGTGAAAATCTAGTTGTATCTCTAACCTTTTAGCCACCTTCCCAATATGTACCCCCACAGGGTAAGGTAACATAAACTTGGAAGCCAACTTACCCTTCTTACCAAACCTTAGCACACCTTTCCTAAGAGATACCTTAAGATACACACAATCTCCCACTTGGAACTCCAAAGACGTGTGACATTTATCAGCATAAGACTTCTATCTATCTTGGGCTACCTTTAGCTACTATAGTATCGCCTTGATCTTCTCTGTAGCTTGATGCACTAGCTCAGGACCCAAAAGATGATACTCACTTGTCTCATACCAACAAACTGAGGACCTCTTCTGGACACTATGTTAATTGGGATACCATTCAAACAGAATATCTCATCCACAAACACCTCTCCCAACTTCTCAACTGTATATGTCATCTTGACAGGCAAGAAGTGAGCTGATTCGGTCAACCTATCAACTATCACCCAAATGGAATCATGATCTTTGGTTAAACTAGGAGTACCAGACACGAAGTCCATAGCGATATGATCTCATTTACACTATGGCCTTGGCAGCAGTTGTAACAATTCTATAGGCTTCTAATTCTTAGCCTTGACCTTTTGACAAATTGGACATATAACCACAAACTCTGCTATGTCATGCTTCAAACTAGGCCACCAATACATATCCTTTAGGTTATGGTACATCTTGGTACTACCAGGGTGCATAGAACACCTCAGGAATGAGCCTTCTCCAGCACCATCTTCCTCAAACCATTGACATCTGGAACCACCGTCTGGTTATGGAAGTTAATCGTACCATCCTCTGTCTCATGGAAACCATCACGCTTCTCACTGTGAAACTCGAATTGCATCTTTTTTATCATGCTATCACCCACACTAATACAGAAAAGGCCTTTAACGTCGGTTATTTAGAGTCTTTAGCGCCAGTTTCCAAGCGACACCGAAGTGGGCGCCGCTAAAAGTCGAAACCTTCAGCGTCGATTTCTAACTGACGCCATAACTTTTCCCGCCACTAAAAAAGTGCCAGCAAGGGAACTATAAGCATCGGTTCTTAATGAAAACTGACACTATATCATAATCAAATATGTCAGTATTACACAAACACCAATGCCATAACCCTTCCTGCCACCAAAAATGCGCCAGTAAGGTAACTATAAGTGTTAGTTAGTAAAGAAAACTGACACTATATGATGGTTAAACACGTCAGTTATTAAACATCAACTGACACCATTACCCTTCCCCCCACTAAGCCAGTGAGAGCACAAAGACGTCATTTTTTTTTAATAACCGACGTCGTATGTCTTTGGTGTCGATTTTATACAAATACCTGACGCCTATGTTCTGGTTTTTTTTTTCTTATCAGTTTGTAGGCCTACTGTATGGCTGGTCAGCAAGATACAGAACCTACAGTTCAGTTCTGAACTATAGGTTTACAGCATCCATTGATATCAGCCAACAACAGGCCACAAACCTGCAAAGTCATTCACATTCAGACACATGTATTGATCAAATACATGTAGAAACCTGCAAAGTCATTTACGTTCACATTCAGTTCCATTCATTTCATCTCTTTTCACATTCAGACATTCATGTCTTGATCAGAAAAAGTCATTCACAATCACACATATGACAATTTAGAAAAAGTCATTCACATTCACAAAAAAATAATTATGAAAACAAAGTTTAGAAATATCATTCTTTATTCATCATCATCATCATCACCATTAGTATCCCTATTATATTTAAAAATTCGCACTACTTGTAGGGCTTTTGCCCATTCTTCTCTTACAACATCGAATTCCTCCCTCGTATAGGGAGAGTGTACATCTAATAACTGTCCACCTGTACTGAAGTCAGTTTTAAACACCTGCAAAGAGAATGACGTATATATATAATTAATAAAATATAATAAGATTGATATATCTCATATCATCTAATGAGACTATATATAATACCTTATGTATAGTATTGATTTCCATTGCGGCATATTTGATTATTAGGTCCATAAATCACATCACATAGTAGGCACATGCCTAGCCGTTGTCTTGTGTAGCACACTATATATTGAAACATACAAATATTCAAAAATACAAATAAGCATAGTTCACATAAATAATATATACATTGGAGTCGGGAAATTACTTTCACATTCTCCCAAATTAGTGGTTGATTCTTTTTCCTGAGGACCTTTCCTCCAACTTTTTTGAACTCTTGTAAATCCCTACATGTTAATGTAACACATTAAATTGCATAATTTAATAGTTATGTAATAACAGATGTTAACGGATATAAAAATATGAAATATTTCTCACGGGAATAATGGCATTTTCATTGTGTGTCCATATAATGTATTCAATTCATTCCCCACAAGATCTAGATAATAGACAGTGAACATCTTGGGGATAATAATTAGTAACTCCCAATGCCTACCACTACAGGTAAGAAAGTTAAAAATTAATAACTCAAAATCCACAATAAAAATGTAATTTTCTTAAGTCCAAATTATAAGAAAAGTAAACTTACTCGACATTTAATGGAGCTATTATCACCATCTTCTTATTTTTACCAAAATATTCAAAAGAAGCACAACAGTATGAAGTAACTAAAGAAGGGTATGTATCTACAAGACTAATCAAAGATGGAACCAAAACTCCCACATGGGAAAATGCAAAATATGTACATATCATGTGTAAGTGGCTGCAAAACATGTATTACGTATGCATCAATATATAAGAAACTAGATCATGATATATAAAATAAGGTATACAGATGTATAAACAAGATCTCACCATATCCACAGCTCTATCATAGATGTGTTCAGCCAATCATAACGAAACAAATCCAAAATATCTTGTATAATTATTTTCATATGATTGACCTGCATTAATACCTATGCATTAATATGTATGTAAAACTTGTATAAATAGATTGTTATCATATGATTGACCTATAGCATCCTCCAAAATTGTAACATTTATGGGGCAATTTTGATCATGTTTGTCGATCCATACTGCCATACCCCTACAATTAGGACCTAACGAGGCGTGTAGGTCCCTTGGAAGACAACTTGATAGTTGAGGAGGTGGAGGTGGAGGCCAAGATGTAGCAGGTGTCATCTTTTGGACCCGTATATATAATTTCAGATCAATTGACTCATATGTACACACTAACAAATTAACGTAATGTAAATTTACCATACAATATTAGTATAGATGACATCCGCTTTGGGCCACATTATCACTCCGCCTTCTACCTCACCAAGCGTTTCAGAATCTGGGTGGGCATATGGCAGTTGAAGATCCCTCCAAGTGGGGAGTATATGTATTGGGCTCACACGAACCACACCAGCTGGTACTGGAGTCCCATGAAACATCTCCCCTGGAAGGGCTGGGTAAGCCTGTGCCTCTGCAATGATATATTCTTGGCTTTTTAGATGGCATGGCTTCAACCCCTACAAATTTATGTAAAGACTGTTATATACATATATACATAAACATATCATCTTGAAAAGACTATCTATTATGTCATAAAAATGCATACAGAGGATGTGCTAGGTGGCGGGTCTACAGGATTACTCCCAACCTCTGTAGTAGGAATAATAGAAGCACGACATGTCACAAGTACCGTCTGAGTGGTCGTCTAAGACGCATGTCACTTCACCATTGCTTCTTGGACTTTCCTCTCAATTAATTCATCTACCTATACATGCATAAAAGATACATAGCTATCAATTATTGAATTCCATTTCGCAATAACATTCTAAAAAAAGAATAGGTTATCTCAACTTATGAAAGTCCTGCTTTTGGGACAGGTTTGTGTTGGGATGGCCCAAAGAACGCTTTGACGCCCACATCAGCGTCTACACCCCTAACATGTCCAGGATGCTCTGGGTTACCCAGAGAAACTATCAATTCATCCCTTGTGCCCTCAGGTATGAACTTTCCTTCCTCTACTCGTGCAGCTCCCGCTAATCGCAATCAACAGAAATTGGTAAGTAAACATAATAATAATTAATATCGATCTATTACTCTAAGAGTTGAATTTTACCATTTTTGCAGTCGCCTCAGTAGTTGCAGACTTTGTTATATCTCCCTTCTTGTTTTGCCTCCCAACTATCCACATAGCATAGCGAGGCAGAGGTGTGGGACCAATAGTAGAGGACTCCTGAGTAGCAGCATACTGAACAGTAGACTCAACATGTAGTCTTTGGCGAACGCCTGCATAGCCTCTTGCACCCATTGTGTTCTCATTCACATCCAGTGCATGCCTTGCTCTTTGAGCATCACTGATAGCCTTGTTATTAAGCACATTGATTTGGTTAGTAACACTAAAGGTTAATGTTGAATAGGTGAATACATAAAAATGTATATTAATTAAATTGGGAGTGGAGCTTAATACCTTGAATTCATCCATTTTTCTTTGGGTAAAAAACTCCTCCCAGTATTTGGTGTCCAGGTAGTTTCATTTCTTAGTGGCTGCCTTCTGCCTAAATTTATTTTTTAAAGAGAATACAAACAAAAATTATTAGCGTAGAGTTAGTCAAAAAGTGATCAATGTCTAAAATTGGATATCAATCAAGAACCTCATCTCAGCATCGCATATATAAACCCGGGTGAGATTTGTCATATAGTTCCTTAGGACCCTCCCACAGCGTTGCATCACACATTTACAATGCAGCTTTTCATCCAGATCAAATATACTCTGCAAAATAGAATTGCTATTAACTAGTATCCTAAAAAATAGTAATCTATAAAAATAGAATTGCAAATAATAATAACTCACGCATAGTTCCATCCATACGAAGTCTTTCTTTCCCTTAGGAACTTTATGCCATGATTGAAAATGGGACTACAATGGTTGCGAGTAAGAACCCCAAGATATGAAATAAATGAGTTACGGTTCACTCCAACTGGATTTCCTGCATGATCGAAATCCACATACAGTTTGGGTCCATTGACCCTTTTTTGTAGTAACTTGTTCATCATTGTGATGCCCCTCACTTTCTCAATTTTTTTTTGCTCATCACGTGCCCCAATTTCTTCAGGGGGTACATCACCAACCTAAAATTTGACAAAAAAAACACACTTACAGGATATAACTATAAATGAACATATAGATAGAAACCTCAAGGATATACAAGTTATCATTAGCTTCAATATTTGGTGGTGTTAGCAACCCAACTGAGAATGGACTAGAGTCATCATACTTATCATAGTATTGCTCTTCATCTATAGGATCTTCAATGAACTATGTTTTACCATGAAGAACAACTGACCATTTATCATTTACAAGATCATCAATATAAAATACTTGTTTCACCTATGATGTCAATATGAATGGTTCACCCATCTCGCCAATCTTTTCAAAGTTCACTAATGTGAAACCCAATTCATCGACTATAACTTCTTTGGTGTTATCAATCCAATTACATTTAAAGAGAGGAATTATGAAATCTACGTAGTCAAACTCCCATATGTCTTGAATGACACTGTAATATGACATTTTAGCTTAACATAAACTTAGTACAACCTGTGTATAATGGTATCTCAGCATCATGCACAATGCTTCTAAACATGGGAGGTGGATCGGTGTGCTCTACCCCACAACTATCCAGCATCGCATCAACAATGTCTACTGAAACTGGTTCGTTCACATATACGTCATCGGAGGTAATTTCTTCTTCCACACAAGCACTGCTATCGACATCCATTGATTTCAGGTTTGAAATCTCTCCATGCCAGTGCCATTCTATATAGCCTTGCACAATCCCGTTGCACATGACATGACTTTTGATTTCGTCACCAGTGCTGACTTTCAAGTTGTTACCGCAATGCCTACATGGTGCAATGCCTACATGGACAGTAGAACCTATCTCCAGTTGTTTCCTATGTTCCTCGAAAAATCTAATAAACTGATCAGGACCAGAAATAAAATCTGTGGTGCAGCGATTTGGAATGGACATGCATGATCTATCCATTCTATGATCAAAGAGAAAACAAGTATATATTAGGGTTTAGGGTTAAAAGATTAGGGTCTAGGGTTAAAAGATGAGGGTTTATGGTTAAAAAATTAGGGTTTACGGTCTTATATATAATAAATGTCTACCACCTATCCCATTCTTGAACACCTAATCTCACTAGTAAGTGTATAATGTGTATTGGATTTTCAAGAAAATTTTGGTAGCATTTCCTCACTGTTCTCCAAGTACATATGTACTTAGAGAACAAACAGGGAAGTGCTACCAAAATTTTCTTGAAAAACCAATACACATTATACACTTACATCCTAAGTGAGATTAGGTGTTCAAGAACAGTCCCAAACTAGGGACTATCCAAGATTTACTCCTAATGAGTAAATCTTAGATGGGTTTCTAAGCCAACAAAATATAACACCAGTCCCTTATTCACAACCCCATTCTACACACAATTTTCTTATAAAAACACATGTGGACAGCCATAACAACATATCAATGCTTCCTAAATTAATCAATGTATTATTTTATAACACAAATCATGGTGGGTATAACATATGTCACAATAGAAACATGTCCTTATTATGATGACTAGGTTTAGAATTCAAGTGATTTTGTAGTAAGAAGTACCATTACTATTTGATGAAGTTATTCTTAGGTCTAGGGATACTACACATATATCTACCATCTTACTATATATAAGTGTAAATATAGTATCACATGAAACAATGCAACCAATTGGACAATCTATTCTATATATCAATATGAAGAGTCTTATATGTAGAATGTTCTAATTATTATCAATATGTAAGTGATAACTAGATTATAATTAAGATTTTTACTAACACAAATATAGGAAGAGAATCAGTTATGATGTAAGGTATGTGTATAAACTTATTGTTTCTTTAGTGTCTTGATCATTACATGATCATATCATTAAACTAATGAGAATCAGTTATAAGAATAGAAATTCATTAATACAACAAACAACATGAAATATGCAAACAAATTGACAAAAATCACTACAGACGTCAGTTTGTGGTTCTATGTTATTATCCCCATATTATCAGCTCAGCATGGGGTTGATCGAGTTGGCTTGGTGGTTATGGATGGAGAGACAGGGACATGTCATTTGCGGTCCTGAGAGATGCCCTTCGCAGTCATGGGGATATTGGAGGAAGAAGAGGAGGAGGAAAGGTACCTTCACAGAGCGGCGGCGGTGGCGACCAGGAGCAGCGAGTAGGTGGCGGTGAGCAGGAGAAGGTGAGTAGGAGCAGCGAGTAGGCGGCGGAGAGCAGAGGAGCAGTAGGCGGCGGTCAGAGCAATGAATGGTGGCGGCTGGAGCAATGAATGGCAGTGGCGACGGTGAGCAGAGGGGCAGTAGGCGACGGTCGGAGCAACGAACGGTAGCGTCTAGAGCAAGAATGGTGGCGGTGGTGGCGGCGGCGAGCGGTGGTCGGAGCAGGTAATCGATCGCCAGACCTAAGCAGAGTCGACAATGAAACATAGAAAGGGGAATATCCTAGCTCGTGCGGGTGCTATTAATTTAACCATAGGCGTCAGTTATTCAAAACAAACGACACATAAAACAATCAGCGTTGGCTACCACAAGAAACCGACACCTACGTTCAATGATAGTCGTCGGTTTCAACTAGAAATATTGACGTCTATCTACATATGTCGACAAAAAAAATGTTCTCAAATTCTGATCATGGTCGTCGGTTGTTGTAGAAAACTGACGCCAAAGGGGGGGGTGAAAATTTTCATGGGGACACCACGCGAAAACACATAGGTGTCTGTTGTTGCAAGAAAACTGACGATAAACATGGACCCAATTTCTATCTCGTGAAAAACCTTTAGTCGTCGGTTGGTTAGTTAATAACTGACACGGTATGTTAAATTTTGGAGATAATATTTTTCACTGGAAAATTTAGATTTGGCAGTCGATTTTAGGCGTCAGTTGATAGTTGAGCAATCGACGCTGAATAAAAAGTGATACCTGTGTCTGGCCGCTCTTCACAGATAGATGTCAATTTGTGTATTCAACTGACGTTGTAGGATTTAGGCGTCAGTTTTCTGTATACAACCGACGCCTGTAAATGTGACATTATAACCCATTTCTGTAGTAGTGCCAGTTGCACATCTATAATATTTTGCATCAAGGTAGGATTCACTTGAAAATGCACTAACAAGCCTGCCAACAAGGAAACCTCCAACTATAAATTCATCGTTTAAGTGACACCAACAAGTCTCACTTATGGCAAACTAAAGAACACAATTGTGCCTTCTCAGTAGATGATGACAAAGATGACTTCCTGCTCAATGCATCTGCCACTATGTTTGCCTTCCCTGAATGGTATTCTATCATGCAATCATAATCTTGATCAACTCCATCCTTCCCCTCTACTGCATGTTCATCTTATGCTTTAAGAATATATATTGAAGGTTCTTGTGGTTGGTGAAGATTAGACTTTTCTATCCATAAAGGTAGTTTCTCCAATGTTCAAGGCATGGACCCCTATTGCAAGCTCCAGATCATGTGTTGGGTAATTCTCCTTGTGTTTCTTAAGATGTCACACAGCAAAAGAAATCATGTTCTTGTCCTACATTAGCACGCATTCAAACCCATTCTTTGATGAATCACAGAAGATGACGTAACATTTCCCCTGCCCTGGAAGAACTAACAATGGTACATTGGTCATCTTGTCCTTTAGCATCTAGAAAGAATGTTGACACTTGTTATCCCAGAGAAAGGTACATATTTCCTTATCAGCTTAGTTAGGAGTAATGTCACAACATTGAAGTTCTTGATAAACCTCCTGTAGTAGCCTGTGAAGCCTAGAAATTTGCAAACCTCCATTGGTGTCTTAGGTTGCTCCCATTCCAGAAGTGACTCCACCTTCTTTAGTTCCACACAAATTCCCTTAGCAGATATCATGTACCCAAAAAATGACACCTCCTTCATCCATAACTCACACTTTCTGAACTTGGCATAGAAGTGGTGTTGCCTCAAAAAGGTCAATGTCAGGCGTAGACTTTGCTCATATTGATGACTATCTTTGGAGTATATCATGATGTTGTTGATGAATACCACTAGGAATTGATTTAGATATGACTTGAACACCATGTGCATTAGGTCCATGAATGTTTTTGGTGCATTGGTTAGCCCGAATGACATAACCGCAAACTCGTAGTGGCCATACCTAGTCCTAAAACTGACTTGGGTATGTCGTACACCTTCATCCTTGACTAATGGTAACCTGCCCTCATATCAATCTTTGAGAACATTGTAGCACCTCTCAACTGATCAAGTAGATCATCTATCCTCAATAAAGGGTACTTGTTCTTGATCATCACCTTTCAACTGTTGGTAGTTTATACACAACCTCATAGAATTGTCCTTTTTCATCACAAATGACATGGGAGCACCCCAAGGTAAAGTGTTCGGCCTAATAAATACCTTCTCTAGCAACTCCTTCAACTACTTTTTTAACTCATGCATCTCTATTAGTGCCATCATGTACGGTGACTATGTTATCGGTTGTGTACCAAAAACAAGACTGGTCTCAAAGTCAATGTTTCCAGGAGGGGGAACACCGGGAAACTCCTCAAGAAAAACATTCTCAAACTCTCGCACCACAAGATCCTCCTAGATACTAGGACTCCTCCCCTTGTTATCCACAACATGTTCTAAGAAAGCCTCACACCCCTACCTCATCAGCCTCCCTCATGTGAGAGATGATATCAAGAACTTTAGAAGAATCTTCATCTCTCCTTGGAAGATTTAAGAAACATCCCCATCATGGAATGTCTCCACCTTGGAACTACAGTCCAAGACCACCATGTACTTCTACAAGGTATCCATTCCAAGGATCAAATCAAATCCATGCATGTCAAGTGGCATAAGGTCAACTTGAATGTTGCATCTCGAGAAAGAAAGAACGCAATATGGACACACCTCCCGCAACTCAGTGGAACCAACAAGAGGGGTTTCTAACTAAAGATTATCGAACCTACTACAAACAGGTAGATAACAACTATTCATCACCTCTCTGGTATTAAAAGAGTGTGTTGCACCTGGGTCAACCAAAATAGATACAAGAGAAGAAGCAGACAAATCAAAATGAAAAAGTTCCATCTAACCTGTCATGACTGGTGGATTGACCACTCCCTCCAGCTGACTCATAGAATAGAATTGTTGTCTCCTATTGTCATCCATGTCCTCTTCTATCCTACCTAGAGGATCCTTCTTGTGACACGTGACTTCATCCTCTTCTACCACCACTACTGAACTATTTTTGTTGGGAATCCTATTGACTCTACCTCGGTTGCTATGTCACTTCCTCATCTTTCATCAGGAAAAACAACCTCGTATGCATGGTCTGTCCACACCTATAATAGGTCTTAGCCTCATACTATGGCCTATACAACTCTGTCATAGATACAAATGTTGCACTGGGAGATCCTGTTGGTGGAAAACAATGACCTATGCCCTTGATCGGGGAAAACTGATATGGCACTATTGATCTCTATTGCAACTACAGTGACAAAAACCTTGGCTTATTAAATCCTCCAGATGACTTCCCCTAAAATTGAGCTGGTCTCTTCTTAGCGTTAGCTTCACGCTTGTTAATAGTAGACTGCTCGATCCTCCTCACTAACTCTACAAAGGTAGCAAATCGCTCTGGGTTATCCACAATAGAAACTGTCATCATCAACTCTATACTCAAACCTTCAGATTCTCTCCTTATCCATTGTCTCAATATTAGGATAGAACCTCAACATCTCCATGAACTTCACCTCATACTCATGGGTCACCATCGATCCCTTCCAGATCTTCTCAAACTACAATATCTTCTCATCTAGATATGTCTTTGGGAAGCATTGGCTCACAAACTCCTGTCAAAACTCCTCCCAACTGATCACCACTCCATGTCTCTTCTCCTCTTTTGTGTCCCACCAATGCCAAACACTTCCCTTCAGCAGGTACACTACATGCTTCACCTAATCCTCTTTTAGGATATTGAGGATTTTGAAAGCCTTCTGAATCTCTGTCAACCCCATATCAACATCCCCCAGGTCCATTGTATGCACATACTCGATCATCCCTACATGTTCATATGCTCAAATATCGTCTCAAAACCCTAGGATTACACATTGGGGATAGCAGCCCTTACTTGAGGTCTAGGCACTCTATCCTCCATGAGAAAACTTGTGGCCACAAACTATCTAAACATGGACTAGAAAGAAGGATTGGCCATGGTTACTGGGTCAAACTAAGGCAGTGTGGGTTGTTGTGACCCCATCTTTGACACTCTATATTCATGTTCCTGCCTCCTCGCACCACCTCCTGGCACAAAGCTACTCTCATCATGTTCTTTGTGCTCTCCATACATATCTTCATAAGTGATTCATTGTATATTATTCATTTTCAAAGGCTATTTATTATTTATTTTTGGCACTTGTCGTTCATTTTCATATTAATTTGTGCATGATTTATCAATATTAGCCTGTACCACAATTGCATCAAATAAATATAATTTTAATACTTTTGAATGATTTAATATATTTTGAGAGCTTATGTTCAAATTTTGTGAATTTTAGGATATTTTACAAGAATCTACACATCTTGATACTACATACTTTACTACATATGGTACCGACACTTGCTCGGGTCGGAACAGCAAGAAATCAAGTCAACTTGGTAGTACCGGCCCAGTGAGTCGACACTAACGACAACATCACAGGTATGAATCAGAAATTGATTTGGAAATCTCGATAATAGCGATCTCATCTCAGTCATACCGATAGAAGCACAAAACTGCAACTTATTAGAGGAGTCGGTAGTATCGACACCTTGTCAGTAGTATTGATCGGTCGAGATCAAGAAAATCTACAAATCACGTTTAATTCAACTATGGAGGTTTTAACTCTCCCTAAGTCACTTTTATGAATTTGGGGAAGTGCGGACAGACCTATCCATCACGTTCTATTCCATTGTATGACGGCTACGGAATGGGAGAGGAGAACAAGGAGGAGAACAAAACATTTGGGAGGTTTTAGATACATTCGGTGGGCAGAATTTGTGGCTTGTGGATATGTTTGTCGGTGTGGAGCATCCAGTCATGTTTCTTTAGAGGTTTCATCAATTTTTCTATTTTCTCTATATTTTTCTTTCTTCCTAGCATGTTTTTATCCATGGAAACTATGAGGGGCTAATCCACATGTTCTCTAGGACCCAGGAGTAGCTCAGTTGTACATTGTATATTGATCTTTTGCATTACTATATTGTTTTCTCCTTATTCTTGGGCATGTTACTATGAAATCATATTAAATTATCTATGTTGTGCACCATATGTGATTAATTAGATCCTTGATATCTTCTATAGGAGGGTTAAGGATTGGAAATATATAGTAACACACATTCTATATCTCCATGTGAGAAAGGAGGCATATGAATGTGAAGAAATTACCTAGAGGTTTCAGTAAAGCACCTAACTACTTACACAATTTTTATGAGAATGGGATTGGTATTAGGATAGGTAGTAGATTAAACCGTGAGAGCAGGCAATTCTAGCTATAGGTCTCTTTGTCCAGGAGTGGGAGAAACGTATATTCATCTTAGGCAAAATTATAGTTTCAATCATGGTGAAGCCAAGTTATAGGAAATTTCTCCTCATTGTGATCACAAATAAGTAAATTAGTTTCTTTTATGCAATTATTTTAATAACTCTCAAATCAAAGTTTTCTTCGACCTAGCTAATCAAAAGTAGTTAGTAGTAGTTTCTTGAATTATGTTTCCCCATGTTCAATATTCAGGCCTCTCTGGCCTGTATTACATTAATGCATATGCTTGTGTTTTAAACGTACAATTTAGTCATGTCAAGTTTTTAGCACTATTGTCGGGGAAACAACATATTCAAGCACTATGAGTACTGTAATTGGCCACACTAGGACGCCCTCTTTATTTTTCTATTTATTCTTTCCAAAGCTTAATTGAAAATGTTTTTGGATTCAATCACTAACATCTCATTCTCATTCACAAATTTTAGGTACTAGTGCCTGGTTCAATTGTAAATCGCTTATTATGGTCCCACAGCAAATCCACAGTCAGAAGGTATGGGTGACAAAATGGAAGAGCAAACTATCTAGGAAAAGATAAAAGTGTCATCTGTAACAGCACAACTGGGTATGATTAAAAAGCAAGATATTGATGTGGGCATCTATAAGATTGATCTAGGTCTAATAGCATTGGTGAAGTCACAGGCTTATCATGGGCACAACACAAAAGATCTCATGACCCACATAAGCAACGTTGTGGAGAGTTGTGACATGGTGAAGATAGACAAAGTGCCTTCCACAGTGATATAACTGAAGTTGTTTCCATCATCCTTGGCAGACAATGCTAAGTCCTGGTTCTATAACCTCAAGCTTGAATCCATAGAGACATGGGAGCATATGATAGATGCATTTTTAGTGTTATTTCCCTCCACAGAAGACAAATGAATTGACACAGAAGATCTACAACTTCAAGCAACAGGCTAAAGAGTCATATTCAGAGTCTTGGGAGTGCTTTCTAAACATACTACAGAAGGTGCCTCACCACGGTATAGATTTATATTGCCAGGAAAAAACCTCCTATTATGGCCTACATCATGGTGAGAGGACCACATGGACAGTGCATGATATGGATTTTTCTTGAACAACAAGCCTTCTACATTCCATGAGCTCTTCAAGAACATGGCTAAGAACATGTTGTGAGGTGAAGAAAGAGAATGCCCAGCAACCTTAAAAAGTGTACAAGAATTTAAAGTCATCTCAGCATTGAATGAGAAGCTTGACCTCACTGCCATGAAAATGTGCCAGAAGGATGTAACATCATCTGGGGGAGAAGAAAGGATTGTATGTACATGCACCACCAGGACAGGGGCCCCACCAAGATTGACAAAATTGAGAACATGTTAGGTAAGTTTGTGAGCCAAAATGAAGTAATTATGGGTCAGACACAGAGGGAGCTGCAAAACCAAGGTGCCCAATCTGCATCATTGAATATCAAATTTCTCAGTTAGCAGTAGAACTAGCTTCCTTGAAGAAGCCTAGTTAGCAAGGAGCACCTAGGAATGTAGTTATATCTCATCAACATCACCAACAAAAACTCATCTCTGTTGTTGAAGAGAAAGAACATCATACTGAGGAGGTGATACTCGTCGTTTTGCAATATCAATCACTAAGATGGTTAATCCTAAAGTTTAAACCTTTTTTACTTCCGGTTTTAAGGGTAGTATAGAAGGATCGATCCCACATGACAACTTTTAAGAGATTGTTCCTTTGAACCCAAATTTTGAAGAACTTTATTATTTGTTTTTGGTATTTTTCTTTTTATTAAAGCAGAAAGTAAAGTCCAATTAGGGGGTTTGAGTGATTACACTAATACAAGAAGGAAAGCACTTAACAAGAATAAACATGCACAAGGAAATAATAAAAAGATTGTTAACACAAGCAAAACTATATGAATGGAAGACTAAGAATTAAAACGAACAAAGGATGCGGTGATTAAATCAAGAGAAGGAAATCGAGGTTCGTTGGGGTTTTCACCACCTTAGCCTAGGTGATAACAACTAAATCTTAAACGATGATTCGATGAAGGCTTGCAAATTAAAAACTCACAAAAGAGAAACTCCACATGAGCCCATTGGTCTTGGTGCTCATGCTTCCTAGTTTATCATCCTAAAATACGAAAATCCACAGTCATATCAAAACGTCTATGTAATCTATTTTATTGTTCTAAATCCGGATTTCCATAGTCATATCCATCCGGATTAACATGCGATCGATCAATCATTCAATTAAAATCAATTACCACCTAATCATTTAAGAAGAAGTCATTAAAACCATGGCTAAGGGGTTATTCCCCTTGCCCCGATAAAATACTACTCACACATGGAGAAATGGGAGACGGTGGAAGAAAGAAATGAAGCCATAGTCTAGCCCAGAAGTCAGGAGATTAATCCTTATGCTAGAGACGATGAAATGGCTTAGTTCTTTGTTCCTTGCTCCAGAAATAAAGAACGGAAGGAAGGAGATTAAAACTAAGGTGGAGGGAAAAGACAAGAACAAGAATGAAAGAGCTATGCTTGAACCAAACCTACTTTATTGCATAATATGAGAATGATTACAAAATTAATTGTTGCAGAATTCCAAAATACAAGAAATCCAAGATGCTCTTGGGAGGAGGAAGTGCCCTTCCTTTTATAGGAGAATGAGGGGTAAGCTATCTAAAAAAAAGAGGGGGGAAAAAGAGAAGGAGCTATCTTTTTGAATTTTCAAGATTTGGTCAATAGGAATTTGATAGACTTTAATTGTCTTGACCATGTAACTCTCTTCAATGCAGATTTCCGCAGCAGTGATTTCGAATGCATTTCACTCCCGTAAAATGCACAAAAGCGGTCCAAATAATAGGATATTCTTTTAGGAAATTAAATTTCCTTTCCTATGAATACCTGTACACTCAATTTAGACTTTGGATGCAAGAGTTATGGCACTTTTGGTGACAGATATACAATAATTACAGGACTGCTGCAAATTGTGCAATTATTTTCCAAAAATATTTATCCCATTTCCTATAAAATCCAAGAAAATATGATTAAAATTCTTCTTGAAGAGAAAAATATAATATAATATAATTAATTATAAAACTAAGAAAATAAATAACAAAACAATCATAAAAAGATATCTGAAAGATGCAAATAAAAGTGATGAAAACACATTTATCAAAATACCCCAGACTTGAATCTTTGCTTGTCCTCAAGCAAGTAAAATCACAAATAAAGTCCAATTTATACTCCCAATATGCCATCCTCACCTTAATAACATCACTACAATCCTCACCTCTAAATTTTGGCCAAGTGACCCGATCTCCTAGAACCACATAGCATAAAATTCTATATTCCCTATCAAAACAATTGTCAAATCTAGCTTATAAAATAAGAATTTGTAGAAAAATAGGCATCTCTTACTTTCACTTTGACACACTCAATTTTTTATTAATTTTTTTTAAAAGTTATTGCACAAGAATAGGACGAATTTGGGGGTGTGAAAATAAAGAAAGAAGTGATGAAAATATATTGATCCCTCCTCTATTCGACTCGGGATATGAATTTATGTAGTTGTGGCTACATTGGTCACAATTTTTTTCATGTGCACTTTTGGCATCTTTTGATGGTACACCCCTTTGTGGGGTATGGAGTTTTCATTTTGGGAAGCATGTTACCCCGGACTTAATTTTTGTCTGGTGGTGATTCTTTGCTTCTCTTTTTTAGAAGAAAAATAGAGGGAAGGAAGAGATATTCTTGTGCTTATAACTTTCAATTTTTTTGTTCATATATTTTTGTCAGAGAGTGTCATTGCTCTAGTTAGAGTATTCCTATAAATCACATCATACAAATTTTATAATAAGATAATCCATTGTTTAAATATAGGGAAAATTATGTTTGGTTCTAATCGATTCCTTATGACTTGCCAACTATTCCGAGGAGTGATGTTATTAAGGATCCTAGGTGACATGGTGGTTTCAGACATGGCAATTTGTAATAGTCTTTGCAAAAAACATTACTAAATTCAATTTGGGGTACAATGATATATGTCTACTCAATGGATGACTAGATAAAGGCCATTTTGCAATAAAAGAAATAAAACATGGCCGACTAGATAAGGGCCAAACTAAAAAATTTGGAAATTTGTGATTTTTTTAAAGAAATTAAAACTAAATTATATAACATAATGAAAAATTTCAGAAAAAAAGATAGTGTAGGTGGAAGGAGTACGTACCACCCACCTCCACCCCGGACTTTAAATTTTTGCTCGTCCCGAGCAAAATACAAATCCAGGATAGAGGGAAGAAAATCACTGGGATCACCGGGAGGTCGTGGTAGCTCAAACAATGTCCAGCTGAAGGGGATGTTGATGATGGTTGTAGCTTTGAATAAAGGAGCTTCATGGTACACCCAATGGATGGGTAGTCGCGGAAGCCTAAAAAAGTTTTCTGAATGATGTTGTGTATCACCTCGTAGTCCTTCGAGTAGGATCCACATATCTTCCTTCCATAGTAAAAGTAGTGTTGGAGATGAATTTGGATTGGGGGGATTGGCATGTGCCAGTTGGGTAACAAATGTAGTGTCAGATGTGGAAGATCGGACGGAGAATCTGGCTCGAGTATCTTTTTGCCGCCTGGATCTACATGTGGTGAAGAGGGTTCCTGTATAAGAAGAACTGGTTTGTTAGCCGAGTAAACAATCATATGGGGATGTATGTCTTCTTGGTGGATTATGCAACAAGGTGCGTCCGGATCCTTTACCCCATAAATGGAAGCCAGTGGATTTGGTATGGAAGACTCACAAATGGCATAATTGTCATCATAATTATAAAAAATGATCAATCTATGTTGTTCCATCTCTATGGGGGAGTTCTCCATCTCTTCTTCATAAAAGATCTCATCAACATTGATGTCTGTGGAATCAATTGGATCCTTTACTATGCTGAAGGGGAGATCTGATTCCTTTATAGGACATGTGCCCAACTCAATGGGCTCAGAAGGGATCACCTCACAATATAACAGTGTAATGTAAGGTTCTTGCAGTGGTAGAATCACCTCATCAGGTTCAACCAGATGTGGAAAAAGAGGTGGTTGAGTGAGGTCATAGTGTTCTTGATGATGAAGCCTTTCAAAAGAATCCATCAGTGCATGTTGGGGAGGTGATGGTACATTGGTCACAATAGGCTCAACTAAGATGGGATGATTATTGCAAACATCCAAATATGGGCCTACAACCGAGAAGGGTTATGGAGTCTTAGGTTATTGGGACGTTCTTTGAGCCCACCAGTCTTTAACCTTTTTGTTAAAAGATTCTTGATTCATGAATTTATCAACATAGGCCTCCATCCACTCATTTTCTGACTTATATGGATAGTCAGGGCCCCATACATCTGCGGCCCTAGCTAAACAAAGTTCTTCATTTACGGCATCCTGAATTTCTTTAAAACAGCTATCCATCTCTTGATCAAGGTTGTGTGGAATCTCAACTATATCACATTGGAATTCTTCTAAGGGTGGTGGTTCATTATACAGAAAGGGTTCCAATGAAATAGATTGACCATTAGAATCAACTAGATTAACATCCACAATGGAAGTGATTGGTGGAGCTTTAGGTATTGGAGTTGGTTCTACTTGATTGAGGATGATATAATCATCGTCATCATCATCTATTAAAATCATCCTTAGCCTCTATGGTTCCAGATTAAAAAACCGTTCCGCGGAATTGGCGTTCGGCGAGCGTCGCATGCACAAATGAATCAGTTAATCGTGTGTAGAAAAAAAAAACAGACTGCCGGAATGGAAACTCGGCAGAAAGAGGAGTAGCACTTCCGGAATGTTACTTGGAAGGCATAAAAAAATAAAAAAAAAAGTTTTTCAAAAGATTTTTGGGGTTCGAAAAAAACAATTCGTTGTCCCCGGCAACGGCGCCAAATTGATACTCATCGTTTTACAATATCAATCACTAAGATGGTTAATCCTAGAGTTTAAACCTTTTTTATTTCCGGTTTTAAGGGTAGTATAGAAGGATCGATCCCACAGGACAACTTTTAAGAGATTGTTCCTTTGAACCCAAATTTTGAAGAACTTTATTATTTGTTTTTGATATTTTTCTTTTCATTAAAGCAGAAAGTAAAGTCCAATTGGGGGGTTTGAGTGATTACACTAATGCAAGAAGGAAAGTACTTCACAAGAATAAACATGCACAAGGAAATAATAAAAAGATTGTTAACACAAGAAAAACTATATGAATGGAAGACTAAGAATTAAAACGAACAAAGGATGCGGTGATTAAATCAAGAGAAGGAAATTGAGGCTCGTAGGGGTTTTCACCACCTTAGCCTAGGTGATAACAACTAAATCTTAAACCACGATTCGATGAAGGCTTGCGAATTAAAAACTAACAAAAGAGAAACTCCACATGAGCCCATTGGTTTTGGTGCTCATGCTTCCTAGTTTATCATCCTAAAAGACGAAAATCCACGGTCATATCAAAACGTCTATGTAATCGATTTTATTGTTCTAAATCCGGATTTCCATGGTCATATCCATCCGGATTAACATGCGATCCGAAGATCAATCATTCAATTAAAATTGATTACCACCTAATCATTTAAGAAGAAGTCATTAAAACCATGGCTAAGGGGTTATTTCCCTTGCCCCGATAAAATACTACTCATACATGGAGAAATGGGAGACGGAGGAAGAAAGAAATGAAGCCATAGTCTAGCCCAGAAGTCAGGAGATTAATCCTTATGCTAGAGACGTTGAAATGGCTTAGTTCTTTGTTTCTTGCTCCAGAAATAAAGAACGGAAGGAAGGAGATTAAAACTAAGGCGGAGGGAAAAGACAAGAATAAGAATGAAAGAGCTATGCTTGAACCAAACCTACTTTATTGCATAATATGAGAATGATTACAAGATTAATTGTTGCAGAATTCCAAAATACAAGAAATCCAAGATGTTCTTGGGAGGAGGAAGTGCCCTTCCTTTTATAGGAGAATGAGGGGTAGGCTATCTAAAAAAAAGAGGGGGAAAAAAGAGAGGGAGCTATTCTTTTGAATTTTCAAGATTTGGTCAATAGGAATTTGATAGACTTTAATTGTCTTGACCATGTAACTCTCTTCAATGCAGATTTCCGCAGCAGCGATTTCGGGCGCATTTCACTCCCGTAAAACGCACAAAAGCGGTCCAAATAATAGGATATTCTTTTAGGAAATTAAATTTACTTTCCAATGAATACTTGTACACTCAATTTGGACTTTGGATGCAAGAGTTATGGCACTTTTGGTGACAGATATACAATAATTACAGGACTGCTGCAAATTGTGCAATTATTTTCCAAGAATATTTATCCCATTTCCTACAAAATCCAAGAAAATATGATTAAATTTCTTCTTGAAGAGAAAAATATAATATAATATAATTAATTATAAAACTAAGAAAATAAATAACAAAACAATCATAAAAAGATATCTAAAAGATGCAAATAAAAGTGATGAAAACACATTTATCAGGAGGCACCCAAGAAACACACTCAGGAGTCTGATTGGGTGTATGTGCCTAAAGTCCCATACCCTCATAGTCTATTGGAATTACGAGGAGGATGCAATGTGCATGTGGACAATGAACTTCAAGGTCCCATCCTATTAAATCACCAACTACAATTCCTGAGAGGGTACCTATTCAACAGGAGCAAGTGAAGGTTTTACTACATAGTGGAATAGTCACAATCAATAAAGATGCACCCACAATTTAGAAGGAACAGCCACCAGTAACACCACCCATAGAGGATGTGCCAATTTCTATTTCAGAATATGGTGTTGAAGCAAGCTTAAGGGAGGAAGTTCATAAAGTGCCATATGTTCCCCCAATTTCATTTTACTCATTTACATTTTTTTAGAACTTTTGTTGCGTAATTTTTACACTTATTTTGTTAGATTTTGATTTGATGTATAGAAGGTACCTTGATGCTTTTGTTTGGTGTACAAACAGGGTCAAAGTCAGTACTACCAACACTCAAGTCGGCACTACCGACTCCTTATTAGTTAAAAGTTTGTAGAAAATCAATACTACCGAGTCCAAAGTCGGTGCTACAAAAATTTCTTAGAAAAACCACCTAACTCCTGGACCCAATTTGGTACTACCAAGTTCAAACTCAGTACTATCGAGTTTTTTTGCAAAAATAATGTTAGAGTTTTAGAAGAAAAAATGGTGTAGGTGCCACCGATACACATGTCGTGAGAACCGATTTTCAAAGCTTAGAGAAGGAGAGAGAATGTCATATCTTGATGCCAAAAGACACAAATTAGCGGAACCAACAAGATAGATATATGCTTGTACAACTTGATCTAAAGAGCCACAAATCATCCACCTCCACCACCCTAAAGAGCATCTGGTTACCCATTCCACCTCTAGGTTTGGATTTTTTACTATGAGGACATGGTCAAATTCAAGCTTAGGGGAGTTAGGTAATGGAATGACTTTATCTTCCCTTTTTCTTATTTTTAGATTTTGTTTTTGTAATTTGTAGGATCCACAACCTATCTAGTATAATGTGGAGTTTAAATTTTATTTATTCATGGAAATTATCATGCGTGCTTTCAAGTTTGCAACTGTGGGCTTAATTGTGAGCACTTGAGTAATCTCACTTAAAGGAAGTGTATGAGTTAGTCAGCTTAAGGACATTTAATATGAATGGACATTGTAATTATTCATGAAATGTGAATGAAGATGGAGTTTAAGCTTAATTTGATCAAACAGTTAACAAGACCATAAATTGAAATCTAAGAAATAATTCCTAAGGTTATACTATCATAGGTCGTTAGAGAGGGACATATCACATTTTCAAGAAACTTTGTCTCTTAATTATGTGATTCCACCCATCCTTTACTCATTATTGACTCACCACCTTAAGATGAACAAGCACTGCAATTTATTTTCTCTTATTGCATTGGATGGCATAATAGGTTACATGGTAGTTAGTTTAATTTTAGTGCATTAGAGAAAGAAAAAACACATACATGTATGCATCAACAATTTTTTTACCATACTATTGTAGTGCATAAAAAAATTCATATAGATTACATCCATCCCACAACATTTAATTTTTCTTTATCATGTGGATATTAGTCTCTTTTTATTAAGATTGAGTGCAAGGATCGACATCCACATCAAAAAAAGGGGAAAAAAGAAACGAAAAAAAATGAATGATATGTAAAAAGAGTCCAAGCATAACGTCAATCATGCTTAACATCATGGGCCAATATAGGGAAGATAAAAAGTTGTTAATGTCTCAAAGTTATGAGGGAGAAAGTATACCCTTAAATCGTCTTCAAGAGATGAAGAAATCCACATGATGTATTCTTTTGCTTTCTTCCTTCATTCTCAATTGGTTGATGAGATTGTTTTATTAATGCATCATTTTACCTGGAAAAAAATAGGCATTAGGACTCATTTGTTGTGCATTCTTTTCACCACATAGGTTCATCACATTATATGCTGCATAAATGATTTGGATGTACTTGTGATTCTTCAATTGCCACCCATTTCATATCATCTGATGCTCTAATTGGTAGGCCACTTATATGATTTTTCTCCTCATTAGCTTTCATAAGGAGAACTACTTCCAAGTAGATTGGTAGTCAGGAAGAGAAATGTAGAAATAGGGAATCACATAATGCACCAAGAAAATGCCTTACTGAATATGATTTTAACTGCTCTCTTAATAGTGTTCATTGATCTAATGGTGGATAACTTTTATGGATGTTTTTGGTCACTATAGAGAAGTTAATTATTCAGTGATTAATGAAAGCCAGTTTGGGACCCCCAAGTGGGGATAGTTGAGATTTTATATTCATATTATGTCTTTTTTCTGACTTGTCTCAAATAGATCTAAGGTTGTGTTGCTTGAGGACAATCAACATTTATGCTTAGGGGAGTTTGATGCACTGTATATTTTTCATTTTCATAGACTATTTATTATTTAATTTTGGAACTTATTGTTCATTTCATATTAATTTGTGCATGATTTATTAATATTAGCATGTGCCACTCTATTGTATCAAATAATGTAATTATAATGTTCTGAATGGTTTAGTATATTTCAAGAGCTTATGTTTAGATTTTGTGAATTTTAGGTAATTTTAAAAGAAGCTTAACACCTCAGTACTCTGACTTTACTATCGATTGTACTGACACTTGCATAGGTTGGAACAGAAAGAAATCAAGTCAACTTGGTAGTATTGACCCAGTGAGTCGATATTACCGACAACATCACAGGGATGAATCAAAAATTGATTTTGAAATCTCGGTAGTACCGATCTTAGCTCAGAGTAATACCGACAACAACACAACGACTATAACTTATTAGAGGGGTTGGTAGTACCGACACCCTATTGGTAGTACCGACCTGTTGAGATCAAGAAAATCTACAAATCATGTTTAATCCAATGGCTAAGGTTTTAAGTCACCCTAAGTCACTTTATGACTTAGGGAAGTGTGGTCGGACCTATTCATCATGTTGTATTCCATTGCACGATGTCTACGGTACGAGAGAGAAGAATGAGAAGGAGAACTGCATGTTCAGGAGGTTTCGGATATGTTCGATGGACAAAATTTGTGGGTTGCAGATCCATTTGTTGGTCTGGACTATCCTAGACACATTTCTCTAGGGGGTTCATCAATTTTTCTATGTTCTCCATGCTTTTCCTTCTTCCTAGCATGTTTTTGTCCATGGAAACCATGAGGGGCAAATCCCCTTGTTCTCTAGAACTTGAGAGTAGCCCGGTTGTATGTTGTATATGGATTTTTTGCATAAGTATATTGTTTTCTCCTTATTCTTAGATATGTTACTATGAAATTGTATTAAGTTATCTATGTTGTGCACCATAGGTGATTAATTAGATCCTTGACAGCTTCGATAGGAGGGTTAAGGATTAGAAATCCATAGTAACACACATTTTATATCACCCTTTGAGAAAGGTGGTGTAAGAATGTGAAGAGAATACCTAGAGGTTTTGTTAAAGCAGCTAACTAATTACACAATCAATACGAGAGTGGGATTGGTATTAGGATAGGTAGTGGATTATGTCGTGATAGTGGGTAATTGTTAGCAATGAGCACAAGTTTTAATATTTATAAACTCGAACACTACCCCGCAAGTATACGGGTGTGTGTAGTATTATCGAGGTCCTCCAAGGAGCAAGGTATTGTTAGGCACAAGAGTACTAAACATTAACAATCTAGATCTTTTCAACAGGAGAGGTTTTGTTTAGTTAAATAAGCAATTAAAAGGAAATATACTAAATCAGAATTAACTCATATAAAGGATCAAGTTCGATTGGGGATTCTTGAAAACAAGGTTTCACATCCATATCATAACATGAAGAACAATGATGATCACATTGCTAGAAATAACACAAAGGAGGCCTGTATCCTACACCCACCTACTAGTATTGTAGACCAGTCCTAGCTTGGTATACCACTCTATGGATATACTAAGATTCGTACTACACATCTTTGCTCCCCAACACATCCCAGCCACTTCTGTGGTCAAGGTAGTGCAGATAAGGTACAACTCCTTACTCCTATGCATATCTTCTCAGATTATAAAAAGAGCATAAATCATACACACAAAGTTGCTAGCAAAGCATGTAAGAAACACCGATGAACCTCAGAATAATGAAACAATCAGAATTATATATGAATTTTTTTTTTCAAAAATAGTATGACATGGGAGTTACTCCCTCATGCCCAAGAACAAGATATCTACTCATCCATGGTTGTAGAAAGTAGTGCTAGACATCGTAATAAAAGGAAATAACCTTCGATATCTGTGCTAGAAGGAAGATAAACTTGGAACTCTAAAAAAGGAGTCACAAATCCATCCTTACTGTTAGAATCTCTCCATAAAACTTCACACTAGAGTGTAGAGAAGATAAGGGAAGAGATCCATGTTGTAATTGTTGAAGAAGAAGGAAGAAAAATAAGTTTCCCTCCAGAGAAACCACCTTTTCTCCCCTTGGACGCCTCCAACTTCTCCTCCCTGTTCCTTGCTCGAGTCCCCCTTCAAGAGGTCTGAAATCTGACATGGTAACTGTCCCAAGATGGCTTGGTGTCATATATATAAGTGAGAGGTAGTTAAATTCACATTTGAGTGAATTTTTCTTGTCACACATCGTGTCTTTTATAAGACATGATGTGTCTTATGTGATAACTGAAGTCTGGATTGAGTTCTGAAAAGTTACATGACTTGTCTTTAATAAGACATGAAATGTCTTTGATAAGACACATCGTGTCTCTAATAAGACATGGTGTGTTACTATAAATATTGGAGTTCTGCATTTAATTTTTGGACTGGGGCACAAGGTGTCTTTAATAAGATACTACATGTCTTTATTAAGTCACGGGGTGTCTTTATCAGTTTCAGCAAAATTAATTTTCTGAATGTCTATATGATTGGAATGTGTTGATGGATGTTATGATGGCGTTTTCTCCCCATTTTGATGCCAAATTGTTGTACCTACAAATCAAACCATAAAGCAAAGACAACAACAAAGTGGAAAATCTAGCATGATTAAGAGTGGTTATTGGGTGAAAATGATTTGGAGATGCAACCAAAAGAGGTCCAAAAGATGATATAAAATATGTATCGAATCTCCCTAAGCTTAAACCATTGCTTGTGCTCAAGCAAAAAGAGAATAGAAACACAAATGAAGGAATTTTCAAGTTCATGCATAGATCAAATGAAATGAAAGATGTGTATAAGACCAAGCCAACCATGATTAACAGGTTTATACTCATCACCAGTAAATTAAACTTAAACACCCAAGAAAGATATTTTTAGTTCAATAGGGGTGGTCACAATTAAATGAATCAATCAATTAAACAACACAAAATAGAATTTGGATGACCAGCCCAAACAATTAGTGGATGTGCAACTCAAACTCTCAACTATTAAGGATACAAATGATGGAATCATACTTAAAATTAACAATTCAAGTTGTACTATCCTTCTTTCCCAAAAATGATACAACAATGGATTATGAGTTCTGGCGCTCAGCTACAAATGTAGGCTTATGCACACGTGGAGTGTCAGATGGGGTATTTTACCCTTTTTTTAGACATACCACCTAGACATCACACCCAGATCAGAATTACACTAGTCTAGCATGATATGTGGGTGGTTTAGCCATCTTTTATGGAGTCTGAGGGTGAAATAAAACAAAAGAAATTTTAAAATGTTTCCACAACATAGAAGGATGGACTAAATTGCAACATTAGCTAGATTTCATTCATTTGGTTTTAAAACTTTTCACTAAAAGAGTGGTTGAAAATGTACTAAGAGCTTGGAAAGGGCATCCTGTATTCTAAATGATGTTGTAAAGTTTATTTACTCACACAAAGTGAAACCATTACATATTTTAAGTAATCAAGGATGTTAAAGATGAATGTTCAAGCTAGAAGTATAAACCAGAGTTAACCACATGTTGATGGACAAAATGTTTCATTTAATTGATGCATGCCTTTTATAATTTCTCCAAATGATATTTCTCAACAAAAGAGGACAATTAGTTATGCATAGGAGCTCAATCCACATACAAAAGATAAGATTCATATCATACTAGATTTCCTATAAGAAGAACAAAAACTAAAAACAACAACTAAGAACGATGATAAAAGCAAAATGAAACTACGCTACACTACTTGTCAGTTGCTCTCCCCCTCAGCTTGAAATTTGTAGTGTCCTAACTTCATATAACAAACTCAAGGGTATGACAACTGGATACATGTCAAGGTGAATGATGAAGATGGAGGTCCATTGCTTTGATTTGATGTTGGAAATTTTTGCACCAAAGATGTGTGCCTCTTTTTCAGTGTATTGATGATTTGGGATAAAGATATATGCTTATGATTTGCAATAGGAATAGGATTTTAGACATGTGTGTTGTTTATCCCTTCTTTCACTTCTTCAAAATAATAGAGTTGGAGTCAAAGAGAATGTTCTCATCACCAAGAAACATGCCAAGACATTGTGCAAAAGTGACATTTATCTTACTTATAGAATCAACCCGTGAAGTATGTGTAGATTTCTTTTTTAGAGTTATATTATCATTGCTTACATTGGAGTCAACACCTTCATATGATATTGTCTTTGATGGTGAAGAAGATTCTCCTATAGAATCTCCACTCCTCAAGGTAACTAACATGAATGTCTCTCTTGAATTCATCTCTAGTTGTTAGGCAAGGAGCCAAAAGATGATTTTTTATTGGAAAGAGCTAGTTGAGAAATTTGATTCTCCTACATCCTAGTGTGTGTGTAAATCCCATCCACCTTAGAAGAAGGTTGAAAAATAGCATCCTTTAGCAGCTCCCTTTGTTTATGAAGCTCATCATTTCGCTGAATTTGAGTTGATACAAAGGTCTTAGGAATGAACTCCAAACTCGGCTTGGGTGGTAAATGTTGTTGTTGCTATATGAAATTGTAGTTGGCATTGTTGTTGAGCTCTGATATATCTTAAAATTGTTATGGTGTGGAAAAAAAATGAAGGAGTGTGTCCTACTTCTCCACATGCATCACAAATTACTTCAATGGCTTGCTTTCCAGAAAGAGAGCTTCAAGAAGAAGATTGGCTACTCCAATCTGGACTTCATTGGAAATTATTCAGTGCCATGTCTTCAATAATGGCATAAGCATCCCTATATGATATGTTCATTAAAGCACCATTTGCATCCGCATCAATAGATATCCTTGTCTTGTAGAATAAGCCATTATAGAGAGTTTGCAATAGAAGCCAGTTGCTTAAACTAAGGTGTGGAAAAAGATGTTGAAGGTATTTGAACCTTTCCGATGTGTCATACAAGGTTTGTCAATGCCCTTGAGAAAATTTGATGAGTTGAATCCTCAATTGTGTGGTCTTACTTGGTAGAAAGTATTTGGCTAAGAGAACTTTGAGGGGTTGTTCCCAGCTATTGATGGAGTTTCTTGGCAAAGAATAGAGCCACACCTTGGCTCTGTATCTCAAAGAGAAGGGGAATAGAAGAAGACAAACTGCATCAGTAGGAACACCATCTATCTTCAAAGTGATAACTACTACAAAAATTCAACAATGTGGAGGTTTGGATACTCCATTGGCATTCCTTCAAACTAGTTATGTTGTATCATCTGTATAATTGTGGGACTGATAGAAAAGGCATTTGCCTCAATTTGTGGGATAGTGATAGCCCCATTGATTTTTGTAGTAGTTGGAATGATGAATTCCTTTAGGGGATGATCATCTTCCAGGATTTGAGTTTCTTGTTAGGCTGGTGAGGATGGTGGTGAAAATTTTGGTGATGATGGTTGTGAGTCCTCCAAATCTAATTGAGTTTCACTTGTCCTTGCTTTTTGAAGGCTGCAAACATTGTGCTCAAGTTTGAGGTCAAAAAATGTGGAAGGTTCAAGACCCCTTTTGGATCGGGTCATAGTTTTGCAAGTAAAGAAGGGAAGTGAAGTACAAGAAAGAAAATGGTAAATACAAAAACAAGGTAATGATGTTGATCATGATGGAAAGAATGATGGTGGATATGATAGGTGGTGTGGTGATCTAGCCTCGTTTACAATTAAACACTTTTTACTCTAACCCAAATACTGATGATCCCCAACAATGGTGCCAAAAACTTGTTAGCAGTGTGCACAAGTTCTAATATTTGTAAACTTGAACACAACCCGACAAGTATATGGGAGTGTGTAGTATTATCTAGGTCATCCAAGGAGCACGGTTTTGTTAGGCATAATATTATTAAACTTCAACAATATATATCTTTTTAACAAGAGAGGTTGTGTTTAGTTAACTAAGCAATAAAAGGAAATGAAAAAAAATCAGAAATTACTTGTATTAAGGATCATATTTGATTGGGGATTCTTGAGAACAAGGTATCACATCCATATCATAGCATGATGAACAACGATGATCACAATGCTATAAATAACACAAGGATGGTTTGTATCGTACACCCACCTCCCAATAATGTAGAACAGTCCTAACTTGGTACACCACAATATATTAAGATTCAGACTACAAACCTTTGCTCCCCAACACATTCCATCCACTCCCATGATCAAGGTAGTGCAACTAAGTTACATCTCCGTACTCCTATGCATATCTTCCTAAATTATACAAAGAGCATAAGTCATACACACAAAGTGGTCAACAAATCATGTTAGAAAAATTAAACACTGATGAACCTTAGAACAATGAAACAACTACAATTATATGAAATTTGTGTTCAATGATATTTTGACATGGAAGTTACTCCCCCATGCCCAAGAACAATATATCTACTCATTTATTGTTTTAGAAAGTATATACAAGCAGTAGAGAGAAGTGCTAGACATCATAATAGAAGGAAATAAACTTGGATATCCATGGAAGAAGGAAGATAGACTTGGAACTCCGACCAAGGAGTAGAAAATTTGTCCTTTCTGCTAGAAACTCTCCAGAATACTTCACACTGGAGTGTAGAGAAGAGAACAGAAGAGATCATTGTTGCAATTGTTGGATAAGAAGGAAGAAGAAGAAGTTTCTCTCCTGGGAAACCACCTTTTCTTCCCTTGGATGCCTCCAACTTCTCCTCCGTGTTCTCTGCTCAAGTCCCCCTCCAAAAGATCTGAAATATGACATGGTAACTATCTAAAGATGGCTTGGGGTCGTACATATAAATGTGAGGTAGTTAAATTCACGTTTGAGTAAAATCTGCAAGTCACACGTCGTGTCTTTTATAAGACATGATGTTTCTTATGTGATAACTGAAGTTTGGATTGAGTTCTGGAAAGTTACATGGCGTGTCTTTAATAAGACACAATGTGTATCTAATAAGACACGACGTGCCTCTAATAAGACACGGCGTATTGCTGCAAATCTGGGAGTTCCAGATTCAATTTATGGACTTGGACACGGGGTTTCTTTCATAAGACATGGTATGTGTTTATTAATACACATGGTCTCTTAATTAAGACATGGGGTGTCTTTATTAGTTTCAGCAAAATTGATTTTCTAATTGTCTAGATGATTGGGGGATGTGTTGATGGATGTTATGATGGTATTTTCTCCCCATTTTGATGCTAAATTGTTGTACCTACCAACCAAACCATAAATCAAGTCAAGATAATAATAAATTGGAAAATCTAGAATGATTAAGAATGATTATTGGGTGAAAATAATTTGGAAATGCAACCAAAAGTGGTCCAAAAGATGATGAAAAATATGGATATACCATTGCATCCTCAAGAAAAAAGAGGATAGAAACACAAATGAAGGAATTATAAAGATCATGCATAGATCAAATGAAATGAAGATGTGTATAAGACCAAACCAACCACGATCAATAGGTTTATACTCATACTGATCAATTCAACTTAAAAAGCCAAGAAAGATATTTTTAATTCTGTAGGGGTGGTTACAATTAAATGAATCAATCAATTAAACAACACAAAATAGAATTTGGATGACCAAGTCAAATAATTAGTGGTTGTGAAATTCAGAATCTAAGCAATTAAGGATACAAATGATGAAATCATAGTTAAAGTTAATAATTCTAATTGTACTCTCCTTGTTTCTCAAAAATGATACGACAATGGATTATGGATTCCAACAATCGGCTTCTAATGTAGGCTTATGCACATGTGGAGTGTCTCTTGGGATATTTTACCCTCTTTTAAGACATACCACCTAACCATCATGTCCAGATTGGACTTACACTAGGCTAGCATGATATGTGGGTGGTTTAGCCATCTTTTAAAGGAGTATGATGGTGAAATAAGCTAAAAGAAATTTTAAAAATTTTCCACAACATAGGACTAGTGTCGACTAAATTACAACATTAGCTAGATTTCATTCATTTATTTTGAAAAAAATTCACTAAAAGGTGGTTGAAAATGCACTAAAATCTTGGCAAGGGCATCTTGTATTCTAAATGATGTTGTAAAGTTGATTTACTCACAAAAAGTGAAACCATTACATATTTTAATCAATCAAGGATGTGAACGATGAATGTTCAAGCTAGAAGCATAAACCAGAGTTAACAACATGTCGATGGCCAAAAGATTTCATTTGATTGATGCATGCCTTTTATAATTTCTCCAAATGATTTTTCTCGACAAAAGAGGACAATCAGTTAAGCATAGGAGTTCAATCCACATACAAAAGATAAGCTTCATATCATACTAGATTTGCCATAAGAAGAATAGAAACTAAAAACAAAAATTGAAAATAATGATAAAAGAGAAATAAAACTATGCTACATTACTGGCCATTTTCTCTCCCCCTAAGCTTTAAATTTGCACTGTCCTCACTGCATATAACAAACTCAAGAGGATGAAAATTGGATACATGTCATGGTGAATGATGAAGATGGAGGTCCATCATTTTGATTTGAGGTTGGAAATTATTGCACCATATATACACCTCCTTTTTAGTGTATTGTTTATTTGGGACAAAGATATACACTTATGATTTGCAATAGGAATAGCGTTTTGGACATACTTGTTGTTTGTCCCAATTTTATTTCTTCAAAATAACCAGAATTGGAGTCAAAGAGAATGTTCTCATCACCAAGAAACGTGCCAAGGCTTTGTGGAAAAATGACATTTATCTTGATTATAGAATCAACCTGTGAAGTATGTGAAGATTTCTTCTTTTGAGCTGCATTATCATTGCTTACATTGGAATCAACACCTTCATATCATATTGTCTTTGATGGTGAAGAAGATTTACCTCTAGCAGATCCACTCCACAAGGTAACTGACGTGAATGTATCCCTTGAATTCATCTCTAGTTGTTTACGTAAGGAACCGGAAGGTGCTTTTTGATTGGCAAGAGTTATTTGAGCATTTTGATTCTCCAACATCCTAGTGTGAGTGGAAGTCTCATCCACCTTAGAAGAAAGTTGGAAAATAGCATCCTTTAGCAGATCCCTTTGTTTATGAAGCTCATAATTTTACTGAATTTAATTGAAACATAGGTCTCAAGCATGGACTCCAAACTCAGCTTGGGCTACAAATGTTGTTGTTGCTAGATGAAATTGCAGTTAACATTGTTGTTGAGCTTTGACATCTCTTCAAATTGTGATGGTGTGGAAAAATATGAAGAAGGAGTGTGTTCTGCTACTCCACATGCATCACAAATTACTTTAGTGGCTTGCTTTCCAAAAATAGAGCTTGAAGAAGAAGGCTGGCTGATCTAGTCAGGACTCCACTGGCAATTATTAATTGCCATGTCTTCAATAATGGCATAAGCGTCCTTGTATGATTTGTTCATTAAAGCACCATTTGTAATAGCATCAATAGATATCCGTGTATTATAGAACAAGCCCTTATAGAAAGTTTGCAATAGAATCCAGTTGCTTAAACTATGGTGTGGACAAAGATTTTGAAGGTCTTTGAACCTTTCCCATGTGTCATAAAAGGTCTCTTCATTCCTTTGAGAAAAATTGATGAGCTGAATCCTCAATTGATCGATCTTGCTTGGTGGAAAGTATTTGGCTAAGAAAACTTTGAGGAGTTCGTCCCAACTGTTGATGGAGTTTCTTAGCAAAGGATAGAGCCAGGCCTTGGCTCTTTCTCTCAAATAGAAGGGCAATAGAAGAAGACAAATTGCATTAGTAGGAACACCATCTATCTTGAAAGTACTAAGATAATGCAGAAATTAAGCAATATGGAGGTTTGAATCCTCCATTGGCGTCCCTCCAAACTAGTTCTTTTATATCATGTGTATAATTGTGGGGCTGATAGAAAAATCATTTGCCTCAATTTGTGGGAAAGAGATTGCCCCATTTATTTTTATATCAGCTGAACAATGAAGTCCTTTAGGGTACAAACATCTTCCATGATTTGATCTTCTTGTTGGATTGGTGAGGATGGTGGTAAAGACATTGGTGATGATAGTTTTGACTCCTACAAATATGACTGAGGTTCACTCATCCTTGCTTTTTGAAGGCTACAAACATTCTGCTCAAGTTTGGGGTCCAAAATGTGGAAGGTTCAAGACCCCTTTTGGATCGCCTCATATATATTTGCAAGTAAAGAACGCAAGTGAAGCATAAGAAAGAAAATGGAAGATAAAAAAACAAGGTAATGATGATGATCATGATGGAAAGAATGATGGCGGATACGATAGGTGGTGGGTCAATCTAGTCTCATTTACAATGCAACACTTCTTCCTCTAACAAAAATATCGACACTCTCTGGAAATGGCGCTAAAAATTGGTAAGTAGTGTGTGCAAGCTTTCAATTTTTTTAAACTCAAACACTACCGCGTAAATATACGGGTGCATGTAGTATTATCAAGGTCATCCAAGGAGCAAGATATTGTTAGACACAAGAGTATTAAACTTCTACAATCTAGATCTTTTTAATAAGAGGGGTTTTGTTTAATTAACTAAGCAATTAAAAGTAAATGAACTAAATTAGAAATTACATGTATTGAGGATCAAATTGGATTGGGGATTCTTGAGAACAAGGTTTCACGTCCATATCATAACATGAAGAACAACGATGATCACAATACCAGAAATAACACAAGGAAGGTTTGTTTCCTACACCCTCCTCTCGGTTGTGTAGAATAGTCCTAACTTGATATACCACTCCCGTGGATATACTAAGATTTAGACTACTAACCTTTTCTCCCAAATACATCCCAGCCACTCCCATGGTTAAGGTAGTGTACCTAAGGTACATGTCATTACTCATGTGCATATCTTCCCAAATTATACAAAGTGAATAAATCATACACACAAAGTGCTCAACAAAGCATGTATAAAGAATTAAACATTGATGAACCTTAGAACAATGAAATAACTAGAATTATATATGAAATTTGTGTTCAACAATATAGTGACATGGGAGTTACTCACCCATGTCTAAGAACAAGATATCTACTCTTCCATAGTTGTAGAAAGTAGATACAAGTAGTAGAAAATAGTGTCAGACATCATAACAGAAGGAAACAAACTTGGATATCTATGGAAGAAGGAATATAGACTTGGAACTAAGACCAAGGAGTCACAAATCCATCCTTGCTGCTAGAAACTCTCATAAAAAATTCATGATGGAGTGTAGAGAAGAGAACGGAAGAGATCCCTACTACAATTGTTGGAGAAGAAGGAGGAAGAAGAAGTTGTCCTTCTGGCCCTTGGATGCCTCCAACTTCTCTTCCCTATTCCTTGCCTAAGTCCCCCTCCAAAATGTATAAAATATTATGTCGTAACTATCCCAAGAAGGTTTGGGGTCGTATATATAAGCGTGAGGTAGTTAAATTCGCATTTGTGTGACATTTGCAGGTCACATGTTGTATCTTTTATAAGACATGATGTGTCTTATGTGAAAACTGAAGTCTGGATCGAGTTCTAGAAAGTTACACGATGTGTCTTTAATAAGACACGACGTGTCTCTAATAAGACATGGTGTGTCTCTAATAAGGCATGGCGTGTTGCTGCAAGTCTGGGAGTTTTGGGTTCAATTTCTGGATTGGGACATGGGGAGTATTTAATAAGACACGACATGCCTTTATTAAAACATGGGGTGTCTTTATTAGTTTTAGCAACATTGATTTTATGAATGTCTAGATGATTGAGGGATGTGTTGATGAATGTTATGATGGTATTTTCTCCCCATTTTGATGCCAAATTAATGTACCTACCAACCAAACCATAGATCAAGTAAAGATAACAATAAATTGGAAAATCTAGCATGATTAAGAGTGATTATTGGATGAAAATGATTTGGAAATGCAAGAAAAATTGGTCTAAAAGATGATATAAAATACGCATATACCATTGCGTCCTCAAGCAAAAAGAGCATAGAAACATAGATGAAGGAATTGTCAAGATCATGCATAGATAAAATGAAATGAAAGATGTGTACAAGACCAAACCAACCATGATCAACAAGTTTATACTCATAGCCTATCAATTCAACTTAAACACCCAAGAAAGATATTTTTAATTCAGCAGGGGTGGTCATAATTAAATGAATCAATCACTTAAGCAACACTAAATAGAATTTGGATAACCAAGACAAACAATTAGTGGGTGTGAAATTCAAACTCTTAACAATTAAGGAAACAAATGATGAAATTATAGTTAAAGTTAATAATTCTAGTTGTACTCTCCTTGTTTACCAAAAATGATATGATAATGGATTATGGATTCCGGCAATCGGCTTCTAATGTAGGCTTATGCACATGTAGAGTGTCTCTTGGGGTATTTTACCCTCTTTTAAGACATACCACCTAACCATCATGTCCAGATCGGACTTACACTAGGCTAGCATGATATGTGGGTGGTTTAGCCATCTTTTATTGAGTGATGGTGAAATAAGTTTAAAAAAAATTAATTTTTTCCACAACATAGGAGAGTCAACTAAATTGCAACATTAGCTAGATTTCATTCATTTATTTTGAAAAAAAAATCACAAAAAGAGTGGTTGAAAATGCACAAAGGGCTCGACAAGGGCATCCCATATTCTAAATGATGTTGTAAATTTGATTCACTCACAAAAAGTGAAACCATTACATATTTTAATCAATCAAGGATGTGAAAGATGAATGTTCAAGCTAGAAGCATATACTAGAGTTTAAGCATGTGTTGATGGCCAAAAGATTTCATTTGATTGATGCATGCCTTTTACAATTTCTCCAAATGATTTTTCTCAACAAAAGAGAAAAATTAGTTACACATAAGAGTTCAATACACATACAAAAGATAAACTTCATATCATACTGGATTTGCCATAAGAAGAACAGAAACTAAAAACTACAACTAAGAAAACAATGATAAAAGCAAAATAAAACTATGCTACATTACTGGTCGTTTGTGCTCCCCCTAAGCTTGAAATTTGCAGTGTCCTCACTACATATAACAAACTCAAGAGGAATAAGCATCGTTCCGGCTCTGGCGATTACAGTCGCCTAGGGTTCCCTCGCACGACAATGGCCTATTGAGGGGGAAGGGCTTCCGGTACCAGCAAGCGCCGCCCCTTCCCCCTAGGCCCTTTCTTTCACTCGGTGTGCTAGGGTCGTTTCATGAGGTCCAATTAGCAGCAGGTCTTCGTGGTGGTCCTACACGTGCGACACTGCTTCCTGGTCACCTGGGCCAGAATCTTCTTTGATGCGTGGGGGTTATGATCAGTGTTGGCTGCCTCCCCTTGGAGGTCGTGGAGTTTGGGTGCTCATGCGGATGGACGGTGAGGTCTTGGGCGACTCTGAGGTGTACTGACAGAGGGAGAGAAATCGAGTTACGTGCTTTGTGAGGATGCTCTTACCCCCTGTTCTCAGGGCTGTTTGGGAGTGGTGGTGGGGTTACCCGAAGCTTTCTACCCCTCATCTTCAATCCTTGCAGCCCCTTTCTCCTCTGAGTATGTGCCAATAGAGTTTTTTGCCCCCCTCCCAGCTCTCTGGAGTGTTGCACCCAAGCTGTTCGAGTAAAGGCCTGTGTGAGCTTCCTGTGAGCTTAGGCAGTTTCTTGACTGGTCTCACCTGTTGTTTTTTTCTGTTCTTTTTCTGGGTTTTAGCGGTAAGCAGTATTTTGTTAGTCTTTCTTGTTGTGGTTTGGGTCGAGCTCTCTATTTTTCTGGTGGCCTCAAGCATGGATGAGATAGTGATCTCTGTTGGATGCACTGCCATTTCTTTTTCCGATATCCTCAAGGGCTCGTGTAGATTGATGGTTTCCCTCATAGATAGCTGCTTTGGACAGCCAAAACATAGAGGGTTCGGGCATGTAATTTACCTATCTCTTCCCAATATGAGTCTGTGCACTATGTCGGTCTCTCAAAGGAGTTATGTTTGGTACTTTGGTGTGAGATTACTATCTTGTAGATGTCGTATGGCTTGTTTTGAATGATATTGAGCTGTTTTCCTTCAAAAAAAACAAACTCAAGAGGATGACAACTAGATACATGTCATGGTGAATGTTGAAGATGGAGGTCCATTACTTTGATTTGAGGTTGGAAATTGTTGGACCATAGATATGGGCCTCTTTTTTAGTGTATTGTTGATTTGGGACAAAAATATACACTTATGGTTTGCAATAGGAATAGGCTTTTGGACATATGTGTTGTTTGTCCCTTCTTTCACTTCTTCAAAATAACCAGAATTGGAGTCAAAGAGAATGTTTTCATCACCAAGAAACATGCCAAGGCTTTGTGAAAAATGACATTTATCTTGCTTATAGAATCATCCCGTGAAATATGTGAAGATTTCTTCTTTTGAGCTGCATTATCATTGCTTATATTGGAGTCAACACCTTCATATGATATTGTCTTTGATGGTGAAGAAGATTCTCCTCTAGCAGCTCCACTCTATAAGGTAACTGACATGAATGTCTCCCTTGAATTCATCTCTAGTTTTTTAGGTAAGGAACCAGAAGGTGATTTTTGATTGGCAAGATCTAGTTGAGCATTTTGATTCTCCAACATCCTAGTTGAGTGGAAATCTCTTCCACCTTAGATGAAAGTTGGAAAATTGCATCCTTTAGCAGCTCCCTTTGTTTATGAAGCTCATCATTTCATTGAATTTTAATTGAGACAAAGGTCTCAAGCATGGACTCCAAACTCAGCTTGGGTTGTAAATGTTGTTGTTGCTAGATGAAATTGCAGTTAACATTGTTGTTGAGCTTTGATATCTCTTCAAATTGTGATGGTGTGAAAAAACATGAAGAAGGAGTGTGTTCTCTTCTACTCAACATGCATCACAAATTACTTCAACAACTTACTTTCCAAAAATAGAGCTTGAAGAAGAAGGCTGGCTAATCCAGTCAGGACTCCACTGGAAATTATTAATTGCCATGTCTTCAATAATGGCATAAGTGTCCTTGTATTATTTGTTCATTAAAGCACCATTTGCAGTAGCATCAATTGATATCCTTGTATTATAGAATAAGCCATTATAGAAAGTTTGCAATAGAAGCCAATTGGTTAAACTATTGTGTGGACAAAGATTTTGAAGGTCTTTGAACCTTTCACATGTGTCATACAAGGTCTCTTCATGCCTTTGAGAAAATTTGATGAGTTGAATCCTCAATTAAGTGGTCTTTCTTGGTGGAAAGTATTTGGCTAAGAAAACTTTGAGGAGTTCATCCCAACTATTGACGGAGTTTCTTGGAAAAGGATAGAGCCACACATTGGCTCTGTCTCTCAAATACAAGGGCAATAGAAGAAGACAAATTGTATCAGTAGGAACACCATGTATCTTGAAAGTACTAAGATACTGCAGAAATTAAGCAATATGGAGGTTTGGATCCTCCATTGGCGTACCTCCAAACTGGTTTTGTTGTGTCATCTATATAATTCTGAGCCTGATAGAAAAGTCATTTGCTTCAATTTGTAGGATAGCAATAGCCCCATTTATTTTTATAGCAGTTGAACAATGAAGCCCTTTAGGGGACGATCATCTTCCATGATTTGATCTTCTTGTTGGGTTGGTGAGGATGGTGGTGAATACGTTGGTGATGATAGTTGTGAGTCCTTCAAATCTGACTGAGGTTCACTCATCCTTGCTTATTGAAGGCTACAAACATTGTGCTCAAGTTTGGGGTCCCAAAATATGGAAGGTTCAAGACTCCTTTTGGATTGCCTCATATAGATCTACAAGTAAAGAACATGAGTGAAGTATAAGAAAGAAAATGGAAGATACAAAAACAAGATAATGATGATGATCATGATGGAAATAATGATGGTGGATACGATAGGTGGTGGGTCAATATATTCTCATTTACAATTCAACACTTCTTACTCTAACAAAAATATCGATACTCCCCGGAAATGGTGCCAAAAACTTGTTAGCAGTGTGTGCAAGCTTTAATATTTGTAAACTCAAACACTACCTTGTTAGTATATGGGTGTATGTAGTATTATTGAGGTCATCCAAGGAGCAATATATTGTTAGACGCAAGAGTATTAAACTTCTAAAATCTAGATCTTTTAATAAGAGGGGTCTTGTTTAATGAACTAAGCAATTAAAAGTAAATGAACTAAATCAGAAATCACATGTATTGAGCATCAAATTGGATTGGGGATTCTTAAGAACAAGGTTTCACATCCATATCACAACATGAAGAACAATGATGATCACAATGCTAGAAATAACACAAGGGCAGTTTGTTTCCTACACCCTCCTCCCAGTAGTGTAGAACAGTCCTAACTTGATATACCACTCCCGTGGATATACTAAGATTCGGATAACAAACCTTTTCTCCCCAACACATCCCAGTCACTCCCATGGTCAAGGTAGTGCAGCTAAGGTACATGCCATTACTTGTATGCATATCTTCCCAGATTATACTAAGAGCATAAATCATACATACAAAGTGCTCAGCAAAGCATGTAAGAAGAATTAAACACTGATGAAACTAAGAACAATGAAACAACTAGAATTATATATTAAATTTGTGTTCAATAATATTATGACATGGGAGTTACTCCCCCATGTCCAAGAACAAAATATCTACTCATCCATGGTTGTAGAAAGTAGATACAAGTAGTAGAAAGCAGTGCTAGACATCATAATAGAAGGGAATTAACTTGGATATCCGTGAAAGAAGGAAGATAGACTTGGAACTATGACCAAGGAGTCACAAATCCGTCCTTGCTACTAGAAACTCTTGTAAAAACTTCATGTTGGAGTGTAGAAAAGGGAACGGAAGAGATCCCTACTGTAATTGTTGGAGAAGAAGGAAGAAGAAGAAGTTATCCTTCCAGGAAACTACCTTTTCTCCCCTTGGACACCTCCAACTTCTCCCCCTTGTTCCTTTCTCGAGTCCCCCTCCAGAAGGTCTAAAATATTACATGGTAATTGTCACAAGACGGTTTGTGGTCGTATATATAAGTGTGAGGTAGTTAAATTCACATTTGAATGATATTTGCAGGTCATACATCGTGTCTTTTATAAGACACGACGTGTCTTATGTGATAACTAAAGTCTAGATCGAGTTTTCAAAAGTTACATGATGTGTCTTTAATAAGAAATGGCATGTCTCTAATAAGACATGGTGTGTCTCTAATAAGACAGGCGTGTTGCTGTAAATCTTGGAGTTTTGGGTTCAATTTCTGGACTGGGACACAAGGAGTCTTTAATAAGACACGACGTGTCTTTATTAAGACATGGTGTGTCTTTATTAAGACACAGGTGTCATAATTAAGACATGTGGTGTCTTTATCAATTTGAGCAACAATGATTTTCTGAATGTCAGATGATTGGGGATTGTATTGATGGATGTCATGATGGAACTTTCTCCCCATTTTGATGCCAAATTGTTGTACCTACAAACCAAACCATAGAGCAAGTAAAGACAAAAAATAAGTGGAAAATCTAGCATATTAAGAGTGATTATTTGGTGAAAATGATTTGGAAATATAACCAAAAGTGGTCCAAAAGATGATATAAAATATGCATATCAAATCTCCCTAAGCTTAAACCATTGCTTGTCCTCAAGCAAAAAGAGCATAGAAACACAAATGAAGGAATTGTCAAGTTCATGCATAGATCAAATGAAGTGAAAGACGTGTATAAGATCAAACCAACCATAATCCATAGGTTCTCATAGCCAATCAATTCAACTTAAACACCCAAGAAAGATATATTTGGTACAGCAGGGGTGGTCATAATTAAATGAATCAATCAATGAAACAACACTAAATAAAATTTGGATGCCCAAGACAAAGAATTAGTAGATGTGGAACTCAATCTCTCAACTATTAAGGATACAAATGATGAAATCATAGTTAAAATTTACAATGTGAACTTTACTCTCCTTCTTTCCCAAAAATGATAAGACAATGGATTATGTGTTCTGACACTTGGTTGCTAATGTAAGATTATGCACACCTGGAGTGTCGGTTGGGGTATTTTACCCTCTATTAAGACATACCACCTAACCATCATGGCTAGATCGAACTAACACCAGGATAGCATGATATGTGGGTAGTTTATCCATCTTTTATGGAGTATGAAGATGAAATAAGCCAAAAGAAATTTTACTTTTTTTTCCACAACATAGGAGAGTTGACTAAATTGAAACATTATCTAGATTTCATTCATTTGTTTTGAATATTTTTCATTGAAAGAGTGGTTGCAAATGCACTAAGATCTTGGAAAGGGGATCTCGTATACTAAATGATGTTGTAAAGTTGATTTACTCACAAAAGATGAAACAATAACATATTTTAAGCAATCAATGATTTTAAAGATGAGTGTTCAAGCTAGAAGTATAAACTAGAGTTAAGCACATGTTGATGGACAAAAGGTTTCATTTCATTGATGCATGCCTTTTACAACTTTTCTAAATGATATATTTCAACAAATGGGGACAATCAGTTAATCATAGGAGTTCAATCCACATAAAAAAGATAACCTTCATATCATATTAGATTTTCCACAAGAAGAACATAAACTAAAACCATAATTAAGATAATGATGATAAAAGTGAAACAAAACGACACTACACTACTGGCCAGTTGCGATCCCCCTAAGATTGAAATTTGTAGTGTCCTCACTAAATATAATAAACTCAAGTGGATGACAATTGGATACCCTGTCATGGTGAATGATGAAGATCGAGGTCTGTTGCTTTGATTTGAGGTTGGAAATTATTGCACAATGGATCTGTGCCTCTTTGTCAGTGTATTATTGATTTGGGACAAAGATGTATGCATATGATTTTCAATAGTAATAGGATTTTGGGCATACATGTTGTTTTTCCCTTCTTTGACTTCTTCAAAATTACTAAAATTGGAGTCAAAGAGAATCTTCTCATCACCAAGAAACTATTGACCTAGAGGTTATACATTGTCCATATTTTATTAATGACTTAACCATTCCATTCATATGTATCTAATATGTGTATTCAAGATTGATTTTAGGTGTTAGGTACATGAAAAGGATCAAATTGCACAAGCCCTAGCTTGTCAAAGTTCAAGTCAAAATCATGCAAGTGTGCCAATTAGGAAATCCATGTAAATGACCTTAGAAGAATTATATAATCACTAGTATTAATGATATGACTGTAACTAAGATGAGAAAATTATGTGGGACACTTAGTACCAAGTTTTAATCACTTTTTAAGCCCTTTAGAAAATCGATCACAGGTTGTTGATCGGTCGAGTTACAATCTCGACCGATCCACTGGATCAATTTTTTGGAGAGTGCATCGGTTGAGTTGTGCATTCACAGAACTCGACCGATCGAGTAACTGACCAAATGCTATTTTCATTGGTCGGACAACTTTCCCCAGGACAAACTCGACCGATGGTTTGAAAATTTGATTTGTCTTTTAGCCGATCAGTCGAGTTACCTTTATTGAATCTCGCTCAAATGTACTGTACAGATAACATAGAAAAAGTGATTCTACCGTTGGTGACTTGTTTGGACAAAAATAGATTTGTTGCCTTGTGCAAAAATGTCTATAATTTGGCCCTAAGTGTTCCCCAACTCAAAGGGGCACCCCCAACTAGAAATAGGATCACTTAGAGTTCATTCCAAGGTTGCTCATTCACTACATACTTGGTCCTAGCATAGTTGAAAGTGTTGCATCCCTTTGAGACCCTTTCTCTCTCTACTTTCAATTCAAATATGTGAATATGAGTGAGTTAGGATCTGTTGTAAGAGAGATATCCCTTGTATCCATGTAAAGCTCTCTACCTCAATCTTCCTACCCCCTTTCCTTATTGAAGAAAAGGCTTGAAGATCTTCTCCATGTGAAGGAGAAGGAGGTGTTGTTCTTCAAGGTTGAACAAAGCATGGTGATCAAGATCTCTGAGTGAAGGAGATAGGCAAGGAGGACGTTCAAGAAGGATAGGTAATTCTTGGAAGGCTGAAGACTTGAAGATGGAGTGGGTAAGTCCTTTTTGAAGGCTAAAGACTCCTTGGTTCAAGTGGGTAAGTTCCTTTGGTAGGTTGAAGATCCTTTCTTGAGGTACTAAGTCCTTGGATGAATGTGGTTTTGTCTTATAATCTTATGAATGAATATAAGAGCATCAAGATTGCAAAGTCTTAGAGACTAACCACCTCTAGGTAGTGGCTTGATTAACTTCTAGTTTGAAGTGTGGAACCACTCTAATCCACTTTGTCCAAGTGTATGCTATCCTTGGCTCTCATCCTTTCTATGCTTGTTAGTTAGGACTTCAAATTGGTTGTGTATTTAAGTTTCTGAACTTAATATAATTTGAAGGTCTAATCCAACTTGTGAGATTTGTTAAGCTCTATTCACCCCTCCCCACTCTAGAGCCCTTGATCCAACAAGTGGTATCGGAGCAGGTCTTCTCCAAGCTACTTCCACAAGTTGGAGAAGATGGGAAATTTAGCACTTGGATCTCTCAACTTGGAGGGAAACTTCTCCATGCGACCTCTAGTCTTCGACGACACCAACTTCCTTTATTGGAAGAAAAGAATGCAATTCTACCTCCAAGGAGTAGGCTATGAGATGTGGAAGGTGGTGCACCTAAAATATGAAGATCCAAAGGGGGGAATCTCTACATGGACTGAAGCCCAAATGAAGCAAGCTTAGCTCAATGCCAAAGCCATGAGCATCATCTATGCAGCCCTCACTCCATCTGAGTTCAACTAGATCTCCTCATGGGACACTACACATGAGATTTGGAACAAGCTATGTGTCACTTATGAGGGAACGGAGCAAGTGAAGGAAGCAAAGATCTACATGCTTGGTGGTCTACTTGAGAACTTCAAGATGGGTAAGAATGAAAGAGTGGAGGATATGTACACAAGTCTTAATGTCATCATTAATGGATTGGCATCTTTTGGTAGTGTGATGGAAAAAGGCACAATCAACTCAAAGATCTTGAGATCTCTTCCAAAGAGATGGGAGCCCAAGGTGACATCCATTGAAGAAGTGTACAAGCTTAGTGAATTTTCAACCGAGGAGCTGGTTGGCAACCTCCAAGATCATGAGCCAAGGCTTGAAAAATAAGAAGAAGAAGAAAAGAAAGAAGAGAAGGAGTTCAAGAATATCAAGGACACAGCCTTCAAAGCTCAAATTAAAGAGATGGTTCGGCAGCAACAACTTGCTCTCAAGTCCCCTACTCCTTCCTCAAGTCAAGATGAAGGCCCAAATGAGCATGAAGCTAAATACTCCAAGGGCAAGTACTTCAAAGATAAGTCTTCCTCATCTACTCCTAGGTGTTACGAATGTGGCCAAAAAGGCCATTACAAGAGTGACTGCCCCAAGGCCGAGAAGAGCCACCACAAGAGCAGTGACAAGAAGGATAAGGAGTATAAGAAGGAAGGCAAATACAAGAGAAAAGAAAAGAAAGAAAGAAGAAGCAAGTATGTAGCTCATGCATCTTGGGAGAAGTCTTCCTCAAGTTCTTCTAGCTCTGAAGATGGAGAATGTCACCTTGCTCTCATGGCCTCTACAAGTGAAGGTGTAGTTGAAGTAAGTGAGGTAAGTGAGGTAAGTGAAGTTAATTTGCATGAGTTGTCTAAAGAAACTCTTATTGATATGCTTAATGCTAGTTAGTCATCTTTTACTAAATGAAAAGCTAAAAAGAAAAGGTTAGGAAAGATTATAGATGATCTTTATGCTAAGATTGAGATTCTAGATCAAAATGAAAAGCTACATCTTGATAGTATTGATACCATGTAAGGGAAATTTCTTGATCATGAGCTCCAATACAATGGAGTTGAAGTTGAGAATGGTGTCTACCATAAGACCATTGCTACTCTTAAGGAAGAGAACCAAAAATGCCAAGATGAGATTGATGTTCTTAAAACTGAAAATGTAGAACTTAATCTCATTGATGAAGCTAGGAAATAAGATACTTATGCTTATCAAAGAGAAATTCAATTGCTTAAATCTAAAAATGCTAAGTTGCTTTCTCAAGTAAATGATCTATCCTCAAGACCTATCTTGCAAAGTAATGAGGTAGCTAGCACTGCTCTAGAACGTGATTCTTTTCATACTAAAGCCCTCTGTTTAGAGGCTGACTTGTTGCATGCTAGAGATTATCTTGCTAGCTTATCTTCTACTGTCATTAATCTTAGTGATGATAATATAAAATTAAGAGCTTCTTTGCAAAAGTTTCTTATGGGAAAAAAATCCCTTAACGCTGTCCTAGAACACTCTACCAAATAAGTTGGTAGTAGTGATTTAGGATATGATGGGACTACTAAGGGTAAGAACAAGAACAAGAGTTAGGGTAAGAAGAAGAGTTTGGAACCTCCTTTATTCCATGGAGAGACTTCCAGCTCTAAGAACCCAATGGTATGTGCTTGTTGTAAATGTGATGATCATTATTCAACTTATTCTCCTTACAAGCCAAAGGGGACCAACCCAAAGATGAAATGGGTCTGCAAGCTAACCCCGGATCCCAAAGTTTGAGTTGAGCACCGATATCCTTCTTTCATGTAGGTCAAAAGGTGGATTATTGATAGTGGCTGCTCAAATAATATGATAGGTGAAATCAGCCATTTCAACAAATTCATAAAGAAGAAAGGAGGATCGGTAACCTTTGGGGACAACAAAAAGGGTAAGGTAATAGGTGATGTAGGCAACGAGCTTTGTATTAAAAATGTTTTTCTTGTTGATGGTCTACATCACAATTTGATAAGTGTAAGCCAACTTTTTTATAATGGTTATCTTTTCTATTTACTTCTTTAGAATGTTTGCTTCTAGATTCCCTCACTTACAATGTTATATATAAGGGAACTAGAAATGGTAATCTATATGTTATTGTGCTTGATGCTCTAAAGCTCATATTAGATAGATGCTTAGTTGTGGATAAAAATGATATCTCTCTTTGGCATCGCCGGTTGGGTCATGTGAATATGCATCAAATGAAGAAATTGAGAAAAAAGGAATTGGTTAGGGGACTTCCAAATTTAGATTTTGAAAATGATGAGGAATGCCAACCTTGCATATAAGGAAAGAAAACCAAGTCCTCCTTCAAATCCAAAGGAGTCCTTAGTACCAAAAGAGCTCTTGATCTTCTTCATATTGATCTATTCAAACCTATGAGAACTCAAACGCTTTGTGGTTCCAAGTATTGTCTTGTCATTTTCGATGATTTCTCTCGCTATACTTGGACATTCTTTCTCATCTTTAAAAGTGATACTCTACATATTTTCTTGAGCTTTTGTAAATGAGTTGAAAATGAAGCTTCTTGTCGGATTGTTTCTATCTGTAGTGACCATGAGGAAGAGTTTGAAAATGATCTTTTTGAGCACTTTTGTGAAAAATCTGGTTACTCGTACAATTTCTCTTCTCCTCATACACCTCAACAAAATGGGATAGTAGAGAGAAAGAATAGGTTGCTATAAGAGATGACTAGGACCATACTTCTAGAATATGACATTCCAAAGAAATTTTGGGATGAAGCTGTTAGCACCTCATGCTTTGTGCAAAACTGAGTTTTTACGCATCCATCTTTGAAGAAAACCCCCTATGAGTTATGGTGTGGTAGAAAGACATCCATCGACTTCTTTCACATTTTCGGATGCCCTTGTTTTGTTTTGAACACAAAGGATTCTCTCGACAAGTTTGATCTGAAATCGTACAAGGCTTTCTTCCTAGGCTATATCACTACAAGTAGGGCTTATAGAGTTTTCAATATTGATCTATCTAAAATTGAAGATTCCATTAATGTCAAATTTATTGAATCTAACCCTGCTATTGGAAAGAATGTTGTTTATAATAATATTGCAAAATACTTAAATCCAATCTCAAAAGACCTCAACATCGACAACAAAGGTAAGGAGGTGGTTGAAGTAGATGATGAAGAGAAGAAGGATCCCACTCCTCACTTCACAAAGAATCACCCCAAAGAGCTAATCATTGGTAATCCATTCGAGTGGGTGGAGACACAAGTTACCTACAACAAAGAACAAGTAGATAGTGCCTTCATCTCATAGTTGGAACCAAAGAACATCAAGGAATCTCTCAGAGATGATGAGTGGATCCTAGCCATGCAGGAGGAACTAGAGCAGTTTGAGAAGAATTGAGTGTGGACTCTAGTGCCAAGACCAAGTTACAGGAAAATCATTGGCACCAAATGGGTCTACCTCAACAAGCTTGATGAAAATGGAAAGGTGGTAAGGAACAAAGCAAGGTTAGTGGCTCAAGGCTAAAATTAGCAAGAAGGTATTGATTTTGATGAAACTTATGCTCCTTTTGCTAGACTTGAATCTATTAGAATGCTACTTGCCTTTGCTAGTTATAAGAATTTCTTGCTATATCAAATGGATGTTAAAAGAATGTTTTTAAATGGTACAATCAAGGAGGAAGTATTTTTTCCTCAACCTCTAGGCTTTGAAAATGACAAACTACCTAACCATGTTTATTTGCTACAAAAAGCTCTCTATGAACTTAAACAAGCACCTCAAGCTTGGTATGAGAAATTAAAGAACTTTTTATTAAACCATGACTATGTCATGGGCAAAGTTGATTCTACTTTATTTCTAAAACACACTTCTAGCAATTTTCTTATCATTCAAATTTATGTTAATGATATCATTTTTGGCAGAACTAATCTTGATCTTTGCAAGGAGTTTAGTTCTCTTATGCATAGTGAGTTCGAGATGAGCATGATGGGTGAGCTTACATTCTTCCTCGGGTTCCAAATCAAGCAAACCAAAGATGGAAACTTCATCAACCAAGGCAAGTACAACAATGAGCTACTCAAACACTTTGGAATGGAGAACATGAAGCCAATGGACACACCAATGTCCAACACTGCCAAACTTGATAGAGATGAAGAAGGTGAGAAGGTAAATGAGAAGCTCTATAGAGGTATGATTGGAAGTTTACTTTACTTAACTGGCTCTAGACCTGACATAATGTTTAGTGTTGGCTTGTGTGATCGCTTTCAATCAAGCCTTAGGAAATCACATCTTATTGCTGTTAAGAGGATTTTGAGGTACTTAGCCAAAACTCAAAACTTTGGTCTATGGTACCCTAAGTCAAGGGACTTTACTCGTATAGCATATAGTGATGTTGATTACGCGGGTTGTTTGATTGATAGAAAGTGCACAAGTGGCACTTGCTTTCTCCAAGGACCATGCTTGGTGTCTTGGTTTTCTAAGAAATAAAGCATTGTGGCATTATCAACTATCAAGACTGAGTACATTACAACCATAAGTTGTTGTGCCCAGGTCCTATGGATGAAGCAAATGCTCCAAGACTTTAACATACACTTTGATGCTTCCCCTATCTATTGTGATAATACTAATGCAATCAATCTATCTTATAATCCTATATTGCATAGTAGAGATAAACATATAGAGGTTCGTCATCACTTTCTTCATGATCACATTGCCAAAAAATATATTTATATCACGCATGTGAACATGGAAAATTAGTTGGCAGACATTTTCACCAAACCTCTAGCTAGAGAGAAATTCAACATCATTAGATCTAAACTGCTCATAATTTCTTTCAATAATATTGACATGTTATCTAGCTAGTTTCTTTTATTCTATATGTCTTGCTCATGCTTAAATTGCCTTGTTTGCCTAAAATTGCTCAAATTTGCTTGTTGTCATGCTTAGTTTCGCTTGTTTTTGGAAATTTCTCGAATTTTGGGATTTTATCGCTAAATAGTACCCAATGATGAGTGATATGTGACTAAGTATGTTCAATATACATAATGGTTTTGAAAAATAAATTTAATCAGCATTCTAATGCCTAGAAATTAAGTTTGATGGTTTTAGGTCAGGTTGACCATCGTTCGAGTTTCCCCCAGGACAAACTCAATCGATCCATGGCCGAGAGATATTCTAAAATGGACCAATCAGTCGAGTTTCTGAATCTCAGAACTCGACCGATCAACAAGATGAAGCTAACTTAAGTTGGGTTCAGCCGACTATTCTCCCTCTCAACTAGAGAATAGCTTACTGATTCTGTCACGGAACCGGAATCCCAGTCCATGAACCAAACGTATACCAAAGGCGAAATGCGGAAGCGTAAAGCTTAGCACACATGAACAGATAACAAGATAAAGGCACCAACATAATCTCAACAATCAACAAGATATATTAAGGAACATCATTATATTACATGATTTGAATTACATATTCAAGAGTCACTTTGTACAAGTCTGCTCATGTATACTATATCTAGATCTTACAACAAGTACACCTAGCATAGCTCACCAAGCGCATCAACCTTCTAGCCATCTCTGAACCTAAAAATAACATACGAGAAATGGGTCAACACACGAGGTGTTGAGTATGGGGCCGAAAGATACACATATATATAAACTTTGCATAATTTTGAAAAGATTTTAAGACTAAACGAACAAGAATAAACAAGTTAATTGTTTAACAAATGGGAAACCATATTTTATGTCATTTCACTCCATTATACCAACAATATCAATATCAAACATGTTTAAGGCCTTTGACCATCTTCCTGACGGAAGGGTCCGTAAGGGTGCTCAAGCTTAGCTAACCCTTTTATACGAGAGGGACCTCAAGGTCGTAACCAAGAGCCCTTTATCAACAATATTATAATGGAGTTTCATATATATATGTGTTCAAGTTATAAAACTGACGAAGCAAACATCGAGTATGACATAGCAATACTACATGGCAATATTTGATAAAATAGACAAACAAGCATACAATATATGTCTTTTCAAGCAAGAAAGCGGTAGTCATATAACTAGATAAGGCCCATACCTAATTCAGAGATTCATAACCTAACATGTCTTTCACCATCTAGCCACATGCCAAACTGATTAACAACAAGATTACATATATGCATTAGATTCTCATCATTAAACCTATTTAGATGCATTTTAGGGTTTTGGCCAAGGTGGTTTCCAAGGTTGGTTATTGGTTCATTATATGTTATTGTATTGATCTAGAGGTCAAAAGACTCATAATAGGTCACCCTAGATCATGATTCATCGAGTCAAGAGGTCTAGATCTAAAAGATGATTTAGATCAGCAACACTAGGTCATAAGAAACATATAACAATATTAGGTGTATGTCCATTAGAAGCGAGAGTAGTAATCTAGACAACGTTCAACATTATAGTCCAAAGTAGGCACATATGTACAAATGAGATCATTCATGAGAAAAAAAAGGGAGAGTAGGACCTTGATTAGGGATATGAAGACATTATAGTTACAGACTTGGTGCTTAGGTAGGTATATATGCATCAAACTTCCAAAATTCATCATAACATTGTATTAATTATGTTAAGAAGACCAAAAGGTGACTTATTTGGAAAATCAGCAGAGCTAGGATCATATTTAGGTCATGAAAGCATGCCTAAGTTGTAGATCTTTTTGAGAGGATCGATTTGATATATAATTTTTCTATATTTGGCCTTAGTATGAACAAGTTATGCATTTTTAAAGGTTTGATCCAAGACTATTGAGAAAATTAGAGGTATTTACCAATGCAAAGGGTCTAGGCCCTCAGATGATGATCTGACGGCTCACATGGACGCCATCTTTACCCTCCTAAGGGTGTGAGTCGAAGTTGGGCCAAGCGTTCCTCGGCCCATGGACATCCGGTCCAGACTCCTCTCTTGACCCAGGCCCCGGGCGGCTGCTGTTCATCATCCCCAATCGCGTGCCCCCTGTTCTTGCGTGGGAACAGAGTGGAAACAGGGGACGGTGCCCCTGTGTCTCCGGCGGTCGGCGCCCCCAAGCCGATCCATGGAGAAACATGTCGAAGGGATAACGGGGCTCCACGCGAGGGGAGTGCGGCGTCGGGACAAACGACGGCATTGGGCGGCGCAGACACAGCCCCAAAGCCCCAAAGGGTCCTTCGGGTCAGGGCACCATCGCGGCTGCTTTTCCAGTTTCACAGGGCGACACCAAGGCGGGGCGAACCGTGTCCATGGCTGCTGCATCTGAGCAGCATAAAAGGCGAGGGGGCGATGGAAGAAGACTTGGAGCCGAGGGGAGAAAGCGGGCAAGAATCACAAAAATATTCCACCAGCCCAAACATGATGTGCGTTATCTGTCTTACAGACGTAACCATGAGGAAAGAAAGGGGGAAGATGGCTGGAGGCTCGAGCAAACAAGGGGATGGAAACGAAGACAAGGGGAAACCAAGGGGGTTTAAAAAGCAACTTGAGACCTAGGGTTTAGATGAGGGCACAGAGGGCTAGCAGCCGCCTCTGTTACCTTCTTTGGAAGGGAAGGAGAGCCTTTACTGTTGTTCGTTACTTTCCTGAAGGGGTAAGGGGAGGGGTAGCAAGAGGATGGGGCCCATATTCAACTCAGGCCCATAGTGGCCAAAATCAGCCCAAAACGACATAAAGAAAAAGACTAACACATAAAATCTTCAAAACATCATATCTAGAGTTTCATAGGTCCAAAAGATGTGATTTTGGGGTTGTTAGATTCGTAATTGAGAGCTCTATAACAATATATATACTAGGAATCCACAAGGATAGAGTAATGAGGTTCAAAATTAGATGTAAGAAGGTGGGGTATTAAACCATGATGGTTAGTTCAAAAGAGCATACAAATGTCTCACATAGTACAATTGATAGTTGACATCACTAAAATAGATCATCATCATATTCATACTATGGTATTTAACTTAAATGAAAGAATTTAAGTCACATCTAGAAAGAGAAAAGGGTATAATTAATGAGAGTGAGAAATTGAGGTTATCACATCCTTCCCTCCTTACAAGGAATTTCGTCCCCGAAATTCAACCAAGATCATAGTTAAGAGTCAAGGCAGGATCCATCGGCTCTGGTTATTCAACCATGGTTATCAAGGCATTTCCTACAATGGGATGCATGCATAGGCTATCATCATCAAGGGTGTACTCATATTGATGATATTCAGATTTGATTATGGTTCCATCATACTATATCATCATCAAGGAATTAGGTTTTTCCATTGCCTAGTATCCATCTATATTAGGGTTGTTTTGTTTTAATCTTCATATGAGAACAATGTGTATCATAAGAGTCTATCTTATCAATTCTTAATCGAACATGTTCATGGTCATGACTTCAAACGAGACCATCGAGTGTGTATCTCATCTTACTCTAGATTTCATGCACGGTTCTGTTTTCCCCGAAATTTCCACCAACTCTACTCAATTATGTTCATTATTTTTCCTTTTAAATCTAAAATTAAATAATTTTTTCATCATGTTCATCTGAGTTATGACTCCAAGAGTATTGTCATATCAAGTTGATCATTTGAGTATGAGATTAGGCATGTTACACCTGATTATTCAGGCTAAGTTTCCGTGACATCATCATATTATTTTCATAATTTCAAGGCTACATATTTTATGTATAGTATGATTTCATATTAGGTCTAGCTTATGAGAGTGGCTTATCTAGCATATATCAGTTTTTTTTTCTTAAACATAAGTGAGATATTCCATGTATCAAGCATCATTTGAGGAACAATATTATCATCAATATCGAGGTTTTGTAACTTTCTCACTTGTATCTAGAAAGAGCTTCACAATCTCAAGCCACTCAATCTAAGACATATATGTGTCCAACAAGACATGTCAACCACAACCATCTACCCATAACAAAATTTCTACCCATCTTTCGAGAAACAAGGATAACCACTAGATTCCTTTATATACAACTACTAACCTGAGTATGAGGCTCATCATGGATATCATACATCATATACATCATCTTAGGTCGTGGGACATTGCCCTCACCTATATATCAAGCATCAATTATTCAATTGCCTCTTTCTCTAGGGTTAGATATTTTCATAGGACATCTAGGGTACAACATTTCAAGGAAACTGTCCACTAGGTCACTCAACTCATATACTTAGAAGTATTCTAGCTAGGGACTCATCATCAAGTATTTCATCATTCATATTATTCAACATTTCAAATATTTTGGAGTTTAGGTACTCTAACCTTCTCCCGATACGGGTCAACTCATATCAACAGGTCACCCTATTCATATGTCCCATGCTAGAGGTCTTCCTTTGTAAAGAGATTGAGGCCCGTATTGGTCTCGAACCATATATATCACATATCATATCTCAGCACGTACAAAACTAGGTACCAGCAAGCATGCCAACCTACTAGCTATGTTTAGCACATCAACCAATCCATATGTATCATACAAGGTGCTAGGTTTAGATAGGGTTGCATGGTCCAACTCATCTCATATCGTCAAACATACTTAACCTTCCTCAAACATCTTGGGTCCTATAAAACATCAACATCATCATCAATATCATAGTCATCATCTTAGGTTTCTAGGTTGTTCACTTGCCTAACCTATATCATGGCCCTAGACATCTCTAGAGACTATCACTATCATCTAAACTCTCTCATCTAGACTTGATGTTACATATCTTTCTCCTAGGTTGCATGGAAACTCACTACCTTTCTGCGTGTGGTAACATTTTTCATATGTACATATAATAATACTTGAAATATGTTTTCTTCAACGTTTAAACAGGCGATGAAAACCACCATACTCCATTCAAATAAAACTAAAACCAAAACGAGTTACCACACTCATTAGGCAGTCTAGTATCATGACAACTAGAGAACTAGCAAGAACATGGTGCACACTTGTGTAGACATCCTAAGCACATGTCGCAAATCATGTCTAGGGAGGTAACTTACACAAGTCTACACCTAGTTCTAGAAAATCTAGGTTCTAACCTAGAAGCTAAGTCAACCTAATCCACAAGGATATCTTATTAAGTTTCTAGGGTTGAGATGTAAGGTGAGTTTAGTTTGTGTTTCATGTCAGCAATGTTTGGTGTAGTTATTGTTCATGCTCTGATACCATCTGTCACGGAACCGGAATCCCAGTCCATGAACCAAACGTATACCAAAGGCGAAATGCGGAAGCGTAAATCTTAGCACACATGAACAGATAACAAGATAAAGGCACCAACATAATCTCAACAATCAACAAGATATATTAAGGAACATCATTATATTACATGATTTGAATTACATATTCAAGAGTCACTTTGTACAAGTCTGCTCATGTATACTATATCTGGATCTTACAACAAGTACACCTAGCATAGCTCACCAAGCGCATCAACCTTCTAGCCATCTCTGAACCTAAAAACAACATACGAGAAATGGGTCAACACACGAGGTGTTGAGTATGGGGCCGAAAGATACACATATATATAAACTTTGCATAATTTTGAAAAGATTTTAAGACTAAACGAACAAGAATAAACAAGTTAATTGTTTAACAAATGCGAAACCATATTTTATGTCATTTCACTCCATTATACCAACAATATCAATATCAAACATGTTTAAGGCCTTTGACCATCTTCCCGTCGGAAGGGTCCGTAAGGGTGCTCAAGCTTAGCTAACCCTTTTATACGAGAGGGACCTCAAGGTCGTAACCAAGAGCCCTTTATCAACAATATTATAATGGAGTTTCATATATATATGTGTTCAAGTTATAAAACTGACGAAGCAAACATCGAGTATGACATAGCAATACTACATGGCAATATTTGATAAAATAGACAAACAAGCATACAATATATGTCTTTTCAAGCAAGAAAGCAGTAGTCATATAACTAGATAAGGCCCATACCTGATTCAGAGATTCATAACCTAACATATCTTTCACCATCTAGCCACATGCCAAACCTGATTAACAACAAGATTACATATATGCATTAGATTCTCATCATTAAACCTATTTAGATGCATTTTAGGGTTTTGGCCAAGGTGGTTTCCAAGGTTGGTTATTGGTTCATTATATGTTATTGTATTGATCTAGAGGTCAAAAGACTCATAATAGGTCACCCTAGATCATGATTCATCGAGTCAAGAGGTCTAGATCTAAAAGATGATTTAGATCAGCAACACTAGGTCATAAGAAACTTATAACAATATTAGGTGTATGTCCATTAGAAGCGAGAGTAGTAATCTAGACAACATTCAACATTATAGTCCAAAGTAGGCACATATGTACAAATGAGATCATTCATGAGAAAAAAAAGGGAGAGTAGGACCTTGATTAGGGCTATGAAGACATTATAGTTACAGACTTGGTTCTTAGGTAGGTATATATGCATCAAACTTCCAAAATTCATCATAACATTGTATTAATTATGTTAAGAAGATCAAAAGGTGACTTATTTGGAAAAACAGCAGATCTAGGATCATATTTAGGTCCTGAAAGCATGCCTAAGTTGTAGATCTTTTTGAGAGGATCGATTTGATATATAATTTTGCTATATTTGGCCTTAGTATGAACAAGTTATGCATTTTTAAAGGTTTGATCCAAGACTATTGAGAAAATCAGAGGTATTTACCAATGCAAAGGGTCTAGGCCCTCAAATGATGATCTGACGGCTCACATGGACGCCATCTTTACCCTCCTAAGGGTGTGAGTCGAAGTTGGGCCAAGCGTTCCTCGGCCCATGGACATCCGGTCCAGACTCCTCTCTTGACCCAGGCCCCGGGCGGCTGCTGTTCATCATCCCCAATCGCGTGCCCCCTGTTCTTGCGTGGGAACAGAGTGGAAACAGGGGACGGCACCCCGGTGTCTCCGGCGGTCGGCGCCCCCAAGACGATCCATGGAGAAGCATGTCGAAGGGATAACGGGGCTCCACGCGAGGGGAGTGCGGCGTCGGGACAAACGACGGCGTTGGGCGGCGCAACCACAGCCCCAAAGCCCCAAAGGGTCCTTCGGGTCAGGGCACCATCGCGGCTGCTTTTCCAGTTTCACAGGGCGACACCAAGGCGGGGTGAACCGTGTCCATGGCTGATGCATCTGAGCAGCATAAAAAGCGAGGGGGCGATGGAAGAAGACTTGGAGCCGAGGGGAGAAAGCGGGCAAGAATCACAGAAATATTCCACCAGCCCAAACATGATGTGCATTATCCGTCTTACAGACGTAACCATGAGGAAAGAAAGGGGGAAGATGGCTGGCAGCTCGAGCAAACAAGGGGATGGAAACGAAGACAAGGGGAAACCAAGGGGGTTTAAAAAGCAACTTGAGACCTAGGGTTTAGATGAGGGCACAGAGGGCTAGCAGCCGCCTCTGTTACCTTCTTTGGAAGGGAAGGAGAGCCTTTACTGTTGTTCGTTACTTTCCTGAAGGGGAAAGGGGAGGGGTAGCAAGAGGATGGGGCCCATATTCAACTCAGGCCCATAGTGGCCAAAATCAGCCCAAAACGACATAAAGAAAAAGACTAACACATAAAATCTTCAAAACATCATATCTAGAGTTTCATAGGTCCAAAAGATGTGATTTTGGGGTTGTTAGATTCGTAATTGAGAGCTCTATAACAATATATATACTAGGAATCCACAAGGATAGAGTAATGAGGTTCAAAATTAGATGTAAGAAGGTGGGGTATTAAACCATGATGGTTAGTTCAAAAGAGCATACAAATGTCTCACATAGTACAATTGATAGTTGACATCACTAAAATAGATCATCATCATATTCATACTATGGTATTTAACTTAAATGAAAGAATTTAAGTCACATCTAGAAAGAGAAAACGGTATAATTAATGAGAGTGAGAAATTGAGGTTATCACTATGTGCGAGAAACGCCCAACCTAGGTCGCCACCTCGTCTCCACTGAGGAGCTACAGAGGGAGCCATAGCTACCCTCCCGCCTATTTATGGGCTCGTCGAGCACCCTCAGGCTCCGAACCTTACTCCTCTCCCTCCAATTCTACCTAACCTTGCCCGAGTCACCCTGGCCTACTCCTCCCACTTCCCTGGCAACCTCATTGTGCTACTCGCTGCCTTGACCATGCTTGGTCCAATTGAAGTGTCTTTAAGCATCTTCGGTCGCCCTTCTCCATCTCCCCACTCTCAATTTGCCTTGTAGTCGCCCCAGTCAGTGTATCCTATAGTCATCATTATGCCTTCGTCGATGCCCTGTATTTCTCCACTCTAGTGCTCCTCCGCCGCCGGTGACTCTTGCTTTTGGCTCGCACAACCTCCGCGAGGGTGCTGATGGCCCCAGTTGATAGTACCTAGTTCGTCTTCTTGGGTTTTTCCCTTCTTAGCAACCTCCCCTGCTCCGGTCAGGTTCTCACGACCTAGTCCATGGATGGCCTGGTTCTGGGGATCGTTGAGTCTGCGGGAAGCTAAGGAACTCATCCCTGATGTTATCGTGCATCCCCACACCCTGAACAACGAGCTGCATCGTGAAGCTGGACCTCCAGTAGCATGCCATCGCCATGGCAAGAGCAGGTAGAATCCCGTCAAGCAAATGACAAGGGTACCCCTGCCCCTTCAATCCGCCTATTAAATTGGCATGGGCATTTCCGTCCTTTCCCTCTTGTTTTATTTTTCCTCACCAGCGAGTTATGTTATATGTGAATGACAATAGTGCCCTCAATATTTTAATTGATTTCATTTTAAACGCATGGGTATTTTTGTCATTTCACCTACTATTTACATCGAATTGCATTTTCATTTAAATTATTGTCACGCTATGGTTTTCTTGGATTCTGATTGGTCAATTTTACTTAATTCATAGTAAATTGATCCATGGTTAGAAAAATGCGAATAAATAGTCCTTGGAAAGGATTTTTTGAGTAGAATCCGAATTTCTAGTTTTTGAGTCTTGTTTCTAAATGCTTTCTCGAATTTTATCTTAAATATCATGTTAATCACCTTAAATGATCTAAAATGTGTAATTAATCTATTTTAACTGCAAATTGGGAAATAAAATATGTTTTCTTAATCAGGAGAATGTGATTAATCTATTGGACTAAGTTTTGAGTCTTAAATCGTGGTTTAGAAAATAAGTTCCAAAATTAGGGTTTTTCATATGCTTTATGCCCTAATATATACTTATACATGTGTAATGTTGACAACTAGGGAAAACAGATATGGAACACTCTAATTAGTGAAATGGGTTGAATATGAATCTTCTAAAAAGGTATGTGAAAACCTATTTGTGTATGTGATTCCTATTATATATTTCAAATGTATGTTTGTGAAATCTATGTGCAAACAATCCTAATCCTTCAGTTGGGTCTTATCCAACCCTACAAACATTTTGTGCTAGCCTTGATATCCTCCTAAATGTCTTTATTTGGTTCTTTACTTATTTTATGCTTCTAATTCCATTGTGGCTCATTCATTTGAATTATGTGAATCTTTCTACCACTTATGTTGGCTCATTTACTTGGAAATATTGTATATTGTCGTTGCTTATGTTGGCTCCTTTATTTCATGGGTTTTAATCCCAAATTCTATGATGCAAATGTTACTTTTATATTTTTCACTACTGCCAAGTGAACTAATGAGCATGATGTATTTTAGGCCAAATGAAAATGTAGTGTACATGGATACAAACCACCCATAGGGCACTGAGGTTTTAGTCCTCCTGCTGGGCACTGGGGTTTTAGTCCCCCTGCCATTTTATATTAGGCACTAGGGTTTTAGTCCCACAGTCACTTTATATAGGCACTGGGGTTTTAGTCCCCCTGCCACTTGGTGAGGTCCGGTAGGTGCCTCACCCTACATTGAGATGACTTTGTGTCTTAATATATTCATTCTATGTGATTATTATTGTGGTGATTGATTATGGTAGTCTTCTCTCTCTTATTCATATACTTGCCTCATTCCTTTTGAAATCTCTTAGTGTAGAAAATCTTTTATATTGCAATCATTTAGATTAATTAATTTTCCTATTTCTCCTCAATAACACATACATTTTTATATTTATCTTAATGGGTGATCCCAACCACCCAGATTAGGATCAGAGTGTGCATGGAAGCTTGGTGAACCTGTCTAAGGCTAAGGAGATCGTGCACATCTAGATAGCTTGGACTAGTTGCATAAACTTTTGTTATGTTGTTTATGGAGACAAGTTGTATTAGTTTAGTCTTCCTCTACCTAGATCCTATGCTTGTATAAAGTTGTACTCCCATTTGGGAAATTTTTATAATGTACTCTTTAAACATTTTGAAAAAAGTCAAGTTTTATTTCTTCCGCTGCCACACATTTGATGTATTTGTTTATCATGTTTAATAGTAGATACTATGTCTTTATAGCATGGTATCAGAGCATCAAGGTAGTCGGATTCTTGTCTAATTCAAATTGTCTCCTAGATAAAACCCTTATCTTATATAGCTTCCCTATAATAAGTTTTTCACCTTAGAGTTGACCTATGATGAAAGTTTGATTTAGAATCATAACAATTTCATAATTAGAAATAAAATTTGTCAACTTTTTGGTGAATTGTCTATTGAGAAGCTACTAAAGCAATAAGTTGAAGTGATGGTGTCTAGAAAGGGTCAGATCTTGGGGGCTGGCAATATTTTCCTCCGCCCCACTAGAGCTTGGTAACGAGGACTCCTGATCTCATATGACCTGGCCTGGCCTGATCTGATACCGACAGCTCAAAATAGTCTATCTTTGGGCATGTTTCTTAATTATTGAATACCTTAGGAAAACCATAAGTGATGATTTGATCTCTTACACAAAAATCATCCTTAAATACCTTATACTCCTATGTTTAGGGTTTAGTGTACCCTGTGTTACACCCTGCATCTTGGTTAGTAAATCCTTTTAGTGTTGAATTTTGTGTACCCTTTTACCCTTATCTTAGTTTGACTTAGTTGACCCTTTTAAGGGGTGGAGTGAGGGTAATGGTGTTAGTACCCTATTTGGTTTTGCAAATCTGATTTCGAGGACGAAATCCCTTTTTAGGAGGATGGAATCCCAATTAAAAGCAAAATCAAATTCCTTTGGAGTTAGAAACCCTATCTATGTGGACATATGTACATAATAACTTATGTGAACAAGAATTCACCAAACACGTTATACTTGTAATTCAACTTGTTTGTTTATACACACGTGAATATGTAGTAAGTCAAATAGAGATAGTTCATATGCTTGAACCTTCACATATTATTGATGCACATAATAATGAGTTACTCATTACTAATTGTGAATACACATAATGTTGACTATGCCACCCTAATGGTAAAATGGGTATGGATAATGCACCCTAAGGATGCTTTAACATGTAATGATCATGTTGACCTAAACCCTAATATGTAATCATCTAGATTTGACAACATATACATATATATACCCTTAATGCCTTTCAGGATACATTAGTGACATTAGGTGTCATTATCACATAATATACCTTGATACATATAAATGGATTATAGTCACAAAGTTATCAATACATGTAAGGTATATCACCTTGTTCTCTAATGAACACCTCATCATAACTTGATATATGAATTAATTCATTAATATTTAATGTGTTACATCCTATTCACTAAAATGCATATAATGACTCAAACATGGTAATGAATAATTGGATTCACATATATATTCATAAATGCCTAATGTGATGTAAAATATGTATAATTTATAAGTGTAAAAATGATTAATGATGTCATTAATATGAGTATGAAAGATGATATGACAATGTGCAATATGGACATTTTTTGGAATTATTATAGGTTTAATAATTTGTTGGATAATATTAACTTTTTCTACAAAATAATTTGTGATAATTCTACCTGATAGTTTTAAGAGGATAATGGAAAATGAATTCATGTTATTAAGGCTTTCGACCTAATACATTAATTAATGTTGAAATGGCTTAGTAAACCCTAATTGTGCTTAAAACCCTTGATGACGGAAATACATATGATATAATGTTGAGATGTAATTGTTTTGAATAAAATGTGGCATAAGTGATGGTATAATAAATATGATGCCTGTTCATGATGGAGATTATGCTAATAAGACAAAAATGTTGATTATGTTGTGTTTGATAAAAGGATATAGGTTTGGTGGAAACCTTAGTAACACTTGGCTTATGTGTAGAGATTTTAATACCCACCTAGTTGTTTAAGGTTGGTATGTTACTCACTCACCCTCTCTTCCCTCTTGTTATGATTTCGGGGACAAAATCCTCTTTAAGGGGTGGAGTGTTGTAACATACTAAAATCTAAGGTCTTCCCTACAATTTACCCACTTTTAAACTTTTCTTAGCCTTCTAGTCCATTTGGACCTTTTTCATAAATTTCCCATCCTTTTGAATCATTTTTGGACTCTATGTGCAATTTGAGCATTAATGATGGTGAAATTCAATTTTTACCCCCATTTATGATTATAAAGGGGTGTTTGCACAAATAACCCACTTAAGGTAATAATTAAGGACTAATAAAGCAAAATGGAGTTTTATGAGAGATAATAAGTGGATAATGTTAATTTGGAGCTCTTATATCTTTTTGGATAAGATATGAGCAAAAATATGTAATAGAATTAATTATGGGTGAAATTAACTTAATTTCCTTCTCTCTCCTAAAAAATGGTAATAATATATCAAAATAGAATATATATTGAGTTTTCTTCTTAAAGTTAATAATGGATGAATATCTCGAATTTTACTCACATAATCCATTAAAAGAAGTCTTTTCATATAACTCATTTATATTAATATATTAATATACGTTTTAATGAGCAATATAGTAATTAGGGGCCAAATAATGAGTAAAATGAGAAAGTAACTATATAGCATTGGTCTAGACTTTAATGTGAGCTAATGGTTCAAATTTGGTGCCTTTTGGACTTCATTTGACCCCTCAAATCATTTTTATACGCTTTTGATATAGTGTAACTTTGCGAGATGAATCGAATCAATTCATATCATTTACTTCGTTGGTAACGCTATAGTCTGGCGAATTATTTTGTCACATACCCAGCTCCTCACCCACTCACCCATCCGATGGCCCATGGTTAATGTTTGAGTGATCCGACGGCTCTTAGGCCTTCTTCCACCTCCAGTCACTCAAATAGAGCCGACCGCCGAACTCCTCCGGCCCGATCTCTTCCTCCGCTTCACCGTTTTCGTTGATGTTTCATGTGATGAATTCACCCCGTCGAAACACTACTTTGGACCCCAACCTTATTCCTACCTCGCTATGTGCGAGAAATGCCCAACCTGGTCCGTCTCCTCCTCTCCACTGAGGAGTTACAGTGGGAGCTATAGCTCCCCTCCCGCCTATTTAAGGGCTCGTCGAGCACCCTCGGGCTCTAAACCTTACTCCTCTCCCTCCAATTCTACCTAACCTTGCCCGAGTCACCCTGACCTACTCCACCCACTTCCCCAGCAACCTCTTCGTGCTACTCACTTCCTTGACCATGCTTGGTCCAATTGAAGTGTCTTTAAGCATCTTCGGCCGCCCCTCTTCATCTCCCCACTCTCAATTTGCCTTTTGGTCGCCCCAGTCAGTCTATCCTATAGTCGTCGTTATGCCTTCGTCGGTGCCCTGCATTTCTCCACTCTAGTGCTCCTCCGCCACCGGCGACTCTTGCTTTTGGCTCGCACAGCCTTTGCGAGGGTGTTGATGGCCCCAGTTGATAGTATCTAGTTTGTCTTCTTGGGTTTTTCCCTTCTTAGCGACCTCCCTTGTTCCGGTCAGGTTCTAACGACCTAGTACATGGATGGCATGGTTCTGGGGATCGTTGAGTCTGTGAGAAGCTAAGGAACTCATCCCCGATGTTATCGTGCATCCCCACACCTAGAACAACAAGCTTCATCGTGAAGCTAGACCTCGAGTAGCATGCCATCGCCATTGCAAGAGCAGGTAGAATCCCGTCAAGCAAATGACAAGGGTACCCCTGCCTCTTCAATCCGCCTATTAAATTGGCTTGGGCATTTTCGTCCTTTCCCTCTTGTTTTATTTTTCCTCGCCAACAAGTTATGTTATATGCGAATGACAGTAGTGCCCTCAATATTTTAATAGATTTCATTTTAAACGCATGGGTATTTTTATCATTTCACCTACTATTTACATCAAATTGCATTTTCATTTAAATTACTGTCACGTTATGGTTTTCTTGCATTTTGATTGGTCGATTTACTTAATTCATAGTAAATCGATCCATGGTCATAAAAATGCGAATAAATAGTCGTTGGAAAGGATATTTCGAGTAGAATCCAAATTTCTAGTTTTTGAGTCTTGTTTCTAAATTCTTTCTCGAATTTTATCTTAAATATCATGTTAATCACCTTAAATGATCTAAAATGTGTAATTAATCTATTTTAAATGCAAATTGGGAAATAAAATATGTTTTCTTAATAAGGAGAATGTGATTAATCTATTGGACTAGGTTTTGAGTCTTAAATCGTGGTTTTGAAAATAAGTTCCAAAATTAGGGTTTTTCCTATGCTTTATGCTTTAATATATACTAATACATGTGTAATGTTGACAACTAGGGAAAACGGATATGGAACACTCTAATTGGTGAAATGGGTTGAATATGAATCTTCTAAAAAGGTATGTGAAAACCTATTGGTGGATGTGATTCCTATTATATATGTGGAATGTATGTTTGTGAAATCTATGTGCAAACAATCCTAATCCTTCAGTTGGGTCTTATCCAACCCTACAAACATTTTGTGCTAGCCTTCATATCCTCCTAAATGCCTTTATTTGGATCTTTACTTATTGGATGCTTCTAATTCCATTGTGGCTCATTTATTTGAATTACATTAATCTTGCTACCACTTATGTTGGCTCATTTACTTGGAAATATTGTATATTGTCGTTGCTTATGTTGGCTCCTTTATTTCATGGGTTTTAATCCCAAATGCTATGATGCAAATGTTACTTTTATATTTTTCACTACTGCCAAGTGAACTAATAAGCATGATGTATTTTAGGCCAAATGACAATGTAGTGTACATGTGTACAAACCACCCATAGGGCACTGAGGTTTTAGTCCTCCTTCCGGGAACTGGGGTTTTAGTCCCCCTGCCATTTTATATTAGGCACTGGGGTTTTAGTCCCCCTGCCACTTTCTATAGGCACTGGGGTTTTAGTCCCCCTGCCGCTTGGTGAGGTCCGGTAGGTGCGTCACCCTACATTGAGATGACTTTGCGTCTTAATATATTCATGCTATGTGATTATTATTGTGGTGATTGATTATGGCAGTCTTCTCTCTCTTATTCATATACTTGCCTCATTCCTTTTGAAATCTCTTAGTGTAGAGAATCTTTTATATTGCAATGCTTTAGATTATTTAATTGTCCTATTTCTCTTGAATAACACATACATTTTTATCATTCTCTTGATGGGTGATCCCAACCACCCAGATTAGGATCAGAGTGCGCCTGGAAGCTTGGTGAACCTGTCTAAGGCTAAGGAGATCATGCACATCTAGATAGCTTGGACTAGTTGCATAAACTTTTGCTATGTTGTTTGTGGAGAGAAGTTGTATTAGTTTAGTCTTCCTCTACCTAGATCCAATGCTTGTATAAAGTTGTACTCCCATTTGGGAAATTTTTATAATGTACTCTTTATACATTTTGAAAAAAGTCAAGTTTTATTTCTTCCGCTGCCACACATTTGATGTATTTGTTTATCATGTTTAATAGTAGAGACTATGTATTTACAGCATGGTATCAGAGCATCAAGGTAGTCAGATTCTTGACTAATTCAAATTGTCTCCTAGATAGAACCCTTATCTTATATAGCTTCCCTATAGTATGTTTTTCACCTTAGAGTTGACCTATGATGAAAGTTTGATTTAGAATCATAATAATTTCATAATTAGAAATAAAATTTGTCAACTTTTTGGTGAATTGTCTATTGAGAAGATACTAGAGCAATAAGTTGAAGTGATGGTGTCTAGAAAGGGTCAGCTTGGGGGTTGGCAATATTTTCCTCTGCCCCACTAGCTTGGTAACGAGGACTCCTGAGCTCATATGACCTGGCCTAGCCTGATCTAATACCAACAGCTCGAAATAGTCTATCTTTGGGCATGTTGCCTAATTATTGAATACCTTAGGAAAACCATAAGTGATGATTTGATATCTTACACAAAAATCATCCTTAAATACCTTATACTCCTATGTTTAGGGTTTAGTGTACCCTATGTTACATCCTGAAGCTTGGTTAGTAATCCTTTTAGTGTTGAATTTTATGTACCCTTTTACGCTTATCTTAGTTTGACTTAGTTGACCATTTTAAGGGGTGGAGTGAGGGTAATGGTGTTAGTACCCTATTTGGCTTTGCAAATCTGATTTCGAGGACGAAATCCCTTTTTAGGGGGATGGAATCCCAATTAAAAGCAAAATCAAATTCCTTTGGAGTTAGAAACCCTATCTATGTGGACATATGTACATAATAACTTATGTGAACAAGAATTTACCAAACACATTATACTTGTAATTCAACTTGTTTGTTTATACGCACGTGAATATGTAGTAAGTCATATAAAGATAGTTCATATGCTTGAACCTTCACATATTATTGATGCACATAATAATGAGTTACTCATTAATAATTGTAAATATACATAATATTGACTATGCCACCCTAATGGTAAAATGGGTATGGATAATGCACCCTAAGGATGCTTTTACATGTAATGATCATGTTGACCTAAACCCTAATATGTAATCATCTAGCATTGACAACATATACATATATATACCCTTAATGCCTTTCAGGATACATTAGTGACATTAGGTGTCATTATCACATAATATACCTTGATACATATAAATGGATTATAGTCACAAAGTTATCAATGCATGTAAGGTATATCACCTTGTTCTCTAATGAACACCTCATCGTAACTTGATATATGAATTAATTCATTAATATTTAATGTGTTACATCATGTTCACTAAAATGCTTATAATGACTCAAACATGATAATGAATAATTGGATTCACATAAATATTCATAAATGCCTAATGTGATGTAAAATAAGTATAATTTGTAAGTGTAAAAATGATTAATGATGTCATTAATATGAGTATGAAAGATGATATGACAATGTGCAATATGGACATTATTTGGAATTATTATAGGTTTAATAACTTGTTGGATAATATTAACTTTTTCTACAAAATAATTTGTGATAATTCTACACGATAGTTTTAAGAGGATAATGGAAAATGAATTCATGTTATTAAGGTTTTTGACATAATACATTAATTAATGTTGAAATGGCTTAGTAAACCCTAGTTGTGCTTAAAACCCTTGATGAGGGAAATACATATGATATAAAGTTGAGATGTAATTATTTTGAATAAAATGTGGCACAAGTGATGGTATATTAAATATGATGCCTCTTCATGATGGAGATTATGCTAATATGACAAAAATGTTGATTATGTTGTGTTTGATAAAAGGATATAGGTTTGGTGGAAACTTTAGTAACACCTGGCTTATGTGTAGAGATTTTAATATCCACCTAGTTGTTTAAGGTTGGGACGTTACTCACTCACCCTCTCTTCCCTCTTGTTATGATTTCAGGGACAAAATCCTCTTTAAGGGGTGGAGTGTTGTAACATACTAAAATCTAAGGTCTTCCCTACAATTTACCCACTTTTAAACTTTTCTTAGCCTTCTAGTCCATTTGGACCTTTTTCATAAATTTCCCATCCTTTTGAATCGTTTTTGGACACTATGTGCAATTTGAGCATTAATGATGGTGAAATTCCATTTTTACCCCCATTTATGATTATAAAGGGGTGTTTGCACAAACCCACTTAAGCTAATAGTTAAGGACTGATAATGCAAAATGGAGTTTTATGAGAGATAATAAGTGGATAATGTTAATTTGGAGCTCTTATATCTTTTTGGATGAGATATGAGAAAAAAATATGTAATAGAATTAATTATGGGTGTAATTAACCTAATTTCCTTCTCTCTCCTCAAAAATGGTAATAATGTATCAAAATAGAATATAAGGTGAATTTTGTTCTTAAAGTTAATAATGGATGAATATCTTGAATTTTACTCACATAATCCATTAAAAGAAGTCTTTTCATATAACTCGTTTATTTTAATATATTAATATACGCTTTAATGAGCAGTATAGTAATTAAGGGCCAAATAATGAGTAAAACGAGAAAGTAACTGTATAGCATTGTTCTAGACTTTAATGTGAGCTAATGGTTCAAATTTGGTGCCTTTTGGACTTCATTTGACCCCTCAAATCATTTTTATACGCTTTTGATATAGTGTAACTTTGGGAGATGAATTGAATCAATTAATATCATTTATTTCGTTGTTAACGCTATAGTCTGGTGAATTATTTTGTCACGCACCCAGCTCCTCACCCACTCCCCCATTTGATGGCCCACGGTTAACGTTTGAGTGATCCGACGACTCTTAGGCCTTCTTCCACCTTCGGTCACTCAAATAGAGTCGACCGCCGGACTCCTCCGACCCGATCTCTTCCTATGCTTCACCGTTTTCGTTGATATTTCATACGATGAATTTGCCTCGTCGAGACACTACTTTGGACCCCAACCTTATCGCCTACCTCGCTATGTGCGAGAAACGCCCAACTTGGGCCGCCGCCGCCTCTCCACTGAGGAGTTGTAGGGGGAGCCATAGCTCCCCTCCCACCTATTTAAGGGCTCGTCGAGCACCCTCAGGCTCCGAACCTTACTCCTCTCCCTCCAATTCTACCTAACCTTGCCTGAGTCACCCTCTCCTACTTCTCCCACTTCCCCGGCAACCTCGTTGTGCTGCTCGCTGCCTTGACCGTGCTTGGTCCAATTGAAGTGTCTTTAAGCATCTTCAGCCGCCCCTCTCCATCTCCCCACTCTCAATTTGCCTTGTGGTCACCCCAGTTAGTGTATCCTATAGCCGCCGTTATGCCTTCGTCGGCGCCCTACATTTCTGCACTCTAGTGCTCCTCCACCGCCGACGACTCTTGCTTTTGGCTCGAACAGCCTCCGCGAGGGTGCTGATGGCCCCAGTTGATAGTATCCAGTTCGTCTTCTTGGGTTTTACCCTTCTTAGAGACCTCCCCTGCTCCGGTTAGGTTCTGAAAACCTAGGCCATGGATGGCCTGGTTCTAGGGATCGTTGAGTCCACGGGAAGCTAAGGAACTCATCCCCGATGTTATCGTGCATCCCCACACCCAGAACAACGAGCTGCGTCATGAAGTTGGACCTCCAGTAGTATGCCATCGCCATGGCAAGAGCAGGTAGAATCTCGTTGATGTGCACAAATCATATCATCTTTTGGATCATGTTTGGTTGCATATCCATGTTGTTTTGACTCAATTATCACTCTCATTCATGCTAGATTCTATATTTTTAGCTTTTCTTACTTGTCTCATGGTTTGTATTGTAGGTACTACATATTGCAATGAAATTATGAGTAATATATCATATTATCTCTTATTGGATCACTCCTCAAGTATCTACATGTTTTGGGGTTCGAAATTACGCAAATACCACTTTTTACGGCATGTAAATCGGACCTACACACTGAAAGTTATGAGCAAAATACACAACAGCCCAGAACAGCGAGGTGCACGCCGTGCACCAAAAGGTGCACGGCGTGCACCTCGCAATTTCAGGCAGATAAAAGTTTCTGGAAAGTTGCACAAAGTGCACCTGGGAGCCAAAAGTTTCTGGAAAGTTGCACGGCGTGCATTTCCAAAGTGCACGCCGTGCACGGTGTATTCTGGAGCAAACTGAAAGTTTCTGGAAAGTTGCACGGCGTGCATTTCGAAAGTACATGTCGTGCACCTGGCAGTTTCAGCATTTTATAAAATATGAGTTTTTATTTAAAATGAAGTAGAAACTTAATGGGCGGTTATGCCCGGTCATTTGCGGAAGTTCTCTCATCCTAGAGCAAGCCTAGAGCATAGGAGGGCGATTTTGGGGGGAAAGGAGGTGGTTTTCTTTCCAAAGAAACCCCATTCTTCCTCTCTTCTTCTCCAACTTCTTCTCCAAGGTGCAGCAGAGCTTCTTCACTCCACAAAGCTTCTCGGGAGGGAAGTTTGTCCGGTTTGGAGCAGTTGTAGAAGTGGGATTTCATCCTCAAGTCAGAATTCTACCTTCCTTTGGTTACACCTTGGGATTGCTTAGCTTTTCCTTCTCTAAACCATGTTTAACTCTGAAATTTCTGCACATCTTCTGCTGTACATCATTATGGACGAGTAGACTCTTCTTCTTGGGCATGGGAGAGTAACTCTCATGTCATAGCTTGTATGAACATATGAATTTCGTACTAAATGTTAGTTTCTTGCATATTCCAAGAGTTGTTTCAGATCTGAAATACTTGTTTGTGTGATTGGCCATCATTCTTGCATGTTTTATACTTTCTTTCATAATCTGAGAAAATGTGTTTGAGAGTATGGAGTTACTCTTTTGGCAACTTGTCCTTGACCGCGAGAGTGGGTGGGATTAAGTTGAGGAGCAAGGTTTGTGATTCAAAATGAAATACATGCACGAGAGTGATGTATGGAGTTAGAATTGTCATTACTTCACCGGGAGGTGAGTGATGACTACAAACCTGCTTTGCAAGTTAATTAACATGTTTAAATTCATATTTTAATATAAGCTATGAATGTGATAGTGAAATCCCAAGTCTAAGATCCTTCTAAATATGAATATTAACCTTTCAGTTTGCTCCAGAATACACTGTGCACGGCGTGCACTTTGGAAATGCACGCCGTGCAACTTTCCAGAAACTTTTGGCTCCCAGGTGCACTTTGTGCAACTTTCCAGAAACTTTTATGTACCTGAAATTCCCAGGTGCACGGCGTGCACCTCGCTGTTCTGGGCTGTTGTGTATTTTGCTCATAACTTTTAGTGTGTAGGTCCAATTTACATGCCGTAAACATTGGTATTTGCGTAATTTCGAACCCCAAAACATGTAGATACTTGAGGAGTGATCCAATAAGAGATAATATGATATATTACTCATAATTTCATTGCAATATGTAGTACCTACAATACAAACCATGAGACAAGTAAGAAAAGCTAAAAATATAGAATCTAGCATGAATGAGAGTGATAATTGAGTCAAAACAACATGGATATGCAACCAAACATGATCCAAAAGATGATATGATTTGTGCACATCAAATCCCCCTAAGCTTAAACCATTGCTTGTCCTCAAGAAAAAAGAGCATAGAAACATAAATGAAGAATTGTCAAGTTCATGAATAGATCAAATGAAATGAAAGATGTGTATACGACCAAACCAATCATGATCAACATGTTTATGCACAGTGTATTCTGGAGCAAACTGAAAGGTTAAGATTCATATTTAGAAGGATCTTAGACTTGGTATTTCACTATCACATTCATAGCTTATATTGAAATATGAATTTAAACATGTTAATTAACTTGCAAAGGAGGTTTGTAGTCATCACTCACCTCCCGGTGAAGTAATGACGATTCTAACTCCATACATCACTCTCGTGCATGTATTTCATTTTGAATCACAAACCTTGCTCCTCAACTTAATCCCAACCACTCTCGCGGTCAAGGACAAGTTGCTAAAAGAGTAACTCCATACTCTCAAACACATCTTCTCAGATTATGAAAGAAAGTATAAAACATGCAAGTATGATGGCCAATCACACAAACAAGTATTTCAGATCTGAAACAACTCTTGGAATATGCAAGAAACTAACATTTAGTACGAAATTCATATGTTCATACAAGCTATGACATGGGAGTTACTCTCCCATACCCAAGAAGAAGAGTCTACTCGTCCATAATGATGTACAGCAGAAGATGTGCAGAAATTTCAGAGTTAAACATGGTTTAGAGAAGGAAAAGCTAAGCAATCCCAAGGTGTAACCAAAGGAAGGTAGAATTCTGACTTGAGGATGAAATCCCACTTCTACAGCTACTCCAAACCGGACAAACTTCCCTCCCGAGAAGCTTTGTGGAGTGAAGAAGCTCTGCTGCACCTTGGAGAAGAAGCTTGGAGAAGAAGAGAGGAAGAATGGAGTTTCTTTGGCAAGAAAACCACCTCCTTTCCCCCCAAAATCGCCCTCCTATGCTCTAGGCTTGCTCTAGGACGAGAGAACTTCCGCAAATGACCGGGCATAACCTCCCATTAAGTTTCCACTTCGTTTTAAACAAAAACTCATATTTTACAAAATACTGAAACTGCCAGGTGCACGGCGTGCACTTTGGAAATGCACGCCGTGCAACTTTCCAGAAACTTTCAGTTTGCTCCAGAATACACTGTGCACGGCGTGCACTTTGGAAATGCATGTCGTGCAACTTTCCAGAAACTTTTGGCTCCCAGGTGCACTTTGTGCAACTTTCCAGAAACTTTTATCTGCCTGAAATTCCCAGGTGCACGGCGTGCACCTCGCTGTTCTGGGCTGTTGTGTATTTTGCTCATAACTTTCAGTGTGTAGGTCCGATTTACATGCCGTAAAAAGTGGTATTTGCATAATTTCGAACCCCAAAACATGTAGATACTTGAGGAGTGATCCAATAAGAGATAATATGATATATTACTCATAATTTCATTGCAATATGTAGTACCTACAATACAAACCATGAGACAAGTAAGAAAAGCTAAAAATATAGAATCTAGCATGAATGAGAGTGATAATTGAGTCAAAACAACATGGATATGCAACCAAACATGATCCAAAAGATGATATGATTTGTGCACATCACTCGTCAAGAAAATGACAGGGGTACCCCTACCCCTTCAATCCGACTATTAAATTGGCATGGGCATTTCCGTCCTTTCCCTCTTGTTTTATTTTTCCTCACCAACGAGTTATGTTATATGTGAATGACAGTAGTGCCCTCAATATTTTAATTGATTTCATTTTAAACGCATGGGTATTTTGGTCATTTCACCTACTATTTACATCGAATTGCATTTTCATTTTAATTAATGTCACGCTATGGTTTTCTTGCATTCTGATTGGTCGATTTTACTTAATTCATAGTAAATCGATCCATGGTCAGAAAAATGCGAATAAATAGTCGTTGGAAAGGATTTTTTGAGTAGAATCCGAATTTCTAGTTTTTGAGTCTTGTTTCTAAATTATTTCTCGAAATTTATCTTAAATATCACGTTAATGTTAATCACCTTAAATGGTCTAAAATGTGTAATTAATCTATTTTAACTACAAATTGGGAAATAAAATACGTTTTCTTAATTAGGAGAATGCGATTAATCTATTGGACTAGGTTTTGAGTCTTAAATCGTGGTTTTTAAAATAAGTTCCACAATTAGGGTTTTTCCTATGCTTTATGCCTTAATATATACTAATTCATGTGTAATGTTGACAACTAGGGAAAACGGATATGGAACACTCTAATTGGTGAAATGGGTTGAATATGAATCTTCTAAAAAGTAATGTGAAAATATATTGGTGTATGTGATTCCTATTATATATGTGGAATGTATGTTTGTGAAATCTATGTGCAAACAATCCTAATCATTCAGTTGGGTCTTATCCAACCCTACAAACATTTTGTGCTAGCCTTGATATCCTCCTAAATGCCTTTATTTAGATCTTTACTTATTTGATGCTTCTAATTCCATTGTGGCTCATTCATTTGAATTATGTGCATCTTGCTACCACTTATGTTGGCTCATTTACTTGGAAATATTGTATATTGTCGTTGCTTATGTTGGCTCCTTTATTTCATGGGTTTTAATCCCAAATGCTATGATGCAAATGTTACATTTATATTTTTCACTACTGCCAAGTGAACTATTAAGCATGATCTATTTTAGGCCAAATTACAATGTAGAGTACATGTGTACAAACCACCCATAGGGCACTGAGGTTTTAGTCCTCCTGCAGGGCACTGGGGTTTTAGTCCCCCTGCCATTTTATATTAGGCACTAGGGTTTTAGTCCCCCTGCCACTTTATATAGGCACTGGGGTTTTAGTCCCACTGCCACTTGGTGAGGTATGGTAGGTGCCTCACCCTACATTGAGATGACTATGTGTCTTAATATATTCATGCTATGTGATTATTATTTTGGTTATTGATTATGGCAGTCTTCTCTCTCTTATTCATATACTTGCCTCATTCCTTTTAAAATCTCTTAGTGTAGAGAATCTTTTATATTGCAATGCTTTAGATTATTTAATTGTCATGTTTCTCTTGAATAACACATACATTTTTATCTTTGTCTTGATGGGTGATCCCAACCACCCAGATTAGGATCAAAGTGCGCATGGAAGCTTGGTGAACCTGTCTAAGGCTAAGGGGATCATGCACATCTAGACAGCTTGGACTAGTTGCATAAACTTTTGCTATATTGTTTATGGAGACAAGTTGTATTAGTTTAGTCTTCCTCAACCTAGATCATATGCTTGTATAAAGTTTTACTCCCATTTGGGAAATTTTTATAATGTACTCTTTATACATTTTGAAAAATGTCAAGTTTTATTTCTTCCGCTGCCACACATTTGATGTATTTGTTTATCATGTTTAATAGTAGAGACTATGTCTTTACAGCATGGTATCAGAGCATCAAGGTAGTCGGATTCTTGACTAATTCAAATTGTCTCCTAGATAGAACTGTTATCTTATATAGCTTCCCTATAGTATGTTTTTCACGTTAGAGTTGACCTATGATGAAAGTTTGATTTAGAATCATAATAATTTCATAATTAGAAATAAAATTTGTCAACTTTTTGGTGAATTGTCTATTGAGAAGCTACTATAGAAATAAGTTGAAGTGATGGTGTCTTGAAAGGGTCAGAGCTTGGGGGCTGGCAATATATTCCTCTGCCCCACTAGCTTGGTAACGAGGACTCCTGAGCTCATATGACCTGGCCTGGCCTGATTTGATACCGACAGCTCAAAATAGTCTATCTTTGGGCATGTTGCCTAATTGTTGAATACCTTAGGAAAATCATCAGTGATGATTTGATCTCTTACACAAAAATCATCCTTAAATACCTTATACTCCTATGTTTAGGGTTTAGTGTACCCTGTGTTACATCCTGAAGCTTGGTTAGTAAATCCTTTTAGTGTTGAATTTTATGTACCCTTTTACCCTTATCTTAGTTTGACTTAGTTGACCCTTTTAAGGGGTGGAGTGAGGGTAATGGTGTTAGTACCCTATTTGGTTTTGCAAATCTGATTTCGAGGACAAAATCCCTTTTTAGGGGGATGGAATCCCAATTAAAAGCAAAATCAAATTCCTTTGGAGTTAGAAACCCTATCTATGTGGACATATGTACATAATAACTTATGTGAACAAGAATTTACCAAACACATTATACCTATAATTCAACTTGTTTGTTTATACACACATGAATATGCAGTAATTCATATAGATATAGTTCATATGCTTGAACCTTCACATATTATTGACGCACATAATAATGAGTTACTCATTACTAATTGTGAATATACATAATGTTGACTATGCCACCCTAATGGCAAAATGGGTATGGATAATGCACCCTAAGGATGATTTAACATGTAATGATCATGTTGACCTAAACCCTAATATGTAATCATCTATCTTTGACAACATATACATATATATACCCTTAATGCCTTTCAGGATACATTAGTGACGTTAGGTGTCTTCATTACATAATATACCTTGATACATATAAATGGATTATAGTCACAAAGTTATCAATACATGTAAGGTATATCACCTTGTTCTCTAATGAACACCTCATCATAACTTGATATATGAATTAATTCATTAATATTTAATGTGTTACATCCTATTCACTAAAATGCATATAATGACTCAAACATGGTAATGAATAATTGGATTCACATAAATATTCATAAATGCCTAATGTGATGTAAAATATGTATACTTTATAAGTATAAAAATGATTAATGATGTCATTAATATGAGTATGAAAGATGATATGACAATGTGCAATATGGACATTATTTGGAATTATTATAGGCTTAATAACTTGTTGGATAATATTAACTTTTTCTACAAAATAATTTGTGATAATTCTACATGATAGTTTTAAGAGGATAATGGAAAATGTATTCATGTTATTAAGGCTTTCGACCTAATACATTAATTAATGTTGAAATGGCTTAGTAAACCCTAATTGTCACTAGTACAGGAATGGTCTGTAGCGTCGGATTTTTTAAGCCTGCAGCGTCACTTTATAACCGACGCCTAAGTGGACGTCCCTATAGAATTTGCTCTATAGCGTCGGTTTATTTGACCAAATAAAACTGACCTTACAAAGTAAACTCCGATGCAAAACACCGACCTAGGCGAGAATTTCCTCTATAGAATTTGCTCTATAGCATCGGTTATACCAAAAAACCGACCCTGTAACGATCTTGGTCGACAATTTTCTCGACTGATATCGTTTACAGGGTCGGTTTTTTCGGAATAACTGCCCCTAAAAATTGAATGATCACTTCAGTGTGATCCTCGGTCGAAAAAAATTTTGACCGAAATATTTTCGATCGACAATTTTCTCGACCGAGAGAGTTTTACAGGGTCAGTTTTTTTTGGAATAACCGACCCTAAAGATTGACTGACCACTTCAGTGTGATCCTCGGTCGAGAAAATTTTTGACCAAAATATTTTCGGTCGACAATTTTCTCGACCGAAAGAGTTTTACAGGGTCAGTTTTTTTTGGAATAACCGACCCTAAAGATTGAATAAACACTTATTTCGATCGACAATTTTCTCAATCGAGGATTACACTGAAGTGTTTAATCAATCTTTATGGTCAGTTATTCCAAAAAAAACCGACCCTGTAAAACTCTCTCGGTCGAGAAAATTGTCGACCGAAAATATTTCGGTCAAAAATTTTCTCGACTGAGGATCACACTGAAGTGGTCATTCAATCTTTTGGGTCGGTTATTTAAAAAACCGACACTAGAAGTTACAATTTTTTTTTTTAAAATTTCTACAGAAAATGAAATAGAATAGAAGAACAAGAAGATTCATATATTCTGGGAGAGGGGAGCATTGATGCTCAACCGTCACCATTCAAAACCACACATTCATGACAAAAATGATTCATAATCACATAAAAATTTACAAAATGATAGATTGCAAGTCTGAGATGATATTAATCAGATACAAAAGTAAATATGAAAGGGTACTCAAACCACATACATAAATGGAGCTGACATATTTAATCCAATGCTATATTGACTTCATTTAGAAAAGAATCTGACCACTCTTCTCGGAATTCATTCAAGTCCACAAGGGTGTAAGGCTAAGTTGTAAAGATTTGTAACATAAAATACACATGCTAATATTTTATAAAATGACTACAATCACTTGTAAATTTATGATGTTATTCTTTATTACCTGACTTATAGTCTGAATGTCATGTGATGCTTGTTTGACAATAGCTTGCATATATTTCATTACATAGTAGCCACAAGCCCAGTCATTATTTTGCATAGGACACTACAAATAACGAATTATACTTAATGTTAGTAAACTACTTTAAACAACAGTTGAGATAACACTATAAGAGTTGACATATTAGAATTGAAAATTAATACATATAAGACTACGCAGTTGTCAAAGTAGCTACCTTGACATTTTTCAAAGTCAATGTCTTTAATTTTGTTGGTATTTGTCCTCCAGCATCACGAAAAGCCTTTATACCCCTGTCAATTAAATAATAGTTGGTAAAATAGAAATTCTAAATAGAAATATCATGTTGAAGCATTGACTAAATTTATACTTACTCCATAGCTGGCAATTTCAGTTTGTGACTCCTTGCTGTTTTACCCATTGGGTCAAGATAATAAAGAGTCATCAATTTAGGGGCAAGCACCACTAATTCCCATTGTCTACCTCTGAGTAAGAATAAAACAAACATTAAAATAAATAATTTTATTCATTATTAAAATTATATTGAACAATAATACTTACTGCACGTTAAAAGGAATTAGGATAATTTCCTTCCCTTCACTAGCAAAATATTTGAATGCAGTAGAGAAGTACTCATTCACATCCTCAAAATTTATCTCCACTTGACTAGTGATTGAAGGAACTAAGAATCCAACATTCTTTATATCAAAGTTTGTGATCTCAGTATATAAATGGCTGTAAAACATTTGTAATTATTTCCATATATAGAACTAAGCTAAAAATGTGTATTGGAATTTGATATATATATATTGATAGATCCTTACCTTATCCATACTTCTATTACCAAAGTATTTAGCCAATCATACTGGAACAACTCTATAATATCATCAAGAAAAATTAAATTCTCAAAGTCCCTCCCAACTGCTTCTTCTGTTAAATTGACCAACATTTGTAATCCTGAGCTTTGGTTGGCTAAGTATTGACACAAACATTTACATTTGCTTCCCAATTCGTCGAATGTAGCTTCAGGAATGAAAGATGGCTTGGGCATAGGAGGATGACTAGTAGAATTTTTACTTTTTGGTTTACAAACATGTTAATTAAATTACATACTTATATTACACGAGTTCATATATGCAGTCAAATATGAAAAATATGGTAGAAATAAGGTATACCTTGTCATTGATAACCAAGTGTCTAGGCCAACCCACCATAGCACCCTCAGCTTCTTCAACTGTACTATATTCAGGATTAGGTATGGGTAGTGGTTTGTCCCCCATTCCGTCATACACAAGATGGATGGACACACGGCAAATGTCATCAGTAATTTGTTGGCAATGCAATGTACCACCAAGGTTGTACACCTTGCCCGCTGCCACAACATTATATTATGGAACCTCCACTGCAAGTTTACAGTTCATACCAACCTAGATTGAAATAATATAAGTTATATAAGAAATATTAGAACAGATACATGTTACAACTATATATATTATCATATATTTATCATACTAATAACACAACATATAGAATAAAAACTTACTACAGATTGTTGTGGTGGGTCATCGGGAGCGCTCCCATGACCTTGTACAACTGGAGCATGGGCTAGTACCTCATCACTTGAGAGACGCGCAGTATGAATAGGTTGAGAAGGTTGAGTAGGCTGAAATGAAGACATTATTTCTTTTACTTTTTGCGCTACTAATGTTTCAACCTCCTCTTGTGTAAGACCTCCTGCACGACCTCTTTTAGATTTTGAAGGGCCAAAATAAGACTTGAATCCTATGCCATCTCCTAATCCCCTAACACGGCCAGGATGCTCCTTCGTACCAAGAGCAATTGCTAGTTCATCCATGTAGCCAGTTGGGATGAACTTTCCTTCCTTCCTTTGCTCGTGGAGATCAATCTATTCATAGTTAATAAAAATATTAAATCACAATATCAATTAGATATAAATAAATCTAAGTTTATGGGAGTTACACTTTACTTAGTTGGGATAAACCTACCATCTTTTGTGCCACCTCCTTAGTTGCAGGGTTGACAATTTCACCTGCTCGATTCTTTCTAGCATCAATCCATGTCAAGTGTCAGGGTGGTCGCTCAACTTGAGTTGTACTAGATTCTTCTCCAGAAGAGGATTGCTTCTCTTATAGTTGGCGGCAGAAGACAAAACCACTGGGCCCCAAGCGATGGTCATGCACATTTTTAGCCCGTCTTTCCTTTTGAGCCTGGTGAATAGCCTGATCATTTAAAATGAGGTATTGCAATTTAGACTTGGCAAACATGTATAAAAAGATTCACCTCCTTAATTGTATAAAATTAAATATTCATACAATACATCACAATCTTTATTACCTAAAACTCTTCCGATCTCCTAGCTACAACAAATCTTTCCCACACCTCAGGATCTAAAAAAATATATACATCTGTAGCTTTCTTCTTTTGTTTAGGATTATTTATAAATTCCCTTACAAGATATGTCTTAAAACCCCTCCATCGTACACCACAACATTGTAGCACTCTTTTCTTGTGATCTTTTTCATTTAGATGAAAAACACCCTATACATACAAAAGAAGCAATAATAATGTTGTTTTGAAAAGGAATTAATTCCAAGAAAACTAAATTAGAATCAATAGATAAAAAACATATTAAAATAATATCACATCCACTCACAGATATATCTTTCCATATGAGGTCTTTTTGGGCATTAGGAACATCATGCCAATTTTCTATATCTATTGCCACCTTACTACGCGCGGTCGCCCCTACGTAATGCTTCAAAGCACTAGCATGATCCCCAACAGGTGCTCCTGTCATATCAAACTGGACTGGAAATTTATCCCCTTTAGCCCTGAGCTCCTGCATCCTACGCATCAATGTAGGACATCTACTTTTCTTAGCATCACCACTACCATCCTCATGATGCTCATGCTCAGAATGTTCATCTTCACTCGCCATTTTAGAACCTGCAAGTATACATGATAAAAAAATAAGTGATAATAAAAGCACAAGTGATAAGGTATACATGATAATAAAATAAATCATTCAAAGAATACATGCCTTTAGTATTGGTTGAGTTGTTAGTCAAGGAAAATTCCTTCAGCATGGTCTTGACGTTTATAATATTCATCGGTGTTATCTTCATCATTTACACTTGGAAAACCAACTGAGAATGGACTGGAATCGTCATACTTTTCGTAGTATTCTTCTTCATTTATAGGATCTACAGTAAACTGTCTTTTTCCATTAAGAACGACAGACCAATTTTTATTTGCCGGGTCATCAATATAGAATACTTGTTTTGCTTGGTCTGCCATGATGAATGGCTCATCTTTGAAACCAATCTTTTCAAAATTCACCAATTTGAAACCCAACTCATCCACTAAAACTCCTTTGTTGTTGTCAACCCAATTACACCTAAATATAGGAACTCAAAAATTTGTATAGTCCATTTCCCATATGTCCTCAATGACGTCATAATATGACATCTCAACTTCGCATGGTCTTTTATCTTTGGCACTAGCAAAATACAATGAACAAGCTTTAACAGTGACCCCACTATTTTGAACTACACTACTTTCATCTTGACACTTTTGTGTAGTATGAAAATCCGTTAATGTCATAACCTTCATATGACATGACATCCATTTTTGGCTTAAAGGTGAGCCATTTTATGTTCTCAGCAACATTATTTGGTGATTCAGATAGTTGATTAAATACTTTCTCTTCAAACCACCTAATAAATGATTGATTGTGCTCTCTTGCAAGCCACATTGAACTGGATCGCGGATGATTTCTCTTGATAAGATCATTGTGTTCTATAATGTAGCTACTAACTTCATCAATGTTGTGTAAAATATACAAATGCGCTTGTTCCCACAACTCATGACTGATTCCTTTCACTCGTCCTCCCAGAGTTCCTTTGCCATAATAAGATCCAGTGTGATGGGAAATTTTTTGATCACTACAAGTTTCATTGCAATTCAAAAAATCATTACAAAAGTCCATCACCTCCCTAGCCATGTAACCCTCAACAATACTCCCTTCAGGATTATAACGATTCCGAACATCACCTTTAAAAACACTCATGTAGCATTCATATGGATACATCTAGTGTAAGAAAATTGGACCCAACATCTTCACCTCCCATGTAATATGTACTACAAGATGAACCATGATATCAAAAAATGAAGGAGGAAAGTACATTTCAAGCTGACACATGGTAACAATTACATCTTTCTGTAATTTATCGAGAGTATCAGGATGTATCACTTTGTTACATATTTCATTGAAGAAGAAACAGAGTCTTTTGATTGCAAACCTTACATGCTTCGGCAATATAGATCGAATAGCCACAGGTAAAATTTGTTGCATTAAGGTGTGACAATCATGATATTTGAGACCTATCAGTTTCAGATCCTTCATTGATACCAATCTACAAATATTAGAAGAGTATCCTTGTGGAACCTTAATATTATACAAGCACTCATAGAAAGTCTTTTTCTCTTTCTTTGACAAAGTGTAACAAGTCGGTGGCAAATATGTGTGGCGACCCCTGATCTCCACTGATAATTCTATTCTAATACCCATTAATTCTAAATATTTTCTAGATTTGATGCCATCTTTAGTCTTTCCTGGTATGTTCAATAGCGTACCGATGATGCCATCACAAATATTTTTTTCAACATGCATGACATAAATGCAGTGTCTAATTGCCAAAGATCTCCAACAAGGAAGATCCTAGAATATTAACATCTTCTTATATAGAGATTTGTCACATGCTAGTGTATGACTACTTGAACTCTTTCCAAATTCATTAACAATATGTTTCACCCTATCATATACAACATTTCCTAGTATAGGTTTAGGAGCACTTCGTTCCTCAGTTGACCCATTAAAGGTTTTACGTTTCCTTCGATAAGGATGCACTGGTGGGAGAAATCTTCAATGACCAAGATATACGATTTTACCACCATGTTTCAGTCTGATTGAATCAGTATTTTCCTCACAAACAGGACATGCTTTGTATCCTTTTATGATATATCCAGACAAATTTCCATAAGCTGGAAAGTCATTAATCGTGCAAAATAACATAGCACGCAAACTAAAGATCTCTTTACGCGAAGCATCATATGACATAATACCTTCTTCCCATAGTTTCATTAGGTCATCAATTAGAGGTTGAAGGTAAACATCAATATCATTTCCAGGTTGCTTGGGCCCTGATATCAATATTGAAAACATCACATACTTATTTTTCATACACAACCAAGGAGGAAGATTGTATATAACAATCATAACAGGCCACGTGCTATGTTGGCTGCTTAATGTGCCATAGGGATTCATTCCATCTGTACAGAGTCCAAGTCTTAGGTTTCTTGGTTCTTTACCAAATTGAGGGTATAATAAATCAATTTTCTTCCATTGTGGTGAATCAGATGCATGTCGTAGGATGCCATCATCATTGACCTTTAACTCCCCATGCCAAGACAAATTTTGTGCATCTTCTGTATTAGCAAATAAGCGTTGAAATCGTGGTATTATTGGTAGATACCACATCACCTTGGCAGGAGAGCCATTTTTAGCCTTAGCTGAATTTGTAGTCTTATACCTTGACGCACCACATTTTGGACAATTTATCAAATTACTATAGTCCTTCTGAAATAACACACAATCATTTGGACATGCATGAATCTTCTTAGCCTCCATTCCCATTGGGCACATTATTTTCTTAGCTTGATATGTTGAAATTGGAAGCTCGTTTCCTTCAGGAAGAATTTCCTTTAACAAAGACAACAGTGAAGTGAAACTCTTATCGCTCCACCGGTTTTGAGTTTTAAGAGTATATAACCGCATCACAGCACTCAACCTCGTGAACTTAGTACAACCCTTATATAATGGTTTTTCAGCATCATGGACAATGTTTGCAAATAAAGAAGGTGGATCAATGACATTGTCCCGACAACTACGTAGCATCTCATCAACCATATCATCCTGAATCTGGTCATCTTGAATCGGTTCATCATTAACATTATCATCATTATCTATATCTTCTATGCCACAACTATTAGTATCCACATTTTCTGATCCATAATTCAATTTCTCTCCATGCCAATACCATTCATTATAACCTTGCATGATCCCATTGCATATGACATGATTCTTAATTTCCTCACCAGTATCAACTTTCAAATTGTTACAACAATTTCTACATGGACAATATAGCCTATCTGTAGCTAGTTTCCTATGTTCCTCAGCAAATCTAATACATTCATCAAGACCTTTGGCAAACTCTGGACTGCAACGGTTCTTGATAGACATCCAACTTCGATCCATTTTCTATATCACATTAAAATTAATTATAAAACTAACAGTTTAATATTGATATTATAATAATCTGTAAGTTTTTATTGATAGGAAGTTAATTACTTATATACTAAAGTGTACCACCTATCCCATTTTTGAATATTTAATCTCACTAGTAACTATATAATGTATGTTTAGTTTTGGAGAAAATTTCAGCAGCATTTCTCCTAAGTTCTCCAAGTACACCGATGCAAATGGCAAATAACCACTCACATATGTACCCAGAGAACAAATGAAGAAATCCTACTGAAATAATCTACAAAACTAAACATACATTATACAGGTACATCCTAAGTGAGATTAAAATATCCAAAAACAGTCCCAAACTGGGGACTATCCAAAGTTTACTCCTAATGAGTAAATTTTGAACGGGTTTCTAAGTTAATATATAAATGCATTATTTTCATATTTATATATTAAGTTAAACATCATGCATCAACCCTAAAGTGTCAATCTAGGAGTACACATGTCTAATCTAGTATTAATTTCTAAAATTTATATAATGATTACATATGAAAAAAGACATGTTTTTATTATTGGGTTATCAAATCATATAAAATGGAAAATACTTGTACAAATTAGCAAAGTAAGGCTCTTTCCAACAATCCAAAGATTGAAATCATTATAATATTCAGAACTATTTGTGAACATTACAACAAATATGATTAAAACATTTATAGCTCCCACATAAATAAGGAGCAGGTCCCATCTCAGTCGACAATTAGTCGACCGAGAACCCACCTGCGCGCAGCGTCCAGGTCCACTCTCGGTCGACAAATTCGTCGACCGAGAGTGGACCTGGACGCTGCACGCAGGTGGGCTCTCGGACGACTAATTGTCGACCGAGATGGACCTGGACGCAGCAATGGTGGCGGGCGGAAATGAAGGAAGGCGGGAACGAAGGAACGAAGGAAGCGGCGAATTTACCTAGAAATGGCAGCGACCTTCGTGGAGGATTAGACGACCTTCACAGAGAGGCGGAGACCTTCTTGGAAGAGTGGAGAGGTGGCGACAAAAATCTCTTTTCGCAGAGAGGAGGCAAAACTTTGGCGGCGCGGAAAGGTGGCAACGTCTTCACGTATGGACACCATGATCCTCTTAGCGGCGCGGAGAGGTGGCACGGGCTTCACAGCAACGGCTTCACAGAGAGAAGGCAAGGCATTCGCGGCGGAATGACATAGGGAAAAGCAAGGATTCGTGGCGCCACGGGAGAGAGAATAGAACAAAGAAAAGGGTTTCGCGGGAGGAAGAAAGACTAAAGTTTTGGCTTTTTCACGGAGAGAAAGACCTGTAGTGTCGGTTAACATGAAAAAACTGACGCTAAAGATAAACGGTGCCCGTGTCGGGTTGTTTAAAAACACTCAAACGCATTCTCGATCGACGAATTTGTCGACCGAAAAGACCTCTAGGGTCGGTTATAAGGAAAAATCGACGCTACAAGTACTTATATGAAGGAAATCTGGCCCCTTTCGGTCGACGATTTGTCGACCGAGCGGTTATCGGTCGACAAATGCGTCGACCAAGAAGGAGCAAGATTTCCTTCGTATAAGCACCTCTAGGGTCAGTTTTTTTACTTATAACCGACCCTACAGGTGTTTATACATGTGTGAAAAACTAAACTGGATCCTAAGTTTATCTCGGTCGATAATATTGTCGACCGAAGAGGACTTTAGGGTCGGTTATAAAGAAAAAACCGACCCTAGAGGTGCTTCTAAGAAGGAAATCTGGCTCCTTTCGGTCGATGAATTTGTCGACCGATATCTATCGGTCGACAAATTCTTCGACTGAGAAGGAGCCCGAGGTGAAATCTGGCCCCTTTCGGTCGACGAATTTGTCGCCCGAGCGGTTGTCGACCGAGAAGCCCTTTAGGGTCGGTTATAAGGAAAAACAGACCCTAGAGGTGCTTATCGGTCGAAAAATTCGTCGACCGAGAAGAGCTCTAGGATCGGTTATAAGGAAAAAACTGACCCTAGAGGTGCTTATACACGTGAAATCTGGCTCTTATTCGGTCGACGAATTTTTCGACCGAGCAGCCCTTAAGGGTCGGTTATAAGCAAAAAACTGACCCTAGAGGTGCTTATACACATTAAATTTGGCTCTTATTCGGTCGACAAATTTGTCGACCGAGGTGCTTATAACCGACCCTAGAGGTGCTTATACATAAACTGGATCCTAAGCCCTCCTCGGTCGACAATATTGTCGACCAAGATTGTCTCGGTCGACAATATTTTTGACTGAGATTAACCCTGTTTCAATGTTTTAAATTAAGTACCAAGTGTGTGTATGAGTGTGTGTTTGTGACACTATTGTAGGGGATGACCTATCTAAGTGTTGTAAATGGCTAGGTAAGATCTAACGCTTGATTTACATGATATCTAAGTACTTGTACAAGATTTTACATGATATCCAATATAATCATTTTGTATGACTCTTTAGTTCTCCCCCTTAATTTTATGCTATGCTCCCCCTTAAAGCGATATTTAATTTTAAAACCAAGTGATGCTTTGTTAAATTTAGCCATAATTTATTTTTCAATCATTTGAAATAACAATATTCTTATATAACATGTATATGTCCAAATGAAGCCATGGAAAACACTTTTATTCATAACAATTTAATGCCCATACACTTTATAAGATGAACCATAAAGCATGACATACTTGCTTTATAAAAAGATATCCATTACAATCATTACAAAGATATCTCATAATCTCACTGAAAAGACTGAAGGATTACATCAATGTCTGGGTCTTTTCCAAGAAAGGGCTCAACTCCATAATATTTGACCAGTGTCTGCCACTCCAAGGCACCTGTCTTGGTTAAGGCATAAGCCTCCAAGAATGTGGGAACACGATCAAAGTGAAAGTGGGCAGCAATGTCTTGAAGTTGAATTGGGGAAAACTGAGTATGTGTGAGATCAGGAGATGGTGGAGGTGGAATTTGATAGTAGTTGTAGGAAGGATTGTATGGATTTATCATGCCAGGATTAAGGGAATAGGGATATTCATCAGGTTGGTTAGGAGAGAGAGTTTGCATCCTTTGGTTTAAATAAGTCATGCCATGGTGATTATAATCCAATTGCCTACTTAGGTGATATTGGGATCCAGCAATGTATGTCAAGGTGTTTGTAATAGGATCATGGGGTAGGTTGGTAGGAGGGGTGGTGGAGGTATGTCTTGGGTGGATGTCTCCCCTTCAGTCCTAGCCCTTTTGTGGCCAAAGTCGATTCCCATCTTTTCCACCGTATTTTTACTTATCTTTTGGGGTTTTCTATCCCATGTGTAACCTAAGTCATCCTCAATATTCTTCTTAGGAAAATGTTGAGTAATTTGGCAAACAAAGTCAGCATAAGGTGGATTTCCAGAGAACTCAAGCATATTCTTAAGGATGATACGAATGAAATTTATGGGGATACCTTTTAGAATGGCATAGATAAGGTACACTCGAAAAGTGGGTACTTCAGATTTGTTTGCTCTACGATGGATATTGGTGGCAACAATGAGATTTATGATCCTAGCTTCAGGTTTTAAGTTTATGGCATAATAGGTACCCCAATCTTCATGGAAAGTGGTATTGGATAGAAAGTTGGCTCTTTTGATGTCACTAAGGCTAGTGGTAGTGTCATCTTGGGAGAGTTTACTTAGTGGATTTCCTGTGGTGAGATCAAGAAAATCTTTATAGTCTTCTATGTCTATGTTAAGCATATTAAGAATGCCCTCCTCAGTAAAATGGAATCCATACCCACTAACCATAGAAGAGAAGGAATCATGGTCAGGATGTGGGGTTAAATTGGCATAGAATTCATTAACTACTTTTGAGGAATAGGAATGGAAGGAGGGGATCAGAAAATTAGTCAAATATTGCACCTCAAAGAATTCCTCTAGATCAACAATGTTGTGGAAGTCCATGACTTCGACTGGCTTTCGTGGAAGAGGAGTTTTCAAAGAGATCCTGAGGTGGCGATCGCCTGCAGCTGCGTCGTTGATGATCGGCAACGCTGGAGAGACCGTCCTTCCTTTCCTGGCTGCAACTTGCTTCTTTCCACGCATTGATGAGGAAGACATCTCGTTGCTTTGAAATGGAGAAGTAGCAAGAAAGACTTGGATGTAGATAAGCTAAAGATTTTCACAAGAATATACTAAAGAGGAGCTAGAGAAGTGAGAATGTGAAGGTGTGAAGAAATGGATCATTTTGGGTGCTATTTATAGCAAAATAGAGCCCATTTTGGTTGACAATTTGTCGACCGACGCCTGCAACAGTCATTTCTCTAGACACTCCTCCCGGTCGGCCAACGGTCGATTTTTAGCCGTTACGACAGTCGATTTTCTAGCCGTTACAATGGTCGATTTTCTAGCCGTTAAGATTTTTTTTAATCAGAATATTGCCTTTTTAATTCACGCAAATGGAGGTTCACAGGGTTGGCCTCGGTCGAACATTTTGTCAACCGATGTGGTCTCAGTCGAACAATTCGTCGATCGAGAAAGAACCATATTTCCTTCATATAAGTACCTCTATGGTTGGTTTTTTCCTTAAAACCGACCCTAAAGTCCTCCTCGGTCAACAATATTGTCGACCGAGATAAACTTAGGATCCAATTTAGTTTTTCACAAGCGTGAACTAAATTGGAACCAAAATTCATCTCGGTCGACAATATTGTCGACCGAATAGACTTCTGAGGTCAGTTATCAATAAAATACCGACCCTAAAGTTGCTTATACACTTGAAATATGACTCCTTATCGGTCGACAAATTTTTCGACCGAGATTATCAGTCGAAGTATTCGTCGACCGAGGAAATCTCTAAGGTCGGTTAAAAGTACAAATTCGACACTAGAGGTGGTTATACATGCGTGAACTAAACTGGATCCAGAAATTAATATCGGTCAATGAATTTGTCGACCGAGGAGCCTTTAGGGTCGGTTTTAAAGGAAAAACCGACCTTAGAGGTGCTGAACCAAGGAGGACTTTAGGGTCGGTTATAAGGAAAAAATTGACCCTAAAGGTGCTTGTATATGTGAAATCTAGCTCTTATTCGGTCGATGAATTTGTCGAACGAGGAGCCCTTTAGGGTCGGTTATAAAGAAAAACCAACCCTATAGATCGAGGCGCGAAGCCAAAATCAAGCAAATTTTTGTCACGGGAAACTTGTAATTGACTTTCTAATCCAATTGTCTATAAGGTCGCTTATTTTATAAAAACCGACCCTATAGATATGCACTACAAGCTCGGTTATTTTAAGAAAAGGCGACCCAAGAGGTCTTAAGTGGTGCTCGCATTTTTACAGACATATAAGGTCGGTTATTTGGAAAACCGACCCTATAGAGATACACTACAAGGTCGGTTATTTTAAGAAAAGCGACCCAAGAGGTCTTAAGTGGTGCCCGCATTTTTTATAGACATATAAGGTCAGTTATTTGGAAAACCGACCCTATAGAGTTACACTACAAGGTCAGTTTTGTTAAGAAAACTGACCCAAGAGGTCTTAAGTGGTGCCCGCATTTTTTTAGACATATAAGGTCAGTTATTTGGAAAAACTGACCCTACAGGTAGTGACGTTATAACCCATTTCTGTACTAGTGTGTGGTTAAAACCCTTGATGAGGGAAATACATATGATATAATGTTGAGATGTAATTGTTTTGAATAAAATGTGGCACAAGTGATGGTATAATAAATATGATGCCTCTTCATGATGGAGATTAAGCTAATAAGACAAAAATGTTTTTTATGTTGTGTTTGATAAAAGGATATAGGTTTGGTGGAAACCTTAGTAACACTTGGCTTATGTGTAGAGATTTTAATACCCATCGAGTTGTTTAAGGTTGGGATGTTACTCACTCACCTCTCTTCCCTCTTATTATGATTTCGGGGACAAAATCCTCTTTAAGGGGTGGAGTGTTGTAACATACTAAAATCTAAGGTCTTCCCTGCAATTTACCCAGTTTTAAACTTTTCTTAGCCTTCTAGTCCATTTGGACCTTTTTCATAAATTTCCCATCCTTTTGAATCATTTTTGGACTCTATGTGCAATTTGAGCATTAATGATGGTGAAATTCCATTTTTACCCCCATTTATGATTATAAAGGGGTGTTTGCACAAATAACCCACTTAAGGTAATAATTAAGGATAATAATGCAAAATGGAGTTTTATGAGAGATAATAAGTGGATAATGTTAATTTGGAGCTCTTATATCTTTTTGGATAAGATATGAGCAAAAATATGTAATAGAATTAATTATGGGTGTAATTAACCTAATTTCCTTCTCTCTCCTCAAAAATGGCAATAATATATCAAAATAGAATATATGGTGAGTTTTGTTATTAAAGTTAATAATGGATGAATATCTCGAATTTTACTCACATAATTCATTAAAAGAAGTCTTTTCATATAACTCATTTATTTTAATATATTAATATACGCTTTAATGAGCAATATAGTAATTAAGGGCCAAATACTTAGTAAAATGAGAAAGTAATTGTATAGAATTGTTCTAGACTTTAATGTGAGCTAATGGTTCAAATTTGGTGCCTTTTGGACTTCATTTGACCCCTCAAATCATTTTTATACGCTTTTGATATAGTGTAACTTTGGGAGATGAATCGAATCAATTAATATCATTTATTTCGTTGGTAACGCTATAGTTTGGCGAATTATTTTGTCACGCACCCATATCCTCACCCACTCTCCCATCTGATGGCCCATGGTTAACGTTTGAGTGATCCGACGGCTCTTAGTCCTTCTTCCACCTCCGGACACTCAAACAGAGCCGACTGCCGAACTCCTCCGACCCGATCTCTTCCTTCGCTTCACCGTTTTCATTGATGTTTCATGCGATGAATTTGCCTCGTCGAGACACTACTTTGGACCCCAACCTTATCGCCTACCTCGCTATGTGCGAGAAACGCCCAACCTGGGTCGCTTCCTCCTCTCCACTGAGGAGTTGCAGAGGGAGCCATAGCTCCCCTCCCACCTATTTAAGGGCTCGTCGAGCACCCTCAGGCTCCGAACCTTACTCCTCTCCCTCCAATTCTACCTAACCTTGCCCGAGTCACCCTAACCTACTCCGCCCACATCCCTGGAAACCTCATCATGCTACTCGCTTCCTTGACCATGCTTGGTCCAATTGAATTGTCTTTAAGCATCTTCGGCCACCCCTCTCCATCTACCCACTCTCAATTTGCCTTGTGGTCGCCCCAGTCAGTGTATCCTAAAGCTGTCGTTATGCCTTCGTCGGCGCCCTACATTTATCCACTCTAGTGCTCCTCCGCCGCCGGCGACTCTTGCTTTTGGATGGCACAGCCTCCGCGAGGGTGCTGATGGCCGCAGTTGATAGTATCTAGTTCGTCTTCTTGGGTTTTGCCCTTCTTAGCGACCTCCCCTACTCCGGTCAGGTTCTAACGACCTAGGACATGGATGGCCTGGTTCTGGGGATCGCTGAGTCCGCGGGAAGCTAAGGAACTCATCCTCGATGTTATCGTGCATCCCCACACCTAGAACAATGAGCTGCATCGTGAAGCTGGACGTCTAGTAGCATGCCATCGCCATGGCAAGAGCGGGTAGAATCCCGTCAAGAAAATGACAAGGGTACCCCTGCCCCTTCAATCCGCTTATTAAATTTGCATGGGCATTTCCGTCCTTTCCCTCTTGTTTTATTTTTCCTCGCCAACGAGTTATGTTATATGTGAATGACAGTAGTGCCCTCAATATTTTAATAGATTTCATTTTAAACGCATGGGTATTTTTGTCATTTCACCTACTATTTACATCGAATTGCATTTTCATTTAAATTAATGTCACGCTATTGTTTTCTTGCATTCTGATTGGTCAATTTTACTTAATTCATTGTAAATCGATCCATGGTCAGAAAAATACGAATAAATAGTCGTTCGAAAGGATTTTTCGAGTAGAATCCGAATTTCTAGTTTTTGAGTCTTGTTTCTAAATGCTTTCTCGAATTTTATCTTAAATATCACGTTAATCACCTTAAATGATCTAAAATGTGTAATTAATCTATTTTAACTGCAAATTGGGAAATAAAATATGTTTTTTAATCAGGAGAATGTGATTAATCTATTGGACTAGGTTTTGAGTCTTAAATCATGGTTTTGAAAATAAACCAAAATTAGGGTTTTTCCTATGCTTTATGCCTTAATATATACTAATACATGTGTAATGTTGACAACTAGGGAAAATGGATATGGAACACTCTAATTGGTGAAATGGGTTGAATATGAATCTTCTAAAAAGGTATGTGAAAACCTATTGGTGTATGTGATTCCTGTTATATATGTGGAATGTATATTTGTGAAATCTATGTGCAAACAATCCTAATCCTTCAGTTGGGTCTTATCCAACCCTACAAACATTTTGTGCTAGCCTTCATATCCTCCTAAATGCCTTTATTTGGATCTTTACTTATTTGATGCTTCTAATTCCATCGTGTCTCATTCATTTGGATTATGTGAATCTTGCTACCACTTATGTTGCCTCATTTACTTGGAAATATTGTATATTGTCGTTGCTTATGTTGGCTCCTTTATTTCATGGGTTTTAATCCCAAATTCTATGATGCAAATGTTACTTTTATATTTTTCACTACTGCCAAGTGAACTATTCAGCATGATGTATTTTAGGCCAAATGACAATGTAGTGTACATGTGTACAAACCACCCATAGGGCACTGAGGTTTTAGTCCTCCTGTCAGGCACTGGGGTTTTAGTCCCCCTGCCATTTTATATTAGGCACTGGGGTTTTAGTCCCCCTGCCACTTTATATAGGCACTGGGGTTTTAGTCCCCCTGCCACTTGGTGAGGTCTGGTAGGTGCCTCACCCTACATTGATATGACTTTGTGTCTTAATATATTCATGCTATGTGATTATTATTGTGGTGATTGATTATGGCAGTCTTCTCTCTCTTATTCATATAATTGCCTCATTCCTTTTGAAATCTCTTAGTGTAGAGAATATTTTATATTGCAATGCTTTAGATTATTTAATTGTCCTATTTCTCTTGAATAACACATACATTTTTATCTTTCTCTTGATGGGTGATCCCAACCACCCATATTAGGATCAGAGTGCGCATGGAAGCTTGGTGAACCTGTCTAAGGCTAAGGAGATCGTGCACATCTTGATAGCTTGGAATAGTTGCATAAACTTTTGCTATGTTGTTTGTGGAGACAAGTTGTATTAGTTTAGTCTTCCTCTACCTAGATCCTATGCTTGTATAAAGTTGTACTCCTATTTGGGAAATTTTTATAATGTACTCTTTATACATTTTGAAAAAAGTCAAGTTTTATTTCTTCCGCTGCCACACATTTGATGTATTTGTTTATCATGTTTAATAGTAGAGACTATGTCTTTACAGCATGGTATCAGAGCATCAAGGTAGCCGGATTCTTGACAAATTAAAATTGTCTCCTAGATAGAACCCTTATCTTATATAGCTTCCCTATAGTAAGTTTTTCACCTTAGAGTTGACCTATGATGAAAGTTTGATTTAGAATCATAATAATTTCATAATTAGAAATAAAATTTGTCAAGTTTTTGGTGAATTGTCTATTGAGAAGCTACTAGAGCAATAAGTTGAAGTGATGGTGTCTAGAAAGGGTCAGAGCTTGGGGGCTAGAAATATTTTCCTCCGCCCCACTAGCTTGGTAACGAGGACTCCTGAGCTCATATGACCTGGCCTGGCCTGATCTGATACCGACAGCTCAAAATAGTCTATCTTTGGGCATGTTGCCTAATTGTTGAAGACCTTAGGAAAACCATAAGTGATGATTTGATCTCTTACACAAAAATCATCCTTAAATACCTTATACTCCTATGTTTAGGGTTTAGTGTACCCTATGTTACACCCTGAAGCTTGGTTAGTAAATCCCTTTAGTGTTGAATTTTATGTACCCTTTTACCCTTATCTTAGTTTGACTTAGTTGACCCTTTTAAAGGGTGGAGTGAGGGTAATGGTGTTAGTACCCTATTTGGTTTTGAAAATCTAATTTTGAGGACGAAATCCCCTTTTAGGGGGATGGAATCCCAATTAAAAGCAAAATCAAATTCCTTTGGAGTTAGAAACCCTATCTATGTGGACATATGTACATAATAACTTATGTGAACAAGAATTTACCAAACACATTATACTTGTAATTCAACTTGTTTGTTTATACACACATGAATATGTACTAAGTCATATAGAGATAGTTCATATGCTTGAACCTTCACATATTATTGATGCACATAATAATGAGTTACTCATTACTAATTGTGAATATACATAATGTTGATTATGCCACCCTTATGGTAAAATGGGTATGGATAATGCACCCTAAGGATGCTTTAACATGTAATGATCATGTTTACCTAAACCCTAATATGTAATCATCTAGCTTTGACAACATATACATATATATACCCTTAATGCCTTTCAGGATACATTATTGACATTAGGTGTCATCATCACATAATATACCTTGATACATATAAATGGATTATAGTCACAAAGTTATCAATACATGTAAGGTATATCACCTTGTTCTCTAATGAACACCTCATCATAACTTGATATATGAATTAATTCATTAATATTTAATGTGTTACATCCTATTCACTAAAATGCATATAATGACTCAAACATGGTAATGAATAATTGGATTCTCATAAATATTCATAAATGCCTAATGTGATGTAAAATATGTATAATTTATAAGTGTAAAATGATTAATGATGTCATTACTATGATTATGAAAGATGATATGACAATGTGCAATATGGACATTATTTGGAATTATTATAGGCTTAATAACTTGTTGGATAATATTAACTTTTTCTACATAATAATTTGTGATAATTCTACATGATAGTTTTAAGAGGATAATGGAAAATGAATTCATGTTATTAAGGCTTTCGACCTAATACATTAATTAATGTTGAAATGGCTTAGTAAACCCTAATTGTGATTAAAACCCTTGATGAGGGAAATACATATGATATAATGTTGAGATGTAATTGTTTTGAATAAAATGTGGCACAAGTGATGGTATAATAAATATGATGCCTCTTCATGATGGGGATTATGCTAATAATACAAAATTTTGATTATGTTGTGTTTGATAAAAGGATATAGGTTTGGTGGAAACCTTAGTAACACCTAGCTTATGTGTAGATCTTTTAATACCCACCTAGTTGTTTAAGGTTGGGATGTTACTCACTCACCCTCTCTTCCCTCTTGTTATGATTTGGGGGATGAAATCCTCTTTAAGGGGTGGAGTGTTGTAACATACTGAAATATAAGGTCTTCCCTACAATTTACCCACTTTTAAACTTTTCTTGGCCTTCTAGTCCATTTGGACCTTTTAAATAAATTTACCATCCTTTTGAATCATTTTTGGACTCTATGTGCAATTTGAGCATTAATGATGGTAAAATTCCATTTTTACCCCCATTTATGATCATAAAGGGGTTTTTGCACAAATAACCCACTTAAGGTAATAATTAAGGACTAATAATGAAAAATGGAATTTTATGAGAGATAATAAGTGGATAATGTTAATTTGGAGATCTTATATCTTTTGGATAAGATATGAGCAAAAATATGTAATAGAATTAATTATGGGTGTAATGAACCTAATTTCCTTCTCTCTCCTCAAAAATGGTAATAATATATCAAAATAGAATATATGGTGAGTTTTGTTCTTAAAGTTAATAATGGATGAATATCTTGAATTTTACTCACATAATCCATTAAAAGAAGTCTTTTCATATAACTCATTTATTTTAATATATTAATATACACTTTAATGAGAAATATATTAATTAAGGGCCAAATAATTAGTAAAATGAGACAGTAATTGCATAGAATTGTTCTAGACTTTAATGTGAGCTAATGGTTCAAATTTGGTGCCTTTTGGACTTCATGCACCCCTCAAATCATTTTTATACACTTTTGATATAGCGTAACTTTGGGAGATGAATCAAATCAATTAATATCATTTATTTCATTGGTAACGCTATAGTCTGGCGATTTTTTTTCACACACCCAGTTCCTCACCCACTCACCCATCTGATGGCCCATGGTTAACGTTTGAGTGATCCGACGGCTCTTAGGCCTTCTTCCACCTCTGGTCACTCAAAAAGAGCCGACCGACGAACTCCTCTGACCCGGTCTCTTCCTCCGCTTCTCCATTTTCGTTGATGTTTCATGCGATGAATTCGCCTCGTCGAGACACTGCTTTGGACCCCAACCTTATCGCCTACCTCTCTATGTGCGAGAAACACCCAACCTGGGCCGCCTCCTCCTCTCCACTGAGGAGTTGTAGAGGGAGCCATAGCTCCCCTCCCGCCTATTTAAGGGCTCTTTGAGCACCCTCAGGCTCCGAACCTTACTCCTCTCCCTCCAATTCTACCTAACCTTGCCCGAGTCACCCTGACCTACTCCGCCCACTTCCCCGGCAACCTCGTCGTGTTGCTCGCTGCCTTGACCGTGCTTGGTCCAATTGAAGTGTCTTTAAGCATCTTCGGCATCCCCTCTCCATCTCCCCAGTCTCAATTTGCCTTGTGGTCGCCCCATTCAGGGTATCCTATAGCCGTCGTTATGCCTTCATCGGCGCCCTGCATTTCTCCACTCTAGTGCTCCTCCTCCGTCGGCAACTCTTGCTTTTCGCTCGCACAGCCTCCGCGAGGGTGTTGATGGCCCCAGTTGATAGTATCCAATTCGTCTTCTTAGGTTTTGCCCTTCTTAGCGACCTCTCCTGCTCCGGTCAGGTTCTGATGACCTAGTCCATGGATGGCCTGGTTCTAGGGATTGCTGAGTCCGTGGGAAGCTAAGGAACTCATCCCCGATGTTATCGTGCATCCCCACACCCAGAACAATGAGCTACTTCGTGAAGCTGTACCTCCAGTAGCATGCCATCGCCATGGCAAGAGCAGGTAGAATCCCGACAAGAAAATGACAAGGGTACCCCTACCCCTTCAATCTGCCTATTAAATTGGCATGGGCATTTCCGTCCTTTCCCTCTTGTTTTATTTTTCCTCGCCAACGAGTTATGTTATATGTGAATGACAGTAGTGCCCTTAATATTTTAATTGATTTCATTTTAAACGCATGGGTATTTTTGTCACTTCACCTACTATTTACATTGAATTGCATTTTCATTTAAATTACTGTCACGCTATGGTTTTCTTGCATTCTGATTGGTCGATTTTACTTAATTCATAGTAAATCGATCCATGGTCAGAAAAATGCGAATTAATAGTCATTGGAAAGGATTTTTTGAGTAGAATCCGAATTTCTAGTTTTTGAGTCTTGTTTCTAAATGCTTTATCGAATTTTATCTTAAATATCATGTTAATCACCTTAAATGATCTAAAATGTTTAATTAATCTATTTTAACTGCAAATTGGGAAATAAAATATGTTTTCTTAATCAGGAGAATGTGATTAATCTATTGGACTAAGTTTTGAGTCTTAAATTGTGGTTTTGAAAATAAGTTCCAAAATTAGGGTTTTTCCTATGCTTTATGCCTTAATATATCCTAATACATGTGTAATGTTGACAACTAGGGAAAACGGATATGGAACACTCTAATTGGTGAAATGGGTTGAATATGAATCTTCTAAAAAGGTATGTGAAAACAAATTGGTGTATGTGATTCCTATTGTATATGTGGAATGTATGTTTGTGAAATCTATGTGCAAACAATCCTAATCCTTCAGTTGGGTCTTATCCAACCCTACAAATATTTTGTGCTAGCCTTGATATCCTCCTAAATGCCTTTATTTGGATCTTTACCTATTTGATGCTTCTAATTCCATTATGGCTCATTCATTTGAATTATTTGAATCTTGCTACCACTTATGTTGGCTCATTTACTTGGAAATATTGTATATTGTCGTTGCTTATGTTGGTTCCTTTCTTTCATGGGTTTTAATCCCAAATGCTATGATGCAAATGTTACTTTTATATTTTTCACTACTGCCAAGTGAACTATTAAGCATGATGTATTTTAGGCCAAATGACAATGTAGTGTATATGTGTACAAACCACCCATAGGGCACTGAGGTTTTAGTCCTCCTGCCGGGCACTGAGGTTTTAGTCCCCCTGCCATTTTATATTAGGCATTGGGGTTTTAGTCCCCCTGCCACTTTATATAGGCACTGGGGTTTTAGTCCCCCTACTACTTGGTGAGGTCTGGTAGGTGCCTCACCCTACATTGAGATGACTTTGTGTCTTAATATATTCATGCTATGTAATTATTATTGTGGTGATTGATTATGGCAGTCTTCTCTCTCTTATTCATATACTTGCCTCATTCCTTTTGAAATCTCTTAGTGTCAAGAATCTTTTATATTGTAATGCTTTAGATTATTTAATTGTCCTATTTCTCTTAAATAACACATACATTTTTATCTTTCTCTTGCTGGGTGATCCCAACCACCCAGATTAGGATCAGAGTGCGCATGGAAGCTTGGTGAACCTGTCTAAGGCTAAGGAGATTGTGCACATCTAGATAGATGGGACTAGTTGTATAAACTTTTGCTATGTTGTTTGTGGAGACAAGTTGTATTAGTTTAATCTTCCTCTACCTAGATCCTGTGCTTGTATAAAGTTGTACTCCCATTTGGGGAATTTTTATAATGTACTCTATATATATTTTGAAAAAAGTCAAGTTTTATTTCTTCCACTTCCACACATTTGATGTATTAGTTTATCATGTTTAATAGTAGAGACTATGTCTTTACAAAGGTATTGTTAGGTGCAAGAGTATTAAACTTCAACAATCTAGATCTTTTTAACAAGAGAAGTTTTATTTAGTTAACTAAGCAATTAAAAGGAAATGAACTAAATCAGAAATCACTTGGATCAAATTGGATTGGGGATTCTTGAGAACAAGGTTTCACATCCATATCATAACATGAAGAACAACAATGATCACAATGCTAGAAATAACATAAGGGAGGTTTGTATCCTACACCCACCTCCCGATAGTGTAGAATAGTCCTAACTTGGTATACCACTCATGTGGATATACTAAGATTTGGACTACAAACCTTTGCTCCTCAATACATCCCAGTCATTCATGTGGTCAAGGTAGTGTAGCTAAGGTACATCTTTTTACTCCTATGCATATCTTCCCAGATTATCATTTAAAACAATGTGAAGATTCATCTAAATGAATAACTTAAACTGATTATGCAAATTAACATATAAGTAGAGCATCATAATTTTTAGAAGGAATATGAAGAACATGTACAACAATTAACTTGTCTAACCACATTATATAACAAGTGAAGAGTATAAGAAATAAGGCAAGGGTAAACATCCAATGTGAATCGTATTTAATACTAAATAGGTATGCTACATGGTTGTATTATATACTTTAAGGGCTAAGGAGAGGAGGTATACCACTCATACTCCAACTGACCATAACTAAGTCAAAATCAGTGCCATACAAGATCTAGGAGAGCCAGACTCCTATGATCTCATCCGCCCTAGGTCAGTACGAGTCTGTCATAATGACATAAGTCAACTTCAAAACACCTAGTCTGCCTTGGTATATAGGTCACGACACTAGAAACCAGGGTATAAAACTCTACAACTGAGGTACAACCATCGCTTCCCTCAAGCACATTGAGTACATAAATCTCTGAGATATGACTGTAGCCATTCTACACTGAGGCATGACCATTGCCACCATCCAAACACCTTGGGAATGGGATGACATTGACACACACACACTGTCTCATGCATCCCACATACTTAAAATTATGCACTCTGAGTTTCCCTTAGGAATACTCATTTACCATCCAACAAGTTCTGACACTGGAATGGATCTATGGCATAGGGCAGTAAATGATTAAGGTTTCACTTGATTAGTTAAATCCAATTGGGTATCTTTTACTACATCAATCAAGTTACATACAAACCCTAAAGGAGTTCTAAAAGATATGGGTAGATTGCAAATTCAAAAGATATAAAATGTATAAATTATGAACTTGTCACACCACCACATGGGTTTCCAATCCCTTATCACATCTCATAGAGGATATCACCTCAATTAGGGCATAAAGCCAGTGCCAAGGCCATAATACCATTTACATTATTCTCTGCAAGAACATCATTATCTCTCCATTCCTCATCAAGGCTCATCATTGTCACCAAACATGTATTACATAGGCACAAACACAATCTTGTATATGCACCATGATGTTCATGTAGTAGCAAATTAGGGTTACAATAGTTTAGGAGAGAGAAAGTACTCATCGCCATGATAATTACTCAAGAAGCTAAGCAATCTTATCTTATGATCAAAATAGGATTGGGTTCAACACGAAAAACTAAATTAAGGTTTCAAATCAGTAATAGATGTGAACCCTAGTTTCTATCATCTCCAACAATCTTGGAAGCACTTAAGTCAAACATCATCAACATAAAGTCAAAAAAGCATGATAATCTACATAGGCCAAAATCACCATCGGTCGCATAAGATAGGACACATTATCAACAGCTGAAAACTAGGTCATAAAATTCTTGGAGATTGAAGATATCAATCACTTTCATTGACCCTTAAAAGTGCATGGTTGGCAACTGAATAAAAACTAGGGTTAACCTCTTCAGAGACCGTTGAAGATGGGCACCTCGACGACCACATTGGTTCAAATCAAATGGTCAAAGAGAATGATGGAAAATCTCATCAACCGAAGAAGATGGTCACCTCAACGATAACTCAAGAAGATCCATTCTTAGCAACCTAAATAACATCAAAACCTCATTGACCGCATAGTTCACATCTTGAAATCATCAAAAGAGAGAAACTCACATTAACCACAAGATCAACAGGTTGATCATCATTATTAAACCAAAAACCGCCAAAGAGTAAAGCACATGAAGGGAATCAACCTCGAAAACCTAACTTCAATCATTAGCATGGGAGAGAAAACAAAAGCTATGATCATGAGAGAGAAAACTAACCTTTAGCACATGCATGCAAGGATCAAAACCTCCATCATCCAAAAATATTTTGGGTACAAAGAATAGGTTTAATTAAAAGGAGTTGTCTACTGAAGTTCAGCATGTAAACACAAATCCTAGTCCACAATTATCATCTTTCAACTTGTAACTACATTTTTAGGGTAAATTACTTTGCATGCAAGGTAAGTGTAACAATAATAGAGGAGAAAGTTACATAACTCACCTTATCAAATATGTATCAACTCCAACAGCAAGGAATCTCCAAGAAGTGAGAGGAAAAATCCTAGCTTGATCCCCTCATGGCCAAGCTAGCTCCACGTCAAAGAGAGAAAAACAAAACCCTAGGTTAAAGGGCAAGAAGGAGAGCAAAACCCTAGGCCAAAAAAGACAACAAAGGGAAGCTCTTCATGCTCAACTTAAGAACTACCATGGAAAACCATGGATTTGGCCAAGAAGAGGGTAGGGTAAGGGAAACGAAGATGAAGAGAGGTAGACCACTTACCAAGATCAAGAAGAAGAAAATATCACCAAACTGTCACTAAAGAAGGGTTTCTCCAAAACCCTAGGTCACATGTAAGAGGGATGGGCCACTTAAGCTCTACCTTTACCACCAAGAACAAGGGGACGAGATCCAAGGGACAGAGGAGAGAAAGATGTTGCAAATGGTCTAGTTGTATGTAAAGAGAGGGGTTTATATAGCCAAGGGTTGGAGAGAGACCATGGAGGTTAGGTACCATGCAAACACATTCTGAGTGTCCATCGTGACTCACCCATGAAATCACCAATCCTACTCATGTGATAAGGGTAATAAAGCCAAGAAAAGAAAATGACCAACCTAGTACAGGAAAACCTTTGACTGGTGGAAAACTCGGCGACCAAACTAGGTCCAAACATAGTGACCCCAGAAGATCAAAAAGCCATTAGTCGCATAGAACCATCCTTAGGGTTTCTTGGCTCATCAACCACCAAAACAAGGTGATCGTCGGTCACACATGAGAAAAGTTGCATGATGAGGAGATGCAAACTCTCAAAACACTAAAAGAAAAAATATCAGATTAGAATAAAAAAAATTCTCACAAGAGGAGGTTTATCATCCAAGAGGAGTCTTGTTGCCAGGATGACTGGGAATGAAAACCAAGACCCAACCAAAAAAGAAAAAAAAATCCTTCTCAAGAGAGAAGATATGTGGTTTGGACGACCTAGTGTGAAAATCAAGATATGACAACAAAGAAAGAAAAAAATCCATTCTCATGAGAAAATCTGTGCTTAGGATGACCTGGTGTGAAAACCAAGACCCAATGATAGATTTTTTTCACAAGGAAAGGTCTGTCATCAGGATGACCTAGTGTGAAAACCAAGACCCAATGAGAGAAATAAAAATTCATGAGAGAAGGTATAGGATGACCATGAGTAAAAATCAATATCCAGTGGAAAGAAAAACAAAAAATTCATTCTCACGAGAGAAGTTTGCCGTAAGGACCACCTTGCTTGAAAACCAAGACCTAATGGAGAAAAGAAAGGAAAGAAAAAATATCAAGAGAGAAGGGTACTCGTGAAAATAGGATCTAGCTCAAAACTATGATGAGCTTGAGTGTGACTTGTCCCTAGTTGAATTTCCATCTTGTTTGTCTGCGGAAAGGGGTTTCAAAAAATAAATGGATTCAATAGTGTCGTCGTCGTGTTCTTTTACGCTAAAAATTGAAAAACCATGTTACGATGACTCATTATGGATAAATCATAGGTCAGTCGGTAGAGATCAGAGATCAGTGTCCTTACGGAAAGGGAAAGGGATGTGAAGCCACTACACCAATCCGCCAGTTGGAAACAATATTGTGGTGGTGGTTTTAAGTTAAAATTAATGGAAAAGGCACTAGAGAAGGGTGGCAATGCAGATATGATTGAGTTTGAAAAAATTAATAAAAAAAGAAAGTGAAACATGTTTTGTTGTTATCACCTTGACGAGATTTTGCATCCAGTTTCACAATGCTTTGTTAGAAAGGGTGAAAAGGGGGTTGGTTTTTAGAGGCTAGAGGTCGAAGAAGACTCCTAGAGTTTCACAAGAGAGGTTCTCTTATGGACTTTTTGAAGTTTGGAGGTCGAAGGAGACTCTCAAGGTTTTCAAGAGAGAGGTTCTCTCATGAAATTTCTCTCTAGTCTTGACTCTAGGTTACTCTCTCAGATGCAATCTCAGTATGTGTTTCACTCTCTCTGTCTTACTGGCTCTAGGTTTTCACGAGAGAACCTGAATTAAAAATAGTAAATAATATTACTTTGATACCATGCTAAAATATTAAAATAATATTCAAAATAGTTCACAAAAAATCATGTATGATGAAATAAAAATATATTAAATTAATCTTAAATGGCTTGGTTTGCATGATGAAGTGGATCCGTAGCGGATTGCATGTTTTTGGCAAAAATAATAGATTTCCACAAGTTCAAAAAGGGATGAAGATGATAAAACAAGATTTACAATATGATTAAATTGATCAAGTTTAAAAGGGTGTGAGTGACATATTGTCAAATTAGATTTTAGTCAGAATCCCTCAAGAAGACTGATTAAGGACCCAAAATGGTTTCTTCAACTTTTCTTCTCGATTTGATTTAATTGCCCCCCAGGCCATATTCATATAACTTTGTTCAGTACATAAGTTTATGATTGAATTTTCTATATTAATCTTGTTTCTACATCATTTTATTTGAAGGTTCATGTGTAAATTAGATGTATGATTCTGATTAAGGTTGTAATGTGATGGGGACATGGTGAGAGGTTACAAAGATTTTGTGATTATTTGAACATTAGAATCCCATCAAATAGCTGGTGATGAAAATCGGGTGTCAACGCCATCGAATGAAAAATTAAACCTTATTGTCCAAAATATAAAACATGACAAGTGGGTCAAACACCAGTGCCTAAAGGGAGGAATCAAACCTTTATGCCTATAAATATATCATATGGTAGGGAAATAAAACCCAATGCTTCAAAGGAGAAATGAAATATGGTTAAACTACTATTATATAATATTACTTCAAGTCTCACATGCAAATAGAGTAGGCAAGATCATAGTGCAATGTAGTTTAACAATCTAGTACAAAAAGGGATAACATCGTCGCATATAGAAATTGGGGCCATATGATTCATATTCAAGTGAATAATATTTCACTAATCATTTTAGGGAAAATCAATGAGTAATAATTGATATTTCCGATGGAGTTCAAGATATCCAAAAGGAAGAGCCAAATCAAATATGCCACATGATGAACGATTTAGCATTAATTCATTATAGTCCCGAATAGGAGAAGATGCACATACCTTAAGATCTAACCAACTTTCACAACAGGACAGTTAGGGTCGAGGTTCATAGTCATTAAACCACCGATTCATAAATTATATGCTTTGTATTAATATTGATTTCAGTTGATTCATTAACCCAAAATTGACTTTTTCTTGTTTTGGAATTTTCTTATGTCTCAAAACTCATCCCATGCGATAATTCTTTTTTTATTTCAAATATATATTTATATGTATATTTTTGATACTCCAAAGATTTTTACGAATTTAGTAAACCAAAGCAATCTCTATCAAATAAAAAGAAAGGAAAAAAGAAAAATGACCCGATTGCCTCCAAATTTGGTTATGGATCAACCACGTAATAGGGTAATATATGGAACTTGCATGATGCAAGAATACCGCGATGACAGTGAATCAAATGGATGAAAGGACCAAAGTGCCCATTTTGGTCAAAGAAAGATCAGCATGAGGTTGGAGGGCAAGGTTAGGATTTCTCGGGACCACCGCGTGCCATGGACATTAGAGTAGGAGCTTGCATCCGAGTGCTAGATCCCTCAAACTGCATCCTCATAAGTGGGGGATAATACCACTGGCTCTGCATGGCTGAGATGGACTCAGCAAACCTTAACTCTGGTCATGCTGTCTCCTGAAAGAGGTGCAGCAGATACGATGAGTTGACATCAATACGAAGAAGAACTGGCATTCGAAGCCAGTGCATTCTTAATCCATACCTATGGTCAATCATTATGGAGTAATCCACATAAAAATCGTATCATGGAGAACATGGGAATGGAAAGTAAAGCTCAAATCTTAGGAACCACAAAGGAAGGAGTTCAGAATCAAAAGTGATACAGAACATTTGATCTCGGAAAAAAAAAATGCATCTTAAAGGTTCAAAGCAAACCACGAAGGGTTTACCATCCGCTTCTGGAGCTTGGGATCCTCTAGTTCTCCCAATTGGAGTCCGGACGGGGACCTGGCGGAAGAATCAAGTAAAACCTACAGTAAAACAAAGTCTGGGAAAGAAAGAGGAAAGGTTAAGGATTCTCATTATGGATTTAAATGGGCAAAAGATGCCTACAAGTTGTCCGAAATTTATGATCTTGCTAAGGAAGACGACCTTCTCCAGTGGGTTGAACCAGAGATTTCTAGATCTAGTTGGTTTTGGGAAAAGATATTGGAGAGGACAAAGGTTGAGTGGTCAAGCGGCAATGGGTAATCGTGTAGGAGGGGTATCGATTCCTTAGTAGATACACAATGATCAGGTGTTTTGCAACCAAGCCACCATTTGACGTGCGTAATGTCTTAGACAAACCAGAAGAATAAGGTGAGTTGAGTGAAGAAAGAATCGTTTGAATACACCAAGTGAGGATCAAGAAATGGGAGGCAAAAATGTCCACTGTTTGTGTTACGATCAGCTCACGGGCTGATTTGAGGAAGAGTAATAATATAGAGAAAATTTTAACACAGTGCCAGAAGTTGAAGAGTTTTGAGACGACTCAGAGGATCAAAATTATACAAGGAGTTGTTATTAGTGATAAAAGTCATTAAGAACACTACCGATTCTAAATCAAAATTGTACCAATATAAATACTAAACACTACTATATATATAATTGTGTACATCATGTCTTATAAGTTATATATTTTATATAATATTTATACATTTCGTATTTATACATACTATAGTGAGCATTTTTGAAACAAATACTACTTATAAACAAGTACTATAAATACCATACGTATTTCTAAATTAAACAGTGCTCATTAATATGTATTACAATACTTACCTTATACGTGCACAATGCTAATAGTGCTTGTACGAATTATTCTGTGACACTCTTTCTCTCTCTGTGTCTCTCCATCTTTCTCCATCTCTCTCCATCCACTACCACCTTGTGTCTATTAATTACAGTCTCTCTCTCCTTCCACTATCTCCCTTTCTTTTCCAATGCACTCACTACATCCACTAACACTAACTATTTTATTCTCCTGTCACAAAACAATAATGATAAATTTTCAAATTTGAGACGCACAGTGCTAATTATGGCATGCACGTATTCCCGAGGTACGGGTGTGAGTTTTTGTGGATGGGGTGTTGTATAAATAATTTTCCTTTGAGGAAGGATAGAAGTCTGGGACCGTTGTATTAGACCACCGTGCGATGAAAGGCTTTTGGATTTCATGGACCATACCCTCCCGCTTGACAGTGAAACATCAAGTTAACTTTGGTTAATACTAATATGACAACGATTAAATAATTCACTTCATTTACACTTTATTTCTTCTTTCTTCCAAATAACCCCAAAATTGATAGGTATCCCAATTTGAGTATGACAAACTTGAATATGTCCTCATATTTCTATTTGAAGACATTTACTAACATTTTCCATTACTTATATATATTTTTTTTATTGAGAGAACCCATATTTTTGCTGATCAAAAGTGGGGGTGGTGAATATTGAGGACAAGTTGTACGATGGTCGACTCAGATGGTACGGACATGTGCAACCCAGACCGACTAATGCGCCTATACGAAGCAATTCTATTGAGCCAAACACTATAAATAGAAGAATAGGATGGCCTAAACTAACATGAGATGAGCTTATAAAGAGAGATTTTGAATCTCTACATCTCATCCAGAATATGGCCCATGATAGAGCTGAATGGAAATGAAGGATCCATGTAGCCGGCCCCAACATAGTTGGGGTTGACGCTTAGATGATGATGATGATGATGGTGATGATGATGATGATGATGATGATGATGATGATGATGATGATGATGATGATGATGATGATGATGATGATGATGATGATGATGGTGATGATGATGATGATGATGATGATTGACAGAACCCACCTCGGGCAAGCCCGACATGGTAAACTCTCAAGGCATGATAGGGTATGGTTGGATCACCCCCTCCCATGCCAAATCAGTGTGGATTGTTGTTTGCAAAGTGTCTTCCATGAGGTTCAAACATGGGTCATTCATTGAGACTTATCGAGCTTTTACCACCCGAGATACTATGGTCAGACTGGTACTTATATATTTAAGATCAATTTAGTGTATTTTGTCATCTTCACTAATCAATTGTGATATTATATAACATATTAATTTGATTTCTCTCCTCTTATGCTCCTAGGAATATCTTAGGATGTCAAATTAGATCCAATCCTAATATTTGATACCCTTGTACAATATATTTTTTTTGATAGTGGGGAGTTTCACCCTTGTCCAAGGTACCAGGAAAGAGAGAACAACCAACAGCAAACACCAAAGGCCTTTACTCCCTTCCTGTAGCGCCCCAGCAGGATGCGCTAAGATTTAATCCCGCAACCTATGCTTCACAAGCAGCAAGCTTGACCAGTTGAGCTAGTTGGCACACTTGTACAATATATCATGTCATTTCATGCATAGTGGTTATTTAACCATTAAAATATAAATATATGAAGGATATATATGTGTTCATGATACTATGTGACTCCAATTATTCCTAATGCATTTTATATTAGGGAAAAATGTTCTAAATATTAACATAATCAAATAGGGTTCCTAGTATTTTTAAGACAATATGCCTTGAGTTCTAAATTATATATAAAAATGTATATGTTTCAATGCATGTCTATTTTTAGTTCAAAAAGCGACTACTAAATGTCCACTTCATGCTAATCACACAGGGATAGTTGATCTCTCGCTTTGTAACATCCCAAATTTGTAAATAAAATAAGTTCAAGGTCTTTAGTGCAAATTTTCAACCTTTCTTTTCAAAAATCTTAATTATTGATGCAATTTATCCAAATATAATTGACTTTTCCATCATACCTTCAATTTTCATTCAAAATATAACTCGTCAAGGAAAGGATAATTCATTCTAATTCATATATATTGAGATAATGACATATGTGAATTTGATGAATAAAAGGTAGATAAAACCTAAATATAATCATATAGGAAGATTCTAGACCCTTTAACTAACTTATGTTCCAAATTGAAAGTCAATAGGACTTCATTTGACCCTCCAAATCAATTAGGGAAGCTAACCTATAGATTTGATTAGATATTAAGGGATTATTTGATTCATACAATGATTTAATCTAAGATCCCGCATTATTTATCCGTCATGCATGCATTTTCGTCGATTTCACCTATAGTTTGGTGTCACGCGAAGTGCAGATTCTTCCTTGATCATTGGTTTTCCATCTGACAGCTCTGAACTCGTCTCCTACCACAAGTAGGAGATTGAGATCAGGAAATCGAGTCGTGCTTTCCTTTGCCAACCATGAGCTTCCTCCACAAGGCATCGTTTCGAGAAGTTTCTTCTCCTTTAGAACCGTGATCTCAACCCAAATCAAATGAGCCTGGGTTTGAAGGGACTCTGTGCCCTAATGAAAAAATGCCCTTTAGGGCTAAAAGTCCTCTCGCCGCCAGGATTTACAGAACATCTTCCCAGCTCCCAAACCTATATATATTGGTCTAAAAACGACCAGCAAACCACATAAATCTCTCCTCTCATTTCAATTGGAACCCTTGTGCCCTGAGCTGCCTCAGCCTGCTCGACTTGTCTTCTCCAACAAACTCGACCCCATCTCCACCTCTTATGCTCTTCTCAAGAAATTGACGGCGTGGTAAGATTGTCTGTCTTTCCCTTCTTTGTTTCTGAACTGTTGGTTTGCCATGTGTTTCCCCCAGTCATCGTAACCTATTGTTTGCCAGATGTGCGTCATCGGTGTTTGTCGTCTGACCAAGCCAATGGTTCCTGACCCCTATTCTCGCTTGGTTTGATACAGAGTTGTCCTTTGGGATTTTTCCCTGGTTCCATTATGATTCTTTGTGCTCGGTTTGGTCACATCGGGCACCAAGCTCCCTGCCCCTGTTTTCTCCATGGAGGCATACCTTTCTTGGCCTCCTGATCGTTGTAGGTTGTGAGCCTTAGCTCGTCAGGTCCACCCAGCCATGGGTATGGTTTCTAGCACCTTGGTATCTGACGAAAAGGAGTGGAATCAAGATTTTGGCCTCTGGGTTTGCTCGAAGAGACTGTTGCTTCACCATCACATTGAGAAGAAAGATCCCAACTATTGGTTTTCCGATTCTAACCCTAGTCTGAGGGGATGTTGTGTTGTAACTCCAAGGGCATATCAGAGATTTTGTTGCCCCAGCATTTTTGACTACAAGTTTTGGTTGGAAGGGACCCCCTCCATGTGGGAGAAAGGGATAGGGCCAGCTCAGAGTAGAGCCCACCACTTGTTTTGGATAAAGGAACTTAGGTGGATTTTTCTCAGATTCCCATTGGTCAGTTCTTTGTAAATTCACAGTGAATTAATGTTTTATCAGAAAAATACCCAAAAATAGTTATTGGACAGGTTTTTCGAAGAGGAAGCAAATTTTAGTGTTTGTAAACCCTAATTCCCTTATCTCTGACCATGTTTTCTTAAAAGGACCAAAATTATAGTTTAGGGTGGCATTTAAGGTGATAATTAGCATAGATCATGTAATTTCAGGAGCATAGGAGTGACACAGGATCAGGGAGAAAAAATTAGGATTTTCTGTAATGAAGATAAGTGAGTCCATGCACTTTGAGTATTAAATAATGGTTTTTAATTGCTTTAAGATTATTGTACCATGATGATCAGGTTCAATTAAATTCATAGCAATGTATGCAGTTTTTAGAAATTCTTGAGTCAATGTTCTCTAAAACTTATTATATGATTCTTATTCTTTCAAGTTCTATTTCAAGAATCCATGTCATTTTCATGTCAAATTCAAGTAAATATTAATTATTCTAAGTTAATGATGCATCTTTTATATGGGTTGTATTATTTTGTCCTCATCATGTTAATGTTGAGCCCTCGAGCCTTATGAGTTCAAATGGAACATTATGGCACTTATGTGCAAATTATGAGTTCAAGTGGAACATTATGGCACTTAGGTGTAAATCATGAGCTCAATTGGAGCATAGCTAATGGCACTCAAGTGCACATCATGAGTTCAAGTGGAAAATTAGTTGAGCCTACAGGCCACTAGAAACTCACCACATAGTTCGCACTTTCTTTTCTACGGTTTTTAAACCATAACATGGTCAATAGATGTGTGTTTTAGTTTTCCCCCGACCCATCTCAGCTCACACGGGAGTATTTTCCTAAATGGTCAAATCCCTATCAGCGTCTTCTCCCACCTTCTGACTCTTGCATCCCATGCCGCGCAAATGTATCCTGATTGTTCTCCAATCGTGCCATGACCCAGTCAGCCATACTCCTTCTTTCTCGTGCCCCTTCTCTCCACACCCTGTATAGATTAAGCACCACCTTGCCTTTCCCCGCCCATATGTGTTTCCCATGTTCTTCCCCCCTTCTATTACCCCGTCGACCACTCCCTAGTGGGTGTGTTTCGTTTCCGTTAGCAGATGGCCAATGCAACTACCCACCACCAGCAGTAATCAACGAGGCAATAATGGTAGCGGCATTGAGGGGATGAGAAAAGTGGATTCCGCTTAGGCATCAGGAAAAATATCCTTTGGCTCGGCCCTAGTAGGCAAAGACGGAAGAATTGGTAAGTGAAGACTGCAGCATTGGAAGTGGTGACCCATCACCCTAGGAAATTGCTAATCTTCAACGTGAGAGCCTATTTCATAGAAAATCTAGTAAGGCAGTGCCCCACTTCACAAAATCTCTGTGACTGTTTAGTGCATGCCCTTCTCCTAATCTCCTTACATAACATATTTTTGTTGTTTATCAATTATTTTAATCAAAAAGCAGTTCCATTACACACACACTTTTCCTTATCCAACCAAATTTCTATTTCTCATGTGATTTAGTCAAACATTTATTGCCTCTTTCGAATTGCCTAGCATTGCCTGATATTGCCATTTTTTTGTTGCCTTCAGCCAACCAAAATTACACACAATGTGTGATGTGCATCCATTCCTCTTAAAAAAAAAATTAATATTTCTAATCAAACATACTATTATACTATGTGTTGTTCTTTCCAAGTTAGATATCCTATTTCTTGATACCAATATGGATGCTCTAGAAAAAAAATTTTGAATTAGAAGTTAATTATAGCTTCTAATATAGCAAATCCTTACTTGTAAATTTTCTATGGAGATACCAAAATCTTTTATACTTTTTTTTCAATTGATATAGAGTTTGTAGAAAGTGATGATGTGAAATTCATCTTCACAACAGTAGTGGTCTTGTACAATAAGTGTCTCTCCCCAACTGCAAAATAGCTTATATATTATTAACATTCTAAAAATCAAGTATGGTTGGATATCCTATGACACATATAATCAGAAAAATATTTGACAAATATTAGAGCATTGACTACAACCATATATAATGTCTAATATTATATTGGCAATGAATACAAATTGTGAAGGATAACAAAGTTTGTTTATTATAGAGGTCGAATAAGATTTTCAGGTGGGCTATTAAAGAATATTAGTTGCAACTATGACATTTTGTTATAAAAGGTGTACGTGAAAAAAATAACAACTGATCATTGAGCTCACACTGCTCTGGTTGCATCTAAATAATGTTTGTCAAAGTTATTGTTGAGTAGTGTTGTACAAAGTTCTATTTTTGTATGCTAAGTCTTCAATGACAACTTAAAATATTTTACTGTTATTATTTTTTCCATTTTTTCCATTAAATGTTTAGGGTAATCGATCTTCTTCATATTGATTTTAAGATTGTGATATATTTCAACATCTAATAATAATTAAGCAGTATTTTGAAGTGTTATATGTTATGGTGTCACCCCTAACTGAAATTTCTAACTTCTTCACTGGGCGTTGGTAGGAGGCGTTATTAAGCGGCAAAAGCATTGATAGGAGACCTTGTAGCTGGGAGACCCACAACAGCACTATGGATTCACTAGACTCTATTGGGACACTAGGAGAAGAATTGTAACCAGACTTCGGGGCTATAGCTTATTCTGGATCGTCAAAAAACAAGCAGGTGATTCATAATTTCTTTCTTCCTTGTAAATAGACCTTTACTTTTATCTCTATGTGTGTGGGGGTGAGTTTTTAACACTACGAAAAATTTGGTCTTTAACTACAAAAAAAATGTAGCGAAAACACCAAATTTGTAGCTAAAAACTTTGGCTACATTTATCCTTACATTTAGAATATGAAGCTAATACCCATGTAGCTAATTGTTTAGGCTACATTTTTCAAAGTTGTAGTTAGTTATCCCTCTGGCTACAAATTCATATGTAACCCTAATTGTAGGTAAAAAATTGTCCTTACACATAAAAATGTAGTTTCCATTGTAGCAAAATATCTAACTTCTGCTAGATGCCTTCCCATAGTTGACCTCATTCCCATCTTCTTACTATGAAGCTAAAAAAATAATGAAAGACTTAGGCCTTGGATATGAAGACATACATGCATGTCCAAATGACTGTATGTTGTATTGGGGTGAAAATTCAAATAAAGTTTGGTGCAATGTGTGTCAAACTTCTAGGTAGGAAAGACAAAAAGGTGATTTAGATGATGCTGATAAAGATGATAATCCAGCCTTGAAAGGGACTCCAGCAAAAGTTATGAAGTATTTTCCATTAATTCCTAGACTGAAAAGGATGTACATGTCCTCCAAGATATAGTAGAAGATATGATATGGCATGAAAAATGTCGTGTGAAAGATGGAAAATTGAGACACCCAACTGATGCCTTAATGTGGAAACAATTCGATATGATGTATCCAAAATTTTCTTTAGACCCCTATATTGTGAGGACACTAGTAAAAATTGGGCCATTATTCACGAGTCAGTCCTGTTACAAACTCCTCTCTACATGCCTTCACAAAAAGAGACGGTTCACTACTACAGAAGTGCCTTTTAGTGTCGGTTGTTTAACCCCCTTTGGCGTCGGTTTCTGAACGACGCCTATGTGGGCGCCGCTAAAAGGTTGGACACTTCAGCGTCGGTTAAAAAACTGACGCCTATTTAACATAAAGGCGTCGGTTTATTATAAAACACCGACGCCAAAAGGGTTCACGCTACAGGAAATGGGCGTCATCTAGGACGCTTTCTGCGTCGGTTATATACTAAACAACCGACGCAGAAAAGTGTCCTAGATGACTCCCATTTCCTGTAGCGCGAACACTTTTGGCGTCGGTGTTCAACAAAAAACCGACGCTGTAAGTCTGTGCTGACGGTTATCGGTAAATAACCGACGCCTATATCTATTTTTTTTTTATAAATCTGTTTGCAGGCCTGCTGTGGCTGGTCAGCAGGATGAGAACCTGCAGTTCAGTTTTCTGAACTGCAGGTTTACGACATCCATTGATATCAGCCTACAAACAGGCCACAAACCTGCAAAATTAACATAAAAAGATTCACACAAGTAGATACATTCAGACATCAATTCAATTGTCACGTTCACACATATAGAATCATTCAAATACATGTTTTAACATTCAGAAACATTCATTTACAAAGTATCATTCATCATCACTTTCAACATCCCAATTATATCTAACAGTTTATGACCCCACATGCCTTCCTCCCCAGTTCCTGCCACTAGACAACCACACAATGGATCCAAGAGGATATGCAGGCGTTTGCCAAAGACTATAGGCTGAGTTAACTATTGAGTTAACTCAGCCTATAGTCTTTGGCGAACGCCTGCAATCCTCTTGGATCCATTGTGTGGTCATCTAGCGGAAGGAACTGAGGAGGAAGGCATGTGGGGTGATAAACTGTCAGGACTAGCACAGCAAGTTGCGATGGAGGTGGAGACGACGACGACGGTGGTGCTTCAGGCGACGCCTGCTTGGCCGGGTAGGGCTCGGCGAAAGGGTTCAACTGCGGCATGGCTTCGATGTAGTAGAGGGAAGGGAGGGGTTAAGAATCCTACGAGAAACGTTTAGAGATGAGGATATTACTGCGGAGGAGGAGGAAACGGTAGACGATATCTCGAGTTGGAATGTCCTCTCCGCGCATCAAGTTGCTCCAGTGCTTCAGTGGGTACATGTGCATCATCAACCTAAAATTTGACAAAAATAAACACACTGAATTAGGCCAATATAGAAATATAGGATATATGACATAACTAGAAGATAATGAATTTTATAGAAATACAGGATATGTTTTTAGAACTTACATTGGTATCCTCGCCATGCTCGTCATGGACAACATGCTCATCATGAACATCATTCTCATCATGGTCAGCCATCTGAAAATGTCATAAAAAAGGCAAACATTTAGCATTTGTATCAACTAGAAAAAGGAAAACATTTAGCATTTGTATAAATTAGAAAAAGGAAAACATTTACCATTTGTATAAACATACATGTCTCTAAAATTGTGATCTTTTATCAATTATCAATCCTTCATTGTGATCTCCGCGCACATATAAGTCATCATTAGCTTCAATATTTTGTGGAGTTGGCAACCCAACTGAGAATGGACTGGAGTCATCTTACTTATCATAGTACTCTTCTTCATCTATAGGATCTTCAATGAACTGTCTTTTACCATGAAGAACAACCGACCATTTATCATTTGCAGGATCATCGATATAGAATATTTGTTTTGCCTGTGATGCCAATATGAATGGTTCAGCCTTCTCGCCAATCATTTCAAAGTTCACCAAAGTGAAACCCAATTCATCCACTATAACTCCTTTGGTGTTATCAACCCAATTACATTTAAAGAGCGGAATATTGAAATCTATGTAGTCAAACTCCCAAATGTCTTCAATGACACCGTAATATGACATTTTAGCTTCACGTGGACTCTTATCCTTTGCACTTGCAAAGTACATAGTTGACGCTTGAAGAGTGACCCCACTATTTTGGACGACACTCTTATCATCTTGGCGCTTTGTGTAATATGTGAATCCATTAATGTCAAACCCTTCATAAGACATAACATTCGGTTTTGGTTTAAAGGCGAGACATTTGATAGTTTCTGTAATATCATTTGGTGTTTGAGATAGTTGATGTAAGACTTTATCTTCAAACCACTTAGTAAAAGTCTTATTATGCTCTCTAGCAAGCCACATTGAACTTGCTCGAGGATGTTGTCTCTTTATGAAATTGGTATGTTCCTCGATATAAACACTCACTTCGTCCATATTATGTAAAATATACAAGTGAGCTTGTTCCAACTGCTCACGGATGATTACTTTCACCCGTGATCCCAAAATTCCTTTGCCCTCCTCAATATTCTTGTCATTATCAGGAGTGTCATTACCACTGAGAAAGTCATTGCAGAAATCCATAACCTCTCTCGCCACATAACCTTCAATAATACTCCCTTCAGGACGATAACGGTTTCAAACATCACCTTTAAAAACGCTCATGTATCGTTCAAAGGGATACATCCAATGCAAGAAAACCGGTCCCAAGATTTTCACTTCCCTAGTCAAGTGGACAACAAGATGTACCATGATATCAAAGAACGAAGGAGGGAAATACATCTCAAGCTGACATAGGGTAACAACCACTTCTCTTTGCAAATTATCGAGAGTATCAGGGTTAATAACTTTGCTGCATAGACTGTTGAAAAAGAAACAAAGTCTGGTAATTGCAAACCTTACATGCTTCGGCAATATAGATCGAATTGCCACGGGCAATATTTGTTGCATTAGAGTGTGACAATCATGAGATTTAAGACCTATCAACTTCAGATCTTTCATTGATACCAATCTACGGATGTTGGATGAGTAACCATGTGGCACCTTAACATTTACCAAGCATTCACAAAAAGTTTTCTTCTCCTTTCTAGACAACGTGTAACAAGCGGGAGGTAAGTATGTTCTTTTATTACCCATTTCACGTAATTCTGTTAATTCTGACCTTATTCCCATTTCACGTAGGTCCAGTCTGGATTTTATCCCATCTTTAGTCTTACCTGGTATATTTAATAGAGTACCAATGATGCTATCACAGACATTTTTCTCAACGTGCATTACATCGATACGATGCCTGACTGATAAAGAACTCCAATAAGGAAGATCCCAAAATATTGACTTTTTTTTAATGAAGAATTGTCACTCCGTGTGGCCATACTACATTGTGATTTCTTACCAAATTCATTGACAATGTCTTTTACTCTTTCATAAACAACATCCCCTGGTATAGGTTTAGGTGCACTCCGTTCATCATTCCATCCATTGAATGCTTTGCGCTTCCTATGATACAGATGGAATTTTGAAAGAAATCTTCGATGACCAAGATATACAGTCTTGCCGCCATATTTTAGTCTTATTGAATCAGTGTTTTCTTCACATATAGGACACGCTTTAGCTCCTTTGACACTATATCCAGACAAATTCCCATATGCCGGAAAGTCATTAATAGTGCAAAACAACATAGCATGCAAACGAAATGTCTCTCTTGCTGAAGCATCATAGGTCATCACACCTTCAGCCCAAAGTTTCTTTAAGTCATCAATCAAAGGTTCAAGATAAACATCGATATCATTTCCGGGTTGTTTAGGGCCCGATATCAACAATGACAACATAACGTACTTATTTTTCATACACAGCCAGGGAGGAAGATTGTATATAACAAGCATGACTGGCCAAGTACTATGTTGGCTGCTCAATGTCCCGTACGGATTCATCCCGTCTGTACAAAGCCCAAGTCTTAGATTCCTGACTTCTTCACCAAATTCAGGGAACAATACATCAATCTTCTTCCACTGTGGGGAATCAGACGCATGTCGTAGGATCCCATCATTATTTTTCTTAACATCTGCATGCCACCTCAAATTCTTCGCATCTTTCGGATTTGCAAACAAGCGTTGAAACCGTGATGTTATAGGTAGATACCACAACACCTTGGCAGGAGAACCAGTTTTGGACTCCCCCGAAGTCGTCAATTTATATCGTGACGCACCACATTTTGGACAATCTTTCAAATCTACATAGTCCTTTTGAAATAATACACAATCATTCGGGCATGCGTGTATCTTTTTGGCCTCCATTCCCATTGGGCACAACATTTTCTTTACCTGGTATGTTGAGATTGGCAGCTCGTTTCCTTCAGGAAGAATTTCTTTCAACAAAATCAGCAATTCAGTGAAGCTTTTGTCGCTCCATCTATTGTTAGCTTTCAACTTATACAATCTCAGCACAGCGCTAAGCTTCGTAAACTTAGCACAGACTGTGTATAACGGTATCTCAGCATCATGCACAATGTTTGTAAAGATAGGAGGTGGATCGGTGTGCTCTACCCTACAACTATCCAGCATCGCATCAACAATGTCTGCTGGAACTGGTTCGTTCACATTTACGTCATCGGAGGCAATTTCTTCTTCCACCCAAGCACTGCTATTGACATCTACTGGATTCGATTTTGAAATCTCTCCATGCCAGTGCCATTCTGTATAGCCTTGTACAATCCCGTTGCACATGACATGACTTTTGATTTCCTCACCAGTGTTGAGTTTCAAGTTGTTACCGCAATGCCTACATGGACAGTAGAACCTATCTGTAGGTTTTTTCCTATGTTCCTCGGCAAATCTAATAAACTGATCAAGACCAGATATAAACTCTGGGGTGCAACGATTACGAATGGACATCCATGATCTATCCATTCTATGATCAGAGAAAGCAAGTATATATTAGGAAAGCAAGTATATATTAGGAAACAAGTATATAAGCAAGTATGTCGTATTACAGTTCATCATTAAGAAAGATATAAGCAAGTATGTCGTATTAAAATAGACTAAACAATAAAAGAATTTTTTTTGAGGCAAGACAATATGAGAAAATAGTAGTGTAATCATGTAAATGGGAACATTCATGGGAACACACACTTCAGTTATAAGCATTCATGTAGCAACTTACAGGTCCATTCATGGGAACACACACTTTAGTTATAACAATAACTAAACAAAGGGGTTGGTGTACCCCTAAACATGCGCATAATTAAAAAAACTATTACTACAGACAAGTCTAGATAGATAGACAACTAAATACTACACCAACATGGTCCCGCATGCATCAGTAACTTCTTTTTGATGATGAAACTGTGTCACGAAGCTCCTCACTGTATTTAGACGAATCTGAACTGATAGGGGCCTCAGATTTAGATTTGTCTGAGCTGATATGCGACGCCGTGCGCTCATACCGCAAAAGATGATCGGGGGTCTCGCAGTTGCTGTTGGTTATCCAAACTTTGATGGAATTATCGCCAACTGGACGGAGAAAAAGCCTATTCCAACGGACCACATGCAGCTCTCCAATCCAATCACGCCAACCGGATTTTGATACAAGATTTCCCGCCAAATCATACTCAACCTCGATTACATGTGAATAATTTCCAAAAGTTAGGGTCACTTTACCAGGCATGTAGTGTCTTCCTTTTAGAAAACGCCAATGTTTGGGTATGACCAATTGGTTTAAGGAACGATCATCTAGGATGATGTCCAATTGTTCTTCAATAGGGAACGTTAACATTGACATAGAGGCCCAATTCATAGTGATTGTTATGGGAAGACAGAGACTGCACAATATTAGTATTAACAAAGTGTAAGTACATATAACGATGTTATATATTTTCAGAAAAAGTTGTATAACATCAGTTAACCTTTTAAACAAGTATATATTAGGAAACAAGTATATATTAGTCAATCTTGGACGGGTTTCTAGGCCAACAAACACATTTGATGTCAATCTTATATATAATAAATGTGTACCACCTATCCCATCCTTGAACACCTAATCTCACTTAGGATGTAAGTGTATAATGTGTATTTGGTTTTCAAGAAAATTTCGGCAGCATTTCCCCGTTGTTCTCTAAGTACATATGTACTTAGAGAACAAACGGGGAAATGCTACCGAAATTTTCTCGAAAACCCAATACACATTATACACTTACATCCTAAGTGAGATTAGGTGTTCAAGAACAGTCCCAAACTGGGGACTATCCAAGATTTACTCCTACTGAGTAAATCTTGGACGGGTTTCTAGGCCAACAAATACATGTGTTGTCATTCTTATATAAACCCTATAATTCATGAAATCATTCTAATTCAATTTAATATGTTGGGATCACATAATTATATAATGACATCAGAATATATAGAAGAATCATAATTAACATGATTAACAACATGCTCATCAAACTAGGGTTTTCTTGAATATCATCTAATAAATCAAGAATTTCATAGTTTCAAACATGCAATAATTCACAATGCAATGTTATAAACTATAGGCAACATGGATAGATGAAATAAATAAACATCCAGCATCTATCACTTATTCAATCTTCAAGAAACCTTGACAAACATCCAACATCTATCACTTATATAATTTGCATGTATATACACCCTAAAGTGCCACAAATCATATAATAAAACTATCATGTTATGATATTAGGACCACTTAAAGCAGATTAGGCACATTAAGCAAGCAGAGTAGGGAGCCAATTTCGTGCAAGCAGATTAGGCAAGCAGATTAGGTCAGCACATAAAGAACCAATTTCGCGCCTGGGTAGGTCTGCAGGTACCTGGGCAAGAAGAGTAGGGTGAGGTCGAGCTGGTTGAGTACGTGGGTGGCGTCCGACGAGCTCCAGAACCAGCGACAGTGACTCCGACGAGCAGGAGCGTCAGCCGCAGCAGGCAGGCAGGCAGCCAGGCGGCGGCAGGCAGGCAGCGGCCAGGCGGAGGAGAAGGAGAAGGGGGTACGGTGGCGCCGGTTCTCAGGCGTGGCAGGCAGGTGGGCACCAGGCGTTGCGGCGGCACCGGTTGTCAGGTGTGGCGGCGGCGCAGGCGGTTGGAGCAGCAGGGCGGGCAGCAGGGGTGCCAGAGAAGAAACGCGTCGGAGAGGGGCGCCGGAGAGGGGACGCCGGAGATGGGGCACCGGAGAGAAGCGCCGGAGAAAAACTAGTACCAGCAGCAGAGAAATCGCCGGAGAAATCTCCGCAATAGGGAAATAGGTTAGCAATGAAACATAAGAAAGGGGAAGAGTCGGGCGATCGAAGGTTATGAAGTTCCCCAATAGCGTCGGTTGTTTACAACAACCGACGCCTAAACATCTTTACCGTCGGTCGTTCGCAACATCCGACGTCCATTTGGACGATATTTTCGTGAAAATGTTTGGCGGGAACCACATTCAGCGTCGGTGATTAAAGGACGACCGACGCGGAAAAGGATACTTTTCACGCAAATTTCCATCGCACATAAGCGTCGGTGTTTTAACTACAGACTCGACGCCGAAAGTGACATTATTTTTTTCGCTCGAAAATTGGATGACATTATGCGTCGGTTTTGTATAAACAACCGACGCTGTATACAAAGCGGTACCCGTGTTTGGCTGGTCTTTGAATATAGACGTCGGTTCTTCTAAATAACCGACGCCTTTAATATAAGGCGTCCGTGTTCCTTAATAACCGACGCCCAGAAAAGCGACACTGAATGCTATTTCTGTAGTAGTGGTTGTGAGTCTAACCCTCACAAATAGTCTGTGAAGAGAACTCACGTGACAAATACCAGTGGCCCTCAAGAATACAATTGTCATGGACCAACTGACCCTCAAGAATGTTATATTGAGGGACTATTTAGCCTTCATAATAACATTATTGAGGGCATGTTTAGTTCTCATAAATACATTTTTGAGGGACTTGAGGGTCCTAGAATATATATTTTTGTAGGGATAATGCCTTCATTAATATTATTTTTGAGGGGCTATGTGGTCGTCATCAATGCAATGTTGATGGTCAATCTGGATCTCAACACTACATTTTTGAGGGACTAAAGACCTTCATCAATATATTTATGAGGGACTACTGTAAATGATTTGGTTATTGATTATTGAATGATTTATTGAATGTTAATTAATTGTTACTACAGTGAATATCAAATTTTAAATGAAAACTTTGTATATATAACCTCAAGCAATATTTTTATAATATTCACATGACATCATAAGAAGATTCAACACTAAAATGACACATAAAAATGTTAAATCACCTCAAACCAAATTCTATTATTGAAGCAAAATATTATCCATACATTGTGTGGTCTACGTTGATATAAATAAAGAATACATATGGTTCTAAAATTTGAGATTGATGACAATCAACATATCACGCTAGAAACTCTTAAGATCTATAATGTCTCCATATTCTTTCAAATGGCGTGGTGCTCTTCATCAATTTTAGGCCTCATACGGTTAGGTACTTGAGTATTCTTCTCTTAAAAATAATAAATCATTATATTAATAGAATTTAAAGTTTCCACATAAATCATAGTACAACAAACATACCCTTATATTTCGGTTCTGGTCTACTCCAAGGTGCATTGTCGGTCAAAATGCATCATTAAAAGCAATTCTACCCTATCAATATAAATACAAAAAGGAATCAGAGTGAGTACAAAGTAGAGATAAATGTAAGTGAACCAACATAGCAGCAACATGCACCCGTAAACTATAATTATGGTTGAACTCAGTGGGTTAGTTAAATAGTGCATGCCTATATCTCTGTTGCCTGCACTTAGTTGCTTTCATTAGTGGGATGCATCTACATATACAAAAAGAGGACGATCCTCACATGATTAACCACATGAACATTATTTTACAAAAAAACTTCACATTATTGATGAGCATGAATAAAACATTGTTTATACACAAGCTTATATCTCATTCCAACTTCCATGTAGCTGGATCGTAAAGTTTAAACATTAGAACAGACTCCAGTAGATAATTTAACATTAGAACCCCAATTACTACAGCAAGTTGTTTCTTCCACTCTAGCAACCACCCCCTCTCTCCCTTCACAACCTCTTAACACCTATACATTCTACTCTTGAACCATCTTCAGCACAGCAGCAAGCTGCTGACGTCATCCAGCAACCACCCCAAGAAACCACCTCCACATCATCAACATGCTACTACTTCCTCCCATCTCCTAGAAACCACCTACAAATCTACAGACTACCCAATCTTCCATCATGACATCATCATCTCCTAGCAGCATGCTACTACACGCCACCACCAGCCCACACCATCAGCCACCACTAACACCTACACATCAGCACTCCCACCCACCAACCAACACCACCACCAGTAGCCAACATCCACCACCACCAACCAGCATGCCACCATCCACAAAACAACACCAACAGTAGCAAATTGTTGCTCCATACATCCTCCACACACCAACACACAATACATCAACCACCATCAACCAACAACACCAATAGCTACCACCAGCCAACACCCAACAGCTACCACCTCACTCCTCCACCAAACAACTATCCAACACAACACCCACAACACCACCATCACCCACAGCCACCACCGACAACAACAACAGCCGCCAGTAGCAACAGCTGCCAGTAGCAGCAGCCAACCAGCCAATAGCAGCAGTTGCCATTCTATTGTCAAAGGACCCTCTCGTCCCCCTGATCTATTGTTCTAAGTCTTCCATCACACCAGCAGTTCCTACCACAGCGAGCGCAAGAAGCAACAGTACCGGCCGCTGGAAGAAGAAGCAGCAGCAGAAGCCGCTTCTACCACCATCCGCACAGACGGTCAAAATTTGTTGAACTTTGAAATTGGGACGGGATTTATGGTTGGTGTTACTAGTGCTATGATTCTTGCCCATGCTGCATATTCTACCATCTAGTACAGAGGTGTTATGAAGATCCTCGAAGAGGAATTTACTGGTCTACCAATGAAGGTCATAGTAAACCACCTGTCCAAAACTTAAGTGAATTTTAACACCATTGTAACTCGAGATGTCTTAGAAGGAACCACGCCATTGTATCACAATTTTTTTGTCTTGCACCTGTTATGCACTCCACAACAATATTTTTGTCTTCAGACTTATCATTTACATTTGATATATTACATATTTGTTAACTTTTAGTATTTAGAGGTCTTTGTGCTTCTAACATTTGTCTAACACTGAAGCTATTCTGTACTCTACACCATTGTAACTTTTGTCTAACACTGAAGTTTCATTTGTGCTTCTAACATTTCTTGATGTTTATGCAGTAGCTTAGCAATGGACTCTAACCCATGAAAAATGGAGTTGCTCCTTGTTTCTTCTAGTATGACATAATATATTTATAAATAGTTGTTTCTATTTATGATTTCCTACAGTCTCCCTTGTTATGGACGAAATGAAAGGTAAAGGCTCTCTTTCCCTTTCTTTGTTCTCCATGAATTGCAATACAGGGATAGAAAGATACATGAACAAGGAACATAGTTATGAACATATGAAATTTCATCTTGGGTGTTGTTTTGAAAGGAAATCATTATGTCGAGCATGCAAATTCATGGAAGTTGCTCAAATTGTTAGGGAAATCCTGTCGAATGTGGTACTAACACATAATATTATACTGAAAAATGGTGGACACTTGATCAATGTATTGAAGACACTAAAAATGATGATGGGTTAAGAATTAAAAAGTAGTTTTTTGGCTATTAAAATTTTAGTAAGGATTCAGTAAGAAATAACAAGATAACCAAGATGAAATATGCTGATATGTATGGGTTACTGTGTGGTATCAAATATAAGGAACAAAAGAAATAATGGGTTTTTCTTTTTCCAATCAGGGTGTGCACCCTTCTAATATTTAGATGAGTAATTTTGCTACTGCATTACTACTAGCTTTGGAACATTTAATGAAGAGAGGCTTATAATAAGCAATTTGATTAATGTGGATTTTACACTATGTTCTAACTAATTTGATATAATTTGGTTGAATTTAATCTCGGGAAGTCAAAGTTCAATACATGCTTTTAAATGATTGAATTCACAGAAGTCCAGCTCCTGTTGTAATTATGCCATTGCCTCCTCTAAAAGTACCCAAAAAGAAATTATGCCATGTTCTCCTTCAACAGAAATGCTACTTATATGGTGTATTTTTTGCATCCTAATTATCTAAATAAAGTATCCATCTAAGTTGTCACTAAACCCGCTAAGTTTTACAAATGCATGGCCTCATCTTGGTTTAGATGTTCATATTGTACCATATAGCACAACATCATAATTGTTTCCTATGTTGTCTTGGTCTTACTCTATCGTTAAACAACTCTAAAAGCAGCCATTAGCTCTGATTGCTATTGTACTGTCTTGGGGACAGCCCAGAGTAACTAAGTGTTAATCAAGCACACAAAACAATAGATAAAACTAGAATATAAAACTAATATTGAACACAAGAGAGGAAATATAATTTTGAATACCTCATTTAAACGTTGAGTTCTTGGTGTGAAAGACACCGATGATGATGTGCTTTGTGTGCTCTGCATTTGAGGATGACTTTGTCGATTATTACCAGAAGTAGGGCACCAACTTTCAACTGTAGCCTTTAATAAAGTGTACATGTTAATATTCTTATGTGTATGAATATTGAAAATTATCTATAGCTGTTATGAGGTACCTATGGCTGAAAGATTAGTGGATGTCCATTGCTAGCACTTTGCATGGGAGCCATGAATCCAAAAGAACTACTTTCAACCCCTTGTGTGGAAATCCTGCCTACTCCATTCTCCCTTGAATTGCCTTGTATGGAAAGCCTGCCTACTACAGTCTCCCATTAATTGCTTTGTCTAGAAAGTCTGCCTAAGCCATCCCCACTTGAATTATTTTGCCTGGGAAACATGCCTACATCTGCACCACCACTTGTATTGTCTTGTATGTGAAAAGAACCCACACACACCCGATCTATTTGTGCCACTTTGCATGTGTAAGACACTTTCACAATCAGCATTAATACTGCCATCCTATAACAAATAGATCAACAATGTCAAAAAAAATATTACATTGACATAGACAAGAAACATATATAGAGAGGTTCCTACACCTCAAATGTAGTGATAGACGATCAGGAATTCTTGGACATTACTGCTCTTGGTTGGATATGCCCTTATGGGAATATACATTTATTGTTATATTCTCTTTGAAGTTTCATTTTTCTTACATGTTGTATTACTGTTATAGTTTATGTGTATGACATTATGATACACATAGGTATAGGTAAATCTATGAACGTATTGAATATCAAGCTACATTTTGTAACCATGGGATCTGATTTACTATTTTTGATTCTCTTGTTAATGAACTCTTTAAATCGAATGTATGTACAGATGATGACTAACCTTTAAGATGACAACTATATTTGTTTGCATGACTGTTGTTCTTTGGTGACTTGGATGAATCAAGTCTAGGATGAGTTGGAGTTATATACAACATGGTTGTCGACATATGTATCTTGGATCCATGAGAACCCACAGGAAGTTGGTCATGGGTGATGTACGCTTGAATCTTTGCTAACTACATGTTTTGTCAAGAGTTTGAGTCAAATTGTGTGCTGCTAGAAGTTTGTTAGAATCAACTACGAAGGAATTCCACTGGAAGGGAAAAGAAACTGATGGGATATCTTTCCCATTCTACATCACTTGTTCCACCCTAATTATTTTTTGTGCAATCAAATCTAGGAATAAGTTGGACTTGATCTACAGTCAAATAACTAATATGAATAACCAACTTAGGGACACCTAAAGTTGGTATAAGTTGTGGGCATAAACAACATCTAGACTAATAAAATTCTCTTCTGCTGGATGAAACATAAATAAAATCAGAGTTTAACAAAAAAGGATCCATGTAGGCTACTCCAACAAGGTTTTTATTGATGATGTGAGTGAAGGATCCATGTAGCTTGCATTAACAAGGTTGGCATTGAGGATGTGAGTGATAAGACAAAAACTATAAGAGGCACCCTAGACTGAGAAAATTGCCCTATTGAGCATCAAGATTTATATTCCAGGGTAACATTCGTCAATAACATGGCATTTCCCAATTATAACAATTATTTTACAATTTTTGAAGTATTACAAACTAGGATATGAATCTATAATTTCTTAATATATTTATCACTAAATTTTATATCATTGATAAGGTGATGAGCATATCTTAATTCAAACTAGCCTTAACTTTTGTCAATGTGGCTAATATAATAAGGCAATCCCATATAAACATGACTTACTACTCACAATGATATTACATGTTGTCGATGATATGTGAATATTGCTAGCAATAACAGCAGCAAGAAAGCTGTCATGTGTGAATGAATGTTGGTGGAATAGGATTTTGTGGTAAAATTCTATAAACATGCGACAAAAGAGAAACCATGCAAAAGAAATCATCTACATCCACTGAGTCTTGGTGGCATTAACTTCGGTCATAAATTTCTTTAAAATATCATGCTTCATATCCCAACTCATAATATTTTAAACACGAAAATATAACTTTGTCTGCCACATCAACTGACACTCTTGCCAACTAACTACCTCATGATATTAATGGGAAAAAAAGGTAAGCTACATAGCAGATAATGTCCTATGATAAACCCTGACATCGTGTAGAAAATCTAATTAATGAAAATATAAGTGTGTAAAACCATACTCGTGTACCGAATCTGATGAAAGGTTCCCAAATGAAACTTTTTAACTGAGTATCGACTAAGCGATTAGGCACTAGTATGTCCATTATTTTGAATAGGTATGTAATTACATATGAGGTGTGGTCTGATATTTCACTGCATATGTTTATGTGGGTTAATTAGTGGTTACCTAGACTTGAACACAAACAACTATCTACATGAGGCATCACCATTTTCTAAAACATGGGACAGTGAGACGTGGACTCTGCAAAACTGCAGAATGTTGAGATTATATACACTCTTAAAGCCCTCAAGCAATTAGCACAATCTATGCTAACGTCCAAGAAATTTGCAGAGAAAGGAAAAGTTGATTATCACTGGGGTTGAATGCGATTGTTTGAAGATAGTGAAGTGATAAACCATTATAGATACGTTAGAAGTGTATATAGCTAAAAATACAAATTTCATAGTAATAGATATATGTCAACACTTTCAAGCTAATACATAAATATCATGCATGCTCAACTAGAGCATAAGTTTCATGGAAGACGGGCTTACATAATATAGGAATGTCAATCTCATTTTGAAGTTTAAACTCTCAAGAAGAGCCTTGATTGCCACATTGTTTGACTTTCTGCTTTCCTCAATCCATAAAATTTGGATGTATTGGTTTAACCAATTAGAATATGGACCAGTGTGTGGGGTTGATGCCTAGACCCTTGTTGAGACACCATAGAGCAGTTGCTTTATACCTAAGAGAAAGGATTTCTTCCTAATGGGAATTCAACCTGACAAGATTGAGGGGATTGGATTTCTTTTGATGGAGACATCATAGCATTTAATCTCAATGGATGTTTGTCGAGTCTCTTGAGAGTAATGTTGAGACATAGGTTGTTTGGGACATGAACAGGGACCAAGTCCAGGTTTAAATAGTTTTTTAGTTTTAGAGATGCTCAAAGGATCCTAGTTGAGGCTAGTCAATGATTGATTTTAATACTTATAATCATTAAATGTATCAATCACACATGGGATATTAGGGTCAAATCAGGTCAGCTTAGGTTCAGTTTCTACTGCAATCCAAAATTCCTTTTTTGTTTCTTATTGCGTTGTTGGTTTTATGAATAGGCTTCATTTTTAATGATTCTTCTAAGAATACATTATGATATGATTATTTATTGTGGAATAATTTTTTTAATAAAGGATCTATGGGAATATATATATATTAGTGTCTGGAAATGGTTGAGTTCCTATCTTACAGTTTGACCTTGTGTTTGGGAGTTTGTTCTATCTCATAATCATCAATGATAACTGCATTATATGTGCTAGTTGTACATTGTGTCCTCCTCCTAGTGTAGCAACATGAATTTTTATTGTCTATCTTGGACGTCCCCTAAGCCCTTGCTACCACTTATGGTGGTAATATAAACTACTTGATTCTTAAACCTGCACTTTCCTGGTAAGGCAACTTTTCTAGGATCTTGAGATTTTGTGGTCCTAGACAGAGTGTGGTCTGAAGGATAATTCTTAGATGAGGTTGTAAATCAAGTGAACATATTCCTCCTTGCCTTTTTCATTGATCGTGGTATGACACTTTTAAGTAGTATGCATTTGTTTAATTGATGGAGATATTGTAGAATCTATGACTCTAGTTTTTAAAGGAGGTTCGTGTAGATTTGATATGTTCCTTGTCCTAAAAGAAAGCATTGCACGTTTAGCATAGAAAATTATTGCATTTGAATTCACAGCTCAGATTTTTGTTCCACAAACTTTATAAGAACCATACATGCTTTATGGATGAAATTTTGAGGTGGTGATTGGTTGAATCTTGGAAAAATCATAACTGTAAACTTTAGGCATGTATTGCTATTTACTAGAGACAAGGCAAAACCCCTAGTAAATGGTAATAGTGTCATGTATTTGACTGGAATGTATGATGTATCTAATTACAATACCTATTGTTAGTGATAAGTACTAGTGTTCGACCTCTTATCTAATCTTCCTTTAACTTCACTTCACCAAATTTTTCCTTCACTATTCTTGATTCGATAATTCCATTTATTTTTAATTTTGGTTTCTACCAAAATCACTAACAATCGCCACCTCCCAAACATCTTTAATAATTTTTTTATAATGGCCTCTCTAATTTTGATCCACTAGATGTGTACTACAATCCTCTCTTGCTTCTATACTTGTCATACTCCTAATTTTGCATTTGGCAACAAAGAAACACAAGAAAAGTGTGTTTTGGGGTTATAAGTCAAGATTTGAACCTAGCTACAATGAATCATGAAAGGTGAGTGTTTGAGGATTTGAGTATTGAATGGTGAAGCAAAAAACTTGTGTAGGCTCTGAAATGAGAAATTGGTAGATTTACATGATGTGGAGTCACTTGTTGAGTTATATTACACATTCTTCTTATTTCGTTTGAACTATTTCTGGGCATGATTCTTGTACTGAAGTGTGGTGCTCAATTTATTGAGTTTTGAGATGATCTTGATCATATCATGATCTAGCACCTCTATCAACATATTGTATAGGTTGATTTTCGTTCACATTGATATCATCATGCTTGCATAGGGGTTAAATATCACTATATACAAATATGCTAATGTATGAAGCTATAGTTATTGTCTTTCAGCCTATTCTATCTATTTTTTGTTGAGTTTATCAACTTGATTGGTTAGGACAGCTTTGTATTTTTCTTGGGAAATCCTTACTAGACTTGTTTGAAGATAAAATATTATCTTGACGAAGGTGCTTGGGAACCATTGTTCAAAATTTATAGGTACCAGTGCTAATTTTTATAATATGAACATAAGAGACCATAAGAGTACTAGTGCTAATTTTTTACTGAAGGGTATCTGCATAACTCGTGGTTGATCTTCTGGTAGGAGGGAATCCAGTACAGTCAAAATCAAAATAGGCAGAGAGTTGTATGGAGTCAGTAGAAGAAATGACCAATCCTCGAGTCACCAAAACCAGGGGAAGAATGATTTTGAATCAAGGTAATGATTGTTCTATTCACTTCTCTGGGAAGAACGATTTCGAAGGAGAAAGACAAAAGTGGGCATTTACCGGGTGGAATCCTGTGATCTGATGAGGGTTTCATCCAAGTAGAGAGAAGGTTGTCGAAGGAGGAAGACAAATGCCCTAGCACAATCCCTTGCCAGAGGCAACAGGCTCCAGTGATGCAGCTTCAACCCTTAGCACCGTTGGAGTATCTTGACGGCAGCGCCCTTAACCGCCCTCAGCATCACAGACGTATCTTGATGGCAGTGTGGAGCAACGCAACCCTTGGCAGAGGCAACATGCTCCAGTGATGCAGCTTCAACCCTCAGTGCCGCTGGAGTATCTTGATGGCAGCGCCCTTGACAACCCTCGATGATAGTGCAGAGAGATGCGAGGAGTGGGGGGACCCAAAGGGCACAATGAAACAGGGCGCGCACACGGAAGTTTTGATTTTGTTATTTGGATAGCCAAAATAAACATTGGGCATGGATGTAAATGTATTCCACAATGGTGGGAAATTCGTGAAAATCTATTTTTCATGTCATTAGGAGTGAATAATGAAGTTGTGAGGGATTAGTGCATCTAAAAAATATCTATTTATGTTAAAAACATGCTTGAGGGATTCGCTCTTGTATTTGAGGTGTGGGTCCTCACAAATAGGATTTAGTATTCACGATTCTTGGTTCCTCATAAATGTATTTGAATATTAGCCCAATTATTTGTAGTGGGATTACCCTTGCTAGTGACGAGTTCAATCCCTATGGAATTTAAAATACTAATTATAGTGTATGGCCAGTAATTCTCAGCATCAGTAACATGCCACCTTGGTTATGTATGAAATCACACTCCTTAATTCTATCTTTGATCATTATGGGAAAATATGGTCCAGGAAATGAAATTGACATATACATGCAACCCTTGTTGCATGAGTTAAAATTTTTATGGGATGGTGTTGATGCATTTGATGCTCATGCAGGAGAAGCATTTAAGATGTGAGGAGCTTTGATGTCTACTATAAGTGACTTTCCTACGTACGCAATGTTATCTGGTTGGAGCATAAAAGGATATCACGCTTGTCCTCATTGTGCAGAATCCACTCATTCATACTGATGTGGTTCAAAAATTTGTTATGGTGGTCATCGTAGGTGGTTACCAAATAACCATCTTTTTTGTGTTCAACGCACTCTGTTTGATGGGACTAAGGAGTATGAACATTCCCCAACTCCCATATCTGGAAGTGATGCTCTGCATGCACAACAAAGGGTTCAGTTCATATATGGGAGGCTCCAAAGCTACAAACTAAGAAGAGAGGAAGAAAACATGGAGATGCAATGAAAGCATGTAATGTTGTGGGTGCAAATAATGATGAATGCATGGGATTTTGGAAGAAAAAAAGCATATTTTTTTATCTTCCATATTGGGAGCATAATCCTCTCCATCATAACCTTGATGTTATGCACATTGAGAAGAATGTCTGTGAAAATGTGCTTGTGACACTTCTAAATGTTGAAGGAAAATGTAAAGACGATCAGAATGCATGAAGATTCCTTCAGGAAAGAAATATAAGGAAGTCTCTTTGGATCCAAGAATAGGAGGATGGAAGCTTTTTTATGCCTCCAACTCCATACTCCATGTCTCCAAAAGAAAAGGAATGATTTCTATCCGTCTTAGCCAAGCTTAAAGTGCATGCTGGATATGCTTCCAATATTTCTAGATGTGTTAACTTAAAGTTATGGAAGCTAATCAATCTTAAGAGTCATGACCATCATGTTCTTATGCAAGATATACTTCCTATAGCTTTATGAGCATCTGGAGCAACAAAAGTTGTTGATGTGTTATCTAATCTATCATATTTCTTCAAGTCATTATGCTCTAATAGTATTGATCGAAACGAGTTAGATGACTTGCAAACAAGTATTATTGAAACACTTCGTTGACTAGAGATGGAATTTCTTCCTCATTTCTTTACCATTATGGTTCACCTCTTAGTTCATTTGGTTGAGCAGGTGAAGTATGGTGGACCTGTTCAAAATGGATGGATGTATCCCATTGAAAGGTCCGTATTTATTTATGATCCTTCACAATTTTTTTTGTTAGATAGAGTTATCAAAAAGGAAATGTAAATTTTTAACCAAAATGTTTTTCTTGTTGGGTATCTAGGTCGACTGAAAGGCTATGTGATTAATAGAGCTCAACCAGAGGGTTCCATTGCAGAGGACTATATTTTAGAAGAGGCAATTACCTTTTATTCTAGATATATGGAAGGCATTGAGAAAGACTTCAACAAACCAAAACGAAATGATGACACTATTCCAAATAAGGGTATGTATTTGTTCAACTCCAGTGGTCGTCATGTTAGGGATGTTAAATCTATTTGCCTTGATGAAAAAAGTATGTATCAAGCACATCGTTATGATCTACTCCATTGTGAGGACATTATGAAGGACTTGAAAATGTAAGATGTCTCTAAGTAATTGACATACTTCACATCCAAAATAAATATAAAATAATCTAACCCAAAATGTTATTGTAGAGAGTTCTTAGACCAAAAGAGAGAACAATGTCTAAAGAAAGGAGTAGGAGTTGATCAAACATTAGAAGATAAGTGGATTCTAGAATACTTTGCAAGATGGCTTAATTCTTAGGTAGTATTGAACCGGGCATAAATCATAAAGGCTAAATTTTTGATGTAGTTAATATTTCTAATATATTTTCTTTGTAATAGGTACCTAACATTGATGTGAGAAGAATAGAAGGAGAGTATAAAAAAGCCTTATGTCGTGGAATGAATGTCTATGCTGGGAGAAACTTTGCAAACCAAAAAATCAAGGAGGCATGGGTTTTCGAGATATTAGTATTTTCAACCAAGATCTTCTTGCTAAACAAGTATGGCGTCTGTTTCACAGGAGAGAGACATTGGCCTACAATGTCCTCAAGGTTAAGTACTTTCCATCAAGCAATGTCCTCAAGGCCCGCAGGGGGCATAATCCAAGTTTTACCTGGAGGAGTATATGGAACTCCAAGAGCATCATTCTAGACGGCATGCAATGGAGAGTGGGAGACGGCAAAGACATAAATATATGGGCAGACAACTGGATACCCAATCTAGATGGCAGCATAGAATCTAGGTTGGGTATATCTTCACCGACAATATAGAAGGTCCACCAACTCATTGATCAGGAAACACGACAGTGGGATCGAGGGATGGTTGATGAGCTGCTATCTCAAGACGTGGTTGATATGGTGTTTGCAATTCTGCTAGGGGTAACAATGAGAACCGACGGGATCTTTTGGAAACCAAGCAGAAGCGGGGAACACATGGTGAAGTCAGCATACTAGATGGCCACTCAACAACTGAATAATACTGAGCAGTCAACCAACCATGTGAACAAGGAGGTATGGCGGGCGATATGGAAGACAGGCCTAGCTCCCAAAGCTGCACATTTCCTTTGGCGTTGCGTCGTCGGCTCATTGGCCACAGTTGGAAGGTTGTTCGACAGATACTGTCACAAGATGGAATTTGCAACATCTGCCGTAGGGAGAAGGAGGACATAGGTCACATGCTTTTTAGATGTGAACAGGTGTGGGAACTTTGGAAGGAATATCTGGTGGACGTGGAAGGGCGCATACATCACACAAAGCCCATACACGAAGCTATCATGGCTGCGGTCTGGCCAGAAAAAGGGAATGTAAATGACGACATGGCTTCAGCACCATAGGCGATTTGGAATAGAAGAAATGACATCATTTTTTGGAACAAGGTCCGCCACTCGCTTGTTATGAAGAATTCCTTGCTGCCTTTAATTAAATCACACAAGGAGACGACTAACGGATAGAACCGCACACCACCTGCGGACGTGCGCGAGCGCTGGAACAGGCCACCGGAGGGAGTCATGAAGCTGAATTGTGATGCTGTGGTGGACATGCATGGAGCGGACGGACTCAGGATGGTTTGGAGGACAACTGAAGGAGAAGCCACACAAATTGCAGGAAGGAAGCAGCCGATGCTCAAAGACCCAAGATGTGCCGAAGCACTAGCCATTCGAGAAGGACTCATACTATCCAAAGACATGAACCTCACCCATGTAGTACTGGAATCAGACGTCGAAGCAGTGGTCAAGCTTATTGTGGCCAGGATTAGAAGGGCTGACCTCCTGGGAACCATTCTTGAGGACATAGCCTATCTTAGAGTTTTTTTCACAAGCATTTCTTTTGTTTCCTGTCGTAGACAGGCTAATGGGTTGGCACACAAGTTAGCCCGGATGGCCTCTAGTAGCAGCTTTTCTTTTAGTAGCTATAGCTCGATTCCTCCTGTTGTAATGAACTGTATTAGAGCAGACTTTCATATCTAATAATAATAGATCATTTAACCTCAAAAAAATGTCTATGCCAAGAGTTTCAAGGGATTTATGGTTAATGGATACAAATTCCACACAGTTGACCATGACATAAACATGAAGGCACAAAATTCTGGAGTAATGGTTGAAGCTGAGGGGATTCCTTACTATGGAAAGCTTACAGCTATTTATGAATTTGATTATTATGGGACTTTTAAAGTAGTGTTCTTTCAATGTGATGGGGTAGATATAACTTCACCAAGGGGGTTCAAGGTTGATGGAAAAAACCACCCTTGTGTGAATTTCTCCAAGTTGATGCACACTGGCTGATATTTGAAAGACGATCCATTCATTTTTTCATCTCAAGCTAAGCAAGTATCTTACATAGAGGATGAGATAGAAAATTTGTGGTTACATGTTGTTGAATATAAGACAAGAGATTCATTTGATGTTGAGGTGGTCTCTGAATAGGTTAATGATAAAATTGGTACAAAGAATTTTTATGAGCTTGGGAAGTTGTTGTAATCACTTTTGTTAAACTCCATTTTTACTTAAAAATGTTTCTTTTCCAGCTTAAACTGATCTACTAGCTATATTTGTTTATTGATCGATTCAAAGAGTACTCTTCTTAAATAGGATGGTGTCTTCTAAATATATGCTTGCTTGAGGGACGTCTTGGAAACAGGATACTTCCCAATGATTAGATCAAAATTGTAGGAATATGCTTTTCTATACTAAATGTAGGAGTTCCTTCTAAAGCATGGGTTTTTTTGAGGTTTGGGAGTTGTTGCATCTGCAATGGTCTGTATGCCTACTATTGATGAAGTGGTTGCACTCTTATTTTTGTAGATGACAATTTGTGAAAATTTCTTTTTGGTAGTAGTGATATTTGACGGCTGATTCATTTATTTTTATTGATGCCTTTCCAAAATTGTTTGTTTTATATGTTTTTACTTGATCAGCTCTAAGAGATTGTTGATAATGTTGTTGTGTTTTCCTAGCTACTATATTTTTCTTATTTATTATAACATATACTACTATTTTTTTGTTATTTAAATCTGTTTACTCATGAAAAAAGGTAAAAGATGTGGCGAAGCAAGAGAACTACAGCAGACCTCGTGTCAAGGAATCTAGGTACAATTGATAATGAAAGTCATTTTGCATCAAGTCATCAAGGAGAACCAGTTAGAGAATCAAGGACTCAACCAACCCAACAAACTGAGGGCACATGTTTGGATGAAATTCAACGCTCCAAACAAAATTCAAATCACTCTGAGGGTGTGAAATGGAATGACAATATTACCTTTGATGAAGATGACATCATTAAAACAATAGGTGAGCATTATAAAATTAGTGTGTCTTTAGAGTAAGTCCATCCCTCGTAAAAGTATACAAATAACATTTACTTTTGTTGTAGATTCCGAAGGAAAAATTGTTAAAAAGAAAGGGAAAATCCCAGTTTCTCAAGTGTGGGTGTTTGAGACACGTCTGAAAATTATTGTCAAATTCAATAAATTTAAACAACCCATAGGAAAAGGAGGTCATATTATGGTGAAATTTCTTGGTGAGGTGGCAAAGCAGAGGAGTCTATTCCCGATTGGGGAAACTAGTTGGCATGGGGTGCATGACTATTATAAAGTAGACACTGTGAAGTTAACTCGGGTAAGTAAATATTCTCTATTTTAGGCAAGATATTACTCCTATCTCTAATCCAATGCCTGATTTGAAGTAGTATGAATGTATTGCACTAAAACTATTTTTAATTTATCCAATTTTTTACACATATCAAGTTTCATATTCCCACTAACTTGAAAATTGATGAAATGATTCTATGATATATCAATGGGAAATGGAGGACATTTATATGTAGGTTGAAAAAACTCTACTTTGACCCAAGCAAGATAGAGAAACAAATGGCTAGCAATGTACCGCATAATCTTATCAAAGAAAAATGGATCCGCTTGGTTAGCTATTGGTTTTCTTCTACAAGGAAGGTAGGCTTAACCAATGACTGAAATGATTATTTATTGCTTACATTTTTAGTAAATTGGACTAACGAACTCTTATGAAAAGTAGGAACTTTCCTTAATAGGAAAGAAATCTCGATCTCTAAAAGCTCATTGTCATACAACTGGTTCAAAAAGCTTTGCACAAAAGAAACACGATTTTGTAAAATATCATATTATGGGTTTGCACTTTCTAACTAAATACTAAAGTTTATTTTATCTCCTTCAACATCTATTGTCATATTCATAGGAAATTAAAGAAAGAAGGGAACCTAGCATCTTGGAAGCATGGAGGATTACTCACGTAAGGAAGGACGGAAGCTACGTGGATAATACAAACACACAAGATTTTGTGGTATGAAATGTTTTTTTATTTTAACTATAAAATAATATATGAATGCTTATGTTCAAATTGATCTATTAAACTATAAAATATGTTGACAAAAATGATACAAAAAACTGCTGAAAAGTTGGTAGATGAACGTCTTGTTGAGAATCCCGAACTACCCAAAACTAGAATTGAAGATGAGGTATTTAATGAGCTTATGTACGATGACGAGAACCCTACTCAACGTGTGATTGGTTATGGCCATGGGGTCTCTCGTAGTAAGTCTTTGGATTGAAGGTTGATTTGAGGAAATCTATTTCTACAAATGACTCAATGGACGTTACAGATATACTTGTTTCCATACAGAAAGAGAACGAGCACTTGAAGAATGAATGTGCTAATCTGAAATCCCAATTTAATCAGATGGCCTCTGTACTTTCTAGGAATGGGATTGTGTTTCGTGATCCCATTGGGATGGATGATAGTGGAAGGAACACACATCATTAAGAAGTAAGTATTGTTATATGTCATAACTCATCTCTTTTACTCTATTCACAACATATGTTGCATATCAATTTGTAGTTGTTTGTGTTTTCAATGTTTAAATGTTGAATAGTCAATACAGATGTTAGTATCTAGTCATTTATTGATTGAATGATCCTAGCTCCATACCACATGCTTCACAGCTATTTTCACCTTTTTTCTTACCTTATCTTTTCCCTAGACTTCATCTATGTCATATGATTTTTGTTCTGTTGTCGAACATGCATTGCACATGTATTGGAAATTGGCACTTCTGGAATGCGCCAAGTACATGCTAGATAATTTTTATATATAAGCTCTATACTTTTATATATACTGAATTGTATCTTTATTATTTAGATATTTATTTCGGAAATATAAACTCCATGTTTGTATATGTTTCTATGTATATAGCCATCTAGGTTTACTTAGAATGATGGTTTCTAGTATACTTTTATTGCATACAGGGCATGCTAATGTGCATTCTAGTTAAGAAAAAAAGGGAAATCAGTCTTTAGGGTATGTCGGGCCAACACTTTAGGTCCCTTTCTTTCATGCACACACCCAATAATCAACCACTCATAACCATCTAGCTGCTGTTGTAGCCTACAACAACACACCCAATAATCAAACACTCAAGTAGTGTTGATTTTTTCCTAGATAGATCCCTTGCCTCCTGAAACAATTGCCCCTACATGATGCATTCAACGTAGGGATGGAAATTTTAACCACCTCTAGGCAACCAAACTATAACCTACTATTGTTTTACAGCATGCAAGGCATGCTAATATGCATTCCAATTCAGAGAAAATAGAAATTAGACTATGCGATCTGTCAGGTCAGTACTTTAGGTCCCTTTCTTCACACATTCAATAATCAACTACTCACAACCAGCTAGTTGTTGTTGTAGCCTACAACAACACTCTTCAGTTTAAAGCATTTAAGTATGCTTTTCAACTCACTTATTCAAATAGGATTCTCAACCAAAAAAACACAGGTGGGCTCTAGAATAGCTGCAGAAAACTGATGTGATTCTACTATTAAAGAAAGATAATTAAAAATCATGAGAAAGATAATCTAAATAAATTTGAGAGGTGTTTAGAATAATAAATTAGAGGGTACACTAGTCTACATGTCAACATTGTTTAAAAACATCAAACATTGTCGAGCATATCATAGTCAGGGACTCAACAACAATGATATGTGCATCTCGAACAGGCTTGATTTTTTCCTGGAAAGGTCCCTTGCCTCCCAAAATGATTGCCCCTACATGATCCATTCGGCGTAGGAATGGCAAAATTAACTATCTTCCAGCAACCAAACCAAAACCAAGCCATAAACGAGCAGATTTTAGCTATTTCCTAATCATCTACCAAGCAACGGGTCTCCAAGCATGGATATTCATGACTATAGATCAGTTGTTTGGTTATCATAATTAACTCTATTTTCTTGCAGCATACACCAGATGCAACATCTATGCAATTCTATACCTACCCCATACACCCTCACTATTATTTTGAGATCACTCCAATTGTGGTGACCAACTGGATAGGTGAATGCACAGTTGTTATCCTCCGACATGCTTGTTCATCATCATCAGGGGATTTCTCCTCCATTTGTTTCTGTCAGCCCATCATCGAGGACCTCGACACCATGTTGAAGTTGATGATAAGACTACCCTCAGGTGGCCAAACATCCTTCTTTCCACGACAATGACCACCATGCCATCTCCTCTGATGAGCACTGCACACAACCCCTTCTTAGTCATCCTACTCCCTCCTACCCTGCTCTTCCGACTTTGAGATGTAGGGTGCCCTTGAGATGCTTGGAGGATAGAAATGCAAGTTACTTGTCTGATACCCAGTTGTATCCAAACATATACATGTTTGCACCCTACGTGAGACTATAGGTCAAGTTGCTTGAACCCGAAGTCATCCTCCGGTATTTTCATTTTCTAGATGACATCCTCTAAGCTGAGACAAGTCATACTCATCAATGATGAGGATGGCACTAAAGAGAGAACATGTGGAGGCGTGAGGGAAAGAAGGGTGTGAAACATCGACAAGTGCATATGTTCTTATGATACATGCAATGCACCTATGAATTTCTTTCATTTTTCTATAGTAGGACTTTGTGCCTTGCCTTCGATATGAATCATTATCACAATGTTTCAAATGGTTCCAGGCTAACATGCCCAACGGAAGCATGGTAGCACCTATGGCTTTTTCTTCCATACGGACTCTTATTTCGACTTCTTGTGTTAAATTTGTCTTTCGTGTCCCTATGGTTTGTTGCTAATCAAAGTGCACATATGTGTTAGATATGTTCTCTCTACAGTTGGTTCATTTTTTATTGAAAAAGAAAGTTGGCGATTCAGCGGATTGGATAATGAATGGAAACCACTAGACAACTATTTTCCTGTATCCATTCCACTGAAACCAAAACAATAGAATACACATTACAATTTTGATTTGGTGGATCAAATTGGTTGATGGGAGCTTGATACAGATACCCACATTTTGCCATTCCAAAGACGGCGTCCTAGTGGGTTAGTAAGTCCAGCAAGAAATTCAACTACAGTCTTTTGAGTTCCACTTTTCTTAATTAGCGCAGTGTCATCTACTTCAGCAGAGCCTCCAATCCCACAAATAAGAACATTGCCTTCAGCTTGAGGATCTTCAAGGAATCACTTGAGGCAATCAATAAAGCTGGTACCATTGAAGGGATCACCGCCAATTCCCACACAAGTGGATTGGACGAGACCCACAACAGTTGTTTGAAAGATAGCTTCATATGTCAATTTTATTGAATGAGAAACAATTCCTATATGCTATGGATTGTGAATGTAATCTAGAATAATTCCAATCTTGCACTCAATGGTCTTGAGAATTCCATGGCAATTCGGCCTGATGATTTGAGTTTTAGACTGTCTATAGAAACCAACTTTTGCTTAGGCCATGTCATGCAGGAGAATTCCTTTTGTCATACACACAGATGCAATTCCGCGTTCATGTCTTCCAAGGTAGCACCAGTAGCAAATGCAAGTGGCACATAAATTATAATGGCATTTGTGTTTGTTTATGTTTCTTGTTCTGCAATAGAGTTGAAAACAAACAGTCCTAAATGTTTAGTTCCATCTTTTAGGTGTCACACCACCATGTTGGTCTTGTATTCAATTGATTTCTTGGCATGAAACATATATTAATACCGAGATAAAAAGAGACGTAGTGCTTGTCACAAATTGTTGTGTGAGCATAATACTAAATCCAGGCTTATCTCTCATTTTTGTTTTTTGCTAATGAGGGAGACTATTAAATTTGGATTTTGCAGCACTTAGAGTATTTGATAAAGATCTCCTTGCACAAGTCAATATACCATCTAAATTCATAGTTTTTTTTTTCTTCGGTTAAAATTTTTTCAAGAACCCCGGGAGTTTTCCTATTCATCCTGTGCTCCCACACAGGCCAACCTGGGTGTTACATGACTTCTGTGGGACGCCGCCGCTTCATCAGCAAGAAGTTTGACACTGAATGCAAGGCATTGTCTCCACCTACATACCTCCTGGGCATTAGCCATTGCCCATTTAGCAATATTGTCATCTAGTTTATTATATGCCCGCGGTCTAAACACAAACTGAACAGAACTAAGAAAATTACAACTATCTAGGATATGCCTGCACCAGGCTTTGTACTTCACCGGAGTCTCCTTCCTCCCTGGAATCATGTCGATCGTTGTTTTGCTGTCAGATTCCAAAATGATGCACTTATTGATTGTCCTGGCTTCCTGTATACCTGTCCAGATGGCTCTCAACTCTCCAATGAGAATGTCTCTCCTTGGTACCTTGTTGTTTCCTCCACCTTGCCAGTTACTCATGTCATCACGAATTGCAAAGGTTGTAGCCATCGCGTTCCTTCTACTCTTCACTGACACATCCACGTTTATTTTAACCCAACCTTCTATTGGTGTTTCCCATTTCAACTCTCGTCGTGGTGTCTCCTGAAACTTCCCCTTCCCTTCTTGGAATGCTTGACGGCAAATATAAACTTCCTGTGAGATAGTTTCATCCATGGCTTCCGGTTTCACCCTGCTGTCCTGGAACACTAGCTGACACCGGTACTTCCATAACTTCCACACCGCAATTGCGACCCATGTAGGCCAGGCTGGTTCAGCATTTTTCTTTCTTAGATTCGCGACTAGCCAGTCCTTAACTTCGTTCCCCATCGTCATTTTCACCTTCACTCTTTGCTGAATCCACTCCCAGACTCTCTGAATCTTCAGGCAATCCCGTAATGCGTGTAACAATGTTTCTGCTTCCCTTCCGCAACACGGACATTGGTCATTAGAGGTGAAGCGTCTTCGAGCTCGCATTCTGTTCGTCATAAGAGTGTCATGCCACGTCAACAATAGAGTTGTTTTAACTCTTTATGGTACCTCAAGATTCCATATTGCATGCCATTTTCCAAGTGTTCTGGTCATGCATCTACTTTGTAGCTTCCGGTAGATACTCCGGGTATTGAACACACCCTTGCTATCTGGCATGTAGACAATGTCATCATCTCCATCCTCTGCTCTCGGTGTAGGCATCGACTCTATCTACTTAACTGTCTCGGCCTCGAATCATTCTCGTAAGAAGTTGGTGTCCCATTTGCCGCTCAGGTCGACCATGGAGGCTACTTTCAAATCCATTAGCTCTGGTGGTATTATCTTATTCTGTAGCAGCTGGGGTACCTGGCTCCCAGGAACCCATCTTTCCCACCACACGTTGATGTTGTTCCCCTCGTGCACTGCTCACCCAGTCATGCCGGAGAGTTAATTCATGGCTTTAACTAGAAACTTCCATAACTGTGACGCATTGGACACCCCTAGGTTTGTCCTATTGACATATTTGGCCTTCATGACCTCCTTCCATAGTGTTTTTCTCTGTGACATGAACTCCCATCCGACCTTGTGCAGGAGTGCTTCATTATGCAGTCTTGCTTGTTTGATGTTCAGTCCTCCATCCTTGACGCTGGTTGTGATCTTGTCCCAGCCCACTAAGTGCACCCCTCGGGTGCCCCTTGCCCCTTCCAGAGAAAGGTTCAAATCACACGGTCAATACCCTCGCAGATGGATGTTGGTAAGTGTGTGGTCTACATAGTATAAATTGGACTAGAGTTGAGGACAGACTTGATCAAGGTTACTCTTCCAGCGAAAGAAAGTGTGTTATTCACCCATGATGAGATCCTAGACTCCACCCTTGAGATCGTGTCCAAATACATTTCCTTATTTGCTCTATTGTGGATAATGGGAACCCCCAAGTGCTTCCCCAGGTCCTCCGTCTAAGTCATTCCTGTGATCCTTGTGATTGCCCGTCGGCTATGCGAATAGGTATTTTTGGAAAAGAAAATGGAGGATTTCTCATTTGCCAGTCACTGACCAGACGCTTGCTCGTACCGTCTGAGAACTTTCATCATACACCTTGCCTGCCTCTCTGTCGCCTCACTGAATAGTAGTAGGTCATCCGCGAAGCAGACGTGAGACACCGAAGGGCCCCCTCGAGTAACTTGCATTGACCTCCAGCTTCCTCCGGCTTCCTCTGCCGCTATGGCCTGGCTCAAGCGGTCCAGGCACAACACGAATATGTATGGAGATAAAGGGTCTCCCTGTCGGACCCCTCTTGATGCCCTGAACGGTTGTAGCATTTCCCCCTGCTAGGTGATCGAAATCTCTCCCGCTGTTATAATATTCATGATCAGGGTCGTGATGTTGTTTGGAATAGACGTCCTCTCTAGTGTGTCCTTTATAAAGGACCAACTCATCCTGTCGTACGCCTTTGAAAGGTCTAATTTTAATTCCATGGCCGCCTTCTTCCCAATCCGCATCTTCATAGTATTCATCATGTCGTACGCCTTTGAAAGGTCTAATTTTACTGCCATGGCCGCCTTCTTCCCAATCCACATCTTCATAGTATGAATCAACTCCTATATGACGATGATATTGTTTGTTATCCGCCTCCCGGGTATGAAGCTACTCTGCGCCGGCGATATCCACTCTGGGAGGTAGGGCTTCAAGCGTTCAACGAAGATCTTGGACATGATCTTCAGGCTAACGTTGTTGAGCGCGATCGGTCTTAAATTGTTGCATGACTCTGGCACCGTCGTTTTAGGAATCAAGACCAGCAATGAGTTAGCCACTGAATCCTCCACTGGGTTGCCTGCAAAATAGCTAGAAATCATTAGGCTTAAAGAGTCCCTGGCTCAGGACCAGTTCGCTTGGAGAAAACATGTGTTGGCACCGTCGGGTCCAGGTGCTTTTATCGGGTTCATCTTCCATAGATTTTCTCTAATCTCGTCTGGCGTGGGCATTCTTGCCAGAGATAGCCTTCCCTCATCTTCCAAGGCCGGGAACGAGCCTGGATATCTCCTCGCTCGCATTTGTCTGTGTCGATTGTTCTCCTCCATGAACAAATTACAGAAAAAGGTGAGGACCAGCTGCCTTAGATCTTCCTTTTTATCCACCCATGTGCCCTCCGCGTTCTTCAGCTTCGTGATGATATTCCTCTGCCGCTTTGCTTTGACGATAGATTGAAAGTATCTGGTATTTCCATCTCCACCGTGCATCCAGTCACATCTCGCCCGCTGCCTCCATTCCTCGGCCTCCTGGTTTAGAATATTAGTGTAACCTTCCTGCAGCTTAGCAATCTCCTGGTCAGACTTGCTCAAGTAGTAGAACGCCTGAGCTTGTTGCTTACGGCCTATTGCTGATAACATTATATCCTTCTTAGCTCTCAGCTTCCTCCTTTCCTCTCGATCCCAGTGTGTGGATTTTTCCATGAGCTGTTTCATGTCCTGAGGAAAATTCAACCTCGGGTCCCAACTTTCCTGGAAAAAAGTATGAAAGGACGGTCTAGCCATCCATGCCACACTGGACTTAGGCGAATATTGGAATTGGTTCCTATGTTATTTTGTTCGCACCAGGATCAGTGAGTGGTCTGAGCTCACTCTAGGTAACACCTGTACTGAAGTTGTCAGAAACATTTCCAACCATTGTTGATTAGCCACCGCCCTGTCAAGTCGTTCTTGTAGCCATCCACGCTTGAATGTCATATTGGGACCTGATGCACCTAGGTCCTCCAGACCTGCATTCATCAGCCCCTGAGAAAATTCCATACAACTCCCCAAGTGAATAGGCTCCCCTCCAACCTTTTCGTCAGCTCACAAAATAGCATTGAAGTCGCCTAGTGCTAGCCACGGAAGGGGAGAAGCATTGGCTAAGGTTTCCAAATGCTCCCACAACAGTCTTCTCCCCATCTGCTTGGTACAAGCATACACGAACGTGACGAGGCATCTCTTGTTAATTAGGCAGTGGACAAACTGCTATTGCTCGCCAAAACCTCCACCTGCCCGATCCTATTCCTCCACATCACCCATATTCCTCCTGCAAAGCCAACAGCTTCCACTCTATAGGAGGCTTCAAACCCCAAACTTCTCACAATCTCATCAGCTCGCTTCCCGCTCGTACGCATTTCGAGGATTGCAAAGATGTCCACCCTATGTAACTGGCATGTATCCTTCAAGGTGTTTTGGGTGTCTGTTGAACAGATGCCATGAACGTTCCATGCACTTACTATCATTAAGAACTACTTTGGCTTGGTCTCGGGTCCTTAGAACCCAGTAGGGGAGGTACGCCCCTTGAATCTCCCTCTATCCGGTTCTTTTTCCTCAGCCCTTGCTTGGTGAGGTCTTTCGTCTGCAACACCTTGCGATTCCTTAGGTGAATACCAGTTGTTGCCCCGAACACCATTTGAGTTTTGCTAGGACTTCCAGCAACCCCCTTGTTCCTATTCCCCATGAGGAATTGGAACGTTCTTTTGTTTCCGGATTCGTCTGGCATGACCACAGTGTTGTCCCCCTCGATCGTCGAAGCTCGGTGGTTCTCCTTTCTCTGACCCTCCGCCTGCACGCGCTCTGTGGCTCCCTCTACAGTCCTTTGATATCCCCCTTGCTCCCCTAATCTATTGTCCACACTTGCAATCCTCTTCTTTCTGTTCTGGGCTTTCCACGTCCTCCACTCATAACCGTAAGTTGGCACCTCATGACTCCCTGTCACTACTCCTGGGTCCTCTCCTTCATCGTTAAAGTTCAGCCCGGCAAACCTATTCCTGGTGTCAACCGCTCCCCCCTTCATCTCCTCTGTCTGCCTAGGTCTTCTCTGGAATGGCTTTGCGTGCATGGTTGCTGTGAACTCCCCCTGTGGGGTCACCTGGACGTCCTCCCCTTCCACCTGCTTCCCTACCGCCTCTTTCCCTACTTGGAGTTCAACCTTCTTGATAACCTCCAATTTTGTGATGTTATCTTATTAATATTCTTTAATTTTCCACACTCTTTCTCAGATAAATTAGACAAAATCTCTGACTATTCTCTTTTATTGCAAACATACTATTAGATTAACTTTTCTCCTTTTTACTTATAGAAAAAGACACACAAAAAAATCACAAAAGACTCATCCGGTCCCAAGACCACATGGACTCACACGGTCCCAAGACCGCATAAAGCCAAATGGTCCCAAGACCGCATGGACTCACACGGTCCCACGACCGCATGAAGCCAACCGGTCCCAAGACCGCATGAAGCCAATTGGTCTCAAGACCGCATGAAGCCAACTGGTCTCAAGACCGCATGAAGCCAAACGGTCTCAAGACCGCATGGAGTCACATGATCTCAAGACCACATGGAGTCACACGATCTCAAGACCGCATGGAGTCACACGATCTCAAGACCGCATGGAGTCACACGATCTCAAGACCGCATGAGTCCAAAAGGTCTCGGAATCCAAACGGTCTCGGAGTCCAAACGGTCTCAGAGTTCAAACGGTCTTAGAGTTCAAATGGTCTCGGAGTCCAAACAATTTCGAGGTCCAAACGGTCTCAGAGTCCAAACGGTCTTGAAGACCGTTTGGACCCAAAGCTGACCAAACCGTTTGGACTTCACTTAAGGCCTATAAATAAGACCCAAAGGGTCCTCCCAAAGACATTAAGTTTTCAGATGCCCAGAGGCTGTCTCTACTACTTCAGAGCTATTACATCCTCCATCCTCTGCCCAAAGGCTGCCGATCTGAGATCCACGCCCCATCCTGAAGTTTCTTTCTCTCTCTTCGCCAAAGAAGGTGGGAAGAGGAGACCTCATCATCGAGCAACCTATGAAGTGTGAAGATCGTATCTCTCTCTCTTTCCAAGGGGTTGAATTTCCTCTCTCCTTTGTGGGGATGACGTTCTTTCTCTCTCTTCTTGCCTCCTTCTTTGTCCTAGCTATGAGCGAGTAGTCTCATTTCACTAGGGTGTGGGGAGTAGCCCCGCTACCCATGTTTCATTTCATGCAATGTAATTCATAGTTTGCAATAGAGATATGCTTTCTTTTCAGTTCTACATCAATCGTTTAATGAATGCTTGTTGCTTGATCACCAACTTGTGTTATCTTTTATCTTTTAGTATGAATTGTCTACGTTTGTACTATTAGGTTCGAATCTCGATTGAATGTGGGTTCTTGGTGCATGTATCCACCATGCATCTGTTTCGGTATCTAGGAGTGTTTTTCAAGAAGTGGGGTAAACTCACTTCCAACGTTGCACTTTCATACTATGAAATGGAATCAGTTGATGTATGAAAGTGCAACCTTGATAAGTGAAGGAACACACTTTGCGAAGGGAATGATGTAAAACATGTGACTATTCTTTTGGGGATGACTGGCATTGCAACAGACCCGCACTCCTCGTAGTTAGTTTTCCGAAAGGAAGCTAAGTCTACAAAGATACTAACTGATTTGACTCTTATTGCAGGTTATGTTTTTATGTTGCATGTTTTGATCCATGCGTAGTAGTGGTGAAAACCGATCACATCCTAGTGGTTCCTTATCATTGTTAAACAACCTTAAGTTTACTTTCTTGTTTTTACTTTACTTGCACTTAGATTAAAACAACCAAATCAAATCTTTAGACTAAATATCAACTATTAAGCAGTTAAGTGAAATTCTAAATATTTTCCATCTTGTTGCTACCAACAAGATCGTTGTCCTGTGGATTTGACCCTTAACTTTACTGTGATAAGACTTCCACGTATCTTAGCATACGTGGGTGGAGTTTTAACCTAGTATAAGCAAGGCTAAACTTAAAGACTTGTCATCTTTAGGATTTTTAGTGGTGCATGCAATTCCACACGAGTGGAAGCTCCATCAAAAATTGGCGCCATTGCCAGGGACAACGGAATGTTTTAATTTCATTTACTATCTTGCTAGTTGATGAGGGTTTTACACTTTCCTTTATACATTATCCCATATCTCCTTGAATTCAACATATCTCCTCCATTATCTAAAAGGTGTGTTTCTTTCTCTACTCAGGTAGAAGACGTGTATGCAACCATCACATAACCTCGGATTCTCCCCTGATCCAGAGTACGACTCTGAGGTAGAGAGAAGCTTCCACTGCCACATCAGACTTAACCGCCAAAGAGCCAGGCAAATGGCTGAAGATCAATGACAAGTTGCGTTAGTTATGGAAAGGGTCAACGCCGCCATAGCCGCTCAGAGAGCACAACTCATTGCTGACACTCGTGCTCAGATTGAAGCAAAGATCCGAGCTGAAGAACAAGCCCGCATCTGAGCTGAAAATGAAGCTGCCCAGTTAGAGCTAAGGAACAAGCAACTGTGAGACTATGCTGTCCCAAAGAACTATGAAGATAATCACCCTGTCCGGCCACCAATCATCAACATACCCCATTTTGAGATCCGGACACAACGGATTCAAATCATGCAGGGTATTTCATTCTCCGGTAGTTCTGGAGACGACTGCATGGATCACTTGAAGAGATTCAAGGCACTTTGTCGTCTTATCCCACAAGTCAGAGTTGCCTTCGACGCAATAATACTACATCTCTTTCACTTCACTCTATATGGAAGGGCTTTGAGTTGGTACAACTCTCTTGATAGGGATCCAATTATCACCACCTGGGCTCCCTTGGAAGAAAAGTTCCTGTAGAAGTTCTTCCCTCCTTCATTGACCTACAAAATTAGGGGACAGATTAACCACTTCACCCAACTTCCCAGAGAAACGCTCGCAGAAGCATGGGAAAGATTCAAGGAGCTTCTAAGGAAGTGCCCCCATCACGGTACCTCCCAAAATCAATTGATAGAAACATTCTATAGGGGGGTGAGTGATGATATCAAACAATTTCTGGATTCCTCATCTGGAGGAAATTTATGAGGAAGAACTACGAAGATGCTTGGAAAATCGTTACTCTTGGAGCTGAGAACCAATCCAATCTGGGACGATCATCTGGTAAAGGAGTCCTCAAAGTTTATAAAGCTGAGGAATCAATGGAAATGAAGGCTATTGCTAAAGCTTTAAAAACTATAGCTCACAAATAGCAGGCACTTGAAACTTCATTTGGAGAATATGATAAGAAGAAAAACCCCCAAATCTAGCAAGTTAAAGTTGCTACAGGAACTTGTGAAGCTTGTCACGCATCTGATCACCCCACGCTATCATGTGGGTTACTTTATAATGTAATGATGGATATGCAACCACCACAACAGCAGTATGAACCAATTAGCGAACAACCTGAAGACCAGATGCCCGAACAAGTTAATTCCATTCATTCCATACCGGGACAAGCTTACTATAATCCAAGTCAACCAAGAAACCACCCTGGGTTTCAATATGGGAATCCTGCGGGGACTGCCAACCCACAGCACCAAACGCAAGGCGGATCTTCTAATAGATTGCCACCAGGATTTCAAAGCAACTTTAACCAGAATCAAGGGAACCTTAGAAATAACCTACCAAGATCCAACTACCAAAGGAATCCCTCCGCTTACTATCAATACACCCATCCTCCTCTGCACCCACAACTACCCCCTCAGCTGCAGCAATCGCAACAGCCTCAGTTAGCACCACCTCCACAACAGCCACATCAAGTACAACAACAATTTCAACAGAAAAATATCCCTTCCCAGCCCACTGATGAGATAACTATGATTAGGCAAATGCTACAATCGCAAAAAACTATGCTCGCTAATCAGCAAGCTCAGCAGAAGGCTGTAGAGGCTCAATTAGCACAAATTGCTGCCCAATTGAAACCACCAGCAGTTACTTTTGCTGGCCAACCGGAGTCAAACCCAAGACACGACCAGAATAGACCGGAGCAACTGAATGTCGTCACTACAAGATCAGGTCGTGTCTTTCACGAAGCTACAAGGATCACTCATGATAATGATGATACACATGTCTTTGTTCCAAATGCAAGCCCGAATCTAGCAACTGAGAATTCTATAGAGACTGAAAAAGGCAAGGAAAAGGAACAAGCCCCCAAGGAGTCAGAGGTCCCGCAATATAAACCTAGGATACCATATCCAAGAAGATTGAAAGAGACTAAGATGGACACTAGATTCCAAAACTTCAAGGAGGCGATGAAGAAACTCTATATCGACATCCCGCTCCTCGATGTCCTCTCTGAAGTACCAGCTTGGGCAAAATACCTAAAAACTTTGCTATCAAGGAAGTACATTACTGAGGAGCAAGAGACCGTTAAACTAGCTCAGACTACCTCCGATATCATTTTAACAAGATGCCAAAGAAAAAGAAGGACCATGATTCCTTCGATATTCAGTGCTATATTGGAAATGCTTCAAGGATTAGCTGACTTAGGGGCTAGAATATCAATTATGCCTTACTCCATGTGTAAAAGATTGGGTTTTACTGACTTACTACCCACAACAATGACAATTCAGTTAGCTGATTCTACTATCACTGCACCCCTAGGAATTATTGAATACATTCCGGTCAGGATAGGCAAGGATGCTTATGTCCCATGTGATTTTGTCATTATGGATATCAAGGAGGATTTAAGATACCCAATAATATTTGGCAGACCCTTCCTTGCCACCGCCAGGGCACTCATTGACGTTGAAGCTGGTACGATCATTCTGAGACTGGGAAAAGAAGGAATTCAGTTCCGAGTCCTCAACAGCATGAAAGGACCCAACATTCAAGAGGAGGTTTTTCTCCTAGATGCAATACACAAAATGTCCCAATTAGAAATATCTGAGCCATCTGATGAGTTAGAGAATGTTCTAATAAATCCAGAAGTCAAATTCTCGGCCAATGAATTGGTTCAACAATGCTTGCAACACTTAGAGAAAGCTGAAGAAGCGTCAACGGCCACCTTTGAGGAGATCAAATTTGTCACTGTTTTAGAAGCAACAGAAGCACCCAAGGCTCCCAAGATGAAGACTCTACCTACGGGACTTAAACACGTCTTCTTGGACAAAGAAAAATTATGTCCAGTTATCATCAGTTCCACTCTGACAAAAGACCAGGAAGAAAGGCTTCTCGTCGAGTTAAAGAAACACAAGAAAGCCATTGTGTACAAAATAACTGACCTGACAGGTATAAACCCTACCTTATGCATGCATAGACTGCCCATGGTCGAAGAATTCAAGCCTTCAAGCGAGCACCAAATAAAGTTGAACCCCAATCTTAAAGAGGTGGTACGCCTTGAAGTCCTCAAACTGCTGAAAGCCGACATTATTTACCCAATTTCAGATTCCTAGTGGGTCAGCCCTGTCCAAGTGGTCCCCAAAAAGGGAGGAACCACTGTCGTGCTAAATGACAAAAATGAGCTAGTGCCTACAAGGACTGTGACGGGGTGGAGGATGTGTATCGACTATAGGAAATTAAACAAATCAATGCAAAAAGATCACTACCCTATGCCTTTTCTTGACAAAGTCCTTGAACGCCTAGCCCATCAAAAGTTCTTCTGTTATTTAGATGGTTATTCCGGGTTCTACCAAATCCCTATACACCCGGAAGACCAACAGAAAACTACTTTTACTTGTCCCTTTGGGACCTATGCTTTCAGAAGAATGCCATTCGGGCTGTGTAACACACCTTTTACTTTCCAAAGGTGCATGTCTGCTATCTTTGTAGGATTAACGGAATCTATAATGGAGGTATTCATGGATGATTTTTCAATTTACGGAGACTCCTTCGACAACTATCTACTCAACCTTGGACAAGTCTTACAAAGATGTGAGGAAACGAACCTCATCCTAAACTGGGAAAAATACCATTTTATGGTAACTGAAGGTGTCGTCCTCGGACATAGAGTAAGTGACAGAGGGATTGAGGTGGACAAGGCAAAAATCGATGTTATCTCGAAGTTGTCACCACCAAAAGACGTAAAAGGAGTACGAGCATTCTTTGGTAATGATGGGTTTTACAGAAGATTCATTAAAGATTTCTCAAAAAATCCATGACCCAACTATTGACCAAGGACACCGAGTTTAATTTTAACCAAGAATGCTTACAAAGTTTCACAACTCTGAAAAATGTCTTAATCTCCGCACCCATACTAAGAGCCCCGGATTGGTCACAACCTTTTGAAATCATGTGTGATTCCAGCGATTATGCCATAGGGGTCGTGTTAGGGCAGAGAATCGACAAGAAACCTTATGTTATATACTATGCATCCAAAACGCTCGATGAAGCACAGAAGAACTACACCACTACAGAAAAGGAGTTCTTGGCTGTCATCTATGTGTTTGAAAAATTCCGCTCCTACCTGATTGGAGCTAAGGTCATCGTCTACAATACCACTCCGCTATATGATATCTAATTCAGAAGCAGGACGCAAAACTCAGACTTATCCGCCAGGTGTTGATGCTTTAGGAATTTGATTTGGAAATCAAAGACAAAAGTGGAGTGGAGAACGTCGTCACTGACCACCTTAGCCGTATTGAAGTCGAGGACAATGATAAGGTGCCTATCTGAGACTCCCTCCCTGATGACCAGCTAATGAAAATTACAACAGGATTCCCCTGGTATGCTGACATAGTAAACTATCTGGCTATGGGAATCGTTCACCCTTCCGCCTCTTACCATGACAAAAAGAAATTCCTCCACGATGTCAAGCAATACTATTGGGACGAACCTTATCTCTTTCGACTATGTGCAGACGGACTTTTCCGTCGCTGCCTACCTAAAGAAGAGATCACTCATGTCCTAGAACATTGTCATTCCGGCCTCACTAGAGGACATATGAGTTCGAAAAAGACCGCCATGAAAATCCTACAATCGGGTTTCTTTTGGCCAACAATAGCAAAAGATTCCCATGATTTTGTAAAATCATGCAACAAGTGTCAACTCTCCGATGGTATAACAAAAAGAAGTGAAATGTCTCTCACTATGTGGCAGGAGATTGAGATTTTCAATGTTTGGGGGATAGACTATATGGGTCCTTTCCCCTCCTCATATGGATGCTCTTACATACTGGTCGCTGTGGACTATGTCTCAAAATGGGTAGAAGCTATACCCACAGTTTCTAGTGATTCCAAACCAATCATTAAGATGTTTAAAGATATCATTTTTTCCAGATTTGGAGTCCCCCGAACTGTCATATCCGACGGTGGAACCCATTTTCTGGAGCAAAGTTTTGAAGCCCTCTTAAAGAAATACGGAGTCAACCATAAAGTTACCACGCCTTACCATCCACAAACGAGTGGTCAAGTTGAAGTTTCGAATAGACAACTAAAGGCAATCTTAGAGAAAACCGTCAATAGACATTATACCAACTGGTCCACCAAGCTTCCCGATGCCCTTTGGGCTTACCGAACAGCCTACAAAACACCAATTGGAACAACACTGTTTCGTTTGGTATACGGGAAATCGTGTCATCTCCCAGTAGAATTGGAACATAAGGCTTGGTGGGCTATTAAACAGCTGAATTTCGATTTCAAAAGCGCTGGAGAAAATAGACAACTACTGTTGCAGGAACTAGAGGAGCTCAGAATGACCGCATACCAAAGTGCCAAGATTTACAAAGAACAAACCAAAATGTGGCACGATGGCCATCTAAATAGAAATGACATTGCCATCGGAGATAAAGTCCTTTTTAACTCCAGACTCAAAATGTTCCCTGGGAAACTTCGTACAAAGTGGTCCGGGCCCTTTACTATCAAACACATATACCCGACTGGAGCCATCATAATTATTGACGACAATGGAGGAGAAAGGACCGTCAGTGGACATAGATTGAAAAAATAATATACTCATGCAGACAAAATTCCGAGACAGACCATTGAAATCAGAGACCCCACAGTATCCCCATAACAAAATCAAAGCTTCGTCGAGCCAGCGACGTAAAACCCAGGCGCTACTTGGGAGGCAACCCAAGATCTGAGTATCCCCGTTTCTCTTTTATCTTTGTTTTCCGCTCCCTTTGTTTAACTTAGGTTTATCATCTCAAAATATAAAAATTCACATAACCAAAACAAACATAAAAATATAAAAATCAAAAACCTAAGCCTTCCCAAACGGTCCTGCAACCGTTTGGAGCCAAACGGTCCTGAAACCGTTTGGAGCCAAACGGTCCTGAAACCGTTTGGAGTCTAAACGGTCCTGAAACTGTTTGGAGGCAAACGGTCCTGAAACCGTTTGGAGTCTAAACGGTCTCAAACAGTTTGACCTGGGGAATTTGTAGGGTCAACCCCCGATTCCTATAAATATAACTCCACCCCCTCCTTCTTTCTTTGGATTCTCGAGATTTCTAAAACCCTCACGAGTACTATTTCATTTCCCCTGCTCCTGTTCCCGCGCTGCCCGCGATGCAGGTCCTCTCCACCTCCGTCACTCCCGTTTCCCATGTGTCTTCACGACAACCACACCTCAGTTACCGCCGCTCTCGCATCATTGTCGTCATCTTCACCCGCAGATGCAAGGTAGACCAGCACACCACATCATCGGCGCTTCCGTCTTTGCACTACCTCCATTCCTACCATCGCCGACGTTTATGTCACCGACGCGGCCCCCTTGTCCATCACCGCAATCATCTTTACCGACGCCGCCATCTCTATCGTCGCCGCCATCGCTATCGCCGCCTTTTTTTCTTCTCCACCGTCCGCTGCGCCCACGGCGTTCCACCTTCCAAACGGTCATGAAACCGTTTGGAGCCAAACGGTCCCGAAACCGTTTGGAGCCAAACGGTCCCTAAACCGTTTGGAGGCAAACGGTCCCGAAACCGTTTGGATCCAAACGGTCTTGAAACTGTTTGTTCTGTTTGAATCCCGCTAAAACCTAAAACCCAAATAAAAACATTAACACATGAACACCATAATTCTAATAAATTTGTTATCATTGCAAATCCAAAACATTCTAACACATGGTTTTCTGTACAATTTCAGATATGGCTGGAACTGCTGACAATCCCTTCTGGACAACAGAGGAACTGATAGAGGACCGAGCCAGGCTCCAAAAGATCGTAGATAACTACAACGAGACTGGAAAGGCCCCACCAAAGGTCAACATCATAGCGATCCTGTGTGAAATCGACCGCATCAACAAATGTCTAGCTGAAGAACCTAAAGAAGAAGTGGAAGAAATTTCTTCCAGTGATGAAGGCTCTGAATACAAGCCACATTCTAAGGAAGAATCCCCAACTGAAAAGACTAAGGGGAAACGAAAGGTCCAAGAAGTTGCGACCGAACAACCCCCAAAAAAGTAGGCAAGGAAGCAAGTCCTCCCCGTTACTGCTAGGGAACAAACCCTTGTAGAGTCTGTCCCAACACCCGCCACTACCACCCCTACCACCCATGTCTTCTCAGTACTCACCACCACCGCACCACCACCAGAAACCCTCTACATCCACACCCTCCCCTCCATCGACAAAATATTAAAACCAACAAAGTACGTCTGCTCAAGCGTACTACTCAAGATGGGGATCTACGACAGAACCCCCACCATGCTAGACAATGCCAATCTAGCCAGACTGTGCTTCATCCCCGAAGTTTCATATGCCGAGTCGACTACTGAATTCTTCACACATCTCACCAAAGAAGCGATGGACATCACGCACAGAGCAAGGGACGGAGGTGACCGCAGACTGGTCACCAAACTCTTTGGAAACGACGTCGTTATAACAGAAAATCTTCTGAACAAAATTTTCATAGACAACCCAAACCAGCTCAAAAAGGCCCAAGCTGTTGGCACGGACAACTCCCAATTCAATAGACACAGCTTCTGGAAGACCCTAACAGGGATCCCCGCTTATGAGGCAAAGACATGCAAAGCCTCCAACATTCAGTCTGGGTTTGTGTGCACGCTTCATAAAGTTATTACCAGTGCACTTTTCCCCAAAACAGAGGGAGGAAATGTTATTACTGCCGACCTTTTTCTCCTATGGTCCATTTTGCAAGGACAGCCAGTCAACATCGGCCGGCATATGATACAAAAGTTCTCAACCTACGCCATAGGAAAAGAAATCTGTATGGGCGGGCACATAACTTCTATCATCAAATACCTCAAGATGGACAGATTACTAACTCAATGCACGAAGATCAAGGGCGACATCCTTACCAACGAGCAAACCTTGAAAAATTCCTATATTATCAAGGAAAAGGATGTGAAATTACACTACATTTTTTGCCCAACAATCATATCTTCCAGGACTCTGCTACCGCTTCCGGAGCTAGTAGAGTACGATAAGGACAAACTTCTCTTTACTGACGAAGAGATAACCAAACTCCTAGCTTCCGTCAAAGTACAATAAAAGACAACCAAAGCGGGCCAGACAGAGCTTAGCATAACCGCCCCGCCAGCTAGGATAACAAAAATACCAGTAAAACGACCATCTAAGGTACGTTTACAACCACCATAGCTGTCAGGGATGCCAACATCGAAGCTACAACCGGAGACAAAACGCCCCCCCTCCGGAGGAACCAATCGCTACCACTTCTTTGGATTCTTTCATCATGAGCCTACATGATGAGCTCACCACCACCACCCCCACCACACTCCCATCCACCACCCTCCCACCATCAACCACCATCCCACCTCCCTCCACAACAATCCCTCCACCCACATCTTCCACTTCCCCATCTTTCTCCCCGAGCACCCCCTTTTCTGCTCCAACACCAAGCTTCACATTCTCCGCCCCCATCTCCACCCTCTTTTCCTCAACCTTTTCACTCCCTCATATATCACCCAGCCATTTACCATTCCCTTCATCTGCCACCACCCCAACACCGCTGGTGACTCTACGGTCACCACGCAGTTCGCGGGACCATCACCAGTGTCTCTTTCACAAGGCACTACCACCCTTCTACCCCGACCCCAGCCATACCACCCTTCCGCATCTGGGATCCCTTTTTCAAATGTCGGCAAGAAATTCGTACGTCAATTTAACGCCATCTGCAACCTCCTCACCGACCCTTCTAACATAATGTACTCTATTTTTTCTTGTGTGCAGGGTATTTCTCAACAGGTCGCCAAGATCAACGAGCAGAATAGCACCTTGCCAAGCATTCTTCAAATTATTCAGCAACGACAAGACGTAATGGCCAAGCAAGTCAATCACATCGATGACCACTACAAAAACTTGCCTGAGCTGGTCCTTGGAGTAAAAATCCAGCAAGAAGCGTTGGCCAAGTAAATTGACAGGATCTCTACGCAGACTCAACCTCTGCCTGAGACCCTGCGCAAACTTAAACAACAACAAACTGCTTTAAGAACGCGCTTGGATGACATCGACAACACCCTCACACAGCTCCACAGTCGCCAAGAGGAGTCAGCAAACAACGAGCTTAACCAGCTACAAGCTCAAGTAACAGATCTTACAGCACGACTCCTCTCTGTCGAGGGACGATACTCCGATCTCAAAGAAACACATGACGCACTACTCGAATCCCACGAGCATGTGCAAGTGGCATTTGATGAGCTACAAGCAACCCATCGGCAGTGCAAGAAGCCTCCACAAACAAAGCCAGCAGATAAAGAGGCAGACGAAGATGATGATGAAGATGACAATAATGATGAGGATTCCGACTCCTCGACTAACTCAAATAATAGCACCTCCTCAGACGACCAATCTGACGACCCAGGCAATGCTGGGGAGGGCACAAGTCGAGGAGCTGCATCAAAACAAAAGATCACCACGACGGTGATAAAGATCCCAAATCCCCGATGCACAATGAAAATGTTAATATGTCTTATGGGGATCAATTCCTTGACTATTCAGCAATGGGATCCCTGGAGGAATCTGCTAAAGAAGCAGCTTTTGCTGAGTTCCAACAGTGTTTGCTCGGAACCAGCACAAGTCAACAACCTGCAACATCAAATCAACACCTTCATGCACCAGACTAATCGGTGCCCTTTCCCCCAGAGCAAGAAGATCTAGAAAGAGTTAGCTTAGATACAGACGAAGATCTAGAATCAGCTTTTGACTCCGACAAAGATGAAGATCTGCAGCAATACATAGACAACCTGGAGCAGACTTCTCCCCTCCCTCCGTAAGAGCTACCCCCGCCGCCACCTCTACCGCACAAAATGCATGATCTCGACATGATGGCAATCTCTACTCTCGGTGCTCAAGACATCTTCATCTTTAACACTATAGTAAATGATGCCAAAGACGGGGGCGATATTATCTACCAAAATACAAAGACTCAGCGCAAGTTGACATGTGAAGACTTCCGCTCCATCCTTCAACCACATTCAACGGTAAAGATGGCAGTCTTTCGGGTCCTCCTCGCCAATTCTATCGAAACTTACAGAAGCTATAAGCGGTAGCAATCCGTCCTTAACGCATGACCTGCTCTTGCTATAAGTCTCATATACAAAAAATTACAAAGCAAATCAATCGAACGGTTGCAGAGGGGAATCGCCAGAAAGGCACGCTATATTAAAGTGCCCTTCCAAGTCTCTGGTCACTGGCTCTTAATGATTGTGGACACCGCAGCTTGGGACGCCAAGGTGTACAACTTTTGCGCCACTGAACTACGAGCCAGAATAATCAATTTCATTGGAACAAAGGCCGGGGAAGCCAGATGCATTCCATTCTGGCTCCTGAAATTGATCTGGGCTGCTTGCCCATCCCTCCGCAATAATTGGAACCAACCTTGGTTTCAAATCATCAACCCCCACGCCCAAGCTCAAGAAGGTTCTAAGGATTGCACATTCTACGTTATATGTCATATTCAAGCGCTCAATCAGCAAATCCCTTTTATAGAACTGGCCACAGAAGATTTTCATTCTCTGCGAGGTCGCTACGCCATGGAGTTGATCTGTGATAGAAGGTTTTTCAAGGACCCAACCATGGCACCTACCGACATTCCTCGCTATCTTTTTTCGGCCATCCAACGTCCTCCAAAATAGCCATTCAGGCAAACAATAGAGGAGTTGGAGAAACAACAGCCAGCCAAGGTTCCTGAGAAGAAGAAATGGGACTCTTACTCTTTCGATCTGGCGGATGATGAAGGGGTTACCGAATTGCTAACCGGGGCAAAAATCAATAGAGAATCTTCACAAATGGTACCCTTATCTGCCATTTCACCAACATTCCCCAATTTTGACCTCAGTGCTTGCAAAAGTCTCTCCGACAATGAACTTCATCTCATCATGTCAAGGCTTTACGCCGAGAAAGATGACCTCGTTTTCATGTCCGGTGACATTTTGGTCATGGCAGACGCGTTATGAGAAACCGTACAGACAAAAGGGTCTCTAACTGTAAGCTTAATGGCCGCCTATCAATTTCTTCTCGGAAAGAATCACCCTACAACCTATATGGCATCCGCTTATATGAAGGACGATCTTTTAAAGCTAAAGAACTTCGGAACAACTAAGCCACTCATCTCCTTTCTACAACATACGACTCAGCAGTTTATCATGCTCCCTTTCCTTCATTCAAAACACTGGATGTTGTTGGCAACAAATCTTGATGAAGGAACAACAATCATATACAACAGTTCTGACAGCTAGTACAACCCAGATCAACAACATTACACTACAACACCAAGAACGCCTACGGAGGAGGTGGCGAAGGAGTGTGCCGATCAACTTCATGCCCTTCTCAGCGAGCACACACAGGCATATGGAAAAGAACACTTTCATCGCCCCCCTTTCAGCCACAAGTGCCCACAGCAGCTCCGCGAGTCGAACGACTGTGGTTTCCACATCCTCTACTAGATATACACCATCATGGTACTTGGAAGACCAGTAGAGGACATGACAGAAGTGGATTATCATGCATTACGAGGAAAGTTCGCTGCTAATCTCCTTCGCACACATGGCGCTAATAAGGGACTAACAGAAGCCTGATGCCTTTGTCCTTGTACTTCTCAAGCTATCACTTTGACACTCTGAGGACAAAGTGAGTGATAAGTTAAGGGGGGAGTACAATGGACAAGGGCGATGTATCATTTTCAAATCCTTCTCTCTATACCTTTTCTTTCAATTTTGTACAAATTTTTAGCTTTCTTTGCACTTTTAATTTGCGTCTTAGAATAGCTTTGTGGCAACACATCCCATTATCACACAGATAACGAGGTGTTACGCGAAAAGGTGCGGAAAACACCATAACCACAGATTATCAAAAACACGGGTTAATTAAAACCGATTGCGGAAAACTGATAAACTGTGAAACTATTACTTTCCAGTCCTCATCCTGCACAGAAACATGTCATATAAGTACATACACAAGATTTGACACGTGTCCACAGCTCAGGAACAGCTGTCCATCCATCACATGAGTTCAACACATGTTCATATATACATAAAGGCCCACATCCGGCCAACAGTAGGATATACAGATATCATCGAACGATCTTCGTGAAACATCGTCAAAACACTGCCAAGGACCTGAGAGTACAGGGATGACTCTAGACTCTACTACAAAACATCCAAAACAGCAGCATGTCCATCGCTTGCCTTCTACTGCTCCTCAAGCTGCTCGTCCGCAACACCACAACCACGACCACGTCTACCTCGACCACCTAAAAAGGGTGTAAACCAGTGGAGTGAGACAATTGAACAATTGTCCCAGCGGGAAACATAGCTCCCCACCGCAACCATAGAACCTCAGCAAGATAAACCATAACAACAATTATAACATGAGCAGATATATCAGAAGCAGTTATATATATATAAATAGCAAGATCATTCTTACCGGCAAGCATACCAGCTGTACTAAGCGTAAAACCAGATGTCTTTCAAAGGAACATGACTATCAAGATGAGATATATCAACATGTAATAGGATTATTAGAACAGGGTATAATGCCATATAACTTGATCATCAAGATAAGGTAGATTACCACATGACCTACAAGGTATAATGGAATATTACACAAACAAGGCCTCAACCAATGTTTCGTATTTGATATCACTAGTAAATATTAAACGGTTGTATTCCATTTTATTATGCCCTGAGGATTTGAACCGTACCGTTCAAATCCAACCTTCGGTTACGAAACCCAAGACGGTGCCATACAAGGTCAATGGAAGAGCCGGACTCCACGACCTCCCACCTCATGGTCAGTACATGAGTACAACACAAGCAGGACCGCAGTCACATGCTGAAGTGGTCTAAGCCACAGAGTGATCTCCATAGGCTACCCATTCTCTAGCCCGCCTTGGTACAGGTCTCGGCGCTAGTAAAACTGAGCCACGGGCCTGATCACCGTGCTCTGAGCCATGAACGCATTCATGCTCCATACATCACATATCCTGAGCCATGGGCCTATTCACCATGCTCTACACACATATCTGAGTCTGCAACCGATGTTACACTCTTACCTCCTCATTTTCAGGCTAGGAGCAACCTACACATATTCAACAATATGCGCTTCCAGGTTAACCCGTAGGAAAACCTGTTTCACCATCACCAAGTCCTGACGATGATGGATCTATGGCCAGGGCAAACTACATGATGTATTTCACTGTGCTTAATTAGTATCTTTTAGATGGATTGCAAGATTCAACCAAGTTGTATGACATGCAAGGTATAACAGAAAGTAAAGAACATTATATTATGATCTATTCATATCAACCTGATCCATCTTAAGGATCCAACATCACATGTTACCACTTGGCCTCTTGCCAACCATCCAGATCCATCTCAAGGATCATCACATACCACAGGGTCTCAACCCTTCATCATGTATTGTTACTGCCTCTCAAGGTCACATCATCATCATGGGACCAACATATCCTACATACAGCCTCATAGGATAATTATCAAGTAATGATACTCATAAATTTCATAGCCTTCTTATGGCTAAAACATCACCTGCAAGGTTAGGGTGCACTATAATATAAGATTCAACATAAGGAAGATGGTCACTATCATGAAATATTATTCAAGATAATCTACTTATCAATATGCCAGTTATTTGGTAATCAAGTATGTTAAGTACATCATTAAACAACCATACTGATACTTACCCTTATATCGAGATTGTACAAACAATCAGGGTATATAGAGATCATGTTGTGTTTACAGAACCAACACTATTATTAACAAGGTCATTACTATGTCATCAACTATTGTCATCTTTATCATGAAGCAACCTTTAACATAACTGTCACTTAGCATCATTATTACCAACATTATTATCATTAAACAAACTACTAGAGTAGTTATCATCATCTTCATTATCATTAACAATTAAGCATAACGGGTCACATCATGCATCTATTACATGAGGGCTATCATCATATACATTACTACCATTAGCATCCTTATTATTTGCAAGGCAACATATTACATATTGATGATATCACAAACACCACCATCGTTTTATTAGTTAATGTATAAACATCCACTTCTATCACATGAGGGATCGTCACCAAAGAAACTCATACCCTCACTATAGCCTCACAACCCTCATCTAAAGCCTATCACCCAACATGGGTATCGGCCACCACACTATCCCTGTCGGCCAACACTCACTACTAACCCTATCGTCCCTCACACATCCTGCACACAGGGTAGGGTATCGCCCACCATGGTGTCGTCCATTAGGGCTATCGGCCATTAGGGTTATCGGCCACCATGGCCCAAGGCATGTCGCCCAACATGGTATCAGCCATCATGGTATCGGCCATCATGGTATCAGCCATCAGGGCACATAGCCTATCGTCCAACATGGCACTACTTGGCCCTATCGTCCACCACATGGACAAGGAGATAACTCAACACAAGAGCACCCATTCTATCGTCCAACTCAAGGACATCCATGTCGCCCAACACCATCAGACCATATCGCCCAACAAGAGAGAGAGAGAGAGAGAGAGAGAGAGTATCGCCCATCTCCAAAGGTACTCACCATATCGGCCAATCAAACCCTATCTCACCCTATCGCCCAACTCAAGGGCAAGGGTATCGGCCAACCTAAAGGACACAACATATCATCCACCCAAGGTGCCATGTCGCCCAACACCAGCTACCATATCGTCCACCAAGGGGAAACACCATGCCGTCCAACTCAAAAACAAAGGTGTTGCTCAACCCAAGGAACCATATCGCCCAACATGGTCACCATGTCGGCCAACATCCATACTAGGTCAACCTATCGTCCAACCCAAGAGGAAGGGTGTTTCCCAACACCAAGAACACTGATATCGTTCAACTCAAGGACAAGGGTGTCTCTCAACACACCCACAAGGAAGGGGTATCGCCCAACCCTAGGTCACCTTCAACCTCCAACACAAGGGAGCACAAACCCAAAAAAGCAAGGTATACAAGGAACCCTAAACCCAAGAGAGGGATATCGGCCACTAAGGTATATAAGCAAGATGCTCAAGAAAGGAACTAAGCTAGTCTACTAACATGTAACAAGGTTTAAAGCTAGAGGTAAGAGAGTTAGGGTTAGAAACTATGCAACCCGCCTTAAGCTCAAGGAAGAAGATGCACTTTGAGCTCCAAGGTTGTCGGCCACCAAAGCTCCAAAGCACTTCAAGGTCCAAAGCTATCGTCCACCAGGCTGCTCCAGGAAGGTGTATCGGCCACCACTTCAGCTCCAAGGAAGTGTATCGGCCAACACAAGCAAGATGGAGAGGGGTATCGTGCACCAAGGGTGGAGGGGAGACCAAAGAAGCAAAGGAGACTAAGGCAAGGAGAAGAGCTACCTATATAGGAAGAAGGGGAGGAGAAACCAAGGTACAACCATGCTATGTGTCGCCCACCCAAGGGACACATGTCCACCAACTCAAGCCACCTCTCATGCAAGCCATAAGGCACTTGTCCAAGATGTGCACCATGTGTCCATCAACCAAGCCAAGCCATCTGGGCGACACAACAAGAGCTACTGGGCGACACACCAAGCAACTAGCGACACACCACCTGCCCTGGGCGACACAAGGCTCAAGCAAGCCCAAACAAGGAACTCCAAGGCCCAAACAAGCTCAACTCAGGCCCAAAGGACTCAAACAACAAGCCCAAGCCTTCCTCTCAACCCTAAAGGAAGCAAAGAGGAAAAACATCTCACAAGATGGCAAACTTGCCCACAAAACCCTAAACTTGGGTTATTTGCAAGTAGCCCCTCGAACTCTCAACAAAGCACAACAAAACCCTAATCACCACTCAAAGGTGATTAGCAAGCACCAAATCACCAAGATCAAGCAAAACAAACAGGGTAAACCCTAAACGCAGGTCAGGGTCCTTACAGCCATAAACCTCTACAAAAGGATTTCATCCCCGAAATCCGAAGAGAAAAGCGAGGGATACTTCCTCCTCATTTCTTCCTCAAGCTCCCACGTGGCTTCCTCAACGCCACGGTGATGCCAAAGGACCTTCACAAGAACCAGATCCTTTCTCTTCAGCTTCTTGACTCTTCTGTCAATGATCATCATAGGACCCTCTTCATAAGTCACATCTTTGTCAAGCTCAACTTCAACTGGTTGTATCACTGTTCCTGTATCCGGATGACTTTTCTTCAGCATACTGACATGGAACACTGGATGTAACCTGTGCAACTCTGGAGGCAATTCTAACTCGTAAGCCACCTTTCCAACACGTGCTAAGACTGGGTAAGGCCCCATATATCTGGGAGCTAACTTACCTTTCCGTCCAAACCTCAGCACACATTTCCACGGAGAGACTTTAAGATACACCTTGTCTCCCACCTGGAACCCCAAGGGTCGTCGGGGATTGTCTGCATAAGACTTCTGCCTATCTTGTGCCGCTTTCAACTGTTGTTGTATCACCTTGATCTTTTCTGTCGTTTGCTGTACTAACTCAGGGCCCAAAAGCTGATATTCACCTGATTCATACCAACACAAAGGAGATCTGCACTTCCTCCCATACAAAGCCTCATAGGGAGCCATGTCAATGCTCCGCTGATAGCTATTGTTGTAGGCAAACTCTATCAAACTGAGATGTACGTCCCAACTGCCTAGGAACTGCAAAACACAAGCACGAAGAAGATCCTCCAAAGTCTGAATAGTCCTCTCAGACTGTCCATCTGTCTGCGGGTGGAAAGCACTACTGAACTTCAACTGCGTTCCCATCGCCCTGTGCAACTGTTCCCAAAAACGACTTGTAAACTGAGGACCTCTATCAGAAACTATCGTTGCTGGAACACCATGCAAACGAACTATCTCATCCACATATACTCGAGCGAGCTTTTCAGCTGTATACGTGGTCTTCACATGTAGGAAATGGGCAGACTTCGTTAATCTGTCCACTATCACCCAAATGGAATCATGATTCCTAGTTGTCCTGGGTAGACCAACTACGAAATCCATGGTTATATGATCCCATTTCAACTGCGGTATAGGCAAAGGTTGCAACATACCTGCCGGCTTTTGATGCTCAGCCTTGACTTGCTGACACACCGCACACCTAGCCACAAACTCAGCTACATCTTTCTTCAAGCCGGGCCACCAGTACAAGTCCTTCAGACTATGGTACATCTTGGTGATGCCTGGGTGCATAGCATACATTGACGTGTGTGCTTCCTCGAGCACCAACTTCCTCAGATTATCAGCATCTGGAACCACCATCCTATTATGATAGCAAACCACTCCATCCTCAGACTCATGGAACCCATCACACTTTTTGCTGCCAAACTCTGATCTGGTTAGCTGTACTGTATCATCCGTTTGCTGTGCATCCTTGATCTGGTGTCTCAACGTGGGCTTGATCTGCATCTGTGCTAAAAGTCCAGTTATCGAGGAAACCTCCATCTGTACGTTCATCTGCCGTAAGGAGACTAACATGTCCCGCCTATGGCATACCAAAGAACTCATCTGTGCCTTCTTGGGAGTAGAAGACTTTCTGCTAAGCGCGTCTGCTACCACATTTGCCTTACCAGGATGATACTCGATAGTGCAATCATAATCATTGATCAACTCCATCCACCGACGTTGTCGCATGTTCAACTCTTGCTGTGAGAAGATGTACTTCAGATTCTTGTGATCTGTAAAGATCTAACACACTTCCCCATAAAGATAGTGTCTCCAAATCTTTAACACATGAACCACTGCTGCCAGCTCCAAGTCATGGGTCGGATAGTTCTCCTCGTGTTTCTTAAGCTGTCGCGAAGCAAAAGAAACCACATGATCTTCCTGCATCAGCACACAACCCAAACCTTTCTTGGACGCATCACAGAAAACAACATAGCCTTTTCCAGATTCTGGCAAGATCAACACTGGAGCACTGGTTAGCTTTTCCTTCAAACTTTGGAAAGCTTGCTGACATCGATCATTCCAAACAAAAGGTACATCCTTCCTGGTCAACTTCGTCATCGGTAGAGCTATCAAACTGAAGTCCTTGATAAACCTCCGGTAGTATCCTGCTAGACCAAGGAAACTACGAACTTCCGTCGGCGTCTTCGGCTGTTCCCAATCCGCAATGGATTCCACTTTCTTCGGGTCTACTTTGACTCCTTCAGTAGATATCACATGACCTAAGAAAGTCACTTCATCCAACCAGAACTCACACTTACTAAACTTAGCATACAACTGATGTTGACGAAGGAGAGTCAACGCTTGACGAAGATGTTGCTCATGCTCTAGCCGGTTCCGACTATAGATCAAGATGTCGTCTATAAAAACTACAACAAACTGATCTAAGAACGGACGAAACACTCTGTTCATCAGGTCCATGAAAGCAGCAGGTGAATTGGTTAATCATAACGGCATAACCACAAACTCAAAATGACCATACCTCGTCCTAAAAGCTGAATTTGGTATGTCATCCGCCTTTATCCTCAACTGATGATATCCAGACCGTAGATCGATCTTCGAAAACACTGTAGCACAACGCAACTGATCGAACAGGTCATCTAACCTCGGCAACGGGTACTTATTCTTGATCGTGACCTTGTTCAACTGTCGGTAGCTATACACAACCACATCGAACCATCCTTCTTCTTAACGAACAACACGGGAGCACCCCAAGGTGACATGCTCCGTCTGATGAAACATTTCTCCAACAACTCTTGTAACTGCTTCTTCAACTCTACCATCTCTGCTGGAGCCATCCTATAAGGTGTCTGTGCAATCGGCTGCGTTCCCAGAACCAGATTGATCTCAAAATCGATCTCTCGGGGTGGAGGAACACCAGGAAACTCCTCGGGAAACACATCTGCAAACTCTCGGACCACTGACACTTCTTCAAGGTTAAGGCCTTTCGCCTTGGTATCCACAACGGTATCCACAACGTGAGCTAAGAACGCCTCACATCCTTGTCGCAACAACCTATCTGCCACCATAGCTGACACCAGACACGTCGGAAGAATCTTCCTATCTCCCTGGAAGATCCACTTCTCTCCAGCAACATCAAACACTGCCTCCTTGGAACCACAGTCCAAGACAACCTTATACTTCTCTAAGGTATCCATCCCAAGGATAACATCAAAACCATGCATATCAAGTGGTATGAGATCCACCTGAATGTTGTGTCCCGAAAAAGACAAAACACAAGATGGACACTCTTCTCAAAGCAAAGAGGAACCATCAAGAGGGGTTTCTAACAACAAGCTATCCTTCTTACAACTAACAGGTAGATGACAGTTTTCAAGCATACTATAGGCGATAAAAGAGTGTGTAGCACCCGGGTCAACCAGAACAGATATAAAGCAAGAAGAAGACATATCATAATGAAATAACTCCATCTGATTTGTCACCACTCGCGGGTTGACTATCGCCTCCGGCTGATTCATGGCATAGAATCGAGCCGTAGCTTGCTGTCCACGATCTCTGCTCCCTTGAGCAGATGATCCAGCTTGAGACGCTTGACCGCATCCTCGTCCTCTTCTACCACTGAGCTGTGGTCTCTCAGACTTCTAGAAACTCTGCCTCGGTTGCTGCGTCACTTCAACATCTCTATTCGGGCATTTGAACTTCCAATGCCCGACTTGTCCACAGAGATGTCATGCTCTATTGTCAACTCGTGGCCTAGATGGCCCTGTCACTGCCACCGAAGCTGAACTGGGCGCCTTAGATGGTGAAGAAACATAACCTTTTCCCTTACTCGGAGACCACTGAGATGGTACACCAGCACTTCTCATCACTGACGGTGTTGAAAACCTGGGTTTCTTGAAGCCACCAAACCTTCGTCCTTGAAACTGAGCAGGTCTTTTAAGAGGCGTCGACTCTCTTTTCTCCCTGACTGTCCTCTCGATCCGTCGAACTGATTCCACAAACGTAGCAAACCGCTCTCGGTTTTCCAGCGCAGACACAGGGGTTGTCAACTCAGCACTCAAACCCTTCTCGAAACGTCTGATCCGTTCATCATCTGTCGACGCCATGTGAGGACAGAACCTCAACAGATCCATAAACTTAGCTTCATACTCGGTGATGTTCATCGTTCCTTGCCGCAACTTCTCAAACTGACTGATCTTCTCATCCAGGTACGTCTTCGGAAAGTATCTGGTGACGAACTCGCGCCGAAACACTTCCCAACAGATCACCTCACCAGGCCGCTTCTCTTCCTCGATGGTCCACCAGTGACCAGCACTACCCTTCAAAAGGTAGACAGCATGCTTTACTTTGTCTGCTTCGGGGATGTCGAGGATCCGGAAAGCCTTTTCAAGACTCGTCAGCCACAGATCTGCATCCGCTGGATCAGCTGTTCCAGCATAATCTGAAGCTCCGACTCGACGAAGCCGCTCAAAGGTCTTCCCGATAGCCGATGCTTCTCCATGGGGAACCTTTGCTCGCGGAGGAGGCACTGGTAATCGCTCAACCATGAGATTCATCGTAGCCATTAACTGCCCCATAAGTTGTTGGTAGGCAGGGTGTTCAAGTATGGTTGGGTCTGGTTAGGGGACCTCAGGCACCCGATCTTCATGTGCCCGTCCATCTGCTCCATCAACCGATGCAGCATCACTATGCTCAGGAGCATGTTCTTCGTGGTTTCCAGACATCTTGACTTTTCTTCTACTGAGGGCAGAAGATTTTTGTAAGATAACCTGGAGAACTCATAAGAACAGACTCAACCTAGTCCTAGATCCCTGTAGACTCAGCGAACATATCGCTCTGATACCAAGCTTTGTGGCAACACATCCCATTATCACACAGATAACGAGGTGTTACGCGAAAACGTGCGGAAAACACCATAACCACAGATTATCAAAAACACGGGTTAATTAAAACCGATTGCGGAAAACTGATAAACTGTGAAACTATTACTTTCCAGTCCTCATCCTGCACAGAAACATGTCATATAAGTACATACACAAGATCTGACACGTGTCCACAGCTCAGGAACAGCTGTCCATCCATCACATGAGTTCAACACCTGTTCATATATACATAAAGGCCCACATCCGGCCAACAGCAGGATATACAGATATCATCGAACGATCTTCGTGAAACATCGTCAAAACACTGCCAAGGACCTGAGAGTACAGGGATGACTCTAGACTCTACTACAAAACATCCAAAACAGCAGCATGTCCATCACTTGCCTTCTACTGCTCCTCAAACTGCTCGTCCGCAACACCACAACCACGACCACGTCTACCTCGACCACCTAAAAAGGGTGTAAACCAGCAGAGTGAGACAATTGAACAATTGTCCCAGCGGGAAACATAGCTCCCCACCGCAACCATAGAACCTCAGCAAGATAAACCATAACAGCAATTATAACATGAGCAGATATATCAGAAGCAGTTATATATATAAATAGCAAGATCATTCTTACCGGCAAGCATACCAGCTGTACTAAGCGTAAAACCAGATGTCTTTCAAAGGAACATGACTATCAAGATGAGATATATCAACATGTAACAGGATTATTAGAACAGGGTATAATGCCATATAACTTGATCATCAAGATAAGGTAGATTACCACATGACCTGTAAGGTATAACGGAATATTACACAAACAAGGCCTCAACCAATGTTTCGTATTTGATATGACTAGTAAATACTAAACGGCTGTATTCCATTTTATTATGCCCTGAGGATTTGAACTGTACCGTTCAAATCTAACCTTCGGTTACGAAACCCAAGACGGTGCCATACAAGGTCAATGGAAGAGTCGGACTCCACGACCTCCCACCTCATGGTTAGTACATGAGTACAACACAAGCAGGACCGCAGTCACATTCTGAAGTGGTCTAAGCCACAGGGTTAGCTCCATAGGCTACCCATTCTCTAGCCCGCCTTGGTACAGGTCTCGGCGCTAGTAAAACTGAGCCACGGGCCTGATCACCGTGCTCTGAGCCATGAACGCATTCATGTTCCATACATCACATATCCTGAGCCATGGGCCTGTTTACCATGCTCTACACACATATCTGAGTCTGCAACCGAAGTTACAATCTTACCTCCTCATTTTCAGGCTAGGAGCAACCTACACATATTCAACAATATGCGCTTCCAGGTTAACCCGTAGGAAAACATGTTTCACCATCACCAAGTCCTGACGATGATGGATCTATGGCCAGGGCAAACTACATGATGTATTTCACTGTGCTTAATTAGTATCTTTTAGATGGATTGCAAGATTCAACCAAGTTGTATGACATGCAAGGTATAACAGAAAGTAAAGAACATTATATTATGATCTATTCATATCAACCTGATCCATCTTAAGGATCCAAAATCACATGTTACCACTTGGCCTCTTGCCAACCATCCAGATCCATCTCAAGGATCATCACATACCACAGGGTCTCAACCCTTCATCATGTATTGATACTGCCTCTCAAGGCTCAGATCATCATCATGGGACCAACATATCCTACATACAGCCTCATAGGATAATTATCAAGTAATGATACTCATAAATTTCATAGACTTCTTATGGCTAAAACATCACCTGCAAGGTTAGGGTGTACTATAATTGAAGATTCAACATAAGGAAGATGCTCAGTATCATGAAATATTATTCAAGATAATCTACTTATCAATATGCCAGTTATTTGGTAATCAAGTATGTTAAGTACATCATTAAACAACCATACTGATACTTACCCTTATATCGAGATTGTACAAACAATCAGGGTATATAGAGATCATGTTGTGTTTACAGAACCAACACTATTATTAACAAGGTCATTACTATGTCATCAACTATTGTCATCTTTATCATGAAGCAACCTTTAACATAACTGTCACTTAGCATCATTATTACCAACATTATTATCATTAAACAAACTACTAGAGTAGTTATCATCATCTTCATTATCATTAACAATTAAGCATAACGGGTCACATCATGCATCTATTACATGAGGGCTATCATCATATACATTACTACCATTAGCATCCTTATTATTTGCAAGGCAACATATTACATATTGATGATATCATAAACACCACCATCGTTTTATTGGTTAATGTATAAACATCCACTTCTATCACATGAGGGATCGTCACCAAAGAAACTCATACCCTCACTATAGCCTCACAACCCTCATCTAAAGCCTATCACCCAACATGGGTATCGGCCACCACACTATCCCTGTCGGCCAACACTCACTACTAACCCTATCGGCCCTCACACATCCTGCACACAGGGTAGGGTATCGCCCATCATGGTGTCGTCCATTAGGGCTATCGGCCATTAGGGTTATTGGCAACCATGGCCCAAGGCATGTCGCCCAACATGGTATCGGCCATCATGGTATCGGCCATCATGGTATCGGCCATCAGGGCACATAGCCTATCGTCCAACATGGCACTACATGGCCCTATCGTCCACCACATGGACAAGGAGATAACTCAACACAAGAGCACCCATTCTATCGTCCAACTCAAGGACATCCATGTCGCCCAACACCATCAGACCATATCGCCCAACAAGAGAGATAGAGAGAGAGAGAGTATCGCCCATCTCCAAGGGTACTCACCATATCGGCCAATCAAACCCTAGCTCACCCTATCGCCCAACTCAAGGGCAAGGGTATCGGCCAACCTAAAGGACACAACATATCATCCACCCAAGGTGCCATGTCGCCCAACACCAGCTACCATATCGTCCACCAAGGGGAAACACCATGCCGTCCAACTCAAAAACAAAGGTGTTGCTCAACCCAAGGAACCATATCGCCCAACATGATCACCATGTCGGCCAACATCCATACTAGGTCAACCTATCGTCCAACCCAAGAGGAAGGGTGTTGCCCAACACCAAGAACACTGATATCGTTCAACTCAAGGACAAGGGTGTCGCTCAGCACACCCACAAGGCAGGGGTATCGCCCAACCCTAGGTCACCTTCAACCTCCAACACAAGGGAGCACAAACCCTAAAAAGCAAGGTATACAAGGAACCCTAAACCCAAGAGAGGGATATCGGCCACTAAGGTATATAAGCAAGATGCTCAAGAAAGGAACTAAGCTAGTCTACTAACATGTAACAAGGTTTAAAGCTAGAGGTAAGAGAGTTAGGGTTAGAAACTATGCAACCCGCCTTAAGCTCAAGGAAGAAGATGCACTTTGAGCTCCAAGGCTGTCGTCCACCAAAGCTCCAAAGCACTTCAAGGTCCAAAGCTATCGTCCACCAGGCTGCTCCAGGAAGGTGTATCGGCCACCACTTCAGCTCCAAGGAAGTGTATCGGCCAACACAAGCAAGATGGAGAGGGGTATCGTGCACCAAGGGTGGAGGGGAGACCAAAGAAGCAAAGGAGACTAAGGCAAGGAGAAGAGCTACCTATATAGGAAGAAGGGGAGGAGAAACCAAGGTACAACCATGCTATGTGTCGCCCACCCAAGGGACACATGTCCACCAACTCAAGCCACCTCTCATGCAAGCCATAAGGCACTTGTCCAAGATGTGCACCATGTGTCCATCAACCAAGCCAAGCCATCTGGGCGACACAACAAGAGCTATTGGGCGACACACCAAGCAACTGGGCGACACACCACCTGCCATGGGCGACACAAGGCTCAAGCAAGCCCAAACAAGGAACTCCAAGGCCCAAACAAGCTCAACTCAGGCCCAAAGGACTCAAACAACAATCCCAAGCCTTCCTCTCAACCCTAAAGGAAGCAAAGAGGAAAAACATCTCACAAGATGGCAAACTTGCCCACAAAACCCTAAACTTGGGTTATTTGCAAGTAGCCCCTCGAACTCTCAACAAAGCACAACAAAACCCTAATCACCACTCAAAGGTGATTAGCAAGCACCAAAGCACCAAGATCAAGCAAAACAAACAGGGTAAACCCTAAACGCAGGTCAGGGTCCTTACAGCCATAAACCTCTACAAAAGGATTTTGTCCCCGAAATCCGAAGAGAAAAGCGAGGGATACTTCCTCCTCATTTCTTCCTCTAGCTCCCACGTGGCTTCCTCAACGCCACGGTGATGCCAAAGGACCTTCACAAGAACCAGATCCTTTCTCTTCAGCTTCTTGACTCTTCTGCCAAGGATCATCATAGGACCCTCTTCATAAGTCACATCTTTGTCAAGCTCAACTTCAACTGGTTGTATCACTGTTCCTGTATCCGGATGACTTTTCTTCAGCATACTGACATGGAACACTGGATGTAACATGTGCAACTCTGGAGGCAATTCTAACTCGTAAGCCACCTTGCCAACACGTGCTAAGACTGGGTAAGGCCCCATATATCTGGGAGCTAACTTACCTTTCCGTCCAAACCTCAGCACACCTTTCCACGGAGAGACTTTAAGATACACCTTGTCTCCCACCTGGAACTCCAAGGGTCGTCGGCGATTGTCTGCATAAGACTTCTTCCTGTCTTGTGGCGCTTTCAACTATTGTTGTATCACCTTGATCTTTTCTGTCGTTTGCTGTACTAACTCAGGGCCCAAAAGCTGATATTCACCTGATTCATACCAACACAAAGGAGATCTGCACTTCCTCCCATACAAAGCCTCATAGGGAGCCATGTCAATGCTCCGCTGATAGCTATTGTTGTAGGCAAACTCTATCAAACTGAGATGTACGTCCCAACTGCCTAGGAACTGCAAAACACAAGCACGAAGAAGATCCTCCAAAGTATGAATAGTCCTCTCAGACTGTCCATCTGTCTGTGGGTGGAAAGCGGTACTGAACTTCAACTGTGTTCCCATCGCCCTGTGCAACTGTTCCCAAAAACGACTTGTAAATTGAGGACCTCTATCAGAAACTATCGTTGCTGGCACACCATGCAAACGAACTATCTCATCCACATATACTCGAGCGAGCTTTTCAGCTGTATACGTGGTCTTCACATGTAGGAAATGGGCAGACTTCGTTAATCTGTCCACTATCACCCAAATGGAATCATGATTCCTAGTTGTCCTGGGTAGACCAACTACGAAATCCATGGTTATATGATCCCATTTCCACTGCGGTATAGGCAAAGGTTGCAACGTACCTGCCAGCTTTTGATGCTCAGCCTTGACTTGCTGACACACCGCACACCTAGCCACAAACTCAGCTACATCTTTCTTCAAGCCGGGCCACCAGTACAAGTCCTTCAGACTATGGTACATCTTGGTGATGCCTGGGTGCATAGCATACATCGACGTGTGTGCTTCCTCGAGCACCAACTTCCTCAGATTATCAGCATCTGGAACCACCATCCTATTATGATAGAAAACCACTCCATCCTCGGACTCATGGAACCCATCACGCTTTTTGCTGCCAAACTCTGATCTGATTAGCTGTACTGTATCATCCGTTTGCTGCGCATCCTTGATCTGCTGTCTCAACGTGGGCTTGATCTGCATCTGTGCTAAAAGTCCAGCTATCGAGGAAACCTCTATCTGTACGTTCATCTGCCGTAAGGAGACTAACATGTCCCGCCTATGGCATACCAAAGAACTCATATGTGCCTTCTTGGGAGTAGAAGACTTTCTACTAAGCGCGTCTGCTACCACATTCGCCTTACCAGGATGATACTTGATAGTGCAATCATAATCATTGATCAACTCCATCCACCGACGCTGTCGCATGTTCAACTCTTGCTGTGAGAAGATGTACTTCAGATTCTTGTGATCTGTAAAGATCTGACACACTTCCCCATAAAGATAGTGTCTCCAAATCTTTAACGCATGAACCACTGCTGCCAGCTCCAAGTCATGGGTCGGATAGTTCTCCTCGTGTTTCTTAAGCTGTCGCGAAGCAAAAGAAACCACATGATCTTCCTGCATCAGCACACAACCCAAACCTTTCTTGGACGCATCACAGAAAACAACATAGCCTTTTCCAGATACTGGCAAGATCAACACAGGAGCACTGGTTAGCTTTTCCTTCAAACTTTGGAAAGCTTGCTGACATCGATCATTCCAAACAAAAGGTACATCCTTCCTGGTCAACTTCGTCATCGGTAGAGCTATCGAATTGAAGTCCTTGATAAACCTCCGGTAGTATCCTGCTAGACCAAGGAAACTACGAACTTCCGTCGGCGTCTTCGGCTGTTCCCAATCCACAACAGATTCCACTTTCTTCGGATCTACTTTGACTCCTTCAACAAATATCACATGACTTAAGAAAGTCACTTCATCCAACCAGAACTCACACTTACTAAACTTAGCATACAACTGATGTTGACGAAGGAGAGTCAACGCTTGACGAAGATGTTGCTCATGCTCTAGCCGGTTCCGACTATAGATCAAGATGTCGTCTATAAAAACTACAACAAACTGATCTAAGAACGGACGAAACACTCTGTTCATCAGGTCCATGAAAGCAGCAGGTGCATTGGTTAATCCAAACGGCATAACCACAAACTCAAAATGACCATACCTCGTCCTAAAAGCTGAATTTGGTATGTCATCCGCCTTTATCCTCAACTGATGATATCCAGACCGTAGATCGATCTTCGAAAACACTGTAGAACAACGCAACTGATCGAACAGGTCATCTATCCTCGGCAACGGGTACTTATTCTTGATCGGGACCTTGTTCAACTGTCGGTAGCTATACACAACCGCATCGAACCATCCTTCTTCTTAACGAACAACACGGGAGCACCCCAAGGTGACATGCTCGGTCTGATGAAACATTTCTCCAACAACTCTTGTAACTGCTTCTTCAACTCTACCATCTCTTCTGGAGCCATCCTATAAGGTGTCTGTGCAATCGGCTGCGTTCCCGGAACCAGATTGATCTCAAAATCGATCTCTCGGGGTGGAGGAACACCAGGAAACTCCTCGGGAAACACATCTGCAAACTCTCGGACCACTGACACTTCTTCAAGTTTAAGGCCTTTCGCCTTGGTATCCACAACGGTATCCACAACGTGAGCTAAGAACGCCTCACATCCTTGTCGCAACAACCTATCTGCCACCATAGCTGACACCAGACACGTCGGAAGAATCTTCCTATCTCCCTGGAAGATCCACTTCTCTCCAGCAACATCAAACACCGCCTGCTTGGAACCACAGTCCAAGACAACCTTATACTTCTCTAAGGTATCCATCCCAAGGATAACATCGAAACCATGCATATCAAGTGGTATGAGATCCACCTGAATGCTGTGTCCCGAAAAAGACAAAACACAAGATGGACACTCTTCTCGAAGCAAAGAGGAACCATCAAGAGGGGTTTCTAACAATAAGCTATCCTTCTTACAACTAACAGGTAGATGACAGTTTTCAAGCATACTATAGGCGATAAAAGAGTTTGTAGCACCCGGGTCAACCAGAACACATATAAAGCAAGAAGAAGACATATCAGAATGAAATAACTCCATCTGACCTGTCACCACTCGCGGGTTGACTATCGCCTCCGGCTGATTCATGGCATAGAATCGAGCCGTAGCTTGTTGTCCACGACCTCTGCTCCCTTGAGCAGACGATCCAGCTTGAGACGCTTGACCGCATCCTCGTCCTCTGCTACCACTGAGCTGTGGTCTCTCAGACTTCTGGAAACTCTGCCTCGGTTGCTGCGTCACTTCAACATCTCTATTCGGGCATTTGAACTTCCAATGCCCGACTTGTCCACAGAGATGACATGCTCTATTGTCAACTCGTGGCCTAGATGGCCCTGTCACTGCCACCGAAGCTGAACTGGGCGCCTTAGATGGTGAAGAAACATAACCTTTTACCTTACTCGGAGACCACTGAGATGGTACACCAGCACTTCTCATCACTGACGGTGCTGAAAACCTGGGTTTCTTGAAGCCACCAAACCTTCGTCCTTGAAACTGAGCAGGTCTTTTAAGAGGCGCCGACTCTCTTTTCTCCCTTACTGTCCTCTCGATCCGTCGAACTGATTCCACAAATGTAGCAAACCGCTCTCGGTTTTCCAGCGCAGACACAGGGGTTGTCAACTCAGCACTCAAACCCTTCCCGAAACGTCTGATCCGTTCATCATCTGTCGCCGCCATGTGAGGACAGAACCTCAACAGATCCATAAACTTAGCTTCATACTCGGTGATGTTCATCGTTCCTTGCCGCAACTTCTCAAACTGACTGATCTTCTCATCCAGGTACGTCTTCGGAAAGTATCTGGTGACGAACTCGCGCCGAAACACTTCCCAACAGATCACCTCACCAGGCCGCTTCTCTTCCTCGATGGTCCACCAGTGACCAACACTACCCTTCAAAAGGTAGACAGCATGCTTTACTTTGTCTGCTTCGGGGATGTCGAGGATCCGGAAAGCCTTTTCAAGACTCGTCAGCCACAGATCTGCATCCGCTGGATCAGCCGTTCCAGCATAATCCGAAGCTCCGACTCGGTGAAGCCGCTCAAAGGTCTTCCCGATACCCGATGCTTCTCCATGGGGAACCTGTGCTCGCGGAGGAGACACTGGTAATCGCTCAACCATGAGATTCATCATAGCCATTAAATGCCCCATAAGCTGTTGGTAGGCAGGGTGTTCAAGTATGGCTGGGTCTGGTTGGGGGACCTCAGACACCCGATCTTCATGTGCCCGTCCATCTGCTCCATCAACCGATGCAGCATCACTATGCTCAGGAGCATGTTCTTCGTGGTTTCCAGACATCTTGACTTTTCTTCTGCTGAGGGCAGAAGATTTTTGTAAGATAACCTGGAGAACTCATAAGAACAGACTCAACCTAGTCCTAGATCCCTGTAGACTCAGCGAACCTATCGCTCTGATACCAAGCTTTGTGGCAACACATCCCATTATCACACAGATAACGAGGTGTTACGCGAAAACGTGCGGAAAACACCATAACCACAGATTATCAAAAACACGGGTTAATTAAAACCGATTGCGGAAAACTGATAAACTGTGAAACTATTACTTTCCAGTCCTCATCCTGTACAGAAACATGTCATATAAGTACATACACAAGATCTGACACGTGTCCACAGCTCAGGAACAGCTGTCCATCCATCACATGAGTTCAACACTTGTTCATATATACATAAAGGTCCACATCCGGCCAACAGCAGGATATACAGATATCATCGAACGATCTTCGTGAAACATCGTCAAAACACTACCAAGGACCTGAGAGTACAGGGATGACTCTAGACTCTACTACAAAACATCCAAAACAGCAGCATGTCCATCGCTTGCCTTCTACTGCTCCTGAAGTTGCTCGTCCGCAACACCACAACCACGACCACGTCTACCTCGACCACCTAAAAAGGGTGTAAACCAGCGGAGTGAGACAATTGAACAATTGTCCCAGCGGGAAACATAGCTCCCCACCGCAACCATAGAACCTCAGCAAGATAAACCATAACAACAATTATAACATGAGCAGATATATCAGAAGCAGTTATATATATAAATAGCAAGATCATTCTTACCGGCAAGCATACCAGCTGTACTAAGCGTAAAACCAGATGTCTTTCAAAGGAACATGACTATCAAGATGAGATATATCAACATGTAACAGGATTATTAGAACAGGGTATAATGCCATATAACTTGATCATCAAGATAAGGTAGATTACCACATGACCTGTAAGGTATAACGGAATATTACACAAACAAGGCCTCAACCAATGTTTTGTATTTGATATGACTAGTAAATACTAAACGGCTGTATTCCATTTTATTATGCCCTGAGGATTTGAACCGTACCGTTCAAATCCAACCTTCGGTTACGAAACCCAAGACGATGCCATACAAGGTCAATGGAAGAGCCGGACTCCACGACCTCCCACCTCATAGTCAGTACATGAGTACAACACAAGCAGGACCGCAGTCACATGCTAAAGTGGTCTAAGCCACAGGGTTAGCTCCATAGGCTACCCATTCTCTAGCCCGCCTTGGTACAGGTCTTGGCGCTAGTAAAACTGAGCCACGGGCCTGATCACCGTGCTCTGAGCCATGAACGCATTCATGCTCCATACATCACATATCCTGAGCCATGGGCCTGTTCACCATGCTCTACACACATATCTGAGTCTGCAACCGAAGTTACACTCTTACCTCCTCATTTTCAGGCTAGGAGCAACCTACACATATTCAACAATATGCACTTCCAGGTTAACCCGTAGGAAAACCTGTTTCACCATCACCAAGTCCTGACGATGATGGATCTATGGCCAGGGCAAACTACATGATGTATTTCACTGTGCTTAATTAGTATCTTTTAGATGGATTGCAAGATTCAACCAAGTTGTATGACATGCAAGGTATAACAGAAAGTAAAGAACATTATATTATGATCTATTCATATCAACCTGATCCATCTTAAGGATCCAACATCACATGTTACCACTTGGCCTCTTGCCAACCATCCAGATCCATCTCAAGGATCATCACATACCACAGGGTCTCAACCCTTCATCATGTATTGTTACTGCCTCTCAAGGCTCACATCATCATCATGGGACCAACATATCCTACATACAGCCTCATAGGATAATTATCAAGTAATGATACTCATAAATTTCATAGCCTTCTTATGGCTAAAACATCACCTGCAAGGTTAGGGTGTACTATAATTGAAGATTCAACATAAGGAAGATGGTCACTATCATGAAATATTATTCAAGATAATCTACTTATCAATATGCCAGTTATTTGGTAATCAAGTATGTTAAGTACATCATTAAACAACCATACTGATACTTACCCTTATATCGAGATTGTACAAACAATCAGGGTATATAGAGATCATGTTGTGTTTACAGAACCAACACTATTATTAACAAGGTCATTACTATGTCATCAACTATTGTCATCTTTATCATGAAGCAACCTTTAACATAACTATCACTTAGCATCATTATTACCAACATTATTATCATTAAACAAACTACTAGAGTAGTTATCATCATCTTCATTATCATTAACAATTAAGCATAACGGGTCACATCATGCATCTATTACATGAGGGCTATCATCATATACATTACTACCATTAGCATCCTTATTATTTGCAAGGCAACATATTACATATTGATGATATCACAAACACCACCATTGTTTTATTGGTTAATGTATAAACATCCACTTCTATCACATGAGGGATCGTCACCAAAGAAACTCATACCCTCACTATAGCCTCACAACCCTCATCTAAAGCCTATCACCCAACATGGGTATCGGCCACCACACTATCCCTGTCGGCCAACACTCACTACTAACCCTATCGGCCCTCACACATCCTGCACACAGGGTAGGGTATCGCCCACCATGGTGTCGTCCATTAGGGCTATCGGCCATTAGGGTTATCGGCCACCATGGCCCAAGGCATGTCGCCCAACATGGTATCGGCCATCATGGTATCGGCCATCATTGTATCGGCCATCAGGGCACATAGCCTATCGTCCAACATGGCACTACTTGGCCCTATCGTCCACCACATGGACAAGGAGATAACTCAACACAAGAGCACCCATTCTATCATCCAACTCAAGGAAATCCATGTCGCCCAACACCATCAGACCATATCGCCCAACAAGAGAGAGAGAGAGAGAGAGAGAGAGTATCGCCCATCTCCAAGGGAACTCACCATATCGGCCAATCAAACCCTAGCTCACCCTATCGCCCAACTCAAGGGCAAGGGTATCGGCCAACCTAAAGGACACAACATATCATCCACCCAAGGTGCCATGTCGCCCAACACCAGCTACCATATCGTCCACCAAGGGGAAACACCATGCCGTCCAACTCAAAAACAAAGGTGTTGCTCAACCCAAGGAACCATATCGCCCAACATGGTCACCATGTCGGCCAACATCCATACTAGGTCAACCTATCATCCAACCCAAGAGGAAGGGTGTTGCCCAACACCAAGAACACTGATATCGTTCAACTCAAGGACAAGGGTGTCGCTCAACACACCCACAAGGAAGGGGTATCGCCCAACCCTAGGTCACCTTCAACCTCCAACACAAGGGAGCACAAACCCTAAAAAGCAAGGTATACAAGGAACCCTAAACCCAAGAGAGGGATATCGGCCACTAAGGTATATAAGCAAGATGCTCAAGAAAGGAACTAAGCTAGTCTACTAACATGTAACAAGGTTTAAAGCTAGAGGTAAGAGAGTTAGGGTTAGAAACTATGCAACCCGCCTTAAGCTCAAGGAAGAAGATGCACTTTGAGCTCCAAGGTTGTCGGTCACCAAAGCTCCAAAGCACTTCAAGGTCCAAAGCTATCGTCCACCAGGCTGCTCCAGGAAGGTGTATCGGCCACCACTTCAGCTCCAAGGAAGTTTATCGGCCAACACAAGCAAGATGGAGAGGGGTATCGTGCACCAAGGGTGGAGGGGAGACCAAAGGAGCAAAGGAGACTAAGGCAAGGAGAAGAGCTATCTATATAGGAAGAAGGGGAGGATAAACCAAGGTACAACCATGCTATGTGTCGCCCACCCAAGGGACACATGTCCACCAACTCAAGCCACCTCTCATGCAAGCCATAAGGCACTTGTCCAAGATGTGCACCATGTGTCCATCAACCAAGACAAGCCATCTGGGCGACACAACAAGAGCTACTGGGCGACACACCAAGCAACTGGGCGACACACCACCTGCCCTGGGCGACACAAGGCTCAAGCAAGCCCAAACAAGGAACTCCAAGGCCCAAACAAGCTCAACTCCGGCCCAAAGGACTCAAACAACAAGCCCAAGCCTTCCTCTCAACCCTAGAGGAAGCAAAGAGGAAAAACATCTCACAAGATGGCAAACTTGCCCACAAAACCCTAAACTTGGGTTATTTGCAAGTAGTCCCTCGAACTCTCAACAAAGCACAACAAAACCCTAATCACCACTCAAAGGTGATTAGCAAGCACCAAAGCACCAAGATCAAGCAAAACAAACAGGGTAAACCCTAAACGCAGGTCAAGGTCCTTACAACCTTCCTATTAAAAATATACCTCGCACATAAAGAAGAATACCCCTCTTGGAACAAAGTCATCCCCAGCTAACTCTAGAATCCAGTTAGTCCTCAAAAGTAATAATAAGAATAGCACTTAGTCATGTAATGGTGAATTAATAAATTCTCTTTGCTCAAGATTTTCATGTCTTTGTTTCACTTCTACATCTGACTCTCCACAGGACAACATCAGGGCCGAAATAAGCCAAAACAATCTCAAGGACGAGAGGGACATCAGGTGACATCCAATCATGAAGCCTTGCAAGTGGACCACTAGTAGAAACCAAATAAGTGCATGTCGAACAACTCTAAGAACAGTCTTCTTCTCTTCAAATAAAAGAGGCTTGGCCGCCCAAATCAAAATTTCCAAATATCCAAATCCTAAGCCTGTGAGTTTACGAATAAAAGCCAGACTGTTGAATAAAACTATGAGAGTTGTGCCATAAATAAGGATCTATATGAAGAACAAACAAAGGTCTCGCCCCGCCGGTACATCCAGCTGCCCTCACAAAGGTATATGTGTCGTGCCCGGTAGTGAAACCCTAAGGTATCTAAATATATGAAAGGTTGATAAAGGACTCGCCCGACCGGTACATTCAGCTGCCCTCAAGAAGGCAGATGTATCGTGCCCGGTAGTGAGATCATAAAAGCATAGACAACCCCTCACCCACTTGAAGGGGGAGTTACACACTAAGCCTTTAGCCTACCCTCATACCCACTTTAGCTTCTGGTAGGATTTTCAGAGAAGTATAAAATTGATTAGAGTCAACGACATGCACCGAATAAAAAGTGGTCCCAATACATGCTACAAGATGTGGAAGAAACCTAAGATCCAAGCAACTCTCAACACCTGAAAAAGTTAAGGCAAAAAGCTCTGATACAACCTTAGGAGATCTCAGGTTTAGAATCGAAGCAAGAGTATGGAAATTTTAACTAAATAAAATCGCCTCGCCATTACATGCCTCAGCTCTATCTAACTTGAGGACAAGCTAGACTCTAAGTTACGGGGGGTGATAACCTCCAATTTTGTGATGTTATCTTAGTAATATTCTTCAGTTTTCCACACTCTTTCTCAGATAAATTAGACAGAATCTCTAACTATTCTCTTTTATTGCAAACATATTGTTAGATTAACTTTTCTCCTTTTTACTTACAGAAAAAAAAAACACAAAAAAATCACAAAAGACTCACCCGGTCCCAAGACCGCATGGACTCACATGGTCCCAAGACCGCATGAAGCCAAACGGTCCCAAGGCCGCATGGACTCACACGGTCCCAAGACCGCATGGACTCACACGGTCCCAAGACCGCATGAAGCCAAACGGTCTCAAGACCGCATGGACTCACACGGTCCCAAGACCGCATGAAGCCAAACGGTCCCAAGACCGGATGGACTCACACGGTCCCAAGACCGCATGAAGCCAACCGGTCCCAAGACCGCATGAAGCCAACCGGTCTCAAGACCGCATGAAGCCAACCGGTCTCAAGACCGCATGAAGCCAAACGGTCTCAAGACCGCATGAAGTCACACGATCTCAAGACCGCATGGAGTCACACGATCTCAAAACCGCATGGAGTCACACGATCTCAAGACCGCATGAGTCCAAACGGTCTCGGATTCCAAACTGTCTCGGAGTTCAAACGGTCTCGGAGTCCAAACGATCTCGAGGTCCAAACGGTCTCAGAGTCCAAACGGTCTTCAAGACCGTTTGGACCCAAAGCTGACCAAACCGTTTGGACTTCAGTTAAGGCCTATAAATAAGACCCAAGGGGTCCTCCCAAATACATCAAGTTTTCAGACGCCCAGAGGATGCCTCTACTACTCCAGATCTATTCCATCCTCCATCCTCCGCCCAAAGGCTACCGGTCTGAGATCCACACCCCATCCTGAAGTTGTTTTATCTCTCTTCTCCAAAGAAGGTGGGAAGAGGAGACCTCATCATCGAGCAACCTGTGAAGTGTGAAGATCGTCTCTCTCTCTTTCCAAGGGGTTGACTTTCGTCTCTCTTTTGTGGGGATGATGTTTTTTCTCTCTCTTCTCGCCTCCTTCTTTGTCCTAGCTATGAGCGAGTAGTCTCATTTCACTAGGGTGCGGGGAGTAGCCCCGCTACCCATGTTTCATTTCATGCAATGTAATTCATAGTTTGCAATAGAGATATGCTTTCTTTTCAGTTCTACATCAATCATTTAATTAATGCTTGTTGCTTAATCACCAACTTGTGTTATCTTTTATCTTTTAGTATGAATTGTCTACGTTTGTACTATTAGGTTCGAATCTCGATTGAATGTGGGTTCTTGGTGCATGTATCCACCATGCATCTGTTTCGGTATGTAGGAGTATTTTTCAAGAAGTGGGGTAAACTCACTTCCAACGTTGCACTTTCATACTATGAAATGGAATCAGTTGACATATGAAAGTGCAACCTTGATAAGTCAAGGAACACACTTTGCGAAGGGAATGATGTAAAGAAGGTGACTATTTGTTTGGGGATTGCTGGCATTACAACATTCCTGCACTCCTCGTAGTTAGTTTTCCGAAAGGAAGCTAAGTCTACAAAGATACTAACTGATTTGACTCTTATTGCAGGTTATGTTTTTATGTTGCATGTTTTGATCCATGCATAGTAGTGGTGAAAGCCGATCACATCCTAGTGGTTCCTTATCATTGTTAAACAACCTTAAGTTTACTTTCTTGTTTTTACTTTACTTGCACTTAGATTAAAACAACCAAATCAAATCTTTGGACTAAACATCAACTATTAAGGAGTTAAGTGAAATTCTAAACATTTTCCATCTTGTTGCTACCAACAAGACCATTGTCTTGTGGATTCGACCCTTAACTATACTGCGATAAGACTTCCACGTATCTTAGCATACGTGGGTGGAGTTTTAACCTAGTATAAGCAAGGCTAAACTTAAAGACTTATCATCTTTAGGATTTTTAGTGGTGCACGCAATTCCACACGAGTGGAAGCTCCATCACTTCTCCTTGCAGTTATTGTTGAGATGGCCCACCTTCCCACAGAACATATAGATACAGGGCAGGTTTTCATATTCAATCATGTACTTCAAGACTTGGACATAGATCGCCGAGATGAGTGGTTTGTTTGTGTCTAGCTTAACCGCAATCCTTGCAAATTTTCCCCTGTTCTTCTGATCCATGTTTGCATCTACGCGTATTGTAGTGCCCAACACATCTCCAATCATTTCTAGAAACTGTTTCTGGTAGAGAAATATGGGTAGGTTAGGGATCCTTACCCAAGCGACTATGGATTTGGGGTTGTCCGTTGCTGGAGAGAATCCAGGGTCCCAAGGTTGTACCCACAAATATGATCCCATCATCGGCCACAGTCCCCCAGTCAGGGCTTGCAGGTAATCGTCCTCTCTCGTGAGTTGCACTAGGAAAAAATTATCCTCCAGATCGATCAACCGGAATACCCCGGTCGGCTTCCACATCGAACGTATTCTATCTTGCAGCTCCATAAACCCTATAGCTCGGTCTATGACTTTCACTACCACCGAGAAAGTCCAAGGCCTCATTAACTTCCCATAGATGGTGTTGTCTATCTGGAATGTTGGGGTCCCATCCTTCATGGCTGCCATGATGTTGTCTTTGGTTACGTTGACGTTGGGGTCTTCAAACCCTATGAACGGAAACACGCCAGAAGTTGGCCCACCACACATCGCGTCCTTGTAGGAGGACACCAACCGAGCCTCCTATCCTTTAGTTCCACCGGATCCGACATCGCTATGGTGACGATCCTCTGTCCGCAGACTTGGGAATTGAACAACGTCTCCCCTGTCACATTTCCGTTGTTGTTAGCCATTGCCCTGCCGGCCGGTCCTATCGCCACCCCTCTACTCTCCTTCCGGTAGTCCAGCGAGATACCAAGTCGTCTCAAGATCTTCTGCTGTTCGAGCTTCCGCGAAACCTGCTTGACAACCAGCGGGTTGCCCTCCAACCCCTCGATCTCCATGGGAACCTTGACCTCCGCCTGCTCTCTACACCCCTCACGACCGTCTCCCTCTCCTTTCCTTTTCCCATCCCCTAAATCTGGGGGCCAATCGGGCCGATCACTGCTGCCGCCGCCAGGAGTGCTCGCCCCCTCCTCCAACCCTATCGCTGCCGCCATCACCCTTCCTACATGTGAGGCTTAAAATACAGAAGAGTACTTGAATGTTTCTATATTGATAGTCACAACAACAAATGTCTCACTTTGAGTTCTACTTATTCATATTTATGTAATAGATTCTATTGAGGTTTCTTTTTCTCACATGACGAGTCCTACAGCAAATAAAATTCCTAGATTAAGCACAAAGCTAATTTTAGAATGTAGTATTTAAAGACAGTATGTTTATACCATTTTTTTTTCAAAACTCTTCTGCATTTGACTGGCATGAGTTTACTTTTCCAATTTATATTTCTACAGTTTTTTTTATAATTAAGCATGCTAATTGTATTAGAACCTCAAAACCAACATGTAAAAGTGGGATGGACCAAGTCCAGTATAGAAATAAGAAAAGAAACACCTATCTATGCATTGAACAAATAAAATATGTACTTATCTTTCTTCAAACTCCATTACTCATTGGTCTGGCTTCTTTAGAAACAGATGAGTTTCTCATACACCAGATGTGATATAGAGTAAGGAGACTTAGACTTCTGTCTTTATTCTTCTTATATCTAACAGATTACGGTTGCATATGGGAGAAGCTGAGAGCAAAGGACGAGCTCTATTGCACACTTCTTCAGTAAATCTGCAGGTCCAAAATACATGTTCAGCTAAATCAGAATTGTGCTTACATAATGAACACCTTGAAGCCAACTCGAATCCCCTACTCGTGAGGAACTCCTCTGTAATTAGTTTATTTTGCATCAATTTCCAGCCAAAGAGTTTAACTCTATTTGGTACCTTTGTCTTCCAAACCCATTTAGTCCAGCATTGCTCACTAGAATGGGTTCTAACAAGCTCCCAAGCTCCACGCAGGGAGTAACCTCTCATGCCCTGAAAATAGCATAAGTCATGGTATCTAGGTGGATATCCATGCATATCAAACTAAGGGATTCAGTCCCCCTTGATTCAGTAATCGACCAGGTCCCATTGGATATGACACTGCTTAGCTTCTAGTTTTGATCAAAACCAGATCTAAACTTAAACCAGTCTGTAATCATCTCATTCAGGAACTTGCCATTGACCCACAGGCCCTTCCACATGGGGATACATCTGCCATCACTTATGTATACCTCACCAAGTGCATCATTTTATCCCTGTGTTTTAGTATGGACCTCCACATCCAACTACTATATGGTTTGGACCTCCACATTCAAATATTTCTACACAGTTAAATTGCTCGTCCACAATAGTTACATTTAAGCATCTTTTATCCGTTGGCACGTATTACAATTGTTACTTATATTATACTCTTCATGTACGACATGGGAAACAAATCAAGTTGTGACTTCGTGTCCAGAATTTATATGCTATTAAGGACCTGTGCATGGCACGAGTTCATCCTAGATAACTTTTAATGAGTAGTAATTTTTCATTCACGTATAAGTAACACTAGTTGCTTCTAGTTTTAAATCACATTTCTTATTCTTATTTCTTCAATTTAAACTTGCAGGTTTCCGATGACTCTTTAGATGGATAAGATGATGAAAGAAGGATTTCAAACACGTCAAGCAGCAAACTTTAATTTCATCTCGAAATTACATGTCCAGTTTTATGTCTTTATAGTAGAAGACTATTGTACGTGGTTACTTACCTTTCTTCTTAAGACTAGTTGTTACCAAGACACATGACTTGATGACGTTTGTAAACATTATCTTTAAATGCATTTATTAATGAAACATGATATTTGGTTTCCGGTTGAAGAGTCTTTGATGCAAAAGTTGTTACATGGTGACGTAATTTGAAGTATATGGAACGAATATGAGTATGCTCGTATATGTATGAGCATACATGTGAACTGATTTTTTATTTTTATTATCTATCATTTCATAGAATCTTTATTTACTTTTTCATGCAAAATATATTACTTTCTAGGGTAGATAAATGTACCCATCGAATAAAAAAAGACATTCATGTAATCAAGCGTGGATAAGTAGATTATATCCAGAAATTCATAGAAAAAATCAACACAAAAAAAGTACGGGCAAAAAAATGCCACACAAAAAAATGAACGAAATAGCAAGTCAAAAGTGTGGAACTTTAGATGTTGCACAATATAAGGTGGCAAAAAGGCGTTGAAAATTATGATGCAACATCATATAGTGTGGAATGAAAACTGTGGGGATTTAGATGCCACACAATATAGTGTGGACTAAAAAGTGTGTAAATTTGGATCTCCACTCAATAGAACATAGAATTAAGAGTGTGAAAATTCAGACGCAACACAATAGAATGTGGAATAAAAAGCGTGAAAATTTTTAATTACAACACAACATAAGGTGGAATAAAAAGCGTTAAAATCTATGTGCCACACGATATAGTGCAGATGAAAAAGTGTGGAACGGTTTTTACACTTATTTTTTCCACACTTCAACTCTGCGATGGAAAATGTATGTTTCCACGCTTTAAAGTATGGATAAACCATACTATAAAGTGTGGAAAAATACATATTTTTTATACAGTTGGTGCATAAGAGTAGAGGACATTATAATTAATCACTAAGAGCATATTATGTGAATTTAAGAATTATTGTGTAAGTTAATTTCACATTTCCTTATTGTAAAATTATTATTTTATTATAACAATATTTAATGCCGCTTACTCTGACATATTTTACGTTTGATTACATGATTGGGGATGTGATGTCCGCAGGAGGAAAGAATAAGGGAGGACCTTAAGCGAGGGCATACATCTCAAGGACAAAGGAAGAGTTTAGACCTAGTCGGGTGTCAACTATCGATTTATGGCATTTAGTTTAGTTTTTAAAATAGTGTTAAGAATATGTACTAGTTTAGTTTAGTTTAAAGTTTAAGTTTTATATTGTGGAACTTGAGACATGAGATTTGTAACTATTTTTCTATGTTGGCTGAATTAAATTATATTTTTGAGCGATGATTATCATTTTGTGACATCCCCAATGTGAAGTAAGCTTCTACTCAGTAATATGTATATTTTAGAAAATTGGGGTGTTAAACGCTTCCTACTCTACACTTTTGAAAACCTAAGTGAGGCATTTGGGAATCGCCAACCTGCCAGTCTAGTTTTTGTGTACCAAAGACTACATGGGTTGGGGATGAAGTGGTGAGTCGCCAAATTGCTTCGAGGTATGAAGCGGGTGTTCATGTTCTTCAATAGTATAGTGGGACATAAGAGCAACCTCCAATTTGGACTACATGGGCAGCTTTTTCCGTGGTTGGACTTTGGCTAATAGAAGATGGCATAATGCTCCATATGTGCAGTACACATGCCATGGTCGCACCAATAGGGGGGGGGGTCATAACCTCCGCTATAACAATAAATGTACCAACTACACCAACTCTTAACTGTATATTTTGCCATCAGAGAACATTTCTATAGCAACATTATTCTATATATATTGTGAAAAATAGGTTATGTCTGCACCAAGAATCGAACTTGAGACTTCTAGAAAGGGAGTTGTGCAGCTACAGTACACCAATCAACTATTTGTTCTAGAATGCGGTGTATATAATATATATTATGAACATAGTATTATAACATATGTATATATACAACATTGTCGCTGGTGTTGCCCACCCCGGTGGCGTGAAAGTGCGGGGAGGAGACGGTGTTAAGCTGCTCTAATACCATGTTAAAAGAATATGAAGACAATTCTTATTAGTCGCAAAGTAAGATTACAATGTCTCCTATAGATATTTAAGTGAATGTGTTTAAGTGGGTAGAGACGGATCTTCACTTTAAGTAAATCAGGTATTAAAAAGATACAAAGCAACTAATAACACTAATCGGCTCAGGCCCATTAAGCACATACTAACAAGTGTTTTAGCACAAAATTATTGACATACCATGTGGTTACTAAAGTTAATAGAGAAAAGGTTGTTTTACCATTAAAACAGACTAATTAGCGTGAAGATTACATATCGAAGTTTAGGGAAATCCGTTGAAGCACAATTACGTGGAGGAAATGACACTGCCTTTGTTATGTGTTCCTTTGCGTACAGCTTCTCAAGGACTATAGTGACAAGCATTCATAGACTTATATATATATATATATATATATATATATATATATATATATATATATATATATATAATGAAGAATTTTTACCAATTATATAATCATGGCATGCAATCGGCATAATAGTTTTGGTAGAAAATCCCATACAATATAGAATTGATATCAAATTTGCACGAGTTGCTTATGGGAAGGGGACATAGATGATATGATACAATAAGAATTCATATTGTTAATGAGGATAATTGATAATAATGTACTTTGTATAAAACTAGGATATTTAAAGACAACGAATTCAGTTTTTATTAACAAACACTTTTTAATTCGATCTTTAAACATTGAAGTGGGTGATCGTCACCTTGGTCTATGCCTTATTTGGCACTGGCATCTTTGTTCTTGTGCAGTGTAAACAAAATGAAAAGTACTCATGCCTTTCTTAGTTTCTTCAGTGAACAAGCCATGACCCACATTCAGAATAAAGCGGGAAGCTACTTGAAAGTGTTAACCTTATTCTCATAGTTCAAGCAACTCGATAGAATTATAGAAATACATCGTACGCTGATACTAGTCAAACTAACTCCAGGCTACTACAAGAGTTTGCACAGATATAAACTCGCGTCATTTCCCAAATTTATCAATGCACACATAAAAGTTTTTCACAGCTTTCTTAATATACACAAATGCAGTCTCAAATAGTAAGGATAACAAATTGATGCATCAAAAGGAATTGTGAGCACTTTCATCATAAGTTAGACATATATGTAATACAAGAAGTGATCATAACTTCTCACTATGCTGCTATTTATTGCAGAAATTCTGAAATGTTACTCCAAGTTCACCATTGAAACAAAAATTATACTCTATTCTGTTTTTAACATTGAAGTGTGTGTAACATTAGGATAAAACAAGCATCCTAGACATTAGACAGCTACAACATTGCCCATTGTTTTATTCCTTTTAGTTGGTGTGCAATGGTTGGAGCAGGATATAATTTTTCAAATCCAGCATAAATAAGAGACACGGTTTTCAAACACTAAATATCGGAACTCCATAAAAATTCACAAAAAGAGATTATGATAACAAGACAAGTGAAAACAGCACAAGTATGAAGCTCGGCTTCCAAAGCACACTTCCTGCATCAAAACATTGGTCCTTCAGATTTCCTATTTGAACTTCGAATTGGAGATTGGCAGACTCGGAACAACTAATATCTCTATTATGTGTGGGTTGGGATTGGGTTGGGTTATTGCGGGTCCGGATCTGTTGGGTGCAGGTCAGAAAGATACAATTCTAAACATGTGGAAAAAAGTACACACAAACCGACCCAGCAGATTGTGGGTTGATTTGCGGGTGCTCATCTATAATGTGTCAAATCAATTATAAGTTGTTGTTTGTTTTACTTAACACTAAAAATAATAATTAAAACAACTCGTAACTATGTTTTGATGTCAATTACAGTGCAAAAAACTAATGTACTATTGTATTTGACGTCAAACCAATGACTACTTGTTGTGTTATTTTATACAAAACTAATAGAAAAAACAGCAGATAGTTGTTGTATCTCGATGTAAAATAGAAAAATCCCTTGTAGTTTCCATACATGAAATATTACAAAAAACAATGCATAAAATTAACCACTTATACATTCTTAATATTATAAGTATCTTTTGTTTATTGCAAACACAAAACAAAGATAATACAATTGTTGTAGTTAGAGTTATAGATTTAACTTGTAGAAAATGGACAAATTTCTTAAGTATGTGTATAATATATATAAGTATATTGACTTTAGTTAACTGGGTCACCTGTGGGTGTTTGCGGATTACCTGTAAGATCCGCTATATAAACAGGTAGGTATGAATTTGGATGATTTTCGATGGGTAGAATTCCATGACCCCAACTCAATTTAAATAGGTCAACCCGTGGGTACTTACGGATCTTGAGCCATTTTGATAGGTCTACATGACGTGGATGGTTGTCATTAAAAAATAGATTGTGATGAGAGAATCATGTTCCTCGGTGAATTCGACAAACATGGAAAGTGAGAAGTAGTTGATTTGTGAGCGTCTTTATCCAATTATAGTTGATTTCTAGGGTTCAATCACCCTACTGCTCAGAGAAGACTTGGTTCATGATTTTGCAAGTGTAAAGAGAATTCTTCTCTAGAGTGTAACATTGTTTCATCTTGTCCATGACCGTCTTAATGTTGTATCACCACATGTACTTTATGGCAACGTGGAACTCCATAATCCCAAGAGCACTCACATTTGCCAGCTAGCTCAGTTCGTCAAGCCTACTGCTTGCGAAACACAAGTTGCGAGATCGAATCTCAATGAATCCCGTTGGGGTGCTACAAGAAGGGAGTAAAGGCCCTCGATGTTCGCTGTCGGTTGTTCTCTCTCTCCAAATACCTTGGACGGGAATGAAACTCCCTACTATCCAAAAGAAAAATGTTCCCAAGAACAGTGATAGTACTTGATTGTCGCCGCATGTACTTCATGGCGATGCGGAGCTACATACTCCTAAGAGCAATGACAGAATTTGATTGTTTCTCGTCACATATGGTGCTGCTTCTCGTCACACATGTACTTCAATTTGCTATGGGATTCGACGTTTTGGCTACATTCAACTATAGCATACAACTGTTATTGTTCATTTTGAGGGCAGAAATAATCAACATGTCATTATAAATCAGAGTACGGGGGTTACTTTCAACTGTGATAGCAAGGTACAAACAGGAAGAAGGGGCAATACAAGTGTGGTACCAAAACAATTGAACGATGAGACAAATATCAAATAGTAGACACGGTAGGATTGGGTCATAGGATTACGCTATTGTTGTTAAAAAACATAAGGCTCTAATTAACATATACAACATTTAACCATGTGGTTAAGGGAAGAATGGTTTTAAGTGTAGCCGATCACCCACCCTTTCTTCCACCCGAATGTAGAAAGCCACTTTCTCTGCAACTGTAACTCTCTTTCAGCAAAAAAAAAGTATAGAAAAAAGAGGGAAAAAAATATGTTGCTCATAACTCTCTCCTCTAAAACGATCTTTTATCAAAAATAAAAACCAATAGATTTCTTATAAAATATACTTTTAACAGCATTGATGTGTATATATATATATATATATATATATATATATATATATATATATATATATATATATCATCTTTTGTATTGTGCACACGTGTATATTTTTGTCAGGTACAACATTAATGTATACTTCACTCTTCTTTATGTCCTACTTCTTTTCCTCTCTTACATCGTACCTCTACTAAATTTTGTACATATTTGTTTCACGTACACTACTAATGTGTTTACCTCTCTCTCTCTCTCTCTCTCTCTCTCTCTCTAATACACTCGAGTGTATTCAGAGCAGAATACACTCAAGTAGTTTTTTATGATGCAATGTTTTTTTCAAAAATCTAATCCGTTGATATTCTTAAACATGTTGTGAATAGCTCATACGCAAAATTTGAGCACATTTGGACATTTATAGGTCATGTTATAAAGACTGCAAAAATTATACATTTCAAATTAGTTTCGCCCGTCAATTTTGTTACCTTTGGATGAGTGAATTACACTCATCCAAATGGGCTCAAAATTTGTATGTAGCCTAGTTATAGTATGAAGGTGAAGATCAATGGTTTACATTTTGTAAAAAATAATCTTGATATGCAAACACACTTGAGTGTATTCATGCGATCTGTACACTCGAGTGTATTCTAGCCTGACTATATATATATATATATATATATATATCATCTTTTGTATTGTACGCACGTATATATTTTTGTCAGGTACAACATTAATGTATAATTCACTCTTCTTTATGTCCTACTTCTTTTCCTCTCTTACAGCGTACCTCTAATAAAAATTGTACATATTTGTTTCACGTACACTACTAATGTGGTTACTTCTCTCTTCTCTATATCTTACTTCTTTTCTTCTCTAGTATCATATGTTTTGTATTTTTAATATTTGTTTCTCGTACAATGTTAATGTGTACTCTCTTTTATATATCCTACTTCTTTTCCTCTCCCAATAATTATCTATTGTTTCTCGTATAGTACTAATGTATACTTCTCTCCTCTTTATCTCATAATTTTTACCAAAATACATTGACATAAGTCTTGTTTGAAAGTATGTTTTATAAAAGATCTAATGTTATTATTTAATTAAACAATTTAACAAGGAGCAAAAATTACGAACAAGACAATTTTCTCTTAATGAATTGTATTTCTCTCTCCTAAAAATTAGTGAAGATAATTAGAGGGACTCACCAAACTATCGTCATTCCGTCTCTTCTTTTATTTTCTCTCCTCTTAACTGTTCTTGGAGCTGCTGTTTTGCACAGGCAAAACAACTCCCGATGAACAGAGCTGCTCTCTATAGATGGGAGGGGGTGTGTGTAACATTATTCTTAGGACCTGTTTGGTTCTGAGACAAATCTGACAAATCTACCATCAACCTATCTTTGCGTACAAAACAGTGTCCGTCATCCACAGCTGTCAGTAGCTTTTCATCCTGGGCCATAAGTTGTAGTCAGTAGCTTTTCATCGTGACTGCAAGAACCATTGCAGCAACTTGTTTTTTATTTTAATCAGTCTCAGCACATGAGCGGAGCTACAGCTAGCGGAGCTACGGTTACCAAACGTTGCAAGCAAAATCAGTGGCTGCATACAGCACCATATCAAACAAAATAAAGGTAGTATGATGTACGAGATTATTATTAGTCTATTTCTGATTAATCAAACTAATGGAATTCACACGTGCTGTCATTTCTGATGGAGGGACACTGTGCTGAAAAACAATTCAACAACCTTCTTTCCAAGTATGGTGTCACTCACAAGATCTCTACGCCTTATTATCCTCAAACATCCGGGCAAGTGGAGGTTTCTAACAGGCAGCTGAAAAATATTCTTGAGAAGACTGTCTCTAGTTCAAGAAAAGACTGGGCTTTGAAGATTGATGATGCACTTTGGGCATACCGCACAGCCTACAAGACCGTCATAGGAACCACTCCTTTCAAGCTTATCTATGGGAAGTCTTGTCATCTTCCACTTGAACTTGAGCACCGTGCATTGTGGGCTATCAAATTCTTAAATTTTGATATGAAGAAAGCTGGAGAGAAACGCCTTCTACAATTGCAAGAACTTGAAGAGCTGCGCCTCGATGCTTATGAAAATGTGAAGCTGTACAAGGAAAGAACAAAGGCATGGCATGACAAAAGAATCCGCAGGAAGGATATTCAAGAAGGAGACCAAGTTTTATTGTTCAATTCAAGGCTGAAGTTATTTCCGGGAAAGCTAAAGTCAAAGTGGTCCGGCCCCTTTCTCGTATTGAGGATCTTTCCATATGGAGATGTGGAATTACAAGGAAAAGATGAGAGTTTCAAAGTGAATGGACAAAGATGCAAGCTGTATTCATCTTCTGAGATTCTAGACAAGGGAGCCTCTTGCTCCCTCCATGACGCATGAATGATTGAAGAGTCTTACTCCGAACTCTAAACGGAAGACCTTGTGGGAGTTGACCCCACATTAGGATAGATTTCTTTTGAGTTTTTGAGTCAAGAACATTTCAATAAGTTGTCACGGATGAATGTAATAAGTAGACTAATTTAGACTAAATTCCGCCGTTATTTGTGCTTACATCTGCAATTTTTCTGCAGAAATTCCATTTTGCACGGCGTGCAAAAGCCGTGAACGGCGTGCAGATTCAAAAGAACTTTACTGAATATCTTTCTGTAATTTTGAACGGCGTGCAAGGCCCTTTTGAACGCCGTGCAATCTGGGCTGAAATCAAAGTTAAAGATACAGGAATCTTGAACGGCGTGCAGAGTAAATTGAACGGCATACAACGACGGATCAATTCCAACAGAGTTTTTTGGAATTTTGAACGGCGTGCAATTTTTCGTAAAAACTTGTCAAATTGGACGAGTGGACGCCCTAGCCGTCACTTGCCCTAATTTTCTTTGCGCCGTGCAACCACATCTGCACCTCCAGAGCAGTCGTGCAGCCGCCCTCACCTCACCCCGCAGCCGTGCAACCTGCTCCACGCGCCGTGCACGACGAGCAGCAGCCGATCATCCTCCTCCTCCGCCGTGCACAGCAGCACCTCGCCCGTGCGCCATCCAACCCTAACGCCGCCTGCTCCTTCTCTCTCTGCACGGCGTTCGTGCATCTTCCTCTCTCCGCCGTTCAAGGAAGAAACAACCAGTCGTGCAAAGTTCGACATTCAGCCGTGCAAATCGCGCCCAAAGCTGCACGCCAACTTTCGGCCGTGCAGAAATTCTCGCCCATTTCTGCTGTTCAGCACTGACCAGGTTGCACGCCGTTCAGACCCGCTGAACGCCGTGCAAAATTCTGCAGACACAAGAAAACTTTCAGATTTCTACACCGTTTTCATCGGCTCCATGGCATCGATCAAGAGGGCAACAAAGCGCCCGGCCAGGCCCTCATCTTCAGGAGCACAGGGCGAGGGTTCTCAATCCGCCCAAGGGAATTTCATTCCGTCTACCCAATTTAGGGTAACGCCAGAGGAGAATTCCGCTTATCAATATCTCATCTCAAGACGGGTTCTCCCAACCCGCTATATGTGTGAAGACACACTCAACAGGCTGAAAATCAAAGATGAGGTATACTCTCACCTGACTTTTACTGGTCTTCATACCCTTTGCACAAGAGTATGCAAGACATATCCTCGTCTAGTATATGAGTTTTTGACTACTTTCAAAGCAAGACAAGATCCTGAGCGTCGAATGACACAATATCCGCACATTAGTTTTCGGCTTTTGGACAAGCCATACACAATGGATCTTTGCCGATTTTCTGAGTTACTTAACTGCAACTATGGTGGCTACATCGATTTCCCTCCGGCCTTCCTAAGTGACCGTTTTTGGACTGAAATTTCCTCAGAAACGCATCACCACGCCAATAAGGCATGTGCATGTATTCTTAGTGTGGGTCCGTTCGCTAAAAACGAAACCCAAGGGGTTGTGGGTAAGATAGACCTCCTTTTCCTTTGGTGTATGGCGCATGACAAGGATATATCTACTGGCTTCTACATTGTACAAAAACTCTTAAACACCATCAAGAAGAGGGAGGGAAAAGAAGGAGGTGATATAATGTGTGGCGGCATGATTACTCTACTTGCTATGAACCTTAATCTTGATCTTTCCCGTTTAGAGCCTACTCCTGGGAAGAACCTCTCGGACATGTCTTATCTTATATCTTGTGGTGTTCTGCATCGACATGGCAATAATGATGAGAAGTTCAAGTTTCATATCACCAAGAAGCAGTTTCTCATTCTTCCCAACACAACAAAGAATGACATCAGGAACAAGGCAAATTGGAAATGGGTTGGACCGGATCCAGATGAGGAGCCTGCTACTCATGGTGCTAGATCTTCTACGCCAGCACCTACTCCTACAGACACACCGCCACTTCCTCCTTCTACCGGCACTCAGACTGGATACTCATGGGTGAACTCGGACATGCATCATCTTTATGGGTATGTTCAGCGGAGGTTTGATCACGTTGAGACGCGCTTTGACCAGATGAGTGCCCACTTCGACACCCGGTTTGACAGCTTGACCGCACAGTACACAGCTACATATGATATGGTCAACCGGATGGACAGTTGGCACATCTCTCAGGGCCACTATCCTCCACCTCAGCCGTTCCAACAACCCTTTGAGCAGCAGCACGAGTTCTACGAGCAGCCCCAGTCGCAGCAGTTTCCGCAGGAGCAGCATGATCCATCCACACAGCCGATGGACGTTCTGGATACTTTTAGCCAGTACTTCCCCGACCAAGGGGGCGACGGATCTTTTCTCTGATTCATCCACGACGACAGGTACCCGGTTGTGTACCTCTTGAGTTTCGATTGAAGCAGTGAGGCCACTGCTGATTTCAAGCTTAGGGGGGGCACAACCGGCCGGTATTTCCAGTATTTGTATATTATTAGCTTTATTTCAGTTTTTCTTTCAGTTGAGTCTGTTGTGTCAGTTCTTTTTCTTTCATGTCAGTCTGTTTTGTTCTTTGATGGCAAAATTCCATATGATCAGAGACTACCTTGTTAGAATGAAACCCCTTTTATTTTGTTCCTCAATGAGATATGATTGGCTATATGTAAGAGAAAAATTTGAAAACATGTTGAATGAAATGGAAACTGGAAATTACCCATGTACATTGATGAGGTTGTGTTTGTAATTGATATCTCCCTTTTTCTGCATCATGGAATACTCAAAACATGTAATGATTCGAAAATTTTTGGCAAATCATTTAACCGGCAACACTAGTGAAAAAACAGGATACGTTTATCAAATTGTTAGTGCAATTGAAAACGAATTTTACAGTGAAAACCTTTAAAAAGAATGCCAAAAACCTTGCTGTCTTTAACCTTCTTATTTGACTTTTTGTTGTGTTTCATACCTTTACCCAATAAAAGATGGCCCTATGGCCCACATATTATGCTAACCTAGTGTAAGCCCGATCTGGCAACGACGGTTAGGTGATATGAGTAATGAAAAGAGGGTAAGAAAAACACCCCTACCAGCATTTCAGGTGAGCATAAGCCTAAATTAGCAGCCGAATGCTGGAAACCCAAAAATCTTATTGCTATATCTCTTGGAAAAGAGTTCAATCAAGTTGGTTAAGGACAGCATTCTTTTGGTCTTCAAAAATCCATATAGCTGAAAATTATGTTATGCAAATGCACTAACCCCTTGATTTAAGTATCCATATTCTTATTAGTGATGTTAGTTAGGTATTTGCTTGGTTTTGGAATCAACCTTAATGAACTAATTCTTTCTACCTTTGATGTTGAGATTTTGGAGATATCTTCTACAAACACGAACTCATTGCACACATGTCTGAGATTATTGCATATCTGTTTCTCTGTTCATTCACACATGGGTAAAAATTTCTTTCTTTCATATAACCATGTTTCTCTTTGCTTGAGGACAAGCAACAGTTCAAGCTTAGGGGGATTTGTTGTGTGATTTATATATCATATTTTCACACAACATTTTGATTCATTCTGATTTAATTTAGTCTCTTTTCATATTACTTTTGCCATCAATTTGTCAAAAATGCTTTACCATAACTTGCCTTGTCTTTCTGGTTTAAAAACAACTCATTTCAATGTTTTTTTGTGCAGAAACAGCAACTTGCACGGCGTTCAACTTGTTTGAACGGCGTGCAAGTTCCCAAAAATCTTACTCGTTTTTCCTGCAGACCTTTCTGGAAACTTGAACGGGGTGCAAACTCAATCTGCACGCCGTTCAACTTTTCTGTAGCTTGCAAAGAAGTTTGCACGGCGTTCAAATCTGTTTGCACGCCGTTCAGATGGAACGCGCATTTTACATACACTTCTGGAAACTTGCACGGGGTGCAAGTTCCCTTTGCACGCCGTTCAGAGTACTGATAACTGCCGCTTTTGGTGAAGTGCACGGCGTGCAATCAATCTGCACGCCGTTCAGCCGGCAGTTTCAGAATTTGGAAATTCGAGATTTTGAATTAAAAGAGAGGAGGGAAGTCGAGGGACGGTTATCACTGGTCATTTTGCGACTTCTTGCTCGTCTCAGACACAGAGGAAAGCAGAGAGGAGGCGATTTTGAAGGATTCCAAAGGTCTTCTTGAGAAAGAAGACCATTGCTCGTCTTCTCCTTCTCCATTGCAGCAGCAAGGTGCAGCAGAGCTCCCCCATCTCCGCGAAGCTTTTCTTGGCGAGGAGTTAGTACGTTTTGGAGGAGTTTTAGAAGAGGAATTTCGTCCCTTAGCCGGAATTCCTTCTTCTCTTGGTTACACCTTGTTTCTTCTAGCTTTTCTTTCTCTTTTTCATGTCAAAAACTTCATATTCTGCAGAATTCATGCAAGGCATAGCTATGGACGAGTAATTTCCTTTTTCCTGGGCATGGGAAAGTAGTTCCCATGGCATAGCATGTGTAAAACTACGTAATCTCGTACTAAATGTCTATGTTTCTTGTCTCTCTTTATAAAAATACCGGTTCTTCTCTTCTTGCATATGATATTGGCCATGTTGTGTGCATGTTTTCTGCATTTATGTTTGATTTGAGAAGATAAACATGAATGTATGGATGGTATCTTTTATAACAACTCTTTCTAGTCTATGAGAGTAGCTAGAAATAGTTGAAAGGTTGTTTGTGATCAAAAATGAAAATTAACATGAGAATGTTGTTTGATGTTGCGATCGTTGCATTTACATCGGGAGATAATAATGCAACACATCGACCTTTTGAGATAAGAACTTAGATATGTTTAGATTGCCAAGTTTACCTAATTGCTATTGTATGTGAATGAATCCCCTAATGTCCAGGATCCTTTAGCATTTGACTAAAACCTTGTTAATCCGCCTAAACTTGTGTAAAGTTTATTCTTAACTTTTCCTGTTTTAGACATTAAACAGTCAACTCTTATTAAAAACCGATCTAGATCGATGAAAGCTAGGACTGTTGCGTTCAATTAATTTGCTTAAGCTCCTTGTGTTCGATCCCGACTACATCGCCTCCGTATACTTGCGGAGTTGGTTTAACCGGGTAAAAGATCATTAGTTTGATTGAAACTCGTTAGCCTAAAAGCCAACAAGTTTTTGATGGAGGGACAGACCTTAATGGAATTCACACGGAGTGGAAGAAGCAAAAATAATGCTACTGAGAGTCATTCCCAGACACACATTGGGACGAATTTTGGCATTTAGCCTGCTAGAGAACAGCAGATCCCACTACTTTGTTCTCTAACAGGCTAAATGTCAAAATGCATCCCAATGTGTGTCTGGGAATGACTCTGTATAGCAGATCCCAAGAAACAAAGCAAGCAGTTGTAGAGAAAGAGGGTCCTTTTTGTTAGCAACAGAAACAGCAAGGTGGAGCATGGCGACGGCAATGGTTATTAGTGGCCATGCAGCACAACAACTAACATGTGGCATTTTTCATTGGTATTATCCGTCCCTAGTGACAGCAAGTATTGGTTGTCGCTACCCTTCTGGCATTGGTGTTGATGCTGGCAGCAGCATTGTCGAGGATGTTAAGGATAGGCGATTTACAGTTAGTGAACTACAATAAGCTGCTCTAATACTATGTAAAAAAGAATATGAAGACAATTCTTATTAGTCACAAAACAGATTACAATCTCTCCTATAGATATTTACGTGAATATGTTTAAGTGTATACATACGGATCTTCACTTTAAGTGAATCAGGTGCTAAAAAGATACAAAGCAACTAGTAACACTGATTGGCTCAGGCCCATTAAGCACATACTAACAAGTAACAAGTGCTTTGGTACAAAATTATTGACATATCATTTGGCTACTAAAGTTAACAAGTGCTTTGGTACAAAATTATTGACATATCATTTGCCTACTAAAGTTAACAAGTGCTTCGGTTCAAAATTATTGACATATCATTTGGCTACTAAAGTTAATGGAGCTAACGAGAAACTTGAAAAGGTTGCTTATCCATTAAAAGAGACTAAGTGGCGTGAAGATTACATATCTAAGTTCAGGGAAATCGGTTGATGCACAATTACAAGGGAGAAATGACACTGCCTTTGTTATGCGTGCCTTTGCGTACTGCTTCTCATGGACAATATTGAAGCATTCAAAGATTGATATATAGATATAATATAACAGTAAACAAAGACAACTGAAGAATTTTTACCGGTCTACAATCATCCCATACAATTGGCATAACAGTTTTGGTAGAAAATCTCATACAATATAAAATTGATATCAAACTTGCACGAGTTGCTTATGGAAAGGTGACACAGATGATATGGTATAATAATGACTCATACCTTTAATGAGGATATCGATAATAATATAGACTAAAAATTCAGGTTTCATTAACAAACTCTTTTAACTTGGTTTTTGAACATTGAAGTGGGTGATCATCACCTTGGTCTATGCCTTATTTAGTACTATCATCTTTTTTTTAAGGTTCGTCCTATCATCTTTGTTCTTGTGCAGTGTAGACAAAAAGGAAAGTCAAGAACCAAATGAAAAGTACTCATGCCTTTCTTAGTTTCTTTATATAAAGAGCTGCGAGTATAGATATTACAGTGAACAAGCCATGACCTACATTCAGAATAAAGCGGGAAGCTACTTGTACGCTTATTCTTACAGTTCAAGCAACTCGAGAGGAATACATTGTACGCTGATACTAGTAAACCTGACTCTAAGTTACCACAAGAGTTATGCACAGATAATAAACTCGTCATTCCCAAATTATCAATGCACACATAAAAGCTCTTCACAGCTTGGTTAATATACACATGAATGCAGTCTCAAATAGTAAGGATAACAAATTGATGCATCAAAAGAAATGTGAGCACTTGCATCATAAGTAAGACATATATGTAATACAAGAAGTGATCATAACTTTTCACTATGCTGCTGTGTATTGCAGAATCTCTGAAATCTTACTCCAAGTTCACCATTGAAACTAAAATTCTACTCTATTCTGTTTTAAACATTGAAGTGTGTGCAACATTAAGATAAAACAAGCATCCTAGACATTAGACAGCACAACATTTCCCACTGTTTTAATCTTTTTGGTTGGTGTGCAATGGTTGGAGCAGGATATAATTTTTCAAATCCAGCAAAAATAAGAGAGAGACGGTTTCCAAACACTAAATATCGGAACTCAGAATTGGAGATTGGCGGACTCGGAACAACTAATATCTCTGTTGTGGCTCCGCTTCTAGGATCATCTTTCTTCTCCCCTCTAACAAAAAAACCCAGCAGACCACGAGGACTACGATTTGCCTTCCGTAGAAAACGCTGAGTTAATGCTATTTGGGATCGCAGGTGGCACATTTTGGGGGAAAACACGATCATCCATAGGGGAAGCCGAAAAGCTGACCAACCTATTCATCAACATAAAAACACCTTCGATTGACCCGATCATGACGGCACCGAACATAGCTGACCTGGAGGCGGCGCCTAGGCCATGACGCCTCGAGAGGAATGCACCAGAGGCGGCGGCGGCGATGATGGTGTTCCATGGATCCTCCTTTTGCCGGGCGTAGACCATAGTGCAGTCTAAGGTCGAAAAGAGAGCTCCCCACAGCACGAATCTACTTCCAACTCGGGGGACATTCATACGCACCGCCCGAACGCCACCGACCATGCGCTCGCCGTTAGGAGAATTGTAGAGGCCCTTGAGGACGTGAAAGGCGGATCCACCGACAGTTCCCAGGATAAAGGCAGTGCCGATGTCGCCCAGAATACGATCAGGGCAAGGTTCGCGATAGGTATCAGGCGTTGCCATTGAAGGAGGAGGAGACGGAGGAGCTATCAAACACCTAGCGCCTGTGGTGATTGAAGAAAGCGTGGGGGAGAAGGCGGTGAGCGGCCCCAATAACAGCCACCCGCGACTCTGAAGCTATGGTTATAAGGGGGCTGCAGTCAGCCGGGTCCGCGAACAAAGAGTCCAGTCCGCTTACGGTTCGCGAACAAAGAGTCCAGTCCGCTTACGGTTTTCCACGGATAAAGTCTGCGTTTAGCACGGGACTCAAACCCACTTTAGACTTAGTCCTTATGTGCCAACCCCGCCAAAGAAGAGAGGGATTGACATTGGTTTCTGTTTGGTTCGTAATTTAAAAAAAAAACTCATATTGGGATAACGGAACCCACAAACCCGGGCTAGCCCAGTCCCACAAGGGGCGGGATTCTGGTTCATAACCCGATTTCTACGATATGGCTCGCCCTTCCCCCGACGCTGGCATCGCCCCCCGACACCTCCCCCCCCTTCGCCTTTCCCCTCTCCCTCTTTTGCTCTCTGCTCTCTGCTCTCTCTTCTGGTCTCCCGAGCCCGAGACCTCGACGTTGTTACTCCATGAGTTAAAGTTGCAGCAGGCCATCGTTTCCATAGGCGAGTCAATGGCAGGCCAGTCAATCAAGCCGACGGAGGGGTCTACAATCGTCGAGCTACACCGCCAGTCTAGGCGGTGAGAATCAGGCATCCCAACTTGTCTCCCATCAAAGCCCTCCTTCTCACTGTGTGCAAGCCCAGTAAACCCTAGCAAGGGCAAGCGCTGTCGCGGCTGCTATATAGTGCGGCGATTCATCTCTGATATCTTCCCTACTCACATTCGCATCCTCCACAAAATCTTATTTGAAGCCGCCGCTGTCGAGCCCCTGTACTCAGAAGTCACCCAGCTGCTTGAGAGGTATGTCTTCTCTTCTTCGCCGACCATCTCTAGCAGCCAGTAGTATTAGTTTGTCCTCCCCCATCTCCATGTTCGTCCACCCGCATCTCCCTCTTCGCCAACCCTCTTCGTCGACTAGATACCTGCTACTTTTCCTGGGAACCTGGTATATACTTCTTAAGATAAATGTCCCTTGGTATATACCTGCTACTTTTCCTAATGAATATGTAGTCGTTCCCATATTCCTTGATTTGAAATTTCCCCTTGTGGCACCATAGCCAACACATATACCAACAAGGTCCCATTTCTTCGTGCAGTCATACTCATCGACTATAGGTTGTCCATAATTATCAAGCATCAATTTTCCACACCAAAATTATTTTTATATTTGTTATAAATGTGCTTGAGTCATATAACTATGCATTTGTAGAATGATACAATGTATCGTTACTGTGTTAATAAATGATCTAGCATTTGTAGAATGATACAATGTATCGTTACTATGTTAATAAATGATCTAGCATAATGCTTCAAATCCACATCTATATGCAATCTCTATGTATTAAAAATTGTCAATACAGATAGTTAAATGGTAATTGCTTACGATTTTACACTACTTCCAATAATAAAAAATTTAGAATGCTTAATTCAGTAGTTATATATGACCTATATTTAGAGTGTATAATGATAATTGATTGATACTGAAATATGCAACACTGAAGGGAATGTTGATCCGTGGACTTGGTTTGAAGACAATGGTTTATGGATTCCTCCCCTATTGCTGACGATGAATCTTGCTCATGAAATAAAAAAACACACTCCTCAAATTAAGTTGATTCACAGTCAATTGAGATATTTTCTATTATTGGAAACGGGGGCCTAGGAATAGTTGGTATCTTTGATATTTTTTCCTATGTCTTGTCTTTTTTAGTAGTTTCTAAAAGCATTTCTATACTTGGTGAAGTAAAATTTACTTGATGTTGCATATACACACTGCAATTTATAGCATGTGTCGGTCATTAATCTATCTGGGCATAACTTCAACAGTCAAACTTTCAATCATATCTGATCACACTCATGTACCCTATATCCTAGGCCATTTCCACTCCTTGCATCATGCTCTGACACTTTGCCTTTAACACAAAGAATTACCTAGCATGTTTACTAACTATGGCCATTTCCTTCAATGTATAGTAGATATCTAATTGGATTTTGTGTAAGCGCTTAACTATGTAATTTCTATGTTCTAATTTTGAACATATATTGTTTTATACACCAAAAGGGTAACTAATCACATCATATAATCAATTGTTCTTTTATGCAAGTAGTTTGATAGTGAAATGCATATCTACTTATCTTGAAATTAGCCTACTATTTTTCTACTAAACAAGCTACTTTTGGTGTGGTTGGACTAGATCCCTCTGATGAATCTCTTTTCATCATGATTTTCAGTCGCCTTTTTGGGATTAATTCGATTCAATTCTCTCACTTTCATCCTCCTAATATTACAAAATGCATGACTTCTCAATCGATCCAATTATTTAGAATATTTACTAGATTTATATTGATTTTGTGCAGGTCTTGATAAGGCTCAACCATCATATGGAATTCACTCAAAGATCCTCTCAACTTTGGTCTTAACCAATCGGTCTTGACCAAACGGTTTGCCCTAACGGTCTGCCCATGCGATTTTGACCCCTCAGTCTTAGACATTCACCTAAACGGTCTCAAGACCATTTGAGCCCATACAGTTTCAAGACTGCATGAGCCCAAACAGTTTCAAGACCGCTTGGACTAAGAACCGATAGGATGCTAAAGATCGTTTGGAGGCCATCGCTCCTCAGGACCGTTTGGACAACGAAGACCATTTGGAACCGAGACCGTTTGGAACTGAGACCGTTTGGAACTCAAGACCGTTTGGACAATCAAGCGAAGACCGGTCAAGAGTAAGACCGTTTGGCCATCAAACGGTCTCCGAGACCGGTTAGAGATCAAAACCGTATGGACGCAATCATGCAAGACCATTTGGTCATCAAACGGTCTCCAAGACCATTTGGCCTGCAGACATACTCAAGATCGTTTGGATGTCAAACGGTCTCCGAAACCGGTTGAAATAAAAACAATTTGAAGTGAAGACCGTTTGGACTCGAGACCGTGCAGACAATCAAGATCGATCAAAGCAAAACCGGTTGGGTCCCAAAACCATTCAGAAGCCAAGACCGTTTGGCCATCAAACGGTCTTCAAGACTGTTTGGACTGAGACTCAAGATCGATCAAGCCATAACCGTATAAATTTTAAAGCAAGACCGTTTGGATGTCAAATGGTCTCCAAGACCGTTTGGTCAGAAAACGGTCTCCAAGACCGTTTTCTCCAAACCATTTGGAGCAAACTCACAGCAAAAACGTGAGCACCCCATCCAAGCCTATAAATAGGACACAAGGGTCCTCATTTGGGGCATTGGATCTGGGATGCCGCCAGGCTACTACTTGTGAGCTCGACCCCTGCTCCCTCCGATCGACTAACACAACTCCATCACCAGGTTGTGCTTGAGAAGTACTTGACCCCTGGGCAACTCCTCCATCCACGTTATCTTCTCATCTTCCACTCCACCACCAGGGTGTGCCTAAGAAGCACTCGTCCCCTGGTGAAGGACGATCTCCAAGGCCAAGCTTTGCGGTAGGCTTGCGCATCCGCCTATCATCCACTTCATCCACATTCATCGACTTCATCCATATTCATCCACTTCTTCCATGCCATTGCCACTTCACCTGCTCCTCCTGCTGTGGCAAGGAGGCCTAGTCGAGATGGAAGGTGGAGAAGAAGATCTGCTCGGTCTGCATTGGTGGTTCTTCCTCCTCATCCAGATCTGCCCCGACGCAACGTAGAAGACCGCATCATCTTCACCGAGCTGTGACTACCTTCTGCATCACACTCATGGTGGAATCTTCCCTCTCTCTTATTCTTCTTGTTTCTCGCATCATGAGCGGGTAGTTATTTTTTGCTGGGGTGCGAGGACTAGCCCTGCTGCCCATGCAAGCGTGTTCCTTTGTTAAACTTTCCATGGCAATGTATATAACTTTTCATTTCGTTGTTAATTGTTCACGTTGGTAGATTAATCACTTGCATGCTTGTCGATTAATGCGGTTGACTCCCAAATTAGAAATAGAATGAGATTCCTTGAGGTAGTAAGTGTATGATCTGTGAGGGGACGAGCCATCTAGCCCACGGTGACACTTCTGTGGCCTAAACATCCCTTAGAGAGGGCCACAACCTTAGTTGGATTTTTTATCTTCGGAATCGTAAGTGTATGATCCAGATGGCGACGAGAAATCGGATGCCTAAGGGGATGCTTACGTGGATCTAAACATCCCTTAGGGAGGGTTCGTAGTAGTTCCTTTTGGATAGTTTTATCTTGCCTGGATGTTTGGATGTGTTTTCATGTGTAGTGGTGGTGAAACTCGAGACCACCTTAGTGATTCCATATAATTAATCTAGATCATCTTTAAATTCTACTCTTTAATTTCTTGCAATTAGTTTAATTGACCACAAACCAATCAATCGTTCTAAATATTAGTCTCACATGAGCTAGATTCGACTAATAAAGATTCTTAAAAACATTGTCCTTTGGGATTCGATCCTTAACTATACTGCGATAAGACCCGTCCGCTTGCGGGTGGTATTATTGCACGAGGTTTTGGTAAAATCTCGAGGATTTCAACCATGAGTGAATTTGTTAGTGCGATAATATAAACTACGTCAAATTCTGGCACCGTTGTCGGGGACAACAAAATCAGTTAGTCAAATCTAGTTCTTTTAAGGCTAATCTAGGATTTTACTTTTTATTTTTGAAACCATTGATCATCTACTTGAATTTCACTCTACTCCATCAATCTTGCTTCAAATCTTTTTATTTCAGGTACTTAAAGAAGGACCAGTGCATGCATCGTTTGAACAGTCCCGCACTCACTGCCAGCTTTGATATGGAGATTGATAGAACCTTTTGCTATCAAAATAGAGAGAATCAAGCAAGAATGGCTCAAGAGGAGGAAATAGCTTGAAGGGTAGCTCAAGCCCTTACTATACAAGGAGAAAGGCTCATGCAAGAAGCCAGAGCTACAGTTCAAGAAGAATTTCAAGCAGCGCAAGCAGCAGAACTACAGAAGGATATTAGAGAATTCTCCATTCCTAAAGTTGTTGATGTTCATCACCTAGTTCAACCTCCTCCCATCCATGCTCCCAACTTTGAGATAAGAGCGCATTGGATCACCCTACTTCAAAACAACCCATTCTACGGAAAACAAGGAGAAGATAGTCAAGAACATCTTTTGAGGTTTATCGATCTATGTGCTATGACAAAGCAAAATGGAGTCTCAGACGATGCCATTCGACTACGTCTCTTCAAGTATTCTCTTGCTGATAGAGCTATAAGTTGGTACAATTCCTTGCAATGCGAACCCATCACTACATGGGAACAACTTCAAAATGTCTTTCTGGAAAAAATTTACCCTCCTCTTACTTATGAAATCAGGGGACAGATATCAAATTTCACTCAAGTCCCTAGAGAAACAGTTACTGAAGCATGGGATAGATATAAAGATCTTTTAGAAAGTGTCCACACCATGGAATTCCCAAGAATCAACTCACCGAGATCTTCTATAGTGGTGTGGATGATGATATGAAGAGATTTTTAGATTCCTCATCTGGAGGAAACTTTATGCGTCAAAGTTATGATAGCGCATGGAAGGTTGTCGACGGTGGAGCTGAAAATCAAGCTAATTGGGGTAGGTCTGTAGGCAAAGGAGTATTGAAGGTAGGTATGGCTGAAGTTATTCCTGAATACAAGTCTATCACTGAAACCCTCAAACTCTTAGTTGCCAAGCAAGATCATATAGAATCATCTCTTGCTGCTTATGTTAATGAACAAAGAGATAATGGCCAGATGGAAAGTCTGAATGCTGTCAACACTATCCCTGGTCAAAGATACTATAGCTTGAATCAGAATTGGAACCATCTCGGTTTTCAATATGGAAATCCTTCGAGGGTGGTAAACTCACATCCATTTGGTCCAAACAACCAATAACAGAATTTTGGGAATCAAGGTAACTTTAGAAGTAATTTTCAAAACAGGAACTAGTTTCAAGATCCAAACCAAGTTCCTTACCAGAATCCTCAATAAGGGCATCAAGCCAATACCATCTTTTCCGATGATAAACTGTTAACCATTGAAAAGATGTTACAGTCACAGCAAACTATGATAGCTAACCAGCAAGCCCATCAGAAGGCTATTGAATCTCAACTAGCTCAACTTGCAGCTAGCATGAAGCCACCTGCTGGAGTTTTAGCTGGGCAACCAGAAGATAATCTGAGGCACGTTGAACAACTTAAGGCTGTGACAACTACTAAATTCAACAAATTCAAGGAAATCATGAGAAAGTTGCATGTCAACATTCCACTCTTAGATACCATAGCTAAAATGCCTCAATGGTCAAAGTACTTCAAACTCCTGCTTAGTCGGAAACCAAAAACTGAGGACCATCAGACAGTGAAACAGGGGAGAACATCATCTAATTTAGTGATAGATAAGATGCCTCAAAAACATAAGGACCCAGGAACTTTCAGAATTAACTGCTCTATAAGTGATGCTGTCAACCGACCAGGTCTAGCATATCTCGGAGCTAGCATTTCTATCATTCCTCTCAACCTATGCAACAAACCGGGCCTCACCAACTTCTCACCCACAAGAATGTCCATTGAGCTTGCTGACTCCTCATTGGTCAAACCAGTCGGCATCTTAGAAGATATCCCTGTAAGGATTGGAGATCTATATGTCCCGTGCAATTTTGTAGTAATGGATATCAAGGAAAATCCACGATACCCCCTCCTTTTTGGAAGGCCTTTCCTCACAACGACCAGAGCTCTTATAGATATTGAAGCTGGAATTTTGACCCTAAGAGTTAGAAACCAATCTTTTGATTTCTATGCAACCAAAAGTGCTAAGGGGTGCACTCAAGAAGAAGAAGCATATTTTGTCGACTGTGTTAATCAATTCACTCTGATGTAGTGGCAATACCTTTCTTCAAAAGCTGATGCTCCTTCAAAAAAAGAACATGAGGAAGAGAAAGCTGATAGTGAACCAGTATTTGTAGAAATGAAAGAAATGCCACCAATTGTGGAGGAGTCACCTCCCAACCCCGCAGTTACATATTCCAGTAATTCTTTAGCTATCAATGAGTCTCCTCAAACAACTATCCTCTGGGATGCACCGGTAACCCAACAAATAGAGCCACTGATTTCATTTTTCCACCACAACAAGATATGGATTGCAGTTTCTACCCACACCACCCCCCAGATCAATATTTGATGGACATTTGTGACCAAAATTTCTACGAAGAAGGGAAAGGGCATCAACAAATGAACTTTCCTTACGAGCCTCAACAACACTACTTCATCAATGATGACGTTCAGAGCAACTACAATTTTTGTTCTAACGTCAATCACGCTGTTGAGGGAAGAATACAAGAGGCTCAGATCGAAGCAAGGGTAAATGAATGGTTAAGGAATGAACCACTAATAGAATATGACAACTCAACTGTTCAAAGAAGATATGCAAATCTAGATCAAGCTCCACTCAGAGCACCACCATGGTGACAGTATCCACGTCGAGCCATCAACGTAAAATAAAGGTGCTTGTCGAGAGGCAACCCGATAAATAAATTCATATTTAGTTTTAATTTTGAATTAGAAATTTTTCTTAATTTTGTTTCTGCCTTTTAGATAATTTTGCAATAAATAAAAATTGCATTACAAGATGCCATCTTTAGTTTTGATGAATCTTTATTTTTGAGATTTTCAGATGGAGGATGCACGCTGATTGGAATGCAACCACATTTTGGGGTCCGACCAGCATGAATTTTCCCCTCCATCTCGAATTTAGAGTTTGCTCGAGACGAGAAAATTTCTAAGTTCGGGGTGGAGGGTGGGTGGTACGAATCTTACTTTCCACCTTCACCCATCTATTTCAGATTTAAGATTTCATCGTTGCATTTTTGACCAAAATTTTCAAAATTTTTAAAAGTTTTCTAAAGAAATTGAACATATACTTGATGAAGTTTTGACGCTCTTTGAACCATTATACCCTCTTTTTTTCGAATTAGATCCTCAAAAGGACCTTTTTCTAAAAACTAGCCTTTTGATTGAAATCATCATGTGAAGCTTATGAATCCTAACATCATGATACTTATGCAAAAATGACAAGTGTCTTTTGAACTGATAGGGATCAAACACACCGTGCTTCCTAACTGACTAGTGGAACAATAACATGGAATCACCACCGGATCCTCATCAAGTCACTATTTGAGAAGAGTACGATAAAGAGAATGACTTGGTGCAATCAAGTTGCATTCTGATCTGAACTCTCTTCTACACTTCTTCTATCATCTTTGTACCCCTCCATCCATCAAAAAAGAAACAAAAATAGCCAAAATAGTGCCAAACCCTAAGTTCGGGGTGGCACACCACCTTTTTTCTATATCTGCTTCTTCCATACCCCTCACTAATAAATAGGGCCGTACCACCAAGAAAAGATGCCAAAGCGCACACAAAAAGAAATGCAATCTTGAGTCAAATAAAGGAGAGATTCACACAAAAAATGCAATCAATGAAATTGCAAAGAATGTAATAATAATCTCGAGTCGAATAGAGGAGAGATTTAATTCTTCCTTCCATACCACCCTTCACTCCCTTTTCTACCTAATGGCACAATGAATGCCTCAACTACTCTAAAATACACTACTGTCAGATCAGGTGCACACTTGTTGTTCTGCGAGTATTTCTGGACTCTTACAAAACTTTTAGAAATGCTTGTTGTTGGAAAAAGTGAGGAGGAAGTGATATTGGAAAATGAACTCAGGAACGAAGATATGGTAAGATGTGTTTCGTGGTCTCAGGAAGCTGAGATTCTTAGTCATACAGAGTAAAAGGAAAGCAATCGTGATGTGAAGAGGAGGCAATCACATGATCAGAAAGTATTCATTTGGCAATTGTTTCAGATTTTGTGTTACTCGAGGACGAGCAACGTCTAAGTTTGGGGTATTCTGATGAATCTCTTTTCATCATGATTTTCAGTCACCTTTTTGGGATTAATTCGATTCAATTCTATCACTTTCATCCTCCTAATATTACAAAATGCATGACTTCTCAATTGATCCAATTATTTAGAATATTTACTAGATGTATATTGATTTTGTGCAGGTCTTGATAAGGCTCAACCATCATATGGAATTCACTCAAAGATCCTCTCAACTTTGGTCTTGACCAATCGGTCTTGACCAAACGGTTTGCCCTAACGGTCTGCCCATGTGGTTATGACCCCTCAGTCTTAGACATTCACCTAAACGGTCTCAAGACCATTTGAGCCCATACGATTTCAAGACCGCATGAGCCCAAACAGTTTGAAGACCACTTGGACCAAGAACCAATAGGATGCTAAAGACCGTTTGGAGGCCATCGATCCTCAGGACCATTTGGACAACGAAGACTGTTTGGAACCCAGACCGTTTGGAACTCAAGACCGTTTGGACAATCAAGTGAAGACCGATCAAGAGCAAGACCGTTTGGCCATCAAATGGTCTCCAAGACCGGTTAGAGATCAAAACCATATGGACACAATCACGCAAGACCATTTGGTCATCAAACGGTCTCCAAGACCGTTTGGCCTGCGGACATACTCAACACCGTTTGGATGTCAAACGGTCTCCGAAATCGGTTGAAATAGAAACTGTTTGAAGTGAATACCATTTGGACTTGGGACCGTTTGACTTGAGACCGTGCGGACAATCAAGATCGATCAAAGCAAAACTGATTGGGTCCCGAAACCGTTCAGAAGCCAAGACCGTTTGGACAAAGACTCAAGACTAATCAAGCCAGAACCGTAAAAAGTTTAAATCAAGACCGTTTGGATGTCAAATGGTCTCCAGGACCATTTGGTCACCAAACGGTCTCTAAGACCGTTTTCTCCAAACTGTTTGGAGCAAACTCATAGCAAAAATGTGAGCACCCCATCCAAGCCTATAAATAGGACCACAAGGGTCCTCATTTGGGGCATTGGATCTGGGACGCCGCCAGGCTACTACTTGTGAGCTCGACCCCTGCTCCCTCCAATCGACTACCACAACTCCATCACCAAGCTATGCTTGAGAAGTACTTGACCCCTGGGCAACTCCTCCATCCACGTTATCTTCTCATCTTCCACTCCACCACCAGGCTGTGCCTAAGAAGCACTCGTCCCCTAGTGAAGGACAATCTCCAAGGCCAAGCCTTGTGGTAGGCTTGTGCATCCACCCGTCATCCACTTCATCCACATTCATCCAATTCATCCATATTCATCCACTTCTTCCATGCCATCACCACTTCACCTGCTCCTCCTGCTGTGAGCAAGGAGGCCTAGTCGAGAAGGAAGGTGGAGAAGAAGATCTGCTCGGTCTGCCTTGGTGGTTCTTCCTCCTCATCCAGATCTGTCCCGCCGCGACGTAGAAGATGACATCATCTTCACCGAGCTGAGACTACCTTCTACATCACCCTCATGGCGGAATCTTTCCTCTCTCTTATTCTTCTTGTTTCTCGCATCATGAGTGAGTAGTTCTTTTTTGCTGGGGTGCGGGGACTAGCCCCGCTGCCCATGCAAGCATGTTCCTTTGTTAAACTTTCCATGGAAATGTATATAACTTTTCATTTCATTTTTAATTGTTCACGTTGGTAGATTAATCACCTTCTTGCTTGTCGATTAACGCGGTTGACTCCCAAACTAGAAATAGAATGGGATTCCTTGAGGTAGTAAGTGTATGATCTGTGAGGGGATGAGCCATCTAGCCCACGATGACACTTTTGTGGCCTAAACATCCCTTAGGGAGGGCCACAACCTTAGTTGGATTTTGTATCTTCGGAACCGTAAGTGTATGATCCGGATGGCGACGAGAAATCTGATGCCTAAGGGGATGCTTACGCGGATCTAAACATCCCTTAGGGAGGGTTCGCAACAGTTCCATTTGGATAGTTTTATCTTGCCTGGATGTTTGGATGTGTTTGCATGTGCAGCGGTGGTGAAACTCGAGACCACCCCAGTGATTCCATATCATTAATCTAGATCATCTTTAAATTCAGCTCTTTACTTTCTTGCAATTAGTTTAATTAACCACAAACCAATCAATCGTTCTAAATATTAGTCTCACTTGAGCTATATTTGATTGAAAAAGATTCTTAAAAACATTGTCCTTTGGGATTCGATCCTTAACTATACTGCGATAAGACTCATCCGCTTGCAGGTGGTATTATTGCACGAGGTTTTGGTAAAAGCTCAGGGATTTCAACCCCGAGTGAATTTGTTAGTGCGATAATATAAACCATGTCACCCTCCTCATACAAAACATTGATAATATGCCCCTTGAGAAATGGGCTTAGTTGTTAAGATTGTATCTTCAATTTGTCTGATCTTTACAACCTCAAATATCCATCAGACATAGAACTTACCCGATCATATGATATCAAAGTATAATGTCTCATAAAGAAGGTCAGGCCATGAATTTAACATCATAAGTATGCCCTACAGAGCAGATTCAGTATCTATATAATAAATGGTGACAAAATGCCTCATCCCGTTTAGGCAAATTTTTTTTTACAATTTAAACTATTTCTCTATAGAGAGGGGCTACAAAATGTAGTAATTTATACCACTACAATGGATATAAATTGTTTAATATGGAGAAGAGATGGAGAAAGAGGAGGGATACATAGATATAAAAATTAGATAGCATATCTTCAACTTCCATGCATAATTTTGAAGGGGAATGTGTATGCTACACCTAAATAGGATGTTTTTTTGAAGATTCATGATATGTTAAGAAAATCTTACTTTCACAAAATGTTTACTGATGTGTTGTTTCTATTTTACACAGTACAAGAAGTTGAATTTTCTTGCATTTGGTATGAGAATGACATTGTTGTTGCTAGACCATTTTTCAAACTAAGTATATGATCTGAATTGATTATACATATCAATTGTTGCATTGTCTAATTTTAATGTTGACTCAGGCAACCACTATGTATATGATCTTCCTATACATATCAATTTTAATGTTGACTCGGGCAGCCACTATGTATATGACTCAGGCAGCCACTATTTTGCTAATTAATTATACATATCAATTGTTGCATTCTCTATACATATCAATTGTAAATCTATGTATATGATCTTCCTGTAGGGAGGTGAAATAAGAGAAGTATTGTAATTAGGTATCAATAAGATATTGCTACCTTGATGCTTTTATTTTATTTTCTTTAGCTTTGAGGTGTTCATCCTAATGGCTATAGACTAGTGATTTAATGGAAATATGGATATTGATTTCTTACTTTAATAAGTAACAAGGTATTTCTCAAACAACTATATTCTTAACTATTCATGCCAGAATATTTTTCAGTTCACTTGAACAGTGAAATCTAGAATTTAATTTTAGTAGTATTCATGTGAATCACTTACATTGGTCATTTTCTATTAGATAGTTTCATAACAAGTAATTCCCATTGGTAAAAAAAGTACCAGAGGTGTGTCATCAATGGAGGCAGTTTGCTACTTCCTTCAAATGGTTGGCCATGGCCATACCAACCATGTTTTGGCTGAGGACTACATTCACAGCGGTGAGACCATAAGCAGAAATTTTAACGAGGTGTTGGATGTAGTGTGTGCTTTGTGCAACAAATATATTGTGATGCCAACTGCATCCACACCGCCGCATCGGTGAGAGTTCAAGATTTTACCCTTACCCAGATATTATAGCCCTTTTCTAACTAGGAACAATGTTACTATTGTACATACATCCAGTTAAGCTCAAATATTTTAATAGCAGATATATATCAATATTTTCTTATTCTTACCTCTAATTCTATCACTAAATATTTTAATTTGTGAGCTCAAATATTTTAATAGCAGACATATATCAATATTTTATAATTCTTACCTCTAATTCTACCTGTAAATATTTTAATTTGTGAAAGATGGACTTGTGGTCAATTGTGCAGACTTGATGTGAAAGATGGACTTGTGGTCAATTGTGCAGACTTCATGTGAAACAATTATGCTTTGTGATAGATGTTAGCTTGAACGAATGATTTTAATTTTCATGTACGACCAAAATGTACACCCATTACTATTCTGCTGATTATATTGCAAATAATCCAACTATTTTGGCTAATATGTATTCCCTCTAAATTTCTTGTATGTACCGTCCCTGACCCTTTCACTACCCGTGAAACTCTCTTCAACCTTCAATTCGGCTTACCAGGTATATCTCATGAGCAATACAAACACGTTTAATGTGAATGCCATGATGAATGGTTACTATTTATGTACTTTTCCTGTAATGAACATATTGGATGATGCGTTTGCTACAACCATATCGAATTGATATGTTAGAAGTACCTATATATTGATGTGTAACCTCATATATGACAACATGTTTATATTTACACATGATAGTTTTTGCATATTGTTTGGTCATGGAAGGAACCCGACAAGTAGCACTACAACGAAAGTGATATTCATAATATGTGTTCATAAACATGTTCATATTTCCCTAGGGAGTTTGATTTTGTTCTACAAGCCCTAATTTTATAGGTGACTATTTGTTCAGTTAAAAACTCGGTGGAAGAACCTTAGGAGATACTATGCAAATCTAAAACTGGTGACCAACGAAACAACTGATGACAATGTACAAATTTGGGATCTTATGTCTGGTCCGACTAATGGATCTTGTCTTAGACTACTTCAATACAAGTTATTGCTTTCAACTACACACACTCATAATAGGTTCGTATAAAGGTTTCGTTTAAACACCCTAACTAAAGTGATATATTGCAGTGTCATTGCTACTATGGCTGCACCAGACCCGAGGTTCCGTATTATCTAGACGAAAGAGTTGGATGAGGCTCTGGTTGCGGCATTGAGGAGACAATATGACCTAGGTAGGTGCGTCGATGGAATATTTACTAGGGATGCATGGAGGGAGACGCTACGTGATTGGCATATCAGGATAGGGAGGAACGAGGGTACAATGGAACAGTTAAAAACTCAGTGGAAGAACCTCAGGAGAGACCATGCAAAGATAAAATTGGTGACCAACAAAAGTGGTGTTGGATGGGATGACAGCAGGTACAAGCCAATATTTCCTGACACCCCAGAGTGGAGGGAGGCACTTGTGGTATGTCCAATAATATACACTCCCCTGAGTATTAAATATTAACTTAAACTTGTTAATATTGACCTAATCAGTAGTTGTTCCCTACTTTAGGCAAACAAGGAACTAGCGAGATTGATCAACAGACCATTCTACCACTACCACGACGTCGAAATGATGGGGGGAGGAACATATCTAGGGGCCATCATGAAATTTTCTCAACTGATCAAAAACCTCCTTCTAATGTTGCATCTAAAGATGATGTTGCTGCTGACCTAGATGCACCTGATTCATTTGTCAGCCCAGGTTGGACCGGTCCAACCGATCCAACCGGTTTCACTGAAGACATGGATAATTCTAGGATGCAAAGTGCGGATACCAATGGAAGATCACACAACCAAGGTGTTGGTGCAAGGACTCCTACCACGAACAGATGTAGGAAGTGAGCATCAAGCTCACATGACACTTTTGTCCTATCTAATGATGTCATTTCTGAATTCACAAAGGTGTTTTCCAAGGTACATGAGATGGGCAGCGGAATTGTTGTTAGGTCTAATGACAAAGACGAATATCAAACCATTTTGCACCAATTTCACGCAAGCTACCTTGACGCCCCTATCCCAGTTTTTACCACTCTTGTGCATGCCATAAAAGATCCAGTAAACTGTAACATTTACCTAAGCCTTATGGACACCCCACAAAAAATTACCATTTGGTTGCAAGACCTGTGGGAAATGAAGAACATGGCTTCTAGAGCTTCTGGATCACAATCACCCTTCACGCCACCACCATATCTACAATCTCCACCGTCGCCGTTTGCTAGCACAAGTGGTTACAATAGTAGAGGTCCTTCCCCGCCGCCGTACTTCTGAGGTTGTCTGCTTTAAGAAGTATATCAGTATGCTGCCTTTTATTTTATGAACTTTCTCAAAAGTTGTTGTTGTACTATTTAATTCCTTTGGGAATAATATCTGAACTATGGTACTATGTAATGGTTTATCTTGTTATTTGCTATTTGGTCAGTATTTGCTATTTGGTCGCTATAGCCCTAATTTCATTTCTGCAATATCTCGATATTTTTCTGATGTGGGTAATCGCTTTTAATTATATACGTGATGGCTGGTATTCATCCATATGAAACAACTGATGACATTCTACAACTAGTGGATCTTATGTATGGTCCGGCTAATGACATTGCTAACGCAATATCCTACCAAATAGCTGACCAAATATCCCACAATATCATGCAAAATTCAAATGATGCAACCACACACCAACCAATACTGAGATCGGTTAGTATTAGAAGCGGCCATCAAAAGGTTTTAGAAATAATAACCGGCCATGAAAGGAGGGCATACGATCTGTACCGTATGCTACCCAACACAGTTTTAGCCTTTGTTGACATACTTGAGGAGCGAGGTTTGTTGAAAAGTACCAAAGGTGTGTCATCATTGGAGGCAGTTTGCTACTTCTTTCAAATGGTTGGCCATGGACATACCAACCATCTTTTGGCTGAGGACAACATTCACAGCAGTGAGACCATAAGCAGAAAGTTTAATGAGGTGTTGGATGCAGTGTGTGCTTTGTGCAATGAATATATTGTAATGCCAACTGCATCCACAACTCCGCACCGCCGCATTGGTGAGAGTTCAATATTTTACCCTTACTTCAATGTATGACCATCACTTAGTTGACCATTGTCCATTCCATTGTTAATATAACCACTATCATCATCACTGAGTTTGGTATTTACTTGCATATTTCTTATATACTTGTCTTAGGATGCCATTGGGGCAATTGATGGGACACACATCCCCATTTTGGTGAAGCGCGATAACCAGAACTGATATAGGAATAGAAAAGGAAATGTTTCCATGAATGTAATGGCTGTAGTAGACTTCTCAATGGAGTTTACATATATCATGACTGGTTGGGAGGGATCTGCTGCTGACCATGTTGGTATGTATGCCCTAAGAGCCAATCATGGGATGATTGATGGGATACATTAAGATTGATTTGATAAACATCAAAGGCAAGCTTCCAATTCTTGCTGGTTCAGTCATATGAGATAGTGATAGAATAGATTGAATGTCTAGAGAATGACAGTACTCAATGACGTATGCCTTCAGGTTCAGGACCTGGATGATGAGATCATACAGATGCTAAGAGTTTGTACATTCTTGTTATGTCCCTAGTCGGATGTCATTGTGGAAGGTAGATAGACAGCAATGACACACAAGACTAGATTGTAGTGTTGGTTGATGACAGGATCTCATTAGTCATGATATAGAGATATCAAACCAAACACATAGGTACTTGTTAGAGAACAAGTGTACCGAACAGACCCACCGTGAGTTTGACACATGGAACCATGACATGGTAGTCACAGTCAGTACTCACAGTGATGGTGGTGAATGTGATTCTTTGACCTGAAATCACTACACTCAACACATGTCGTTGGGTACACTTTGACATCATCAAATGTAGTCCTGAAACATGGGTTGTTATAAAGGTGATGATTGGGTGGCTTTGACACATGGGGCTTTAGAGGGGTGAGTGATAGATATGGGATTTGTCCCTCCTGAGGGAGTTTGATATCCAAGGCCACTTGATGAGTAGGATTGAGATAGGCGTGCGCACACATGTGTGAATCAGTATGTGATATTGATGTCATACATATATCTTCCAATCTGCTCTGAGATCAAGAAAGTGAATGAACGTTGACAGGATGACTGTTCCATGCCTCGAGTTCATTTGAGATATCAGTGACAAAGGAATTATACATTCGCTGTAACACCATTCACGGATTGTAGGATTGAAAGTTGTTCTCTAACTTTCTATTTCACTTGGGTAGCACTGATGTGTGACTAGGCACTGCTCTTTGTTTGTGAAGTCATAAGTGTTATGGACTTTCACTGCCAACGTGAAAAGGACCTGTAGGGTCACACACATAGGATTTAACCGAGAAGAGGAGTTTTTGTCCATAAACAATGTTTAGATTGATTACTAAAGGAGTTTAGTAGTTCAATTAAACACTCAATTAATTGATAGCTCAAAATCATAGTGTTCAAGGTGTTGGACAGATTGATTAGAGTATCAAATTGATTGAAACTGCAATTGGTTGTTTCTGCACGTTCTGCACTCCCAACCGATTGGCTCATGTGATGAACCGATCGACTGAGCATGGTAAACCGACCGACTCAGGTGGTGAGTCGATCAGCTCATGGACAGGGTGAAATGACCAGTTCAAGTGTTGAAACGATCGGTTCAACTGGTCCAACCGAGCAAGTTGGGAAAGTAAGATTGGTGAGAAATTTCTTTTCGTTTCACTTGCCCAATTTGATTGGAATAGGGATTTGTATTAGGTACCAATTAGAACGAAAGAAGAAAAGTCAATCAGGAACTGATCAGGGCCACGAACCGACCGGTTCAGAAGTGAACCAACCGGTTGAGGTGTCCCAACTGATCGGTTGAGGTGTCAACCGACCGGATCAGGTCCCCAACTGACCGTTTCAGAAATGAAACAATCGGTTCAGGTCACGCAGTTGGTTGTTTTTGTAGAAAATCTCGAACCCTTCTACTCCTTCTTTAGTCCCGCATTGCCCGGGGTAGAGAACCCTGTCCCATGACCCTCCTATATATAGGGGTATTGGGGGATTCTCTGACAACAGCTCAGTGCAACCAGTTTCTCTGTAAAGTTGTCGTTCTCTCTGGTTTTGGTAACCGAGAGAGCCCGAGCAAGTGCTACCCGATAAGGGAGGCACATTAAGGGAAAGACAACTGTAGAAAGTGACTGGTGGTAGGAGAGTGTGTCGGCGACTAGTACGCTGACAGGAGGGTGCGACTCCTTCCAATTCCTTATGGGATAAGGAGATTGGAGTTCCGGGTGGTCTGTGTGGACTACTTCAGAGGCAGGAGATTTCTACCGCTCGGAGGATAGCTGTCAATCCCGACAGTCCTGGTGAGACCAGGAGTCGTCAGTCTCGGTGCGACTAGGAGCTGCACAGACACCGTCCAAGACCGGAGGTGAAGACCATGAAAGGCACAATGTATTGTCGCCGAGCAAGCCTCGGGACAAGGTATGATTCCACAAACCATCCCTTTCCTATTGTATAGACGTTGACACGTTTCCTTGTTCTGGGTTTGGGGAGGAGAAAATTTTTGTTTCCGCTGCCTTCTCTACCTCCCCTAAAACCCAACAGTGGTATCAGAGCCACATCAACTGCTCTATACTTTAGGATTATCGATATGATCGATTTTGGTTTGTTGCATTTATTTATTGCATACGATGCGAATAAAATTGGCTTTATGCATGTCCAATCCTAAATCCACAAATCCCAATTTACATATATGATATGTATTATGAATGCACTCGATACGCGTCGCCCTTAAACAAGTTTTGTGGTGGATGTGTAGCGTGGTTATGGCCAATAAACCCTATCTCTGTATGGTTATATGTGGTTGCTTGTATCTCGGTATGCGTACCGATCTTCCTTCTCCTATTCCTGATGTAACTCGAAATAATTCGAGATTTCTTTCCTACCTTTACTCCCCTCGAATGTAACTCGAGGTTTCTCTTTTTACAATGTAAAATAGGATAGATTTTATATCCTGTTATGTCAAAGAACGGATGACATCCTGACGACAGCTGAGACGATTGGTTCAAGGAGTGAGCCGATCGGTTGATGACCGGTTCAAGGAGCGAGACGAGTGGGTGGCGGCCATGAAGAGATGCACGACGACCAGGCGAACTGATCGGTTGGAGGAGCCAACCGATCGGCTGGTGGCACCCAGCCGACCAGTCTGATGGCGAGCTGATCATTCATGTGATGAGTTGATCAAACCCAGAAAGACAGAGCACATAGTTCATCTTGTACATGTTGCATGTGATGTAGACCTAGATGACCGTGATTCCTCTTGGCTTGAGGAATCACATTAGGATGGCCATAATCATCGCTTTTATCATTTTGCATGTTTTCTGTGGGATATAGCATGTATATGATACGTACTATATATTGTGGTGATTGGATATGTATATGTATATAAAACCAAATCTCTCATTAAATATTAAGTTTTAGATGCCTTCCAAATGCGACACACGTGAAAAGCTTGATCGACCAAGTGTGGGCACGCCCTAGCGTGGTGCACCGTCTATCTCGTGGAAGCATGAAGGATGGATATGTGGGTCTTCCCTAGCATGGTGCATATTCATCGTGTTTGCTTTGGGTCAGACTTAACAAGGTGACCTAGATAGGATCTAACACCTTGAGGCATGGAGATGCTCATGGCAAGGAGTTGCATATGACATCTTATCAAGAGTTTCATGTGATGCAATTGGCAAGAGTTGCCTACCTGAGAGATCTAAGTTGTGGGTGACAGCCCTAGCTGGTTCATGACTTAGAGGATTTTAGGATCTTGCCCACTAGAAGATTGTACACTGCAATCTTCCGAATTGATGGTGAGGGCTATAAATTTGAACTAAAATAGTGGGAGAGATAATTAATTAAAGGCCTCATTATATCGTCAATCATTCAAATCAATCAAACAAGTCAAAAAGAGTTTTGGACTAAAATTGCATATATTTCATTTTGTTAAAATAAATGGTTAATCAACAATAATCACTTTATTTGCGATCGGTCTTTGAGACCAACAAATTAAATGGGAATAATTCCACAACTGGTTAGGATGATGAGAAGTGTTCTCAATCAAAGAGCAAAAGCTCTAAGTCCTAGTTATACCAAGACCAGATGAACTCAATCCCACCACATCAATGGCTGAAAGTATGCTTATGGAAGCATACCGAGGATGACATTGATGAGGAGTGCTTGATGTTGTGTTCTATGAACTATGAGTTGCAGAGACAACATGACAGAAGGAGATCCAGTAAGGTATTCACACACTCAATATGATTGGGTATATGGAAAAACCTGACTAAGATGGATTGCCTCTGAGCCAAGAGTTGGTTATTGGTATGATACTGTAAATGTTGCGAGAATCATACAGTTCATGATGAACTATGACATGGACAACTTTGACAAGTGTTGACAAAGTTGTTGGACATGTCGAGGACAGTAGAGGGAATTATGAAGAAAGACAAACCCTAATGGTTGATGTGATCAATGAACGGTAAATATTAAGGGTAAGGGCAAGGGCAAAGCTAAGAAGTGTTCTGATGCTAGCCAGCAGCCCAAACCATCTTCAGCCTCAAAGGAACATGGGGAAAGGGTGTATGAGGGAAGTTCCCTCCATATCTAGAAGAACAAAAGAATATGAAGGAGGGGATGGAAATCTCCACCTAAGGTATCATGAAATGAACCACTTCTTTATCTGAGGTATATGATACCAAGACAAGGATATGTCATATATGATATGCAAGATCCACAAAGAAGTGATGGCCTTTGTGAAAGGACCGAGAAAGGTGTACCCATCATTGGAGCAAGTGTTGCTGCCATAGATAGGAGTATATTTTAGTTTATTTCAGCCTAAAGGGCACGAAATAGAGTTGAGAACTGCTATTTCATATATTGCCAATAGATAGAAACAATTTATTTTTTGCATATTGTATGACAATGATGGAAATTAATAAAGTTGATGTTTCAATCTTAAAGATATGATCTTTGTGGCAATGCCTTGTTTATCTTGTGATACATGGTATGCATGAGATAAAATGACACCTAAAGTTATTGATAACTCAAACAATAAAATTAGCATCAATCATGAGAAGTTCATTTCTAGTTTCCATATGATGGATAAATATAGACTCTTTTGGTAGGGTAACCAGTAAGGGACATGAATCTCTTGGACATGATTAATTAATATTCACTAATGGTAGTGGGAGAATGACTATCCAAATAGGTATAATAAATGTGATGTATTTACATACCTATTGGAGCGAATGCTAGCACTTCAAATGGTGTTTGAAGAAATACCAATATGAATATCTTGAAGTGTTCAAGAATATCATAGATGAAGTATGAATTTGGTAAAGTGTTAATTCTTGATGAGATCAATAAATGAAATACTTTGACAAAAATGTTTGAGATCCTTATGAGTGATTATGATAGTGTATCATAGTGAGCTCATGATTAAGGCATAGTGATGTCTAAATCAAAAGGGAGTTATACTCTAAGAAGTTAGAGAATGATTATCAAATAACTAAATTCTTCTTAAATAAAGAATACCCCACACTAATAAAGGACATTAAGAATCACAAGGAGTTGTGATTTCTTATATCCTTGACAGATACACCTCAATTATCTATGTGATTAGTTGTTCATGTGATGAGTCAACTATACAGATGAATATGAGGAACCAGATTTTGAGTTATGGTAGATGACCATTACATCCTAAATGACTTCCATGTAAACCATAAGGTATGACCTTGATGGTAGCACTCATTGGGATGAAATCCATAAGTACGAATAAGTCTTAAGTGTTAAGACACATGGATAACATTTTGAGAAGGATGATGCTTGTTGATTGCAACTTAATGACTAAGACATTTGGCATATGGATACTAAAACCGCATTCCTATGAGGAATAAAACAAGGATGTGTACGTGACACAACCTATAAGGTTTATGAATCCACTAATGCAAATGAAGTCTATAAGTTACAATGGACTAATCAATGTGATTGATTGAGTACAAGAAACTCAGAATTGGATCTTTACTTTGATGATATAGTCAAAGGGTTTGACTGATATGTCAAAGATAAAGAAGGGATCTGTGATTTAGTGGGAGCGTGTTCACATTCCACATGTTGATGTGAAATGGAAATGTTCTAGAATGGAAATCCAAAAGTGGAAATTATCTTTAAGGAAGATAGAGATGTTTCCTATGTGATAGGAATAGAGATCTATAGAGATAGTTCTCTAAAACCTCTTGACCTGAAAAGAGAAAGCATACATTGGCAATCTATACTGAAGGGTTCAGTGTGCACAGATTCAGTGGGAGAAAACATGTCCATGCTCCATGGAGTTAGTATCCCAAGGCCAAGTGTCCAATTCTTATGAAGAATGGGAACACTAAGAATATATATGGATCTATCATGTATGTAATCATCCCATTACCTTGCATGTATCGACATGGCAAGAATAAAATGCATTCATCATCTTGTATGTAGGACATGACAATATGATGTGCTCATCCTGATAACTCGTATGTGGGACATGACGAGTGGATGTCTGTCAAGTTCCAGTAAGGGTTACTGAAAACCATAAGAATTGGACAAGTACTTGAGAAGTACTAGTTCTATGGAGATAAGGAAGAGTTCGATGTAAAGGGTTACATTGATGCGAACTTCCGAAAAGGACAGAAAATTAATCGCAAAATATATATGGGATATATAAAGTGAAAGTTTGTTGATAATTGGAAATGTTCCAATAAAGCCGTTTAAAAGGAAATGCCGAGTATCCGTGTGTTAGAGAACAACAGTCGATACTATATGGATCTGGAAGTTCATGAGATGAACTTATAGATATTCCGGTCATTGATGACAAGTATGGAATCCTTGATCATGCAATGTGGCTAAAGGTTAGCAAAGGAATACTGAATCACATATTACGGTAACTCCATCTCATACGTGTGACGTACAACGAAGAGATGTGAGACATGTGATTTATATTGACTTTGGCAAGGTGTTTCCATAACTCACTATGTTGGCAGAAGAGCACAGTAACATGTGGGACATGTTTGAAGATCACTATGAATATGATTCAAGGGTGATTGGCTCACAGTGCAAGTGGGAGTCTGTTGGTATGTATGCCCTGAGAGCCAATCATGGGATGATTGATGGGATACATTAAGATTGATTTGATAAACATCAAAAGCAAGCTTCCAATTCTTTCTAGTTTAGTCATATGAGATAGTGATAGAATAGATTGAATGTCTAGAGAATGACAGTACTCAATGACTTATGCCTTCAGGTTCATGACCTGGACGATGAGATCATAGAGATGCTAAGAGTTTGTACATTTTTGTTATGTCCCTAGTCGGATGTCATTGTGGAAGGTAGATAGACAACAATGACACACAAGACTAGATTGTGGTGTTGGTTGATGATAGAATCTCATTAGTCATGATATAGAGATATCAAACCAAACACATAGGTACTTGTTAGAGAACAAGTGTACCGGACAGGCCCACCGTGAGTTTGACACATGGAACCATGACATGGTAGTCGCATTTAGTACTCACAGTGTTGGTGGTGAATGTGATTCTTTGACCGAAAATCACTACACTCAACACATGTCGTTGGGTACACTTTGACATCATCAAACGCAGTCCTGAAACATGGGTTGTTATAAAGGTGATGATTGGGTGGCTTTGACACATGGGGCTTTTTAGGGGTGAGTGATAGATATGGGATTTGTCCCTCTTGAGGGAGTTTGATATCCAAGGACACTTGATGAGTAGAATTGAGATAGGCATGCGCACGCATGTGTGAATCAGTATGTGATATTGATGTCATACATATCTCTTCCAATCTGCTCTGAGATCAAGAAAGTGAATGAACGTTGACAGGATGACTGTTCCATGCCTTGAGTTCATTCGGGATATCAATGACAAAGGAATTATACATTCGCTGTAACACCATTCACGGATTGTAGGATTGAAAGTTGTTCTCCAACTTTCTATTTCACTTGGGTAGCACTGATGTGTGACTAGGCACCGCTCTTTGCTTGTGAAGTCATAAGTGTTATGGAATTTCACTGCCAATGTGAAAAGGACCTGCAGGGTCACACACATAGGATTTAACCTGGAAGAGGAGTTTTTGTCCACAAACAATGTTTAGATTGATTACTAAAGGAGTTTAGTAGTTCAATTAAACACTCAATTAATTGATAGCTCAAAATCATAGTGTTCAAGGTGTTGGACAGATTGATTAGAGTATCAGATTGATTAAAACTGCAATTGGCTGTTTTTGCATAATCTGCACTCCCAACCGATCGGCTCATGTGATGAACCGATCGACTGAGCATGGTGAACCAATCGGTTCAGGTGGTGAGTCGATCGGCTCATGGACAGGGTGAAATGACCTGTTCAAGTGTTGAAATGAGCAGTTCAGCTGGTCCAACCGAGCAAGTTGGGAAAGTAAGATTGGTGAGAAATTTCGTTTCGTTTCACTTTCCCAATTTGATTGGAATAAGGATTGGTATTAGGTACCAATTAGAAACGAAAGAAGAAAGGTCAATCGAGAACTGGTCAGGGCCACAAACTTACCGGTTTAGAAGTGAACTGACTGGTCGAGGTGTCAACCGACCGGATCATGTCCCCAACCGACTGTTTCAGAAATGAAACGATCGGTTCAGGTCACACAGTTGGTTGTTTTTGTGGAAAATCTCAAACCCTTCTACTCCTGCTTTAGTCCCGCATTGCTCGGGGTACAGAACCCTGTTCCATGACCCTCCTATATATAGGGGTATTGGGGGCATCTCTGACAATAGCTTAGTGTAACCAGTTGCTCTGTAAAATTGTCGTTCTCTCTGGTTTTGGTAATCGAGAGAGCCCGAGCAAGTGCTACCCGATAAGGGAGGCACAGTAAGGGAAAGACAACTGTAGAAAGTGACTGGTGGCAGGAGAGTGTGTCGGCGACTAGTACGCTGACTGGAAGGTGCAACTCCTTCCAATTCCTTGTGGGACAAGGAGATTGGAGTTCTAGGTGGTCCCTGTGGACTACTTCAGAGGCGGGAGATTTCTACCGCTCGGAGGAGAGCTGTCAATCCCGACAGTCTCGGTGAGACCAGGAGTCGTCATTCCCGGTGCGACCAGGAGCTGCACAAACACCGTCCAAGACTGGAGGTGAAGACCACGCAAGGCGCGAGGTATTGTCGCCGAGCAAGCCTCAGGACAAGGTATGATTCCACAAACCATCCCTTTCCTATTGTATAGACGTTGACGCGTTTCCTTGTTCTGGGTTTGGGGAGGAGAAAAATTTTGTTTCCGCTGCCTTCTCTACCTCCCCTGAAACCCAACACACCAAAGGGTACTTCATGCAGCTACAATCACAGGCGGGTTCAAAGTACCCGCTGGGAAGTACTATCTTGTTGATGCAGGGTACGCCAACACCAGATAATTTTTTGCACTATATCGAAACGTTGCTTATAATATAGCAGAGTATCGGGGTAACAAAATCTCATACACCAGCAAAAACGAAATGTTCAACCACTGACATGCTCAACTACATAACATTGTTGAGCGAGCCTTTGGTGTGTTGAAGAAGAGGTTTTCCTACTTTCGTAAAGGAGCGACTTTTCCCGTGCAGTCTCAGTCTCGGATTGTAATGGCTTGTTGTATCGTTCAAAATTTTATCCGGCTCCAAAATGATGGTGATCCTATGATGGATGAAAACTTGGATGAGCCTCATACTACCACTGACATCTTGAACGAATTGAGTTCTCTCCAACAAACAAGCCAGGCCGATGCTAGGGAGGGAGATGTTTTGCGCGAAACTGTTGCCAATTCTATGTGGGAAAATTAGTGATTTGTACATATGTTGTCTAACTTGTAGACATTGAAACATGTTCTACAACATGTTTCACTTACTCCCTTTTCGAATTTAATTTTGTAACTAACGGCCAACTTTTGTTCTCAAACTCTATTGTTGACTACAATTTTTCCTACTTCTAAACAATGTCAAATTATGTCTCACTAGCTCTTCTATCTAAAAATGGACAATGGCATGTCGTCGTGTCCATGTCATCTGCACTGCACCATATGAGTGTACATGGATGCCACAAATGTGACAAATGGATAGTTTGAAGACAACAATCCCCACATGCCATATTTTACATGTGGCAGAGGTCTTGTTCCTACCAGATGCCATATGAGGTTGCCCGCACAACAAGTAAAACCTACAGTGGCCACACTGACTGAAATTAGGGATGCAATGGTATCACAACTCGCATATGCACGTAGCGGATGCAAGTTATGTTCAGAACACTGTGACTTTGTATGTTCAACAAGAGCAGAGACCGATAGGGTACAAGAAGAAATTTCAAGTATGCGGGAGAGGTGCCGATATCTTCACCACCGACTTCAAATAACGAGCGATAATGACTCTTCAACAGAGGAGATGGATACAATACGCCAACATATATATAACGACTCTTCAACATAGATATAATACATTATGATATGTCCAAAATGAAATGCACTTGTCTGTTTTAACAATTAACTACTCCAGAAGAAATGTTCTGCATATTATATTTGAAAACTATGTCATGAACCCGACATTTTGGTATTAATCGTCAATTTTGTTTTATTAGATGTCGATGACTCCATCTGAGGTTTCGAGGTGTGATTGTGGGCTAAATGCAGCCTTACGGCTTAACACCGAGGATGCAGGGTTATATGACTTTGGCATTCTAATTCAAAGGCCGGGAAAAATGTATTACATATGCCCTACTCGTGAGGTGCGACAGTAATCAATAAATAATAGACTGCCCTTGTGGAGGCTACGCATTCCTTGCCATTAACTTTAACTTGGTACTACATTTTAGGGAAAAGACCGATGCAGATACTTCCATTGGGCAGTCGACCTCCCCCCAACAACTGATTCATTGAAAGCGGATATTATGTTACTAACTGTTGAGTGCAAGTCAGTGTGGGGACAAGCGATGAACATGAAGGACTTCGTTGAAATTCATCACAACTATGATGATATATACACTAACAAAAAGTATGAGCATGAGGTTCTAGAACGCAACGTTGCTAGTCTGGAGGAAGATTGTCGTCTGCTTGTGGACATCCCTTCACCTCACATGACTCCATAATGTTGAATGGCAAATACATTTACATTGTCTTCTTTATTTAGATTGACTATCAATGGATGTTATGAACATCATAAATGGATGTTATGAACATCATCAATGGATGTTATGAACATCATACACTTGTTTAATTTAGGAACTTATATAAACGTCGTATTACATTAAAAGTGTTATGAATTTTTGTCTTAATGTTGGTGAATGTTTTATTAATGATGTATGTTATTAATCTAAATTTTGCTTAATGTTATGTAAAACCAAATAATACAATTAATTGTGATATACACCCTTACTTTTGAAATATATTACTTACAAAATTTGTTATATGGCTGAACAACCATCAACACCGTATTTTATCTGGTCTACCGAGCTTGATATGGTTCTCATGGGTTTGATGATAACCCAATATGATGTGGGTAGATGTGTAAATGGAGTATACTCTACACATGCTTGGATGGAGGCATGGCACCAGTTCCTAAACATAACAAGAGGCCCTTACATTTCATTGCTTGAGTTGCAAATGCGATGGCAATACATCAAGAGAGAGTTTGTAGGAGAAAATATTTTCATATTGGGAGATTTATTGCCTCCCCCCACATTGGTCGCGCAACAAGGCATTGAATGCAACTTTGTGACGACACATCGCACTTACCCACCTGGAAGTTTTGCATTCTTTACCACTGACGATTGAAATAAACAAATAAACTTGTAAAATATGTGCTAAATGTTGTAGTTGTTTGTGTTTGCGTCGCAACATTTTACATGCTCTACTTCTGTGTTACAATATTTTGTTGCTACCATAATGTGATCAAATTTCCTACTTCATTATTATGTTTACAAAAATTGCATTACCTTCAAACTTATTATCAGCTAATTGCATTATTTATTTGTAAAACTTATTGGCACAGTTACTTTACCATTTTTGTTATTTGGTCATACCTTTGTTTTTATTAATTTTAGATGTCGACATCATGTGCAAAGGCAAGGGCAAGGGCAAAGTTTGAAAAAGTGTTGATGTCTCCGGAAAAAATTCAAAAATATGTTGAAGATAACCTTGTATGCAAAAAACCATGTTGCGATCACACAAAGGTGGAGGGCAAAATTGGGACCGATGAACAATTCAAGGGCCGTGTCAGTCAACGTGTTCCTCATTTGGCGTTGTTGTTTGATTGGCCAAAACACGACATCAAACAGCAATACAAGTAGCCGGTGCAGAAGGCATGCCCCATATCATGGGTCGAGTACGATGAGGCCATCAAGTGGGCCAACTAGGACGACCCACCTGGTACCAATTTAAATCAACATCCACATCGAAGAATGTCCCCCAAAGTGGCTGGTCAAAATCTTATTCAACTGTCTAGGTCTATGGCATGCATCCCCATTTTTGTCTGTCTCCCCTGTATGTTGTCGACGTAGTTCTCCCGTAAACAAATGGTTTATTATCAGTGACAGTTTATGTTTAACTAATGACTACAATATCATTATTATCATTTGTTGTTAGTGACGATGATGTTATTTGTTTATGTTATGAACAAAATATATTAGGCCAATTTAATATTTCATGTTGCTTGACAATTACTGTGTCGAATATGTTCAACATTACATATATACAACATGCAAATGTCATTCAAGACAACAATAGCATTTAATTAATTTTTAATCACCACATCAAAATTAGCATAATCATATCTTATTTGCACTTTTCTAAATATACAAAATAACACCTATATAATACAAATATTTTTTTTAAATATATTCTGAACTTAGGTTGAAGTGGCATCACAAATACACATTCTGCGTACTTGTTCAAACATTTCTGCAAGAACAGGATAGAATAAGAAGATCCTGACTAGGTTGCCAAACAGAATCAGACTGGTAGCCAAACGGATTCAGACTGCACGCAGACTCAAATCAGACTAGATGACCAGAATCAGACTGTGTTGCCAAACAAAATTAGACTGCATCCTGACTACCCCAGCATCAGAATCCAGACTATCCCCGACTAATCCAATCCGGATTCCAGAATCCCAGTCCTGTGCCAAACGCAGGCAAAGAGAACAGTTTTATGATTTTTGAGCTAGTAGCAGATTGCATGTGCACGTGGACTATAGTTTATTGCACGTGGATTACTACCATAATATGTCTCTTTTATATTGTCCATTTGGTTAGAAAGTCCCAAGATTACCTTTGATCTAAATGTCTACTTCGTCAATATAAATAGTATAAAACCATAAAAGTAATATACCAGAGTAAATGCAAGTTATATACTAATCTACAATAAAATATAGTCTTAGAGACTGGATGTATAAATCGTGACATTGATAGCTTTTTTTATCAAGGATAAACTATTAATAGTTGGATGATTTAATTAAATATCAAATATAGATGGGGTATGACTTAGTTGGATGATTTAATTACATTTCAATTATAGACGGGATATGACTATGATTTTTAAATGTGTCTAATCTAATTTTTTTATCCATTGGATTTATATTATACGTTGTAAGCATAGTAATTTTATGGATGATACATATATGTTTACATGTAATGATATGTACACATTGTTAATACTACATTGATAAATGTTCGTATTTATGTTGGAAATATAAGTATTTTAGTATGTTATCATCTAGAACTTGGTGGAAACCCATCTCTTTTGTGTGGGCCAAGTTGTCTTTATATCGTTCTAGACCTAAATCATGTCTAAAATCCATTTAATGATATGGATTTGGACATGGGATTACCAAAATTTAGGGTGATCTGATCCGATACTTATCCCTTCATGTATGCCCTTTTTTAATAAGTTAGAAGGATGTATTTTCCCGCCTCCCACGGGCATACATCAAAGATTACATGATCTCGATTTGTAGTGGAAATGAAAACTATACCCCTCCAATATGTATAGATGTACAAATGTGTCGTCAACTCTACGTGACTATCTAACTAATTACTGGAAATTTTTGTTTATACAACTTCTGTTTTGCCAAAGTGGCAGAGTTTAGTCACTCCTTCCTATGTGTGTTAGCGGTCATGGTGTCATTGTGTCTCCCATATTCTTTCAAAGGCTTGGCCTGTTGGATGTATAATGGGCTCTAACGGGAGTGAATAGAGATAAAAGTACCTAAAACAAAACATATTGTACCTTCCAAATATTTGTTAAAAGATATTACTATATTGAAAAGCAAGGGAGAGAAAGATTGAGAAAACACCAAGTGAAGACTAAGATATATAGTTGTTCCAACCTCAAAACTAGGAGATGCACATCCAATACCTAGAGAGGTCAACCTCTAGGATTTTCCACCATGTCTCACTAGTGATATTCCATTATAAGAGTTATAACAGAAGACACACTTTTCAAGGTCAAGAGTACCTAGTCATTCCTTTAAGTTCAAGGAAGCCAACAACCTTACAAATGACTTACATATGCATGACCAAGAGTCTTCTATCTTACAAAAGACTTACCTACTCTTGAAACATGTAAGGCCCCTAAACTTACTTAATGAGTTGAATAAGATTAATTACCATAATTGAGTTCTTATAACCCTAATTTAACCTCGTGATATTATTTGAAATCATAATACAAGCTTAAGTTTCAAATTTGGTCCAATTTGGACACTATTTGAGCAAGTTATACAATTTTATGTACATTTTGGACTTTTATGAAATTTACCCAATTGAGGGGTTTTCTTTACAATTTGTCACATAAATTATGTTCCTTAGATGTTATAGTATCATTGTTGAGTGTTTTGATCCATGGAGCTCCTAGTTGAGCCATGGTTTGAAGGTGTTTTCCTCAAGGGTATTTTAGAGTTTACCCCTTCATGGATGAGCTACCTTTAGTAGCTACCAACTAATGAATTATGTGATTGGCTGGGAAATTTGACAAAGGAAATCTAATCAGGTCTATATGGATGGTGGGGGAGCTGTGTGTGTTCTTGTATATTCTTAATAGTTTAAGGCCATAGACACATCGGGAAGCTACTTTTACACCTCATGCTTGCTTCCATCCTTATCCATGGGCTATATTTACCTCTTCCTTGCCCAAGTATAAAAATATTCCTACTTTTTCTTTCCTCTAACCTGGAGAAACGACTCCACTCTATTTTTCTATATAATCAAGTTATCTAAGGTAGAAGACAACCCCTTTTTGGAGAAGGTCTCATAGAGCTCCATCTAGCCCTACCTAGGTATTCCAAGGTCATCTTCTAGGGATTTCGACCAAGGCAAGTTGTTTTCTTCCTTCCTTCACCGTTTCTCTTGCTCTTATCCTTCCTTAGACCTTCCTCCAGGTTGAAACCTTGCTGTTCCATGGTGAAAGTGTCTCTAGAACCCAAAAGTATATCCTTCTTGTTTCTTTTTCTAGGGTTTTGCTTCTTTGTGGAGAGAAGTGCCTATTTGGCCAAGTTCAGATCTGAATCCAAGGTTTTATTGTCATATTTGCTTGAGATGCTTTCTGTTTGGGATATGACCTACTCTATAGAGGTGAGTTATATAACATTCTTCACTTATATTGCTTACTAGAAGCTTGTTAGTTCATGTCTATTTCTTAATGTAATGATCTAAGCATAAAGAAACCATGCTTGTTTAGAATTATGAATTTTTGTGGTGTTCCCTATTTCGTTCTAGTTCTATATGAATTTGTAAATATGTGTACAACCTATCTAAGGTGTAACATGATCTGGTGTAGGTTGATAACATCAACCTATGGTGCGAATCACAAAATAATTGATGGTTCAAATTAGGGTTTTCAAGCTATTTCCTTCCCTATCGGACAACTGATGGTCATATCATTCAATAACCAATGGTGTTGTTCATGATCAAGGGTGTCAAATTTATGGTGACAACTTATGGTCACCCTCTTAGGTCAGGTTTTGGCTCAATTACACGTTTGATTATCATCTACTAAGTATTCTAATAATGTTATCAATCGATGATGACATTAGCATAATATTTGATGGTGTTAACTGAATGTATTACTGATCTAACAACTAATGGTGACCTAATGATCAGAATTAATGGTGTATCAGGTCATCATCATATATGATGAGTGAAGAATGTAATTGTAGATTTGACTAAACCTTAAACTCATGGTTCCTTGGTTCAATTGATCTAATGGTTAGACCTATACTTCAATTGATAACCTTGAAAAATTAACCTTGAAAAATTAACCTGATCCAAAGAATAATATTTGATGCTTCAACATCCAATGGATTAGAATAAATCACATGGTATTATATGTGGGTCCTAGTGATGATAATTCGATTGTCCAATACCATTAATTTTTAGTCTTACCTTTTCCATCATAGAGTTATATTTGATAAATCACTATAATAAGTGGATGTGTAACTCCCATGTGATCTAGCTTGTTATACCTAACCTTAATGTAATTATATGATGTTGATTGGTTATAATCAGACCTCTTGAATGATTAATGTGATAATGAATTACACTCTTCTTGTGTTGAAACCATAATGTAGTACTATTTGAATATCATAATGCATTGCCATGTTAATATCTATGGATACATATGTGCTAATGATCATTGGGCATGTTTGAATCCATGATCGAGGTGAAATCCTCTTCATGTTCCAATAAGGGTTAAAACCCTATAACTTGTGATAATATATTAGTATCTTGTAAAAGTATCACTAGTACATTTTCGGCCAATAACGTCGTTGCCAAAAGCGTCACTTATATTAGAAAAACCGACCTAATAAGCTAAAACTGATGCAACAAGTCAATAGGAAAAAATCTGGGTATCGGTTGAGGTACAAGGTCGGTTATGTTAAAGATAACCGACGCTACAAAAGACCCGTAAAATCAAAATTTCACTACATGCATAAACATAGCATTAGTTTTATTAGAAAACCGACCTAACATGTTTCCCACGACCAAAATTTGCTCCATTTTTCCTTCGCGCGTCCATTATTGTCGATCTATAGGGTCAGTTTTCTCCAAATAACTGACCTAGGAGTGTACAATCTATTGGGTTGGTTTTCCCACATAACCGACCTTGTAGGTCACCTCTAGGGTCAGTTTTTTCTCCAAATAGCCGACCTAGTAGCTTAGAATAAAAAAGTTCATGCATCATTCACCTGTTGGGTTGGTTTTTGCATACAACTAACCTAGTAGCTTGGGATTTCTAGGGTCGGTTTTAGTGAATAACCGTCCTTAGAGTTTGGGATCGCTATTGAGACCTATTGGGTCAGTTTTATTAAAAAACTATCCTTATAGTTCGACTTCTAGGGTCAGTTTTCTTACAAAATGCAGGCACCACTTTGGCTTCTGGGTCAGTTTTTCCCTATTAACTAACGTTAGAGGTCAACACTTAATAGCAGCATCGCGTTGGTGAGGTCGCCATCCCAAAAACCTACTACTACTCGCGCACACTACTAGTTGTTGTCCGAGCCTTCCGCTTCCGCACCATTGCTTGGCCCACTGCCGCTTCCACACCCGAGCTTGAAGAAGAGGCAAACCGCCGTCGGCGGCGTGCCCAATAGAAGCTCTCCTTCTCGGCGTGCCCCCGAAGCTTAGATTTTTCTCTTTTGCCTTCATCTCCAGTGGCGTCCCGTTGTGCCCTAGGGGCGGCAGTTGGTGAAGGGACATACCCGGAGCCGCGAAGGGGGTGCTGCATCTCACGATAGGTTCGACTGTTAAGAGTAGGTGCCGACAGTGCTCCATCTGTGAGGACCATATTTTGAAGCCGTGTCGCCTGTGTCATCTTGGTGCCGCATCATCTGGGTGGCAGGAGCTCATAAAGAATAGGGGTGAACAACGACGGCCCTAGTTCGTCTCCTCTCTTTCTTGCTCATGGTGATATCCTCATGGATGATGGCTGTTGTGAGCGTCTGGACTCCAAGGTGGGGAGTGGCGGGGAGATGGTTGCTGCGGCCCTGAGTGCTTCTGATCAGATGGTGCAGGCATCAGACAGGCAAGGGGTATCTCCAGTGAGGGTGAATGCTACTGAAGGGGTGTTTGAGGTTGACTATGATTGTCCTGAGGGCTTTTTCATTGTCAGATCCCTCTGTTTCCCCCTAAAGATGATGTTTATATGACATAATGCATGTTTATCTATCTATGGAAGTAATCTTGGTTTGCAATATTTGTTCATGACAATCATCCTTTTGCTTGCAGAAGCTCTGGTGCTCGGTGGTCATCCTCTTGCTCTTTGGCACATGCGCACCTTCCACTGCCCACAGTCTTCTCTCATTTACATCTCGGCAGCTCTGGTTAGTTACATTGTTTTTTTTATATTTTATATGAGTAGTAACCCAACCAATAATAATTGTATACATTCTATGTAATCATTCTATATTTTTTCATATCTACATTTTATTACCAGTCACATATGTAATCATTGTATACATTCCAGAAATTTGAGATTAGACATGTGTACTCCCACATTGAAACTTTAGAGTTTATAGATGAGATCATCGATGCATGATGTTTAACTTAATATATAAATATAAAAATAATATATTTATATATTAACTTAGAAACTCATTCAAAATTTACTCATTAGGAGTAAATTTTGGATAGTCTCCGGTCTGAGACCATTTTTGGATATTTAATCTCACTTAGGATGTAAGTGTATTTGTATGTTTAGTTTGGAAGAAACTTTCAGTAGGATTTCCTCATTTGTTCTCTGGGTACATATGTGAGTGGTTATTTGCCATTTACATTGGTGTACTTGGAGAACTTAGGGGAAATTCTGCTAAAATTCTCTTCAAAACTAAACATACATTATATAGTTACTAGTGAGATTAAGTATTCAAAAATGGGATAGGTGGTACACTTTAATAATAAAAGTAATTAACTTCATATCAATAAAAACTTACAACTTATAGTATCAATATTAAATGCTCAGTTTTATAATTAATTTTAATGTGATCTAGAAAATGGATCGAAGTTGGATGTCTATCAAGAACTGTTGCAGTCCATAGTTTGCCGAAGGTCTTGATGAATTTATCAAATTTGCTGAGGAACATAGGAAACTACCTACATATAGGTTCTATTGTCCATGTAGGAATTATGGTAATAATTTGAAAGTTGATATTGTTGAGGAAATTAAGAATCATGTCATGTGTAATGGGATCATACAAGGTTATAATGAATGGTATTAGCATGGAGAGAAAATTAATTATGGATCAGAAAATGTCGATAATAATAGTTGCGGCATAGAAAATATAGATAATGATGATAACAATGAAACGATTTAGGATGACCCGATTCAGGATGATATGGTTAATGAGATGCTACGTAGTTGTCGGGACAATGTCATTGATCCACCTTCTTTATTTGCAAACATTGTCCATGATGCTGAAAGATCGTTATATAACGGTTGTACTAAGTTCACAAGGTTGAGTGCTGTGATGTGATTATATACTCTTAAAGCTCAAAACTGGTGGAGCGATAAGAGTTTCACTTCATTGTTATCTTTGTTAAAGGAAATTCTTCCTGAAGGCAATGAGCTTCCAATTTCAACATATCAAGCAAAGAAAACAATGTGCCCAATGGGAATGGAGGCTAAGAAGATTCATGCATATCCATGTGATTGTGTGTTATTTCAGAAGGACTATAGTAATTTGATAAATTGTCCAAAATGTGGTGTCTCAAGGTACAACACCACATATTCAGCTAAGGCTAAAAATGGCTCTCCTGCCAAGGTGTTGTGGTATCAACCAATAATACCACGATTTCAATGCTTATTTGTTACAGAAGATGCACAAAATTTGTCTTGGAACAGGGAGTTAAAGGCCAATGATGATGGCATCCTACGACACACGTATGATTCACCACAATGGAATAAAATTGATTTATTATACCCTCAATTTGGTAAAGAACCAAGAAACTTAAGACTTGGACTCCATACAGATGGAATGAATCCTTATGGTACATTAAGCAGCCAACATAGCACTTGGCCTGTTATGATTGTTATATACAATCTTCCTCCTTGGTTGTGTATGAAAAATAAGTATGTCATGTTGTCAACATTGATATCAGGGCCCAAGAAACCTAGAAATGACATTGATGTTTACGTTCAACCTCTAATTGATGACCTAATGAAACTATGGGAAGAAGGTGTTATGACATATGCTGCTTTACGTGAAGAAATCTTTAGTTTGTGTGCTATGTTGTTTTGCACGATTAATGACTTTCTGGCTTATGGAAATTTGTCTGGATATAGTATAAAAGGATACAAAGCATGTCCTATTTGTGAGGAAAATACTGATTCAATCCGACTGAAACATGGTGGTAAAATCATATATCTTGGTCATCGAAGATTTCTCCCACAAGTGCATCCTTATCGAAGGCAACACAAAACCTTTAATGGATCAACTGAGGAACAAAGTGATCCTAAACCTATACCAGGAAATGTTGTATATGACAGGATGAAAGATATTGTTAATGAATTTGGGAAGAGTTCAAGTAGTCGTACTCTCGCATGTGACAAATCTCTATACAAGAAGAGGTCAATATTCTGGGATCTTCCTTATTGGAGATTCTTGTCAATTAGACACTGCATTGATGTCATGCATGTTGAAAATAATGTTTTTGATAGCATCATTGGTACACTATTGGATATACCAAGAAAGACTAAAGACGACATCAAATCTAGAAAATATTTAGAATTAATGGGTATAAGAAAATAATTATCAGTGGAGATTAGGGGTCACTGTACATATTTACCACCAGCTTGTTACACTTTGTCAAAGTAGGAGAAAAAGACTTTCTATGAGTGCTTGTATAATATTAAGGTTCCACAAAGATACTCTTCTAATATTCATAGATTGGTATCAATGAAGGATCTAAAGTTGATAGGTCACAAATCTCATGATTGTCACACCTTAATGCAACAAATTTACCTATGGCTATTCGATCAATATTGCCGAATCATGGAAGGTTTGAAATCACAAGACTCTGTTTCTTCTTCAATGAAATATGCAATAAAGTGATACAACCTGATACTCTCGATAAATTACAAAAAGATGTAACTGTTACCATGCGTCAGCTTGAAATGTACTTTCCTCCTTCATTTTTTGATATCATTGTTCATCTTGTAGTACATATAACAAGGGAGGTGAATATGGTGGGTCCAATTTTCTTACACTGGATGTATCCATTTGAATGCTACATGAGTGTTTTTAAAGGTGATGTTTGGAATTATTATCGTCCTAAAGGGAGTATTATTGAGGGTTATGTGGCCAGAGAGGTGATGGACTTTTGTAATGATTTTTTGAATTATAATGAAACTTCTAGAGATCTAAAAATTTCCCATCACACTAAATCTTATTGTGGCAAAGGAACCTGGTAGCACAAGTGAAAGGAATTAGTCATGGGTTGTGGGAACAAGTACATTTGTATATTTTACACAACATCAATGAAGTTAGTAGCTACATCACAGAACACAATGATATTATCAAGAGAAATCATCCCCGATCCAGTTCAATGTGGCTTGTAAGAGAGCATAATCGAAAATTTATTAGGTGGTTTGAAGAGAAAGTCCTTAATCAACTATCTGAATCACCAAATAATGTTGCTGAGAACATAAAATGGCTCGCCTTTAATCCAAAAATGAATGTCATGTCATATGAAGGATATGACATAAATGGATTTTCATACTACACAAAGCGTCAAGATGAAAGTAGTGTAGTCCAAAATAGTGGGGTCACTTTTCAAGCTTGTTCGTTGTATTTTGCTAGTGCCAAAGATAAAAGACCACACAAAGCTGAGATGTCGTATTACGGTGTCATTAAGGACATATGGGAATTAGACTATACAAATTTCAGAGTTCCTATATTTAGGTGTAATTGGGTTGATAAAAACAAAGGAGTTTTAGTGGATGCGTTGGGTTTCACATTGGTGAATTTTGAAAAGATTGGTGAGAAAGATGAGCCATTCATCATGGCAGACCAAGAAAAATAAGTATTCTATATTGATGACCCGACAAATAAAAATTGGTTTGTCGTTCTTCATAGAAAAAGACAATTTATTGTAGATCCTATAAATGAAGAAGAATACTATGAAAAGTATGATGATTCCAGCCCATTCTCAGTTGGTTTGCCAAGTGTAAGTGTTGAAGTTAATACTGATGAATACTATAAACGTCAAGACCATGCTAAAGAAATTTTACTTGACTAACAACTCAACCAATACTAGAGGCATGCATTCTTTGAATTATTTATTTTATTATCATTCATACATGTAATCTTTTAAATATACATCATATCACCACTTGTGCTTTTATTATCACTTATGTTTCTTTTATCATGTATACTTACAGATTGTTCTAAAATGGCAAGTAAAGATGAACATTCTGAGCATGAGCACCATGAGGATGGTAGTGGTGATGCTAAGAAATGTAGAGGTCCCACACTAATGCGTAGGCTACAGGAGCTCAGGGCCAAAGGGGAGAAATTGACAATCCAGTTTGATGTCACAGGAGAACCTATTGAGGAACGTGCTAGTGCTTTCAAGCATTACGTAGGGGTGACAGTGCGCAATTAGGTGGCAATAGATATAGAAAATTAGCATGATGTTTGTAATGCCTTAAAAGACCTCCTATGGAAAGATATATTTGTGAGTTGAAGTGATATTATATTAATATGTTTTTTGTTTATTGATTCTAATTTAGTTTGCTTGGAAAGACATATCCATTTTAAAATAACATTATTGCTTCTTTTGTATGTATAGGGTGTTTTTCATCTAAATGAAAAAGATCACAAGAAAAAAGTGCTACAACGTTGTGGTGTACAATGGAGGGCTTTTAAGACCTATCTCAAAAGGGATTATATAGATAATCCTAATCAAAAGAAGAAAGCAACAAATCAATATATTTTTATAGATCCTGAGGTGTGGGAAAGATTTGTTGCATCTAGGAAATCGGAAGAGTTTTAGGTAATAAAGATTGTGATGTATTGTATGAATCTTTTTATACAATTAAGGAGGTGAATCTTTTTATATATGTTTTCCAAGTCTAAATTGCAATACCTCATTTTAAATGATCAGGCTATTCATGAGGCCCAAAAGGAAAGACGGGCCAAAAATGTGCATGACCATTGTTTGGGGCCCAATGGTTATGCCTTTCGCCGCCAACTACAAGAGAAGCAACTCTCTTCTGGAGAAGAGTCTAGTACAACTCAAGTTGAGCGTCCACCCCGACACTTGCAGTGGATTGATGCTAGAAAAAATTGAGCAGGTGAAATTATCAACGCTGCAACTTAGGAGGTGGCACAAAAGATGGTAGGTTTATCCCAACTAAGTAAAGAATAACTCCCACAAACTTTGATTTATTTATATCTAATTGATTGTGACTTAATATTTTTATTAACTATGAATATATTGATCTCCATGAGAAAAGGAAGGAAGGAAAGTTCATCCCAACTGGCCGCATGGATGAACTATCAGTTGCTCTTGGTACGAAGGAGCATCCTAGTTGTGTTAGGGGATTAGGAGCTGAAATAGGATTCAAGTCTTATTTTGGCCCTTCAAAATCTAGAAGAGGTCGTACAGGAGGTCTTACATAAGAGGAGGTTGAAGCATTAGTAGCATAGAAAGTAAAAGAAATAATGTCTTCATTTCAGCCTAGTCAACCTCCTCAAATTGTGCGTCTCTCAGATGATGAGGTACAAGCCCATGATCCACTTATGGAAGGTCATGGGAGCACTCCCAATGACCCACCACAACAATCTACAGTTAGTTTGTTCTATATATTGTGTTATTGGTATGATATATATATATATATATATATTTTATATATATATATAATTATAAATATATATATATATATATATATATATATATATATATATATATATATATATAGTTTTAGTAGGTATCTGGTTTACCGCATCGTATATAACTTATATTATTTCAATTCTAGGATTGTATGAATTGTAAACTTGCAGTGGAGGTTCCAAAATATAATGTTGTGGAAGCGGGAAAGGTATACAACCTCGGTGGTACATTGCATTGCCAACCAATTACTAACGACATTTTTCGTGTGTCCATCCATCTTGTGTATGATGGAATGGGGGACAAACCACTACCCATATCCAATTGTGAATATAGTACCACGGAAGAAGTAGAGGGTGCTATGGTGGGTTGGCCTAGACACTTGGTTATCAACGACAAGGTATACATGAATTCTACCATGTTTTTCATATATGACTACATATATGAACTCGTGTAATATAAGTATGTAATCTAATTAATAGGTTTGTAAACCAAAAAGTAAAAATTCTACTAGTCGTCCTCCTATTCCCAAGCCATCTTTTATTCCAGAATCCACATTTGATGAGTTGGTAAGTAAATGTAAATGTTTGTTTCGATACTTGGCCAACCAAAGCTCAGGATCATAGATGTTGGTCAATTTAACAGAAGATGCAACTGGGAGGGACTTTGGGAATTATATTTTTCTTGATGATATTATAGAATTGTTCTAGTATGATTAGCTAAATACTTCGATATTAGAAGTATGGATAAGGTAAGGATCCATCAATATAGAAAATCCCAATAAATTTTTTTACTTATTTATATATATGAAATAATTACAAATGTTTTACAACCATTTATATACCGAGGCCATAAACTTTGATATAAAGAATGTTGGATTCTTAGTTCCTTCAGTCACTAGTCAAGTGGAGGCACATATTGAGGATGTGAATGAGTATTTATCTACTGTATTCAAATATTTTGCTAGTGTGGGAAAGGAAATTATTCTAATTCCTTTTAATGTCTAGTAAGTATTATTATTCAATATATTTTTAATATTGACTAAATTTCTTTATTTTAATGTTTGTTTTATCCTTACTCAGATCTAGACATTGGGAATTAGTGGTGGTTGTCCCAAAATTGATGACTTTTTATTATCTTGACCCAATGGGAAAAACAACAAGGGGCCACAAATTGAAATTGCCAACTATGGAGTAAGAATAAATTTTAGTCTCTACAACATCAATTGTTATGCTTCAATATGATATTTCTACTTAGAATTTCTATTTTTTTTGGTCAGTCAAAAAATCATGTTGCTATAATATTACCTAAACTTTGGGTACAAAGCATTGCGCCCCCTAAAAAAAGAAACAGACAAGATCTTAGTAAAGACCTCCTGAAAGGAAGAGGAAAATAACGCTGTGTCTACTACAAGAGCCACAGACCCCAACCAATTACTATGGGGCAGCAACCAGCACAACCAACACAACACTAACAATAAAAACAACTTCAACATGTGCTGTCCTGGAAGTCTGAAGGCTGAACATAGAACTGAATCAGTCGTGAACTACAAGAAGAGATAAAGATTATCTTCCACCGCCAAACGTACAAAAACTTCAGATCTCTTATTGGATGAGCAGGCATCCAACAAGGAACCCCTAATTGCTGATCAATAAAGTGCTTCATCCAGAACCTGGGATGGACCCAGATCGGCTAGAAACTGAGATGTATGAGAGTGAGTCAACAGAGTCCTTCCATGAGCTGGCCATCGAATAGTGACCTTGAACCAGATAGCTACCTTTCCTCCACTGGCATTTGACTCATATCCTGAAAATGTGAACTCTAGGTAGTTGTCCATCTCTTCAACAGCAGTCGACGATCAACAAATACCGGGGCCATGTGAGAACTGCCACACACAGCAGCAGGGAGGATCCGAAGGGGAGATGAGGACAACCCCCTTTGAACCCAACCCCACACGAGTCACTTGTATACACAAGATACTTCATCGAGCACCTCAAGTGCGTTCAATCCTCAACTGTAGAAGAACACACACAATGGAGGAAGGAGAACTCAGCCCCCAACCACCATGGAGCCGTTGACGAGGACCCCGTGAAAGGAGCTGGCGTCGCTGGCCGTCAGGTATGAAACTCCAAGCTGAACCGCCCAATCTGAAGAAGAGGGCCTAGAATCGGTTGAGGAGGGAGGCGTCGTCGTCAGGAGCCACTGAAGCTAGCCCGATGGCAAGCCGCCCGCCTCACCGTCGTTGGTGGAAAGGGCACGTCGTCGGGCTGCGGTAGACGGCCCAGCTTCATGACCCATCGCCACCCATCAGGAACTCCCAGATCAGGAGGCATCACCCTGAGGGACGAGCCACCATCTGGGCAAGGCGAAACAGGGTCAATTGAAGTCGAAGAGCCGCTATTGCACAAGACTAAGGGATTCAACTTGGGAAGAATTTCTATTTTTACAACTATCATAATCATTTAATTGATAGGGGTATAAAGGATTTTTGTGAAGGTGGAGGACGAATACCCACAAAATTAAAGACATTGAGTTTGAAAAATGTCAAGGTATCTACTTTTACGACTTAGTCTTATATGTACATCTTATAGTATATTAATGTCAACTCTTATAATCTTATCTCAACTCTGTTTATAGTAGTTTACTAACATTAAGTATAATTCTTTATTTGTAGTGTCCTATACAAAATAGTGATAGGGCTTGTGGCTACTATGTAATGAAATATATGCAAGATATTGTCAAAGGATCATCACACAACATTCAGACTATAAACCAGGTAATAAAGAATAACATCATAAATTTACAAGTGAGATGTAGTCATTTTATAAAATATTAGTATGTGCATTTTCTGTTGCATATCTTTACAACTCAGCCTTACACACCTGATGATTTAAATGGATTCTGAGAAGAGTGGTCAGATGCTTTTCTAAATGAAGTCACTATTGCATTGGATTGAATGCATAACTTCATTTATGTATGTAATTTGAAACTCTTACAAATTTACTTTTGTATATGACATGAATTTTAATATCATCTTATACTTGAAATCTATCATTTTTTGAATGTTAGTATGTGTTATGTGTATGAATGTCTCAACTAAATATGTATTTTATTGTTGTTATGAATGTGTGTGGTTTGAAAATTGATATATCATTAAAAAAGGATTGGACATAAAAGCTAGCAAATGGCTTTGGATTGAATTCTAGCTTGCATCATTGCATTTGCAAGTCTACTTTCTATTGTAGGTTTTGAACTTTGTAAAGAAAATTTTTGTTTTGTAGGTTTCTGTTTTGAATATTTCTATTCTACATAAAGATCCTTCCAATTTTTCATGTCTTTTAGTTGTTCCCATTTTCCTAACCTACCCACATAATAGAGAGAGTATGTCATCGATCATGGTCATGAGAGAGAAAATAGATGAGAAACCTAGTGTATATTAATCACTAAATAGGTTGGTTGGGGGGGTAGTCCTTAATTGAGAAAATATGAGAGGAAGGATCTTTCTAGGGTAAGGGTGCCCACTTTAACAATAATTTCGTTAGCCAGGCAGATAGCTTGCGACGGGAACCCTCGCACCGTGAAAACGGATGGGGAGAGTATTATGTCAGAACCCTCCGCAAGGTACCCTTCTAGACACCTCGGCAAGTTACTGCTAAATGTGGGTTACCCTAGGTCTAGGTAAGGTTGCCAATTATTTGATACATCTATATTGATTCATGTGACCGCTCTGATACCATCTGTCACGGGTTAACAACCTAACTCCACTGTACACCTCAGGCGCCAACATAAGGGGTACAATAGAGTTAAAGTTGCCCGTCCCTGAGTGGATCAAACACATGAATATATAAATGCACCGAATAAAAAGCTTCCATACATAAACCAAAAGTGTTCATTACATAGGGGCCCGGAGGCATAGGAGTTCTACAGAAGAAACTTAATACATGAGAAACTATTACAGAAGAAAAAGAAACATAATCTAAGAGTCCCATTTAGCTTTAGCATCCCCATGATAGATCCGATTTTTATGAGCCAGCATATAGAGTAGCAACATCATCTTTCTTTCATCATAAGCATCATAAGCAGAAGGTACCTATAAAACATATGCAATTGGTACGCGTCAGCACAATATATAAGTATATTGTACTGAGTACGCCTACGCGTCATTTGATTTACCTCTTTCATACTTGGCAATAAGGATAAAAGTAAACTTGGCAGTAATAAGCAATTACAACAATATATCCATATTAAGGAAGAGTTTATTAACAACATCAACATGTATCTTTTAAACATTTTTCCCCATCATGTCTATCATGCATTTGCCACCAAAGGGAATAATGCACCATCTCAGCTGCCAAAGAGTATGAGATGTAAGGCCTTATGATCTACTACTCAAGAGTGAGATCATTGTACAAACGTGATCTGCTACCAAAGAGAATGATCACTTTCCAAGCACTACGCTACCAAAGAGAATTAGTGCTTTCACATGATGGGGCATATATATTATGTTTGCAGGTATTATAACTTACATATACAAAATTCAGATAATTCATTAAAACCATACAATAACAAGTCATTTAAGCATCATACAAGACATTCATTTCATTCAATATCTTATGCCAAGTGTCCTACATATTCATATATCTCAAGCATTAAGTATAGTAGGCCAAAAGGAGGTAATGGCGTACCTTCTACTCAGAAGTGGGGAGTCCAGAGATGCTCCTCACTGGTACCTTTGATTTCCTGAAATTATTAGAGATTTGGTATTTATTAGATATATTGTTTGAATTACACATATTCTAAAGAGTATATAAAAAGGCCCTTTATAGGTTTGGAGTCATGAGATTAGAGTATGGGTCTTAGAGTATGGAGTTGAGTCCAAGATTATCATTGTCTCATCAGAGTAGGATCATAAAGTCAGAATCAGGGTTTAAAGATCATAATAACTATTTATGCACATTTTGATAGGTCAAAGTAGGGAAAAGAAGAAGTAAATAGGTTTTACTGGTAATTGAGTCATAATAAAAGGATCTGATTGTCCTAGGATGATAAGGGTGCAAAAAGATGATTATCACAGATTTTTGGTGATTTAAAGGAGATTCGAGCATTTTCTAATTAATTAAACAAGATATGAGCATAATAAAATATGAGAGTTTACTCGAGTCATAGTTAGGGTCAGCTGATGCCATAATCGTGATCCTCGTATTTTTCTGATCAAAATGGAGTATTTATTCGTATTTTTCTGACACTCCTACTAATTTCTACAAATTTCCCAAGATTAGGTCTAAAACTGAAATTCAAGGAAATAAAAGAAAAGAAAGGAAAAACGCGGACCGTTGGATGTTCAGATCCAACGGTCGAGATCGCGCGCGTCTAAAACCAAGCCGGCTGAGGCGGGTCACGGGCGGCTAACCTGGCTAACCGTGGTTCGCGCGATCGGCCCAGCTAAACCGACCGGGTCCTTCTCCTTCTTTGCTTCACTCGCGAGCAACAGGTAGGGGAGAGGAACTCCGGCGAGCTCGAGCGACGGCTGCGTTGCTTCTCGCGAGAAATCGAGGTCAGGAGCACCTTCGCGGGGATGAGCCGAGCTCGGACAGCTTGTTTGGGGACCGTGGCTCCCCGCGAGGCGTCGGGTCGACTAGGAGTCCGGCGAGGTGTAGAGCTCGCGGCGGAGGGTGAAGGGTGAGGGAGGAGCAGGCGATGAATCTTCGCGGTGAGGGGCCGCCAAGGTAGGTGGAGGTGCCTCGGAGCTTCGGGTGTGGTCAATTGGGGACGAGCAGGCCGATAGGGGCCTCGTCCAGCAATTCGACGGCGGCGGACAGACCGGAGGAGAAGAGTTTGAGGATGGAGCGATGCCGGGTTGCTTTGGGCAAATTGGAGGCAGGGGTGAGCTAAAGAGGCGTCATGGGAGCTTCGCGGGGGTTTAAGTAGGCGCGAGGTTGATTGAGGAGTATATGCCCAATTGGGCTCAGCTGCGGTTGGAGACGGGGACTCACCGGTGAGGTCGTGCGAGGCGACGTTCTCGTTTCTGGAGGTCGTGTGAGGGGTCAGCGAGTTCGTGGAGGTGAGGTGGAGGCAGTGCCTCGGTTCGTTTGGCGCGAGGTGGCGCGTAGAGGTGGGGAGTGGGTCGCCCCTTGCTCGAGGTGGCTGCATCCACGATCTCGCGGATTGACCGGAGGTTAGGGATGACCTCATGGCCGTCCGATCTCTGGGCGCGCCATCGGGCGGTCGGGATGGCTCGCGAGGAGAGGTCCGCGGATTGCTGACGTCAGCACCGCGTGACAAAGAAAAAATGAAAGGAAAGCATAGGTTAAATGATCTTAATCGTGACCATATATAGGTAAACCTTAATCAAACTTGTAAAAATCATAGAGGGAGCTAGGAATGTCCAAATGACATGAAATTTGGACCATAGCTTCACCATAACATACCCCACCTGTTGATAAAGTTTGGGGTTGAGATTCTTATCATTGAATGACTAATTAACTTTTAGGAGAAAAAGGGTTTTAAGATATATTGAAGATTAAGGAACAAAGTATAAAAGGATTTAGAAAATTCACTTTATCACATCCTACTCACCTTAAAAGAAATTTTGTCCTCAAAATTAAACTGGATAAAAGAGGTGAGGAAAACGTCGTTCCATGTCTGCTCGTAGCTCCCAGGTGGCATCTTCTGCACCGTGATGGTTCCACTGTACCTTCACCATCGGAATCTGTTTATTCCTGAGCTCCTTTACCCTAGAGTCGAGAATCTTTGTAGGTTGTTCTGGATAAGATAGGTTCTCCCGTAACTCAAGAGGCTCATGATTCAGCACATGACTATCATCCTTTACATACTGTTTCAAGTTGGATACATGAAAGACATTATGCATCATGCTGTACTGCGGAGGAAGAGCAAGTCGATAAGCACATTCGCCAATGCGCTCCAGAACTTCGAAAGGACCCACGTATCTCGGACTAAGCTTCCCCTTGTTCTTGGCTATGGCACGGATAGGTCTGATTTTCAAGAATACATAGTCACCATCATTGAACTGTCTGTCCGTTTTGTGTGCATCTGCATATGACTTCTGACGATCCTGGGCCCGTTTCAACCTCTGCTTGATCAAAGACACCTTGTCAGCATATAGTTGTAACTCCTCGGACTTTAGCATCTTCCTTTCCCCAACTTCATCCCAATGGAGAGGGGATCTACATGGCCTACCATAGAGAGCTTCATAGGGTGGCATATCAATACTAGATTGATAGCTATTATTGTAAGCGAATTCTGCTAATGGAAGGTAGTAATCCCAAGATCCTCCCCAATCTAAGACACATGCTCTGAGAAGATCTTCTAAGATTTGGATAGTACGTTCTGACTGGCCATCAGTTTGGGGATGATATGCTGTGCTGAAGTGCAACTGTGTGCCCAGTTCATTCTGCACCTGCTTCCATAAATGTGATGTGAACTTTGGATCTCGATCTGAAACTATCGAAACTGGTACTCCATGCAGTCGTACAATCTCCCTTATATACAACTCAGCAAGCTCAGGAACCTTGTTCGTAGTCCGCATAGGTACGAAATGTGCAGACTTGGTCAACCGGTCTACTATGACCCAAACCGCATCATGACCCTTCCTGGTCCTGGGTAGTCCCACCACGAAATCCATGGTGATATTTTCCCATTTCCATTCGAGAATTGGTAAGGGTTGCAATAGACCACCGGGACGTTGGTGCTCGGCCTTAATCTGCTGGCAGGTGAGACACTTAGAGATAAACTCAGCGATATCATTCTTCATACCCCTCCACCAAAAGTGTCTCTGCAGGTCCTTATACATCTTAGTAGATCCAGGATGTATGGAATACTTAGACCCATGTGCCTCTTGCAGGATACGCTTCCTAATCTCTGATTCTTCAGGTACCCACATCCTATGCTTGTACCTTAGTCCACCGTCCATACCAACGGATAGATGTGTCTGGGGCTTTGCCACAAGAGCTTTCATCTCCTCCAAACTAGGGCTGTTCTTTTGAGATATCAGGAGTTCAGAAAGAAGACTAGGAATAATATTGATGTTCGCCAAAATAATAGAGCTCGATTCTGCTTGCGATGACTCAGAAGATGAAGGTTCCAGATGCATTGATGCACAAATCGACTTCTTACGACTAAGAGCATCAGCCACAACATTGGCTTTGCCTGGATGATATGCAATAGTGAAATCATAATCTTTAAGATACTCCAACCATCTCCTCTGTCGAAGATTGAGATCTTTCTGAGTCAAGAGGTATTTGAGACTTTTGTGGTCTGTGAATATATCAAAGGTAGCACCATACAGATAATGTCTCCAGATTTTGAGAGCATAGACAATGGCAGCTAATTCCAAATCGTGAGTTGGATAATTGACCTCATTAGGTTTCAACTGTCTAGAGGCGTAGGCAACAACTTTCCCGTTTTGCATGAGGACACAACCCAGACCCATTTTAGAAGCATCAGAATAGATTACAAAGCCATCATTCCCAGAAGGTAAGGTCAAAACAGGAGCAGAAGTCAAGAGAGATTTCAATTCTTGGAAACTAGCTTCACACTCAGGAGTCCAAATGAATTTTGCATCTTTTCTGGTAAGTTTAGTCATGGGTAGGGCTATTTTACTAAAATTAAGGATGAAGCGACGGTAATAGCCAGCTAGACCAAGAAAGCTACGAATTTCAGAAGCATTGGTAGGGGCTTTCCAATCAAGGACAGCTAGAACTTTGGCAGGGTCAACAGAAATTTTCCCACCCGAAATGACATGGCCAAGAAACATAACTTGGTCAATCCAAAACTCACATTTAGATAATTTAGCATACAATTTCTGGGCTCTCAAAACATCAAGGACTTTCTGGAGATGTTCACGATGTTGATCAACAGAATTTGAATATATAAGAATGTCATCAATGAAGACCACAACAAAACTGTCAAGGAATGGCTGGAAGACAGTGTTCATCAGGTTCATAAACACTCCAGGAGCATTAGTCAAGCCAAAAGGCATCACCATGAATTCATAATGTCCATATCTAGTTCTGAAAGCTGTTTTTGGAATATCACAATCTTTTACTCGTAATTGATGATAACCTGATCTAAGGTCAATCTTGGAGAACACAGTGGCAGTGCGAAGCTGGTCAAACAAGTCATCAATTCTTGGAAGGGGATATTTATTTTTAATGGTGGCTTGGTTGATCATGCGATAATCAATACACATTCGCATTGACCCATCTTTCTTTTTGACAAAGAGAACGGGAGCACCCCAAGGAGAAGTACTAGGACGGATGAAGCCTTTATCAAGAAGTTCCTCTAGTTGTTTCTTGAGCTCTGCAAGCTCAGCAGGTGCCATCCTATAAGGTGCCTTAGAGACTGGTGCGGTGCCCGGTGCTAACTCAATTGAGAACTCAATCTCACGATCTGGAGGCAGCCCTGGAAGCTCCTCAGGAAAAACGTCCGGGTAATCTCTCACCACATCCAAGCTCTCTATAGGTCTCACCTTAGGATCAGGCATGGATACAACAGCAAGATAGGCTCTACATCCTCTGGCAATCAAAGTTTCGGCTTTAAGAGAAGAAATAATCATATTTCGATGTCTTTCTTTTCTCCCGGAAATAGTCAAAGGTTTCGAATTGGGTGCACAAAAGATTACTTTCTTGCCTCGGCAATCAAGCATAACAAAGTTGGAATAGAGCCAATCCATCCCCAAAATTAGATCAAAATCTTCCATATCAAGAAGGATAAAAGCAGATTGAAATTTATGACCACCAAAAGAAAAAGGCAAGGTTTTGGTTTTCTGAAGAGAAGTATAAATTTTGCCACTGGGAGTTGTCACATCCAAGATATAACCTAGATCATTGATCTCGAACTTGAGCATGGAAGCAAGATTTCTAGATATGAAAGTATGTGTTGATCCTGAATCGAATAGGGCCACAACAGGATGATCTTGGAGACATATCATACCTACATTATGATTTTATATGAGATCATGGTTTTCAAAGATTTATTACAATAAAGAAATTTTAACATTATTACCTTCAATCAGACGGTTATCATTGGCTTTAGCTTCCTCTGCGTCAATTGCAAAGACTCGGCCCTGACGATGTTCTGGCTGAGCCTGAGCTATCGGGACAGCTGGTTGAGCAGGTGGAGCTCCAGGCTGAGGTAATGGGGTAGGACGATTCTGAGGTGCCCCTTGGACCAGATTTGGACAATTATACCTCATATGCCCTTCATTCTTGCAGTAGTAACACACTGGTTTCTCAAACCTGCATTTTCCTGGGTGTACTCCTCCACAGTTTCTGCACCGAAAATGATTTGATGATATTCCCTTAGTTGGTCCTCCTCGGCCTCGACCTCCCCTGTTTGGTCCTCCTCGGTGTGATTGACCTCTATGGTGATTTCCTCCTCCTCTGCCCATGCCATGGCTGTTAGGCTTCTTCTTATCATTTTCCTTCTCCTTACCCTTGGTGATGCATGCATCGGTTAGACCCAGGTATCTCAAGCTTGGTGCTTTGCTTTTTCCTAAGGTTCTCTCTTGGGTAAGGGCATTGTTGATGGCAGCTTCAAAGGTAGGATGGATGGAGGTGCAAAGGTGAACTTTGATTTCTTGGTTAAGGCCATCTATGAAGTGTTCAATCTTTTCATCTTCATCCAGGTTGCGAGCATGACGCTCTAGGAGTCTAAAGGCTCTAACATAGTCAGCAACAGATAGGTTTCCTTGGGTGAGGTTATTGAACTGTTTCTTCTTCTCCTTCCTAGCTGATATGGGCATGAAACGGTTGGTAAAGATCCCCTTAAACTCCTCCCAACCTATGGGAGCATCTGGAAGTTCTCGTGTATGGTAATAATTTTCCCACCACAACTTCGCGGACCCCCTAAGTTGGTAGGTAGCAAAGGTGACCTTATCTTCCTCAGGACACTTAAGGGCTCTAAAGGCATTTTCAACAGATATGATCCATGCATCGGCTTTATCTAGGACTTCACCTAAGTCTTCTCCATGAAAAGTTTCGGGTTTGAGTTTAAGGAAGTCACTAATGGTGGTTTCATGGTTTGTCCTAGAGGATGAGGCACTATTGCTGGTTTCTTTTAGGGCTAGGGCATGCATGCATTCCAACATCACCTTCTTTTGTTCTTCCCAATTTCCTACAGCCATGGTCTTATTAGGACGGGATTCAGATTCATCACCAGAACCATCACTAGATCTTGTTCTCTTGGACCTAGTTTTTGGAGGCATCTGCAAGGTTGGTATAAAAGACAGTTTAGAGATTTATTTGTAATAGATCATAAGGCAGGTGTTAAAGAATTAACAATCATATCATATATTTTTTTTTCCAATTTTTCATGTCTTTTAGTTGTTCCCATTTTCCTAACCTACCCACATAATAGAGAGAGTATGTCATCGATCATGGTCATGAGAGAGAAAATAGATGAGAAACCTAGTGTATATTAATCACTAAATAGGTTGGTTGGGGGGGTAGTCCTTAATTGAGAAAATATGAGAGGAAGGATCTTTCTAGGGTAAGGGTGCCCACTTTAACAATAATTTCGTTAGCCAGGCAGATAGCTTGCGACGGGAACCCTCGCACCGTGAAAACGGATGGGGAGAGTATTATGTCAGAACCCTCCGCAAGGTACCCTTCTAGACACCTCGGCAAGTTACTGCTAAATGTGGGTTACCCTAGGTCTAGGTAAGGTTGCCAATTATTTGATACATCTATATTGATTCATGTGACCGCTCTGATACCATCTGTCACGGGTTAACAACCTAACTCCACTGTACACCTCAGGCGCCAACATAAGGGGTACAATAGAGTTAAAGTTGCCCGTCCCTGAGTGGATCAAACACATGAATATATAAATGCACCGAATAAAAAGCTTCCATACATAAACCAAAAGTGTTCATTACATAGGGGCCCGGAGGCATAGGAGTTCTACAGAAGAAACTTAATACATGAGAAACTATTACAGAAGAAAAAGAAACATAATCTAAGAGTCCCATTTAGCTTTAGCATCCCCATGATAGATCCGATTTTTATGAGCCAGCATATAGAGTAGCAACATCATCTTTCTTTCATCATAAGCATCATAAGCAGAAGGTACCTATAAAACATATGCAATTGGTACGCGTCAGCACAATATATAAGTATATTGTACTGAGTACGCCTACGCGTCATTTGATTTACCTCTTTCATACTTGGCAATAAGGATAAAAGTAAACTTGGCAGTAATAAGCAATTACAACAATATATCCATATTAAGGAAGAGTTTATTAACAACATCAACATGTATCTTTTAAACATTTTTCCCCATCATGTCTATCATGCATTTGCCACCAAAGGGAATAATGCACCATCTCAGCTGCCAAAGAGTATGAGATGTAAGGCCTTATGATCTACTACTCAAGAGTGAGATCATTGTACAAACGTGATCTGCTACCAAAGAGAATGATCACTTTCCAAGCACTACGCTACCAAAGAGAATTAGTGCTTTCACATGATGGGGCATATATATTATGTTTGCAGGTATTATAACTTACATATACAAAATTCAGATAATTCATTAAAACCATACAATAACAAGTCATTTAAGCATCATACAAGACATTCATTTCATTCAATATCTTATGCCAAGTGTCCTACATATTCATATATCTCAAGCATTAAGTATAGTAGGCCAAAAGGAGGTAATGGCGTACCTTCTACTCAGAAGTGGGGAGTCCAGAGATGCTCCTCACTGGTACCTTTGATTTCCTGAAATTATTAGAGATTTGGTATTTATTAGATATATTGTTTGAATTACACATATTCTAAAGAGTATATAAAAAGGCCCTTTATAGGTTTGGAGTCATGAGATTAGAGTATGGGTCTTAGAGTATGGAGTTGAGTCCAAGATTATCATTGTCTCATCAGAGTAGGATCATAAAGTCAGAATCAGGGTTTAAAGATCATAATAACTATTTATGCACATTTTGATAGGTCAAAGTAGGGAAAAGAAGAAGTAAATAGGTTTTACTGGTAATTGAGTCATAATAAAAGGATCTGATTGTCCTAGGATGATAAGGGTGCAAAAAGATGATTATCACAGATTTTTGGTGATTTAAAGGAGATTCGAGCATTTTCTAATTAATTAAACAAGATATGAGCATAATAAAATATGAGAGTTTACTCGAGTCATAGTTAGGGTCAGCTGATGCCATAATCGTGATCCTCGTATTTTTCTGATCAAAATGGAGTATTTATTCGTATTTTTCTGACACTCCTACTAATTTCTACAAATTTCCCAAGATTAGGTCTAAAACTGAAATTCAAGGAAATAAAAGAAAAGAAAGGAAAAACGCGGACCGTTGGATGTTCAGATCCAACGGTCGAGATCGCGCGCGTCTAAAACCAAGCCGGCTGAGGCGGGTCACGGGCGGCTAACCTGGCGAACCGTGGTTCGCACGATCGGCCCAGCTAAACCGACCGGGTCCTTCTCCTTCTTTGCTTCACTCGCGAGCAACAGGTAGGGGAGAGGAACTCCGGCGAGCTCGAGCGACGGCTGCGTTGCTTCTCGCGAGAAATCGAGGTCAGGAGCACCTTCGCGGGGATGAGCCGAGCTCGGACAGCTTGTTTGGGGACCGTGGCTCCCCGCGAGGCGTCGGGTCGACTAGGAGTCCGGCGAGGTGTAGAGCTCGCGGCGGAGGGTGAAGGGTGAGGGAGGAGCAGGCGATGAATCTTCGCGGTGAGGGGCCGCCAAGGTAGGTGGAGGTGCCTCGGAGCTTCGAGTGTGGTCAATTGGGGACGAGCAGGCCGATAGGGGCCTCGTCCAGCAATTCGACGGCGGCAGACAGACCGGAGGAGAAGAGTTTGAGGATGGAGCAATGCCGGGTTGCTTTGGGCAAATTGGAGGCAGGGGTGAGCTAAAGAGGCGTCATGGGAGCTTCGCGGGGGTTTAAGTAGGCGCGAGGTTGATTGAGGAGTATATGCCCAATTGGGCTCAGCTGCGGTTGGAGACGGGGACTCACCGGTGAGGTCGTGCGAGGCGACGTTCTCGTTTCTGGAGGTCGTGTGAGGGGTCAGCGAGTTCGTGGAGGTGAGGTGGAGGCAGTGCCTCGGTTCGTTTGGCGCGAGGTGGCGCGTAGAGGCGGGGAGTGGGTCGCCCCTTGCTCGAGGTGGCTGCATCCACGATCTCGCGGATTGACCGGAGGTTAGGGATGACCTCATGGCCGTCCATTCTCTGGGCGCGCCATCGGGCGGTCGGGATGGCTCGCGAGGAGAGGTCCGCGGATTGCTGACGTCAACACCGCGTGACAAAGAAAAAATGAAAGGAAAGCATAGGTTAAATGATCTTAATCGTGACCATATATAGGTAAACCTTAATCAAACTTGTAAAAATCATAGAGGGAGCTAGGAATGTCCAAATGACATGAAATTTGGACCATAGCTTCACCATAACATACCCCACCTGTTGATAAAGTTTGGGGTTGAGATTCTTATCATTGAATGACTAATTAACTTTTAGGAGAAAAAGGGTTTTAAGATATATTGAAGATTAAGGAACAAAGTATAAAAGGATTTAGAAAATTCACTTTATCACACGAGTATTCCTAAGGGATACTCAGAGTGCATACTGATGAGTATGTGGGATGCTTGTCATCCTGAATTCAAGTGTTAGGGAGGATGACAATGGTCATACCTAGCCCTTAGTTTGAGAACGGCTGCGGTCGTGTCTCGGTGATTATATATATATGATGAAGTTGGAGGACAATTGTGATTGTACCTCGGATGGTAGGGTATGCGTACCCGCCTCCTTTCACTAGTGTCGTGACCTATACCAAGGATGGACTAGGCTTCTAGAAACTTGACCTTATGTGTCGATGTGGAAGACCTGTACTGACAAGGGGTAGAGAAGATCTTAGGAGTCTGGCTCTTCCTAGAACTTGTATGGTACTGATTTTGACTTAGTAGTGGTCAGTTGGGACTTGAGTGGTATTTATCAAATCCCTCAGGGAAATGTAATAAAAGAAGTGATATAAGCCGTGTAGTATACTGGATATGGTTAAATACGTCTCACATTGTTTGATTGGTCTTTAACTTGTCTTTATACTACTAAGTGTTTACAAGATGATATCATATGACCTTTGATTAATTATACTTCTTGTCAAGTTAATTTGCTTAATGGATTAGTATGCTTAACCTATTCAATCTTCTTAAATTTCTTATTCATTACTATATATGCTCAGTTCATTTACTTTCAATCAATATGTTATAATCAATATATGTTGGAGAGAGTTATATCTTTCGCTGGGACTGGGTCTCACCCATGGGTCACCACATTTTCTTAGGTGGTCACGGGCAATGAGGTCGAGGTCGCGATGTAGAAGAGAACCAACCTGGTGATCAATAGATTCATAAGGTTAGTTAGTTCTAGATGTTAGTAGTAGAGTCCTAGTGTTGTACCTGTACTCTCAGGTCCGGGTATGAGATGTGTTTTTTAGATGATATACTCGTATCGACACGAGATTTTTGTAGTATGCCAATGTTTGTAAATATATGGCATGTAAAATGGAACTATCTTTTGTATGCAGGATGTGACTGAGGTCTTTGGATCCATATGTGAATATTTGTTACAATATATGAGAGTGGAATGATGGAACATTGTGTAACTGCTCTAGAGTTCATTTACATTGTTGGATTTGGTTTTAATTAATCCGTATTTTTGACTATGTGATTAATTAGTAGTTGATTGTGTTTTGTGTTTTGAGTAATCTCATTTAGCGTGACAATGTGTCACAATTAAGTTGGTATCAAAGCTCTAGGTTTACTAAGTCTATAGGGATATATGACTTAGGTTTGAGTCTGTTCTTATGTATCCAACATATCTAATCATAGTTTATGCTTATGCAGATATGTATGGAGTACATGAAGAACACATTGAGAGTAGCTATGTTGCACTAGGAGGAGGTTCTAGGAGGTAGGCACGCGATGAGAGAGTGCTAGAAGAAGGGCCACAACAGCCCACAATTCCTCATCTAGACCCGACAATGATGGCCAATCTTGATTTTCAGTCTACGTTTAGACAGATGATGGCCACAATTACACATATCGCTGACAGAGCGCCAACACCTCAAGCTAGGGCATCCACCTCTAATGTGGAGTCCCAAGGTATCGGGAAGACATTTGAACGTCTTAGATGTGTTGGAGCGATTGAATATGCAGGTACTTCTGATCCAGCAGACGCTGACATGTGGTTGACTAAGCTGGAAAAGGCGTTCAAAATCCTAAACATTGCTGAAGAAGACAAAGTTAAGCATGCATTATACTTGTTGAAGGGTAGTGCTGGCCACTTGTGGGCCATAGAAGAGGAGAAAAGGCCAAGAGTTGTGATTGGATGGGAGGAGTTTCAGAGGGATTTTGTTAGCCGATATTTTCCAGAGACCTACCTAGATTCAAAAATCTCTCAGTTCACGAAGATTCATCAGGGATCTATGACTATCAATGAGTATGAATCAAAGTTTATGGAACTTCTAAGGTTCTTCCCGCACATGGTAGCAACGAACAAGGAAAGGATCCAGATATTTGAGAAGGGTCTGAGTATGGAGTTGACTACCACAACATCAGCCTTGGAGAATAGGGAAAGGTTTTCCACCTTTGTGGAATCTGTCAAGAGGATTGAGAGGTCTGCCATAGAGAAGCACGAAGCTAATGCTAAGAAGCGACCTATGCAGTTTCAAGGGTAATCATCTGGAGACTTTAAGAAGCCAAGGTTTTTCCCACCGCTATCGCAACAAAGGTCAATCTTCACTGAACCAAGATCACATGCACCATCACAGTGGCTCTGAGTAGAGGTAGAGGTCACAGTTTTTCACCAACAGGAGCTCACAGTTCATCATCAGTCTTAGTTACAGGGCCGTTTAGACCACAGAGTGATAACCAAATGTGTCATCAATGTGGATAGACATGGCATATTAGATGGAATTTCCCTATGAAGGTTGAGGAGGTGACTCAACAGCCAAGGCAGAATCAACAGGGATCACAACAATGACAGTTTGATACTGGTAGTGGCAGAGGATGTGGTCAGGTGTCGCATGCAGGATCCTTAGGACAGGCGAGCAGGGACATGGACGGTAGCAGGTGACAGCAAGGTTCTATGCCACGAACCAGCCGGAAGCAGTGGTCAATCCACAAGTCATGACATGTCAAATGGAATTATTTCATTCTGATTTTTCTACTTCTTGTTTCATATCTGGGTTAGTAGATCTAGGTGTGACACACTTTTTTATCACCAGAGAGGTGATAGGTAGATGTTATCTACCTGTTAGTCTTAGATCTGATAGCTTGTGGCTAGAGACTCCTTTGGTTGATTCTGCTGAGTTGCAGGAAGTGTACCCTTCTTGCATTCTTTCTTTTTTCTGGACACAACATTCAAGTGGATCTTTTGCCACTTGACATGCATGGTTTTGATGTAATCCTAGGAATGGATACCTTGGAAAAATACAAGGTAGTCTTGTACTTTAGTACTAAGGCAACGACATTCCATGATTGAGACGTACAATGGATTTTCCAGGGTGATAGGATGATTCTTCCTACATGTTTGATATCAGCTATGACAACTGAGCGGTTGATGAGATAAGTATGTGAGGCTTTCTTAACTCATGTTTTGTATACCAACGTGAGAGGTCCTAGTATCCAAGAGGTACCAGTGGTGAGAGAATTTGAGGATGTCTTTCCAGAGGAATTTCCTAGCATTCCCCCTCCTAGAGAGATTGAGTTTGAGATCAATCTTGTTACTGGAACACAACCCATAGCACAGTCAGCATACAGAATGGCACCAACAAAGATGCAAGAGTTAAAGAAATAGTTACAAGAACTATTAGAGAAGGGTTTTATCAGGCCAAGCATTTCCCCTTGGGGTGGTCCCATGTTGTTTGTTAAAAAGAAGGATGGTTCAATGAGGATGTGTATAGACTACAGACAGTTGAACAATGTGACAATAAAAATAAGTATCCTTTGCCGAGGATTGATGATCTTTTTGATCAGTTGAGAGGTGACATGTGTTTTCAAAGATAGACATGAGGTCAGGTTACCATCAGTTGAGAATTAAGGCTGATGACATACCCAAGTCAACTTTTAGGACTAGGTATGGTCATTATGAGTTTGTGGTTATGCCATTTGGGCTAACCAATGCTCCTGCAACTTTTATGGATCTAATGAATAGGGTGTTTAGACTTTATCTTGATCATTGTGTGGTCGTGTTCATAGATGATGTCCTAATATACTCTAAGGATAGTCAACAACATGAGCAACACCTTCACCAGGCATTAACTTTGTTGATGAAGCATCAACTATATGCTAAGTTCAGCAAGTGTGAATTCTGGTTATCTGAAGTGTCTTTTCTGGGCCATGTTATATATGCAAAAGGTGTTTGTGTTGATCCCAAGAAAGTGGAATTTGTACTAGAATGGGAACAACCCAAAACACCAACAGAGATATGCAGATTCCTAAGTTTGACAGGCTACTACAGGAGGTTCATCAAAGACTTCATTTCTATAGCATTACCCCTAACTAGGTTAACCAAGAAGGATGTTCCTTTTTCTTAGAATGACAAGTGTCAACGTTCTTTCCAAATGTTGAAAGAAAAGTTGACTAGTGCACTGGTGTTAGTACTTCCAGAGCAAGGGAAATGGTATATTGTCTTTTGTGATGATTCAAAGAATGGGTTGGGATGTGTGTTGATGCATGATATAAATGTGATTTCTTTTGCTTTGCTATAGCTTAAGAAACATGCGGAGAATTACCCAACACATGATATGGATCTTGTAGCGGTGGTCCACGCCTTAAAGATCTGGAGACACTATCTTTATGGAGAAAAGTGTTAGATCTTCACTAACCACAAGAATCTACAATATATCTTCTCAAAATAGGAGCTGAATATGAGGCAGAGGAGATGGATGGAACTTATTAAGGATTATGATTGCACAATAGACTACCATCCAGGGAAAGCAAATGTGGTAGCTGATGCATTGAGTATAATGTCATCTTCATTATCAACAATAGATAATGCACAATTAAATTCCTTGATGTGCCATAAGAGAGATATTCTAGTGTCTTTTCTCCAGATGAATGTACAGCTAGAAGTTTCCTTACTAGCATGATTGTTGGAATAGTTACAAGTAAAACCTACCTTGAGATAGTAGATTCATGATGCACAACAAAATGATACTGTGATATAGAATATCTGATCAGGGATTGGTAGTAAAAAGTATGATGGCTTTCATGAGGCAGATGATGGTACAGTTTGTTACAACAATAGGACAATAGTTCCTAATGTTGATGGGTTGATGAAGATCGTACTTGAGGAGGTTCACTCCTCCATGTATGCAATTCATTTTGGAAGTACCAAGATGTACTAAAACTTGAAATACATGTATTGGTGGCTAGGTCTAAAGTGTGATGTGACAGAGTTAATTGCCAAATGTCTAGTTTGTCGGCAAGTGAAGGCTGAGCACCAGAAGCCTGCAGGGACATTACAACCTTTGCCAAAACAATAGTGGAAATGGGATCTTATTACTATGGACTTTGTGGTTGGTCTTCCTAGGACAACCAAGGGTCATGATTCCATATGGGTGATAGTAGATAGATTGACTAAGTCAAATCATTTTCTTCCAGTTAAGATGACGTTTACTGCAGAGAAATTGGCACAAATATATGTTTATGAGATAGTCTGTCTGCATGGCATTCCAGTGACTATAGTTTTTGACAAAGGTCCACAATTTACAAGTCATTTTTTGGAGTGTATGCATTCTACAATGGGAATACAATTGAGATTCAGCACAACATTTCATCTGTAGATCGATGGCCAGTCTGAAAGGACTATTCAGACTTTAGAGGATCTCTTGAGGGCATGTGTACTGCAATTTCTTGGTAGTTGGGATGTACATCTAACTTTGATAGAGTTTGCGTACAACAATAGCTATCAAAGAAGCATAGATATTTCTCCTTATGAGGCTCTATATGGGAGACAATGTTGATCTCCTCTTTGCTAGTATGAGACAGGTGAATATCAACTTTTGGGTCCTGAGCTAGTACCACAGACTATAGAAAAGATTAAAGTGATACAACAACAGTTGAAAGCAGCCCAAGATAGGCAAAAATCTTATGCAAATAACCGACGTAGATCACTTGATGTAACATCCTAGGATTTAAGGCCTTGGATAACATGATCTTAAAAGGAATGATTGGACTACCCATATCACCAAGGTGCATCTCCTTTTCTGAGAGCCCATCACTAAAGAACTCCATAATTAAGTGTGCTCAACTTGGAGTAGTACTAGGATGGGTGACCAGTCAGGAAGTTGACCCCGGTTTGTGCGTGAGTGAGGAAAAAGTGCACAATTAAGGCTAGTGGTGGTCTGTGGAGACAGTCGTCATTCCTGAAACCTTGCTAGAGCCTTGGGCAGTGGGCTCAATATTTACAAATGGTATCAGAGCCATAACCCCTCCAGTAGGTGGGGCCCACATGGGCCTATGGCATGCCAGTCTTTGAGCCGTACGGTCCATGCATTTTGGAAAGGGCTATCCGAGTTTCTGGAGCCGCCCATGTGCTGGTAGTGTCCATGTATTTTAGAAAGGGCTATCTGATGATGGAGCCACCCTTGAGTTGGTAACCATGGTCGGGAACTGGGTGTACATGGGTCATTTGGGTCTACACTGAAATGGGGAAAAGATTATGAGGCCATATAGTTGAGCCTTGACGAGGACGTCAAGAGTCTAAGTGGGGGAGATTGTAACATCCCAGGATTTGAGGCCTTGGATAACATGATCTTAAAAGGAATGATTGGACTACCCATATCACCAAGGTGCATCTCCTTTTCATGGAGCCCATCACTAAAGAAATCCATAGTTAAGCGTGCTCATCTTGGAGTAGTACTAGGATGGGTGACCAGTCAGGAAGTTGACCCTGGCTTGCACGTGAGTGAGGAAAAAGCGCACAGTTAAGGCTAGTGGTGGTCTGTGGGGCCAGTCGTCATTCTTGAAAATCTACTAGAGCCTAGGGCAGTGGGACCGGATGTTACACTTGATTTTCAAGTGGGAGACAGAGTATATCTTAAGGTTTCTCCTTGGAAAGGTGTGCTGAGGTTTGGAAAGAAGGGTAAGTTGGCTCCTAGATTTATGGGACCATACCCTGTCCTAGCTCGTATTGGAAAGCTAGCATATAAGTTGGACCTACCACCAGAGATATATAGATTGCATAATGACTTTCACATCTCTATGTTGAGGAAATTCTATCCAGATACTGACCAGACAATCCAACCAATAGAGGATGAGTTAGATGAGGATGTCTCCTATGTTGAGGGTCCTGTGTTGATCCTAGATAGAAGGGTGAAAAAGCTGAAGAGAAAAGATGTAATACTAGTGAAAGTTTTGTGGCATCACCATGGAATAGAGGAAGCCACATGGGAACTTGAGAATGAGATGCATAGAACATACCCATCTCTTTTTGCGTAGGATTTCAGGGCGAAATCCTTGATAGGGGTTTATAGTTGTAAGGCCCCTGAACTTGCTTATGAGCTGAATAAGCTTAATTACCATAATTGAATGCTTATAACCCTAATATAACCTTGTTATATGCTTTGAAATCATAATTCAAGCTTAAGATTCAAATTTGGTCCAATTTGGACACTGTTTGAGCAAGTTATGCAATTTTATGTACATTTTGGACTTTTCTACAATTTACCCAATGGAGGGGTTATCTTTGCAATTTGTCACATACATTATGTTCCTTATATGTTATATTATCATTCTTGAGTGTTTTGAGCCATGGTTCTCCTAGTTGAGCCATGGTTTGAAGGTGTTTTCCGCAAGGGTATTTTAGGGATTACCCCTTCATGGATGATCTACCTTTAGTAGCTACCAACTAATGAATTATGTGATTGGCAGGGAAATTCGACAAATGAAAGCTACATAGGTCTATATGGATTGTGGGGGAGCTGCTTGTGTGTTTTCTTGTATATTATTAATAGTTTAAGGCCATAGTCACATGGGGAAGCTACTTTTACACCTCATGCTTGCTTCCATCCTTATCCATGGGCTATATTTACCTCTTCCTTGCCCAAGTACAAAACTATGCCTGCTATCTCTTTCCTATAACCTGGAGCAATGAATCCACTCTGTTTTTCTACAGAACCAAGTGCTCCAAGGTAGAAGACAACCTCTTTTTGGAGAAGAAGGTCTCCTAGAGATTCATCTAGCCCTACCTAGGGTTTCCATGGTCATCTTCTAGGGATTTTAACCAAGGAAAGTTGTTTTCTTCCTTCCTTCTCCATTTCTCTTGCTCTTCTCCTTCCTTAGACCTTCCTCCAGGTCGTAACCTCGATGTTTCATGGTGAAAGTGGCTCTAGAACTCAAAAGTCTATCCTTCTTATTTATTTTTCTAGGGTTTTGCTTCTTTGTGGAGAGAAGTGCCTATTTGGCCAACATTTAGATCTGAATCCAAGGTTTTCTTGCCCTATTTTCTCGAGATTCTTATTGTTTGGGATCTTAACTACTCTATACAGGTGAGTTATATAAAATTCTTCACATATATTGCTTACTAGAAGCTTGTTAGTTCATGTTTATTCTTTAATGTGATGATCTAAGCATAAAGAAACCATGCTTGTTTAGAATTACCAATTTTTGTGGTGTTCCCTATTTTGTTCCAGTTCTATATAAATTTGTAAACATGTGTATGACCTTTATAATGTGTAACATGATCTGGGACAAGTTGATAGCATCAACCTATGGTGCTAAGCAAAAAATAATTGATGGTTCAAATTTGGATTTTCAAGCAATTTCCTTCCCTATCACACAATCGATGGTCATACCATTCAATAACCAATTGTGTTGCTATCTTGGAACCTGATGTTCATGATCAAGGGTGTCAAATTTATGGTGACAACCTATGGTCACCCACTTAGGTCAGGTTTTGTCTCAATTAGATGTTTAATTATCATCTACTAAGTATTCTAATAATGTTATTAATCGATGATGACATTAGCTTAATATTTGATGGTGTTAACTGAATGTATTACTGATCTAACAACCAATAGTAATCTAATGATCACAATTAATGGTGGATCATTTTGTCATCATATATGATGAGTTAAGAATGTAATTGTAGATTTGACTAAACCTTAAACTAATGGTTCCTTGGTTCAATTGATCTAATGGTTAGACCTATACTTCAATTGATAACCTTGAACAATGGACATGATCCAATGAATAATATTGGATGCTTTAATATCCAATGTATTAGAATAAATCACATGGTATTATATGTGAGTCCTAGTGATGATAATTTGATGGTCCAATACCATTAATTTTTAGTCTTACCTTTGCCATCATATTGTTATATTTGATAAATCACTATAATAAGTGGATGCGTAAATCCCATGTGATCTAGCTTTTATACCTAACCTTAATGTAATTATATGATGTTGATTGGTTATAATAAGACCTCTTGAATGATTAATGTGATAATGAATTACACTCTTCTTGTGTTGAAACCATAATGTAGTACTATTTGAATATCATAGTGCCTTGCCATGTTAAAATATATGGACACATATGTTCTAATGATCTTTTGAGCCTTGTTTAAGGCATGGAATGATGATGATAACCTTACTATGAATAATGTGACAGTCTTAACGACCTTTGGGCATGTTTGAAGCCATGATTGAGGTGAAATCCTCTTCATCTTTCAATAAGGGTTAAAACCGTGGAACTTGTGATAAGATATTGGTATCTTGTAAAAGTATGATGACAAGTGTGGTCCATTAATTTGCAATGAATGATAGCATGTGGTAATGTGATTAAGATTTATATCTCAAATGTTTCATATCTTTTGAAGTTGTATTGCATATACTCTTGTCAGAAAAGAATTAGGGGTTGAATGTCCATTTTTATGATTTAACCTTAATTCACCCAATTGGCATAACTAATTAAGTGAAACTTTAATCATGTAGTACCATGTGCCATAAATATATCTTAGTGTCAAAAATTACCAAATAGTGAAAGGAGTATTCCTAAGGATACTCGGAGCACATACTGATGAGTATGCAGGGTGCTAGTCATCCTGAATTCAAGTGTTAGGGAGGATGACGATGGTCATACCTAGCCCTCAATTTGAGAATGGCTGTGGTCGTGTCTCGGTGATTATACATATACATATATATAGATACATACACACACATATATATATATATATATATATATATATATATATATATATATATATATATATATATATATATATATATATATATATATATATGATGAGATTGGAGGACAACTGTGGTTGTACCTCGGATGGTAGGGTATGCATACCCGCCTCCTTTCACTAGTGTTGTGACCTATACCAAGGACATACTAGGTTGTTAGCAGCTTGATCTTATGTGTCATTGTGGCAGACCCGTACTGACCGGTGGCAGAGAAGATCTTAGGAGTCCGTCTCTTCCTAGATCTTGTATGGCACTGATTTTGACTTAGTAGTGGTCAATTGGGACTTGAGTGGTATTTCTCAAATCCCTCAGGGCAATGTAATAAAAGAAGTGATATAAACCGTGTAGTATACTGGATATGGTTAATTACGTCTCACATTGTTTGATTAGTCTTTAACTTGTCTTTATACTACTCAATGTTTACAAGATAATATCATATGACCTTTGAGTAATTATACTTCTTATCAAGTTAATTTTCTTAATGGCTTAGTATGCTTAACCTATTCAATATGCTTAAATTGCTTATTCATTACTATATATGCTCAGTTCATTTACTATCAATCAGTATGTTATAATCAATATATGTTGGAGAGAGTTATATCTCTCGCTGGGACTGGGTCTCATCTGTGGGTCACCACATTTTTTTAGGTGGTTGTGGGCAACGAGGATGAGGTCACGCTATGGAAGAGAACCAACTTGGTGATTAATAGATTCAGAAGGTTGGTTAGTTGTAGATGTTAGTCGTAGAGTCCTAGTGTCGTCCATGTATTCTTAGGTCTAGGTATGGGATGTGTTTTTTTTATATGATATACTCGTATCGACACGAGATTTTGGCAATATGCCAATGTTTGTAAATATATGGCATGTACATGTGAACTATCTTTTGTATGCAGGATGTGACTGAGGTCTTTGTACCCATATGTGAATATTTGTTACAATATATGAGAATGGAATGATGGACCTTTGTGTAAATGTTCTAGACTTCATTTACATTGTTGGAATTGGTTTTTATTACTCTGCATTTTTGACTATGTGATTAATTAGTAGTTGATTGTGTTTTGTGTTTTGAGTAATCTCGTTTAGCGCGATGATGTGTCACATTTAAGTTGGTATTAGAGCTCTAGGTTTACTGAGTCTACAAGGACATAGGGCTTAGGTTTGAGTATGTTCTTATGTATCCAACATATCTGATCATAGTTTATGCTTATGCAGATATGTCTGAAATACATGAAGAACACGTTGAGAGTAGCTATGTTGTACCAAGAGGAGGTGCTAGGAGGTAGGCACATGATGAGAGAGTGCCAGAAGAAGGGCCAGAGCAGCCCATAATGCCTCATCTAGACCTGACAATGATGGCCAATCCTGAGTTTCAGTCTATGTTTAGACAGATGATGGCCACAATTACACATATCGCTGACAGAGCGCCAACACCTCAAGGTAGGGCAGCCGCCTCTAATGTGGAGTCCTAAGGTGTCGGGAAGACATTTGAACATCTTAGACGTGTTGGGACGATTGAATATGTAGGTAATTCTGATCCAATAGACGCTGACATGTGGTTGACTGAGCTAGAAAAGGCGTTCAAATTCCTAAACATCGCTGAAGAAGGCAAAGTTAAGCATGCAGTATAATTGTTGAAGGATAGTGCTGGCCACTGATGGGCCATAGAAGAGGAGAAAAGGCAAGGAGTTGTGATAGGATGGGAGGAGTTTTGGAGGGAATTTGTTAGCTGATATTTTCCAGAGACTTACCTAGATGAGAAAATCTCTCAGTTTGAGATGATTCGTCAGGGAGCTATGACTATAAATGAGTATGAATCAAAGTTTATGGAACTTATGAGGTTCTGCCCGCACATGGAAGCAACAGACAAGGAAAGGATCTAGAGATTTGAGAAGGGTCTGAGTACGAAGTTGACTACTACAACATCAGCCTTAGAGAACAGGGAAAGGTTTTCCACCTTTGTGGAATCTGTCAGGAGGATTGAGAGGTCTGCCATTGAGAAGCATGAAGCTAATGCTAAGAAGCGACCTATGTAATTTCAAGGGCAATCATCTATAGGATTTAAGAAGTGAAGGTTTATCCCACTACCATTGCAACTAAGGTCAACCATCATTGAACCAAGATCACATGCACCGTCACATTGGACCCCGATAGGGGTGTAAACAGTGTGGGTATGTCCATACCCACACCCACACCCATACCCATACCCATCTAATTTAGCAGTTCCGGTTCTAGACCCGCATAATAAAAAATCTAGACCCGCACCATATCCGTACCCACATTAGTAGTGGGTTTGCGCTGCGGGTATGTAACATCCTTGACCTAGGTTTAGGGATAACCCTATTTGTTTAGCCTAAATAAGTTGCTTAGAACTTTAATATAATCCTCTTAAGTGTTTTGTTATCAGGTGATAGACTTATGTTTCAAGTTTGATCCTGTTTGAATAATGTTTGAACAATGTTCTCTTATTTTGGACCAAAATGCAATTTACCCAAGAAGAGGGGTTATATTGCAATATGTCACATGTTTAAAGTGCCTCATGTGTTTTAGAATCATAAGAGAGAGAATGATTCAAGGTGGTGGCTTGTGGAAAGCCTAAGTTCTAAGTTTGAACTTGTTTGAATAATGCTAGTGCCTTATGTACCAATTTTGGTACAAGTTGTAATTTACCCAAAATGTAGGGTTGATATGCAAATTATCACCTCTAGAGTGTTCCTACTCCCTCATAATATAATATAGATGATATAGAAATAAGGAGGCACCATGTTTGAATCATTTATGAGTGATGGTACTCTTGGTGATGAAAAGACCAAGAAAGGGTTGAATATGAAACCCTAATTTGAACTTGTATCGAGTTGTAAAGTCCATATGAGAGTGCCTATCAGCCATAGAGCCATAGAGTGAGTCTCACATCAGTTTGTGAAATCTTGGACTTGTCCATGACGAGCTAATAACCTCAAAGAGGTGAAGTGTATCGGTTTACAACTTCCTTGGAAAAGTTGTATCAAGTTGTGAATAAAGTGGTGATTGAGTTGAGATATCTTATCCAACAAGATAAGTGATGGCCGAAATATCATCTCTACATTATCCTCAAGTGTTTTGCATGTCAAGATCAATATGAGTGAAATGAAGGACAAGTGTCAACCATGAATGGACATGTGGCACCTAGTAGCTTTAAAATGATGACACCTCATATACACTCTCTTTCATGAGCTTCAACTATATATACCATTCCTTTCACCTATAAGTGCAATTTTCGAAATTTATCACCATCTTGCCCTTATATATCGTGCATATAGTCTTAGTATCATGCATAGAGCTTTGGTATCGGCCATAACAAAGTGATATTGGCCATAGCAAAGTGATATCGGCCAAGTGAAGTGATATCACCCAAGTGAGGGATATCAGCCACAAAGTGGTGATGTATCATGCATAGTGCTGAGGAGCTCAAGTCTTGGGCATTTTATAAGCTCATGTTCAACCTTGGGAATGTGTATCTTTGGAGCTTGGAGCTTTGAAGTTTCTCTTGAGGTGGGTTATATAACTTGAACTCAACTATGTTATTATTTACCATCAACCTTGCCTTAGTTAAATGATTTACTTTCAATCTGAATTTTCTTGCATAATTGATGAATACGTGAGATCTATTAGTGACCTAGGACTATTGTCCATAAAGTAGAATAGTAAGAACAAGAGTCTATAGGTTGATGATGATGACATCAACATGGCTCAACCCGATATTGGGTTGAAGCACCTCTAACCCGATATGATGAGGTGAACATATCATTAAAATGATACAATGAGGGTACACACACCTTATACATGATATGATGATGAAGTATACATCTTGTGCATGATATGGTGTCAAGCATACACCATGTTCACACTATGAGGTCAATCATACAACTTATGCACGACATGAAATCAAGTATATGCTCAAAACCCGATATGACAAACCCTAGATGGTGAGTAACCTGATATGGTGTGAAGCAAACACACACCTCTTTGCCCGATATGGTGTGAAGTGAGCACACACCTCTTTTCCCGATATGGTGTGAAGTGCACACACACCTCTTTGCCTGATATGGTGCGAAGCACACACACACCTCTTTGCCTGATATGGTGTGAATCACACACACACCTCTTTTCCCGATATGGTGTGAAGCACACACACACACACACCTCTTTGTCCAATATGGTGTGAAGCATACACACACCCCTGCCCGATATGGTGAAGCACACACACACACCTCTTTACCCGATATGGAAGCAAGCACACACCTCTTTGCCCGATAGGGTGGAAGCACCTCAATTCAATATACTTGATTGAGTGACACATGTAGTGTGTTATGTCAAATGATACTTTAAGGCATAAAGAGTTTAATGCATTTTGATAAGTATGGGTCAATGTACCTTGAGAGAAGGATTGAGCCAACCTAATGGAGTATGATGTAATTAATATCCTAGTGGGGACGAAAGAGAAAGCTATACTTGTTTAATACTAATGTAATGAGTATACATTGATACTCCTAATATGTGTGGAGTCTGAATCGGGGTTGTGATTCTTAATGAATGTACTTGAAGACCCTAATCGGCTTGAAAAGGGAAACCTTAACCCTAATTAAGGGTAATGATATGATTTGAAACCACCATTGATTAATAAAGGGAAACCCTAACCCTAATTATGTTGAACCCATGCTGGTATCATGAGATAATGAGCATAGCTAAGCATGAGCTATGATGTTTCATATAATACAGATTATAAGGATCTTGTAAGTCATGTGAAATACTTGTACAACAAGTATAATGTTTATATAGGTCTTATGACCTAGAGATGGTTATTGCTTAGTGAGAGGTGACAAGATGTGTATATAGGTCTTATGACCTAGAGATGGTTGTTGCATAGTGAGAGCTGACAAGATGTGTATATAGGTCTTATGACCTAGAGATGGTTGTTGCCTAGTGAGAGGTGACAAGATGTTTATATAGGTCTTATGAACTAGAGATGGTTGTTTCCTAGTGAGAGGTGACAAGATGTTTATATAGGTCTTATGACCTAGAGATGTTGTTGCCTAGTGAGGGGTGACAAGATGTTTATAAAAGCCTCATGATCTAGAAATTGATGTAAGAGATGGTAATGTTCAAAATAAAGTAGGGAAATGGGAACCCCGTAACATAATAATAATAATAATAATAATAATAATAATAATAATAATAATAACAATAAATGGTTATAAAGATAATATGGTTATAGCAAAATAAGGGCTATAGTGTTTTGAATATGCTGAAATGAAATATGAGGAATACTTGTATCACATAAAGGATGTGAATGGGTACGATGACTTGGCCAAGGAATATTGCCTAGTATAGGTGATGTGGTATTCAATGATGAATTTAAGGGATTGATATCCCATAAATAAAGTGAAAGGGAAACATAAATGTATTCCAACTACTATGGAATCCTTAGCAATATGGCCATGATATCACAGGATTCGTATAATCCAATACATGGATATAGTTTCACAGGATTGGTATAATCTGATACCTAGATATAGTCTCACATGATTGGGGTAACCCAATACCTGGATAACATCTCATAGGATTGGCATAATCCAATACTTGGCCGAACTCTTACAGGATTGGTATAATCTAATACCTGGCTCTGATCTCATAGGATTGGTACAATCAAATACCTGCCCATAATCTCACAGGATTGGTATGATCCAATACCTAGCTATGATCTCACAGAATTGGTACAATCCAATACCTGGCTGTAATGTCACATGATTGGTACAATCCAATACCTGGCTGAACTCTCACATGATTGGTACTATTACAACCTCAATTTTACTTTTAAATAAGGAAAGAGAAGTTACTTTTAAACAAGGAAAGTATGGTGGCCATAGTTGAAGGGGGACTTGTTTTCCTCATGGGTAAGCATCCTAGGGCGTTGCTATCCTTCCCTATATAAGGGTTGGACCCTTAGCCTCGAGTCCAAGAGGATCTCAGGCATCCCACCCTCTCCTTCACTTTGTTTTCACTCAAAACCCTAGCATAAGAGAGTAGTGCAACCCTTGGAGCAACGAGGGGCCACGAAGGGGTTACGATGGAGGCATGCTTCTCCCACAACACCATGGAGAAGCTCACTGGTCATCCCTTCACCCTATCCATGCACAACTGCAGCAACACAGATGCAAGACCAGTCGCACGTTGTAGGCCTGACAAGCTTGAGATGGCCATCTTGACCACGAGATGGAGGCGCCCTGTGTGCATAGGAGTGCGGAGGAGCCAGGGCGGTGGCAGCCGGTGACCTTCAAGCCCTGGGGAGGAGGGGGTGGCCCCGCGAAGAGTCGCACCCAGTGGAAGCAACATGCGTCAAAAGGAGGAAGACGACCTAGCCGCGTTGGATGGTTTTGCCCCTCCGGGTGTTGAAGAGCCGAATCTTTACATGGGGGAAAAATTGTTCATTGTGTTATGTTTCAGCCGAGTTACATGATGCATGGGATGGCTGACGTGTCAGCATCCCATTGGTCCAAGTAAGTAAATCTTGCAAAATTCGTATTTAATTAATTGTAGCTCGGATTGGTACATATAATATATGAAATTTTCTCAGAGCCTAATTCCTCTTACAATTCAAAAAGTAGTTAAAGTTGTCAACTTTAATGCATTAATGATTAAGAAACCCTAATATTGATGTTAATAAGATTGAGAAAGGTATTATGGGTGTTTTTAATCAATATTAACCTGTTGATTATAAAAAGGACACATTAGATCCAAAAGGATGATCTTTATGCATAGTTTGATTAATGTTGGGTTCCATATACATGAATATGTTTTAATGGGCCTTGAAACCCTAATTTTGGTAATTATGACTCTTAATGGCTTTAATTGTTCAAATCTATGAATAAAGCTGAGATATGATGATTCTAAGCTATTTTGAGTATAAAACTTTCTAATTTTGGATAAATACCCTTAATTTGGTAATTAGGGTTTCCTAGTGGATAAATGTGGAATTAGTGATAATTAGGGTTCATATGTGAATCAGACTATAATGAAATATGAGTTGTCAATTCAAAAGAAACCGAACAAGATAATTGGGCTTAATGATCTTGACATGACTTAAAAAGATAAAGATGGTAGTTTTAGTGTAAAAGAGATGTATTAGACTCAATTGACATTCAAGTATGCCTATGATGATGAAATTAGGGTTTGTGGACTAAAAGAGCATTAAACGTGATAAAAGAATTATGGAGGCTAAAACCCTAATAAAACCATAAAGTTGGCCTAGAAATCCTAAGGTGGATTCCAAGTCAATCTTGAGAATGTTATGGATGAAACAGTGACACTTGGATGTTATGCATTAATTTTAGGATATTGTTGATTGCTTGATTGAATGTTCTTGGTTATTCTTTCTTGGATATCAAGTTACTATGGATCAGGTATGTGGTTACACTTATGAATATCTCGAACTAGTTTTCTGAGGATTTCTAAAGTTTTCATTGGTTTTTTGAATTAAACTGCTGGATGAATTTAATTCATGCATAATATAATGTGGATATGACTATCACCTAAGATATATGCCTACTAGCTCAGACCCTAGTCCCCTCTGTAGGTTGATAGGTTGACCTAGTACATGGCTACCTATGGGGTATCCATCAGGTCATTGGATAACTTTGTACATGGCTACTTGTGGGGTAGGTCCATCAAGTCACCATGAGTCAGAGATTGGGATACCTTTGGGTAGGGCCATGCGACTCCACAACCCTAAGTAATGGCTACCTGTGAGGTAGGACCATGGGGTAAGGATCTACCATATGAGAGAGGTAGTATCCAAGTCCACTATAGGGACAACACATATATAGGGGATAGGTATAGATTGAGTAGTATTGCTTAAAATGTAACCTTGACTGTTAAATGATATTTGGTTACTTACATTGTTACCATAGTTGCACAATTTTTGTATTCCCCCACATACCTGTATAATTCGTTATACTGACCGACTCCTATAAGGACAAACAATAAATTGTCATATTGTGAATACATGAATTAAAGTGCAAGGAGGATTAGTTAGAATAGTTTCAGTGGTGGATAAAAGTTTAGTAATCCAAATTTTTAAAAAGGTATGCAAAGTTTTATTTTATTCCAGCTTTTCAGTATAGTTTTGGTAGAATTTAGTAATTATTAGTGATTATTTTTCGAACCATTGATTTGGAAATTGGGATAATAGCTCTGACCTCTTGGTCTCCCTTAATTGGGGGTTACCGGGAGGCGGGGTCGTTATATTTTCTATCAGAGCATTGGTTCCCCATTTAATCTCTAATAATTATTAAATTTTACAAACTCCATAGAACCCAAGGGTGTTATTAGAGGATTTTCCGATGACGGAGGGCTCTAGAAAAGGATCACTGTCCGGGGGCTGGAAATATTTTCCTCCGCCCCAGTAGTCAGTCACGAGGACTCCTGGATGCAGTGTGACTGCCTGGCCAATGTTTGAGGTTTTGACTCAAAATAAGATACCTTTAAGACTCTCTCATATATTTTCATCCCTTCTCAACCCTAATTCAATCAAGATTCTAAGGTTTAGGGTTTTCTCTCTCTCTTCCTCACCCTCTTAAGGATAGGGTATGTATGATAAGGTTAAAGAATCCTCCACCAAATTAATGAAAAGTATGTAAACAAGATGTCATGGACATAAGCTTAATAGTTTAAGTGTAAACTAAAGATTAGTTGCATGCTTAGGTTTTATGACATGTGTTGTCATGCCCTTAGGAGAGACCTGAGGTTAGACCTTCTTGTCAGGAGGATGAATAGAGAGTTGGTCTTGGAGGCAGAAACCTCCATTAATGGTAGAGATCTGGCACATCCTCTGAGGATGATGCTAACCCTAACCCTAAGTGGTGGTTAGAGAGAGATGGCATAATGAGTTAGATGTCATGGTCGACCATGTGCGTGGGTTGACATAGCTTTTGGTTTTGGATACCTATGAGAAGTATGAGCTATGTGCAGTTGGTTGACCTAGTGTATTTTGGGCAACCCAACCTTAGTAGGGTTGTGCATGTTAGGGTGAAGGATAACTCCTTCATTGATAAGGTTAGTGATGACCATATAGAAGCCCTATGGGCTTATATGAGCATGGAAGAGCATGCACCTATTTAGGAGAGTACTCTAGTAGTGCCGACAGTAGGTTGAAACCTAGGCCAGAAGGGCATGTTGGATAACTTATGAGATAAGCATGAAGAGCTATGGATAATTTTGAGTGAACATAGGTTTCACCCATGTAGGTGTATCCATGTGAGCTTGATCCACCTTAGAGAGAGAACCTATAGTGGTAATGTTGTTTGTAGGGTTAAGCTCTAGAGAGAGAGAGAGCAAGACCTGAGCAAGAAGGTTGGAAGCTTGGACTCCGGTATATAAGGAACCTTGAGAAGTCGGATATGTACGACCTAATTGGATGGTTGCAGTTGCCTCGTGCATGATCCTTGGAGGTTTGCAGCATCTGGGTTGCCTTTAGAGGAACCAAACCCTAGAGAAAGAAAGAGACTTCTTGAACCGAGCTATGGATGCTGTAGGTGCCTACCTTACCTTCTAGGGATAGGAAGAGGAGTTCCTTAGACCCTGAGGAGGTATAGTGTCATGTTGTGAGGCCTCATACCTAGATGTTTGTCCTTGAGGAAGGCTCAACTATGAGGTGTTGTGGAAGGATAATAGGACGTGCATGATGTACCTCGTACATGGTTGGTTCATTGTTAGAATGTTGAGTATACAGTTAGATGGTTGGTGCATAAAAGTGAACCTAGGGTTCCTAGACCTATAAGAGGGGAAGTAGTAGTACCTGGTGCATCTGATGCTCATGACGAGATTTGAGTTTCTATAGATTCGAGCATGGCACTCCTCATGCTTAGAGGGAAAGGAAACCCCTAAGACTAAGGTATATGTTTGATGAACCTCTCACATATAGGTTGGTGTCCTGGGCATGTATGATGATGGTCCAATATGAAGGAATAGAAACAAGTATGACCTATCAGGGAGACCTAGCATGGTTTAGTAGGTGGTTTGCTTGTTAGCTACGTGCCTTAGTAGCTTGCTAGGGCTAAGCATGCTCATGTGGATGTAAACCCTGGACATAGGGACATTTGTGACCCTTACTGCTATCAGGATATAGTTTCCTCCCATCCTGGGAGAGGGACCCTTCTGTAGAGTATGTACTAGCTTTTATTGCGTTTGAGATAACCTAAAGAGGTCTCATAGGATCTTGAGAAGCTAAGTGGAGAGTACATAGTATGAGAATGAACCTACAGACCCATAGATAACCATCTCTAAGTGCATGTAGATGGGGCCTGACCAAGGTAGGTAGGTCGCCATGATCCCTATGAAAGGATGTAAGTCAGACCACGATTGCCAAGAGAAATGATGGAAACTTGGGTAAGGATTCAAGTTGGATATGTTTTATGTTAGAATCCAAAGTCTATTCCAGGTTCATGTAGGGATAAGACCGATGGGAGTAGGAGTTGCCTAATTCCCTAGTTGCACAAGACCATAGGGTCAGGAGGTAACAACTCTCATTGTCTGAGGACTATGGATTAGGAGATTGATCACCTTCATGAACTCATGGGACCCAAAAGGCAGATGGGGAGGGCACTCTCTGGATGCATAAGGGAAGAGGGATGACCCCAAAAGTGCCGACACCCTACAGACCTAGGGGAGATGACTAAGGATTGTGTGATAACCCAAGTGTGTTGGAGACCCATTTTCCATAGAAGTAACCCTGATGTCGAGATGTTCATGATGTGGAGACATGTGTCGCACATTTCAACTTAGATTGGAAGGTGTACCGACAATGTGGGATGTACCATCTCTACTCTTAGAATGGGAAGAACTTTGTGTTTGGATGACCTCCAAATGCTTATTTCCTCTCATTATGGGGGTGAGAGATAGGGTAGCACACATGTCATACACTAAGGATAATGATGATGTGAGCTGAAATGTTGCTACGATGTATGGGAATAGAGATAATAGCGTACCCTTGTAGAGTGTACGATGTGTGGATGGTTTACAAACACCAAGAGAACTAAGGTAGTCATCTTATAAGGGCATTCTTATTATGAGTTGTATGAAATTTATGAGTTATATAAGTTTGAGTTTGATAACCAAGAAGATGAGCTCTGAGTTTTCTTGATGAAGATAGACCTAAAGTCTGAGATAAGATGATAAGTGGAATACATGGAGGTCTACGTCTTCATTGTTACCTCGCACATAAGGATGAAAGGTGGTGATGGATGCTCTTATTGAGATGCAACTGCCTAGTTTAGCTAGTGGAAAGACTGGAAGATATGGCTAGGTGAACCCTATGTTGTGAGATATATTTGGCTAGCACTCAGATGTAATGAGATCCATTGATTGAGTTAGTGGTTGCTTGGTTATCCAGCCAAGGGCTTGTTGTGATAGAAGGATGGTTGTAGAATCTTAGATGCACTTCTCTAGAAAAGAAGGTGATGAAACCCATGACTAGAGTGTTTTAGGGTTTTTGAGGAATCAACCTTGAGAAATCATGACATACAAATTTTAAGTTCACCATACACCATGGTACTACTAAGATAGTATGTTGCAGTAGTACTTTGGATGACTAAGATGAAAAATGTATAGAGTTGCATATGGCTTGTCACCATGCATGCCAGGAGGTAAAGGATGAACACCAATATCCCAGTGAGTTGATATAGAGGATAAAGAGTCCCCGAGAGGGAATGGGAGTTGATTACTATGGATGTTGTGGTGAGTCTCCCTTGGATCAAGGAAGGTCAAGATGCAATATGGGTTATGGTAAGATCACTTTACCTAGATGACATACTCTAAGAGAAAGAGGGAGTATTGTCAAGGGACAGATCCGATTGAACTCCATGTAAGAGAGAAAGAGATGGTTCAACTACACCATGATGCGAGTTCAAAGGTTCTTGAGTATGACCTAAAGATTCACTTCCATGAGGTGGAAGTAGATACATGAAGAACTCGATGTTAGTACAACTTATCACCCCTAACTGATGGTTAGCATGATCCAGACTAGAGGGTATGATGAGAGCATGTGTGCTCATTCAGGGTGAAATATGGGGACAATTCTCGTCCTATGAAAGTTGTGATTATAGCCACATAGTCAGTATTGGGATGTAAGAAGCTCTGTAAGGGAGGTTGTGTCGGTCACCGCTTCATGAAGATGATGTTGGTGGAAATACCTTGTGAAGGCCAGAGAGACCACAGTGAGTGCAGATGAAGTCCCTTTGATCATGCGATGGATGAAAGAGAGCCCAGGGGCGACATGAGTCGTGAGCTAATGCAAACAAGACTGACATGTAGTTCACTGTGGGAGAATATGTGATATGAAAATCTGACCCCATCTGAGCTATAGCTGAGAAAGCTGAGTCCCCGACACATGGGTCCATTTGAGATGCATTGGTGGAGATGCTTGTGTGTAGACTTACCCCTCAGGATAACGTGATGTATGATGTGTTCCACAAGTCCGATCTAGAGCACTATGTGAGATACCCGAGCCATGTGCTGAACCATGAACCTATTGAGCTTCGAGAGAGAGTTGAAATGTCCTGAGTCACCTGTGAGGGTATGAGATACCAAGGTGAGAGAGAACTCAGATGTAAGAATATAAGATGATGAAGGTTCTTGGGAAGCACCATGGAGAGGGTAAAGCCACATGGGAGCCATGATGGACATGATGAAGTCTTGTCCTGCTTGTTTGTATGTTTGATGGAATTTTGAGGGTAAAATTTCTATAAGAGGGGAAGGATGTTACAACCTCAATTTTACATGTATTATCATAATTGAAATGTAATGATTTTATGAATATGGACTTGAATTGAGAAGGTTGTATGCTTTGCTCCAAAGGATGGATTTCTTTGCAAATCTCCCTTTTGATAGGAATTTCGTGATTCCTACTATTATGTTAATCCAATAATGGATATAAAAGAGAAGAAAAGAGGAAAAGTCCAAATAATAGAAAAAAAATAAAAGATAATGGATATTAAGAAATATATTTATGAGGAATACATAGAAATCTCTAGAAAGTGGCATTAATGGCCACAATTGAGTAAATTTCGTTTATATATGATTTCGAATGGAAGAAATAGGAAAAGAAGAAAAAGGAAATAAAGGATAAAGAGAAATCCTTGAAAAGAAATCTTTTAATAAAGAAATAAGTAAGATAATGAGAAATAAAGGATGTAGATGCATCTAGAAGGATAATAAGTATCCTTGAAAAGGAATTTCGAATTCCTGGGATTTCTTGGGGTCCAAGGAGTCCCAATGGAGAAGGTAAGAATAGAAGGAAGAGAAAATACAAATAATACAAATAATGTGCTATATAGTTAATGACGTTTTGGTGTGATAAAAAAAGAGATACTATTTTCTATAAGGAAGTAAAACTTCATGGCCAATGGATTAAAAGCCAAGCACAAAGAGAGTAAAAGTAATAATTTTCAGATTCCTTGATAACCAAGGAATATGGATAAATAAGGAAAGAGAAGTTACTTATAAACAAGGAAAGTATGCTAGCCATAGTTGAAGGGGGACTTGTTTTCCGTGTGGGTAAGCATCCTAGGGCATTGCTATCCTTCCCTATATAAGGGTGGGAGCCTTAGCCTCGAGTCCAAGAGGATCTCAGGCATCCCACCCTCTCCTTCACTTTGTTTTCTCTCAAAACCCTAGCATAAGAGAGTAGTGCAACCCCTGGAGCAACGAGGGGCCATGAAGGGGTTACGATGGAGGCATGCTGCTCCCACGACACCATGGGGAAGCTTGATGGTCATCCCTTCACCCTATCCATGCGCAACTGCAGCAACACGACTACAAGACCAGTCGCATGTTGCAGGCCCGACAAGCTTGAGCTGGCCATCTTGGCCACGAGATGGAGGCACCCCGTGTGCACATGAGTGCAGAGGAGCCAGGGCGGTGGCAACCAGCGACCTTCGAGCCCTGGGGAGGAGGGGGTTGCCCCGCGATGAGCCGCACCCGGTGGCAGCAGCGTGCGTCAAAAAGAGGAACATGACCTAGCTGTGTTGGACGGTTTTGCCCCTCCATGTGTTGAAGAGCCGAATCTTTATGCGGGGGGCAATAAGGTCATTGTGTTATGTTTCGGCCAAGTTATGTGATGCATGGGATGGCTGACGTGTCAGTATCCCTTTGGTCCAAGTAAGTAAATCTTCCGAAATTCATATTTAATTAATGGTAGCTCAGATTGGTACATATAATATATGAAATTTGCTCAGAAAAATACGAGGAATACATTAAAAATAGTTTTAGAGCCTAATTCGTCTTAAAATTTTAAAAGTAGTTGAAGTTGTCAACTTTAATGCATTAATGATTAAGAAACCCTAATATTGATGTTAATAAGATTGAGAAAGGTATTATGGGTGTTTTTAATCAATATTAATCTATTGATTATAAAAAGGACACATTAGATCCAAAAGGATGATCTTTATGCATAGTTTGATTAATGTAGGGTTCCATATACATGAATATGCTTTAATGGGCCTTGAAACCCTAATTTTGGTAATTATGACTCTTAATGGCTTTAATTGTTCAAATACATGAATAAAGCTGAGATATGATGATTCTAAGCTTTTTTTAGTATAAAAGTTTCTAATTGTGGATAAATATCCTTAATTTGGTAACCAGGGTTTCCTAGTGGATTAGTGTGGAATTAGTGATAAGTAGGGTTCATATGTGAATTGGACTATAATGAAATATGAGTTGTCAATTCGAAAGAAACTGAACATTATAACTGGGCTTAATGATCTTGACATGACTTAAAAAGATAAAGATGGTAGTTTTAGTGTAAAAGAGATGTATTAGACTCAATTAACATTCAAGTATGCTTATGATGATGAAATTAGGGTTTGTGGACTAAAAGAGCATTAAACGTGATAAAAGAATTATGGAGGCTAAAACCCTAATAAAACCCTAAAGTTGGCCTAGAAATCCTAAGGTGGAATCCAAGTCAAACTTGAGAATGTTATGGATAAAATAGTGACACTTGGATGTTATGCATTAATTTCAAGATATTGTTGATTGCTTGATTGAATGTTCTTGGTTATTCTTGCTTGGACATCAAGTTACTCTGGATCAGGTATGTGGTTACGCTTACGAATACCTGAACTAGTTTTCCAAGGATTTCTGAAGTTTTCATCGGTTGCTTGAATTAAACTGCTGGATGCATTTAATTCATGCATACTATAATGTGGATATGACTATCACCTAAGATATATGCCTACTAGCTCAGATCCTAGTCCCCTCTATAGGTTGATAGGTTGACCTAGTACATGGCTACCTATGGGGTAGGTCCATCAGGTCATTGGATGACTTAGTACATGGATACCTGCCAGGTAGGTCCATTAAGTCACCATGAGTCAGAGATTGGGCTACCTTTGGGTAGGGCCATGCGACTCCACAACCCTAAGTAATGGCTACCTGTGAGGTAGGACCATGGGGGTAAGGATCTACCATATGAGAGAGGTACTATACAAGTCCACTATAGGGACAACACAGAGATAGGGGATAGGTATGGATTGAGTAGTATTGCTTAAAATGTAACCTTGATTGTTAAATGATATTTGGTTACTTACATTATTACCATAGTTGCACAATTTTTGTATTCCCACACATACCAGTATAATTCGTTATACTGACCGACATTTTGATTGTCGACAATTTAGGTACGAAATCCCAAAAGGACAAATAGTAAATTGGCATATTGTGAATACATGAATTAAAGTACAAGGAGGATTAGTTAGAATAGTTTTAGTGGTGGATAAAAGTTTAGCAATCCAAAGTTTTAAAAAGGTATGCAAAGTTTTATTTTATTCCATCTTTTCAGTATTGTTTTGGTAGAATTTAGTAATTATTATTGATTATTTGTTAAACCATTGATATAGAAATTGGGATAACAACTTTGACCTCTTGGTCTCCCTTAATTGGGGGTTACCGGGAGGTGGGGTCGCTATAGGTACAATACAATACTTGGCCAAACTCTCATAGGATTGGTACAACCCAATATCTGGACATAATTTCATAGGATTGGCAAAGTCCAATACTTGGATATAATTTCACAAGATTGGCATAGTCCAATACCTGGATATAATTCCACATGATTGGCATAGTCTAATACCTGGATATAATTTCATAGGATTGGCATAGTCCAATACCTAGACAGAACATAATGATGTATATTCACATGATTAGTACAATCCAATACATGTCTAGCAGATTGGCTGAGGCTAATAGATAGAAATGAGAATGATTCATGGATGTCATACCATGATAATAGTATCACATGATAAGCTTGAGATGTTGGTATAGTATGATGGGTAGATGATACACATGTTCTTCATATTCCTTATAAAGTGAATAGATGATTTACTCCTCTATTATAGACAGTTACAATGCTTTAAAAGATGAGAAATGTTCTAATCTTCTTATCCATAGTGATTAACCTTGCTTATTAATATAAAAGAACCTCTGCTTAGTTTTATAATATTTACTTGTGATAATAACATTGTGGATGGAGAGTTATATCTATCGCTGGGATAATTGTCTCACCCTATGGGATCCACAGTTTTTAGGTGGACGTGCATGAGGAGGTAGAGACCGTTCTATAGGGAAGGACAACAATAGTAGGGACAACAGTAACAACTCAGGTTGAGTGTACTGTCTGTCGTGTCTTGTAGATAGAAGTCCTATGCGCCGTCTCTGTACGCTCAGGTCCTCGAATTTAGTACGTGATGGTTTTATGAACAATCTAAGATTTTAACTTGTATGCCTTGAGATTTTAGGTTTCTTCAGTATATGTTTTGAAAAAGCAACTGTTATATGTTATTCTTGAGTTTAGATTGTACAATGTATGTACAATGTGAACCCTAATGTATATAAAGTTTTGGTTCTTTCATTAAGAGTTTTACAGGAAATGGATCTCTTTGCAAAATGGTTGTAGTTTTTAGTGATTTTTTATTAATCCACTGCTTATGATTATTCTGCATAATTAGTAACGATTTCATTGTCGATTTAGTGGCGGTCATTACAGGGTATGTGGGTAAGAGGTTCTATATAGAACATCATGTTGTTAATGTAAGAAAATTATGATTATGTTACATTTATATTAATATGGATATTGCTATCATATAGTACATTAACATGCAATAGTTATATTAAATGACTTTATAGATTGAAGATTACTTGAGTTAGTTTGTATCATATTTGTAGTCATTGTCATAATGTTTTAATTATGTAGCTTATCTTGTAACTATTTTGATTTTAAGTTTACATATGTTGCTCATGATTGAAATTAGAATAGTAATTCTCTATTTGATGACTACTCTCAACCTTATTAAAATTAAAGTGGGATATAATCAAAGGTACTATATTAGTTAGACTAGGAAAGTATGATATAAATACCATATTATCTAAGTAGTTATTTATGTATAGCGTGTCTAGCGGGTTTGGGTCTAAGCATACCCATTAGTGGACCCACTTATATGTGGGTCCAAGGGTATGCGGGTCCAAGGGTATGCAGGTACAAGAATTTAGACCCGTGACAGGTCTTTAAAGGGTCCAGATTTGCGGGTCCGTGGGTCTACCCGTACCCATTTACAACCCTAGGAGGTCACTATTTTCCACCGACAAGAGTTCACAGTTCATCATCAGTCTCATTACAGGGCCGTTTAGAGCACATAGTGATAACCGAGTATGTCATCAATGTGGATAGACATGGCATATTAGATGGAATTTCCCTATGAAGGTTGAGGAGGTGCCTCAGCAGCCAAGGCAGAATCAACATGGATCACAACAACGACACTGGTACTGGTAGAGGATGTGGTTAGGCATCCCATGCAGGATCCTTGGGATAGGAGAGAAGAGGATGTGGACACCAGCAGGTGAAAACAAGGTTCTATGCCATGACCCAACTGAAAGTAGTGGTCAATCCACGAGTCGTGACAGGTCAGATGGAATTATTTCATTCTAATTTGTCTGCTTCTTATTTTGTATCCGTGTTAGTAGATCCAGGTGTGACACACTCTTTTATCACCAGAGAGGTGATAGGTAGCTGTTATCTACCTGTTAGTCTTAGATCTGATAGCTTGCGACTAGTGACTCCTTTGGTTGATTCTGCCGAGTTGTGGGAAGTGTGCCCTTCTTGCGTTCTTTTTTTTGGACACAACATTCAAGTGGATCTTTTGCCACTTGATATGAATGGTTTTGATGTAATTCTAAGAATGGATGCCTTGGAAAAATATAAGGTAGTCTTGGACTGTAGTACTAAGGTGGCGACGTTCCATGATGGAGATGTACAGTGGATTTTCCAGGGTGATAGAAAGATTCTTCCTACATGTTTGATGTTAGCTATGAAAGCTGAGCGGTTGATGAGATAAGGATGTGAGGCTTTCTTAGCTCATGTTGTGGATACCAAGGCGGGAGGTCCTAGTACCCAGGAGGTACCAGTGATGCGAGAATTCGAGGATGTCTTTCCAGAGGAATTTCCTAGCATCCCCCCTCCTAGAGAGATTGAGTTTGAGATCAATCTTGTTACTAGAACACAACCCATAACACAATCAACATACAAAATGGCACCAGCAGAGATGCAAGAGTTAAAGAAATAGTTACAAGAACTGTTAGAGAAGGGTTTTATTAGGCCGATCACTTCCCCTTGGGGTGATTCTGTGTTGTTTGTTAAAAAGAAGGATGGTTCAATCAGGCTGTGTATAGACTATAGACAGTTGAACAAGGTGACAATAAAGAATAAGTATCCTTTACCAATGATTGATGATCTTTTTGATCAGTTGAGAGGTGTCAATGTGTTTTCAAATATAGAAATGAGGTTAGGTTACCATCAGTTGAGAATTAAGGATGATGACATACCCAAGTCAGCTTTGAGGACTAGGTATGGTCATTATTAGTTTGTGGTTATGCCATTTGGGCTAACCAATGCACCTGCAACTTTTATGGATCTGATGAATAGGGTGTTTAGACCTTATCTTGATCAATGTGTGGTCATGTTCATAGATGATATCCTGATATAATCTAAGATAGTCAGCAACATGAGAAACACCTTCGCCAAGCATTGACTTTGATGAGGAAGCATCAACTATATGCAAAGTTCAACAAGTGTGAATTCTGGTTATCTGAAGTGTCTTTTCTGGGCCATGTTATATCTACAAAAGGTGTTTGTGTTGATCCCAAGAAAGTGGAATATGTCCTAGAATGGGAACAACCCAAGACACCAACAGAGATCTACAGTTTCCTAGGTTTGGCAGGCTACTATAGAAGGTTCATCAAAGACTTCAGTTCTATAGCATGACCCCTAACTAGGTTAACCAGGAAGGATGTTCCTTTTGCTTGGAATGACAAGTGTCAATGTTCTTTCCAGCTGTTGAAAGAAAAGTTGACTAGTGCATCAGTGTTAGTACTATCAGAGCAAGGGAAAGGCTGTATTGTCTTTTGTGATGCTTCAAAGAATGGGTTGGGATGTGTGTTGATGCATGATAAAGATGTGATTTCTTTTGCTTTGCGAAAACTTAAGAAACATGAGGAGAAATACCCAACACATGATCTGGATCTTGCAGCGGTGGTCCATGCCTTAAAGATCTAGAGACACTATCTTTATGGAGAAAAGTGTCATATCTTCATTGACTACAAGAATATACAATATATCTTCTCAAAATAGGAGCTGAATATGAGGCAGAGGAGATGGATGGAGCTAATTAAGGATTATGATTACACAATAGACTGCCATCCAGGGAAAGCAAATGTTGTAGCTGATGCATTGAGTAGAAAGTCATCTTCATTATCAATAGTAGATAATACAAAATTAAATTCCTTGAAGTGCCATACGAGAGATAGGAAAGTGTTGCTTCTCCAGATGAATGTACAACTAGAAGTTTCCTTGCTGGCTGGATTGTTGGAACAATTACAAGTGAAACCTACCTTGAGACAACACATACATGATGCACAATAGAATGATACTATGATACCGAATATCTGATCAGGGATTGGCAGTGAAAAGTATGATGGCTTTCATGAGGCAGATGATGGTACAGTTTGTTACCACAATAGGACAGTAGTTCCTGATGTTGATGGGTTGAGGAAGAGGGTACTTGAGGAGGCTCACTCCTCCATGTATGAAATGCATCTTGGAAGTACCAAGATGTACCAAAACTTGAAAGACATGTATTGGTGGCTAGGTCAAAAGCGTGATGTGGCAGAGTTCATTGCCAAATGTCCAGTTTGTCAGTAGGTGAAGGCTGAGCACCAAAAGCCTGCTGGGGCATTACAACCCTTTCCAATACCACAGTGGAAATGGTATCATATTACTATGGACTTTGTGGTTGGACTTCCTAGGACAACCAAGGATCATGATTCCATATGGGTGATAGTAGACAGATTGACCAAGTCAGCTCATTTTCTGCCAGTTAAGACGACATTTACATCAGAGAAATTGGCACAAATATATGTTGATGAGATAGTCCATTTGCATGGCATTCTAGTGACTATAGTTTCTGACAGAGGTCCACAATTTACAAGTTGTTTTTGGGAGCATCTACATTCTGCAATGCGAAACACAATTGAGATTCAACACAACTTTTCCTCCGTAGACCGATGGCCAGTATGAATAGACTATTTAGACTTTAGAGAATCTCTTGATGGCATGTGTGCTGCAATTTCTTGGTAGTTGGGATGTACATCTAGCTTTGATAGAGTTTGCGTACAATAATAGCTATCAAAGAAGCATAGATATGGCTCCTTATGAGGCTCTTTATGGGAGACGATGTCGGTCTTCTCTTTTCTATTATGAGACATGTGAATATCAACTTTTGGGTCCTGAGCTAGTACAGTAGACTACAGAAAAGATTAAAGTGATACAACAACAGTTGAAAGTAGCCCAGGATAGGAAGAAATCTTATGCAGATAATCGATGTAGATCACTTGAGTTCTAAGTGGGAGACAAAGTATATCTTAAGGTTTCTCCTTGGAAAGGTGTGCTGAGGTTTGGAAAGAAGGGTAAGTTGGCACCTAGATTTATGGGACCATACCATGTCCTAGCTTCTGTTGGAAAGGTAACATATAACTTGGAGCTATCAATAGAGCCACATAGATTGCATAATGTCTTTCACATCTCTATGTTGAGGAAATGCCATCCGGATAGTGACCAGACAATCCAACCAGTAGAGGTTGAGTTAGATGAGGATATCTCCTATGTTGAGGGTCCAATGTTGATTCTGGATAGAAGGGTGAAAAAGTCGAAGAGAAAAGATGTAATATGTTATAACCCACATCGAGGTTAGTCAATAAGTACCTCCATTAGCGTGAAGTACCTTGATTAGTGCTAAGTACCTTGTTAAATATCATGGTTAATCAATATAAGCTAAGATGTGAATCAATAGTCGAGATTGATTCATCTGAGGTAATTTTTGGTAACCGCTGTGTAAATCATTAAGTTAATTACCTAAGATGATTAACTTAGATAATATGGTTTAGTTGCTATGTTTTTATGCCTTGAGGTTGTAGTGGATTCCGTTCTTTAAAATTTGCAAAAGAAATTATGCAATTCGGACCTACGAGGCAAAATATATGATGTTTTCAATTTCTTGGGTTGAATTTGCAATTTTCCCATTTTAATTGGATTTATAATCCCTTTTTCCCTTTTCCCTATCATCTTCCCCAATAGAACACTGCCTAAGCGGTGCCCACCCAGTAGCTCGATCTGTTGCATGAGAGGGAGATTTGAGGGGCGATCTTTGGCCCCTTGGCTTCGTTTAGCAGCACCCTACCTTTGTCCACCCTTCTTCTTCCTTTCCCTCCTCATCCTCACCCCAACCGTGACCTAGGGCAGTGCCCCCAAGTAGTAGTGGCCGGACTACAGTAGCCGCAGTGCGGGGCAGTGGCCATGATCTCTTAGGCGCAAGGAGCAGCACCAAAAACACCACCTTGACTCTGGTTTTGAGGTCTGTACACGAATCCACAACCACCTAGCCTTGATTTAGCACCTAGCTGAGTCTTCTTCAACTTGTACGTGTGTGAAGCTCCTACTGTGTGTAGCAGGCTCAATTCCAAGGTAGAAGAAGACCTACTGACGCCTAAAAACTGGACTCTGGATGCATTTCCAATCGATTTCAGTCATCTCGAACCACGTTTTAATTTAACTCAAATAAATGAATGATTTCGGTTCAATCTGTGTTATTCATGGGTAACAATGCTTACCCAGGTGCCAGACAGTGACGGCGTTGCCTAACTTTTATTGCACGTTTCTCGTCGTCACGATTTTCATGATCTTAGTTTATTAACTGATTAGTATGATTTGGACTAGTGGAATTATATGGTTGATCAAAACCTAAATTGCTCAGTTTAAAAGTGGATTATAGTAGCACACAATTCTAGGGTTGACAGTAGTTGTACAGTTTGGGAATAAGTCCAGTTTGTACAATTCTTGTAGTTTACTAGATGCATGATTTCAAAGAAATGACGATGACATGAAAATGTCAATGGAAACCTAGTTGCACGCTCCCTATTATATTTAATGTGTGTGGTTCAGTCTTAACACAAATTGGCACATTTCTCAAGGATATTATTAGAAAATCTCAATAATTAATATTAAATCTTTACATGACAAGTAATTAACCCTTAATTATGTTATGTGAGGCACAACTCAGGATTTGGGTTGATGTGCACATTTTTTGAGGAATTACAGATAATTTATAGATTCTATTGATGATTACTCATTTGTCATGTAATTAACTCTTCTCAGTGTATTAAGAAGCTCAATTGCATGATTCCAGTGTATATGTGCCAAGTTGACATGTATTCTGTTTATTTAAGAATTTTAATCTACCTGCAAGTACAATATGTGGATTATTTAGTATTTTTCACTGGTTTGAAAAAACTGCTCTGTCAAATTCAGAATGATATTCATGTCATGTTATAAAGTTCAAGTAAATATAAACGATACCATAGATCACCAGAGTCGAATATAAGTAAGAAAAAGGTTCAAAATAGTAAGAGTTTTCTAGGAAATAATAAAATTATAGATTTTAGGGCCCTGACACCGTAGAACCCCTATCTGAGGTATGTGCCTTAGGGGTGAAATGACCTAACCCTGATAGCGTCCAGTATACGGGGGTCGGAACGTGCTATCAGGTGGAACGGGGGACGAAGCCCTAGTGGAAGTCTCCTTAAATTATAGTTTGCAGTGTCCAACATCAACCAGAAGTCATGGTGGCACTAGAGTACTGAAAATCATGTCCAACATCAACCAGAAGTCCTGGTGGCACTAGAGTATAGAAAAGCCAATAGGTGGCTTGACTCTCTGCCTGTGTGCTAAGGTTAGAGGAGGAGTCCAGTTTACGGCACAACAGGAGTGCCGAGGCCAGAGAGCCAATTTCCTTGTTGTAGACCAGGAGAGTAGTCAGACTTAGCTATCCTGGGGTGTCAGCTAAGTCTTGTATGATGGGATCGTAGTTTACTACGAGTCTTCATATGTAGAGTACACTACACATGATCAGGGCATAAGATAAAATATGTTCATATAGGTTCACAAAATTTCTTATAAGTTAAAGAGTTGAGAAAGATTTGAGTTAGTTTCTCAACATTTGTCCTTTAAATGAAATTTTAGTATTTTCTGTGATTTAATCGTATCTACAACTTTGCAGTAGTTGTTATCTTAATGAAATGTTGACATATCCTATTATTTAAATTATATTGTTAAGATCTACTCAATATAGTATTATCTTGTATTTTATTCCAATTAATAAACATAAAATGAGTTATCTGTGATGGATGGGTGAAATTCTATTCACTGAGCCAGTAGCTCACCAACCTACTTAAACATTTTTCAAGTCAGCGTCAGCACAAGGAAGCTGAAGGATCATATCACCCAAGTTCTTAGAAGGTAGTTCGTAGTTAGATAGAGGTATCTTGTCCTTTCCTCTCGGTCCTTGGGCATGTGGTGTGGTAGAGAGAGAATGTAATGTGATAAGTAGTTTAGTTTTAAATTATCTGTTGTGCTTTATATTCCACAAGAAAAATGTAATATATCATGAAATTCTGTTTTATCTTCCTAGTAAGGTAAATGGTAAGTTGCTTCCGCAATTAATACAATTTGGTGTTATCCAAGTTATGAGATTTTCCTTTAGGTTAATTCTAAGTGATTAAGAAAAGAAAAAGTTAAGGGTGATCATTGTTTTATGATAAATCCTCAATTTATGCCCTAATCTCATGATTAGTGGTAATTGTGAGATCGGGGTGTAACAACTTTTGGTATCAGAGTGAGGTTGAGTACATATATATCTATGCCAAGGTCAGGGGATGATAAGAGACCAATAGGATTAGGATTAGGGTGTTTTCCTTCTAACTGCAATTTTCTATCAGGAAGTGTTTTGTTATACTATTGCAGATGGTAGGAAGAGGACGTGGTCATGAGGACCAAGCTGAGAGCCACATTGGACCTGATCCTCAGGTGATGGGTCCAGGTGGCAGAGATGATGTAGATGAGGCATCAAGGATGTACATAATGTTTCTTGAGACCAGGGAAAACTATAAGATGGAGAGGTGAGCTTTTACCTCGAGTAGTAAGGATCTGATGAGATCCTATGAGCTGGTTAAGAAGCTTGGAGGTACCGAGTTCATTAGAACTGTGGACCCTACATTGGAAGATGAATGGCTGAGGCAGATAGAGAAAGTGTTCTTTCTGATGGAGCTATTTGAGGAAAGATAAATCAATCACGTAGTTTATTTGCTTAAAGGTAATGTAGAGCTCTAGTGGCGTGGAGTGGAAGATAAAAGGATGAACACGGTATTGACTTGGAAGGATTTCATTGATGAATTCCATCTTAAGTACTACCCACCTACCTTTCTGAGGAGAAGCACCCAGTGGAAGGGAAGGATAATGAGGACATCGTGGGAGAGGAAGAGCTTCAGGACGCTTCTTCTCTTTGACACCACAAGAAGGTATTGTTTCTTCTCGAGTAATTATAGGAGAAATGCTTTTCTTTAACAACATTTCAGTTACAGTTTTGATAGATCCGGGTGCTACTCACTCGTTTATACAGAGTTCTTTAGCTTGTGAGCTTAACCTGTTAACCCAGGAGTTACTGGTTGAGTTGTTGTTGAGCGTTCCGTTAGGTGAACTGACAATGTTGACAAAGTTTTATCCTAGATGTTTGTTGACCTTTGGTGGTTACACCATCATAGTTAACCTTATACCCCTAGATGTTAACTCTTTTCAAGTTATCTTAGGTATGGATTTCCTAGAGACGTATTGAGTTCAACTCGATTGTTGGAAGAAGGAGGCTATCTTTTAATAGGGTGGAATTTCTTGTGTCTTTTATGGAGACAGGAAAGTTTTGCCTACGTGTATCATATCAGCCACTGTAGCTGTTAAGATGTTTTAGAAAGGTTGTGAGGTGTTCTTGGCACATGTAGTAGATACTAGAGCCGAGAAGAGAACAATCAGTCTATGGGATGTGCCAGTAGTCTGTGAGTTCCTAGATGTTTTTCCAGATGAGTTTCCAGGTCTACCTCCTGAAAGAGAGATAGACTTTGAGATCTAGGTGTTTCCAGGTAGTCAACCTATAGCGCTGCCAAACTACAAAATGACAGCTACAAAGTTGAAGGAACTCAAGATTTAGTTATAGGAATTACTAGATAAGGGTTTCATTCAATCTAGTTCTTCACCATGGGGAGCTCCAGTCTTGTTTGTGAAGAAGAAGGATGGTACTATGAGGTTATGTATAGACTGCAAACAGTTGAATAAGATCACCATCAAGAATAAGTATCCATTGCCAAGGATAGATGATCTGTTTGATCAGTTGTGTGGAGGACAATCTTTTCTAAGATAGATTTGAGATCTGGATATCATCAGTTGAGGATAAAGGCTTCAGATATTCCTAAGTCAACTTTTAGAACAAGATACATGAATTATGAGTTTCTGGTCATGTCGTTTGGACTGACTAATGATGAATGCATATTCATCATGGAATTCAATTATCACTTTGGGACAAATTCAACTCTATATATACTATTTCACTCATTAAATATCAAAATGAATCATAATGTGCAAAATTACTTAATTGAATCAATTATCAAGATTTTAACTGAATATTGTTGATTTAATGCAGGTCTTGATAAGATTGAACAGTCAGCCGGGACCCACCTTCACTCACCCTTGGTTCTGACCAATCGGACTGACCAAACGGTTTCATCCATTCGGACTAACCAAATGGTTTCAGCCATTCGGTCTCGCCAAACGATCTGGCCATCCGGTCTTGACCAACCGGAATCATCCATTCAGACTCAAGACCGAATGGACAGATCCATCTCAAAACCGTTTGGACGTCGCACGGTTTCAGACCGTTTGGGTGCCAAGGTCGCAAGACCGATTAGCCGCAAAGACCGTTTAGACGCAAAGACCATTTGGGCACCAAGGTCGCAAGACCGATCAGCCGCAAAGACCGTTTAGATGCAAAGACCGTTTGGTCGAATGATCAAAACTGAATGGACTTTTCCACAGCAAGACCGTTTGAATAATTTCGGTCTGCAAGACCATTTGAAGAATTTCGGTCTGCAAGACCGTTTGAATAATTTTGGTCTACAAGATCGTTTGGTCAAAGCTTCTAAGACCGTTTGCTGAATACTCCAAACTGAACGAGCAGGGAGCCGAAACCGAACGATGCACATGCATCAGGAGACCGTTTGGAATGGATAGGTATGAAGACCGAATGGAGTAATAATTCAAACCGAATGAACTACTGGTCACGTGAAGAACGCTTGAGTGCTAAATGCATGTGAACTGTTTGCTGCTAAAAGTCACCAAGACCGTTTGGATTAGAAAACAAGCAAAGATCGTTTGCTTATTATTGGAATATGAAGACCAAATGAGCACAATGTGAATGAGCTGTCTGTGTATGAAAATGGAATTAATTGTTCACGTGAAGAATGTTGGGAAGCTGAATGCATGGAGACTAATAGGATAAATTGCATGCACGAGTATCGCATGAATGATAAACCGTTTGAACTGGCTTGCATAGATCATTTGATCAGAAGTTCAAAATCAAACGGATCAGTAGGACCGAATGGCCAATTGCTAGTACAAAACTGAATGGCCACTTGTTGAAGTGAATACCGTATGCCAAGACCAAATGCTGAGACCGAATAAGAATGCACATGCAAACCGAGAGCAATACCCACGTGAAGACCTGTTGGTTGAATAGAAGACCGTTTGGATTAAATACATGGAGACTGAATGGCCTTAGCGTGAAACCGTTTACTGCAAAACGAATTAAGAAAACTGAATGGAGGAGAGTAAAATGCAAACCATTTGGATAAGATATTTTCGGACTGGAAACACACCAAAAACGTGAGGGCCAGCCCAGTACCTATAAATAGGACCAGTAGGGTCCCCATTTGAGGTATCAGTTCTGGGACACCGATAGGCTGCCTGTACACAGGTCCGATCCAAATCTAGTGCCATCCACAACAGTCTCATTCCGCCTACTGCCCGTGTTGCAACCAAGGAGGCTGAGGAGAGAAGGAAGACGGAGTGAGGGAGACTATCCAGTCTGTCTTGGCAACTCCCATTCACGTCCAGATCTACTCTAACACGACGTAGAAGGCCATATCTTCTTCACCGCGCTGTGACTACCTTCTGCACCGAGTTCATGGTGGATTTCTCTCTCTTTCTCATTCTTCTTGTTTCTCGCATCATGAGCAAGTAGTACCTTTTCACTGGGGTGCGGGGACTAGCCCCGCTGCCCATGCAAATCATGTTCTTTTGTTAAACTCTCCATGGCAATGTATGTAACTCTCCATTTCATCATTAATTGGTATGTTTGTAGTTGATTATCTACTTGCTTTCATCTTGTTCTTTTCGATATTGTGAAATCTTCTATATGTGGGACGGAATGGCGGTTTACAAAGTTTGACTCTTTGACGAGAACTTCTGATAAGATTCCTTGAGGTCGTAAGTGTATGATCCGTTAGGGGACAAGACATCTAACCTACGATGATGCTTCTGTGGTCTAAACATCCCTCAGGGAGGACTACAGCCTTAGTTGGATTTTGTATCGTCTTTGTTTATCGTCGATGTTAGTTTGTAGATCTATCACCTGCTTGCTTATCGATTAATGCGGTTGACTCCCAAACTAGAAATAGAATGAGATTTCTTCGAGGTCGTAAGTGTATGATCTGCGAGGGGATGAGCCATCTAGCCTTTGGTGATGCCTCTGTGTGCCTAACGCCTGTATAAGGGGCTCACAACCTTCGTTGGATTTCTGTATCTTCGGAGCCGTAAGTAAGTGATCTGGATGGTGACGAGACATTTGATGCCTAAGGTGATGCTTATGCGAACCTAACACCCGTATGGGGGGTTCTGCAGCAGCTCTATTTGGATTGATGTATCTTGCCTAGATTGTTTGCGATTGAATGTGTTTGTGTGTGTAGCAGTGGTGAAATCCAATACCATCCCAACGATTCCATATCATTGATCTAAATCCAACTTTAATTCAAATTTTACTTTCTTGAAATTAGTTTAAGTAACCTTAAATCAACCAATTTTTTTAAATATTAGCCTTAACTCGAACTAGACTAGACTGACAAAGATTCTTATAAACATTGTCCTTTGGGTTCGATCCTTAATTATACTGCGATAAGACTCGTCCGCTTGCGGGTGGTATTATTGTACATTGGTTTTGGTAAAATCTCGGGGATTTCAACCCCGAGTGAGTTTGTTATTCCCACGTCAAATTCTGGCACCGTTGCCGGGGACAACAGAATCAGTTAGTCAAAACTAGTTCTTTTAAGACTAATTTAGGATTTTGCTTTTTCTTTTGACACAATCGATCATCTACTTGAAATTTGACTCTACTCTGTGGTTCTCACTTTCGACATCTTTCTATCTCAGGTACAATCCAAGGCGTAGTGCATGCACTGTTCGGACAACCCCAGACTAACATCGAGCTTTGATCCCGAGATAGACAGAATTTTTCATTGTCAGATCAGAGAAAATCAAGCAAGGATGGCCCAGGAAGAGGAAGTAGCCCGAAGAGTGGCTCAAGCCATCAATGCACAGAGAGAAAGGCTCATACAAGAAGCCAGATCTGTGGTACAATAAGAAATCCTAGCAGCACAAGCAGCGGTACAGGAAGCAGAACTGCAAAAGGATCTTAGGGAGTTCTCAATCCCTAAAGCTACTGATGTACATCACCCAGTCCTACCTCCTCCCATCCATGCTCCGAATTTCGAGATACGAGCACATTGGATCACCTTGCTCCAAAACAACCCGTTCTAATGCAAACAAGGTGAAGATAGTCAAGAACACCTTCTGAGATTCATCGATCTATGTGCTATGACAAAACAAAATGGAGTGTCCGACGATGCCATCCGACTTCGTCTATTCAAGTATTCTTTTGCCGATAAAGCCATAAGTTGGTACAACTCTCTACAATGTGAACCTATCACCATATGGGAACAACTGCAGAATGTTTTTTTGGAAAAGTTCTATCCTCCATCTCTCACTTATGAAATTAGGGGAAAAATAACAATGTTCACTCAAGCCCTTGGAGAAACCCTTGCTGAGGCATGGGACCTATATAAGGAGCTTCTACGAAAATGTCCACATCATGGCATTCCTAAGAATCAACTCATCGAGATCTTCTACAGGGGTGTGGATGATGATATTAAGAGGTTTCTAGATTCCTCATATGGAGGAAACTTCACGCGTCAAAGCTATGATAGCGCATGGAGGGTTGTCACCCTTGGAGCTGAAAACCAAGTAAATTGGGGTAGGTCTGTAGATAAAGGAGTGTTGAAAGTGGAAATGGCTGAAGCGACACCTGAGTACAAATCTATCGCTGAAACCCTAAAACTCTTAGTTGCCAAGCAAGACCATATTGAATCCTCACTTGCTGCAATTGGAAGAGGACGTCCACCCCTTCAACAACTAGAACAAATCAAGTCCGCTTCACTATTTTGTGAAGCATGTAAAAGTACCGATCATTCCACTTTATCATGCAGTGTTCTCTATGATGTTGTCCTAAGCAACACATGTGGACAAGGAGACAATGGTCAAATGAAAAATCTGAATGATGTCAACACCATTCTTGGTCAAGGGTATTACAATCCGATTCATAATAGGAACCATCCAGGTTTTCAATATGGAAACCCCTATGGAGCAGTAAACTCGCATCAATTTGGTTCGAACAATCAACCAAGAAGCCCACCAGGATTCCAGTATAATCAACAACAAAATTTTGGAAATCAAGGAAATTTCAAGGGAAACTTTCAGAATAGGAACTTCAATAATTATCAAAACAACTCCCAGTACCAGTCTCAACTAGGTTCCTTATCAACAACAAGGACAACAAGTAGGTCTAGCTTCTCCTGATGACAAGCTATCAACCATTGAAAAGATGTTACTATAAGGACCCTGACCTCCGTTTAGGTCTTATCCTATTTGCTTTGCTTAACCCTGATGCTTAGTTGCTTGCTAATCACCTTTGGTGGTGACTAGGGTTTGTTGGTGCTTTGTTGAGAGCTAGAGGTGCTACTCGCAATTAACCCAAGTCTAGGTTTGTGGGCAAGTTTGTCACCTTATGAGTTGTTCCTCCATCTCCTTGCTTCCTCTAGTGTTGAGAGGAAGAGTTGGGCTCATTGCTTGTGTTCCTTTGGGCTTGGTTGAGCCTTGGTGGGCCTTGTTGTGCCTTGCCTTTGCCATGTTGGACCTTTGTGTCGGGCAAGTGAGCCTTGTGTTGGGCAAGAGTGCCCTTGTGTCGGCCTGTGGTGTGTCACCCAGGGTGGGTGTCGGCCATGATGTGGAGGTGTGTCGCCCATGGACCCTTTGACCCTCTTTGACCTCGTTTGTGTCACCACTAGTGGACACTTGGTGTTTGATGCTTGCATGTGGCAATGACCTTGGACATGTGTTTAGGGCATGTTAGAGTGGTGGCTTTGCTCATGGACAAGTGTCCCTAGGTGGGCGACACCTTGCCTTATCTTACCTTGGTTTCTCCTCCATCCTCTTCTATATATTTGTTTCCTTTCTCTTGCTAAGGATCCCTTTAGTTCCTTAGTCTCCCTCCCCCTTGGTGCATGACCCCCTCTTTCTTTGCAAGCTTGGTGGCCGATCCTTGCCTTGGAGTCTCCTTCTTCCTCTAGTGGTGGCCGAACCCTAGAGTGCCTTGCTCTTCTTCCTTGGTGATGCTTAAAGCTTGGAGCTAGGAGCTTGGAGCTTGCTTAAGGTGGGTTGCATAACTCCTTACCCTAACTATACTACCTTCTGTTATGTTCTTATATGTTGCTTATGATCATATCGGCTATGCATGTGGCTAGTTTAGTTTCTTGCCTAGTTGTTTCTTGTTGGCCGATCTATGATCTAGGATTTTCTTGGCGAGCAACACCCCTTTCTCTCCTAGGTCTAGAGGAGTGAGCTTGAGTTCTAGTAATATGGGAAACACTCCTCTCTCGTTCGAGTTGAGAGGTGAGCTTGTGTTCTAGTTGCTTGAGAAACACCCTCCTCTCACCATGGACTTGAAAGGTGAGATATGTGGTGGTTGTAGACCTTTGATAGGGTTGATCTTTGTGTTGCCCGATTGGTGATAAAAAGTGTGCAAGACCCCTCTCTCTTGGTTGTTGAGAGGTGAGCCATCTCCTTGATCCTTTAGGGTTTGGTGCCCTTGTGCTTGAGGTTGATGACGACCTAGTTGGGTGGCATCTTTCCCGATATGGTCTTGGAGGTGATGCTGCCTGATATCCCCCTTTAGCCTAGAGCCTTGGTCGTTATGTTGTAGTGTTGTGTCAGGCGTCACACCCCTAGTCCTTGACCCTTTGTGTGTCGAGCGTCACACTATGCTGAAGTGCCCTGCCTGATACACTTAGCATTGTTTGGTGGTAGGCATCACACCCAGTTGAATACCCTGCCCGACACGCCTAGTTCAGATGGTAGCTTGACGCTGTTATACCTTAGATGATGGGGCATTGCGATCTGGACCTGTGTTGCCTTGAGTGTTGGCCGATAGGATGAGGGTAGGCTGGTTGGACGATAGGTTTCCTTGTGGCCATTGAGATGTATATTTGGTTGTCATGCCTTGTGAGTGTTGCTGGCCGATACTCTTAATCCGAGATGGTAACCTAGTGCATAACGCACCGTTGCACGATATAGGCTGAGCTGCACATTGCATATGTATGCCCAATATCCATGATGCACGACACAATGTTGCACGACACTGAGGTGCACGACACTGAGGTGCCCGATACACCTACTGCATGATATGTTTGTGTACGTTATGCCTTGGATCCTTGTTGTACGATACATATTGAGGTAGTAGCCCATTATCCTTGTTGGTTTGCTTGGATGTTATGAGGCTGAAGTGGTTCGGCAATATGAGTAGTACGCTGTCCGATACCATCTCTAGTGAGGGTGCCCTACCCGTAACACTTCTTGTGAGGGTGGTGGGCACTTCTAGTGAGGGTCTTGTTCCTTCTAGAAAACATATATGCTAGATCCTGTTTATGCATCATGTTTGGTTTATAATGGTGACCCTTGACATGCTTGATATAGTAGATCACATCTATGTATCTTGACATGACATTTCATGTGTTTATGATCATCTTGAATTATATGTATAATGTTGAGAAATGGAAAGCATATAAGATGCTTCACATAATGTTATGATCACAGGTTGAGACATGTGATCATCAATGTCACCCTATGTTGGATAATATGATTCTTCTGTCAATCCATGATGATTGTGTATACTAACCATGCAGGTGACTCATACAGTTGCATAGCCAGGAATAAGGGCTATGGGATATATATGTATCTGAGTAACACTGCTTGATGGTTACTCTCGATGATGAGATGATATATGTGCTTTGGTCTGAGGACCTGAATTTGGCTAAAGTGGCCAGTTGAGGTGTTATTCTCTGATGTTGACCTGGGATTGCTATCCCATGGTGATGATGTAAGCCTTGAGAGGCAGTGACACTATGTGATGAGGGATTGAGATCCCATTCCAATGTGATGATCCTTGTGATGGATCTAGAGTATTGGAAAGAGGCCGAGTGGTAACATGTAATGTTGGATCCTTGTGATGGATCAGGATGATGTTGATGACAGTAAAAGCATGATACTGAGTTTCATGTTGTTTATTCTTGTTATAGTTTGCATGTTATATAACTTGGTTGAATCTTGCAATCCACTTAAAATACATTAAATAATCAAAGTGGAACATATCATGTAGTTTTCCCTGACCAAAGATCCATCATCGTCAGGAGCTGGTGATGGTGAAATGGGTTCTCCTACGAGTTAACCCGGAGCGCATATTTTTGAATATGCGAGGTTTCTCCTAGCCTAATATAGAGAGGATTCGAGTGCAGCTGCGGTTGCAGACTTAGGATATGTATAGAGCATGGTGAACAGTCCCATGGCTCAGGATATGTGATATGGGAGCATGAATACGCTCATGGCTCAGAGCACGGTGAATAGGTCTGTGGCTCAGATATACTAGCGTCGAGACCTGTACTGAGGTGGGCTAAGCAGAGGGTAGCCTACAGGAGCTGACCGTGTGGCTGAGGCCATTTAAGCATGAGACTGCAGTCCAGCTTGTGTTGTACTCGTACACTGACCACGAGATGGGAGGTCATGGAGTACGACTCTTCCATTGACCTTATATGGAACCGACTTTGGGTTTCACAACCGAAGGTTGGATTTGAGCGGTACGACTCACTTCCTCAGGGCATAATAATATATAACCCAGCCGTATAGTATTTATTGCTTAAGGTAAAACACGGAACATTGGTTGAGGCCTTGCTTGTGTAGTTAATCTTGTTATACATGCAGTTGCTTATACGTTCCTTATGTTATGTAGTAAGATCTTATAAATATTATCTTGTCAATCATGTTCCATAAAGAAATACTTGGTCATCTGCCTTCCGTACAGCTTGGTAAGCTTGATGGTATGAATAGCTTTACCTTATAGACTGCTCTTATTCTACGCTTTACCAGTTATTTGTTGCTATTGCTTTAATGTTCCTTTGGCTTTATAGTTTTGGCGGGGAGTTATGTTTCTCGCTGGGACTGTGTGTCTCACCCCGCTAGTTTACAACCTTTTTAGGTGTTTGAGCTAGACGTGGTAGGGGTCGCAGAGTTGTGGCCGAGCAGCAAGACGAGCAGTAGAAGGCAAGAGATGGACATGCTGCTATTTTGGTTGTTTTGTAGTAGAGTCTTAGAGTCATCCCTGTACTCTCAGGTCCTTGGAGGTGTTTTGACGTTGTTGCATGATGTATAGCTGATGATGCTTGTTATATCCTGCTGCTGGCCGGTTATGGGCCATTATGTATGTATAAACATGTGATGAACGCATGTGATGACAAGACAGCTGATCCTCTAAGATGTGGACACGTATCAAGACTTATAAATGTTTATATAACCTGTTTCTTTACATGATGAGGACCTAAATGTAATAGTTTCTCAGTTTATCTGCTTTGTACAATCGGTTTTAATTAACCCGTGTTTTTGGTAATCTGTGGTTTATGGTCTTTTCCGCATGTTTTCGCGTAACACCTCACTGTCTGTGTGATAGTGGGATGTGTTGCCACAAGTTTTGGTATCAGAGCTCTAGGTTCGCTGAGTCTACAGGGATTTAGGACTAGGTTGTGTCTGTTCTTGTGAGTTTTCCAAATTTTCTTACATTCATCTTCTACCCTCAGCAGAAGAAAAATCAAGATGTCTAGAAACCATGAAGAACACGCTGTCGAGAACAGTGATGCTGCATCAGTTGATGGAGCTTTTTGTCTGGCACATGAAGATCGGGTGCCTGAGGTCTCCCAACCTGACCCAACCATTCTTGAACACCCTGCCTATCAACAACTTATGGGGAAAATGATGGCTACGATGAATCTCATGGTAGAAGGATTGCCAGTGCCTCCGCCGAGAGCACATGCTCCCCATGGTGAAACATCGGGTATTGGGAAGACCTTTGAGCGGATTCGTCGAGTAGGAGCTTCGGACTATGCTGGAACGGCTGATCTAGCGGATGCAGATCTGTGGCTGACAAGTCTTGAGAAGGCTTTCCGGATCCTCAACATCCCCGAAGCAGACAAAGTAAAGCATGCTGTCTACCTTCTGAAGGGTAGTGCTGGTCACTAGTGGACCATTGAGGAGGAGAAGTGACCTGGTGAGGTGATCGGTTGGGAGGTTTTTCGGCAAGAGTTCATCAGTAGATACTTTCTGAAGACGTATCAAGATGAGAAGATCAGTCAGTTTGAGAGCCTACGCCAAGGAACGATGAACATCACCGAGTATGAGGCCAAGTTCATGGATTGGTTGAGGTTTTGTCCTCACATGGCAGCAACAGATGAGGAGCGGATCATACGTTTTGAGAAGGGTCTGAGTGCTGAGCTGACAACACCTGCTTCTGCGTTGGAGAACCGTGAGCGGTTTGCCACATTTGTGGAATCTGTCCGGAGGATCGAACGGTCAGTTAAGGAGAAAAGAGAATCCATGTCTAAGAAGAGGCCTGCTCAGTTCCAGGGACAGAGGTTTGGTGGCTTCAAGAAGTCAAGGTTTTCAGCACCTTCTGTGATGAGAGGTTCCAGTGCACCATCGCAGTGGTCTTCGAGTAAGGGAAGAGGATATTTTCTTCACCGTCAAAGGCACATAGTACAACTTCAGTGGCAGTGACAGGGCCATCTAGGCCACGGTTTGAAGATAGGTCATGCCATTTTTGTGGTCAGATCGGGCATTTCAGGTTCAACTGCCCGAACAGAGATGTTGAAGTGACACCGCAGCAAGGCACAATCAATGAGGGTCAGATAGACAACAGTCCAGTAGTAGCAGAGGGGGAGGACGCGATCCAGCGTCGCAAGCGGGATTGTCTGCTTCAGGAAGCAGAGGACGTGGACAGTAAGTAATGACTCAATTCTATGCGATGAGTCAGCCGGAGGCGATAGTCAACCCGCGAGTGGTGGCAAGTTAGATGGAGTTATTTCATTCTGATATGTCTTCTTCTTGCTTTATATCTGCTCTGGTTGACCCGGGTTCTACACACTCTTTTATCGCCTATAGTATGTTTGAGAACTATCGTTTACCTGTTAGTTGTATGAAAGATAGCTTGTTGTTATAAACCCCTCTTGATGGTTCCTCGATGCTTCGAGAAGAGTGTCCATCTTGTGTCTTATCTTTCTCAGGACACCATATACAAGTGGATCTTATACTACTTGATATGTGTGGTTTCGATGTGATCCTTGGGATGGATACATTAGAAAGTATAAGGTTGTTTTGGACTGTGGTTCCAAGCAAGCTGTGTTTGGTGATGGCGATAAGTAGTGGATCTTCCAAGGTGATAGGAAGATTCTTCCGACGTGCTTAGTGTCATCTATGGTGGTAGAGAAGTTGTTACGACAAGGATGTGAGGCATTCTTAGCTCACGTTGTGGATATCAAGGCGAAAGGCCCTAGCCTTGAAGAGGTGTCAGTTGTCCGAGAGTTTGCGGATGTGTTTTCTGATGAGTTTTCCGATGTTCCTCCACCCCAAGAGATTGATTTTGAGATCAATCTGGTTCCAAGAACACAACCAGTTGCACAGACACAGTATAGGATGGTTTCAGTAGAGATGACAGAGCTTAAGAAGCAGTTATTAGAGTTTTTGGACAAAAGTTTTATCCGACCAAGTACATTGGCTTGGGGTGCTCTAGTGCTGTTCATTAATAAGAAGGATGGGTCGATGCGGTTACGTATAGATTACCGATAGTTGAATAAGGTCATGATCAAGAACAAGTACCCGTTACTGAGTATAGATGATCTGTTCGATCAGTTGCGTGGTGCTATAATGTTTTCAAAGATCGATCTACGGTCCAGATATCATCAGTTAAGGATTAAGACAGATGACATACCAAAGTCAGCTTTTAGGATGAGGTATGGTCACTTAGAGTTTGTGGTTATGCCATTTGGGCTAACCAATGCGCCTGCTGCTTTCATTGATTTGGTGAACAGAGTGTTCCGTCCGTTCCTAGATCAGTTTGTTGTAGTCTTTATAGATGACATCTTGATCTATAGTTGGGACAGGCAAGAGCATGAGCAACATCTTCGACTAGCATTGACTCTTCTTCGCCAACATCAGTTGTATGCCACATTCAGTAAGTGTGAGTTCTGGTTGGAAGAAGTGACTTTCTTGGGTCATGTGATGTCTGCAGAAGGAGTCAAGGTGGACCCCAGGAAGGTGGAGTCAGTAGCAGAATGGGAACAGCCGAAGACGCTGATAGAAGTTCGTAGCTTCCTGGGCTTGGTAGGATACTACCAGAGGTTTATCAAGGACTTTAGTGCGATTGCATTTCCGATGACGAAGTTGACTAGAAAGGATGTACTTTTTGTCTGGGATGACCATTGTCAGCAAGGTTTCTAAAGTTTGAAGGAGAAACTGACTAGTGCTCCAGTACTAGTGCTGCCAGAGCCTGGGAAGGGCTATGTTGTCTTTTGCGATGCTTCCAAGAAAGGTTTAGGCTATGTGCTAATGCAGGAAGATCATGTGGTTTCTTTTGCTTCACGACATCTTAAGAAACACGAGGAGAACTATCCGACTCATGATTTGGAGTTGGCAGCAATGGTTCATGCGTTAAAGATTTGGAGACACTATCTTTACGGGGAAGTGTGTCAGATCTTTACGGATCATAAGAATCTAAAGTACATCTTTTCACAACATGAGTTAAACATGCGATAGCGTCGATGGATGGAGTTAATCAATGATTACGACTGCACCATCGAGTATCATCCTGGTAAGACGAATGTGGTAGCTGATGCGCTTAGCCGAAAGTCTTCTTCTCTTTCTACAAAGAAGGAACAGTTGAGTTCCTTCGTATGCCATAGACGGGATATGCTTGTTTCCTTACAACAGATGGATGTGCAGATGGAAGTTTCCTTGTTAGCTAGACTTTTAACACATATGCAAGTCAAGCCTACACTGAGACAATAGATCAAAGATGCACATCAAACAGATGATGCAGTGCAGTTGATCAGATCAGAGTTTGACAGCGAAAAGCGTGATGGGTTCCATGAGTCCAAGGATGGACTAGTTTGCTACCGAGATAGGATGGTGGTCCCCAATACAAATGATCTGAGGAAGCTAGTGCTCAAAGAAGTGCACACGTCGATGTATGTTATGCATCCAGGAGCCACCAAGATGTATCACAGTCTGAAGGACCTGTATTGGTGGCCCGGCTTGAAGAGAGATGTAGCCGAGTTCGTGGCTAAGTGTGCAGTATGTCAGCAAGTCAAGGCTGAGCATCAGAAGCCGACAGGTATGTTACAACCCCTGCCGATACCACAGTGGAAATGGGATCATATAATCATGGATTTCGTAGTTGGTCTGCCCAGGACAACTAGGAATCATGATTCCATTTGGGTGATAGTGGATAGATTGATGAAGTCTGCCCATTTCATACCTGTAAAGACAACATATACAACCGAGAAGCTTGCTCGAGTATACGTAGATGAGATAGTGCGGTTTCACGGTGTACCAGCAACGATAGTTTCCGACAGAGGTCCACAGTTCACAAGTCATTTCGGGGAATAGTTTCACAAAGCGTTGGAAACACAGTTAAGGTTCAACACCGCTTTCCATCCACAGACAGATGGACAGTCTGATAGGACTATACAGACTTTATAGGATCTCGTTCGGGCTTGTGTTTTGTAGTTCCGAGGTAGTTGGGACATACATCTCAGTTTGATAGAGTTTGCCTACAACAACAGTTATCAGCGGAGCATTGACATGGATCCTTATGAGGCCTTATATGGAAGGAAGTGCAGATCTCTGTTATGTTGGTATGAGTCTGGTAAATATCAGCTTTTGGGTCCTAAGTTAGTACATCAGATGATAGAAAAGATCAAGGCAATACAACAACAGTTGAAAGCGGCATAGGACAGGCAGATGTCTTACGCATATAATCGACGACGACCTTTGGAGTTCCAAGTAGGAGACAAGGTGTATCTTAAAGTCTCGCCGTGGAAAGGGGTGCTATGGTTTGGCTGGAAGGGTAAGCTCGCACCCAGATATATGGGGCCATACCCAGTCATAGCACGAGTTGGCAAGGTAGCTTATGAGTTAGAGCTACCACCAGAGTTGCACAGTTTACATCCAGTGTTCCATGTCAGTATGCTGAAGAAAAGTCACCCAGATATAGGGACATTGATACAACTGGTAGAGGTTGAGCTTGATGAAGATGTGACCTACGAGGAAGGTCCTATGATGATCCTTGACAGAAGAGTCAAGAAGATAAAGAGGAAGGACCTGGTTCTTGTGAAGGTTCTTTGGCATCATCGTGGCGTTGAGGAAGCCACGTGGGAGTTTGAGGAAGAGATGAGGAGGAAGTATCCCTTGTTTTTCTCTTCGGATTTCAGGGACAAAATCCCTTTGTAGGGGGTTAGCTTGTAAGGACCCTGACCTCCGTTTAGGGCTTATCCTATTTGCTTTGCTTAACCCTGATGCTTAGTTGCTTGCTAATCAGATTTGGTGGTGATTAGGGTTTGTTGGTTCTTTGTTGAGAGCTGCAGGTGCTACTTGCAATTAACCCAAGTCTAGGGTTTGTGGGCAAGTTTGTCACCTTGTGAGGTGTTCCTCCCTCTCCTTTCTTCCTCTAGTGTTGATAGGAAGAGTTGGGCTCGTTGCTTGTGTTCCTTTGGGCTTGGTTGAGCCTTGGTGGGCCTTGTTGTGCCTTGCCTTTTCCTTGTTGGACCTTTGTGTCGGGCAAGTGAGCCTTGTATCGGGTAAGATTGCCCTTGTGTCGGCCTGTGGTGCGTCGCCCAGGGTGGGTGTCGGCCATGATGTGGAGGTGTGTCACCCATGGACCCTTTGACCCTCTTTGTCCTCATTTGTGTCACCACTAGTGGACACTTGGTGTTTGATGCTTGAATGTGTCAATGGCTTAGACATGTGTTTAGGGCATGTTAGAGTGGTGGCTTTGCTCATGGACAAGTGTCCCTAGGTGGGCGACACCTTGCCTTATCTTACCTTGGTTTCTCCTCCATCCTCTTCTATATATGTGTTTCCTTTCTCTTGCTAAGGATCCCTTTAGTTCCTTAGTCTCCCTCCCCCTTGGTGCACGACACCCTCTTTCTTTGCAAGCTTGGTGGCCGATCCTTGCCTTGGAGTCTCCTTCTTCCTCTAGTGGTGGCCGAACCCTAGAGTGTCTTGCTCTTCTTCCTTGGTGGTGCTTGGAGCTTAGAGCTAGGAGCTAGGAGCTTGGAGCTTGCTTAAGGCGGGTTGCATAACTCCTAATCCTAACTATACTACCTTCTGTTATGTTCTTATATGTTGCTTATGATCATATCGGCTATGCATGTGGCTAGTTTAGTTTCTTGCCTAATTGTTTCTTGTTGGCCGAGCTATGATCTAGGGTTTTCTTGGCGAGCAACACCCCTTTCTCTCCTAGGTCTAGAGGAGTGAGCTTGAGTTCTAGTAATATTGGCAACACTCCTCTCTCATTTGAGTTGAGAGGTGAGCTTGTGTTCTAGTTGCTTGAGCAACACCCCCTCTCACCATGGACTTGAAAGGTGAGCTATGTGGTGGTTGTAGACCTTTGATAGGGTTGATCTTTGTGTTGCTCGATTGGTGATAAGAAGTGTGCAAGACCCCTCTCTCTTGGTTGTTGAGAGGTGAGCCATCTCCTTGATCCTTTAGGGTTTGGTGCCTTTGTGCTTGAGGTTGATGACGACCTGGTTGGGTGGCATCTTGCCCGATATGGTCTTGGAGGTGATGCTGCCCGATATCCCCCTTTGGCCTAGAGCCTTGGTCGTTATGTTGGGGTGTTGTGTCAGGCGTCACACCCCTGGTCCTTGACCCTTTGTGTGTCGGGCGTCACACTATGTTGAAGTGCCCTGCCCGATACACTTAGCATTGTTTGGTGGTAGGCGTCACACCCGGTTGAATACCCTGCCAGGCACGCCTAGTTCAGATGGTAGCTTGACGCCGTTATACCTTAGACGATGGGGTGTTGCGATCTGGACCTGCATTGCCTTGAGTGTTGGCCGATAGAATGAGGGTAGGCTGGTTGGACGATAGGTTTCCTTGTGGACGTTGAGCTGTATCTTTGGTTGTCATACCTTGTGAGTGTTGCTGGCCGATACTCTTAATCCGAGATGGTAACCTAGTGCATAACACACCGTTGCACGATATAGGCTGAGCTGCACGTTGTATATGTATGGCCGATATCCATGATGCACGACACAGTGTTGCACGACACAGTGTTGCACGACACAGAGGTGCCCGATACACCTGCTGCACGATATGTTTGTAAACGTTATGCCTTGGATCCTTGTTGCACGATACATCTTGAGGTAGTAGCCCGTTATCCTTTCTGGTTTGCTTGGCCGTTATGAGGCTGAAGTGGTTGGGCGATATGAGAAGTACCCTGCCCGATACCATCTCTAGTGAGGGTGCCCTACCCGTCACACTTCTTGTGAGGGTAGTGGGCAATTCTAGTGAGGGTCTTGTTCCTTCTGGAAAACATATATGCTAGATCCTGTTTATGCATCACGTTTGGTTTATAATGGTGAACCTTGATATGCTTGATATAGTACATCACCTCTATGTATCTTGACATGACATTTCATGTGTTTATGATCGTCTTGAATTATATGTATAATGCTGAGAAATGGTAAGCATATAACATGCTTCACATAATGTTATGATCACAGGATGAGACATGTGATCATCAATGTCACCCTATGTTGGATAATATGATTCTTCTGTCAATCCATGATGATTGTGTATACTAACCATGCAGGTGACTCATACAGTTGCATAGCTAGGAATAAGGGCTATGGGATATATATGTATCTGAGTAACACTGCTTGATGGTTACTCTTGATGATGAGATGATATATGTGCTTTGGTCTGAGGACCTGAGTTTGGCTAAAGTGGCCAGTTGAGGTGTTATCCTATGATGATGACCCAGGATTGCTATACCATGGTGATGATGTAAGCCTTGAGAGGCAGTGACACTATGTGATGAGGGATTGAGATCCCATGCCAATGTGATGATCCTTGTGATGGATCTAGAGGATTGGCAAGAGGCTGAGTGGGAACATGTAATGTTGGATCCTTGTGATGGATCATGATGATGTTGATGAGAGTAAAAGCATGATACTGAGTTTCATGTTGTTTATTCTTGTTATAGTTTGCATGTTATATAACTTGGTTGAATCTTGCAATCCACTTAAAATACATTAAATAATCAAAGTGGAACATATCATGTAGTTTGCGTTGGCCATAGATCCATCATCGTCAGGAGCTGGTGATGGTGAAACGGGTTCTCCTGCGAGTTAAACCAGAGCGCATATTGTTGAATATGCGATGTTTCTCCTAGCCTAAAATAGAGAGGATTCGAGTGCAGCTGTGGTTGCAGACTCAGGATATGTATAGAGCATGGTGAACAGGCCCATGGCTCAGGATATGTGATATGGGAGCATGAATACGTTCATGGCTCAGAGCACGGTGAACATGCCCGTGGCTTAGATATACTAGCGCCGAGACCTGTACTGAGGCAGGCTAGGCAGAGGGTAGCCTGCGGGAGCTGACCCTGTGGCTGAGGCCACTTAAGCATGAGACTACGGTCCTGCTTGTGTTGTACTCGTGCACCGACCACGAGGTGGGAGGTCGTGGAGTCCGACTCTTCCATTGACCTTGTATGACACCGGCTTTGGGTTTCGCAACCGAAGGTTGGATTTGATCGGTGCGACTCACTTCCTTAGGGAATAATAATACGTAATCCAACCGTATAGTATTTATTACTTAAGGTAAAACACAGAACATTGGTTGAGGCCTTGCTTGTGTAGTTAATCTTGTTATACATGTAGTTGCTTATACATTCCTTATGTTATGTGGTAAGATCTTGTAAATCTTATCTTGTCAATCATGTTCCATAAAGAAATACTTGGTCATCTGCCTTTTGTACAACTTGGTAAGCTTGAGGGTATGAATAGCTTTACCTTATAGACTGCTCTTATTCTACGCTTTACCAGTTATCTACTGCTATTGCTTTAATCTTTCTTTGGTTTTATAGTTTTGGCGGGGAGTTATGTTTCTCGCTAGTACTATGTGTCTCACCCCACTAGTTTACAACCTTTTTAGGTGTTCGAGCTAGACGTGGTAGGGGTCGCAGAATTGCGGCCGAGCAGCAAGACGACCAGTAGAAGGCAAGAGATGGACATGTTACTGTTTTGGTCATTTTGTAGTAGAGTCTTACAGTCATCCCTGTACTCTCAGTTCCTTGGAGGTGTTTTGACGTTGTTTCACGATGTATACCTGATGATGCTTGTTATATCCTGTTGCTGGTCAGTTGTGGGCCGTTATGTATGTATAAACATGTGATGAATGCATGTGATGACAAGACAACTGATCCTCTAAGATGTGGACACATATCAAGACTTGTAAATGTTTATATAACTTGTTTTTTTCAGGATGAGGACCTAAATGTAATAGTTTCTCAGTTTATCTGCTTTCTGTAATCGGTTTTAATTAACCCGTGTTTTTGGTAATCTGTGGTTTATGGTCTTTTCCGCACGTTTTCGCGTAACACCTCGCCGTCTGTGTGATAGTGGGATGTGTTGCCACAGTTGCAAACTCAGCAAACTATGATAGCTAGCCAACAAGCTCAATAGAAGGCTATTGAATCTCAACTAGCTCAACATGCATTTAGCATTAAGCCACCAACTGGGGTTTTTGCTGGCCAACCCGAGAACAACCCAAAGCACCCAGAACAACTAATGGAAGTAACCACCAGGTTAGGAAAAGACTATTTTGATCCTCCTATCAAGACACCTGTGGTTGTTACTAATGAGGATGAACTAGTAATTTCCCAAGACTCAACAACACTAGAGTCTCAATTAAAAGATGATAAGACAGATAAGGGAAGTCCTGAGAAACCTACTGATGAAGAAACTGAAACACAGAAACCTGCTATCCCTATGTACAAACCTCGTATACCTTTTCCAGCTCGTCTAAGGCAAACCAAGCTGGATACTCATTTCAATAAGTTCAAAGAAGCTGTGAAGAAACTTCATGTTGATATACCCTGTCTTGATGCTCTGGCTGAGATACCAGCCTGGACTAAGTAATTAAAGTCACTTCTCACAAGGAAGTATATAACTGAAGAATATGAGATAGTAAAGTTAGCAACAACCGCTTCCGATATCATTCTGAGCAAGATGCCCAAGAAACAGAAAGACCCAGGATCTTTGGAATTTCATGTCATATTGGCGATTCCTCATGTAAGAAGGGAATAGCTAATATGTGTGCTAGTATTTTGATCATGTCGCTTAGCCTTTGCAAGATGCTAGGATTTTTGGAATTCCTTCCTACTGGCATGACTATACAGCTTGCAGACAATTCGATAAAATGTCCGTTAGGAATCCTCGAAGATGTCCCGGTCAAGGTGGGCAAGGACACATATGTTCCGTGTGACTTTGTCATTATGGACATAAAAGAAGACATCAGATATCCTCTCATATTTGGACGTCCATTCCTCTCCACTGCAAGAGCACTAATAGATGTCGAAGCAGGTACCTTGCTTCTCAGGCTTGGTAAAGAAGCCATCGAGTTCAAAGTGTTTGAAAGCATGAGAAGACCAAGTATGCAAGAAGAAGTCTATCTGATGGACTGCATTGAGCAAATGTCACTTCTGACCCAAGAGCATCATGAATCAGACGATCCTCTAGAATTTTCTCTAACGAACCCATCAGTTAATGAACCAATTGATGAACAAGTAAAGGATTGCATTGAATCCCTCGACTCTGCTAAAGAAGATGCTCAAACCCTGTGACGTCCCCGGATTTTCTAAAACTTAATCTGATGTGTGACGTCTAAATTGAAACCCTCACATCAGCGAGAATCCCAATTTAAACATCCCACACAAGGCTAAGAAGAAGAAAATCAGAGGAAGTCATAAGGAAACAAACGGTAGCACATGCACATGAACAAAAGTAAAACCACAACACATGTTCACCATTCAACATATAATTACAACATGAATTGTTACAACATTTGATATTACATATTGAACAGCAAACTTAAAACATATACATGTACTACAACTAAACAACAGGATCTTAAGACAACAGGTCCACCTGTACATCAGCTCGCCACACAACTCTCACTATCTTGGATCTTCAAGAGCATAACCGCAACCTAAACAAAGGATTACATGCGGTACACGTCAGCACAATATTTTATGAATATTGTACTGAGTACGCCTACGTGTCTTTTTATATACCTCTCATCATATCTTGGCAATAAGATAAAACTAATACTTGGCAGTTGTAAAGAAATATAAGAAAAATCATATACTTGCACAAAGATGTTCATTAACAAAAGAGAACACATATTTTAAGCACATTTCCATCATACATCTCGTGCGTCTGCCACCAAGTGGCTTTGACGTCTTTAGGCCTTATGATCTACCACTGAGTGGTTTGTGATCATTATACAAACATCATACGATCTACCACCAAGTGGTTTGTGATCATTATGCATGCGCTCTACCACCGAGTGGTTTATGAGCTATCTTATGATGGAACATTTATATTATGTTTGATGTGTTCATAGCAATAAGTATGGAAAGCTCAAGCAACATAACATACAGGAACAATCATTTCAACCAATATCATATGCCAAGTATTTTACTACACATATATCACAAGCATATTGTATAATAAGCCAAGTAAGAGGTAATGGCGTACCTTGATCAAGAGAAACCTAATCATCACATATACTCCTGATGTCATCTATATCTTGGACAAACCTGATTAAGATAAGATCATATACTATCATCAGGTTCTCATCTTATTATATATCATGTTAACCCTAATTATGTCCATATTAGGGTTTCACTTAGTTCATTAGGATATTCCCACTTTTACTTGAATTCTTATCTTAGAATTCTCTTACTGATGTCATATTCCCGGTTATGACTCATTATCTGAACAATTATCTTCCATAGCATTTTTGTGCACATTAATTAACCCTAGGTTACATCATTAACCTAGATTAGGGTTTTATAACATGTATTAATATTCATCCTCATATAACATGGATTATGTTCATCATTATGATCTCAGATCTACATATTATCTTCCAATTACTGATATGAACTTATTCTGTAAATTTCATCATTTATTGAGCATGTGTGCATTTATTACATTTTATTTAGGGTTATATGCCCTAATTAGCCATATTAAGCAATTTATATAATTTCGTACATCAACATGATCATCCTTGACAACAGGTGCATTATAAACATTATTAAAGAGTTACTGAAACATTCTCATAATATTAGGTCTCCATTTATTATTTATTAGGCATTAAAAGAGCATTTTACATCTTACCTAATATCACTGTGATATAAGCTTCAAAACACTGATATGATGGTTTCATATTGTTCTACTAATTTTTCTGAGAATTTTGATACCTTACTTGTATTTTTCTGATGAACAGGCTAATTTCTATGAATTTTTGAAGATCTGGGAATTATTGGGTATTTACCTTTGTTCGGGCCAATCGCGGGCCGCCACGTGTCCACGTGGGGGCGCGATTGTTCCAGGCTTGGTCCGGTCGGTCCTCCCTGGTTCGGCTCAGTTCTACTCGGGTTTGGCATTGAGTCGGCCGGTCCTTCTTGGTTTGGACCCGGTTCAGCCCCTCTTCTCTCTGCCTGAGTCTCCGCTCGACAGGTCCAGGACCCGCGCGTGCCCCTGTCTTCCGCGTGCGCCACCGCACACTGCCTCTCCGGTGAGCGCTCAATCGCCCTCCAAAGATCCTCGTCTTCTTCTTTGGCCGCCAGTAGCTCCGATGTCCCCAGCTAGACATCCACGGCTACTCATAAACTCGCCTTAGCCCTTGCATCTCCATCCCCGCGAGCTCGGCGCCGCCTGGTCCAGGTACAGCGGGGAAAAAGGGGCAAAATGCCCCAACTCCGCGAAGCTCTGAGGTAAAGCCTCCAAGGCATTCGCAAGGCCTCCAAAAACTCGACCCTGGTGTTCCTTTGTAGTGCGATGCACTTCTCGCACCTCCTCAAGCTCCACCTTCTGTTCCGGCAAGGTGACCTTGGGCTACCAAGAGAACCACCAAGATAGTCCACCCAAACTGCGGGGTTGGACTCCCTTGAGCTCGTGCCTACTTCAGACGTTCTTAGCTCCGGTCGTCACCCACTCTAGCGCCATCCTCTACTCCTAGCTGCCATCTGCAATTGCGGTGGAGAAGACAGAGCGCGGGAGAGCTCATTCTCTGTGCTCGCTTGGTTAAGGAGAGTATGTGAGGGGTCAGAGTGCTAGTTGGGATGAGCCGAGATCAACTGCTCTCTCAAACTTCCCTCTCTCCCCACGATCTCAGACAGTAGTGGGAGGGGTGGTCACAGGAGAAACGGTTCTCTCGCCATGTTTGACCGCTAGGTTAGGGATGAACCAGAAACCCTTGATCTCACATCTAAGGGTCAGCATCAACGCCCATCAAGGCAAATCCGTGACTGACTCAAAATAAAGGTTCCAGCCACTCGATTTGCTTCCAACGGCCATGATCTATCCTCGCATCCCACCCTTAACCAAAGGGGCTGCGTGACACTAATTAAAGCCCTGACTTAGGTCCAATAAACCATCAACCATGCACATAATTTCTCCAAAATTAAACCTCCATAACTTCCTCTAGGAACATCCAATTGACACCAAATTTTAACCATAGGTTCCCTACCACTCAAGATACCTTCTACTCCAAATTGGTGCCAAAACTCAATTGTTAGGTCATCCAATCAAATTCCTCAAGAAGGCATATAAAGAGAGATATTAATCATTATATAAATCTCATTCAACATCTCCACTTTACTAAAACACTTGGAACTCTCATTATAACTCAAGATATGGATTCTAATATGTTATTGGAGATTTATGGATTTCAAAAATCCACTCCATCACATCCTACACACCTTAAAAGATATTTTGTCCTCGAAATTAAGCCAGAAAACCCACTTTGTCACATCATATACATCTTAAAAGAACTTTCGTCCTCGAAAGTAAACCAAACTCATACTTCCAGGGAAAACCTTATCCATGTAGGGTACCACTTTAAGGTTTAGAAACTTAGGCTATGTCATTACATATCTACTATGTTAGGTTTGCTTCCCTATCTTAACCCATGCATTAGGGTTCCCACATCATATTACCATGTTCTAAAGGAGTTAACCAAAGTTAACCCATTATATTTGGATGTCATCAACATGTTATTGAACCAATTGTCAGAACATGTTCAACATTAACATATACCTTTTAGGAGGGAGTTAACTAAAGTTAACCCACTTTATCCATCTGGATCATATTAAGGTGCCATCATCATTATGTTGTGTTAATTGTCAAACTATATATATTTTTTTTTTCATCTTTATTAAGCATTATGATTAACACCTCATGTAACATGTTTCATTCATATGATCTTATTCCATTTCTTATAGTAAATTACAAGATTTACTAGTGATTTCATCACAAGATTAACCAACAATTTCACATTATCATCATTATTCACGTACACGGTTAACCCTTTATGCATTGCCATCTATTAACCCATCTCTAGGTTTTCATCATATCATGTCCATATATATATCATGGTGGTGCTAACCAAACTTATATCAGTGGCTATTCAAACATATATCAAAACTTTATCTAGCCCAATTGAGGTCCTAACCCTTGTCATGAGAGTAGTTTCATGCTCAGTCTCTCTGAGCTAACTCAACTCTATGAGTATCTCATATACAAACTTTATCTTCTCTCTCTTAATCTAGGGTCCTCAGATTACCTCATTGGCACTAGTGAAAGTCTTACAAGCTCTATCCACATAAGCACAAACCAAACATGCTATGGCATATTCTTCATAGGTCTCTACCCATGAGACATGCTTACCAAAAGCTCTCTTATACACACCACTAGATTCCTATGTGGGAAACCACCAACCCGAGCATGAGGCTTCACAGAAACTAACATAGCTACCTCCTCCAGGGTCTTGGGCTCTCTCCCTCACCCAGATGGTAGGCACTCATATATATGTTCACATATGCACATGTTACCAGCCTCTCTCTATCTCTAGGGTTTGGTCCTCCCAAGGACATCTAGGGTTCAACAAACTATAGAATCATGCATAAAGCGACCCAACTCAAACACTCAGGAGTAGTCTAGTTTAGGACATATCATATCACATATCTCATAATTCTCATATCTTGGAGTTTAGGTTCTCTAACCTTCTCCCTCTGGGTCTCACTCTCTCTGGAGTTAACCCTAAACTGGTCCCAACACTAGAGGTCCTCCTTCGTAAAAGAGCTTGAGGCTCATGCTGACTCACAACTTTGTCTTAACATAACATTCTTATCTCATAAATGCCTATTTACTTACATCATCAAAACTTATCTCAAAACCTCAAAACTGAACTCATGTCCTCAAGGACAAACATAGATCATCACAACTATCTTATATCATCTATATAAGACTTAGATTGTATCATCAAACTTATTCTATCTATTCCATCTATCACATATACCAAACAAGGCTCTAGACATCTAATCTAGAACTACTCCCTCTTCTAGACTGATGTCATCACTTTCACCTAGGTTGCATGACCACCTCCTACTCGTACATGTGTGGGGACACATTTTTGTAATACATATACATAATAAAATATTATATAGTTTTTCTCCGATAAAACATGCGTCAGAGAAAACTATCACGGTTCGATCCGATTGGAATCAAAAACCAAATCCTAAAAACGAGTGTCCCACACATAGTAGAGAGTCCAGTGTCATGAAAACTAGTGAAAAGGGTGAGAACAAGGGGTAGACTAGTGTAGCTACTCTAGACAACGAGCGCCATATGTCTAGGGTTTCTCTTCCCTTTATGCACGTCATTTCCAAATAGTGCAACGTCCCATACCGCTGCACTACAAGGAAAGAACGACATCTAAGGACTTGCTATACAAGAAGCACCGGTCTAGGCCTAGTTCTCAGACATCTAGGTGCTAACCTAGAGGCTAGGTCAGATCTAGTCTCTAAAAGACGACTAATCTAACCCTAAAAGATTATTAAGGTTCAATGTTCTTTAGTTTTGAGTTGCATGATGAGCAAATTTCAGGCTTTGCTATTGTTCATGCTCTGATACCACCTGTGACGTCCCCGGATTTTCTAAAACTTAATCTGATGTGTGACGTCTAAATTGAAACCCTCACCTCAGCGAGAATCCCAATTTAAACATCCCACACAAGGCTAAGAAGAAGAAAATCAGAGGAAGTCATAAGGAAACAAACGGTAGCACATGCACATGAACAAAAGTAAAACCACAACACATGTTCACCATTCAACATATAATTACAACATAAATTGTTACAACATTTGATATTACATATTGAACATCAAACTTAAAACATATACATGTACTACAACTAAACAACAGGATCTTAAGACAACAGGTCCACCTGTACATCAGCTCGCCACACAACTCTCACTATCTTGGATCTTCAAGAGCATAACCGCAACCTAAACAAAGGATTACATGCGGTACACGTCAGCACAATATTTCATGAATATTGTACTGAGTACGCCTACGTGTCTTTTTATATACCTCTCATCATATCTTGGCAATAAGATAAAACTAATACTTGGCAGTTGTAAAGAAATATAAGAAAAATCATATACTTGCACAAAGATGTTCATTAACAAAAGAGAACACATATTTTAAGCACATTTCCATCATACATCTCGTGCGTCTGCCACCAAGTGGCTTTGACGTCTTTAGGCCTTATGATCTACCACCGAGTGGTTTGTGATCATTATACAAACATCATACGATCTACCACCAAGTGGTTTGTGATCATTATGCATGCGCTCTACCACCGAGTGGTTTATGAGCTATCTTATGATGGAACATTTATATTATGTTTGATGTGTTCATAGCAATAAGTATGGAAAGCTCAAGCAACATAACATACAGGAACAATCATTTCAACCAATATCATATGCCAAGTATTTTACTACACATATATCACAAGCATATTGTATAATAAGCCAAGTAAGAGGTAATGGCGTACCTTGATCAAGAGAAACCTAATCGTCACATATACTCCTGATGTCATCTATATCTTGGCCAAACCTGATTAAGATAAGATCATATACTATCATCAGGTTCTCATCTTATTATATATCATGTTAACCCTAATTATGTCCATCTTAGGGTTTCACTTAGTTCATTAGGATATTCCCACTTTTACTTGAATTCTTATCTTAGAATTCTCTTACTGATGTCATATTCCCGGTTATGACTCATTATCTGAACAATTATCTTCCATAGCATTTTTGTGCACATTAATTAACCCTAGGTTACATCATTAACCTAGATTAGGGTTTTATAACATGTATTAATATTCATCCTCATATAACATGGATTATGTTCATCATTATGATCTCAGATCTACATATTATCTTCCAATTACTGATATGAACTTATTCTGTAAATTTCATCATTTATTGAGCATGTGTGCATTTATTACATTTTATTTAGGGTTATAAGCCCTAATTAGCCATATTAAGCAATTTATATAATTTCGTACATCAACATGATCATCCTTGACAACAGGTGCATTATAAACATTATTAAAGAGTTACTGAAACATTCTCATAATATTAGGTCTCCATTTATTATTTATTAGGCATTAAAAGAGCATTTTACATCTTGCCTAATATCACTGTGATATAAGCTTCAAAACACTGATATGATGGTTTCATATTGTTCTACTAATTTTTCTGAGAATTTTGATACCTTACTTGTATTTTTCTGATGAACAGGCTAATTTCTATGAATTTTTGAAGATCTGGGAATTATTGGGTATTTACCTTTGTTCGGGCCAATCGCGGGCCGCCACGTGTCCACGTGGGGGCGCGATTGTTCCAGGCTTGGTCCGGTCGGTCCTCCCTGGTTTGGCCCAGTTCTACTCGGGTTTGGCATTGAGTCGGCCGGTCCTTCTTGGTTTGGACCCGGTTCAGCCCCTCTTCTCTCTGCCTGAGTCTCCGCTCGACAGGTCCAGGACCCGCGCGTGCCCCTGTCTTCCGCGTGCGCCGCCGCACACTGCCTCTCCGGTGAGTGCTCAATCACCCTCGAAAGCTCCTCGTCTTCTTCTTTGGCCGCCAGTAGCTCCGACGTCCCCAACTAGACATCCACGGCTACTCATAAACTCGCCTTAGCCCTTGCGTCTCCATCCCCACGAGCTCGGCGCCGGCTGGTCCAGGTACAGCGGGGAAAAAGGGGCAAAATGCCCCAGCTCCACGAAGCTCTGAAGTAAAGCCTCCAAGGCATTCACAAGGCCTCCAGAAACTCGACCCTGGTGTTCCTTTGTAGTGCGATGCACTTCTCGCACCTCCTCAAGCTCCACCTTCTGTTCCAGCAAGGTGACCTTGGGCTACCAAGAGAACCACCAAGATAGTCCACCCAAACTGCGGGGTTGGACTCCCTTGAGCTCGTGCCTACTTCAGACGTTCTTAGCTCCGGTCGTCACCCACTCTAGTGCCATCCTCTACTCCTAGCTGCCATCTGCAATTGCGGTGGAGAAGACAGAGCGCGGGAGAGCTCATTCTCTGTGCTCGCTTGGTTAAGGAGAGTATGTGAGGGGTCAGAGTGCTAGTTAGGATGAGCAGAGATCAACTGCTCTCTCAAACTTCCCTCTCTCCCCACGATCTCAGATAGTAGTGGGAGGGGTGGTCACAAGAGAAACGGTTCTCTCGCCATGTTTGACCGCTAGGTTAGGGATGAACCAGAAACCCTTGATCTCACATCTAAGGGTCAGCATCAACGCCCATCAAGGCAAATCCGTGACTGACTCAAAATAAAGGTTCCAGCCACTCGATTTGCTTCCAACGGCCATGATCTATCCTCGCATCCCACCCTTAACCAAAGGGGCTGCGTGACACTAATTAAAGCCCTGACTTAGGTCCAATAAACCATCAACCATGCACATAATTTCTCCAAAATTAAACCTCCATAACTTCCTCTAGGAACATCCAATTGACACCAAATTTTAACCATAGGTTCCCTACCACTCAAGATACCTTCTACTCCAAATTGGTGCCAAAACTCAATTGTTAGGTCATCCAATCAAATTCCTCAAGAAGGCATATAAAGAGAGATATTAATCATTATATAAATCTCATTCAACATCTCCACTTTACTAAAACACTTGGAACTCTCATTATAACTCAAGATATGGATTCTAATATATTATTGGAGATTTATGGATTTCAAAAATCCACTCCATCACAAACCCACTTGTGAAGAACTCAAAGCTATGGAAGCTACAGAAGAAACATGTGAAAAACCATAGGCTCCCGAAATGAAGCCCCTTCCCGAGGGACTAAAGTATGTGTTTTTGGATGATCTCAAGGTTTGTCCTGTAATAATAAATTCCAATCTTACAACCGAACAAGAAGATAAGCTCCTAAAAGAATTGAAGGAAATGAAGAAAGCGATTGGCTACAAAATGAATGACCTAACTGGTGTTAGTCAAGCGATGTGTATGCACAAGATCCCAATGATGGAAGATCACAGGCCAGCTATTGAGCATCAATAGAAATTGAATCCAAATATGAAGGAAGTAGTCCGCCGTGAAGTCATTAAACTACTCATGACTGGAATAATCTATCCGATATTAGATTCTCCATGGGTGAGCCCAGTGCATGTAGTGTAAGGACCTTGACCTCTATTTAGGGCTTATCCTGTTTGCTTTGCTTAACCCTGATGCTTAGTTGCTTGCTAATCACCTTTGGTGGTGATTAGGGTTTGTTGGTGCTTTGTTGAGAGCTGGAGGTGCTACTTGCAATTAACCCAAGTCTAGGGTTTGTGGGCAAGTTTGCAACCTTGTGAGGTGTTCCTCCCTCTCCTTGCTTCCTCTAGCATTGAGAGGAAGAGTTGGGCTCATTGCTTGTGTTCCTTTGGGCTTGTTTGATCCTTGGTGGGCCTTGTTGTGCCTTGCCTTTGCCTTGTTGGACCTTTGTGTCGGGCAAGTGAGCCTTGTGCCGGGTAAGAGTGCCGTTGTGTCGGCCTGTGGTGTGTCACCCAGGGTGGGTGTCGGCCATGATGTGGAGGTGTGGCGCCCATGGACCCTTTGACCCTCTTTGACCTCGTTTGTGTCACCACTAATGGAAACTTGGTGTTTGATGCTTGCATGTGGCAATGGCCTTGGACATGTGTTTAGGACATGTTAGAGTGGTGGCTTTGCTCATGGAAAAGTGTCCCTAGGTGGGCGACACCTTGCCTTGTCTTACCTTGGTTTCTCCTCCATCCTCTTCTATATATGTGTTTCCTTTCTCTTGCTAAGGATCCATTTAGTTCCTTAGTCTCCCTCCCCCTTGGTGCACGACACCCTCTTTCTTTGCAAGCTTGGTGGCCGATCCTTGCCTTGGAGTCTCCTTCTTCCTCTAGTGGTGGCCGAACCCTAGAGTGCCTTGCTCTTCTTCCTTGATGGTGCTAGGAGCTTGGAGCTTGCTTAAGGTGGGTTACATAACTCCTAACCCTAACTATACTACCTATTCTATGTTCTTGTATGTTTCTTGTGATCATATCGGCTATGCATGTTGTTAGCTGAGTTTCTTGCCTAGTTGTTTCTTTTTGGCCGAGCTATGATCTGGGGTTTTCTTGGTGAGCAACACCCTTTTCTCTCCTAGGTCTAGAGGAGTGAGTTTGAGTTCTAGTAATATGGGCATTACTCCTCTCCCGTTTTAGTTGAGAGGTGAGCTTGTGTTCTAGTGGCTTCAGCAAAACCCTCCTCTCACCATGGACTTGAAAGGTGAGCTATGTAGTGGTTGTGGACCTTGGTTGTGGTTGTTCGTTGTGTTGCCCGATTGGTGATAAGAAGCTAGGCAAGACCCCTCTCTCTTGGTTGTTGAGAGGTGAGCCATCTTCTTGATCCCTTAGGGTTTTGGTGCCCTTTGTTCTTGAGGTTGATGACGACCTTGTAGGGTTGCATCTTTCCCGATATGGGGTTGGTGGTAATGCTGCCCGATATCCCCCTTTGGCCTAGAGCCTTGGTCATTATGTTGTGGTGTTGTGTCGGGCGTCACACCTTGGTCCTTGACCTTTTGTGTATCGGGCGTCACACTATGCTGAAGTGCCATGCGCGATACACTTAGCATTGTTTGGTGGTAGGCGTCACACCCGGTTGAATACCCTGCCCGACACACCTAGTTCAGATGGTAGCTTGACACCGTTATACCTTGGACGATGGGGCGTTGTGATCTGGACCTGTGTTGCCTTGTGTGTTGGCTGATAGGATGAGGGTAGGTTGGTTGGACGACAGGTTTCCTTGTGGCCGTTGAGCTATATCTTTGGTTATCATACCTTGTGAGTGTTGCTGGCCGATACTCTTAATCCAAGATGGTAACCTAGTGCATAACACACCGTTGCACGATATAGGCTGAGCTGCACGTTGCATATGTATGTCCGATATCCATGATGCATGACACTGAGGTGCACAACACAGAGGTGCCCGATACACCTACTGCACGATATGTCTGTGCACGTTATGCCTTGGATCCTTGTTGTACGATACATCTTGAGGTAGCAGCACGACCCTTGTTGGTTTGCTTGGCCGTTATGAGGCTGAAGTGGTTGGGCGATATGAGAAGTACCTTGCCCGATACCATCTCTAGTGAGGGTGCCCTACCCGTCACACTTCTTGTGAGGGTAGTAGACACTTCTAGTGAGGGTCTTGTTCCTTCTGGAAAACATATATGCTAGATCCTGTTTATGCATCACGTTTGGTTTATAATAGTGCCCCTTGATATGCTTGATATAGTAGATCACATCTATGTATCTTGACATGACATTTTATGTGTTTATGATCATCTTGAATTTTATGTACAATGCTGAGAAATGGTAAGCATATAAGATGCTTCGCATAATGTTATGATCACAGGTTGAGACATGTGATCATCAATGTCACCCTATGTTGGATAATATGATTCTTTTGTCAATCCATGATGATTGTGTATACTAACCATGCATGTGACTCATACAGTTGCATAGCCAGGAATAAGGGCTATGGGATATATATGTATCTGAGTAACACTGCTTGAAGGTTACTCTCGATGATGAGATGATATATGTGCTTTGGTCTGAGGACCTGAGTTTGGCTAAAGTGGCCAGTTGAGGTGTTATCCTCTGATGATGACCTGGGATTGCTATCCCATGGTGATGATGTAAGCCTTGAGAGGCAGTGACACTATGTGATGAGGGATTGAGATCCCATGGCAATGTGACGATCCTTGTGATGGATCTAGAGGATTGACAAGAGGCCAAGTGGTAACATGTAATGTTGGATCCTTGTGATGGATCAAGATGATGTTGATGACAGTAAAAACATGATACTGAGTTTCATGTTGTTTATTCTTGTTATAGTTTGCATGTTATATAACTTGGTTGAATCTTGCAATCCACTTAAAATATATTCAATAATCATAGTGGAACATATCATGTAGTTTGCCATGGCCATAGATCCATCATCATCAGGAGCTGGTGATGGTGAAACGAGTTCTCCTACGAGTTAACCTAGAGGGCATATTGTTGAATATGCGAGGTTTCTCCTAGCCTAAAATAGAGAGGACTCAAGTGCAGCTGCGGTTGTAGACTTGGGATATGTATAGAGCATGGTGAACAGGCCCATGGCTCAGGATATGTGATATGGGAGCATGAATATGTTCATGGATCAGAGCACAGTGAACATGCCCGTGGCTCAGATATACTAGCACCAAGACCTGTACCGAGGCAGGCTAGGCAGAGGGTAGCCTGCGGGAGCTAACGCTGTGGCTGAGGCCACTTAAGCATGAGACTACGGTCCTACTTGTGTTGTACTCGTGCACTGACCACGAGGTGGGAGGTCTTGGAGTCCGGCTCTTCCATTGAACTTGTATGGCACCGACTTTGGGTTTCGCAACCGAAGGTTGGATTTGAGCGGTACGGCTCACTTTCTCAGGGCATAATAATATGTAATCCAGCCATATAGTATTTATTGCTTAAGGTAAATCACGGAACATTGGTTAAGGTCTTGCTTGTGTGGTTAATCTTGTTATACATGCAGTTGCTTATACGTTCCTTATGTTATGTGGTAAGATCTTATAAATCTTATCTTGTCAATCATGTTCCATAAAGAAATACTTGGTCATCTGCCTTCCGTACAGCTTGGTAAGCTTGATGGTATGAATAGCTTTACCTTATAGACTGCTCTTATTCTACTCTTTACTAGTTATCTGCTGCTATTGCTTTAATCTTCCTTTGGTTTTATAGTTTTGGCGGGGAGTTATGTTTCTCGCTGGGACTGTGTGTCTCACCCCGCTGGTTTACAACCTTTTTAGGTGTTTGAGCTAGACATAGTAGGGGTCGCGGAGTTGCGGCCGAGCAGCAAGACGAGCAGTAGAAGGCAAGAGATGGACATGCTGCTATTTTGATCATTTTGTAGTAGAGTCTTAGAGTCATCCCTGTACTCTCAGGTCCTTGGAGGTGTTTTGACATTGTTTCACAATGTATAGCTGATGATGCTTGTTATATCCTGCTGCTGGCCAGTTGTGGGCCGTTATGTATGTATAAATAGGTGATGAACACATATGATGACAAGACAGTTGATCCTCTAAGCTGTGGACATGTATCAAGACTTGTAAATGTTTATATAACCTGTTTCTTTGCAGGATGACGGCCTAAGTGTAATAGTTTCTCAGTTTATCCAATTTCTGCAATCGGTTTTAATTAACCCATGTTTTTGGTAATCTGTGATTTATGGTGTTTTCCGCATGTTTTCGCGTAACACCTCACTGTCTGTGTGATAGCGGGATGTGTTGCCACAAGTTTTGGTATCAGAGCTCTAGGTTCGCTGAGTCTACAGGGATTTAGGACTAGGTTGTGTCTGTTCTTGTGAGTTTGCTAGATTTTCTTACATTCATCTTCTGCCCTCAGCAGAAGAAAAGTCAAGATGTATGGAAACCATGAAGAACACACTGCCAAGAACAGCGATGCTGCATTAGTTGATGGAGCTTTTGGTCAGGCACATAAAGATCGGGTGCCTGAGGTCCCCCAACCCGACCCAGCCATTCTTAAACACCCTACCTATCAACAACTTATGGGGCAAATGATGGCTACGATGAATCTCATGGTAGAAAGATTGCCAGTGCCTCCGACGAGAGCACATGCTCCCCATGGTGAAACATAGGTTATTGGGAAGACCTTTGAGCAGCTTCGTCGAGTCAGGGCTTCAGACTATGCTGGAACGGCTGATCCAGCGGATGCAGATCTGTGGCTGACAAGTCTTGAGAAGGTTTTCCGGATCCTCAACATCCCCGAAGCAGATAAAGTAAAGCACGCTGTCTACCTTCTGAAGGGTAGTGCTGGTCACTGGTGGACCATCGAGGAGGAGAAGTGACCTGGTGAGGTAATTGGTTGGGAGGTTTTCCTACGCGAGTTCGTCAGCAGATACTTTCTAAAGATGTATCTGGATGAGAAGATCAGTCAGTTTGAGAGCCTGCACCAAGGAACGATGAACATCACCGAGTACGATGCCAAGTTCATGGATCTGTTGAGGTTTTGTCCTCACATGGCAGCAACAGATGAGGAGCGGATCAGACATTTTGAGAAGGGTCTGAGTGCTGAGCTGACAACACTTGCTTCTGTGTTGGAGAACCATGAGCGGTTTGCCACGTTTGTGTAATCTGTCCGGAGGATCAAACGGTCAGTTAAGGAGAAAAGAGAATCCATGTCTAAGAAGAGGCCTGCTCAGTTCTAGGGACAGAGGTTTGTGGCTTCAAGAAGTCAAGGTTTTCAACACCTTCTGTGATGAGAGGTTCCAGTACACCATCGCAGTGGTCTCCGAATAAGGGAAGAGGATATATTTCTTCACCGTCAAAGGCACATAGTACAACTTCAGTGGCAGTGACAGGGCCATCTAGGCTGCGGTTTGAAGATAGGTCATGCCATCTTTGTGGTCAGATCGGGCATTTCAAGTTCAACTGCCCGAATAGAGATGTTGAAGTGACACAACAGCCAAGGCAGAATCAACGAGGGTCAGATAGACAACAACCCAGTAGTAGCAGAGGGCGAGGACGTGGTCAAGCGTCACAAGCGGGATTGTCTACTCAAGGAAGCAGAGGACGTGGATATCAAGCAACGGATCGATTCTATGCTATGAGTCAGCCGGAGGTGATAGTCAACCTGCTAGTGGTGGTAGGTCAAATGGAGTTTTTTCATCCTGATATGTCTTCTTCTTGCTTTATATCTGTTTTGGTTGACCCGGGTGCTACACACTCTTTTATCGCCTATAGTATGCTTGAGAACTGTCGTTTACCTATTAGTTGTAAGAAGGATAGCTTGTTGTTAGAAACCCCTCTTGATGGTTCCTCGATGCTTCAAGAAGAGTGTCCATCTTGTGTCTTATCTTTCTCGGGACACCGTATACAAGTGGATCTTATACCACTTGATATGTGTGGTTTTGATGTGATCCATGGGATGGATACGTTAGAGAAGTATAAGGTTGTTTTGGACTGTGGTTCCAAGCAAGATGTGTTTGATGATGGCGGTAAGAAGTGGATCTTCCAAGGTGATAGGAAGATTCTTCTGACATGCTTAGTGTCAACTATGGTGGCATAGAAGTTGTTACGACAAGGATGTAAGGCGTTCTTAGCTCACGTTGTGGATATCAAGGCGAAAGGCCCTATCCTTGAAGAGGTGTCGGTTGTCCGAGAGTTTGCGGATGTGTTTCCTGATGATTTTCCTGGTGTTCCTCCACCCTGAGAGATTGATTTCGAGATCAATCTAGTTCTAAGAACACCACCAGTTGCATAGACACCGTATAGGATGGTTCTAGTAGAGATGACAGAGCTTAAGAAGCAGTTACAAGAGTTGTTGGACAAAGGTTTCATCCGACCAAGTACATCGCCTTGGGGTGCTCCAGTGTTGTTCGTTAAGAAGAAGGACGAGTGGATGCATCTATGTATAGATTACCGACAGTTGAATAAGGTCACGATCAAGAACAAGTACCCGTTACCGAGGATAGATGATCTGTTCGATCAGTTGTGTGGCGCTATAGTGTTTTCAAAGATTGATCTACGATCCAGATATCATCAGTTAAGGATTAAGACATATGACATACCAAAGTCAGCTTTTAGGATGAGGTATGGTCACTTCGAGTTTTTGGTTATGCCGTTTGGGCTAACCAATGCACCTACTGCTTTCATGGATTTGATGAACAGAGTGTTCCGTCCATTCCTAGATCAGTTTGTTGTAGTCTTTATAGATGACATCTTGATATATAGTTGGGACAGGCAAGAGCATGAGCAACATCTTTGACTAGTCTTGACTCTTCTTCGCCAACATCAGTTGTATGCCAAGTTCAGTAAGTGTGAGTTCTGGTTGGAAGAAGTGACTTTCTTGGGTCATGTGATATCTGCAGAAGGAGTCAAGGTGGACCCCAGGAAGGTGGAGTCAGTAGCAGAATGGGAACAGCCGAAGACGCCGACAGAAGTTTGTAGTTTTCTGGGCTTGGTAGGATACTACTGGAGGTTTATCAAGGACTTCAGTGCGATTGCATTGCCGATGATGAAGTTGACTAGAAAGGATGTACCTTTTGTCTGGGATGACCGTTGTCAGCAATTTTTCCAAAGTTTGAAGGAGAAAATGACTAGTGCTCCAGTACTAGTGCTTCTAGAGCCTGGGAAGGGCTATGTTGTCTTCTGTGATGCTTCCAAGAAAGGTTTAGGTTGTGTGCTAATGCAGGAAGATCATGTGGTTTCTTTTGCTTCGTGACAGCTTAAGAAATAGGAATAGAACTATCCGACTCATAATTTGGAGTTGGCAGCAGTGGTTCATGCATTAAAGATTTGGAGACACTATCTTTACGGGGAAGTGTGTTAGATCTTTACAGATCATAAGAATTTGAAGTACATCTTTTCACAGCCTGAGTTAAACATGCGACAGCATTGATGGATGGAGTTAATCAATGATTACGACTGCTCCATCAAGTATCATCCTGGTAAGGTGAATGTGGTAGCTGATGCGCTTAGCCGAAAGTCTTCTTCTCTTTCTACAAAGAAGGCACAGTTGAGTTCCTTGGTATGCCATAGACGGGATATGCTTGTTTCCTTGTGACAGATGGATGTGAAGATGGAATTTTCCTTGTTAGATGGACTTTTAATACATATGCAAGTCAAGCCTACGCTGAGACAACAGATCAAAGATGCACAACAAGCAGATGATGCAGTGTAGTATATCAAATCAGAGTTTGACATCGAAAAGCGTGATGGGTTCTATGAGTTCAAGGATGGACTAGTTTGCTACCGAGATAGGATGGTGGTCCCCAATGCAGATGATTTGAGGAAGCTAGTGCTTGAAGAAGCACACATGTCGATGTATGCTATGCATCCAGGAGTCACCAAGATGTATCATAGTCTGAAGGACTTGTATTGGTGGCCCGGTTTGAAGAAGGCTATAGCCGAGTTCGTGGCTAAGTGTGCGGTATGTCAGTAAGTCAAGGCTAAGCATCAAAACCCGGCAGGTATGTTACAACCCCTGCCGATACCACAGTGGAAATGAGATCATATAACCATGGATTTCATAGTTGGTCTGACTAGGACAACTAGGAATCATGATTCCATTTGGGTGATAGTGGATAGATTGACGAAGTCTGCTCATTTCATACCTGTAAAGACAACATATACAACCGAGAATCTTGCTTGAGTATATGTAGATGAGATAGTGCGGTTGCATGGTGTACCAGCAACGATAGTTTCCGACAGAGGTCCGCAGTTTACAAGTCATTTCTGGGAACAGTTACACAAAGCGTTGGGAACACAATTAAGGTTCAGCACCGCTTTCCATCCACAGACAGATGGACAGTCTGAGAGGACTATTCAGACTTTGGAAGATCTCCTTCGAGCTTGTGTTTTGCAGTTCCTTGGCAGTTGGGACATACATCTCAGTTTGATAGAGTTTGCCTACAACAACAGTTATCAACGGAGCATTGACATGGATCCTTATGAGGCCTTATATGGAAGGAAGTGCAGATCTTTGTTGTGTTGGTATGAGTCTGGTGAATATCAACTTCTTGGTCCTGAGTTAGTACAGTAGACAACAGAGAAGATCAGAGTGATACAACAACAGTTGAAAGCAGCACTGGAAAGGAAGAAATCTTACACAGACAATCGCTGATGACCTTTGGAGTTCCAGGTAGGAGACAAAGTGTATCTTAAAGTCTCGCCGTGGAAAGGTTTGCTTAGGTTTGGCTGGAAGGGTAAGCTAGCACCCAGATATATGGGACCATACACAGTCATAGCACGTATGGGCAAGGTAGCTTATGAGTTAGAGTTGCTGCCAAAGTTGCACAGGTTACATCCAGTGTTGCATGTCAGTATGCTGAAGAAAAGTCACCCAGATACAGGGACAGTGATACAACTGGTAGAGGTTGAGCTTGATGAAGATGTGACCTACAAGGAAGGTCCTATGATGATCCTTGACAGAAGAGTCAAGAAGCTGAAGAGGAATGACCTGGTTCTTGTGAAGGTTCTTTGGCATCATCGTGGCATTAAGGAAGCCATGTGGGAGCTTGAGGAAGAGATGAGGAGGAAGTATCCCTCATTTTTCTCTTTGGATTTTGGGCACGAAATCCCTTTGTAGGGGGTTAGCTTCTAAGGACCCTGACCTCCGTTTAGGGCTTATCCTGTTTGCTTTGCTTAACCCTGATGCTTAGTTGCTTGCTAATCACCTTTGGTGGTGATTAGGGTTTGTTGGTGCTTTGTTGAGAGCTAGAGGTGCTACTTACAATTAACCCAAGTCTAGGGTTTGTGGGCAAGTTTGTCACCTTGTGAGGTGTTCCTCCCTCTCCTTTCTTCCTCTAGTGTTGAGAGGAAGAGTTGGGATCGTTGCTTGTGTTCCTTTGGGCTTAGTTGAGCCTTGGTGGGCCTTGTTGTGCCTTGACTTTGCCTTGTTGGACCTTTGTATCGGGCAAGTGAGCCTTGTGTCAGGCAAGAGTGCCCTTGTGTCGTCCTGTGGTGTGTCGCCCAGGGTGGGTGTCGGCCATGGTGTGGAGGTGTGTCGCCCATGGACCCTTTGACCCTCTTTGACCTCGTTTGTGTCACCACTAGTGGACACTTGGTGTTTGATGCTTGCATGTGGCAATGGCCTTGGACATGTGTTTAGGGCATGCTAGAGTGGTGGCTTTGCTCATGGACAAGTGTCCCTAGGTGGGCGACACCTTTCCTTGTCTTACCTTGGTTTCTCCTCCATCCTCTTCTTTATATGTGTTTCCTTTCTCTTGCTAAGGATCCCTTTAGTTCCTTAGTCTCCCTCCCCCTTGGTGCACGACACCCTCTTTCTTTGCAAGCTTGGTGGCCGATCCTTGCCTTGGAGTCTCCTTCTTCCTCTAGTGGTGGCCGAACCCTAGAGTGCCTTGCTCTTCTTCCTTGATGGTGCTTGGAGCTTGGAGCTTGCTTAAGGCGGGTTACATAACTCGTAACCCTAACTATACTACCTCTTCTATGTTCTTGTATGATTCTTGTGATCATATCAGCTATGTAAGTTGTTAGTTGAGTTTCTTCCTAGTTGTTTTTTGTTGGCCGAGCTATGATCTAGGGTTTTCTTGGTGAACAACACCCCTTTCTCTCCTAGGTCTAGAGGAGTGAGTTTGAGTTCTAGTAATATGGGAAATACTCCTCTCTCATTTTTGTAAGGACCCTGATCTTCGTTTAGGGTTTACCCTGTTTGCTTTGCTTAACCCTGATGTTTAGTTGCTTGCTAATCACCTTTAGTGGTGATTAGGGTTTGGTTGTACTTTGTTGAGAGTTGGAGGTGCTACTTGCAATTAACCCAAGTCTAGGGTTTGTGAGCAAGTTTACCACCTTGTGAGGTGTTCCTCCCTCTCCTTCCTTCCTCTAGTGTTGAGGGGACGGTTTGGGACTATTTCTTGAGTTCCTTTGGGCTTGGTTGAGCTTGTTGGGCCTTGTGGTGCCTTGCTTTTGCATGGTTGAACCTTGTGTCGGGCAAGGGGGTGCTTGTGTCGCCCAGGCTGTGTTTCCCAGGGCTGTGTCGCCCATGGTGGTGGTGTGTCATCCAAGTGTGTCTCCCATGGACCTTTGACCATCTTTGACCTCGTTTGTGTCACCACTAGTGGACACTTGGTGCTTGATGCTTGCATGTGGCAATGGCCTTGGACATGTGTTTAGGGCTTGCTAGAGTGGTGGTTTTTGCACATGGACAAGTGTCCCTAGGTGGGCGACACCTTGCTTTGCTTTGATTTGGTTTCTCCTCCATCCCGTTCTATATATGTGTTTCCTTTACCATGCTAAGGATCCCTTTAGTTCCTTAGTTTCTCCTCTACCTTGGTGCACGACACACTCTCTTCTCTTGCAAGCTTGGTGGCAGATCCTTCTTAGAGTCTCCTTCTTCCTTGGTGGTGCATTGAGCTTGGAGCTTGCTTAAGGTGGGTTACATAACTCCTAACCCTAACTACATTACCATCTTCCATGTTCTTGTTCCTGTTGTTTATGATTGGCTATGTTGTTGTTAGTTTGGTTTCCTTGCTTAGTTGCACCTTGTTTGCCGTACCTATGATCTAGGGTTTCTTGGTGAGCAATACTCCTTTCTCTCCTTAGTCTAGAGGAGTGAGCTTGACTTCTAGCAGCATGGGCAATACCCCTCTCTCATTTAAGTGGAGAGGTGAGCTTGTGTTCTAGTAGCTTGAGCAGCACCCTCATCTCACCATGGACTTGAAGGGTGAGCTTTGTGGTGGTTGTGAATCTTGCTAGGGTTGTTCCTTATGTTGCCCGTTTGGTGATAGATGATGTGTAAGACCCCTCTCTCTTAGTTGTTGAGAGGTGAGCCATTTACTTGATCCATTAGGGTTGGTGCCCTTGTGCTTGAGGTTGATGACGACCTTGTGGAGTTGTTTCTTGGCCGTTATGGTGTTAATAGAGTTGCTGCCCGATATCCCCCTTCACCTTGAGCTTTGGATGGCTTGTTGTGATGGTTGTGATGGACGATACCCCTGGTCTCTGACCTTGTGACGGGTGTCACACTACCACCCTTCCTTGTGGCAGCCGATAGGCCATGGGTTGGTTGGCTGAACGATAGGTCTCTTGTCGGCTGTTTGAGCTACACCCTTAGACGTTACCTCTTGTGGAGTACCTTGCCCGATACTCACCTGACTTAGATGTAGCTTGGTATCGTGTGCTTTTAGGTGGATGTTGCTAGTTAGATCTGTGACGGGCGTCACACTAGTCCTATGTGGGTGTCGACCACTTGCACAACACCCCGTTGTATGATATGCTTCTTTGTTTAGCTGCACGCTTGGTTGCTGTTAACATTGGTGCCGATGCAACATTGCATGATACCCCTGTACACAACACTGGTAAGTGCACGACACGCCTGACGCAGCGTTGCACGTCACACCCTTGTGTTGACCGATAGACACTGGTGTGCCTGGCCGTTATGTGCTGACCGTTATGAGTTGGACGATAGATGAGGGTGCCCTGCCCGATACTACCTCTGGTGAAGGTAGTGGATGCTTCTAGTGAGGGTCCTGCCCCTTATAGAAACCGATATGTTGTTCTTGAATCACATTTAGTTTTGATAGTAACCCTGGATGTGCACGATATAGTAGAGCACATCTATGCTAAACCTTATGTATGCATCACGTTTAGTCATGATGGTGGCCCTTGATATGCTTAATGGTAATCGTCATGGTAAAACTCATCTATGTAACTTACATGTATTTACTTATGCATATTTTGATATTATGTATAATGTTGAGGAAATGGTAAGCATGTAGAATGCCTTGTTTAATGATGTAACCTATGCTCATGATCATGAGTTGAGGCATGATTGATAAAACATATAATCATTAATGTCACCTTATATTGATAGCATGGTCTTTCTGTTAAGCTTATAATTATTGTGTATACTAACCATGCAGGTGATGCATAGCCAAGTAAAAGGCTATGAGGTATATATATGATGAGTAACATTGCTTTGATAGCTACTCTTAATGATGCGATATCATATATGATGTGTTTTGGTCTGAGAACCTAAGTTTGGCTAGAGTGCCTAAGTTGATGAGAATGCCTTGAGAGGCAGTGGCAGTATATGATGAGGGATTGAGATCCCATGGCAAAGTGATGATCCTTGAGATGGATCTAGATGATTGGCAAGAGACCAAGTGATAACATGTAATGTTGGATCCTTGTGATTGATCAGGAAGATGTGATTACAATAAAAGCATAACATTGAGTTTTATGTTGTTTATTCTTGATATAGTTTGCATGTTATACAACTTGGTTGAATCTTGCAATTCATATAAAAGATACTAATTAATCACAGTGGAATAAATCATGTAGTTTTCCCCGACCATAGATCCATCATCGTCAGCAGCTGGTGATGGTGAAATGGGTTCTCCTACGGGTTAACCTGGAAGCGCATATTGTTGAATATGTGTGGTTTCTCCTAGCCTTAAATAGAGAGGGAATCGAGTGCAGCTATGGTTGCAGACTCGGATATATATATATATATATATATATATATATATATATATATATATATATATATATATGAAGAGCATGGTGAGAAATCCCATGGCTCAGTGTGATGGAGCATGAACACGTTCATGGCTCAGAGCATGGTGAACTAGCCCGTGGCTCAATTATACTAGCGTCGAGACCTGTATCGAGGCGGGCTAGAAAGGGTAGCCTATGGAGCTGACCCTGTGGCTAAGGCCACTCAAGCATGAGACTATGGTCCTACTTTAGTTTTCGTGCACTGACCATGAAGGGGGAGGTCGTGAAGTCCGACTCTTTCATTGACCTTGTATGGCACTGGCTCTGGGTTTTGCAACCGTCAGTTGGATTTGAACGGTACAGTTCACTTTCTCAGGGCATAATAATACGTAATCTAGCCGTATAGTATTTACTGCTTAAGGCAAAATATGGAACATTGGTTGAGGCCTTGCTTGTGCAGTTAATCCTATTATATCTTGAAGTTACTTATATGTTCCTCATGTTATGTGGTAAGCCCTTATAATTCTTATCTTGTTAATCATGTTCCATAAAGAAATAGTTGGATATATGCCTTCTGTACATCTGGCAAGCTTGACGGTATGAACAACTTTACTTTCTAAACTGCTCTTGTTATACTTCTTATCAGTTATCTGTTGTTGTTGCTTTATCTTCCTGAGGATTTATAGTTTCGGTGGGGAGTTATGTTTCTCGCTGGGACTGTGTGTCTCACCCCAATAGTTTACACCCTTTTTAGGCGGTCGAGCTAGACGTGGTGGTGGTCGCGGAGTTGCGGTCGAGCATCAAGAAGAGCAGTAGAAGGCAAGCGATGGACATGCTGCCATTTTGGAAGTTTTGTACTATATTCTTAGAGTCATCCCTGTACTTTCAGGTCCTTGGAGGTGTTTGACGTTGTTTCAGGATGTATAGTTGTTGATGTTTTATATATCTTGCTGCTGGCCAGATGTGGGCCTTTATGTATGTATAAACAGGTGATGAACCCTTGTGTTAACAGAACAGCTGTTCCCCTAAGCTGTGGACACGTATCGAGATCTTGTATATGTTTATATAACATGTTTCCTTGCAGGATGAGGACTTAAATGTAATAGTTTCTCAGTTTATCCGCTTTCCGCAATCGGTTTTAATTACCCGTGTTTTTGATACTCTGTGGTTTATGGTGATTTCCGCACGTTCTCGCATAACAGCTCACTGTCTGTGTGACAGTGGGATGTGTTGCCACAAGTTTGGTATCAGAGCTCTAGGTTCGCTGAGTCTATAGGGATTTAGGACTAGGTTATGTCTATTCTTGTGAGTTTTCTAGATTTTCTTACAATCACCTTCTGCCCTCAGTGGAAGAAAAGCCAAGATGTTTGGAAACCATGAAGAACATGCTCCTGAGCATAGCAATGCTGCATCAGTTGATGGAGCTATAGGTCAGGCACATGAAGATCGGGTGCCTGAGGTCCCCCAACCTAACCCAGTCATTCTTGAACATCCTGCCTACCAACAGCTGATGGGGCAGATGATGGCTATGATGAATCTCATGGTAGAAAGATTGCCAGTGCCTCTGCCGAGAGTACATGCTCCTCATGATGAAACATCAGGTATTGGGAAGACCTTTGAGCGGCTTCGCGGAGTCGGAGCTTCGGATTATGCTGGGACGACTGATCCAGCGGATGCAGATCCGTGGCTGACAAGTCTTGAGAAGGCTTTCCAGATCCTTGACATCACCGAAGAAGACAAAGTAAAGCACACTGTCTACCTTCTGAAAGGTAGTGCTTGTCACTGGTGGACCATCGAGGAAGAGAAGCGACCTGGTGAGGTGATCGGTTGGGAGGTTTTCCAGCGCGAGTTCGTTGGCAGATACTTTCCGAAGACGTACCTGGATGAGAAGATCAGTCAGTTTGAACGCTTGCGACAAAGAGCGATGAACGTCACTGAGTACGAGGCCAAGTACATGGATTTGTTGAGGTTTTGTCCCCACATGGCAGCGACAGATGAAGAACGAATCAGGCATTTTGAGAAAGGTTTGAGTACTGAACTCACGACACCAGATTCTGCGTTGGAGAATTGAGAGAGGTTTTCTATGACTGTGGAATCTGTCTGGAGAATCGAACGATCAGTTAGGGAGAGAAGAGAATCCATGTCTAAGAAGAGGCCTGCTCAGTTCTAGGGTCGGAGGTTTGGTGGCTTCAAAGAGCCAAGGCTTTCAGTTTCAGTGGCAGTGACAGGGCCATCTAGGCCACGGTTTGAAGATAGGGCATGCTATCGTTGTGGTCAGATAGGGCATTTGAGGTCAAATTGCCCAAGTAGAGATATTGAAGTGACGCAACAGCCGAGACAGAATCATCAGGGGTATGATAGACAACAACCCAGTGGTAGCAGAGGGCGAGGACGCAGTCAAGCGTCGCAAGCGGGATCGTCTGCTCAAGGAAGCAGAGGATGTGTACAACAAACAATGACTCAATTCTATGCTATGAGTCAGTCGGAGGCGATAGTCAACCCACAAGTAGTGACAGGTCAGATGGAGTTATTTCATTTTGATATGTCTTATTCTTACTTTATATCTGTTCTGGTTGAACCGAGTGCTACACACTCTTTTATCGCCTATAGTATGCTTGAAAACTGTCGTTTACCTGTTAGTCGTAAGAAGGATAGCTTGTTGTTAGAAACCCCTCTTGATGGTTCCTCAATGCTTCGAGAAGAGTGTCCATCATGTGTCTTGTCTTTTTTGGGACATAGTATACAAGTGGATCTTATACCACTTGATATGCATGGTTTCAATGTTATCCTTGGGATGGATACCGTAGAGAAGTATAAGGTTGTTTTGGACTGTGGTTCCAAGCAAGCTGTGTTTGATGATGCTGGAGAGAAGTGGATCTTCCAGGGAGATAGGAAGATTCTTCCGACGTGTCTGGTATCAGCTATGGTGGTAGAAAAGTTGCTACGACAAGGATGTGAGGCATTCTTAGCTCACGTTGTGGATACCATTGTGGCTACCAAGGTGAAAGGTCCTAGTCTTGAAGAGGTGTCAGTTGTCCAAGAGTTTGCCGCTGCGTTTTCTGATGAGTTCCCTGGTGTTCCTCCACCCGGAGAGATTGATTTCGAGATCAATCTGGTACCAGGAACACAGCCAGTTGCACAGACACCGTATAGGATGGGTCCAGTAGAGATGACAGAGCTTAACAAGCAGTTACAAGAGTTGTTGGAGAAAGGTTTCATCTGACCAAGTACGTCGCCTTGGTTTTCTCTAGTGTTGTTCATTAAAAAGAAGGACATGTCGATGCGATTATGTATAGATTACAGGCAGTTGAACAAGGTCACGATCAAGGACAAGTACCCGTTACCAAGGATAGATGATCTGTTCGATCAATTGTGTGGTGCTACATTATTTTCGAAGATCGATCTACGGTCCAGATATCATCAGTTGAGGATTAAGGTGGATGACATACCAAAGTCATCTTTTAGGATGAGGTATGGTCACTTCGAGTTTGTGGTTATGTGATACTCGTCGTTTTGCAATATCAATCACTAAGATGGTTAATCCTAGAGTTTAATCCTTTTTTACTTCCGGTTTTAAGGGTAGTATAGAAGGGTCGATCCCACAGGACAACTATTTAGAGATTGTTCTTAGAGCCCAAAGATTGAAGAACTTTATTATTTGTTTTTGGTATTTTTATTTTTATTAAAGTAGAAAGTAAAGTCCAGTTGGGGGTTTGAGTGATTACACTAATGCATGAAGAAAAACACTTAACAAGAATAAACATGCACAAGGAAATAATAAAAAGATTGTTAACACAAGACAAACTATATGAATGGAAGACTAAGAATTAAAACAAACAAAGGATGCGATGATTAAATCAAGAGAAGGAAATCGAGGCTCGGATGGGTTTTCACCACCTTAGCCTAGGTGATAACAACTAAATCTTAAACGACGATTCGATGAAGATTTGTGAATTTAAAAACTCACAAGAGAGAAACTCCACATGAGCTCATTGGTCTTGGCGCTCATGCTTCCTAGTTTATCATCCTAAAAGACGAAAATCCTCGGTCATATCAAAACGTCTATGTAATCGATTTTATTGTTCTAAATCCGGATTTCCATGGTCATATCCATCCGGATTAACATGCGATTCGAAGATAAACCAGTCAATTAAAATTGATTACCATCTAATCGTTTAAGAAGAAGTCGTTAAAACCATGGCTAAGGGGTTATTCCCCTTGACTCGATAGAAAACTACTCACTCATGGAGAGGGGGGAGACAGAGGAAGAAAGAAATGAAGCCATAGTCTAGCCCAAAAATTAGGAGATTAATCCTTATGCTAGAGATGATGAAACGGCTTAGTTCTTTGTTCCTTGCTCCAGAATTAAAGAACAGAAGAAGGAGATTAAAACTAAGGTAGAGAGAAAAGACAAGAACAAGAATGAAAGAGCTATGTTTGAACTAAGATTGAAAAGACAAGAATAAGAAATCCAAGATGCCCCAAGAGGAGGAAGTGCCCCTCCTTTTATAGGAGAAGGAGGGGGAGGGAAGAATACATTAGGTTTAGGGTTCTTTGGGGGCTGACGACTGGGAATTTTTGCTGTCTGCGCGCCGCCAACCGACCGGTTCGGGAACCAGCCGATCGGTTGGAAGATTCTGGAACATGCAGCCAATCAGTCGGCTGCCAACCCTAATTAGGGTGGCAGCGTGTTGAAAACCGCTCCGTGTTACTCAACAATGGGCATCAGCCGAGCGTCTGGTAGCTGGAGTCGGGCGATCTCAACCGTCGTCTGATGAGATCAACGACCGATGCTTGAAGGCGAACTGAGCGTTTCATGATGTCAAACGATAAGTTTGCTGCTGTGAGACGATCGGTTGAATGTTCCAATCGATCGGCTCAAGTCCTGAAACTGCAATAAAATGCACATGATTGTCAAATTTGTGATAGAATGAGAAAATATCAATTTGTGCAATTTTCAAGAGATGAATGGAGCATTTCTATGTGATAAGCTTAAAAATTCACAGAAAAGATGTGCTAAAATAGCACGCATCAAAATACCGTGGACTTAAAGTTTTGCTTGTCCTCAAGCAATTGAAAAATAAAAAAGATTCCAAGAATTTTGGAATAACAAGTTCATCCTCCCTAGATTAGCAATTTTTCTATCCTTTTCATGGCCAAGCGACCCATCTCCTAGAATCACAAATTGCAAGCACCATGTTTCTCAAGAAAACATTTTTCATAACTTATTTTTTTAAACTCATACTTTGTAAAGACAATCTTGATCTAACTTGCGCTTCGACACTCATCATGTTTTCATTTTTCATTTTTTTATTGGGTTGATTGTTGTACGAGAATAGAGAATTTGAGGTGTGACGGAAAAATCCCTCCTCTATTTGACTTGGGATATAATTTTTTTCATGGACTTGTGATTACATTGACCACAAATTTTTTTTGTGTGCTCTTTTTGGCATCTTTTGATGGTACGCCCCTTTTTGGGGGTATGGAAGAAGGGCATGCCACCCCGTACTTAGGGTTTGGCATGCGATTTATTTTTCCCGTGCAACACAAAACTTTTTTTTTTGAGTTATCGTTGCATAAGATAGAAAGAGACATGTAGCTACATTATATTAGAGTAAAAAGAATGAGTTAATATAATGCTAAAATTAAGAAAATCTGCAATTGATTCTATTTGATACTCTAAGGCTTGCCACCGTTTCCAAAAATTGCTATCATGATCATAGGGAACTTGATATTGCACAATTTTTTTGAAATAAATTTGATAATGCAATTGATTTTTAAAGATAAAGTACAACATTCATCCGACTAGATAAATGCCTTATGTTTGAAAGTAAACAACATAAACAAATAAAAATGCAAAAGGAAATGTTGAAAAGGGAAGATAAAGGGTGGATCACGTACCACCCACCCCCACCCCAAACTTAAAAATTTTCTCGACCCGAGCAAACTCTAAGAGCGAGATGGAGGGAAGAGTCACTGCGGTGGAGGTTGCTGCTGGTGGGAGGAGGGGAGAAAGGCCTTGCATCTGGAGTGTTATATAGAACAATGGATCCATGAGCCGATCGGTTTGGACAGCCAAACAATCGGCTGGTCTGCCTCGGGCGTCAACACAAAACTGAAAGGATAGAGGCCGCATTGAAGGTTTGGGGAACGGTCGCCGGATGAGTCGAGAATTTGGAAAAGTGAAATGATCGGTTGCATGTGTGAAACGAGCATCTGTACATTCAAACCGATCGGCTCGACAGAAGGAACAAGGAAAAACAGAACAGAAAAACAAAAACAGTGAAACAAATGAGAAGGGAAGGTAGTGTTTGGTTTGCCTCCAAACTAGCGCCTTATTTTACGTCGTGGCTCGACCAAGATCAGATTAATTGGAATCCGGGGGAGGTGAAGGGTCAGTGAGGTTCAGATCCTGCAAAGGTGGAAATTTGGTTGAGTCTGAAGCGACCACATCTTCAGTGGTGATATATCTTTTAAGATGGTGCCCATTGACTTTAAACTCTCCCAGAACTTTATCCCAGAGAAGAAAAGCGCCATGTGGGTAAGCACACTTGACAATGTAGGGGCCATACCATCTCGACTTAAGTTTTCTAGGGAAAAGTCGTAATCTTGAATTAAAAACTAAAACTTGATCCCCTTCTCTAATGTCTTTGCGCTTGATGTGACCATCATGCCACATTTTGGTTCGGTCTTTGTAGATACTTGCGTTTTCATAGGCACTCATCCTAAGTTCATCAAGCTCATTCATTTGGAGAAAACATTTCTCTCCAGCCATGGAAAGATCAAAATTCAAACTTTTGATGGCCCAACTTGCTTTGTGCTCCAGTTCTATTGGTAAGTGACATGGCTTACCGTAGATTAGTCTGAAAGGGGTGGAGCCAATGGGTGTTTTGTAGGCAGTACGCCCACAGGGCGTCATTGATTTTTAATGCCCAATCTTTCCTAGTTCGTCCAACAGTTTTTTCTAAAATGGATTTGATTTGTCTGTTGGATACTTCTACCTGCCCACTGGTCTGAGGATGGTAAGGAGTGGCGACTTTGTGATAGACCCTGTATTTTTTCAAAAGAGCCTCAAAACTTTTCTCCAAAAAATGGGATCCCCCGTCAGAAATGACGGTGCGAGGGACTCCAAATCTAGGAAAAATGACATCTTTAAAAAGTTTTTTAACGGGTTTAGAGTCACATGTTTTAGTAGGTATGTCTTCAACCCACTTTGACACGTAATCGACTGCGACTAAATGTAAGTAAACCCATAAGAAGAAGGAAATGGGCCCATATTGTCGATTCCCCAGACATCAAAAATCTCTAATTCTTGCCGAGAGGTGAGAGGCATTTGGTCACGCTTGGAAATGTTACCCGTCCTTTGACATTGGTCACATGAAAGCACATAATCATACGAGTCTTTGAAGATGGTGGGCTAAAAGAATCCACATTGTAGGACTTTCCTAGCCATTTTTTGGGAACTCATGTGACCACCATAGGGGCCAGAGTGACATTGTTCCAAAATGGCAATGCTTTCTTCATGGGACACACAACGACGATATAAACCATCGGCGCAAAGTCGAAACAAATAAGGTTCATCCCAATAATAATTTTTGACATCATGTAAAAATTTAGCTTTAGAATGTCCCGTATACTCGGGATGCAATACACCTGCAACTAAATAGTTTACAAAATCAGCAAACCAAGGAAATTGGGAATCAACCTTGAGCAATTGGTCATCGGGTAAGGACTCATTTATTGGATTTTAATCAATGGGGTTATAGCTAAGTCTACTGTGGTGGTCATCCACGACATTTTCAGATCCCTTTTTGTCTAGGATTTCTAGATCAAATTCCTGCAATAAAAAAATCCATCTTATGAGTCTGGGCTTAGCATCTTTCTTGGTCATGAGGTAGCGAATGGCTGCATGATCAGTGTAAACAACTACCTTTGAACCAACAAGATATGAGCGAAATTTATCGAATGCATAAACAATGGCTAGCATTTCTTTTTCGGTGACTGTATAATTTCACTGAGCTTCATCTAAGGTCTTGGATGCATAATAAATGACATGGTGTTTTTTGTCAATTCTTTGTCCTAAAATGGCACCTACAGCAAAATCACTAGCATCACACATGATTTCAAAGGGTAAGGCCCAATTAGGAGCACAGATGATAGGAGTGGTGGTGAGAGCCTTTTTCAAACATAGAAAGCTCTCCATGCATGATGCATTGAAATGGAAAGGCACCTCCTTTTGAAGAAGATTGCTGAGAGGTTTTTTGATTTTGGAAAAATCACAGATGAATCGCCGATAGAAATCGGCATGTCCTAGGAAGGCTCATATGTCTTTGACTGAGGTTGGGGGGGGGAGCTTGGTGATGACCTCAATCTTAGCTTGGTCTACTTCAATACCCTGGTTGCTCACCTTATGGCCTAGAACAATACCCTCCTTGACCATGAAGTGGAACTTCTCCCAATTAATGACTAAGTGTGATTCAATACATCTATCAAGGACAAGGGAGAGATTTTGAAGGCATGAATCAAAACTGTCTCCATAGACAGAGAAATCATCCATGAACACTTCCATGACAGTTTCAGTTAACCCTGGAAAAATGGCAGACATACATCTTTGAAAGGTGGCTGGTGCATTGCACAGGCCAAAGGGCATTCGTCTAAAAGCGTTTGTACCAAAAGGGCATATGAAGGTGGTCTTCTCTTGGTCTTCAGGATGAATGGGAATCTGATAAAAACCCGAGTAGCCATCTAAATAGAACAATTATTGTTGATGAGCTAAACATTCAAGAACTTGATCGAGGAAGGGAAGCGGGAAGTGGTCTTTCCTAGTTTCTTTGTTGCGTTTCCTGTAGTCAATGCACATCATCCACCCTATGATGGTACGGGTGGGGATGAGCTCATTCTTCTCATTCCTAACGACTGTGGTCCCACCCTTTTTGGGGACGACCTGGACAGGGCTGACCCAAGGAGAGTCAGAGATGGGGTAGATGATTCCTGCAGTCAAAAGTTTAATTACTTCAAGACGGACAACTTCCTTCATGTTTGGGTTGAGTTTCCTTTGTGGGTCTCGGGATGGTTTACTATTTTCAATCATTGGGATTTTGTGGATGTAAATGGATTGATCTATCCCAACCAAATCCGTCATTTTGTACCCGAAAGCTATTTTCCTTTTCCTAAGTTCTCCCATGATCATGTTTTCCTGTTCAATGGTGAGGTCAGAATTGATAATGACAAGGCATAATTGTTGTTCATCCAAAAAGACGTATTTCAGGCCTATGGGGAGAGCCTTCATTTCAGGGGCCTTTGGTGGTTCAGGTTGTTCTTCTATGGTGGAGATCATTTTAAGGTCTTCAATCTCAGCACAGGGGATTTCCTCAAAGTTGTCCAAGTGAATCTTAAGTTGATTTGATGGTTCATTATCAAAATCACATTCAGCGGGGATGGTGAGAGCAGTGCATAGGGGGTCATCAACTAATTCCCATTCTTACCTTAGTTGGTTTAATTCATCAATGCAATCAAGGAGGTAGACTTCTTCCTCAAGACTAGGTCCCTTCATACTTTCAAACACCCTAAACTCTAGGTTTTGCTTCCCTAGTCTTAACACAATGGTACCAGCCTCAACATCAATTAAGGAACGAGCAGTGGCTAAGAAGGGACGTCCGAAAATGAGGGGATAGTGTAAATCTTCCTTGATATCCATGATCACAAAATCACAAGGGACGTAAGCATCATTTCCAACTTTAACCGGAATGTCTTCTATGATTCCCATGGGTTTAGATGTGGATGAGTCTTCCATTTGGATGGTCATGGTCGTGGGTAACATGTCATTGAATCCTAATCTTTTGCAAAAAGTATATGGCATGATGGATATACTAGCTCCCAAATCTGCTAGGCCTTTCCTACAAGCATTGTCACATAAGTAGCATCCTATTCCAAAAGAACCTGGATCCTTCTGTTTTTTAGGCATCTTACTTAGGATAATGTCAGAGGTAGTCCTAGCAAGTTTAACAGTCTCGTATTCTTTAGTAACATACTTCCTAGTCAAGAGAGATTTCATGTACTTGGACCAGGCGGGCATGTCTGCCAAAGCATCAAGGAAGAGAATGTCGACATGTATTTTTTTCATAGCATCCCTAAATTTCATGAAGCGGGCATCAAGTCTTGTTTGTTTGAGGTGGGCTTGATAGGGAGGTCGAGGTTTGTAAACTGGTTCTTCATCTTCTACTTGAGGGGTTTCGGGGATGGATGGGTTGGGTGTGGCTTCGGGTTTGACAACTACCATGTCCTCATCCTCGAATTCTAGAGGTGGGTCTGAAGATTCTTCTGTAGGGGGAGGGGCGTGCACTTTTCCCGAATGAGTGGAGACAACCTTGAGTTGTTCAGGATGTTTGGGGTTGTTTTTAGGCTTCCCTACAAAAGTCCCCGCAGGAGCTTTTTGTTGGGAAAACATACGGGCCAACTATGCGTCAGTTGCCTTTTGATGGGCTTGTATGGCCACGAGGGTTTGTTCTATGCTTGCCAAGTTAGGATTAATTGGGGGAGGAGGAGGGAGGGCATTTTAAGGAGGTTGAGGTTGGTTTAGATTTTGGGGTGGAAGGTTTAGGTTTTGGAATTGTTGGTAGTGTTGTAGATTTTGGTGATTTCCAAAATTTCTTTGATTGTTGTATGGGAATCCAGGTGGTGGTCGATTGTTACTTTGAGGGTAGGGAGGTCTTTATTGAAGTTGGTTAGAGTTCTCGGCACCTGAAGGGTTCCCGTACTGGAAACCAGGGCGATTTCTAGGTTGGTTGGGATTGTAGTAGCCTTGGTCTGGTATTGTATGAATTGAGTTGAGGTCTTCTGTTTGTTGTCCTACTTTAGGTTGCATGGGTGTGTTGTAGAGATATTGACAATGGAGGGTGGTATGGTCGTATCCTTGGCAAATACCACAAAGGGAATCCATGGCCTTTAGTTGATGGGGTGACTCCCCAAGCGTGACCAATGATGACTCTAACTGATCTTGTTTTAAGGCAATTAATGTTAGGCTTTCCTCTATGCTTTTGGATATCATTATTGACTTATGCCTTGGCTACCTTAAGGATTCCTCCAATCCCTCTTCTAGACCATGTTTCAGAAGCTCGTTTAACTACCTCCCATGCGCTAGTTAAACTTTGATGCATGAAATTTCCTCCAGATGAGGAATCGAGAAAGAATTTGGTATCATCATCAACACCATGATAGAAAATCTCTATGAGTTGGGCTTGAGAGATATCATGGTGGGGGCACTTCCTAAGTAAGTATTTGAATCTTTTCTAGGCTTCACCTAAAGACTCTCCTGGGGACATAGAAAAATGAGTTATTTGACCCCTAAGTTCATAGGTGAGAGACGGGGGGTAAAATTTTTCAAGGAACTTGCCTTGGAGAACTTCCCAAGTTGTGACATGTTCTTCGCTCTCCATGGTGTTGTACCAGCTACTAGCTTGGCCGGAGAGGGAATATTTGAACAACCTAAGGTGGATGGCATCTTTAGAGACACCTGGGAGTTTGTTCAAGGAGCAAAGGTCAATGAACCTTTGAAGATGATCTTGACAACTTTCTCCATTGTTGCCTGAGAAGGGGTTGGCTTGCATCATAGTGATCCATTGTGTTGGGATTTCGAATTGTGGGGCAATAATATCGGGGGGTATGATTGGGTGTTGCGCATAGGCCGTTTTGAGAATAGAAAAGTCTTTTAATTGTTTTTGCCTTTCGGCTTCCCTCCTATCGGCTTCTATGGTTTCTTGTTTGGCCCTAAACGCTGCTCGCAAAGTGGCTTCTCTTTCCGCTTGTTCGGCTTGGATGAGCTCTCTTTGAGCTGCGAGAGCTTGGTCGATTCTATGGGCGACCTCGTCTTCATTCATTCTCACTAGATTTTGACGGTTTTGACGATGAAAAGTTCTTTCTATTTCCGGATCGAAAGGTTGAAAATCGTCGTTCGGACGTCGCATGCATAAATGAAGCAGTTAATCGTGTGCAGAAAAAATGTACTACCGGAATGGAAACTCGGCAGAAAGAGGAGTACACTTCCAGAATGTTACGCGGAAGGTATGAAAAAAAAGAAAAAAAGTTTTTCAAAATTTTTTTGGGGTTCGAGAAAACAATCTGTTGTCCCCGGCAACGGCGCCAAATTGATACTCGTCATTTTGCAATATCAATCACTAAGATGGTTAATCCTAGAGTTTAAACCTTTTTTACTTCCAGTTTTAAGGGTAGTATAGAAGGGTCGATCCCACAGGACAACTATTTAGAGATTGTTCTTAGAATCCAAAGATTGAAGAACTTTATTATTTGTTTTTGGTATTTTTCTTTTTATTAAAGCAGAAAGTAAAGTCCAGTTGGGGGTTTGAGTGATTACACTAATGCACGAAGAAAAGCACTTAACAAGAATAAACATGCACAAGGAAATAATAAAAAGATTGTTAACACAAGCCAAACTATATGAATGGAAGACTAAGAATTAAAACAAACAAAGGATGCGGTGATTAAATCAAGAGAAGGAAATCGAGGCTCGTAGGGGTTTTCACCACCTTAGCCTAGGTGATAACAACTAAATCTTAAACGAAGATTCGATGAAGGTTTGCAAATTTAAAAACTCACAAGAGAGAAAATCCACATGAGCCCATTGGTCTTGGTGCTCATGCTTTCTAGTTTATCATCCTAAAAGAAGAAAATCCACGGTCATATCAAAACGTCTATGTAATCGATTTTATTGTTCTAAATCCGGATTTCCATGGTCATATCCATCCAGATTAACATGCGATCCGAAGATCAACCATTCATTTAAAATTGATTACCATCTAATTGTTTAAGAAGAAGTCGTTAAAACCATGGCTAAGGGGTTATTCCCCTTGCCTCGATATAAAATTACTCACTCATGGAGAGGGGGGAGACGGAGGAAGAAAGAAATGAAGCCATAGTCTAGCCCAGAATTTAGGAGATTAATCCTTATGCTAGAGACGATGAAATGGCTTAGTTCTTTGTTCCTTGCTTCAGAATTAAAGAACAAAAGAAGGAGATTAAAACTAAGGTGGAGAGAAAAGACAAGAACAAGAATGAAAGAGCTATGCTTGAACTAAGATTGAAAATACAAGAACAAGAAATCCTAGATGCCCCAAGAGGAGGAAGTGCCCCTCTATTTATAGGAGAAGGAGGGGGAGGGAAGAATACATTAGGTTTAGGGTTCTTTGGGGGCTGACGGCTGGGAATTTTTGCTGTCTGCGCACCGCCAACCGACCGGTTCGGGAACCAACCGATCGGTTGGAAGGTTTTGGAACGCGCAACCAATCGGTCTGCTGCCAACCCTAATTCGGGTGGTGGCGTGTTGAAAACCGCTCTGTGTTGCTCAACAATGGGCTTCAATCGAGTGTCTGGTAGCTAGAGTCAGGCAATCTCAACCGTCGTCTGATGAGATCAACGCCCGATGCTTGAAGGCGAACCAAGCATTTCATGATGTCAGACGATCGGTTTGCTACTGTGAGACGATCGGTTGAATGTTCCAATCGATTAGCTCAAGTCCTGAAACTGCAATAAAATGCACATGATTGTCAAATTTGTGATAGAATGAGAAAATATCAATTTGTGCAATTTTCAAGAGATGAATGGAGCATTTCTGTGTGATAAGCTTAAAAATTCATAGAAAAGATGTGCTAAAATAGCACTCATCATTATGTCATTCGGGCTAACCAATGCACCTACTGCTTTCATGGATTTGATGAACAAAGTGTTCCGTCCGTTCCTAGATCAGTTTGTTGTAGTCTTCATAGATGATCTTTTTATTGGTATGTATTCCCATAGAGCAAGTCATATGATGATTGTAATGGGATACTTTGTAAATGATTTGAATAATAATAATAAAGGCAATTTCCGATCTATATGTTTAAACTGTTTCTGAGATGGTGTAACATGATAGATGTCTAAAGAATTGTTCTACTCAATGACGTATGCTTTTGGGTTTAGGACCTAAACGATGTGATCATACGGATGATAAGAGTATACATTCTTGTTTGGTCCCTAGTCAGTTGTTATTGTGGAAATAACCATAGACATCAATAACACTAAAGACTAGATTGTGTGTTAGTTGATGACAGAATCTCATTAGTCATGATATAGTGATATCAAACCAAGCACATAGGTACTTGTTAGAGAACAAGGTATCAGACAGACCCACCATGGGAGTGACACATGGAACCATGACTTGGTAGTCACAGTCACCTCTCACAGTGATGGTGGTGAGTGTGATTCTTAGACCTAAAATCACTACACTTAACACATGTCGTTGGGTACACTTTGACATCATCAAACGCAGTCCTGAAACATGGGTTGTTATAAAGGTGATGATTGGGTGGCTTTGACACATGGGGCTTTTGAGGGGTGAGTGATAGATATGGGATTTGTCCCTCCTGAGGGAGTTTGATGTCCTTGGCCACTTGATGAGTAGGATTGAGAAAGGCATGTGCATGCACGTGTGAATCAATATGTGATATTGATGTCACATACATCTCACCCAGTCTGCTCTGAGATCAAGGAAATGAATGAACGTTGACATGATGACTGTTCCATGCCTCGAGTTCATTTAGGACATCAGTGACAAAGGAATTATACATTCACTGTAACACCATTCACGGATTGTAGTATTGAAAGTTGTTCTCCAACTTTCTATTTCACTTGGGTAGCACTGAGGTGTGACTAGGCACCGCTCTTTGCTTGTGAAGTCATAAGTGTTATGGACTTTCACTGTCAATGTGAAATGGACCTGCAAGGTCACACACATAGGATTTAACCTGGAAGAGGAGTTTGTCCAAAAAAAATGTTTAGATTGATTGCTAAAGGAGTTTAGTAGTTCAATTAAACACTCAATTAATTGATAGCTCAGTATCATAGTGTTCAAGGTGTTGGACAGCTTGATTGGAGTATCATATTGATTAAAACTACAACTGACTGATTCTGCACAATGTGCACTCCCAACCGATCGGCTCATGTGATGAACCGATCGGTTGAGCTAGGTGAACCGATCGACTCAACTAGTGAGTCGATCGGTTCATGGACAGAATGAAACGACCAGTTTAAGTGTTGAACCGACCGACTCATCTGGTCCAACCGAGCAAGTTGGGAAAGTAAGATTGGTGAGAAATTTCCTTTTTCGATTCACTTGTCCAATTTGATTGGAACAAGGATTGGTATTTGATATCAATTAGAAACGAAAGAAGAAAAGTCAATCAAGAACTGACCAGGACCACGAACCGATCGGTTCAGAAGTGAACCGACCGTTTCATGGGTCCCAACCGATCGGTTGAGGAGTCAACCGACCGGCTCAGATCCCCAACCGACCGTTTCAATTGTGAAATGATCGGTTCAAGTTACGCAAATGATTGTTTTTGTAGAAAATCTCGAACCCTTCTACTCCTGCTTTAGTCCCATATTTCCCGGGATGGAGAACCCTGTCCCATGACCCTCCTATATATATAGGGGTATTGGGGGCTTCTCAAAGCACAACTCAGAGTGCCAGTTGCTCTACAAAGTTGTCGTTCTCTCTGGTTTTGGTAATCGAGAGAGAGCCCGAGCAAATGCTACCCGATAAGGGAGGCACAGTAAGGGAAAGACAACTGCAGAAAGGGAACTGGCTGCAGGAGAGTGTGTCAGTGACTAGTACGCCGACAGGAGGGTACAACTCCTTCCGATTCCTTGTGTGACAAGGAGATTGGAGTTCCAGGCAGTCCGTGTGGACGACTACAGAGGCGGGAGACCTCTGTCGCTCGGAGGACAACTGTCAATCCCGACAGTCTCGGTGAGATCAGGGGTCTTCAGTCTCGGTGCGACCAGGAGCTGCTCAGACACCATCCAAGACCGGAGGTGAAGATCGCGGAAGGCGCGAGGTACTATCGCCGAGCGAGCCTCGGGACAAGGTATGCATCCACAAACCATCTTTCCTATTGTATAAACGTTGACGCAATTCTTTTTGTTCTGGGTTTTGGGAGAAAATTTTTATTTCCGCTGCTTCTCTGCCTTCCCTAAAACCCAACAGTCGTATCCGAGCCACGTCAACTGCTCTATATTTTAGGATTATCGATATGAACGATTTTGGTTTGTCGCCCTTATTTATTGCATATGATGCGAATAAAATTGGCTTTATGCATGTCCAATCCACAAATCCCAATTATACATATATGATATGTAATATTAATGCACTCGATACACATCGCCCTTACATGAGTTTTGTGGTGGATGTGTAGCATGCATGGCCTATAAACCCTATATCTGTGTGTGGTTGTATGTGATTTCTTGCATCTTGGTCTGCACACCGATTCCCTTCTCCTATTCCTGATGTAACTCAAAATAATTAGAGATTTTCTTTTCCTACCTTTGCTCCCCCCGAATGTAACTCGGGGTTTCACAATTCAATTGTAAATAGGATAGATTTTATTTCTTGTTATGTCAAAGAACGGCGAACGACCTGAGACGATCAGTTCAAGGCGTGAACCGATTGGTTGGTGTTCCAGACGACCGGTTCGAGGAGCGAGAAGAGCAGGTGGCAACCTGAAGAGATGCACGACGACTGGTGAACCGATCGGCTGGAGGCGCCATTCGATCGGCTAGTGGCACCCGAACGACCAACTTGATGGCGAGCCGATTAGTCATGGAGATGAGCTGATCAAACCCGGAAAGGCAGGCACATATTTCATCTTGTACAGGTTGCATGTGATGTAGACCTAGATGACCGTGATTCCTCTTGGCTTGAGGAATCACAATAGGATGGCCATAATCATTGCTTTTATCGTTTTGCATGTTTTCTGTGGGATATAGCATGTATATGATACATACTATATATTTTAGTGATTGGATATGTATATGTATATAAAAACCAAATCCCTCATTAAATATTAAATTTTAGAGCCTTCCAAATGCGACACATGTGAAAAGCTTGATCGACCAAGTGTGGGCATGCCCTAGCGTGGTGCACCGTCTATCTCGTGGAAGCGTGAAGGATAAATGTGTGGGTCTTCCCTAGCAGGGTGTATATTCATCATGTTGGCTTTGGGTCAGACTTAACAAAGTGACCTAGATAGGATCTATCACCTTGAGGCATGGAGATGATCATGGCAAGGAGTTGCATATGAAATCTTTCATAAGTTGCATATGATGCAATTGGCAAGAGTTGCCTACCTGGGAGATCTGAGTTGTGGGTGACAGCCCTAGCTGGTCCATGGCTCAGAGGATTTTAGGATCTTGACCCACTAGAAGATTGTACGTTGCAATCTTCCGAATTGATGGTGAGGGCTGTCAATTTGAATGAAAATAGTGGGAGCGGTAATTAATTAAAGGCCTAATTAACTATCGTCAAATTTTATTCAAATCAAATCAAAAGGAGTTTTAACAAATGCAATTTTCTCTTGTAGAATGGCAAAAGAATCATCTTTTAAAATGGGCAAATTAATTGAGAATAAATTCCATAACTGGTTGAGGACTGTGAGAAGTTTCAGCACAATCCAGATATACCAGGAACCTTAGAATCCACTCTATGTACGCTTAGTGTGTTGGTGAAGAAGAAAGAAAGTTCATTGATAGAGATCAATGGAACGAAAGGTAAGGGAGAGAAGGGTTCTCTCGCCAAACCAATTTCTTATACATGGAGAGGATGGAAGGAACGATGGAAGAAGAAGTCAGAGATAGAGAACTCTACTTCTGGTGTATACATGATATAGATTTTTACTACTTATTCGTCATGGGTACTTGATACCGGATGCGGATCTCACATTTGTTCAAATGTGAAGGATCTTAAGAGAAGTAGGCCTTTGGGGAATCACGAGGTTGAACTACGTGTTGCTAATGGGGCAAGGGTTGCCGCCAGTTCCGTAGGAACCTATGAGTTAACTCTACTAGGTGGGAAAATAATAGAGTTGAAGAACTACTATTATGTACCTACCATAAATAGGAATATCATTTCCGTGTCTTGTTTAGACAAATATGGATTTGAATTTCTTATTAAGAATGGAAAATGTTCCATATCTAAAGATGAGATCTTTTATGGCAGTGCCCCAATGTCTTATGGTCTATACTTGATAGATTTGGAGACAAGTGTATACAACATAAACACCAAAAAGCAAAAACTCAACGACTCAAACAAAACATATCTTTGGCATTGTCGTCTAGGGCACATAAATGAGAAGCACATTTCTAGACTCCATAAAGATGGTTATCTAGAATCTTTTGATTATGAATCAATAGAGACGTGTGAATCTTGTTTATTGGGCAAGATGACCAAGACTCCCTTTTCAGGTAAAGGTGAGAGAGCTAGTGATCTATTAGGACTCCTACATACTGATGTATGTGGGCCTTTCAGAACTAATGCCAGAGGTGGGTATCAGTACTTCATTACCTTCACTGATGATTTCAGTAGGTATGGCTATGTGTACCTGATGAGGCATAAGTCAGAAACTCTTGAAAGGTTCAAGGATTTCATGAATGAAGTACATAACCAACTTGGTAAAAGTATTAAGGCACTTCGATCTGATCGAGGTGGAGAATACTTAAGCCAGGAGTTTGAGGACCTTCTGCGAGCCTGTGGTATTGTATCACAGTGGACTCCGCCTGGAACACCACAGCATAATGGTGTGTCTAAAAGAAGGAATCGCACATTATTAGATATGGTGCGATCAATGATGAGTTTTGCTGATCTTCCGATTTCTTTCTAGGGTTATGCTCTTGAAACCGCCGCATTTACACTTAACCGGGTACCATCTAAATCAGTTCAAAAGACACCACATGACATATGGTATGGGAAGCGTCTCGATTTGTCTTTTCTGAATATTTGGGGTTGTGAGGCTTACGTTAGGAAAATGTTTCCTGATAAGCTTGGACCTAAATCAGATAAATGTTATTTTGTTGGATACCCCAAGGAAACGAGGGGATATTATCTATACCACCCTACTGACAACAAAGAGTTTGTTGCCAGGACAACTGTGTTCCTAGAGAGGGAATTTATTTCCAAAGGAAGCAGTGGGAGGAAGATAGAGCTTGAAGAGGTTCAAGCCCAACAAGAAAACATTGAACTGATAGATGTATGAGAGGAACATAGAGATTCACAAGGTGTTGTGGAATCTCATTCTCCTCAGGTAACACAAGGACCTCATAGATCCAGTAGGACCTGCCTTGAACCTGAGAGGTTTGGATACCTTGTAACTCAGGAAGGTGGTGAGTTGATCATAGATGATGATCCAACTACCTACGTAGAGGCTATGGAGGGACCAGATTCTGAGAAATGGCTTGAAGCCATGAGATCCGAGATGGAATCCATGTGATGGAGTCAACCGACCAGGACCACGAACCGATCGTTTCAGAAGTGAACTGACCGTTTCATGGGTCCCAACCAATCGGTTGAGGAGTCAACCGATCGACTCAGATCCCCAACTGCCCGTTTTAGTTGTGAAACGATGAGTTTAGGTTACGCAGATGATTATTTTTGTGGAAAATCTCGAACCCTTCTACTCCTGCTTTAGTCCCATATTGCCCGGGATGGAGAACCCTGTCCCACGACCCTCCTATATATATAGGGGTATTGGGGGCTTCTCAAAGCACAACTCAGAGTGCCAGTTGCTCTGCAAAGTTGTCGTTGTCTCTGGTTTTGGTAACCGAGAGAGAGCCCGAGCAAGTGCTACCTAATAAGGGAGGCACAACAAGGGAAAGACAATTGCAGAAAGGCAACTGGCTGCAGGAGAGTGTGTCGGGGACTAGTACGCTGACCAGGAGGGTGTGACTCCTTCTAATTCCTTGTGCGACAAGGAGATCGGAGTTCCAGGCGGTCTGTGTGGACGACTGCAGAGGCGGGAGAACTCTGTCGGTCGGAGGACAACTGTCAATCCCGACAGTCCCGGTGAGATGATGAGTCTTGAATCCCAGTGAGACCAGGAGATGCTTAGACACCATCCATGACTGAAGGTGAAGACCGCGCAAGGCGCGAGGTACTATCGCCGAGCGAGCCTCAGGACAAGGTATGCATCCAAAAACCATCTTTCCTATTGTATAGACGTTGACACGATTCCTTTTGTTCTGGGTTTTGGTAGACAATTTTTGTTTCCACTGTTTGTCTGCCTTCCCTAAAACCCAACACTTTTGATCTATAGTCAGGATAGGCAAGAGTATGAGAAACATCTTCGGTTAGCATTGACTCTTCTTCGTTAACATCAGCTGTACGCCAAATCAGTAAGTGTGAGTTCTGGTCAGAAGAAGTGACTTTCTTAGGTCATTTGATATGTGCAGATGGAAGTTTACTTGTTAGCTGGACTTTTAGCACAAATGCAAGTAAATCCTATGCTAAGAAAATAGATCAAAGATGCACAACAAACAGATGATGCAGTACAGTTGATCAGATCAGAGTTCGGCAGCAAAAAGCGTGATGGGTTCCATGAGTCTGAGGATGGGGTGGTTTGCTATCGTGATAGGATGGTGGTTCCCGATGTTGATGATCTGAGGAAGTTAGTGCTCGAGGAAGCACACACGTCGATGTATGCTATGCATCTAGGTGTCACCAAGATGTATCATAGTCTAAAGGACTTGTATTGGTGGCCCGACTTGAAGAGAGATGTAGCCGAGTTTGTGGCTAGGTGGTTGGTTTGTCAGCAAGTCAAGGCTGAACATCAGAAGCCGGCAGGTATGTTGCAACCCTTGCCAATACCGCAGTGGAAATGGGATCATATAACCATGGATTTCGTAGTTGGTCTGCCCAGGACAACTAGGAATCATGATTCCATTTGGGTGATAGTGGAAAGATTGACGAAGTTTGCCCATTTCATACCAGTAAAGACAACTTATACAACTGAGAATCTCACTCGAGTATACGTGGATGAGATAGTACGTTTTCATGGTGTGCCGGCAATGATAGTCTCTGACAGAGGTCCTCAGTTCACGAGTCGTTTCTGGGAACTCTTGCACAAAGCATTGGGAACGCAGTTGAGATTCAATACCGCCTTCCACCCGCAAACTGATGGACAGTCTGAGAGGACTATTCAGACTTTGGAGGATCTCCTTCGAGCTTATGTTTTATAGTTCTTAGGCAGTTGGGATGTGCATCTCAGTTTGATAGAGTTTGCCTACAACAACAATTATCAGCGGAGCATTGACATGGCCCCTTATGAAGCCTTGTATGGCAGGAAGTGCAAATCTCCTTTGTGTTAGCACGAGTCTGGAGAATATCAGCTTTTGGGTCCTGAGTTAGTGCAGCAGACAACGGAGAAGATCAGAGTGATACAACAATAGTTGAAAGCGGCACAGGATAGGCAGAAGTCTTATGCAGACAATCTCTGACGACCTTTGGTATTCCAAGTAGGAAACAAAGTGTATCTTAAAGTCTCGCCGTGGAAAGGTGTGCTAAGGTTTGGCCGGAAGGGTAAGCTAGCACCCAAATATATGGGGCCTTACCCAGTCATAGCACGTGTTGGCAAGGTAGCTTATGAGTTAGAGCTGCCTCTATAGTTGCACAGGTTACATCCAGTGTTCCACGTCAGTATGCTGAAGAAAAGTCATCCGAATTCAGGAACAATGATACAACCAGTTGAGTCAACCTTGATGAAGATGTGACCTACGAGGAAGGTCCTGTGGCGATCCTTGACAGAAGAGTTAAAAAGCTGAAGAGGAAGGACTTGGTTCTTGTGAAGGTTCTTTGGCATCATCACGGTGTTGAGGAAGCCACATGGGAGCTTGAGGAAGAGATGAGGAGGAAGTATCCCTCGCTTTTCTCTTCGGATTTTGGGGACGAAATCCCTTTGAAGGGGGTTAGCTTGTAAGGACCCTGACCTTCGTTTAGGGTTTACCCTGTTTGCTTTGCTTAACCCTGATGTTTAGTTGCTTGCTAATCACCTTTAGTGGTGATTAGGGTTTGGTTGTGCTTTGTTGAGAGTTGGAGGTGCTACTTGCAATTAACCCAAGTGTAGGGTTTGTGAGCAAGATTGCTACCTTGTGAGGTGTTCCTCCCTCTCCTTGCTTCCTCTAGTGTTGAGGGGAAGGTTTGGGCCCGTTGCTTGAGTTGCTTTGGGCTTGGTTGAGCTTGTTGGGCCTTGTGGTGCCTTGCTTTTGCATGGTTGAACCTTGTGTCGGGCAAGGGGGTGCTTGTGTTGCCCAGGATGTGTCGCCCAGGCTATGTTGCCCAGGGCTGTGTCTCCCATGGTGGTGGTGTGTCATCCAAGTGTGTCGCCCATGGACCTTTGACCATCTTTGACCTCGTTTGTGTCACCACTAGTGGACACTTGGTGCTTGATGCTTGCATGTGGCAATGGCCTTGGACATGTGTTTAGGGCTTGCTAGAGTGGTGGTTTTTTCACATGTACAAGTGTCCCTAGGTGGGCGACACCTTGCTTTGCTTTGCTTTGGTTTCTCCTCCATCCCGTTCTATATATGTGTTTCCTTTACCATGCTAAGGATCTGTCACGGAACCGGAATCCCAGTCCCATGAACCAAACGTATATCAAAGGCGAAATGCGGAAGCGTAAAGCTTAGCACACATGAACAAATAACAAGATAAAGACACCAACATAATTTCAACAATCAACAAGATATATTAAGCAACATCGTTATATTACATAGTTTAAATTACATATTCAAGAGTCACTTTGTACAAGTCTGCTCATGTATACTATGTCTGGATCTTACAACAAGTACACCTAGCATAGCTCACCAAGCCCATCAACCTTCTAGCCATCTCTGAACCTAAAAACAACATACGAGAAATGGGTCAACACACGAGGTGTTGAGTATGGGGCCGAAAGATACACATATATATAAGCTTTGCATAATTTTGAAAAGATTTCAAGATTAAACGAACAAGAATAAACATGTTAATTGTTTAACAAATGCAAAAACATATTTTATGTCATTTCACTCCATTATACCAACAATATCAAACATGTTTAAGGCCTTTGACCATCTTCCCGTCGGAAGGGTCCATAAGGGTGCTCAAGCTTAGCTAACCCTTTTATATGAGAGGGACCTCAAGGTCATAACCAAGAGCCCTTTATCAACAATATTATAATGGAGTTCCATATATATATATGTGTTCAAGTTATAAAACAGACGAAGCAAACATCGAGTATGACATAGCAATACTACATGGCAATATTTGAGAAAATAGACAAACAAGCATATAATATATGTCTTTTCAAGCAAGAAAGCGGTAGTCATATAACTAGATAAGGCCCATACCTGATTCAGAGATTCTTAACTTAACATATCTTCACCATCTAGCCACATGCCAAACCTGATTGTATTGAACTCCTCCTTGATTGTATTGAAGATAGTTTTATGTATCTCTTGACCGTATGCTTGGCTATTTACTTGGATGAGCTATTGTTCCCTATGATTAGTCTTCTGTTTTTCTATATTATATTTTGAAAAACATGAAAACATAAATTGAATGCCCATTATGACTGCCTGTATATTGATGTTGATAATGATGATGATATTGATAATGTTGATAATGTGGATATTGAGTACAACAATCCCCTCATTTGGAAGTGGGACTTGTACTTTGGCTTCCTATGTTCCTATGGTGAAAAGGGGCCTAATGACCTTCCCCATCGCGTTGGGGTAATAGAGTCACACAAATTATATAAGCATGCTTCTTGAATTACAACATAATGGGAACTCGTAATAAAATTCGAATTGCTTGAAAAACTTGTCGAATAAATGTTAGATTTGCAAATTGATTATTATTCTTTGAAATATAAGTCCTGCCAAGTATACATATTTTCTTATAACTGTTTTTCTTGATTTTGATAGCGTACCGTGCAATTGCATGATTGTGCCTCGATTTTCTTGATTTTAGGCAATACAAATGGAATATTGAATAAGATCGCTTCCGCACTCATACACTCTGATGACAAAGATAAATCGGATATATATCTCCATATTGGGTTAGTTGTTCTTTATTTATCCTGTTTTGAGTTATTTATTTCTTATTGTATATGCCAGTGTGTTAGATCCTACGGGGCCACTCAGGGACGGGCGCTTCAATCCCTTTACCACTGTTTAGACAGTGAGATCGGGATTGGGGTAAGAACGGTTCCGTGACAAATGGTATCAGAGCCATAACCCCTCCAGTAGGTGGGGCCCACTTGGGTATGTGGCATGCCAGTCTTGAGCCGTGCGGTCCAGGAAAGTTGGAAAGGGTTATCCGTAGAGACGAGATGGAGCCACCCTTGCGCTGGTAGCCGTGGACGGGAGCTGGGTGCCCATGGGCCATTGTGGGTCTGCACTGAAATGGGGTCAGATTATGAGGCCATATATTTGAGCCTTGACGAGGACGTCAAGAGTCTATGTGGGGGAGATTGTAACATCCCAGGATTTGAGGCCTTGGATAACATGATCTTAAAAGGAATGATTGGACTACCCATATCACCAAGGTGCACCTCCTTTTCTGGGAGCCCATCACTAAAGAACTCCATAGTTAAGCGTGCTCAGCTTGGAGTAGTACTAGGATGGGTGACCATTCGGGAAGTTGATCCTGGCTTGCGCGTCAGTGTGGACAAAGTGCGCAGTTAAGGCTAGTGGTGGTTTGTGGGGCCAGTCGTCATTCCTAAAACTCTACTAGAGCCTTGGGCAGTGGGCCCAGGTGTTACAGGATCCCTTTAGTTCCTTAGTTTCTCCTCTACCTTGGTGCACGACACACTCTCTTCTCTTGCAAGCTTGGTGGCTGATCCTTCTTAGAGTCTCCTTCTTCCTTGGTGGTGCGTGGAGCTTGGATCTTGCTTAAGGTGGGTTACATAACTCCTAACCCTAACTACATTACCATCTTCCATGTTCTTGTTCTTGTTGTTTATGATCGGCTATGTTGTTGTTAGTTTGGTTTCCTTGCTTAGTTGCACCTTGTTTGTCGTACCTATGATCTAGGGTTTCTTGGTGAGCAATACTCCTTTCTCTCCTTGGTCTAGAGGAGTGAGCTTGAGTTCTAGCAGCATGGGCAATACCCCTCTCTCATTTAAGTGGAGAGGTGAGCTTGTGTTCTAGTAGCTTGAGCAACACCCTCCTCTCACCATGGACTTGAAGGGTGAGCTTTGTGGTGGTTGTGAATCTTGCTAGGGTTGTTCCTTATGTTGCCCGTTTGGTGATAGATGATGTGTAAGACCCCTCTCTCTTAGTTGTTGAGAGGTGAGCCATCTACTTGATCCATTAGGGTTGGTGCCCTTGTTCTTGAGGTTGATGATGACCTTGTGGAGTTGTTACTTGGCTGTTATGGTGTTAATAGAGGTGTTGCCTGATTTCCCCCTTGACCTTGAGCTTTGGATGGCTTTTTGTGATGGTTTTGATGGACGATACCCCTAGTCTCTAACCTTGTGACGGGCGTCACACTACCACCCTGCCTTGTGGCGCCCGATAGGCCATGGGTTGGTTGGATGAATGATAGGTCCCTTATCGGCTGTTTGAGCTACACCCTTAGACGTTACCTCTTGTGGAGTACCTTGCCCGATACACACCTGACTTAGATGTAGCTTGGTATCGTGTGCTTTGATGTGGACGTTGCTAGTTAGATCTGTGACGGGTGTCACACTAGTCCTATGTGGGTGTCGGCCGCCAACACGACACCCCGTTGCATGATATGCTTCTTTGTTTAGCTGCACGCTTAGTTGCTGTTACCCTTGGTGCCGACGCAGCGTTGCACGATACCCCTGTGCACAGCACTGGTAAGTGCACGACACGCCTAACGCAGTGTTGCACGTCACACCCTTGTGTTGGCCGATAGACACTGGTCTGTCTGGCCGTTATGTGCTGACCGTTATGAGTTGGATGATAGATGAGGGTGCCCTGCCCGATACTACCACTGGTGAGGGTAGTGGATGCTTCTAGTGAGGGTCCTTCCCCTTATAGAAACCGATATGTTGTTCTTGCATCACGTTTAGTTTTGATGGTAACCCTAGATGTGCACGATATAGTAGACCACATCTATGCTAAACCTTGTATATGTATCACGTTTAGTCATGATGGTGGCCCTTGATATGCTTAATGGTAATCGTCATGGTAAAACTCATCTATGTAACTTACATGTCTTTACATATGCATATCTTGATATTATGTATAATGCTGAGGAAACGGTAAACATGTAGAATGCCTTGCCTAATGATGTAACCTATGCTCATGATCACGAGTTGAGGCATGATTGATAAAGAATATAATCATTAATGCCACCTTATATTGATAGCATGGTCTTTCTGTTAAGCTAATAATAATTGTGTATACTAACCATGCAGGTGATGCATAGCCAAGTAAAAGGCTATGAGGTATATATATGATGAATAACATTTCTTTGATAGCTACTCTTAATGATGCGATATCATATATGATGTGTTTTGGTCTGAGAACCTGAGTTTGGCTAGAGTGCCTAAGTTGATGAGAATGCCTTGAGAGGCAGTGGCAGTATATGATGAGGGATTGAGATCCCATGGCAAAGTGATGATCCTTGAGATGGATCTAGATGATTGGCAAGAGGCCAAGTGATAACATGTAATGTTGGATCCTTGTGATGGATAAGGAAGATGTGATTACAATAAAAGCATAACATTGAGTTTTATGTTGTTTATTCTTGATATAGTTTGCATGTTATACAACTTGGTTGAATCTTGCAATTCATATAAAAGATACGAATTAATCACAGTGGAATAAATCATGTAGTTTGCCCTGGCCATAGATCCATCATCGTCAGCAGCTGGTGATGGTGAAATGGGTTCTCCTACGGGTTAAACTAGAAGCGCATATTGTTGAATATGTGTGCTTTCTCCTAGCCTTAAATAGAGAGGGAATCGAGTGCAGCTACAGTTGCAGACTCAGATATATATATATATATATATATATATATATATATATATATATATATATATATATATATATATATATATATATATATATATATGAAGAGCATGGTGAGCAAGCCCATGGCTCAGTGTGATGGAGCATGAACATGTTCATGGCTCAGAGCACAGTGAACTGGCCCGTGGCTCAATTATACTAGTGCCGAGACCTGTACCGAGGCGGGCTAGAAAGGGTAGCCTATGGAGTTGACCCTGTGGCTAAGGCCACTCAAGCATGAGACTACGGTCCTGCTTTAGTTTTCATGCACTGACCATGAAGGGGGAGGTCGTGAAGTCCGACTCTTTCATTGACCTTGTATGGCACCGGCTCCGGGTTTCACAGCCATCAGTTGGATTTGAACGGTACAGTTCACTTTCTCAGGGCATAATAATACATAATCTAGCCGTATAGTATTTACTGCTTAAGGCAAAATACAGAACATTGGTTGAGGCCTTGCTTGTGTAGTTAATCTTGTTATATCTTGCAGTTACTTATATGTTCCTCATGTTATGTGGTAAGCCCTTATAATTCTTATCTTGTTAATCATGTTCCACAAAGAAATAGTTGGATATATGCCTTCTGTACATCTGGTAATCTTGACGGTATGAACAACTTTAATTTCTAAACTGCTCTTGTTATACTTCTTATCAGTTATCTGCTATTGTTGCTTTATCTTCCTGAGGTTTTGTAGTTTCGGTGGGAAGTTATGTTTCTCGCTGGGACTGTGTGTCTCACCCCGATAGTTTACACCCTTTTTAGGCGGTCAAGCTAGACGTGGTGGTGGTCGTAGAGTTGTGGCCGAGCAGCAAGAAGAGAAGTAGAAGGCAAGCGATGGACATGCTGCTGTTTTGGATGTTTTTTAGTAGAGTCTTAGAGTCATCCATGTACTCTCAGGTCCTTGGAGGTGTTTGACGTTGTTTCACAATGTATAGTTGTTGATGTTTTATATATCCTGCTGCTGGCCGGATGTTGGCCTTTATGTATGTATAAATAGGTGATGAACCCTTGTGTTAACAGAATAGCTATTCCCCTAAGCTGTGGACACGTATTGAGATCTTGTATATGTTTATATAACAGGTTTCCTTCCAGGATGAGGACTTAAATGTAATAGTTTCTCAGTTTATCTACTTTCCGCAATCGGTTTTAATTACCCATGTTTTTGATACTCTGTGGTTTATGGTGATTTCCGCAGGTTCTCGTGTAACACCTCGCTGTCTGTGTGACAGTGGGATGTGTTGCCACAATTTTAGTTGAGAGGCGAGCTTGTATTCTAGTGGCTTGAGCAACACCCTCCTCTCACCGTGGACTTGAGTGGTGAGCTATGTAGTGGTTGTGGACCTTGGTTGTGGTTATTCTTTGTGTTGCCTGATTGGTGATAAGAAGCTAGGCAAGACCCCTCTCTCTTGGTTGTTGAGAGGTGAGCCATCTTCTTGATCCCTTAGGGTTTTGGTGCCCTTTGTGCTTGAGGTTGATGACGACCTTGTAGGGTTGCATCTTGCCCGATATGGGGTTGGTGGTGATGCTGCCCAATACCCCCCTTTGGCCTAGAGCCTTGGTTGTTATGTTGTGGTGTTGTGTCGGGCGTCACACCCTGGTCCTTGACCTTTTGTGTGTCGGGCGTCACACTATGTTGAAGTGCCCTACCCGATACACTTAGCATTTTTTGGTGGTAGGCGTCACACCCGGTAGAATACCCTGCCCGGCATGCCTAGTTCAGATGGTAGCTTGACGCCGTTATACCTTGGACGATGGGGCATTGCGATCTGGACCTATGTTTCCTTGTGTGTAGGCCAATAGGATGAGGGTAGGCTGGTTGGACGACAGGTTTCCTTGTGGCCGTTGAGCTGCATCTTTGGTTGTCATACCTTGTGAGTGTTGCTGACTGATACTCTTAATCCGAGATGGTAACCTAGTGCATAACACACCGTTGCACGATATAGGCTGAGCTGCACGTTGCATATGTATGCCTGATATCCATGATGCACGACACAGTGTTGCACGACACTGAGGTGCACGACACAGAGGTGCCCGATACACCTGCTGCACGATACGTTTGTGCACGTTATGCCTTGGATCCTTGTTGCACGATACATCTTGAGGTAGTAGCCCGTTATCCTTGCTGGTTTTCTTGGCCTTTATGAGGCTGAAGTGGTTGGGTGATATGAGAAGTACCCTGCCTGATACCATCTCTAGTGAGGGTTCCCTACCCGTCACACTTCTTGTGAGGGTACTAGGCACTTCTAGTGAGGGTCTTGTTCCTTCTAGAAAACATATATGCTAGATCCTGTTTATGCATCATGTTTGGTTTATAATGGTGACCCTTGATATGCTTGATATAGTAGATCACATCTATGTATCTTGACATGACATTTCATGTTTTTATGATCATCTTGAATTATATGTACAATGCTGAGAAATGGTAAGCATATAAGATGCTTCGCATAATGTTATGATCACGGGTTGAGACATGTATGATAAAGCATATGATCATCAATGTCACCCCATGTTGGATAATATGATTCTTCTATCAATCCATGATGATTGTGTATACTAACCATGTAGGTGACTCATACAGTTGCATAGCCAGGAATAAGGGCTATGGGATATATATGTATCTGAGTAACACTGCTTGATGGTTACTCTCGATGATGAGATTATATATTTGCTTTGGTCTGAGGACCTGAGTTTGGCTAAAGTGGCCAGTTGAGGTGTTATCCTCTGATGATGACCTGGGATTGCTATCCCATGGTGATGATGTAAGCCTTGAGAGGCATTGACACTATGTGATGAGGGATTGAGATCCCATGGCAATGTGATGATCCTTATGATGGATCTAGAGGATTGGCAAGAGGCCGAGTGGTAACATGTAATGTTGGATCCTTGTGATGGATCAGGATGATGTTGATGATAGTAAAAGCATGATACTAAGTTTCATGTTGTTTATTATTGTTATAGTTTGCATGTTATATAACTTGATTGAATCTTGAAATCTACTTAAAATACATTAAATAATCACAGTGGAACATATCATGTAGTTTTCCCTGGCCATAGATCCATTATCGTCAGGAGCTGGTGATGGTGAAATGAGTTCTCCTGCGAGTTAACCCGGAGCGCATATTGTTGAATATGCGAGGTTTCTCCAAGCCTAAAATAGAGAGGATTCGAGTACAGCTGCGGTTGCAGACTCATGATATGTATAGAGCATGGTGAACAGGCCCATCGCTCAAGATATGTGATATGGGAGCATGAATATGTTCATGGCTCAGAGCACGGTGAATAGGCCTGTGGCTCAGATATACTAGCGCCGAGACCTGTACCAAGGCGGGCTAGACAGAGGGTAGCCTGCGGGAGCTGACCCTGTGGATGAGGCCACTTAAACATGAGACTGCAGTCCTTCTTGTGTTGTACTCATGCACTGACCACGAGGTGGGAGGTCGGGGAGTCCGACTCTTCCATTGACCTTGTATGGCACCGGATTTGGGTTTTGCAACTGAATGTTGGATTTTAGCAGTACGACTCACTTCCTCAGGGCATAATAATACATAATCTAGCCGTATAGTATTTACTGCTTAAGGTAAAACACGGAACATTGGTTGAGGCCTTGCTTGTGTAGTTAATCTTGTTATACATGCAGTTGCTTATACGTTCCTTATGTTATGTGGTAAGATCTTATAAATCTTATCTTGTCAATCATTTTCGATAAAGAAATACTTGGTCATCTGCCTTCCGTACAGCTTGGTAAGCTTGATGGTATGAATAGCTTTACCTTATAGACTGCTCTTATTCTACGCTTTACCAGTTATCTGCTGCTATTGCTTTAATCTTCCTTTGGTTTTATAGTTTTGGTGGGGAGTTATGTTTCTCACTGGGACTGTGTGTCTCACCCTGATGGTTTACAACCTCTTTAGGTGTTTGAGCTAGACATGGTAGGGGTCACGGAGTTGCGGCCGAGCAGCAAGACGAGCAATAGAAAGCAAGAGATGGACATGCTGCTGTTTTGGTCATTTTATAGTAGAGTCTTAGAGTCATCCCTGTACTCTCAGGTCCTTGGAGGTGTTTTGACATTGTTTCACAATGTATAGCTTATGATGCTTGTTATATCCTGCTGCTAGCTGGTTGTGGGCTGTTATGTATGTTTAAATAGGTGATGAACGCATGTGATGACAAGACAACTGATCCTCTAAGCTGTGGACACGTATCAAGACTTGTAAATGTTTATATAACTTGTTTCTTTGCAGGATGATGACCTAAATGTAATAGTTTCTCAGTTTATCCGCTTTCTGCAATCGGTTTTAATTAACCCGTCTTTTTGGTAATCTGTGGTTTATGGTGTTTTCCGCACATTTTTGCGTAACACCTCGCTGTCTGTGTGATAGCGGGATGTGTTTACACATGTAGTCCCAAAGAAAGGTGGAACAACTGTTATACGGAATGAAAACAATGAACTCATCCCCACTCGAACAGTCACAGGGTGGAGGATGTGCATAGATTATAGAAAATTAAACAAGGCAACTCGAAAAGATCATTTTCCAATTCCTTTTCTTGACTAAGTCCTAGAAAGATTGGCTCACCAAGAATATTTCTGTTACCTTGACGGTTACTCTAGTTTCTATTAAATACCCATACATCCAGATGACCAAGAGAAAACAACTTTTACCTGCCCATTCAGAACATATGCATTTAAAAGAATGCCATTTGGTCTCTGTAATGCACCCGCAACTTTCCAACGTTGCATGGCTGCCATATTTGCTGGTCTTATTGAAACAATTATGGATGTTTTCATGGATGATTTTTCTGTATACGGAGATTCATTTGATTCATGTCTAAAGCACCTCTCCCTGGTCCTCAAACAATGTGAAGAAGAACATCTTGTGCTGAATTGGGAAAAATGCCATTTTATGGTAAAGGAAGGCATTGTCCTCGGCCATAGGGTCAGCAATAGAGGAATTGAAGTAGATAAAGCCAATATTAAAGTGATTTCTAAACTGGCTATTCCAACAAATATAAAAGAAGTCCGTTCCTTCCTAGGTCACGTAGGAATTTATAGAAGATTCATAAAAGACTTTTCCAAGATAACGAAGACAATGACGAATCTATTACTAAAGGATACTGATTTCAATTTCAACAAAGAATGTGTCAAAAGCTTCAACACACTGAAGCAGGCCCTTACAACCACCCCCATCATTAGAGCTCCCGACTGGGACCATCCTTTTGAAATTATGTGTGATGCCAGTGGCTATGCTATGGGCGCTGTTTTAGGGCAATATATAGAGAAGAAACACTATGTGATCTATTATGCATCGAAAACTCTCGATGAAGCCCAGAGGAATTATGAAACTACTGATAAAGAACTTCTAGCAGTCGTGTATGCCTTTGACAACTTCAAATCCTACCTAATTGGTTCAAAGGTCATTGTCTACACAGACCACGCTACCATTCGTTACCTTCTGGCAAAGAAAGATGCAAAACCCAAGTTGATTAGATGGATCCTACTATTACAAGAATTTGATTTAGAGATAAGAGATAAAAAGGGTACATAGAATGTTGTAGCAGACCACCTCAGTCGCATCGACACTCTGGATACTGAGAAGATTCTGATCAATGATTCCCTGTCGGATGATCAACTTATGAAGGTCTCAGAAGTTGTACTGTGGTACTCAGATTTTGTGAACTACCTTGCTGCTGGGGTTATCCATCCTCAATGCACCAGAAATGCACTAAAGAAATTTATGAATGATGTGAAATAATATCACTGGGATGAGCCATATCTTTTTAAGCTATGTGCTGATGGTCTTTACAAACGATGTATTGCTGAGGAAGAAACCAAACTCATTCTAGAGCACTGCCACTCTGGCCCAGTTGGAGGCCACATGAGTTCTAAGAAGACTGCAATAAAGGTTTTGCAATGCAGATTCTTTTGGCCAACCATATCTAAGGATTCCTACAACTTTGTTCTATCATGTGAAAAATGTCAAAGAATAGGTAACATTATGAAGAGAGATGAGATGCCACTTAAGTTGTGGCAAGAAATTGAGATATTTGATGTTTGGGGTGTGGACTACATGGGTCCATTCCCATCTTCTTACGAATTTTCTTACATTCTAGTAGCGGTTGATTATGTCTCAAAATGGGTTGAAGCTATACCAAACGTCACTAATGATTCCAAACCCATCATCAAATTATTCAAAGATATTATTTTCCCCCATTTTGGAGTGCCACGAACCGTGATATCTGACAAAGGGTCTCACTTCCTTGAAAGAAGCTTTGAAGCTTTATTGAGAAAATATGGTGTAACACATAAGGTAGCCTCGCCCTACCATCCACAAACGAGCGGATCGGTAGAGGTTTCTAATCATCAACTAAAGGCTATTCTGGAAAAAGCTATAGGCCGCAATCAAAAGGATTGGTCAGTGAAAATCAACGACGCTCTATGGGCCTATCGAACTGCTTATAAAACTTCCCTCAGGACTACACCCTTCCGATTAATATATGGAAAAGCTTGCCACCTGCCAGTCGAATTGGAACACAAGGCATGGTTGGCAATTAAACAACTAAATTTTGATATGAAGAAAGCAGGCCAAGCCAGGATTCTGCAACTTCAAGAGCTGGATGAACTCAAGATGACAACTTACAAGAATGCATGAATCTACAAAGAACACACCAAACTTTGGCATGATAGTCATTTGCAAAGAAAATACATACAAGTGGGAGACCAAGTTCTACTGTTCAACTCAAGGTTGAAGTTATTCCCGGGGAAACTCCGCTCCCGCTAGTCTGGACCGTACATTGTCAAAAGCATCTCCCCACATGGTGCTTTCTCTTTATGGAGCGAAAAGTTGGGTGAATTTGTGGCAATTGGTCAACATTTGAAATGATATTTCACCACAACAGATATGAGCACCGAAGCAATAATAGATCTCTCCAATCCAAAGGAACCACCATGAAGTTAAATATATCAAGTCAAGCCATCGACATAAAACAAAGGCGCTTGTCGGGAGGCAACCCCATAAATAAATTTGTATTTAGTTTTTAATTTTGAATTAGAAATTTTTCCTTAATTTTGTTTTCACCTTTTAGATAATTTTGCACCAAATAAAATTTGCATTGTGAGATGCTATCTTGAGTTCTGATTAATCTTTCTTTATATTTTTAGATAAGAGGATGCACGTTGACTGGAATGCTACCACATCTGGTGGTCAATCTGGCATGATTTTTCCCCTCCATCTTGGATTTAGGGTTTTCCCGGGATGAGCAAATCTCTAAGTTTGGGATGGAGGGTGGGTGGTACGTACCTCACTTTCCACCTACACCCATCCTTTTCATACTTAAGTTTTCACTGTCACATTCTTGATAAAAATTTTAAAAATTTTAAAAATTTTAAAAAATTTTAAAAATTTTAAAAATTTTCAATGTTTTTCAATGAAATTGAACAGATACTTGATGAAGTTTTGACACTTCCCATTTCATAAAAGTCACTAACTAACCTGCTATGCATTTTGTAATCATTATACCTTCCTTATTCGAAGTAAATCCTCAAAAAGGACCATTTTTTGAAACAAGCCTTTTGATTGAAATCATCTTGTGAAGATTATGATTCCTAACGTCATGATTCTTATGCAAAATTGGCAAGTGTCTGTCAAACTGATAGGGATCAAACACGTCGTGCTTCCTAACTGACTAGTGGAACAACAACATGGAATCCCTACCGGATCCGCATCAAGTCATTATTTGAGCAGAGTTTGACAAAGAGAACAACCCGGTACACGGAATTGTAAACCAAGTTGCATTCTGATCTGAACTCTCTTCCACACTTCTTGTATCATCTTCACACCCCTCCATCCATCAAAAAGAAACAAAAATAGCCAAAAGTTGTGCCAAACCCTAAGTTCGGGGTGGCACACCACTTCCCTCTATATCCGCTTCTTCCATACCCCTCGCAAATTAATAGGGGCGTACCACCAAAAATGCAATCTCGAGTCGAATAGAGGAGAGATTTGCAAACAAAATGATGCCAAAGTGCACAAAAAAAGAAATGCAATCTTGAGTCTAATAGAGGAGAGGTTCGCACAAAAAAAATGCAATAAATGAAATTGCAAAGCAAATAAAAAGAAAATCTTGAGTCGAATAGAGGAGAGATTTACCTCTTCCCTCCATACCACCATTCACTCCATTTTCTACCTAATGGCACAAAGAATGCCCACCCTATCCTGAAAAACACCAGTGTCAGATCAAATGCACACTTGTTGTTCTGTGGGTGTCACTGGATTCTTACAAAACTCTTTGACATGCTTGTTGTCAGAAAAAGTGAGGAGGAAGTGATATAGGAAAAAGAACTCAGGAACGAAGATATGGTAAGATATGTTTAGTGGTCTCAGGAGGTTGAGATACTGAGTCATATTGAGAAAAAAGAAAACATTCATGATGTGAAGATGAAGCAATCACATGAATTGAAAGTATTCATTTGGTGACCGTTTCAGATTTTTTGACTCGAGGACAAGCAACGTCTAAGTTCGGGGTATTTTGATGAATGCATATTCATCATGGAATTCAATTATCACTTTGGGACAAATTCAACTCTATATATACTATTTCACTAATTAAATATCAAAATGAATCATAATGTGCAAAATTACTTAGTTGATTTGATTATCAAGATTTTAACTGAATATTGTTGATTTAATGCAGGTCTTGATAAGGTTGAACAGTCAGCTGGGACCCACCTTCACTCACCCTTGGTTCTGACCAATCAGACTGACCAAATGGTTTCATCCATTTGGACTGACCAAACAGTTTTAGCCATTCGGTCTCGCCAAACGATCTGGCCATCTGGTCTTGACCAACCGGTTTCATCCATTCAGACTCAAGATCGAATGGAAAGATCCATCTCAAAACTGTTTGGACGTCGCATAGTTTAAGACCGTTTTGGCGCCAAGGTTGCAAGACCGATCAACCGTGAAGACCGTTTAGATGCAAAGATCGTTTGGGCACCAAGGTCGCAAGACCGATCAGCCGCGAAGACCATTTAGATGCAAAGACCGTTTGGTCTAATGATCGAAACGGAATGGACTTTTCCACAACAAGACCATTTGAATAATTTCGGTCTGCAAGACTGTTTGAATAATTTTGGTCTGCAAGACCATTTGAATAATTTTAGTCTGCAAGATCGTTTGAATAATTTTGGTCTACAAGACCGTTTGGTCTACAAGACCGTTTGGTCAAAGCTTCCAAGACCGTTTGTTGAATACTCCAAACTGAATGAGCAGGGAGCCGAAACCAAAGGATTGACATGCATCAGGAGACCATTTGGACTGGATAGGTATGAAGACCGAATGAAGTAATAATTCAAACCGAATGAACTGCTAGTCACGTGAAGAATGCTTGAGTGTTGAATGCATGCAAACTGTTTGCTGCTAAAAGTCACCAAGACCGTTTGGATTAGAAAACAAGCAAAGACCGTTTGCTTATTATTGGAATATGAAGACCAAATGAGCACGATGCGAATGAGCTGTCCGCGTATGAAAACGGAATTAATGGTTCATGTGAAGAATGTTGGGCAGCTGAATGCATGAAGACTAATCAGATAAATTGCATGCACGAGTATCACATGAATGATAAACCATTTGAACTGGCTTGCATAGATCGTTTGATCGGAAGTTCAAAACCGAACGGATCAGCAAGACCGAATGGCCAATTGCTAGTAGGAAACCGAATGGCCACTTGCTGAAGTGAAGACCGTATGCCAAGACCGAATGCTGAGACTGAATAAGCATGAACATGCAAACCGAGAGCAATACCCACGTGAAGACCTGTTGGTTGAATAAAAGACCGTTTGGATTAAATACATGGAGACTGAATGGCCTTAGCGTGAAACCGTTTGCTGCAAATCGAATTAAGCAAACCGAATGGAGGAGAGTAAAATGTTAACCATTTGGATAAGATATTTTCGGACTGGAAACACACAAAAAACGTGAGGGCCAGCCCAGTGCCTATAAATAGGACCAACAGGGTCCCCATTTGAGGTATTGGTTCAGGGATGCCGACAGGCTACCTGTATACATGTCCGATCCAAATCCAGTACCCTGCACACCAGTCTCATTCCGCCTACTACCTGTGTTGCAACCAAGGAGGCTGAGGAGAGAAGGAAGACGGAGCGAGGGAGACTGTCCAGTCTGTCTTGGCAACTCCCGTTCGTGTCCAGATTAGCTCCAACACGACGTAGAAGGCCATATCTTCTTCACCGAGCTGCGACTACCTTCTGCACTGATTTCATGGCGGATTTCTCTCTCTTTCTCATTCTTCTTATTTCTCGCATCATGAGCGAGTAGTACCTTTTCACTGGGGTGCGGGGACTAGCCCCGCTTCCCATGCAAATCATGTTCTTTTGTTAAACTCTCCATGGCAATGTATGTAACTCTCCATTTCGTCGTTAATTGGTATGTTTGTAGTTGATTATCTATTTGCTTTCATCTTGTTCTTTCCTATATTGCGAAATATTCTAAATGTGGGATAGAATGGCGATTTACAAAGTTTGACTCTTTAACAAGAACTTCTGATAAGATTCCTTGAGGTCATAAGTGTATGATCTGTTAGGGGACGAGACATCTAGCCTAGGGTGACGCTTCTGTGGTCTAAACATCCCTCAGGGAGGACCATAGCCTTAGTTGGATTTTGTATCATCTTTGTTTATCGTCGATGTTAGTTTGTAGATCTATCACCTACTTGCTTATCGATTAATGCGGTTGACTCCCAAACTAGAAATAGAATGGGATTTCTTCGAGGTCGTAAGTGTATGATCCGCGAGGGGATGAGCCATCTAGCCTTCGATGACGCTTCTGTGTGACTAACGCCTATATAGGGGGCTCACAACCTTCGTTGGATTTCTGTATCTTCAGAGCCGTAAGTAAGTGATCTGGATGGTGATGAGACATCTGATGCCTAAGGTGATTCTTATGCGAACCTAATGCCCGTATGGGGGGTTCTGCAATAGCTCTATTTGGATTGATGTATCTTGTGTAGATTGTTTGCGATTGAATGTGTTTGCATGTGTAGCGGTGGTGAAACCTGATACAATCCCAGTGATTCCATATCATTGATCTAAATCCAACTTTAATTCAACTTTTACTTTCTTGCAATTAGTTTAAGTAACCTTAAATCAGCCAATCGTTTTAAATATTAGCCTTAACTCGAACTAGACTAGACTGACAAAGATTCTTAAAAACGTTGTCCTTTGGGTTCGATCCTTATCTATACTACGATAAGACTCGTCCACTTGTGGGTGGTATTATTGCACTTTAGTTTTGGTAAAAGCTCGGGGATTTCAACCCCGAGTGAGTTTGTTAGTGTGATAAAATCCCATGTCAACTAATGCCCCAGCAACTTTCATGGATATGATGAACTGCATTTTCAAGCCGTTCTTGGATCAGTTCATAGTGGTTTTCATTGATGACATTTTGATTTATTCTAAAGATGATGAGAAGCATCTGAGGATAACATTACAGTTGTTGATACAACACCAGTTATATGCTAAGTTCAGTAAGTGCGAGTTTTGGTTAGCTGTGGTGTCTTTTCTTGGACATGTCATCTCAGGAGATGGAGTAAGTGTTGACCCTAAGAAAGTCGAGTCTGTTCTATAGTGGGAACAGCCTAAGTCTCCTATTGATATAAAAAGCTTCTTAGGATTTGTAGGTTATTACAAGAGGTTTATCTGGAACTTCAGTGTTATAGAATCACCTCTGACACACTTAAAAAGAAAAGGTGCACCATTTGTCTGATCAGACAATTGTGAGAAGAGTTTTCAGATCTTGAAGAAGAGGTTGACCACAACACCAGTGTTGACCCTGCCTGAGGCAGATCAGGGCTACACAGTGTTTTGTAATGCTTCAAGGAGAGGTTTAGGCTGTGTGTTGATGCAAGAAGGCAAAGTAGTAGCTTATGCATCTAGAAAGCTTAAGAAAAATGAAGAGAATTACCCGACACATGATCTGGAGTTAGCTATAGTAGTTAATGCTCTTAAGACATGGCGTCACTATCTTTATGATGAGGCGTGCTAGGTGTTTACAGATCATAAGAGCTTGAAATATATCTTCACCTAGAAGGATCTGAATCTAAGATAGCGTAGATGGTTAGAATTGATCAAGGATTATGAAGTGATGATAGATTATCATCCTATAAAGGTGAATGTGGTAGTTGATGCCCTGAGAAGAAAGTCAAGTTCAATAGCTGATGTATTCTCTATGGCATGTTTTAGGGGAGACCTGGTAGTAGAGATACAGAAGTGAAGTTAGACTTAGGAGTTACTGAACAGAGTGGTTTGATTGCACAAATGCAAGTCAAACCTACCTTTTATGATCAGATCAAGGAACTTCAGCAGAGTGACAGTGAGTTACGACAGATCATGCAGGACATGACAGAGGGAAAAAGATCAGAGTTCAGGTTTTCAGATGATGGTTTGTTGTATCAGCATGATAGGGTGTGTGTACCTGGAGACAGTGATTTGAAAGAAAGGATTCTTGAGGAAGCCATGCATCGATGTATGATATGCATCTAGGCAACACTAAGATGTACATGAATCTCAAGGAGTTGTACTGGTGGTCAGGTCTGATGAAGGATGTAGCTGAGTACGTGGCTAGGTGTAGTGTGTTCCAGCAGGTTAAGGTTAAGCATCAGAAACATGCAGGTACATTGCAATCTCTTCCTATACCATAGTGGAAGTGGGAACATATCATAATGGATTTTGTGGTAGGATTGCCCAGGACATCTAGAGGCTGTGACTCGATATGGGTGATTGTGGATAGACTGACTAAGTTTGCTCACTTTCTTCCTGTTAAGTCAACCTTTGAAGTTCTAAAGTTGGCTAAGATATATGTGGATGAGATAGTCAGGTTGAATGGTATTCCAATTTCAATAATATCTGATAGAGATCCTATATTCACATCCAGGTTTTGGAATTAGTTCCACCGTGCTTTAGGAAAGTTGAGGTTCAGTACAACTTTTCACCCGCAGATGGATGGTCAGTCAGAGAGGACCATTCAGACTCTTAAGGACATGCTGAGAGCATGTGTCCTACATTTCAGTGGAAGTTGGGAAGAACATTTGAGCCTTATAGAGTTTGCATACAACAATATTCACCATTCCAGTCTTGGTATGGCCCCGTATGAGGATCTGTATGGCAGAAAGTGTAGATCACCCGTATGTTGGTACAAGGTGGGTGAAAAAGAGATTCTTGGACCAGAGATAGTGGATTTGACTACAGAAAAGATTATAGTGATCAGAGAACAATTGAATGATGCACAGGACAGGCAGAAGAGTTACGCTGAGAAGAGACATAGACCTCTTGAGTTTTAGGTTGGTGATGAAATGTATTTAAAAGTTTCACCATGGAAAGGAGTGTTGAGGTTTGGCAAGAGAGGCAAACTGACTCCTAGGTTTATGGGCCCATATCCTATCATTGCGAGGATTGGACCTGTAGCCTCTAGGTTAGATTTGCCATCTGAGTTGGCTAATTTACATGATGTGTTTCATGTATCGATGCTGAAGAATGTTACCCTAGTACAAAGAAGATATTAGACCCAGAACCTGCACAACTCAGAACAGATGTGTCCTATGTTTAAGGACCAGTACAAATAGTTGATCGGAGGATCAAGAAACTCAAGAATCATGAGATACCATTAGTGAAAGTTTTGTAGAGAAACCACAACTTAGAGGAAGCCACGTGGGAGCTTGAGTCAGAAATGCGTAACAAGTTTCCTTTTCTCTTTTAGGAATTTCGGGACGAAATTCTTATAAGGGAGGGAGATTGCTATAACCCACATCGAGGTTAGTCAGTAAGTACCTCGATTAGTGTGAAGTACCTTGATTAGTGCTAAGTACCTTAATAAACATCATGGTTAATCAAGATAATCTAAGATGTACCTTACTTTCAAGTGGTCTCAAGTTCAAAACCTTGTGTCTAGATGTACTATTTTCCGACAAAAAAAAAGAAGATAAGCTAAGATGTGAATCAATAGTCGAGATTGATTCATCTGAGGTAATTAATGTTAACTGTAGTGTTAATCATTAAGTTAATTACCTAAGATGATTAACTTATCTAAGATGGTTTAGTTGCTATGTTTTTATGCCTTGAGGTTGTATTGGATTCATTTCTTGAAAATTTGCAAAAGAAATCATGCAATTCTGATCTACGAGGCAAAATATATGATGTTTTCAATTTCTTGGGTTGAATTTGCAATCTTCCCATTTTAATTGGATTTATAATCCCTTTTTCCCTTTTCCCTATCATATTCCCCAATTGAACACCACCTAATCGGTTCCCACCCAACAGCTCGATCGGCCACAACAGAGGGAGATTTGAGGGGCAATCTTTGGCCCCTTGGCTTCATTTAGTAGCTGATGTAGCCCTATTTTAGGGATCCATCTTGTGCCTTTTTGTGCTTTTATGACATCTAGATTGCAATTTAATTTCCCTAATATGGTTATCACTACCAAATGCACTTGTGGACATTCTTTGCATTATTTTTAGGTACTTGGACCATATTTTGGATGGAAGAGAGAGAAGGAAGGAGTCCTAGGGTTCCATCACTCATGGAGGGGCCCAAAGAAGACCACAAAAGCTCCCTCAACCTACCCCAATGGTCAAGATTTGAATCAAAGCAAAAAAGTCCTTTGATAATGAAGTTTGAGGCTATGTTAGCCCTTGAAGACCCCAGCACGACCGTGGTGCCAAGGAACGACCGTGCTGGCAATTACACAAAAGTTACAGATTGATTAACAACTCTGCAACTCAACCACCACGACAGTGCTGCCCAGCACGGCCGTGCCATAAAGACCCCACCATAGCCGTGCTAACCAGCACAGCCATGGTAGATGAAGGATACAACATGCGTGCTCGAGGGAACGACCTCCTCAAAACTCCTCCACCATGGCCATGCTTCCTAGCACAGCCGTGCTATCTAGCCACCACCACGGCCGTGCTACCCAACACGGTCGTGCTACCCAACCATCCAACCTGTGATTTCACACTTCACCAGAACGTCCGTTCTCTACCACCACGGCCTTGCTGCCCAACACGGCTGTGCTACCACCTAAAACCTAACACTTTTCACACTGTTTTCCCCACAATACCCCTACTTACCCTAGTGCTTCCACCACCACCTATATATACATAGGTGGCGGCCATAGAATGGGGTAAGCTACCCCAGAGCTGCTCCAAGCTTCCATTACTCCTCCTTGAGCATCTAGTGCATTTCCTTTGCATTTGTGCCCTCCATCCACCATTTCCACCTCCATTCCACCTTGGAGACCTAGTTTGCTAGGTTTTCTACCATAATCCTCCATATATTCATGCTCACCTACACCCTTGGAGGAGAGAGGTCATCCACAACAGCTAGGAGGTGAAGAAGAAGACTACTTCTTCGATCTCTATGACGTTTCTCCCTCTTCTACCCCTTCCTTTTGTTGTTTCTTTGACTATGTATAGCTAAGCCCCTAGTGGTGGGCTATTTGGGGTTAAAATGTGACTTTGATACCATGTTGGGGAATTTTTGGCTTGTAATGAACTCATTTTTATCTATGATGATTGATCCATGCTTGTGTCTCTTATCCCATTACCATACTTGTAATTTGTGCTTTTTTTATTATTAATTGCTTGTTTGAGAATGCTTGATGATACCATGTTTCTAGGAGAATTGGGATACATGTGGCGATCTTAGGAGTGATTCCTAGGTCCCAATAGGGGATCCCTAGCTAATCCCATTTGTTCCCACATGCCTATCTCCTATTCTACAACTTGGTATGAGACCTAAGTTACTAGTATAAGTGAAATTGATGTAATTGCCTAGGGCCTTCTAAAGGCTAGAATGGCTAGTGGCATGAGGTCAAACATCCTCATCTCTACTCCCATCTCTACCCTCAACCCTCAATTACTCATTATCACTTATCCTAGAAACCTAGATTTGGCTAATCCAATTAGAATTACACCTAACCCTAGTCTTCTACTAGTAGTATAGGGTACATTCTAATAGCATTGGTCTTATTGTTTGGTTTGATAATCTAGATGTAAATGAGAACCATGCTTTTCTAATAACATCCCCTAACTAATATCAAAGTTACATCCCCCACATGGCCCACCTACCTTAATCATCTTGTTAAAACCCAAATTGCTTTGTTTGCTTGTTCATGCTAGTCTAGTTTAGTTGCTTTAGATTAACTTAGTTAAATTGCTTAGTGTTGCTCATTAGTGTTAACTTAGGTTCTTCCTCTTGCTAGTGATTAGTTTAGCCTCTTAATTTCCTCTTGCCTTGCTAGAGTAGTGTAGTTCATCTTGCTCTCATTTGGTTAATTTCTTAGCCTAGTTGCTTAGATTCAACTTGCTTAGGATAATTTATCTTTTTGATAACTTACTTTCTATCTTGCCTTTCTTGCTTGCTCAATTAGTGTAATTAACAACCAAACCATTTTAAAACCCTCAAACCCTAATATCCGCACTAGGAACATAGCCTACACTATACCTAACTCTAGTGCCCCCTCTATCCCTATGGACCGATCCCTTATATTGCCAATCACCTATACTACAACAGTACCCCGTATGCTTGCGGGCGACCTGTTTAGTTTTGTGATCGACTTGGTTAGGGCCAATATAAATTTCGAAACTTTTCCCACACGTGTGTTCTGATCTCATGGGGCACATCTAGTCAAGTCAAATCAGCTAGTGTGTAGCACCTCTAGCAGACGCACCAAGCTTTCTGGCGCCATTGCCGGGGTTAGAGGTTCTCGCACCAAGCTTTCATATAGGAAATCTTATGTTGGAAACTACACTAATGACCCCTCTTTGATCTGACTATTCTTTCACCACCTTCATACCTCTCCGCCTCATGAAAAGATGCTAAAGTGCACATAGTAGCTGTGGCCACCCACAAAAGTTTGGGGTTGCCACACCTCAACCTCCCTACTTCAATCTATCCACCATATGCCCTATCTACACCAAGGACAAAGAAAAAGAAAAGAATAAGAAAAGAAAAAATAAAATAAAAGGATGCTCCTGTTTAAGAGCATTCAAATAAAGAAAAGATGAGTGTGTAAATGCACTCCAAAATCTTACCACAACCCTTTCTTCCTCTTTCACACCCATTGAGCTAGAAAACATCAAATCTAGCTCGCTTTACCCTTTCTACAGCCAAGTGGGTGATCTAGTGTGGTTTGAAGCATAAGAGTGAATGCATGAAAGCGAAACAATAATCCTAGTCATCTTTGATTAACATCAACATGAAACAGGTTATCCAGAATGACATGAAGGACATATGGACAACTTGTGTTTCTATGCTTTATATTTGAAGTTTGTATGCTCAGTGCTCGATTCATGAATGGTTTGCGAAAGAGGAGAGGAGAGAGGTGAAGTACATACACTTAGTCACTCATAAGACCATGTATTCAATAATTATCTGTTGCTATGCATTTGTCATTCATTTTTGTTGAAAAGAACCCAAAAAGAGAGACTGAGTTGGAGCATACTTGAGGACAAGTATGTTTGTAGTTTGGGGTGGTGATATAGCCCTATTTTAGGGCTCTATCTTGTGCCTTTTGTGCTTTTATGACATCTAGACATAGTAGATTTCAAGTTAATTTCCCCAATATGGTTATCACTGCCAAATGCTCTTATGGACATTCTTTGCATTATTTTCAGGTACTTGGACCATATATATTTTGGATGGAAGAGAGAGAAGGAAGGAGTCCTAGGGTTCCCCCACTCATGGAGGGGCCCAAGGAAGACCCCAAAAGCTCCCTCAACCTACCCCAATGGTCAAGATTCGACTCCAACCAAAGAAGTCCTTTTGATAATGAAGTTTGAGGCTATTTTAGCCCTTGAAGACCCCAACACGGCCATGGTGCCAAGGAACGGCCGTGCTGGCAATTACACAAAAGTTACAGGTTGATTGACAAATCCACAACTTAGCCACCACGGCCGTGCTGCACAGCACGGCCATGCCACAAAGACCCCACCACGGCCGTGCTAGATGAAGGATAGAACGGGCATGCTCTGGGAACGGCCTCCTCGAAACTCCTCGACCATAGTTGTGCTGCCCAGCATGACTATGCTACCTAGCCACCACCATGGCCGTGCTGCCCAGCACGGCCATGCTACCAGCCTTCATTTTCACCCATCCAACCTATGATTTCACACTTCACAAAAACGGCCATTCTCCAACACCACGACCATTCTCACCTCTACCCACCACGGGCGTTCTGCCCAGCACGACCGTGCTGCCACCTAAAACCTAACACTTTGCACATTGTTTTTCCCACAATACCCCTACTTACCCTAGTGCTTCCACCACCACCAATATATACATAGGTGGCAGCCACAACACGGGGTAAGCTACCCCACAACTTCTCTAAGCTTCCATTACTCCTCCTTGAGCATCTAGTGCATTTCCTTTGCATTTGTGCTCTCCATCCACCATTTCCACCTCCATTCCACCTTAGAGACCTAGTTTGCTAGGTTTTCTACCATAATACTCCATATCTTCATGCTCACCTGCACCCTTGGAGGAGAGAGGTCGTCCACAGCAGCTAGGAGATGAAGAAGAAGGCTACTTCTCCGAGCTCCATGGTGTTTCTTCCTCTTCTACCCGCTCCTTTTGTTGTTTCTTTGACTATGTGTAGCTAAGCCCCTAGTGGTGGGCTGTTTGGGGTTAAAATGTGACTTTGATACCATGTTGGGGAATTTTTTGCTTGTAATGAACTCATTTTTATCTATGATGATTGATCCATGCTTGTGTCTCTTATCCCATTACCATACTTGTAATTTGTGCTTTTTTATCATTAATTGCTTGTTTGAGAATGCTTGATGATACCATGTTTCTAGGAGAATTGGGATGCATGTGGCAATCATAGGAGTGATTCCTAGGTCCCAATAGGGGGTCCCTAGCTAATCCCCTTTGTTTCCACATGCCTATCTCCTCTTCTACTACTTGGTATGAGACCTAAGTTACTAGTATAAGTGAAATTGATGTAATTTCCTAGGGCCTTTTAAGGGATAGAATGGCTAGTGGCATGAGGTCAAACATCCTCATCTCTACTCCCATCTCTACCCTCAACCCTCAATTACTCATTATCGCTTATCCTAGAAACCTAGATTTGGCTAATCCTATTAGAATTACACCTAACCCTAGTCTTCTACTACTAGTATAAGGTACATTCTAATAGCATTGGTCTTATTGTTTGGTTTGGTAATCTAGATGTAAAATGAGAACCATGCTTGTCTAATAACATCCCCCAACTAATATTAAAGTTACATCCCCCAAATGGCCCACCTACCTTAATCATCTTGTTAAAACCCAAATTGCTTTGTTTGCTTGTTCATGCTAGTCTAGTTTAGTATCTTTAGATTAACTTAGTTAAATTGCTTAGTGTTGCTCATTAGTGTTAACTTAAGTTCTTCCTCTTTCTAGTGATTAGTTTAGCCTCTTAATTTCCTCTTGCCTTTCTAGAGTAGTGTAGTTCATCTTGCTCTCGTTTGGTTAATTGCTTAGCCTAGTTGCTTAGATTCAACTTGCTTAGGGTAATTTAGCTTTTTGATAACTTACTTTCTATCTTGCATTTCTTGCTTGCTCAATTAGAGTAATTAGCAACCAAACCCTTTTAAAACCCTCAAACCCTAATCTCCGCACTAGGAACATAGCCTACACTAAACCTAACTCTAGTGCCCCCTCTATCCTTGTGGACTGACCCCTTATCTTGCCAATCACCTATACTACAACAGTACCCCGTACGCTTGCGAGTGACCTGTTTGGTTTTGTGATCGACTTGGTTAGGGCCAATATAAATTTTGAAAGTTTTCCCACACGTGTGTTCCGATCTCATGGGGAGCATCTAGTCGAGTCAAATCGGCTAGTGTGTAGCACCTCTAGCAGACGCACCAACAACACCCTGCCTCCATCCACCCTTCTTCTTCCTTTCCCTCCTCATCCTCACCCCAACCGCACCCTAGGGCGGTGCCCCCAAGTAGCAGCAGCTGCATGGGGCAGCGCCTAGGAGCGATTGGGCGCAAGGAGCAACACCAAAAAATCACCTTGACTCTAGTTTTAAGGTCTGTGTACGAATCTACATCCACCTAGCCTTGATTTAGCACCTAGCCGAGTCTTCTTCAACCTGTACCTGCGTGAATCTCCTACTGTGTGTAGCAGGCTCAATTCCAGAGCAATTCCAAGGTAGAAGAAGACCTACTGTCGCCCAGAAACTGGACTCTAGACACGTTTCCAGTCGATTTCGGTCATCTCAAACCACTGTGAGTAGAATCTCACTCAGCAAGCATGATTTAATTCAAATAAATGAATGATTTCAGATCGATCCGAGTTATTTGTGGGTAACAATGCTTACCCGGTACCAAGCAGTGACGACGTCGCCTGACTTTTATTGCACGTTTCTCATCTTCACGATTTTCATGATCTTAGTTTATTAACTTATTAGTATGATTTGGACTAGTGGAATTATATATCAAAACCTAAATTTCGCAGTTTAAAAGTGGAATACAGTAGCACACGAATCTAGGGTTTATAGTAGCTGTATAGTTTGGGAATAAATCCAGTTTGTACGATTCTAGTAGTTTACTAGATGCATGATTTCAAAGAAATGACGATGACATGAAAATGTCAATGGAAACCTAGTTGCACGCTCCATATTATATTTAATGCATGTGGTTCAGTCTTAACACAGATTGACACGTTTCTCAAGGATATTATTATAAATTTCCAATAATTAATATTAAATCATGCAATGGCAAGTAATTAACCCTTAATTATGTTATGTGAGGCACAACTCAGGATTTGGGTTGATGTGCCAGTTTTTCAAGGAATTATAGATAATTTGCATATGCTACCGATGATTACTCATATGTCAAGTAATTAACTCTTATCGGTGTATTAAGAAGCTCAATTGCATGATTCCAATGTATATGTGCCAAGTTGACATGTATTCTATTTATTTAAGAATTTTAATCTTTCTGCAAGTACAATATGTGGATTATTTAGTTTTTTCACTGGTTTGAATAAACTTCTCTGTCAAATTTAGAATGATATTCATGTCATGTTATAAAGTTCAAGTAAATAGACATAGTACCATAGAATACCAGAGTCGAATATAAGTAAGAAAAAGGTTCAACATAGTAAGAGTTTTCTAGGAAATAATAAAATTATAGATTTAAGGGCACTGACACCGTAGAACCCCTATGTGAGGTCTACGCCTAAGGGGTGAAATGACCTAACCCTGGTAGCATCCAGTATACGGGGGTCAGAACATGCTATCAGGTGGCACGAGGGACGAAGCCCTAGTGGAAGTCTCCTTAAATTATAGTTTACAGTGTCCAACATCAACCAGAAGTCCTGGTGGCACTAGAGTATAGAAAAGTGTGTCCAACATCAACCAGAAGTCCTGGTGGCACTAGAGTACAGAAAAGCCAATAGGTGGATTGACTCTCCGCCTGTGTGCTCAGGTTAGAGGAGGAGTCCAATTTACATCACAACAGGAGTGTTAAGGCCAGAGACCCAGTTTCCCTATTGCAGACCAGGAGAGTAGTGAGACTTAGTTATCCCAGGGTGTCATCTAAGTCTTGTACGGTGGGATCGTAGTTCACTACAAGTCTTTATATGTAGAGTACACTCCACATGATCAGGGCATAAGATAAAATATGTTCATATAGGCTCACAAAATTTCTTATAAGTTAAAGAGTTAAGAAAGATTTGAGTTAGTTTCACAACAGTTGTCCTTTAAATGAAATTTTAGTATTTTCTGTTATTTAATCGTATCTATAGCTTTGCAGCATTTGTTATCTTAATGAAATGTTGACATCTCTTGTCATTTAAATTATAATGTTAAGATCTGCTTAGTATAGTATTATCTTGTATTTTCTTCCAATTAATAAACATAAAATGAGTTATCTGTGATGGATGGGTGAAATTCTATTCACTGAGCCAGTAGCTCACCAACCTACTAAAACATTTTTCAGGTCAGTGTCAGCATGAGGAAGCTAAAGGATCGTATCACCCAAGTTCTTAGAAGGTAGTTCGTAGTTATATAGAGGTCTCTTAGTCCTTTCCCCTCGGTCCTTGGGCATGTGGTGTGGTAGAGAGAGAATGTAATGTGATAAGTAATTTAGTTTTAAATTATCTGTTGCGCTTTATATTCTGTAGGAAAAATGTAATATATCGTGAATTCTGTTTTATCTTCCTCGTAAAGTAAATGGTAAGTTGCTTCTGTAGTTAATACAATTTGGTGTTTTCCAAGTTATAAGATTTTCCTTTAGGTTAATTCTAAGTGATTAAGAAAAGAAAAAGTTAAGGGTGATCATTATTTTATGATAAATCCTCAATTTATGTCCTAATCTCATGATTAGTGGTAATTGTGAGATCGAGGTGTAACATAATACTATTGAAAGTTTTGTGGAATCACCTTGGCATAGAGGAATCCACATGGGAACTAGAGAATACAATGTGTATAAAATACCCATCTCTTTTTGCGTAGGATTTTGGGGTGAAATTCTTGTTAGGGGTTTATAGTTGTAAGGCCCCTAAACTTGCTTAATGAGTTGAATAAACTTAATTAACATAATTGAATGCTTATAACTCTAATATAACCTTAATATATGCTTTTAAATCATAATACAAGCTTAAGTTTCAAATTTGGTCCAATTTGGACAATGTTTGAGCAAGTTATGCAATTTTATGTATATTTTGGAATTTTATGCAATTTACCCAATTGAGGGGTTTTCTTTGCAATTTGTCACATAGTATGTTCCTTAGATGTTATATTATCATTCTTGAGTGTTTTAAGCCATGGGGCTCCTAGTTGAGCCATGGTTTGAAGGTGTTTTCCTCAAGGTTATTTTAGGGTTTACCCCTTCATGGATGAGCTACCTTTAGTAGCTACCAACTAATGAATTATGTGATTGGCTGGGAAATTCGACAAAGGAAAGCTAATCATGTCTATATGGATGGTGGGGGAGCTTCTTGTCTGCGTTCTTGTATATTGTTAATAGTTTAAGGCCATAGACACATGGGGAAGCTACTTTTACACCTCATGGTTGCTTCCATCCTTATCAATGGGTTATATTTACCTCTTCCTTGCCCATGTACGAAACAATGCCTGCTTTCTCTTTCCTCTAACATGGAGCAATGACTCTACTCTATTGTTATGCAGAACCAAGTGCTCTATGGTAGAAGGCAACCTCTTTTTGGAGAAGAATGTCTCCTAGAGCTCCATCTAGCCCTACCTAGGTATTCAACCAATGCAAGTTGTTTTCTTCCTTCCTTTTCCAATTCTCTTGCTCTTCTCCTTCCTTAGACCTTCCTTTAGTTTGTAACATTTCTATCCATGGTGAAAGTGGCTCTAGAACTCAAAAGTCTATCCTTCTTGTTTCTTTTTCTAGGGTTTTGATTCTTTGTGGAGAGAAGTGCCTATTTGGCCAAGTTCAGATCTGAATCCAAGGTTGTCTTGCCCTATTTGCTCAAGATTCTTGCTGTTTGGCATCTGAACTACTCTATAGATGTGAGTTATATAACATTCTTCACTTATATTTCTTACTAGAAGCTTGTTAGTTCATGTTTATGCTTTAATGTGATGATCTGAGCATAAAGAAACCATGCTTGTTTAGAATTACGAAAGTTTATGGTGTTCCCTATTTTGTTCCCGTTCTTTATGAATTTGTAAACATATGTACGACCTTTATAAGTTCTAACATGATCTGGGACAGGTTGATAGCATCAACCTATGGTGCTAAGAACAAAATAATTGATGGTTCAAATTACGATTTTCTAGCTATTTCCTTCCCTATCACACAACCGATGGTCATACCATTCAATAACCAATGGTATTGCTATCTTGGCAACTGATGTTCGTGATCAAGGGTGTAAAATTTATGGTGACAACCTATGGTCACCCTTTAGATCAGGTTTTGGCTCAATTAGACGTTTAATTATCATCTACTAATTATTCTAATAATGTTATCTATCGATGATGACATTAGCTTAATATTTGATGGTGTTAATTGAATGTATTACTGATCTAACAACCAATGGTGACCTAATGATCACAATTAATGGTGGATCAGGTCATCATCATATATGATGAGTTAAGAATGTAATTTTAGATTTGACTAAACCTTAAATTAATGGTTCCTTGGTTCAATTGATCTAATGGTTAGACCAATACTTCAATTGATAACCTTGAATAATGAACCTGATCCAATGAATAATATTGGATGCTTCAACATCCAATGGATTACAATAAATCACACAGTATTATATGTGGGTCCTAGTGATGATAACTTGATGGTCCAATACCATTAATTTTTAGTCCTACCTTTTCCATCATATAGTTATATTTGATAAATCACTATAATAAGTGGATGCATAACTCCCATGTGATCGAGCTTTTTATACCTAACCTTAATGTAATTATATGATGTTTATTCGTTATAATCAGACCTCTTGAATGATTAATGTGATAACGAATTACACTCTTCTTGTGTTGAAACCACAATGTAGTACTATTTGAATATCATAGTGCCTTGCCATGTTAATATCTATGGACACATATGTGCTAATGATCTTTTAAGCCTTGTTTAAGGCATGTAATGATAATGATAACCTTATTATGAATAATGTGATAGTCTTAACAACCTTTGGGCATGTTTGAAGCCATGATTGAGGTGAAATCCTCTTCATGTTCCAATAAGGGTTAAAACCCTAGAACTTGTGATAAGATATTAGTATCTTGTAAAAGTATGATGATAAGTATGGTCCATTAATTTGTAATGAATGATAGCATGTGCTAATGTGATTAAGATTTATATCTCAAATGTTTTATATCTTTTGAAATTGTATTACATATGCTCTTGTTAGAAAATAATTAGGGTTTGAATGTCCATTTGTAAGATTTAGCCTTAATTCACCCAATTGGCATAACTAATTAAGTGAAACTCTAATCATGTAGTACCCAGTGCCATAGATCTATCTAAGTGTCAGAAATTGCCAGATAGTGAAATGATTATTCCTAAGGGATACTCGGAGCACATACTGATGAGTATGTGGGGTGCTTGTCATCCTAAATTCAAGTGTTTGGGAGGATGAAAGTGGTCATACCTAACCCTCAATTTGAGAACGGCTGCTATCGTGTCTCGGTGATTATATATATGATGAGATTGGAGGAAAAGTGTGGTTGTACCTCAGATGGTAGGGTATGCGTACCCACCACCTTTCACTAGTGTCGTGACCTGTACTAAGGACAGACTAGGTTGTTAGCAGCTTGACCTTATGTGTCGCTGTGGCGGACCCGTACTGACCGGGGGCAGAGAAGATCTTAGGTGTCCGACTCTTCCTAGATCTTGTATGGCACTGATTTCGACTTAGTAGTGGTCAGTTGGGACTTGAGTGGTATTTCTCAAATCCCTCAGGGCAATGTAATAAAAGAAGTGATATAAGATGCGTAGTATACTGGTTATGTTTAAATATGTCTCACATTGTTTGATTAGTCTTTAACTTGTCTTTATACTACTCAGTGTTTACAAGATGATATCATATGACCTTTGAGTAATTATACTTATTTTCAAGTTAATTTGCTTAATGGCTTAGTATTCTTAACCTATTCAATCTTCTTAAAGTGCTTATTCATTACTATATATGCTCAGTTCATTTACTGTCAATCAATATGTTATAATTAATATATGTTGGAGAGAGTTATATCTCTCGCTGGGACTGGGTCTCACCCGTGGGTCACCACATTTTTTTTAGGTGGTCATGGGCAGCGAGGACGAGGTTGTGCTATGGAATAGAACCAACCTGGTGATCAATAGATTCGTAAGGTTGGTTTGTTGTAGATGTTAGTAGTAGAGTCCTAGTGTCGTCCCTGTACTCTCAGGTCCGGGTATGGGATGTATTTTTTTTATATGATATACTAGTATCGACACGAGATTTTGGTAGTATGCCAATATTTGTAAATATATGGCATGTACATGTGAACTATCTTTTGTATGCAGGATGTGACTGAGGTCTTTGGACCCATATGTGAATATTTGTTACAATATATGATAATGGAATGATGAACCTTTATGTAAATGTTCATTTACATTGTTGGAATTGGTTTTAATTACTTTGCATTTTTGACTATGTGATTAATTAGTAGTTGATTGTGTTTTGTGTTTTGAGTAATCTCATTTAGTGTGATGAGGTGTTACATAACAAGTCATTGGCCTTCTTCAAGGACTTACCTGCTCCTACAACAAATCTTCCACATTCAAGGATTTTCCTACTCTTGACTTGGATAATCTGCCTTTGACTTCACCTTCACCAAGAAGATGGGTTTCATCAAGGAACTCATTCCCTTCTTCTTCTTCTTCACCTCTCTAATCCAAGAGAGAGTATATTCATCTTCATGATAGAAAGAGAGAGTGAGAAGTTGAAAATTTGAGAGCTTCACAAGATATACATGTACAACTTGCTCTCTTATAGGTCTCCTACTCATTCTAATGGATGTAGCAAGTGATTAAGCTCATGAAAGTGGATGGAGGATCTTGGAGGAAAAATCTCTCTCAATTATACAATATGGATCTTCATAGTGCTTGGATTACCACGTGATGAGTCTCAAGGGGTCCTATTTATAGTTGAGGAAGGCTCTTAGACATTGGTACCACTTATGATGAATTCTAGCTGTTATTGGGGTGTCCATTGGGTGCTTTGTTTCACCTTTTAAACCCCTCCAACGACTTATTTAACTTCTAAAAGTAACTACTATAACATTGTGGGCCGAGTTACCTTCTGGGAAATGTAATCGACAGTGGTTGCTGTAACGACTATTTTTTGTTCGGCCGAGTTGCCAAATTCGACCGAAAAAAGGTTCCTAAAAGCTTGTGAACAATGTTGTTGGCCGAGTTATACCCATAACTAAGGCAATTGCACTTGCTATTTTTGGGTTTTCAATACCCTCCGAAGTGCATATAATTCTTCCTAATTAATTTTATTACATATATGAGCTTAATTACAAGTCATATAATCATTGAAAGCGATTTACATCAAAGATCGAAGGAGAAAAATGTTGGTACAGTATGCCTAGAGTACCAGTCATATGATGATTGTGATGGAATATTGCATAAAGGATTTGATTAATAATTGTAAAGACAAGCTTCCAATTCATTCTGTTTCACTCAGTTATGAGATAATGAGGAAACACAATGAATATCTAAAGAATGACAATACTCAATGACATATGTCTTCAAGTAAGTGACTTGAACAATGAGATCATACTGATGTTAAGAGAATATACATTCTTATTATGTCCCTAGTCAGTTGTTTCTGTGGAAGATAGATAGACAACAATAACACACAAGACTGGAGAGTGTCAGTTGATCACAGAATCTCATTGGTCATGATATGTGATATGAAACCAAACACATAGATACATGTTAGAGAACCATATATCTGACTTACCCATCTTGAGAGTGACACATGGGAACCATACTTGGTGGTCATATTCATCTCTCGTGGTGAAGGATGTGATGGTTCTTAGACCTAACGTTGCTGCACTCATCACCATGTTGTTTGGTATACTTTGACATCATCAAACGTAACCTTAAATAAGTATTGTCATAAATGTGATGATTGGGTCGATGTGACACATGGGGGGCTGACTGTGAGTGATGCAGAAGGGATTTGTCCCTCCTACTAGAGTTTGATATCCTTGCCACTTGATAAGCGAGACTGAGAAACACATGGACATGTACATGTAAATCAATATATGATATTGAGGTCACATATATCTCAGACGATCTTCTCTAGGTTCAAGGAACATGGATTGAACATTAAGAGGATAACAATTCCATACCTCTAGTTCATTCCAGATATCAATGACAAAGGAAGTATACAATCACTATAATATCTTACACAGATTGTAGGTTGAAGTTGTTCTCCAACTTTCCATTCAATTGGTTAGCACTGATATGCGACTAGGCACCACTCTTTTCTTGTGATTCATAAATCAATTAGACATTCATTTTCGATGTGATATGGAACATGTAGGGTTACACACATAGGAACTCATCTAGAAGAGGAATCTAATCATGAATGATGATTGGATCAATTACTAAAGTGATTAGGTATTCAATTCAAGCAACAAATCAGCTGAATGACCTCCCAATCAATCGGTTCAAGTGTTGAGATGACCGTTTAGAGTGTCAAGTTGATTAGAAACTGAATTGGGCACATTCTACATGAGTCAGGGCACCAACCGATCGGCTCACTGAGTGAACTGATTAACTCAAGATTGGTGAGATGACCGGTTCACTTAGTGAACTGATTGGCTCAGTCATGCCAACTGAAGCTTCTGGTGATTTTCTGGACTTGTGAGAATAGTTGATTGTTTCACTTGTTCAATTTGATTGGTACAAAGAATTAGTGTTGAACATCAATTGGAAATGTATTACCAATTCATATGTGATTGGGAAACATGGTGAAACATTAGGTTCGCAGAGCAAATCGAATGCTCACATGTAACCGACCTATTCGATTGTGAACTGACCTCTTTGGTGCTTGGAGGTTATGAAAATTCATGATCATCTAATCTCATCCACTCCCACACAGATTGGGAACCCATACCCTAACCCCTCCTATAAATAGAGGGGTACTGAGGGCTTCCCAAAACACAATTCAATTGCCTCTGAAAATTGTTTTCCTCTCTGGTTGTGGTAACCAATAGATAGCCTGAGCAAGTCCTACCCACTAAAGGGTGGGATAAAAAGGGAGAAACAATTGTGGGAGAAAACGTTGGTGACTAGTACACCAACAAGAGGGACAAATCATTCATGTCAGTTCTGGTAGATTGATAGGAGTTCTAGTTGGTCTGTGTGGACTTCTCTAGAGGTGAGGAGGTTGCTGTCTGTTGCTAGGAGGACAATGTTAGCTTATAGTCCTTGGTGAAACCAGGAGTTGCTGTAGACGTTGTTCAAATCTGCTATATGTGTTGCAGAGTAGGAGCTACACAGATGTCATCCAAGAGAAACTAGAAGATAGTTGCACAACGAGTTATAGTCGTTGGACTTGCTCCAAAACCAGATATGAACTTTTTAAACCATCCTTCCCATTACATAGTTGTTGACACGATCTTTCTATTATGGGAAATATGGAAATAAATTTTGTTTTTGTTACCTTATATGTGCCCATATTTCCCAACAATGATATCAGATCTACGTCAACTTACTATGTTTTAGGACAATCGATATGATCAGATTTTTAGTTTTCATCATTTATTTATTGCGTACAATGTGAAAAATTAAATTGATTCAAGTACGTATTTGATCAAAGACCATAGATAATCCCAAAATAATATATATATATATATATATATATATATATATTCAATTTACACACGTCATCCTAAAAGCAAGTTTTAATGGTGGATGTGTAGCATGGTTATGGCCAATATCCCCAATATCTTTGTGTGGTTGCATGGTTTGGTTTTATTCTTATTTCATTTTGGTTTGCATACTGAGCCTCTACCTTCTTCTTCCCAATGTAAAAGTATTACTATTTCCTATCTTTGATCCCCTGGAATGCAACTCAAGGTTTGTCTTTACTATGTTATAAGTTTAACAACAATATGATAGTTTCCTTTCTAGAAATGATGAAGAAGACAATCAATGTCAGGTGAGCCAACCATTCCACGTGGTGAGTCGATTGGCTGGAGGACTGATGAGAGCAAACTGCAAGAGCGAACCAATCAGTTGCTGGTCCCAACTGACCATTTAGAGGTGTAGAGTCATCAGTTGCATAGAAGGCTAACTGATCATTTTAGGAGACCAACCGACCATCCCAGAGGTGAGACGACCGGTTCAAGGGTTGAACCGATCAAACCAGGTTGGCAAACACACATCTACATCAACAATAGTTCCATGCATGTAATGTTTGTTGGTAAGGTATGCCCGTAGAGACAATCATATGATGATTGATGTGGCATATAACATGAAGGATTTGATTAATAATAATTGTAAAGGTAGACTTCCAATTCATTATGGTTTTGCTCAGTTATGAGATAATGAGGAAACATTATTAATGCCTATAGAATGATGTTTACTCAATGACACATGTTTCAAGTACATGACTTGAATAGTGAGATCACATAGATGTTAAGAGTAGACATATACATTCTCACCAAGTCCCCAATCAGTTGTTACTACAAAGGGTTGATAGATAGCCATGCACATATGATTAAAGTGTGAGTTGGTTGATGATAGAGTCTCATTAGTCATGATATGACAATATCAAACCAAGCATAGAAATACATGTTAGTGAACAGTATATCAGACAGACCCACCTTGTGAGTGACACATGGAAACCATCATTGGTGGTCATAGTCATCTCTCATAGTGAAGGTGGTAATTTTCATCCTTAGACCTGAAGTCACCACACTCATCACATGTTGTTGGGTATACTTTGTCATCATCAAACTTAATCCTTAAACACAGGTTGCCATAAAGGTAATGATTGGGTAGCTTTGATACATGGGGACTGAATTTGAGTGATGTAGATGGGATTTATCCCTCCTATTGGAGTTTGATATCCTGGCCACTTGATAAGAGACAATGAGAAACACATGCGCATGCACACATGAATCAATATATGACATTGAAGTCATATTATCTAAGAGAGACTGCTCTTAGTTCAAGAAACATAGGTTTAACATTGAGAGGATGATGATTACATGCCTCGAGTTCATTCCAAATATCATAGACAAAGGAATTATATAATTACTGCAACACCTTATATAGATTAAAGGTTGAAGTTGTTCTCGATTTTTCCATTCACTTGGGTAGCATTGATGTGTGACAAGGCACACTCTCTGCTTGTGATATCATGAACTAGTAATGGACGTTCACTTCCAATGTGACATGGAACCTATAGGGTCACAGACATATGATCTCATCTAGAAGAGGAGTTTAATCTTGAATGGTGATTGGATTGATTACTAAATTCAAGCAATAGATCAACTAAATGCACTGCCAACTGATTGACTCACATGGTGGGATAGCCATTTGGAGTGCCAAACGGTCGACTCAAGTGTTGAGATGGCCATTTGGAGTGTCAAGATAATTGGAACTGAATTGGATGGAGTTCTGCATAAATTAAGAACCAATCGGTCAGCTCACTGGCTGAACCTATCGGCTCAGGTGAGCGAGACAATATGTCCACCTGGTGAACCGATCAGCTTGGTTGGGCCGAACAAAGGTTCTAGTAGCTTTCCTGAATTCATGAGAAAGGTCACTCATATCACATGTTCAATTCTATTGATACAAGGAATTAATGTTTGCATTAATTGGAAATGATTTTTCCAAATTAATGTGTGATAAGGTAACATACCAAATGACCATTTCGCACAGCCAAATGACTATTCCGTGCAGTGAAATGGCCATCTACCATGTCAACTAATTGGTTTGGCTTCCAGCTGACCATTTCAAGAGTTTTCAGTTGCAAGAATTCAAGATATTCTAGTTGTAACAACTGGGCCCACTACCCTAGGCTCTAGCAGAGTTATAAGAATGATGACTGACCCCACAGACCACCACTAGCCTTAACTGCATGCTTTATCCTCACTCACGCGCAAGCCGGGGTCAACTTCCTGACTGGTCACCCATCCTAGTACTACTCCAAGCTGAGCACACTTAACTATGAAGTTCTTTAGTGATGGGATCCCGGAAAAGGAGGTGCACCTTGGTGATATGGGTAGTCTAATCATTCCTTTTTAAGATCATGTTATCTGAGGCCTGAAATCTTGGGACGTTACAATCTCCCCCACTTGGACTCTTGACGTCCTCATCAAGACTCAACTATATGGCCTCATAATATTTCCTCATTTCAATGCAGACCCAACATGGCCCATGGACACCCAGCTCCCGATCACAAAATACTAGCACAAGGGTGGCTACATCACCATGGATAGCCCTTTCCTACATTTCTAGACCGTACGACTCAAGACTGGCATGCCACATGCTCATGTGGGCCCCACCTACTAGAGGGGAATTAGCTTTGATACCATTTGTAACAACCAGACCCACTGCCCTAGGCTCTAGTAGAGTTATAAGAATGATGACTGGCCCCACATACCACCATTAGCCTTAACTACGTGCTTTATCCTCACTCACACGCAAGCCGGGGTCAACTTCCCGACTGGTAACCCATCCTAGTGCTACTCCAAGTTGAGCACGTTTAACTATGGAGTTCTTTAGTGATGGGCTCTCGGAAAAGGAGGTGCACCTTGGTGATATGGGTAGTCCAATCATTCCTTTTTAAGATCATGTTATATGAGGCCTGAAATCTTGGGACGTTACACCAGTCCCTTCCATTCCCACACAATTTGGTAACCCATACCCTAACCCCTCCTATAAATAGAGAGGTATTGGGGGCTTCCCAGAATAGAACTCAATTGACTTTGATAATATGTTGTCTTTTGTGGTAACCAATAGAGAGCCTAAGTAAGTCTTACCCGCTAAAGGGAGGGATTGCAAGGGAGAAACAATTGTGGGAGAGCAAGTTGGTGATTAGTACACCAACTGGAGTGACAACTTTTTCCTGTCTGTTCTACTAGAACAGCGGGAGTTCTAGTTGGTCTATGGGGACTTCTCCAGAGGGAAGGAGGTTGTTCTCTACCTCTAGGAGGGCAACATAAGCCTACAACCTATGGCTAGACTAGGAGCTACTATAGACACTGTTCAACTCTGTTGTTCATGGTGAAGATCAGGAGCTTCACAGACAACATCTAAGAGAAACTAGAAGATAATTGCAGTGCAACGAGTTGTAATCACTGTACTTGCTCCAAGACTAGGTATAAATTTGTTAAACTATCCTTCCTATTTCATAGTAGTTGACGCGATCTTGCTATTATGGAAATCCAGATAGATAATAATTTTATTTCTGTTGCCTATCTCAGTGCCCATAATTACCTATAGTGGTATCATAGCCACACTAATTTATTACGATTTAGGATAATTGATATGATTGGATTTTTGGTTTTATCATTTATTTATTCTATACTATGGGAATATATAAACTGTCTCATATGTGTTTTCGATCACATACACCACATAATCCCAAACATATATATATATATACATATATATATATATATATATATATATATATATATATATATATATATATATATATATATATATATATATATATATATATATATATATATATATATATATATATATATATAAGAGTGTATATATATGTGTGTGTATGCAATTTACATGTTCCACCCTAAAAGCAATTTTGATGGTGGATGCATAGCATGGTTATGGAGAATAACCCAATATTTGCATGTGTTTGGATGAATTGGTTTTATTCCTATTTCATCTCAGTTTGGATACCGAACCTCTACCTCCTTATTCCCAATGTAAATTTAATTCTTTCCTACCTTTCCTCCTCTCAAATGTAACTCGAGGTCTCTCTTTACAATGTAATAAAGCAGCAATAGGATAATTTCTTTTCTTATAATGATGAAGATGACGTTCAACATTGGATGAGCCGACCGTCTCACAGGACCAAGACGACTATCTGGAGGACATAGGTGGATAGACTATAGGAGCGAGCTGACTGCCTGGTGGGCCCAACCACTATCTGGAGGTGTCCAGATGCCAGTTGAGTAGGAGGCCAGACAAACATTTTAGGAGACCAACCGACCAGACAAGAGGTGAGACAATCAGTTCAAGCATTGAATCAATCAATCCGGATTGGCAAGCACAAATCTACATCAACAACAGTTTCATACTTATGATGTGATGATGGACCTAGGATATAATAATTCCTTGTGGCTCAAGGAATTACAGTAGACATGCCCATAACCATCACTTTTTATTTTGTATTGCATGTTTACTTTGTGGAATATAGCATGTATATGATACATACTATATATGTGGTGATTATATATATATATATATATATATATATATATATATATATATATATATATATATATATATATATATATATATATATATATATATATATATATAGGTTGTTCATTCAATACCCGGTGGGTAGCCTGGATTTTCACTACTCGTTAGCAAAAAAAGTAACTATGTTGATAAGAAAGTAATTATACAACTTAAAAAGTAAATCTAGGAAAAATACACAACAAATATATATATATACATATATATACATATTTATATACATATATATGTGTGTGTGTTTATTTTCGAATCTGCTATTGCAAACATAACTATATGTACATGAAAAGTAACAGTTTGTAAGGTAAAGTAACCCTCTACATGTCAAAAGCACTGTTCAGGAAACCGGTCTGCATGGCCGCATATACTCCCGCTTATACCTATTCGGTCACCCTACCGCACCGCATATTGCTAATCAGTCCACTAAGCGGTCATGGGCCGCATATACTCCCAGTTGGCTGAATAAGTGGCCGATTAAACTCGTTTGAAAATTCCATAAATAATGTCCATCCATTACATACATACATGCATACATATACACCCATACTTCATTTTATATTAAAATTAGATATATATATATATATATATATATATATTCAATAATATACATATGTATATATAACTATTTTCACACACTTCTGTACATTTATATGAATGTCTTTTAACATAATACATATACATGCATATAACTTATAACTACATATACAAACATATATTTTTACTTATATACATATATTTTGATTTGTTCACATTTATACACTCGTATTAAAGATATTGTAACATCTATACACATATATTTTAATATTTGTACATATATTACAAACACATTCCATATATAGACATACATACATGTATAAACATATCATAGCATATTAATATGTCTATATGCATATATATGAGTGTGTAATCTATTAATTTATATAATTTATTTATATCATTTATTTTATCTAATTAATTTCCTAAAAATTCCAAAACCGCATATACTCCCGTATATACTCCCACATACCACATATACTCTATGCGGTACCCTCTCCGCCCATACAACACATATCACCTTTAATAACTATCGTCAAAAGTAAGAAAGTCCAAAAAAAGTAGCCAAAATAAGGGGCAGGTAGCTACTCGCGCACGTATTAAATACCTTCCTATATATATATCCCTCAATAAAACACATTAAGTCTAGGATGCCTTCCAAACAGTGGTACACATGAAAAGCTTGATCGATCAAGTGTAAGTTATGCCATAACATGGTGTGTTGTCTATCTTGTGGAAGTGTGATGATAATAATGTAGGTTCTGCCATAGCGGGGTACATTATTATCGTGTCGACTTTTGGGTCATAGTCAACTGGTGATTCTTAGAGCGTCTAAGCCAGAGGTGTATAGATAATAATGGCGAGGAGTTGTGCATATTATATATCAAGAATTGCATCTGATGCAATTAGCAAAAGTTGCCTACCTTAATGGTTGATTATTTATGTTGATGTTGGTCAGGTGATTATGAAATCATTTTGGATCTTACTCATTAGAAAATTGATTCACTACAATTTCCCGAATTAATACTTGGGGGTGCCAATTTGATCGAAATAACGAAAGTGATAGTGAATTAAAGACCTAATCAATATCATCAAAATTTTAATCAAATAAAATCAACACGAGTTTGTGACAAAATTGCAAATTCTTTTATAGAATCAAATGCCAACGAACAATAATCAATTTTCTCTACGATCGATCCTTGAGATGGATAAGTTAAATGGGAACAATTTCCATGTCTGGTTCAGGACGTTGAGAATCGTTATCACACAAGAGTGCAAACTCTATATCTTGGAGACACTAGAACTAGATGAACCACTTAGAAATGCACCAAGGGTGGACAAGGATGCTTACAAGAAGCATACTGAAGACATCGTGGATGTCAAGTGTTTCATGCCATGCTCAATGAACTATGAGTTCTAGAGGCACCATGAGAACATGGATGTGATTGAGATGTTCACACACCTCAAGAACATGTTACAAGATCAGGAAAGACAAGAGAGATACAATGCCCCCAAGGCACTGTTCAAGTGCAACATGGCAGAAGGAGATCCCATGGGTCCTCATGTACTCAAGATCATTGGGTATGTGAAGAACCTAGCTAGATTGGGGTCCAATGGGTCCTCATGTACTCCAGATCATTGTGTATGTGAAGAACCTAACTAGATTGGGGTTCCCCTTGTGTCAAGAGTTGTCCACTGACATGATTTTGTAGTCCCTATCAGAGTCATATAGTCAGTTTGTCATGAACTACAACATGAACATCTTTGACAAGTCGATGACAAAGCTAAGAACACAAAAGAAGAAAGACAAGCCCAAGTATGTGATGATGATCAACAAGACAAAGGGAAAGTCTAAAGGCAAAGGAAAATCTAAGAAGAGTTATAAAGCTAGCCAGAACACCAAGTCTTCGGATCTCAAAGCAAAGGGAGGTGTGAACAAAAGAGGCGATTGTCACCATTGTCACCAGCCTGGACATTGGAAAAGAAATTGCCCACTCTGGTCAGAGGAACTAAAGAAGAAGAAGGAAGGAAGGAACTGAGTACTCCACTTTAGGTATACATATTTAAAGATAAAATTGATTAGTTCTTCTTGGTATATGATGCCACATGGAGATCTGAGATACTTGATGTGCAAGATCTGACAAGAAGTGAAAACCTTTATGAAAGGACACAGATGGATAAGGCGGAGCATGAGTTGCTAAAGCTTTAGTATATATTTAAATTTATCTTAGCCCAATGCACATGTAATAGAGTTATTTGAACTACTATTTCATTATGCCAATAAATAGAAACATTTACTTTACACATCTTGTAAGACAAGGATGGTAAATCAATAAAGTGAGTTGTGAATGTATCTGTTTCAAAAGATATGATCTTATATGGAAATGTCCAAATAACTAAATGGTTTTCATATGAAAGAATCTTAAGATGAATGTTTATAACTTTAATACAAAAGGATTATAACAATCATTAGCAATAGTTACCTTGCACGTATACATAATAAATGCATATATAGAATACATATTGATGTTAATCTAAACTCCCTTGGTTATTAAACCTAAGGAAAAATGCAAATATCACTTATGCACAATGTGACATGACATCCTTCACTAAATGTAGTGGGAGGATAAGATTTCCACTATACGTCATACACACGATGCATGAAGATCTTATGAATAAATTCTATAGATAGTTACTTATACTTCATTTCATTTACTGGTAATATGAAGATATGTACTCAGTAAAATAGAATCATGAAATTGTTCAAGCAAATCATAAATGAAATATAACTTTGATAAAAGTATTAAGAAACATTGATGAGATCAAATGTTGAAGTGATTTATATCAATACCTTAAGAACCTTCATGACATAATTGTGATGATGTATCATAAGATAAATCCATCTGAACATGATGATGCGTCAAAATAAAGTATGGTGAGTCATGATATGATTATCAATTAATCAATCTTCTTACATCCTGAAAATATATATTTACCCATCGCTAAATGATGTACCATCTGAATGGTTTATAAAGACATCATATATGATATGATATGGGAATGTCTCAAAGATGTCTATCGGATTAAAAACTACATTGAGAAAGTAGTTTCTTAAAAAGGGTTTATCCACAAAACATGACTGTTGAATATTACTATTATTACCAATCCAACAACAAAAGAGTTTTGCTGATAAGAAAACTGAGTTGCTAAAGAACTAGTGGGAGTAAAAGTAGAACTCAAAATATTCGAGGTCAACTAAATCGTACAGTGAGAACTAGGAGAATCACAAGTTGTTGTGGAATATCAAAGTTCGTCATGTGACATAGAAGAAAATAGTTCTAGTAGAAGATATATGAGATTGTAGGATTTTGAATCCAATAAATCAGATAGGTTGGTCATAAGGAGATGAGTCCACTAATCAACTAGAAGCTATTTAAGAACCATAATATGAGTATTGGCTTAAAGTCATTATGGGTTTCATGTAAGCTAATAAGGTAGGACCTTTATAGTGCCACCTAAAGGGGTAATACCTGAAGGGTGCAATATGGTCTTATGGAAAAGACCTACATGGACAACATACAAGGACAAATTGGTTGAAAAGTTGTTCAAATCATTTAAAGTTGTTGAATATGATAGAAATTTCTTTACCAACTATCATGCTTGTGGTTGTAATTAAAATAGACTATGAGACTTGGCATATGAAGATTAAAACCAGATTCCTTAAGAGGAATATATATGAGAGGATGTGTACGTGACACAACCTAAAGGTTTTATAACTTCATAAATGCAAATAAAGTCCATAAACTACAAAGTCCAATATGGAATTGAAATAAGAATTTCAAAGATGGGATCATCTGATTAACAAGATTGTCAAAGAGTTTAACTTGAACCAATATAAATGATGATATTTGTGTTACAAAAGATTTAGTGGGAGCATATACGAATATTCCACATGTGATGAGGAATAACATCTGAATACTGTGAATATTGAGAAATGACAAGGAAATCACCTATAGTAGTGAAGGATTTGGTGAAACATCCTATGAGATAGGAAGCAAGACCTATAGAGATAGTTCTTGAAATATTCACAATGCAAGTTTAAGCACACACAATAGAAAAATGTTGAAAGAGTTCAACATGAAGGATTCAATGAGAGAGAATCCAGATTATGTAGGGAAATATGGGCATGGAGATAGGTAGTGAAAACAAAGTTTATCTATTTATATTCCTTGTAATAGCAAGATCACGTCAACTACTATGAAATAGGAAGGATGGTTAATGAATTTATACCTGGTCCTGGAGCAAGTCCAATGACTACAACTCATTGTAGTGCAACTATCTTCTAGTTTCTCTTAGACGGTGTATGTGAAACTCCTAGTCTTCTTCACATACACAGACTCGAACAAATTCTACAACTACTCCTATGGTCTATGATTGAAGTACAAGATGACTCTCCTAGCAACAGACAAAGGACTCATGCCTCTAGAGTAGTCCACACAGACCAAATAGAACTCTAGTCATTCTAATTGAATAGATAGGAAGGAGTTGTCCCTCCCGTTGGTGTACTAGTCACCAACTTGCTCTCCCACAATCGTTTCTCCCTTTAGCGGGTAGGACTTTCTTGGGCTATAAAGAGGAAATATCACCTCCTTACTAAAATTTGAAGGAAATACAAAACATCCCTCTTTTCATAAAAACAATAGATATTGAGTGATGCATGTATACTATTCCAAGAAAATAAACATGCACCTGATACATATAAAATGTCAATAGTAGTAGAAAGGAAAAGAAACTAAAGATATTGCATGGCTTTCATCATTGTTCACTATATAAGTTTTTTTAGAAGAAAAAGATGAGAAAACAAAGGATCTAGCTTTAGCAACCTAGACATCCTTCAAGCAAGTCTTGAATCTACTCCTGGTCATATTTTCCTTGATCTTGTTCAACACCTTGTCCAAAATATGGGTGGTTGGGAAATCACCCAGCAAGAGGGAAAGCAAACAAGGTATGTGTCAACAATATGATCAAGAACTAAAGAAAGAAAATAACACGGAAGTATAGGCTATAAGTTCATCAATAGATGAAGCGATCAAGAGTATGAGGCATAATCAAAATAGATGCTTGCCATAACATTAAAATAGTAAAGGAATTGCATGCATGATTAATATTGATTACATTAGCTAAGCAGGGTTGAGGCACCTACCAGGCCCCAACCTATAGGTAAGGGGAGAAATAACACATTCCCACTCGCCTACACAAATTATATACGAGGGAGAATAACACATTCCTCAGAGCATAATAACACATGCCCTATCTATGGTGGTTGTACATGAATACCACTAAATTAGCTAAATAGTCTAATAAAATCAACATGTTAAGAAAAACTATGGCAAGTAGAAGTATCATATATTTGAAACATGGTAGTGGGGTACAAGACCCAACATTTTGAATATCAATACTAATTTTTGAGGCAATTTAGCAAAAGAGTCATGAATAGAGAAATAGGGTTCATATAGTGCCTCATTAGGGAATAAAGATTTGGTTGGAAAATATCCCAACTTAGGGTGTAAGAATGCACATACCTTTTTAATGTGTTCAAATACCAAGTTCCACCACTTCCAGATTTTCCAAGTTCAACTTTGGCCTATTTCAATTTATTAACATTCATTAGTATACATATTGCACATTATTGCATAGAAATCCTAAGATTGGACCTTTTTCACAAAACTCAGATTTAGACTCTAAAAATATCACCACTGGACTGATTAAGTTTTCCTAATATATCTTTATGTTAGTTTTGGAGTTATGGTGATTAAGTTGTAATTTTCATGGTTTTTATGTTTTAAAATCATATTCAAAAAATCACCTATGGAAAAACCTTGAAATCAGACCTCGAAAGCATTTTTATTAGATAGAGTTTGATTTTTTTTATTCCAAAACATTTTATTTATTTATTTTGGACAAGCAATTTGAAAGATATGAATTTTCTAATTCTGACCAACCAGAAAATGACATGTAATCATTTTAGTTGCAAGTGAGGAAGAGAGAGAGAAAGAGGGGCCGACCCATGAATTAGACCACCCAAAACCTTTCCTAATTCACCCTTTACCCGAGGAGGGATGTGCCAATCATTGGTTCATCTAGATTTAGTAATAAAATATAGAACAACAAAGAAAGGAAACCCTAAATAAGAACATCATCTAAAGGTGGAGATCATCATTTAAGGATAAGAATATGAACTAAAGAGCATATACTAAGAAATAAATATGGAGAAAGTTATCTAAATTGCCTCTGGGAAGAAGACTAGATCCCAATCAACAGGAAACTCAAGCAATATGGGTTGGTATCTCCAAGCACAAGCTCCAAACTCGAGCAAGAATCACCTTCCTCTCAAGGATAAAAACACTAAGCAAGAGGAGAATGGAAAGAAGAGTTTTTGAGCATTATATGAAGTCCCATAATGGAAGACCAGGGTTCCAACCTAAAGGAAGGTGGAAGGATGAGGAATAGTAGGGAAAACATTGGAGAAGGGGAAGAAACCTAATTTCCTTGTTCGAAAATGCCAAAAGGTGACTATAGAAACCCTAGATGAGCTTAGATGAAACCTTAGAAGATCTTCTTCACCAAGATGGCATCTTCTTCTACCTTAGGAAAAATCCTCCACAAGCAAACATATAGAGGACGAAGTTCTAAGTGAGAGGGCGGTGATATTGATCAAATATTTTGGTTGGGAGGTAAGGAAGGAGTATACATAACTTTATTGTTAAGGAAGAAGCAAGGCATGAGGTGTCCAAGCTACTTTCCATGTGTCCATGTATAAGGATGCCCATGCCCATGCAAGACTTTATGGATAAGTAAGAAGCAAAGAATGAGGTGTAAAGTTACTTTCCATGTGTCCATGGCTAAGGGTGCCCATGGACATGCAAGCCTTTATGGATAAGGAAGGAGTCAAGCATGAGGTGTCCATGGAACTTTCCATGTGTCCATAGCCTAGAGATTCTATGGCCATGCAAACAGTTGTTCCACATCTCCTAGAAACTTAATATCCATAAAATTTCAGTTCTCCATGCCCACCAGCGACCTCCAAACAAAGAAACTACCCCATTGGTTGATAACTCTAAAAGGTAAGCTCATCCATAAAGGGGAAATCCCTAAAATGTACTTGAAGAGAAACACCTCCAAACCAAGGTACAACAAGGTGCCCCATGGCCCAAAAAGATCTATAATGATAAATAAAAATCTAAGGATCATAAGGAATGTGAAAATTTGCAAACAAACCCTCCCATTTTGGTAAATTGCAAAAAAGTTCAAAATGTGCATAAAAATTGCATAACTTGTACAAACAATATCCATATTGGTCTAAACTTGAAACTTAAGATTATCTAGTGATTTCAAAACACCTCATGGGGTTAGATTAAGGTTAAGAACACTTAATTATGGTAATTAAGCTTGCCCAACACATTAAGCAAGGTTTGGGGCCTTACACTTCTAGCACAAATTTATTTACCATTCTTCCACTTAATTGGTGATTTTGTATTTTAGACCCTTTTAAATCAGCTTTCACTAAGGTATTTGTGTATAAAACCTTACATTGGTATAATCATTCAACAAATGTTCACCAAATCACTATAAATTCCACTATTCATCAACAAGGACATAAAGGACAAAAATGAGAAGAAAACATAGGGAAAAGGGTTACATGGAGATTGCATTCAGAATTTAGTATGTTACAACACTTCACCCCTCAAAAAGGATTTTGTCTAAGAAATCTCAAACAAAAAGAGAAGGGTGAGTATGCAACATGTCATATCTCAACTCCCAAGTGGTTTCTTCCAAACCATGATATTTCCACAAAACTATCACCAACTCAATCTCCTAGTTCTTCAACCGCTTTACTCGAGAGTCCATGATCTTCACATGTAGCTCCTCATATGTTAAATTCTCATGAATCTCCAAAGGATCAATAGTAAAAACATGAGAAGGGTCCTTCACATACTTCTTCAACATAGAGACATGGAACACATTATGAATCTTATCATAGGTAGGAGGAAGAGCTAGGCGGTATGCACAATCTCCAACCTTATCCAATGTCTCGAATGGTCCAACATAGCAAGGGCAAAGTTTGCCTTTAACTTTGGATCTAGAAATAGACCATATAGGATTGATCTTCAAGACACATAGCCACCCATTAAGAAGCCATCCTCAGATCTCTTCTTGTTAGTATACATCTTCTGTCAATATTGACAAGCTTTCATTTGCTTCTTAATCAGCTAAACTTTATCTATCATCATATGCATAACATCTGTCTTCACCAGAGAACGTTCATCAACATCATCCCAATGCAAAGGTGAATGACAAGGTCAACTATAGAGAGCTTCAAAAGGTGACATACAAATAATATCTTGGTAGGTGTTGTTGTGAGAAAACTCATCTAATGGAAGATAGCTATCCCAATCACCTCCCGAATCCATCACAAAAGCATGAAGCAAATCCTCTAGAATCTGTAGTATCCTTTCTGACTAACCATCGATTTACAGGTGATATGTTAAACTGAATCGTAGGTCAGTCGCCGTATCTTCCTGAATATGACTCCATAACCAAGAGGTAAACTTCAGGTCATGGTCAGAAACTATCACTTCAGGCACTCCATGCAGACAAGCTATCCACTCAACATACAACTGAGCCATATCTGGACAGACTTTGTGAGTCAATCAATCACTACCCAAACAATATCATAACCTTTCTTGGATATAGGGAAGCAAGTAACAAATTCCATGGTAATCTTCTCCCATTTCCATTCTAGAATCTCAAGCGGATGAAGGAAAACCACCAGGTCATTGATGCTCAATTTTGAATTGCTGATAGGTCAAAAATTTCACAACAAGAAAAGCTATGACATTCTTCATATTCACTACTACAGGAATGGTCTGTAGCGTCGGTTTTTGTAAGCCTGCAGCGTCACTTTATAACCGACACCTAAGTGGCCGTCGCTATGGAATTTTCTCTATAGCGTCGGTTTATTTGACCAAATAAAACCGACCTTACAGAGTAAACAATGATGCAAAACACCGACCCAGGCGAGAATTTGCTCTACAGAATTTGCTCTATAGCGTCAGTTATTCCAAAAAAACCGACCCTGTAAACGATCTCGGTCGATAATTTTCTCGACTGATATCGTTTACAGGGTCGGTTTTTTTGGAATAACCGACCCTAAAGATTGAATGACCACTTCAGTGTGATCCTCGGTCGAGAAAATTTTCTACCGAAATATTTTCGGTAGACAATTTTCTCGACCGAGAGAGTTTTACAGGGTCGGTTTTTTTGGAATAACCGACCCTAAATATTGAATAACCATTTTAGTGTGATCCTCAGTCAAGAAAATTTTCGACCGAAATATTTTCAGTCGACAATTTTCTCGACCGAGAGAGTTTTATAGGGTCATTTTTTTTTTTGGAATAACCGACCCTAAAGATTGAATAACCCTTCAGTGTAATAATCGGTCGAGAAAATTGTCGACCGAATTTGGTCGAAAATTTTCTCGATCGAGGATTACACTGAAGTGTTTATTCAATCTTTAGGGTCGGTTATTCCAAAAAAAATTGACCCTGTAAAAGTCTATCGGTCGAGAAAATTGTTGACTGAAAATATTTCGGTCGAAAATGTTCTCGACCGAGGATCACACTGAAGTGGTCATTCAATCATTAGGGTTAGTTATTTAAAAAACCGACGCTAGAAGTTACAATTTTTTTTTAAAAATTTCTGCAGAAAATGAAGTAGAACAGAATAACAAGATGATTCATATATTCTGGGAGAGGGGAGCATTGATGCTCAACCGTCACCATTCAAAACCACACATTCATGACAAAAATGATTCATAATCACAAAAAAATTTACAAAATGATAGATTGCAAGTCTGAGATGATATTAATTAGATACAAAAGTAAATATGAAAGGGTACTCAAACGACATACATAAATGGAGCTAACATATTTAATCCAATGCTATATTGACTTCATTTAGTAAAGAATCTGACCACTCTTCTCAGAATTCATTCAAGTCCACAAGGGTGTAAGGATGAGTTGTAAAGATCTGTAACAGAAAATGCACATGCTAATATTTTATAAAATGACTACAATCACTTCTAAATTTATGATGTTATTCTTTATTACCTGACTTATAGTTTGAATGTCATGTGATGCTTGTTTGACAATAGCTTGCATATATTTCATTACATAGTAGCCACAAGCCCAGTCATTATTTTTCATAGGACACTACAAATAACGAATTATACTTAATGTTAGTAAACTACTATAAACAACAGTTGAGATAATACTATAAGAGTTGACATATTAGAATTGAAAATTAATACATATAAGACTAAGCAGTTGTCAAAGTAGCTACCTTGACATTTTTCAAAGTCAATGTCTTTAATTTTGTTGGTATTTGTCCTCCAACATCACAGAAAGCCTTTATACCCCTATCAATTAAATAATAGTTGGTAAAATAGAAATTCTAAATAGAAATATCATGTTGAAGCATTGACTAAATTTATACTTACTCCATAGCTGGAAATTTCAGTTTGTGACTCCTTGTTGTTTTACCCATTGGGTCAAGATAATAAAGAGTCATCAATTTAGGGGAAATCACCACTAATTCCCAATGTCTAGCTCTGAGTAAGAATAAAACAAATATTAAAATAAATAATTTTATTCATTATTAAAATTATATTGAATAATAATACTTACTGCATGTTAAAAGGAATTAGGATAATTTCCTTCCCTTCACTAGAAAAATATTTGAATGCTGTAGAGAAGTACTCATTCACATCGTCAAAATTTATCTCCACTTGACTAGTGATTGAAGGAACTAAGAATCCAACATTCTTTATATCAAAGTTTGTGATCTCAGTATATAAATGGCTGTAAAACATTTGTAATTATTTCCATATATAGAACTAAGCTAAAAATGTGTATTGGAATTTGATATATATATATATTGATAGATCCTTACCTTATCCATACTTCTATTACCAAAGTATTTAGCCAATCATATCGGAACAACTCTATAATATCATCAAGAAAAATTAAATTCTCAAAGTCCCTCCCAACTGCATCTTCTATTAAATTGACCAACATTTGTAATCCTGAGCTTTGGTTGGCTAAGTATCGACACAAACATTTACATTTGCTTCCAAATTTGTCGAATGTATCTTCAGGAATGAAAGATGGCTTGGGCATTGGAGGATGACTAGTAGAATTTTTACTTTTTGTTTTACAAACCTGTTAATTAAATTACATACTTATATTACACAAGTTCATATATGCAGTCAAATATGAAAAATATGGTAGAAATAAGGTATACCTTGTCATTGATAGCCAAGTGTCTAGGCCAACCCACCATTGCACCCTCAGCTTCTTCAACTATACTATATTCAGGATTAGGTATGGGTAGTGGTTTGTCCCCCATTCCGTCATACACAAGATGGATGGACACACGACAAATGTCATCAGTAATTTGTTGGAAATGCAATGTACCACCAAAGTTGTACACCTTGCCCGCTGCCACAACATTATATTTTGGAACCTCCACTGCAAGTTTACAGATCATACCAACCTAGATTGAAATAATATATGTTATATAAGAAACAATAGAATAGATACATGTTACAACTATATATATATTATCATATATTTATCATACTAATAACACAACATATAGAACAAAAACTTACTGCAGATTGTTGTGGTGGGTCATCGGGAGTGCTCCCATGACCTTCTACAACTGGAGCATGGGCTAGTACCTCATCACTTGAGAGACACGCAGTATGAATAGGTTGAGAGGGTTGAGTAGGCTGAAATGAAGACATTATTTATTTTACTTTATGCGCTACTAATGTTTCAACCTCCTCTTGTGTAAGACCTCCTGCACGACCTCTTTTAGATTTGGAAGGGCCAAAATAAGACTTGAATCCTATGCCAGCTCCTAATCCCCTAACACGGCCAGGATGCTCCTTCGTACCAAGAGCAACTGCTAGTTCATCCATGTAGCCATTTGGGATGACCTTTCCTTCCTTCCTTTGCTCGTGGAGATCAATCTATTCATAGTTAATAAAAATATTAAATCACAATATCAATTAGATATAAATAAATCTAAGTTTGTGGGAGTTACACTTTACTTAGTTGGGATAAACCTACCATCTTTTGTGCCACCTCCTTAGTTGCAGGGTTGACAATTTCACCTGCTCGATTCTTTCTAGCATCAATCCATGTCAAGTGTCGGGGTGGTTGCTCAACTTGATTTGTACTCGATTCTTCTCCAGAAGAGGATTGCTTCTCTTGTAGTTGGCGGCGGAAGGCATAACCACCGGGCCCCAAGCGATGGTCATGTACATTTTTAGCCCATTTTCCTTTGAGCCTGGTGAATAGCCTGATCATTTAAAATGAGGTATTGCAATTTAGACTTGGCAAACATGTATAAAAAGATTCACCTCCTTAATTGTATAAAATTAAATATTCATACAATACATCACAATCTTTATTACCTGAAACTCTTCCGATCTCCTAGCTGCAACAAATCTATCCCACACCTCAAGATCTATAAAAATATATACATCTGTAGCTTTCTTCTTTTGTTTAGGATTATTTATAAATTCCCTTACAAGATATGTCTTAAAACCCCTCCATCGTACACCACAACGTTGTAGCACTCTTTTCTTGTGATCTTTTTCATTTAGATGAAAAACACCCTATACATACAAAAGAAGAAATTAATAATGTTGTTTTGAAAAGGAATTAATTCCAAGCAAACTAAATTAGAATCAATAGATAAAAACATATTAAAATAATATCACTTCCACTCACAAATATATCTTTCCATATGAGGTCTTTTTGGGTATTAGGAACATCATGCTAATTTTCTATATCTATTGCCACCTTACTGTGTGCGGTCGCCCCTATGTAATGCTTGAAAGCACTAGCATGTTCCCCAACAGGTGCTCCTGTCATATCAAACTGGACTGACAATTTATCCCCTTTAGCCCTGAGCTCCTGCAACCTACGCATTAATGTAGGACCTCTACTTTTCTTAGCATCACCACTACCATCCTCATGGTGCTCATGCTCATGCTCAGAATGTTCATCTTCACTCGCCATTTTAGAACCTGCAAGTATACATGATAAAAAAAAGTGATAATAAAAGCACAAGTGATAAGGTATACATGATAATAAAATAAATAATTCAAAGAATACATGCCTTTAGTATTGGTTGAGTTGTTAGTCAAGTAAAATTCCTTCATCATGGTCATGACGTTTATAATATTCATCGGTATTATCTTCAACATTTACACTTGGCAAACCAACTGAGAATGGACTAGAATCATCATACTTTTCGTAGTATTCTTCTTCATTTATAGGTTCTACAGTAAACTGTCTTTTTCCATGAAGAACGACAGACCAATTTTTATTTGTCGGGTCATCAATATAGAATACTTGTTTTGCTTGGTCTGCCATGATGAATGGCTCATCTTTCTCACCAATCTTTTCAAAATTCACCAATTTGAAACCCAACTCATCCACTAAAACTCCTTTGTTGTTGTCAACCCAATTACCCCTCAAGATAGGAACTCTGAAATTTGTATAGTCAAATTCCCATATGTCCTCAATGACGCCATAATATGACATCTCAGCTTCGCGTGGTCTTTTATCTTTGGCACTAGCAAAATACAACGAATAAGCTTGAATAGTGACCACACTATTTTGGACCACACTACTTTCGTCTTGACGCTTTGTGTAGTATGAAAATCCATTTATGTCATAACCTTCATATGACATGACATCCATTTTTGGCTTAAAGGCGAGCCATTTTATGTTCTCAGCAACATTATTCGGTGATTCAGATAGTTGATTAAATACTTTCTCTTCAAACCACCTAATAAATGTTTGATTATGCTCTCTTGCAAGCCACATTGAACTGGATCGCGGCTGATTTCTCTTGATAAGATCATTGTGTTCTGTGATGTAGCTACTAACTTCATCGATGTTGTGTAAAATATACAAATGCGCTTGTTCCAACAACTCACGACTGATTCCTTTCACTCGTCCTCGCAGAGTTCCTTTGCCACAATAAGATTCAGTGTGATGGGAATTTTTTAGATCGCTAGAAGTTTCATTGCAATTCAAAAAATCATTATAAAAGTCCATCACCTCCCTAGCCACGTAACCCTCAACAATACTCCCTTTAGGACAATAATGATTCCGAACATCACCTTTAAAAACACTCATGTAGCGTTCAAATGGATACATCCAGTGTAAGAAAATTGGACCCAACATCTTCACCTCCCTTGTAATATGTACTACAAGATGAACCATGATATCAAAAAATGAAGGAGGAAAGTACATTTCAAGCTGACACATGGTAACAATTACATATTTATGTAATTTATCGAGAGTACAGGATGTATCACTTTGTTGCATATTTCATTGAAGAAGAAACAAAGTCTTGTGATTGCAAACCTTACATGCTTCGACAATATAGATTGAATAGCCACAGGTAAAATTTGTTGCATTAAGGTGTGACAATCGTGAGATTTGAGACCTATCAACTTAAGATCCTTCATTGATACCAATCTACGAATATTAGAAGAGTATCTTTGTGGAACCTTGATATTATACAAGCACTCACAGAAAGTATTTTTCTCCTTCTTTGACAAAGTGTAACAAGCTGGTGGTAAATATGTGCAGTGACCCCTGATCTCCACTGATAATTCTTTTCTAATACCCATTAATTCTAAATCTTTTCTAGAATTGATGCCATCTTTAGTCTTTCCTGGTATGTTCAATAGCATACCAATGATGCTATCACAAATATTTCTTTCAACATGCATGACGTCAATGCAATGTCTAATTGTCAAAGATCTCCAATAAGGAAGATCCCATAATATTGACCTCTTCATGTATAGAGATTTGTCACATGCAAGTGGACGACTACTTGAACTCTTTCCAAATTCATTAACAATATCTTTCACCCTATCATATACAACATTTACTGGTATAGGTTTAGGAGCACTTCGTTCCTCAGTTGACCCATTAAAGGTTTTGTGTTGCCTTCAATAAGGATGCATTGGTGGGAGAAATCTCTGATGACCAAGATACACAATTTTACCACCATGTTTCAGTCTGATTGAATCAGTATTTTCCTCACAAACATGACATGATTTGTATCCTTTTATGCTATATCCAGACAAATTTCCATAAGCTGGAAAGTCATTAATTGTGCAAAATAACATAGCACACAAACTGAAGATCTCTTTACGTGAAGCATCATATGTCATAATACCTTCTTCCCATAGTTTCATTAGGTCATCAATTAGAGGTTGAAGGTAAACATCAATATCATTTCCAGGTTTCTTGGGCCCTGATATCAATATTGACAACATCACATACTTATTTTTCATACACAACCAAGGAGGAAGATTGTATATAACAATCATAACAGGCCACATACTATGTTGGCTGCTTAATGTACCATAGGGATTCATTCCATATGTACAGAGTCCAAGTCTTAAGTTTCTTGCTTATTTACCAAATTGAGGGTATAATAAATCAATTTTCTTCCATTGTGGTGAATTAGATGCATGTCATAGGAAGCCATCATCATCGGCCTTTAACTCCCCATGCCAAGACAAATTTTGTGCATCTTCTATATTAACAAATAAGCGTTGAAATCGTGGTATTATTGGTAGATACCACATCACCTTGGCAGGAGAGCCATTTTTAGCCTTAGCTGAATTTGTGGTCTTATACCTTGACACACCACATTTTGGACAATTTATCAAATTACTATAGTCCTTCTGAAATAACACATAATCATTTGGACATGCATGAATCTTCTTAGCCTCCATTCCCATTGGGCATATTATTTTCTTTGCTTGATATGTTGAAATTGGAAGCTCGTTGCCTTCAGGAAGAATTTCCTTTAACAAAGACAATAGTGAAGTGAAACTCTTATCGCTCCACCGGTTTTGAGCTTTAAGAGTATATAATCGCATCATAGCACTCAACCTCGTGAACTTAGTACAACCCTTATATAATGGTTTTTCAGCATCATGGACAATGTTAGCAAATAAAGAAGGTGGATCAATGACATTGTCGTGTCAACTACGTAGCATTTCATCAACCATATCATCCTGAATCCGATCATCTTGAATTGGTTCATCATTAACATTATCATCATTATCTATATCTTCTATGCCACAACTATTAGTATCGAAATTTTATGATCCATAATTAAATTGCTCTCCATGCCAATACCATTCATTATAACCTTGTATGATCCCATTGCATATGACATGATTCTTAATTTCCTCACCAGTATCAACTTTCAAATTGTTACAACAATTTCTACATGGACAATATAGCCTATCTGTATGTAGTTTCTATGTAGTTTCCTATGTTCCTCAACAAATCTGATAAATTCATCAAGACCTTTGGCAAACTCTGGACTGCAACGATTCTTGATAGACATCCAACTTCGATCCATTTTCTATCACATTAAAATTAATTATAAAACTAACAGTTTAATATTGATACTATAATAATCTGTAAGTTTTTATTGATAGGAAGTTAATTACTTATATACTAAAGTGTACCACCTATCCCATTTTTGAATATTTAATCTCACTAGTAACTGTATAATGTATGTTTAGTTTTGAAGAAAATTTCAGCAGCATTTCCCCTAAGTTCTCCAAGTACACCGATGTAAATGGCAAATAACCACTCACATATGTACCCAGAGAACAAATGAAGGAATCCTACTGAAATAATCTACAAAACTAAACATACATTATACAGCTACATCCTAAGTGAGATTAAATATCTAAAAACAGTCCCAAACCGGGGACTATCCAATGTCTACTCCTAATGAGTAAATTTTGAACGAGTTTCTAAGTTAATATATAAATGCATCAACCCTAAAGTGTCAATCTAAGAGTACACATGTCTAATCTCGTATTAATTTCTAGAATTTATATAATGATTACATATGAAAAAAGACATGATTTTATTATTGGGTTATCAAATCATATAAAATGAAAAATACTTGTACAAATTAGCAAAGTAAGGCCGTTTCCAACAGTCCAAAGATTGAAATCATTATAATATTCAGAACTATTTGTGAACATTACAACAAATATGATTAAAACATTTATAGCTCACACATAAATAAGGAGCAGGTCCACTCTCGGTTGACAAGTAGTCGACCGAGTGCCCACCTACGCGCAGCATCCAGGTCCACTCTCGGTCGATGAATTCGTCGAACGAGAGTGGACCTGGACGCTGTGCGTAGGTGGGAACTCGGTCGACTAATTGTCGACCGAGAGTGGACCTGAACGCAACCATGGTGGTGGGTGGGAACGAAGAAAGGCGGGAACGAAGGAACAGAAGCGACAAACTTACTTGGAAATGGCGGTGACCTTCGTGGAGGATGAGACGACCTTCACGGAGAGGCGGCGACCTTCGTGGAAGAGTGGAGAGGTGATGACGACGAGCTATATTTGGCGGCGACGACGAGCTCTATTTTGCGGCGCGGAGAGGTGGCAACGGCCCGGACACCATGATCCTCTTGGCGGCGTGGAGAGGTGGCACGACTTCATGGAGAGGAGGCAAGGGCTTCACGGCGGGAATGACATAGGAAAGCAAAGGTTTCACGGTGCCGCGGGAGAGAAAAATAGAACAAAAAGGTTTTCACGGGAGGAAGAAGACTAGGTTTCGGCTTTTTCACTTAGAGAAAGACATGTAGCGTCGATTAACCCAAACAAACTGACGCTACAAATAAGCGGTGCCCGTGTCGGGTTATTTAAAAACACCCAAACTCATTCTCGGTCGACAAATTTGTCGATTGAAAGGTTATCGGTCGACAATATTGTCGACTGAAAAGCCCTATAGGGTCGGTTTTAAGGAAATAACTGACGCTACAAGTTCTTATACGAAGGAATCTGGCTCCATCTCGGTCAACGATTTTATCGACCAAGCGGTTATCGGTCGACAAATTCGTTGACTGAGAAAGAGCCAGATTTCCTTCGTATATGTACCTTTAGGGTCGGTTTTTTTCCTTATAACCGACCCTAGAGGTGCTTATACATGTGTGAAATACTAAACTGGATCCTAAGTTTATCTCGGTCGACAATATTGTCGACCGAAAAGCCCTCTAGGGTCAGTTATAAGGAAAAACCGATGCTACATGTGCTTATACGAAGGAATCTGGCTCCAATTCGGTCGACGATTTTATCGACCGAGTTGTTATCGGTCGACAAATTCGTCGATCGAGAAAAAGCCAGAATATAAGTACCTCTAGGGTCGGTTTTTTCCTTATAAACGACCCTAAAGTCCTCCTCGTTCGACAATATTGTCGACCGAGAGTGTCTCGGTCGAGTAGTTTTTCAACCGAGATTAACCCTGTTTCAATGTTTTAAATTAAGTACCAAGTGTGTGTATGAGTGTTCTCCCCCTTAATTTTATGCTATGCTCCCCCTTAAAGAGATATTTAATTTTAAAACCAAGTGATGCTTTGTCAAATTTAGCCATAATTTATTTTTCAATCATTTGCAAAGAATGTGACCCTTTTAGGTTCATTTCCTATATTACTCCCCCTAATTATTATGCTCTACTATAATATTCTTATATAACATGTATATGTCCAAATGAAGCCATGGAAAACACTTTTATTCATAACAATTTAATGCCCATACACTTTATAAGATGACCCATAAAGCATGACATACTTGCTTTATAAAAAGATATCCATTACAATCATTACAAATATATCTCATAATTAATCTCACTAAAAAGACTGAAGGATTACATCAATGTTTGGGTCTTTTCCAAGAAAGGGCTCAACTCCATAATATTTGACCAGTGTCTGCCACTCCAAGGCACCTATCTTGGTTAATGCATAAGCCTCCAAGAAGGTGGGAACACGATCAAAGAGAAAGTGGGCAGCAATGTCTTGAAGTTGAATTGGGGAAAACTGAGTATGTGTGAGATCAGGAGATGGTGGAGGTGGAATTTGATAGTAGTTGTAGGAAGGATTGTATGGATTTATCATGCCAGGATTAAGGGAATAGGGTTATTCATCAGGTTGGTTAGGATAGAGAGCTTGCATCCTTTGGTTTAAATAAGTCATGCCATGGTGATTATAATCCAATTGCCTACTTAGGTGATATTGGGATCCAACAATGTATGTCAAGGTGTTTGTAATAGGATCATGGGGTAGGTTGGTAGGAGGAGGTGGTGGAGGTATGTCTTGGGTGGATGTCTCCCTTCAGTCCTAGCCCTTTTGTGGCCAAATTCGATTCCCATCTTTTCCACCGTATTTTTACTTATCTTTTGGGGTTTTCTATCCAATGTGTAACCTAAGTCGTCCTCAATATTCTTCTTAAGAAAATGTTGAGTAATTTGGCAAACAAAGTCAGCATAAGGTGGATTGCCAGAGAACTCAAGCATATTCTTAAGGATGATACGAATGCAATTTATGGGGATACCTTTTAGAATGGCATAGATAAGGTACATTCGAAAAGTGGGTACTTCAGATTTGTTTGCTCTAGGATGGATATTGGTGGCAACAATGAGATTTATGATCCTAGCTTCAGGTTTTAAGTTTATTGCATAATAGGTACCCCTATCTTCATGGCAAGTGGTATTGGATAGAAAGATGGCTCTTTTGATGTCACTAAGGCTAGTGGTAGTGTCATCTTGGGAGAGTTTATTTAGTGGATTTCTTGTGGTGAGATCAAGAAAATCTTTATAGTCTTCTATGTCTATGTTAAGCATATTAAGAATGCCCTCCTCCGTAAAATGGAATCCATACCCACTAACCATAGAAGTGAAGGAATCATGGTCAGGATGTGGGGTTAAATTGGCATAGAATTCATTAACAACTTTGGAGGGATTCAGAAAATCAGTCAAATGTTGCACCTCAAAGAGTTCCTCTAGATCAACAATGTTGTAGAAGTCCATGACGTCGACTGGCCGTCGTGGAAGAGGAGTTTTTGAGGAGAGCCTGAGGTAGCGATCGCCTGCAGCTACGTCGTTGAATGGAATGTCGTTGATGATCGGCAGCGCTGGAGAGACTGTCCTTCCTTTCCTGGCTGCTACTTGCTTCTTTCCACGCGTTGATGAGGAAGCCATCTCGTTGCTTTGAGGTAGAGAAGTAGCAAGCAAGACTTGGATGTAGAGAAGCTAAAGATTTTCACAAGAATACACTAGAGAGGAGCTAGAGAAGTGAGAATGTGAAGGTGTGAAGAAATGGATCATTTTGGGTGCTATTTATAGCAACGCAGAGCCCATTTCGGTCGAAAATTTGTCGACCGACGCCCGCAATAGTCGTTTCTCTAGACGCTCCTCTCGGTCGGCCGACGGTCGATCGAAAACTAGCCATTACGATTTTTTTTAATTTATATTTTAATTAGAATATTGCCTTTTTAATTCACGCAAATGGAGGTTCACAGGGTTGGCCTCGGTCGAACGTTTTGTCGACCGATGTTGTCTCGGTCGAACAATTCATCGACCGAGAAAGAGCCAGATTTCCTTCGTACAAGTACCTCAAGGGTCGATTTTTTTCCTTAAAACCGACCCTAGAGGTGCTTATGGATGTGTGAAATACTAAATTGGATCCTAAGTTTATCTCGGTCGACAATATTGTCGACCGAAAAGACCTCTAGGGTCGGTTATAAAGAAAAACTGACGCTATAGGTGCTTATACAAATGAATCTAGCTCCATCTCGGTCGACAAATTCGTCGACCGAGAAAGAGCCAGATTTCCTTCGTATAAGTACCTTTAGGGTCGGTGTTTTCCTTATAACTGACCCTAAAGTCCTCCTCGGTCGACAATATTGTCGACCGAGATAAACTGAGGATCCAGTTTAGTTTTTCACAAGCGTGAACTAAATTGGAACCAAAATTAATCTCGGTCGACAATATTGTCGACCGAATAGACTTCTAAGGTCGGTTATAAGGAAAAAACTGACCCTAAAGGTGGAAATCTGGCTCCTTCTCGGTCGACAAATTTGTTAACCGAGATTATCGGTCGACGTATTCGTCGACCGAGGAAAGCTCTAGGGTCGATTAAAACTATAACTCCGACGCTAGAGGTGCTTATTCATGCGTCAACTAAACTAGATCCAAAATTGATATCGGTCGACAATATCGTCGACCGAGAGCCCTTTAGGGTCAGTTATAAGAGAAAAACCGACCCTAGAGGTGCTTTTACACATGAAATCTGGCTCTTATTCGGTCGACGAATTTGTCGACCGAGGAGCCCTTTAGGGTCAGTTTTAAAGGAAAAACCGATCTTAGAGGTGCTGAACTAAACTGGATCCAAAATTGATATCGGTCGACAATATTATCGACCGAGGAGGACTTTAGGGTCGGTTATAAGGAAAAAACCGACCCTAAAGGTGCTTGTATACGTGAAATCTGGCTCTTATTCGGTCGACGAATTTGTCGACCGAGGAGCCCTTTAGGGTCGGTTTTAAAGGAAAAACTGGCCTTAGAGGTGCTGAACTAAACTAGATCCAAAATTGATATCGGTCGACAATATTATCGACCGAGGAGGACTTTAGGGTCGGTTATAAGGAAAAAACCGACCCTAAAGGTGCTTGTATACATGAAATCTAGCTCTTATTCGGTCGACGAATTTGTCGACCGAGGAGCCCTTTAGGGTCGGTTATAAGGGAAAAAACGACGCTAAAGGTGCTCATACATGTGAAGGCAAACTGGATTCAAGATGTCTAACCCGCATTTTTTGTAGATATATAAGGTCGGTTAATTGGAAAAACCGACCCTTTAGATCGGGGCGCGAAGCCAAAATCAAGCAAATTTTTGCCATGGGAAACTTGTAATTGACTTTCTAATCCAATTGTCTATAAGGTCGCTTATTTTTATGAAAACCGACCCTATAGAGATGCACTACAAGGTCGGTTATTTTAAGAAAAGTGACCCAAGAGGTCTTAAGTGGTGCCCGCATTTTTTATAGACATATAAGGTCGGTTATTTGGAAAACCGACCCTATAGAGATACACTACAAGGTCGGTTATTTTAAGAAAAGCGACCCAAGAGGTCTTAAGTGGTGCCCACATTTTTTTATAGACATATAAGGTCGGTTATTTGGAAAACCGACCCTATAGAGTTACACTACAAGGTCGTTTTTTTAAGAAAACTGACCCAAGAGGTCTTAAGTGGTGCCCGCATTTTTTTTAGACATATAAGGTTGGTTATTTTGAAAAACCGACCCTACAGGTAGTGACATTATAACCCATTTTTGTACTAGTGATTCTTCCACTAAAAGCTTCATTGTAGGTACTTCTACATTTTAATTGTGTTAGGATGAATTGTGCACTTAGACCCATGATATTCACTCATAACCTTCTTCCTTTGATTATCAACATCAGGAATTGACAACCTATGTCAGAAGTGGACACCACCATTCACTCCAACTAAGAAGTCAAATTGTGGTTTCTCTGCTAAGACCTTCATCTCCTCAAGCTCAGAATTATCCAACTGTGGAGCTACAACCTCTGAGATCCAGGTCTGTGTAACATACAAACTAGCCTTGTGGACACACAACTTATATTCTTCCACTGAATCAATAGGATGAGGTTGCCAACTATAAACATGTTCTAGATTCTTCCACATAAAACAACTCATAGAACCACATACAAGATCCTTCTTCAAACTCAGAGCATCAACAACTACATTTGCTTTAATGGGATGATAGGTGATTATAAAGTCGTAGTTCATAATGTACTCCATCAACCTTTGTTGTCATAGGTTGAGATCTTTCTGTGTCAACAAGTACCTCAAGCTTTTATAGTCAGAGAAAACTTCAAATTTCACTCCATAGAGATAGTGTCACCATATGTTTAGAGCATGAACAATGGAAGCAATCTATAAATCATGTGTAGGGAAATTTGCTTCATTTAGTTTCAATTGGAGGGATAAATAGGCGATCACTCTACCTTCTTTGCATCAAGACACACCCTAAGCCTTGTTTTGAAGCATCAATGTAAATGACATAGGGTATCACTTCAACTGGCAAGGCAAGAATAGGTACAAATGTCAAGAACTCCTTTAGATTCTAGTAACTATCCCACATATAGGTGTCCATGAGAACTTGACCTCCTTCTGTGTCAACTTGGTCAATGGAAAGCCCAACTCTGAGAATCTCTTGATTAATCTTTAATAGTAACCTGCTAACCCAAGGAAACTACAAATCTCTGAGGGATTCTTTGGATGTTTCCACTTGGTCACAACTTCTACCTTCACAGGGTCAATAACTATATGTCTGGAAGAAATGACATGACCCAAAAACATCACTTCCTTTATCCAAAACTCAAATTTTGAGAATTTAACAAAAAGTTGGGTTTCAAAGAGATAGAGCGGGGGAGATGATGGAAGAGAAGACCCACATAGTGGGGAGGCGGGCAAGTTGGTACACCAGCCAGCCATCTCAAGTTGTTAGCGGACATTAGTGTGTTGAGCACAATCCGCAAGTGTTTGTGATGTTGTTCTTTCTTCTCAGAGTAAATCAAAACGTGATCAATGAACACCACCAAAAACTAATCAAGGTAAGGGTGGAATACTCGATTCATTAGGTCCATGAAAGTAATAGGGGCATTAGTCAAACCGAAAGGCATGACTAGGAACTCATAATGCCCATAGTGAATTTTAAACACTATCTTCGACACACCATCATCCTTCACACACATCTGGTAGTAGCCACTTCACATGTACATCTTCAAACACATGATGGTTGTCTTCAGCTGATCAAACATGTCATTGATGCGAGGCAAGGGATAATGATTCTTCACTGTCACTTGGTTGAGCATGTGGTATTCCATGCACATCCTCAATGAATCGTCCTTCTTCATGAACAAGACAGGGGCTCCCCAAGGTGAGATGCTAGGGTGGATAAAAAGCATGTAAAGAAGCTCCTGAAGTACCTTCTTAAGCTCGACAAGTTCAGCAAGGGCCGAGTGGTAAGACAGTTTCAAGATCAGTGAAGTCCTAAACATTAGCTCGATGGAAATTTCCACCTCCCGAGTTGGTGGCAGTCTGAGAAACTCCTCAGGAAAAACATTAGGAAAGTCCTTCACCACATCTATATGATCTAGAGCAGGAGGTGTGGCATCAACAATGATAAATGCCAAGTATGCTCTATACCCTTACGAGACAAGTTTTTCAACTTTGATGGAAGAGATGATGAATTGCTGATCCACTCACTTCCTACTCTTGATACATAGCCTCTCTCCATCAAGATTCAACAAGCTAGCTTTCTTTTCGTGAGAGAATAAGGTTGTATCATGCTTCTTCAACCAATCCATGCCTAAGAAAACATCAAAGGAAGACATTTCAAGAAGGATAAAGTCTGAAGGAAACATATTTCCCGATATACATAGGTCCAAGGTAGGGAGTTTGAGATAAGAAGAGTAGATCCTACCACTAGGTGTTTTTACATCTAACACATAGTCCATATATTTAGATTCTAACTCTAACATGGAAGCAAGCTTAAAAGACATGGAGGTGTTCAAAGATCCTGAATCAAAAAGTGCCTTGATAGGATGCATTTTGATATGTAAGGTACCTATAATGTCTTCATTGTTCTCTCTAGCTTCTTCTAAATTCAGAGAAAACACCCTTCCATTCTACCTCTCCACAAGCGGAAGATGCTGGTTTTGATTGTTGTTTAGCAGAGGTAGATTCTATTGTGGCTATTGCGGCTACTGGGATAGCTTCTTGGTTGGAGCCTATCCTTGCTGAAACTAGGGATATAAAGGTTGATTATGTCTAACTTGGCTGCACTCATGGTAGGTAGGTGCGGGTTGATCTTCTCCTCAAGTAAGGGCATTGTTGGCAGGTCACCTCCCAGGAGGATGGTAGTGGGAGCACCAGTTTCACCTCTCACAACCATGGTCGTTGCCTTGATTCTTCCTCTTGTTGTTGTTGTTGTGCCCCGAAGGTTGGAATCCATGGTAAGATTCAATCACCAAGGCCTTGTCCTCATTTTGTTGGAAAGTGAGTGGAAGATGTGGAATAAGGTTTCAGCCAACCTGATAGCTCAAACCTTCCAGGAATAGGGTCGATCTTCTATTGACACCGAGGTCTATGACATGACGTTCCAACAAGAGGAACTATTGAGCATAGTCAGCAACGCTCATGCCCCCTGCTTAAGGTTGTAGAACTAGGCCTCCTTCTTCCTCAAGAAATATGGGCAGATGTACTATCCCTTAGGAGCTTAAGAAACTGGTCCCAAGTCATGGTGGTTGTGTCTCTAGTGTGGGCTATGCCATTCCACCACACTTGTGCTGGTCCATTCAGAATGACAATTGCAACACGGACTTTCTGGTGAGAAGGACATGCCATGCCCTTGAAAGTCTGGTCAAGGGATAAAACCCAATCATCATTCTTGTCAACCATGTTCAATTTACTCTCTCCTTTGAAGTAAGACAACTTAATCTTGATGAAGTCCATTAGGCTAAACTCCTCTGGCTTGTTAGTATTGGCAGGAGCAATAATGAGTTGCCCCACCAGGGTAGAAGAGAGTAGCTGGCACAACATGGCTGACTCCTATTATGGGGTAAGGCCAGGGGTGTTAGGGTTCACCATACTATGTCCTTGTGGTGTCACCAGGGTGTCCAAACTACTAGAATCATTCTCGGTAGAACTCTTGGAGTTGTTGTTGTTGTTCATGTTGTCAAACAAGTCAACTCTTCTAGAAAGGCAACATTATCATATTAGGTTTCCATGATTATAGCAACATAGATGAGTAAAAAATGTCTAAGGCTACTATTGCCTAAAATCATGCTATTTTTGACAATCCATATTAGCTCAGACTAGGCATGTATCATATGGATCTAGAAATTCTTGTAAACCAAGCTAGTGGTACGGAGGAAAATCTTGCCAGCCCCCAAACCCTGACCCTTTCTAGACACCCTTTCTTTCTACTCCATGCCCTAGTAGCTGACCAAAGGCTCTGATACGGTGCTCTAAATAGGGAAGATCACCTCCTTATTAAAATTTGAAGGAAATACAAAACATCCCTCTTTTCACAAAGATAATAGATATTGAGGGATGCATGCAAAATATTCCAAGTAAATAAGCATGCACCAAATAAATATCAAATTTCAATAGCAGCAGAATGGAAAAGAAACTAAAGCTATTAACATGGCTTTCATCATTTTCACTACATAAGTTTTTCAGAAGAAAAAGATGATAAAACAAAGATATAGGTTTAGCAACCTATACATCTTTCAAGCAAGTCTTGAATCTAATCTTGATCCTATTTTCCTTGATCTTGTTCAGCACCTTGTCCAAAATCTGGGTGGTTGGGTAATCACCCAGTAAGAGGGAAATAAAATAAGGTATGTGTCAACAATATGATCAAGAATAAAAGAAAGAATATAACATAGAAATAAAGGCTACAAGTTCATCAATAGATGAAGAAATCAAAAGTATGAGGAATAATAAAAATAGATGCTTGCCATAACATTAAAATAGTAAAGGAATTGCATGAATGACTAATATTGACTACATTAACTAAGTAGGGTTGAGGCACCTACCAGACGCCAACCTGTAGGTGAGGGGAGAAATAACACATTCTCAGTCACCTTAACAAATTATATATGTGGGAGAATAACACATTCCCCATGGTGAAATAACACATGCCCTATCTATGGGTGATTGTACATAAGAACCACTAAATTAGCTCAATGGTCTAATAAATTCAACATGCTAAAAGAAACTCTGGCAAGTAGAACCATCATATATTTGAAAAATGGCAGTGAGGCACAAGACCCAAGAAATAGAATATCAATACTATTTTTTTAGACAAATTTAGCAAAAGAATCACGAATAGAGAAAATAGGGTTCCTATAGTGCCTCATTAGGGAATATAGGGGTTGGTTTGCATATATCTCAACTTAGGGGGTAAGAGTGCACATACCTCTTTACTGTGTTTGAATACCAAGTTCCACCACTTCAAAATTGTTCCAAGTTCAACTTTAGCCTATTTCAGTTTATTAACATTCATTAGCGTACACACTGTACATTATTGTATAGAAACCCTAAGATTGGACCTTTTTCACAAAACTCGAATTTAGACCCAGAAAATCTCACCATTGGAATAATTATGTTCTCCTGATATATCTTTATGTCAATTTTGGACTCACGACGATTAAGTTGCAATCTTCATGGTCTTTATGTATTGACATTATATTCCAAAAATCACCTTACAGAAAACCTTGAAATCAGTCCTGGAAAGCATTTATATTAGATAGTGATTAATTTTTTAATACCAAAACATATTTTCTTATTAATTTTGGACAAGCGATTTATAAGATATGAATTTTCCAATTTTGACTAATCAGAAATTGTGAGCATTTTAGTTGCAAGGGAGGAAGAGAGAGAGAGAGGGAGAGGGACTGGCTCACTACTTGGACCCCCCACAACCTATCCTAGGTCATCCTTTATCCTAGGAGGGATTTACTAATCATTTCAACTTCATATAGAGCTAGTAACAAAGTATAGAACAATAAAGAAACAAAACCCTAAACAAGAACATCATCTAAAGGTGGAGATCATCATTTAAGCATAAGAATATTAACTAACCAGCTTATAGTAAGCAATAAATGTATAGAATATTATATAAATTGCATCTAGGAATAAGATTAGATCCCAGTCATTAGGAAACTTGAGAAAGATAGGTTGGTAGCTCCAAGCACAACCTCAAAACTCGGGCAAGAATCACCTTCTTCTCAAGGATACAAACCCTAAGCAAGAGGAGCATGGAAAGAAGTTTTTTTGATCTTTAGATGGATTTATACCGTGGAAGACTAGGGTTTTGACCTGAAGCAAGGTGTACAGAAGAAGAACAATAGGGAAAATAGAGGAGAAGGGGAATAAAACTACTTTCCTTAGTATGAAATGCCAAAAGGTGACTTTAGAAACCCTAGATGAGCTTAGATGAAACCCTAGAATACCTTCTTCACCATGATGGCATCTTTTTCTACCTTAGGATAGGTTCTTCACAGACAAATAGAGAAAGGACGAAATTCTAAGTAGGAGGGAGGTGATATGGATCAAATATTTTGGTTGGGAGGTAAGGAAGGAGTATGTAAAGCTTTATGGTTAAGGAAGTAAGGCATGAGGTGTCCAAGCTACTTTCCATGTGTCCATGTTTAAGCATGCCCATGGTCATGCAAAACTTTATGTATAGAGAAGAAGAAAAGCATGAGATGTCAAGTTACTTGTAATGTGTCCAGGGCTAAGGGTGCCCATGGACATGCAACCCTTTATGGATAAGGAAGGAGTCAAGCATGAGGTGTCCATGGAGCTTTCCATGTGTCCATAGCCTAGAGCTTCTATGGCCATGCAAATAGTTGTTCCACACCTCCTAGGGACTTCTTAGCCATCAATTGTCAATTCTATAGGCCCAACACCGACCTCCAAACAAAGAAACCACCCCATTGTCTGTAATTCCTAAAGATAAGCTCATCCATAAAAGGGGGAAATCCCTAAAATGCCCTTGAAGAGAAACACCTCCAAACCAAGGTACAACTAGGCAACCCATGGTAAAACAAGATCGAGAATAGTAAGGAAACATCTAAGGATCATAAGGCATGTGAAAATTTGTGAATAAACTCTCCCAATTTGGTAAATTGCAAAAAAGTCCAAAATGTGCATAAAATTGCATAACTTGCACAAACAACATCCACATTGGCCCAAAATTGAAACATAAGCTTATTTCATGATTTCAAAACACCTCATAAGGTTATATTAAGGTTTAGAGAACTTAAGTATGGTAATTAAACTTGTTCACCATATTAAGAAAGATATGAGGCTTAGACTTCTAGCATGAATTTATTTACCATTGCTCCACTTAAGTGGTGATTTTGCATTTTAGATCCTAAAATAAGATTTCATTGAGGTATTTGTGCATAAAACCTTACACTGGTATAATTATTGAACAAATGGTCAACAAAAAACTATAAATTCCATTAATTCATCAACAAGGACATAAAGGATAGAAATGAGAAGAACACTTCAAGAAAAGGGTTATATGGAGATTACATTCAGAATTCAGTATGTGACAACACTCCACCCCTTAAAGGATTTTTTATAAGAAATCTTAAACAAAAAGAGAAGGGTGAGTGCACAACATCTCATCTCTCAACTCCCAAGTGGTTTCTTCCAAATCATGATACTTCCATAACACTTTCACCAACTCAATCTCCTTGTTCTTCAGCTACTTTACTCGAGAGTCTAGGATCTTCACAGGTAGCTCCTCATATGTTAGATTCTCATGAATCTCCAAAGGATCAACAGTAAACACATGAGAAGGGTCCTTCACATACTTCATCAACATAGAGACATGGAACACATTATGAATATTATCATTGTCAGGAGGAAGAGCTAAACACTATGTACAATCTCCAACGTTATCCAAGATCTTGAATGGTCCAACATAGTGGGGGCTCATATTGACTTTAACTTTAGATCTAGGAATAGTGAATATAGGCTTGATCTTCTAGAACACATATTCACCCACTAAGAATCTAACCTCAGATCTCTTCTTGTCAGCATACATCTTCTATCGATCTTGAGCAACTTTCTTACACTTCTTCTTAATTAGTTGAAATTTATCTATCATCATCTGCATAACATCTGTCTTCACTAGAGAACATTCACCAACATCATCCCAGTGCAAAGGTGAACGACAAGTTCTACCATAGAGAGCTTCAAAAGGTGACATAGCAATACTAGCTTGGTAGTGGTTGTTGTTAGCAAACTCAGCTAATGACAAATAGCTATCCCAAACACCTCCCCATTCCATCACACAAGAACGAAGCAAATCCTCCAAAATCTACACTATCCTTTCTGACTGACCATCAGTTTGCAGATGATATGTTGTACTGAATCGTAGGTTAGTCCCCATATCTTCTTGAATCTGGCTCCTTAATTGGAAGGTAAACTTTGGGTAACGGTGAAAAACTATCACTTCAGGCACTCCATGCAGATGAACTATCCACTAAACATACAATTGAGACATATCTGGACAAACTTTATGAGTCGATTGATCACCACACAAACAACATCATAATCTTTCTTGGACTTAGGGAATCCAGTAAAAAAGTCTATGGTAATCTTCTCCTGTTTGCATTCTGGAATCTCAAGTGTATGAAGGAAAACGACCAAGTCGTCGATGCTCTATGTTGACTTACTGATAGGTCAAACATTTTGCAACAAAAAAAGCTATCTCAATCTTCAAATTATTCCACCGAAATCTTCACTATAGGTCCTTGTACATTTTAATTGTATTGAGATGAATCACATACTTAGACCCATGTGCTTCACTTAGAATTTTCTGCCTTAGATTACCAACATTAGGAATCCACAATCTATGTCAGAAGCGGACAACACCACCCACTCCAACTGAGAAGTCAGATTGTGGTTTCTCTGCTAACGCCTTCATCTCCTCAAGCTTAGAATTCTCCAACTGTGCATCTACAACCTCCGAGATCTAGGTCAGCGTCACAAACAAACTAGCCATGTGTACACACAACTTATCTTATTCCATTGAATCAACATGGTTTCCAATGAGAAACATGCTCCAAATTCTTCCACACCGGAATAACTCATAGCTGCACATACAATATCCTTATTTCGACTCAAAGCATCAATGACTACATTTTCTTTACTAGGATGATATGTGATGGTAAAGTCCTAGTCCTTGAGGTAATCCATCCACCTTTGTTGTAGCAGGTTCAAATATTTCTGTATCAGCAAGTATCTCAATCTTTTATGGTCAAAGAAGACTTCAAACTTCACTCCATAAATATAGTGTCGCCAGGTTTTTAGAGCATGAACAATGGGATCTTGCTCTAAATCATGTGTAGGCCAATTTTCTTCATTCAGTTTCAATTCGCAGGAAGCATAGGAAAGAACTCTACCTTCTTTGTATTAAGACACATACTAAGCTTTGTTTGGAAACATCAGTGTAAATGCGATAGGGTATGCCTTCAACAGACAAGGCAAGAATAGGTGCAGATGTCAAGCACTCCTTCAGATTCTAGTAACTATCCTCACATTTAGGTGTCTGTGAGAACTTGACCTCCTTCTGTGTCAACATGGTCAAAGGCAAAGCCAACTCTGAGAAGCTCTTGATAAATATACTATAGTAACCTGCTAACTCGAGTAAACTATGAATGTATGAAGGATTCTTTGGAGCTTTCCACTTGGTCATAGCTTCCACCTTTGTAGAGTCAATAACTATATGTTCGACAGAAATCACATGACCCAAGAACATCACTTCTTTTATCCAGAACTCACATTTTGAGAATTTAGCATGAAGTAGGTTTTATATAAGTGTGTTGAGAACAATCCACAAGTGTTCATGATGTTGATCATCCGTCTCAGAGTAAACCAAAATGTCATCAATGAACACCACCATAAATTGATCAAGGTAAAGGAAGAATACTCAGTTCATCAGGTCCATGAAGCATCAGGGGCATTAGTGAAACTAAAAACATGACTAGGAACTCATAATGCCCATAGTGAGTTCTGAATGATGTCTTCGGCACATCCTCATCCTTCACACACATCTAGTAGTATCCACTTTGTAGGTGCATCTTTGAAAACATGGTGGATGACTTCAGCTGATGTCATCGACATGAGGCAAGGGATAATGATTCTTCACTGTCACTTGGTTGAGCATGTGGTAGTCTATGCACATCCGTAACGAATAGTCCTTCTTCATGAACAAGATAGGGGTTCCCCAAGGTGAGATGTCAGGGAGAATAAAACCCATGTTAGGATGCTCCTAAAGCTACTTCTTAAGCTCAAAAAGTTCAGAAGGGGCCAAGCGGTAAGGCAGCTTCAAGATCAACAAAGTCCTGAGCATAAGATCGATGGAAAATTCCACCTCCTGAGTTTGTGACAGTCTAGGAAACTCCTTAGGAAACACATCAGGAAAGTCCTTCACCACATCTATATGATCTAGAGAAGGAAGTGTGACATCAAGAATGATAAATGCTAAATATACTCTACACCCTTATGATACAAGTTTTTCAACTTTGATGGAAGAGATGTTGAATTTCCAATCCTCTCACTTCCTACTCTTGATACATAGCCTCTCTCCATCTAGATTCAACAAGCTAACTTTCTTTTCCTGACAGGTTAAGATTGAATCATGCATATTCAACAAATTCATGCCCAATATGACATTAAAGGTAGACCTGTTGAAAAGGATACTGTCTAAAGGAAACAATTTTCCTAATATACAAAGGTCCAAGGTAGGGAGTTTGAGATAAGAAGAGAAAATCCTACCACTAGGTGGTTTTACATCTAACACATAGTCCATGTATTCAGATTCTAGCTCTAAAATGGAAGCAATCTGAAAAGACATGAAGGTGTTCAAAGAGATAGAATTAAAAAGTGCCTTGATAAGATGCATATTGATTTGTAAGGTACCTTCAATGACTTAATTGTTCTCTCCATCTTCTTCAGTATTCAGAGCAAGTACCCTTCCATTCTGCCTCTCCACAGGCAGTCGCTGCTGGATATGATTGTTGTTCTATTGAGGCAGATTCTATCGTGGCTATTGCCGCTGCTATGCCAGCTGGGCTAGTTGTTGGGATGGAGCCTATCCTTGCTGAAATAGGGGAAAAAAAGGTTGTATATGTACAAACTGGCCGCACTCATGGCAGGTAGGTGTGGAACAATCATCTCTATGACCAGGGGAATTTTTGGCAGGGCACCTCCCAGGAGGATGGTAGCGGAGCACTGATTTCACCTCTCACAACCACAGTTGACACCATGATTCTTCCTCTTGCTATTGTTGTGCCTTGAAGGTTGGAATCCAGGGTAATAGAAATCGCCAAGGCCTTGTCTACCATTTACTGGAAGGTGAGTGGAAGTTGTGGAATTAGGTTTCGACCAACATGATACCTAAGACCCTCCAAGAATAGGGTCAATCTTTTGTTGTCACCAAGGTCCATGGCATAACGTTCCAACAACATGCGCCATTAAAAGTAGTCAAAAACGTTCATGCCCCCTACTTAAGGCTTTAGAACTTGGCCACCTTCTTCCTCAAGAAAGTTGGGAAGATGTACTTCTCCATGAAGATCTTGAGAAACTGGTCCCAAGTCATGGGGGTTGTGTCTCTGGTGGAGGCTATGCCGTTCCACCACACTTGGGTCGATCCATCCTGCATGTAGGTTGCAAAGTAGACTTTCTGGTGAAGAGGAAATGCCATGCCCTCAAAAGTCCGGTTGAGGGTCAAATCCCAATAAAAATCCTTGTCAACTATTTTAGTTCACTCTCTCCTTTGAAGTAAGGCGGCTGAATCTTGATGAAGTCCGTTATGTTGAACTCCTTTGGCTTGTTATCATTGGCAGCAGTAGTGGTGGGTTGCCCCACTGGGATAGAAGAGAGTAGCTGGCACAACATGGCCAACTCATGTTCTGAGGTAAGGCCAGGGGTGTTAGGGTTCACCACACTATGTCCTTGTGGTGTCACCGAGGTGTCCAAACTGTTGGAGTCACTCTGGGAAGAACCCTTGGAGTTGTTTTAGTTTTTCATGTTGTCAAACAAGTCAACTCTTCCAGAAAGGCAAGGTTATCATATTAGGTTTCCAGGAGTATAACAACATAGATGATAAAAAATGTCTTAGGCCACTATTATCTAAAAGTATACTATTTTAGATAATCCATATTAGCTCAGGACATGGATGTATCATATGGATCTGAGAGTCCTCGTAAACCAAGTTAGTGGTGTGGAGGAAAATTTTTCCAGGCCTTGAACCCTGATCCTTTCTAGACAACCTTGTGCTCAACTTTATGCCCTAGTAGGTGCCCAAAGGCTTTGATACCATGTTGTAAAGAGGCAAGATCATCCCTTACTAAAATTTGTAGGAAATACAAAACATCCATATTTTCACAAAGATAACACATCTTGAGCGATGTATGTATAATATTCCAAGTAAATAAACATGCACCAGATACATATAAAATGCCAATAGAAACAAAAAGGAAATGAAACTAAAGTTATTACATGGCTTTCATCATTGTTCACTACATAAGTTTTTTAGAAGAAAAAGAAGAGAAAACAAAGATCTAGCTTTAGAAATCTAGACATCCTTCAAGAAAGTCTTGAATCTACTCCTGGTCTTGTTTTTCTTGATCTTGTTCAACACCTTATGAAAAATCTGGGTGGTTGGGAAATCACCCAACAAGAGGGAAAGAAAACAAAATATGTGTCAACAATATGATCAAGAATGATAGAAAGAAAACAACATGGAAGTAAATGCTATAAGTTCATCAATAGATGAAGAGATCAAGAGTATGAGGCATAATCAAAATAGAGGCTTGTCATAACATTAAAATAGTAAAGGAATTGCATGCATGATTAATATTGACTACATTAGCTAAGTAGGGTTGGGGCACCTACTGGACCCCAACCTACAAGTGAGGGGAGAATAACACATACCCCAGGGCGAAATAACACATGCCCTATCTATGGGTCGTTGTACATAAGTACCACTACATTAACTAAATAGTCTAATAAAATCAACATGCTAAGAGAAACTATGGAAAGTAGACACATCATATATTTGAAACATGGTAGTGGGGTACAAGACCCAAAAAATAGGATATTAATACTAATTTTTAAGGAAATTTAGCAAAAGAGTCATAAATAGAGAAAATAAGGTTCATATAGTGCCTAATTAGGCAATGTGGGGTCTGGTTTACAAATATCCCAATATAGGGTGTAAGAATGCACATACCTATTTAATGTGTTCAAATACCAAGTTCCACCACTTCTAGATGTTCAAATTTCAACTTTGGCCTATTTCAAATTTTTTGAAGGTGGCTATTTCAATTTATTAACATTCATTAGTGTAAATATTGCACATTATTACATAGAAAACCTAAGATTGGACCTTTTTCATAAAACTCGAATTTAGACTCTAAAAATCTCACCATTGTAATAATTAGTTTCTCCTAGTACATCTTTATGTCAATTTTGGAGTGATGGCGATTAGGTTGCAATTTTCATGGTTTTTATGTAATAAAACCATATTCCAAAAATGACCTTTTGGAAAACCTTAAAATCAGTCCTTGATTTTTTTTATTATATAGAACTTAAATTTTAGATTCCAAGACAAATTTTTTATTAATTTTGGACAAGCAGTTTAAGAGATATGAATTTTCTAATTCTGACCAACCAGAAATGAGATGTCAGAAACTTAGTTGCAAGAAAGTAAGAGAGAGAGGGAGAGGGGTCGATCCATGACTTGGACCCCCAAAACCTACCCTAGGTCATCCTTCACCCTAGGAGGGATGTGCCATTAGGTTCATCTAGATTTAGTAACAAAGTATAGAACAACAAAGAAGCAAAACACTAAACAAGAACATCATCTAAAGGTGGAGACCATCATTTAAGCATAACAATATGAACTAACAAGCCAATAGTAAGCAATAAACGTGGAGAAAGTTGTATAATTTGCCTCTTGGAAGAAGATCAGATCCCAATTAGAAGGAAACTCGAGCAAGATGGGTTGGTAGATCAAAGCACAAGCTCCAAACTCGAGAAAGAATCACCTTCTTTACATGGATACAAACCCTAAGGAAGAGGAACATGGAAATAGGAGTTTTTGAGCTTTAGATGGAGTTTCGCAATGGAAGACCATGGTTTCGACCTAGAGAAAGGTGGAAGGAATAAGAAAAGTAGGGAAAATAGAGGAGAAGGGGAATAAACCTACTTGCCTTGGTCGGAAACACCAAAAGGTGACTTTAGAAATCCTAGATGAGCTTAGATGTAACCCTAGAATACCTTCTTCACCAAGATGGCATCTTATTCTACCTTGGGACAACTCCTCCATGGGAAAATAGAGAGAGGACGAAGTTCTAATTAGGAATGAGGTGATATAAATCAAATATTTTGGTTGGGAGGTAAGGAAGGAGTCTGCAAAGCTTTATGGTTAAGGAAGAAGCAAGGCATGAGGTGTCCAAGCTGCTTTCCATGAGTCTGCGTCTAAGGGTTCCCGAGTCATGCATGTCTTTATGGATAAGGAAGAAGAAAAACCTAAGGTGTCAAGTTAATTTCCATGTGTCCATGTCTAAGGGTGCCCATGGACATACAAGCCTTTATGGATAAGGAAGGAGTCAAGCATGAGGTGTCCATGGACCTTTTTATATGTCCATAGCCTAGAGCTTCTATGGCCATGCAAACCATTTTTTCACATATCATAGAGACTTATTATCCATCAATTGTTAGTTTTGTAGGCCCACCACTGACCTCCAAACAAAGAAACCACCCCGTTGGTTGTAACTCCTAAAGATAAGCTCATCCATAAAGGGGGAAATCCCTAAAATGCCCTTGTAGAGAAACACCTCCAAACCAAGGTACAACTAGGCGCCCATGTCCCAAAAAGATTGAGAATGATACGGAAACATCTAAGGATCATAAGGCATGTTACAATTTGCAAATAATCCTTCCCAATTGGGTAAATCACAAAAAGTCCAAAATGTGCATAAAAATGCATAACTTGTACAAACAACATCCAAATTGGTCCAAACTTGAAACTTAAGCTTATCTCATGATATAAAACACCTCAAAAGGTTAGATTAAGGTTTAGAGTACTTAAATATGATAATTAAGCTTGTTCAAAACATTAAGAAAGGTTTGGGGCCTTACACTTCTAGCACAAATTTATTACCATTGTTTCACTTATGTAGTGATTTTCCATTTTAGATCTTTAAATAGGATTTCAGTGAGGTATTTGTGCATAAAACCTTCCATTGGTATAACTATTGAACAAATGTTCACCAAACCACTATAAATTCAACAAATTAATCAACAAGGACATAAAGGACATAAATGAGAAGAAAACTTAGTGAAAAGGGTTACATGGAGATTACATTTAGAATTTAGTATGATACATGGGATATCTATTGGTTACCACAACTAGAGAGAAAAAATATTATCAGAAGCAATTGAGTTCTGTTAAGGGAAGCTCCCAATACCTCTCTATTTACATGAGGGGTTAGGGTATGGGTTCCCAATCTATGTGGGAGTGGAAGGGACCAGAGGATCTTAAATTTTCACAACCAGTGAGTGACCAACCAGTTGGGTGGAAACTGAGGTGGTCGTCTGGCATGCGGGATGGTCATTTCACTCCAATCACACACAAATTTGGCAATTTCCAATTAATGCAAACATTAATTCCTTGTATTAATAGAATTGATCAAATCGAAACAATCAAATTTTCTCACAAATTTGGGAATGTTACTAGAACCTTCCCCAACCAAACCAAGCCAATTGTTTCACTAGGTGAATTGGTGGTCTTGCTCACCCAAGCCGATTGGTTCACCCTATCACCCGATTAGTTGGCACCCCTCTTCGTACAGAACACTAGCTAAATCAGTTCCAATCAGCATGACTCTTCAAACAGCCAGCTCAACACTTGAGACGATTGTCTGGAACACCAAACAACTATCTCACCCGGTGATCCAGTCGGTTAGTAGTCCAGTCAGCTGATATGTTGCTTGAGTTAAATACCTAAACACTTTAATAAGCAATTCATTCATCATTTAAGATTAAACTCCTATTCTAGATGAGTTCCTATGTGTGTGACCCGATGGGTTCTATATCACTTTGGTAGAGAATGTCTATAACTAACTTATGATATCATAAGGAGAGAGCGGTGACGATTCACACATCAATGCTACCCAAGTGACTGGAAAGTTGGGGAACAACTTCAACCCACAATATGTGTAAGTTGTTGCAATGATTGTAAAATTCCTTTATCTTTGATATCCAGAATGACGTTCAATCCATGTTCCTTGAACCAAGAGCAGACTATCTGAGATAGTGTGACCTTAATATCATGTATTGATTCACATGTACATGCATTTCTCAGTCTCATTTATCAAGTGGACATGATATCAAACTCCAGTACGAGGAACAAATCCCATCTACATCCATTACAATTAGCCCCCATGTGTCAAAGCTACCCAATCATCACCTCTATAACAACCCACTTTTTGGGATTACATTTGATGATGCCAAAGTATAACTAATGACATGTGAGGAGTGTAGTGACTTCAGGTCTAAGAATCACAATCACCACCTTAACTATGAGAGATGACTATGACCACCAATGATGGTTTTCATGTGTCACTCTCAAGGTGGGTCTGCCTAATACATTGTTCCCTAACATGTATTTGTGTGCTTGGTTTGATATCACATATCATGACTAATGAGATTCTGTCAGCAACCAACCCACATTCTAGTCTTGTGTATTATTACTCTCTATCTACCATCCATAGTAACAACCAACTAGGGACATAACAAGAATGTACATACTCTTAGGATTCATATGATCTCATTCTTCAAGTCATGTACTTGAAGACATACATCATTGAATATTGTCATTATTTAGAAATTCATAATTCTTCCTCATTATCTCATAACTGAGTGAAACAAAATGAATTGGAATCTTTCCTTTATTATTAATCAAATCCTTTATGTTATATGCCATGTCAATCATCATATGATTGGCTCTCTGGGCATACCTTACCAACTGACTCCCACCTGCACTTGGAGCAATCACCCACACATCTCATTCTTAGTGATTTAACCATGTCCACCATGTTTGGACTGCACAAGTTCTAATCTAGTAGGTAAGAAACATTTTTCTATTAGTTGATAAATTACATGTTTCTTGTCTCTTCGCTTTGAGATGAAACTTCCATAATATGGTATATGATATTCCTTACCTAGAAAGTAGCTCCATTGTTGTCACAGTATATGTACTAAGTCATCAATGGTTGAAACATCTATAGTTCCATCATATGAACTTCTAGATCCATACAATATCTAACTTGTGTTCATAACATAAGCATACTCAACTTCTACTGTAGAATATAATTAATGGCTATTACTTCCGAACCCTTCCAACTAATAACAAATTTTTCTTTAAATCAAACATATTTTGTTTCCATCACTTTTTTTCATTCTAGAATCTTGCATCGGTATAACCATTTACACCCAACTCTTCTTTTATTTATACTCCTATTTAATTAGCAATCTATCCTTAAGTAATTCAGAAGTACTAATGGATGTTTTTAATGACATTCTAATAACCCTTATTGGATTTCAGCATCATCTTTTCATGACCAGTACATACAAGATTATATGGGACAAGCACTTTATATCATTCATGATAGATCCACTGCTATAGCATATGACATCTTGTCTATGATATTTCCATTCTTCATAATAATTGGAACATATGGTTCATGAGAGACTAATCTGGATTCTCTCTCATTGAATCCTTCCTTGTTGAACCTTTTCAACATCTTGCTATTGTATTTTCTCAAACTTAGATTGTGAAAATTTCACAAACTATCTCTATAGATCTTGATCCCTATCTCTAGGATGTTTCACCTAATTCTTCATTGTTGATGGTGTTTTCATGCCAGTCTTCAATACTCACAATATTGAGATGTTGTTCCTCATCACATGTGGAATACTTATATACACTCTTACTAAATATTTTGTAATCAAAGATTTCATGTTTTATCTAGATTCAAATCAAACTCTTTGACTATCTTGTCAAGTCAAAAGATCCCATTTCTGAGATGCTTGTTTCAGTACCAAATTGAACTTTTTAGTTTATAGACTTTATTTGCATTCATGAATTTATAAAACCTTTTAGACTATGTCACATACACATCCTCTCATATGTTCCTTTTTAGGAATCTAATTTTAATCTTCATATGCCAAATTTCACATTCTGTTTTAACTACAACAACAAGCATGATGATCGATAAATAAATTCCTATTATGTTCAACAACTTGAACTAATTTGAAAAACCTTTTAACCAATGTGTCCCTTTTATGTTGTCCATGTAGGTCTTTGCAACAAGACCCTATTGCACCTTATAGGTATTACCCCTTTAGGTGGCACTACCAAGGTCATGCCTTGTAAGTTTACATAAATCCCATAATGGAATTAAGACATTACTTATATTATGGTTCTTAATAGCTTCTAGTTGATTAGTTGGCTCATCTTCATAAGACCAACCTGTCTAATTTGTTGGACTCATAATCCTCCAATCTTAGATATCTTCTTGTGGAACTATTTTGTTCTGTGTCACATGACAAACTTGAGATTCCACAACAACTTGTGATTCTCTTAGTTCTCATTGTTATCCTCGAACATCTCGAGTTCCACTTTTACTCCCACTGATTCTTTTAGAACTCAATTATCCTACCAAAAAAACCCTTTTTTTATTGGATTGGGATTAATAATAATATTCAACAGTTATGGTTTGTGGAAAAACCTTTTCAAGAAACAACTTTATCAATTTAGGTTTCATTCCTTATGACATATTGGGACATTCCCATATTATATCATATATGATGTCTTATAAACCATTCATATAGTACATCATTTAGTGATAGGTACATATTTATGAGATTTTAAGAAGATTAGATTAATCGATAATTATATCATGACACATCATGGTATAATTCCTTCATTCTGACACATCATCATGTTCAGATGGAATTGACTAGTGATACACTATCATAATTGTATCTTAAAGGTTCTCAAGGTATTGATGTAAAGTATCTCAACGTTTGATCTCATCAAAGTTTCTTAATACTTTTATCAAAGTTATATTTCATTTAGTGATCTGCTAGAACATTTCAAGAGATTCTATTTTACTAAGTACATATCTTCATATTACTAGTAAATGAAAATGAACTATAAGTAACTGTCTATAGCATTCATTCCATAAGATCTTCATGCATCATATGTATGAGGTCTAGTGGAAATTTTATCCTCCCAATACATTTAGTGAAGGATGTTATGACATATTGTGCATAAGTAAGACTTGCATTCTTCCTTAGGTTCAATAAATAAGGGAATCTAGATTAACATCAGTATGCATTATAGATATGAATTTGATATATATATATATATATATATATATATATGTGTGTGTGTGTGTGTGTGTGTGTGTGTGTGTGTGTGTGTGTGCAAGGTGACTATTGCTAATGATTGTTTTGAGTTATTAGTTATAATACTTTGGTATTAATGTTATAAATATTTTTCTTAATATTCTTTAATACAAAGACCATTTAGATGTTTGGGCATTTCCATACGGGATCGAATCTTTTGAAACAGAAACATTAACAACTCACTTTATTGATTTACCATCCTTGTCATACAAGATGCATAAAGTAAATGTTTCTATTTATTGGCATAACGAAATAGCAGTTCAACTATCTCTATTACATTCCCATTCGACTAAGATAATTTTAAAAGTAGACTAATAAATACAAAAACTCTTTCTTGATATAGTCCATATTTGTCCTTTCGTAAAGGCTTTTACTTCTTGTCAGATCCTGCACATCAAGTATGTCAGATCTCTATCTGGTATCATATACCAAGATGATGAAATAATGATTTATCTTATAAAATTTATACCTAAAGTGGAGGACCCAGTACCTTCCTTATTCTTCTTTAGATCCTCTAACTAGAGTGGGCAATTTCTTTTCCAGTATCTAGGCTGGTGACAATGGTGACAATTTCCTCTTTTCTTCACTCCTCCCTTTACCTTGAGATCAGAAGACTTGGGATTCTGTCTATCTTTAGAACTCTTCATAGATTTAACTTTCCCTTTATACTTACCCTTTGTCTTTCTAATCATCATCACCGTCTTGGTCTTGTCTTTCTTCATTTGTGTCTCAACTATTCTCAACATACCCAACAACTTTGTCAATGGCTTGTCAAAGTCGTTCATGTTGTAGTTCATCACAAACTGACTATATGACTCATGAATCTGGAAGATACTGCAAAGTCACATCAGTGGCCTACTCTTGACCTAAAGGGAATCCCAGTTTAGCTAGGTTCTCCACATACCAAATGAGCTTGAGTATATGAGGACCTACTGGGTCTCCTTCTACCATGTTGCTTTTGAACAACTCCTCGGACATCACATCTCTGTTGTCATTCCTGATCTTGGATCATGTTCTTGATATGTGTGACCGTCTCAAGAACATCTATGTTATCATGCGGCCTCTACAACTCATAGTTGATGGGGCATAACATCAGACACTTGACATCCACGATGTCTTCAATATGCTTCTTGTAAGAACCCCTGTCAGCCCTTGGTGCATTTGGAGGTGGTTCATATGGTTCTGGCATCTCCAGGATATAGAGCTTGCACTTCTATGTGAGAACAATTCTCAATGTCTTGAACCAATTGTGGATGTTGTTCCCATTTAGATTGTCCTTCTTAAGGACCAGTCACAGAGAAAAGTGATTGTTCTTCATTTCCATTTGGTTCTACACAAGAATTTTTACTTTTGTCAAAAACTCATTTTTGATGTGGATTAAATAAAATTTTGACAATAATGATTAGGTCTTGAATTATTTATTTCTCTCATTATGTTGTTCAAATTGACAAACCTCAAGTACCAATTCAGAAAATTGCAGCGAACAATTCTCTAATGTACAAGATCCAAAATGATTCCATTATCACCGGACCAACGCCACAATAAATAATCAACAATTAAGGTAGGCAACTTTTTCCAATTGCATCATATGCAATTCTTGATAGATAATACATGTAACTCCTTGCCATAATTACATATATGCTTCTGGGCCTAGACGCTCTAAGAATCACCAGTTAAGTCTGACCCAAAAGCTGACATGATAATAATGCACCCTGCTAGGGCGGAACCTACATTATTACCATCACACTTCCACCAGATAAACAGCTCACCAGCTTAGGGAATATCCTACACTTGGTCAATCAAGCATTTCATGTGTTCCACTCTTAGAAAGCATCTTAGACTTAATATGTTTGATTGAGGAATTTATATATATCATATATATACATATACTGTATCCAATCACCACATATACAGTATCATATACATGCTATATCCCATAAAGTAAACATGCAACAAAAAGCGATGGTTATAGCCATGTCTACAGTAATTCCTTGGAAACATAAGGAACTAATACCACCCTGGTCAATCATTACATCATATGTATGAACATGCTCTTAGTGTTGATCTGTCCTTGCCAATATGGGTTGATCAGTTCAACCCTTGAACTAGTCATCTTGACTCTTGTCTAGTCGGTTGGTCTCTTAAAATAGTCATCTGTGCTCCTACTCAACCGATATCTGTACACCTCTAGATAGTTAGTTGGGTCTACTAGGTGGTCGGCTAGCTCTTGCAGTCTATCCTCCTCGGTCCTCCAGACGACTGTCTTAATCCTGTGAGATGGTCGGCTCACCTGGTCCTTGATCCTCATTTTAATCATTGCAAGAAAGGAAACTATCCTATTTCTATTCTATTACATTTTGAAGAGAAACCTCAAGCTACATTCAAAGGTAGGAAATAATTAAAATTACATTGGGAATAAGGAGGTAGAGACTTGATATGCAGACCAAGATAAAATAGGAATGAAAACAAACCATCCAACCACACCGAGATATTGGTTTATTGGCCATAACCATATTACACATCCACCATAAAAACCACTTTTAGGGGGACTTTTGTACACACACACAGATATATATTATTTTGGGATCAGGTGGTCTTTGATTGAATACACATATGAGTCAGTTTAAATATTCACATCTTATGAAATAAACAAACTAAAACTCAAAATCCAGTCTTATCGATTATCCCAAATTATAATAAATTGACATGGTTCGGATACCACTATAGGGAAATACAGGCACACACAGAGGTAGCAGAAACAAAATTTGTCTGTCTGTATTCCCCATAAGAGCAAGTCGCGTCAACTACTATGAAACAGGAAGGATGGTTTAATGAGTTTAGACCAGATCTTGGAGCAAGTCCAATGACTACAACTCATTGTGATGAAACTATTTTCTAGTTTCTCTCGAACGATGTCTATGCAGCTCCTGGTATTCACTATGGAAACAGACTCAAATAGCTTCTGTAGCGGCTCTTGTGATCTCTGATCAGAATGGAGGCTGACATTGCTCTCCTAGAAACATCCATAGGACTCCTGCCTCTAGAATAGTCCACATAGACCAACTAGAACTCCTATCGATCTAGTAAAACAAACATCAAGGAGTTATCCCTCCCGTTGGTGTACTAGTCACCAACTTTCTCTCCCACAATTGTTTCTCCCTTTTCTATCCCTCCCTTTAGTGGGTAGGACTTGCTTGGGCTCTCTATTGGTTACCACAACTAGAGAGGACAAGAATTGTCATAGGCTATTTAGTTATGTTCTGGGAAGCCCCTGGTACCCCTCTATATATAGGAGGGGATAGGGTCTGGGTTCCTTATCTGTGTGGGAGTGGAAGGAAATGGAAGATATTTAATTTTCACAACTTGTGAGTGACCAACTGGTCGGTTGGCAACTGAGACGGCTGTCTGGCATGCAAGACAATCATTTCACAGTTTCCCAATCACACAAGAATTTGGAAAAATCATTTCTAATTAATGGGAACATTAATCCCTTGTATCTATAGAATTGATCAAATCAAAACGATCAAATTTTCTCACGAATTTGGGAAATTTACTGGAACCTTCCTCTAGCCCAACCTAGCCGATCAATTCACTAGGTGAACCGCTCATCTCACTCACTCGAGCCGATTGGTTCACCCTATGACCTGATCAGTTGGCGCCCCTCTTCATGTAGAACATTAGCCAAATCACTTCCAATCATTCTGACTCTCCAAATGGCCATCTCAACACTTGAGATAATCAGCTGGAACTCCAAACGACCTCTCACCCAATGAACCAATCAGTTGACAGTCGATTCAATTGATGTGTTGCTTAAATAAAATACCTAAACACTTCAGTTATCAATTCATTCATCATTCAAGATCAAACTATTCTTCTAGATGAGCTCCTGTGTGTGTGACCCTATAAGTCTCATATCTTATGACATCGTAAGCACAGAGCGGTGCCTAGTCGCACATCAGTCCTACCCAAGTGAATGGAAAGTTGGAGAACAACTTCAATCTACAATATGTGTAAGGTGTTGTAGTGATTGTATAATTCCTTCATCTCTGATATCTAGAATGAACTCAAGGCATGGAACCATCATCCTCTCAACATTCAATCCATATTCCTTGAATCGAGAGCAGACTGTATGAGATAATGTGACCTCAATATCATATATTGATTCACATGTGCATGGACATGCCTTTCTTAATCTCTCTTATCAAGTGTCCAGGATATCAAACTCCAGTGGGAGGAACAAATCCCATCTAAATAACTCACAGTCAACCCCCATGTGTCAACCCTAAACCATATTACATTTGATCCAATGCATATTTTGTATATTAATGAGACTAAAAAAGCAATGCATTGGAGTAAATCTATGGTATATGCATCTATTTGTATATGACGTGTTTGTACAAATTTACAAAACAATACAATCTTGGATATTAGATTTATCCTGTTCATATTAGTTGTGTTTCAAAAATAATCTCAGAAGGACATTGCTATACTATTCATTTAAATACATATATGCAACTTGTGGTCAATGTTAATTGTGAAAATCACATTAATGGTTGTATGGTTTCAGATATTTCATAGATAATGGGATATGATTGCGATTTTGAACATGCTTGATCTAGATTACATTCGATCAACCATTGAATTTATATAACAATTTGTAATTGTGCTAATTTCTTAGATGATACTTATATATTTTATATATACCTAGTGATACATTCCAAAACTATTTTATAATTTTTCATATGTATATATTGGAAATATCTTCATTTAGTGAGTTATTTGGGCTGACCCAAATCTGACTTGAAACCCAACACTATAATGTGGGTCGGGTATGGGCCAAGTTTTTTCAATTATTACCCGGGCCTAAACCCAACCCGCAACCCTGTTTAAAATATGGGTTTGGGCACAGGCTTGCTGAAACCTAGGGTGACTTGGCCCAATTCTCATCCCTAACTATGAGTGATGTAAATGGGATTTGTCTCACCTACTAGAGATAGATATCCTGGACACTTGCTAAGCGATACTGAGAGACGCATGCACATGCACATGTGAATCAATAAATGATATTGAGGTCACATTATTTCATATAGTTAGCTTTTCGTTCAAGAAACATAGATTGAACATTGAGGATGATGATTCCATGCCTTGAGTTCACTCCAGATATCATTGAAAAAGGAGTAATACAATTACTGCAACAACTTACACAAATTGTAGGTTGAAGTTTTTCTCCAACTTTCCATTCACTTGGGTAACATTGATGTGTGACTAGGCATAACTCTGTTCTTGTGATCTCATAAGTAAGTTATGCACACTCACTTCCAATGTGATATGGGACCTATAGGGTCATACACATAGGAACTCATCTAGAAGAGGTGTTTAATCTTGAATGATGATTGGATTGATTACTAAAGCATTTAGGTATTTTATTCAAACAACATATAAGCTAATTGCATTGCCAATGGATCAACTCATAGGGTTAGATGGCTATTTGGAGCACCAAATGATCAGCTCAAGTGTTGAGACAGCCGTTTGGAGTGTCAAGCTGATTGGAACCAAATCAGCTGGAGTTTTCTATGAATAAGGCACCAACCAATCAACTCATTGGATGAGTTGATTGACTTGGGTGAGTGAGATGTCTAGTTCATCTAGGAACTGATCGGCTTGGTTGGGCTGAATGAAGGTTCTAGTAGCTTTCCTGAATTTATGAGAAAGATTCCTCATTTCACTTGTTCAATTCTATTGATATAAGGAATTAATGTCTGCATTAATTGGAAATAATTTTGCCAAATTCATGTGCGATCAAGAAACATGCCAAACAACCATTTCACTATGTGAAATGACCATATGATGTGTGAACCGATCTGTTTCACTGTCATCCAACCATATCACGAGTTTCAAGTTGTGAAAATTCAAGATGTTCCCTTCCACTCCCACATAAATTTGGGAACCCAAACCCTTACCCCTCCTATAAATACATGGATACTAGGGGATTCCCAGAACACAACTCAATTGACTCTGACAATTATTATCCTCTCTGGTTGTGGTAACCAATAGAGATCCCAAGCAAGTCCTATGCACTAAAGGGAGTGATAGCAAGGGTGAAACCATTATGGGAGAGTAAGTTGGTGACTAGTACACCAATGAGAGGGACAACTCCTTCCTATCTGTTCTACTAGAACAACAGGAGTTCTAGTTGGTCAGTGTGGACTTATCTATAGGGAAGGAGGCTATTGTCTGCCTCTAGGAGGACAACATGAGCCTACAGTCAGTGGCTAGACCAGAACTGCTACAAACTTCATTTGAGTCTGTTATTCGTGGTGAAGACTAGGAGCTACACAGACACCGTCCAAGAGCAATTAGAAGATACTGAAACTACAACAAGTTGAAGTCACTGGACTTGATCCAGGACCACTATAAACTTAAGTGTATTCAGACTCCAATACAACTAAGTTTTTCACCGTCTGATTCAGAATAGGTTACGAGATTGAAAACAAAGAAACGACCACAGTATAATCTGGACCCCACCGCCCACTTCCGTACTCCCCATCCCTACCCACTCCGTAATATCTCTCCACTGCTCCTTTCTATAACTTATTTCCTCACAACCCCACTACATCATCATTATTTCCTTCTCTCGCTTCTCAACACAAAGCGACATTAACATGGAGCTGCTTCAACTCATAGAATCCTCCCTCTCCAGAAGCTTGAATGAGAAGAAAATCTCTACTGCACCGTTTGGAGATGTTATGGTGAAGAATGGATGTTCTTTCTCAAGAAACCTTTTCTTCCTCCCCAAAATCACCCTCCTTTTTCTATGGAACTTCCCTTGGTCAAAACATCTCTCAAATGACAATTGATAACCACCCCAAGTAGTTGCACTCATTTTTAAAATGAGGGGTAGTGTCTTTAAAAATTTGCAGAACTCGATATAGACACAGTGTGTCTTTGGGAAGACACGTCATGTGGCGTCGTGTAACTGAATGTTGAATTGCTTCCTCATGATAAGTACACGACGTGTCCCATAAGAGACATTCCATGTAGCTGAAACTGAAGTCGACCTAAGTAAGTTGAACATGACATGTGTTAATAAATACATGTCGGTGTGCTTGGGTAGAAACTCAAACTTTGGCTTTTGAATGTGAAGACACGTTGTGTATTATGTCCTGCAGTCATGTCTTCTGGAGACTTACACACTCGTGTGTTAAATAACACATGATGTGTACTTTGCTTTGTGAGGGAACGCCTTTTCTAGAAGGAGACACACAATGTACAAATAAAGACATGGCATGTCGTTTTGCTATTTCTTCAAGATAAAACTCCAAATCAGTTTCAATTCAATGGGAAATCCAACTAATGTCAAATTTTGTTCGGATTATCTTCATTTTTTCATTTTTGAAGTGTACATGTGATCAACATCATCCAACAAGTAAAATAGCTAAAAGATGGAAAATTAAGTATGAATAGAGGCTAAATGGAAGGCAAAATGAACTGAATTTGTGTGTGAATGTGTGCAAAAAGTAGATATGAAATGTGTACATCAAATCCCCCTAAGCTCTAACTATTGCTTGTCCTCCAGCAAAAAGAGCATAGAAACACAAATGATGGAACTGTCAAGCTCGTGCATTAATCAATTGAAATGAAAGGTGCAAACTAGGCCAAACCAACCATAATCATCATGTTCATATTCATAGCCTTAATTTCAACTTTGACATCTGAGAAAGGAAAACTAAGTTCAGCAAGGGTAGTAACGCATGAAGTGAAATAGTCAACCAGGCAAAAATAAATGAAACTTGGATGACTAAGCTAAAGAATTAGTAAATCCGCAACAAAGATTTTCAGCTATTAAGGATGTGAAAGATGGAATCTTAGTTAATGTTAACAAGTTTTAGCTTTCTTTCCTTGTTTTTCCTAAAAGATAAGATAATGGATTAGGGGTTTCATCACTTGGATGCTAGTTTAGTCTTATGTATGCAAGGAGTGTTGGTTGGGATGTTTTACCCTCTTTTTAGGACATTCACCTAACCGTCGTGGCCAAATCAGACTTACACTAGGCTAGTATAACATGTGGATGGTTTTAGCCATCTTTATGGGTTAACTAAGTTGAAGTGAACCAAAGGAGTTTTTTTATTGATCTTGGGTTTCACTTATTTTTCCCAAAATAAAAGAGAGTTTACAAAATTGCAACATTAGCTAGATTCCATTCATTTTATTTGAAAAATTTTAACTGAAAAGGGGTGGTTGTAAAATCACTAAAAGTTTGGCAAAATCATCTTGTGTTATGAGTAGTATTGTAAAGATGACATATTCACAAAATTTGTTACCAACTACATGTATTAGACAATCCAAGATGAAAAAGGTGAAAATTATAGGTACAAATATAAATCTGGCATTAAGCACATGTTGTTTCCATAAAGTTTCATTTGATACATGCATGATCTTTTACAATTTCTTCAAAAAATATGTCTCACAAGGGAGGACAAGATTGTTCAAACTAGGAAGAAAGGAATCAATTCATTCTAGAAAATGAGCCTCACAATCTTACTTAACTTGCCATGAGAAAAAGAACATAAACTAAAAACAAGAACTGTAGAAAAGGTGAAAAAACAAACAACTAAATATACATTACCGAATGGTTGCACCCCCCTAAGCTTGAAATTTGTAGAGTCCTCATTGCATCAATCAAACCTAAGGTAGAAGCAACCGGGTACCTGTCATGGAGGAAATCAATAAGAAGGGCCTCCACCCTCATGACCAGTAGGGTAGTACTGTTTTAGCAGGTCGTCATAATTGGGAACATCAACTGGCATGAGTTGTGGAGTGGGCTCCGACTGTGGCTGGTGATGTTGCGGCATGGGATAATGGCCTTGATAGATGTGCCACATATCCATGCTTTGGACGATCTCATGCATGATTGAGTATTGTTGACCCATAAGATCGTGGTGGCTATCCAGATGGTCAAAATGCTACTGACTGTAGCCATAGATATGCCTAACATCAGGCATAGCCCAAGAGTACTCAGTTTGATTGCTTGTGGAGGGAGGTGGTAGAGCTGTGAAGAGTGCATTTGGAGTTGATGTTTCTTTAGGGGCATCAACATTATCATCTTGGCCACTAAGCTTGAACTTCCAGTTGTCTTTATTCCAATCTAGGCATATCAATGTAATGATCATTGTCAAAATACTATCACAACTTTGTATCATCATTACAGACCTTAGAAATCATACTAAAGAAATAAGGTATTGAAGATCCACCAGGTTCTTTCCTGGTGCAAAATCTAGGCCTGTGAAGTCTGTACCAAGCATACTAGCTAGGTGGCTGATCAAACCTCCACACATGATATCACAATATTCTCTCTTTTTCATCTTCTTTATATCGAAGAAGATGGTAAGAATAAAGTATCCTACATTGACCTTGATATCATAAACCATAGCCCATAGAATTAATAGATCCTACTTCCCACACACGCCTTGGGTTTGCTCCTTGGCAAAGACATATGTGCTAAGCTGCCTGTGAAGATATCTAAAAATAGGGTTATGGATAGCAGTTGCCCTAGCTTTGTTGGTCATGTGATAATCTTCATCAGTGATCTCACCCCAGAAAGCATCACTATCGAAAGTTTTGTTGGTCATGTATGCCCAGAGAGCCAATCATGTGATGATTAGAATGACATATCGTGTAAAAATGATTTGATTATTAATAAAAGGAAAGCTTCCAATTTATTCTGTTTGTTCAGTTATGAGATAATGAAATAAAACAATAAATATCTAGAGAATAATATTAATCAATGTCGTATGTCTTTAGCTTAAGAACATGAGAAATGAGATCATATAGATGTTAAGAGTACATATTTATATTCTCATGATGTCCCTGATTGGTTATTATTGTGGAAGGTTGATAGACAACAATAACACATAAGAATAGTGTGTGAGTTGGTTGATGACTGAGTCTCATTGGTCATGATATGGCAATATCAAACCAATCACACAGATACATGCTAGAGAACAGTGTATCAGAAGACACACCGTTAAGCTAACACATGAAAGCCATCATCATGGAAGTCATAGTCAGTTCTCACAGTGATGGTGGTGGTTGTGGTTCTTAGACCTAAAATCACTACATTCAACACATGTCGTTGGGTACACTTTGACATGATCAAACACAGTCCTGAAATATGGATTGTTATAACGGTGATGATTGGGTGGCTTGATACATGGGGATTGACTGTGAGTGATTGACATGGCATTTGTCCCTCCTACTAGACTGTGATGTCCTACGCCTCTTTATAAGCGAGACTGAGAAAAGCATGGCCATGCACATGTGACTCAATATGTGATATTGAGCTTACATATATCTTAGACAGTCTGCTCTTGGTTCAAGAAACAAGATTGAATAATAATGAGGGTGACTGCTCCATACCTCTAGTTCAATCTGGACATCAGTGACAAAGGAACTATACAAAACAGTGCAACACCATACACATATTGTAGGTTGAATTTGTTCCCGAAATTTTCCATTTACTTGGGTAGCAATGATGTGAGACTAGGCACCACTCTTTGCTTGTGATGTCATAAGCTATTTTTGGACACTCACTGCCAACGTAATATGGGACCTAAAGGGTCACACACATTGGTCTTGACCTAGAAGAGGAGTTCAGATCTCAAATGACAATTCAATTAAGCGATAAAGTGTTTAGGCATTTGATTCAGGCAACTGATAGGCTGACAACACTACCAAATGCTCATCTCAAGTGTTGAGATGGCCATCTGGAAGTTCTAAATGATCGTCTCAACGGTTAAGACGGGTGTAGGGTGTCAGGCCCAGTCAAAGGTCGAAATTAGCAAAAGGAATGGACCAACATGGCCGAACAGGCATGACTCGGGTCACCAGACAACCGTCTAGGTGAACTAAGAAGGTCAACTCACATGGGTGAGATGGTACAACTCGATCAGGGAAGGTTCTAGTTATTTCCCTATTCATGTTTAGCTTGAGAAATTCTTATTGCACAAGGAAATTAATGTCTAACATTGATGGGAATTAATTTTCCAAATTTGTATACAACCGGAAGTAGCGAAATCACCATCTAGCATGTGAAACGGCCGTCTGGCTTAGCCAAATGGTCATTTCAGCTGTCGCGATTTGTGCAAATTTCACAATTGTTGCCAAAATTTGAGTTCTTTTGGTCCCTCCCACTCCCGCACATTAATCTTGTATTTTTTCGGGACAGGGAACCCTGACCCTGACCCTAACCCTTCCTATACATATAGGGGTACTGGGTACTTCCTAAGGTATAATAAGATCACAGTGGTTTAGTCTCATATCTAAAAAATATACATTTGATCCAATGCATATTTTGTATATTAATGAGACTAAACCACTGTTTTTAGATTACATTTGATCCAATGCATATTTTGTATATTAATGAGACTAAAAAAGCAATGCATTGGAGTAAATCTATGGTATATGCATCTATTTGTATATGACGTGTTTGTACAAATTTACAAAACAATACAATCTTGGATATTAGATTTATCCTGTTCATATTAGTTGTGTTTCAAAAATAATCTCAGAAGGACATTGCTATACTATTCATTTAAATACATATATGCAACTTGTGGTCAATGTTAATTGTGAAAATCACATTAATGGTTGTATGGTTTCAGATATTTCATAGATAATGGGATATGATTGCGATTTTGAACATGCTTGATCTAGATTACATTCGATCAACCATTGAATTTATATAACAATTTGTAATTGTGCTAATTTCTTAGATGATACTTATATATTTTATATATACCTAGTGATACATTCCAAAACTATTTTATAATTTTTCATATGTATATATTGGAAATATCTTCATTTAGTGAGTTATTTGGGCTGACCCAAATCTGACTTGAAACCCAACACTATAATGTGGGTCGGGTATGGGCCAAGTTTTTTCAATTATTACCCGGGCCTAAACCCAACCCGCAACCCTGTTTAAAATATGGGTTTGGGCACAGGCTTGCTGAAACCTAGGGTGACTTGGCCCAATTCTCATCCCTAACTATGAGTGATGTAAATGGGATTTGTCTCACCTACTAGAGATAGATATCCTGGACACTTGCTAAGCGATACTGAGAGACGCATGCACATGCACATGTGAATCAATAAATGATATTGAGGTCACATTATTTCATATAGTTAGCTTTTCATTCAAGAAACATAGATTGAACATTGAGGATGATGATTCCATGCCTTGAGTTCACTCCAGATATCATTGAAAAAGGAGTAATACAATTACTGCAACAACTTACACAAATTGTAGGTTGAAGTTTTTCTCCAACTTTCCATTCACTTGGGTAACATTGATGTGTGACTAGGCATAACTCTGTTCTTGTGATCTCATAAGTAAGTTATGCACACTCACTTCCAATGTGATATGGGACCTATAGGGTCATACACATAGGAACTCATCTAGAAGAGGTGTTTAATCTTGAATGATGATTGGATTGATTACTAAAGCATTTAGGTATTTTATTCAAACAACATATAAGCTAATTGCATTGCCAATGGATCAACTCATAGGGATAGATGGCTATTTGGAGCACCAAATGATCAGCTCAAGTGTTGAGACAGCCGTTTGGAGTGTCAAGCTGATTGGAACCAAATCAGCTGGAGTTTTCTATGAATAAGGCACCAACCAATCAACTCATTGGATGAGTTGATTGACTTGGGTGAGTGAGATGTCTAGTTCATCTAGGAACTGATCGGCTTGGTTGGGCTGAATGAAGGTTCTAGTAGCTTTCCTGAATTTATGAGAAAGATTCCTCATTTCACTTGTTCAATTCTATTGATATAAGGAATTAATGTCTGCATTAATTGGAAATAATTTTGCCAAATTCATGTGCGATCAAGAAACATGCCAAACGACCATTTCACTATGTGAAATGACCATATGATGTGTGAACCGATCTGTTTCACTGTCATCCAACCATATCACGAGTTTCAAGTTGTGAAAATTCAAGATGTTCCCTTCCACTCCCACATAAATTTGGGAACCCAAACCCTTACCCCTCCTATAAATACATGGATACTAGGGGATTCCCAGAACACAACTCAATTGACTCTGACAATTATTATCCTCTCTGGTTGTGGTAACCAATAGAGATCCCAAGCAAGTCCTATGCACTAAAGGGAGTGATAGCAAGGGTGAAACCATTATGGGAGAGTAAGTTGGTGACTAGTACACCAATGAGAGGGACAACTCCTTCCTATCTGTTCTACTAGAACAACAGGAGTTCTAGTTGGTCAGTGTGGACTTATCTATAGGGAAGGAGGCTATTGTCTGCCTCTAGGAGGACAACATGAGCCTACAGTCAGTGGCTAGACCAGAACTGCTACAAACTTCATTTGAGTCTGTTATTCGTGGTGAAGACTAGGAGCTACACAGACACCGTCCAAGAGCAATTAGAAGATACTGAAACTACAACAAGTTGAAGTCACTGGACTTGATCCAGGACCACTATAAACTTAAGTGTATTCAGACTCCAATACAACTAAGTTTTTCACCGTCTGATTCAGAATAGGTTACGAGATTGAAAACAAAGAAACGACCACAGTATAATCTGGACCCCACCGCCCACTTCCGTACTCCCCATCCCTACCCACTCCGTAATATCTCTCCACTGCTCCTTTCTATAACTTATTTCCTCACAACCCCACTACATCATCATTATTTCCTTCTCTCGCTTCTCAACACAAAGCGACATTAACATGGAGCTGCTTCAACTCATAGAATCCTCCCTCTCCAGAAGCTTGAATGAGAAGAAAATCTCTACTGCACCGTTTGGAGATGTTATGGTGAAGAATGGAGGTTCTTTCTCAAGAAACCTTTTCTTCCTCCCCAAAATCACCCTCCTTTTTCTATGGAACTTCCCTTGGTCAAAACATCTCTCAAATGACAATTGATAACCACCCCAAGTAGTTGCACTCATTTTTAAAATGAGGGGTAGTGTCTTTAAAAATTTGCAGAACTCGATATAGACACAGTGTGTCTTTGGGAAGACACGTCATGTGGCGTCGTGTAACTGAATGTTGAATTGCTTCCTCATGATAAGTACACGACGTGTCCCATAAGAGACATTCCATGTAGCTGAAACTGAAGTCGACCTAAGTAAGTTGAACATGACATGTGTTAATAAATACATGTCGGTGTGCTTGGGTAGAAACTCAAACTTTGGCTTTTGAATGTGAAGACACGTTGTGTATTATGTCCTGCAGTCATGTCTTCTGGAGACTTACACACTCGTGTGTTAAATAACACATGATGTGTACTTTGCTTTGTGAGGGAACGCCTTTTCTAGAAGGAGACACACAATGTACAAATAAAGACATGGCATGTCTTTTTGCTATTTCTTCAAGATAAAACTCCAAATCAGTTTCAATTCAATGGGAAATCCAACTAATGTCAAATTTTGTTCGGATTATCTTCATTTTTTCATTTTTGAAGTGTACATGTGATCAACATCATCCAACAAGTAAAATAGCTAAAAGATGGAAAATTAAGTATGAATAGAGGCTAAATGGAAGGCAAAATGAACTGAATTTGTGTGTGAATGTGTGCAAAAAGTAGATATGAAATGTGTACATCAAATCCCCCTAAGCTCTAACTATTGCTTGTCCTCCAGCAAAAAGAGCATAGAAACACAAATGATGGAACTGTCAAGCTCGTGCATTAATCAATTGAAATGAAAGGTGCAAACTAGGCCAAACCAACCATAATCATCATGTTCATATTCATAGCCTTAATTTCAACTTTGACATCTGAGAAAGGAAAACTAAGTTCAGCAAGGGTAGTAACGCATGAAGTGAAATAGTCAACCAGGCAAAAATAAATGAAACTTGGATGACTAAGCTAAAGAATTAGTAAATCCGCAACAAAGATTTTCAGCTATTAAGGATGTGAAAGATGGAATCTTAGTTAATGTTAACAAGTTTTAGCTTTCTTTCCTTGTTTTTCCTAAAAGATAAGATAATGGATTAGGGGTTTCATCACTTGGATGCTAGTTTAGTCTTATGTATGCAAGGAGTGTTGGTTGGGATGTTTTACCCTCTTTTTAGGACATTCACCTAACCGTCGTGGCCAAATCAGACTTACACTAGGCTAGTATAACATGTGGATGGTTTTAGCCATCTTTATGGGTTAACTAAGTTGAAGTGAACCAAAGGAGTTTTTTTATTGATCTTGGGTTTCACTTATTTTTCCCAAAATAAAAGAGAGTTTACAAAATTGCAACATTAGCTAGATTCCATTCATTTTATTTGAAAAATTTTAACTGAAAAGGGGTGGTTGTAAAATCACTAAAAGTTTGGCAAAATCATCTTGTGTTATGAGTAGTATTGTAAAGATGACATATTCACAAAATTTGTTACCAACTACATGTATTAGACAATCCAAGATGAAAAAGGTGAAAATTATAGGTACAAATATAAATCTGGCATTAAGCACATGTTGTTTCCATAAAGTTTCATTTGATACATGCATGATCTTTTACAATTTCTTCAAAAAATATGTCTCACAAGGGAGGACAAGATTGTTCAAACTAGGAAGAAAGGAATCAATTCATTCTAGAAAATGAGCCTCACAATCTTACTTAACTTGCCATGAGAAAAAGAACATAAACTAAAAACAAGAACTGTAGAAAAGGTGAAAAAACAAACAACTAAATATACATTACCGAATGGTTGCACCCCCCTAAGCTTGAAATTTGTAGAGTCCTCATTGCATCAATCAAACCTAAGGTAGAAGCAATCGGGTACCTGTCATGGAGGAAATCAATAAGAAGGGCCTCCACCCTCATGACCAGTAGGGTAGTACTGTTTTAGCAGGTCGTCATAATTGGGAACATCAACTGGCATGAGTTGTGGAGTGGGCTCCGACTGTGGCTGGTGATGTTGCGGCATGGGATAATGGCCTTGATAGATGTGCCACATATCCATGCTTTGGACGATCTCATGCATGATTGAGTATTGTTGACCCATAAGATCGTGGTGGCTATCCAGATGGTCAAAATGCTACTGACTGTAGCCATAGAGATGCCTAACATCAGGCATAGCCCAAGAGTACTCAGTTTGATTGCTTGTGGAGGGAGGTGGTAGAGCTGTGAAGAGTGCATTTGGAGTTGATGTTTCTTTAGGGGCATCAACATTATCATCTTGGCCACTAAGCTTGAACTTCCAGTTGTCTTTATTCCAATCTAGGCATATCAATGTAATGATCATTGTCAAAATACTATCACAACTTTGTATCATCATTACAGACCTTAGAAATCATACTAAAGAAATAAGGTATTGAAGATCCACCAGGTTCTTTCCTGGTGCAAAATCTAGGCCTGTGAAGTCTGTACCAAGCATACTAGCTAGGTGGCTGATCAAACCTCCACACATGATATCACAATATTCTCTCTTTTTCATCTTCTTTATATCGAAGAAGATGGTAAGAATAAAGTATCCTACATTGACCTTGATATCATAAACCATAGCCCATAGAATTAATAGATCCTACTTCCCACACACGCCTTGGGTTTGCTCCTTGGCAAAGACATATGTGCTAAGCTGCCTGTGAAGATATCTAAAAATAGGGTTATGGATAGCAGTTGCCCTAGCTTTGTTGGTCATGTGATAATCTTCATCAGTGATCTCACCCCAGAAAGCATCACTATCGAAAGTTTTGTTGGTCATGTATGCCCAGAGAGCCAATCATGTGATGATTAGAATGACATATCGTGTAAAAATGATTTGATTATTAATAAAAGGAAAGCTTCCAATTTATTCTGTTTGTTCAGTTATGAGATAATGAAATAAAACAATAAATATCTAGAGAATAATATTAATCAATGTCGTATGTCTTTAGCTTAAGAACATGAGAAATGAGATCATATAGATGTTAAGAGTACATATTTATATTCTCATGATGTCCCTGATTGGTTATTATTGTGGAAGGTTGATAGACAACAATAACACATAAGAATAGTGTGTGAGTTGGTTGATGACTGAGTCTCATTGGTCATGATATGGCAATATCAAACCAATCACACAGATACATGCTAGAGAACAGTGTATCAGAAGACACACCGTTAAGCTAACACATGAAAGCCATCATCATGGAAGTCATAGTCAGTTCTCACAGTGATGGTGGTGGTTGTGGTTCTTAGACCTAAAATCACTACATTCAACACATGTCGTTGGGTACACTTTGACATGATCAAACACAGTCCTGAAATATGGATTGTTATAACGGTGATGATTGGGTGGCTTGATACATGGGGATTGACTGTGAGTGATTGACATGGCATTTGTCCCTCGTACTAGACTGTGATGTCCTACGCCTCTTTATAAGCGAGACTGAGAAAAGCATGGCCATGCACATGTGACTCAATATGTGATATTGAGCTTACATATATCTTAGACAGTCTGCTCTTGGTTCAAGAAACAAGATTGAATAATAATGAGGGTGACTGCTCCATACCTCTAGTTCAATCTGGACATCAGTGACAAAGGAACTATACAAAACAGTGCAACACCGTACACATATTGTAGGTTGAATTTGTTCCCGAACTTTTCCATTTACTTGGGTAGCAATGATGTGAGACTAGGCACCACTCTTTGCTTGTGATGTCATAAGCTATTTTTGGACACTCACTGCCAACGTAATATGGGACCTAAAGGGTCACACACATTGGTCTTGACCTAGAAGAGGATTTCAGATCTCAGATGACAGTTCAATTAAGCGATAAAGTGTTTAGGCATTTGATTCAGGCAACTGATAGGCTGACAACACTACCAAATGCTCATCTCAAGTGTTGAGATGGCCATATGGAAGTTCTAAACGATCGTCTCAACGGTTAAGACGGGTGTAGGGTGTCAGGCCCAGTCAAAGGTCGAAATTAGCAAAAGGAATGAACCAACATGGCCGAACAGGCATGACTCGGGTCACCAGACAACCGTCTAGGTGAACTAAGAAGGTCAACTCACATGGGTGAGATGGTACAGCTCGATCAGGGAAGGTTCTAGTTATTTCCCTATTCATGTTTAGCTTGAGAAATTCTTATTGCACAAGGAAATTAATGTCTAACATTGATGGGAATTAATTTTCCAAATTTGTATACAACCGGAAGTAGCGAAATCACCATCTAGCATGTGAAGCGGCCGTCTGGCTTAGCCAAATGGTCATTTCAGCTGTCGCGATTTGTGCAAATTTCACAATTGTTGCCAAAATTTGAGTTCTTTTGGTCCCTCCCACTCCCGCACATTAATCTTGTATTTTTTCGGGACAGGGAACCCTGACCCTGACCCTAACCCTTCCTATACATATAGGGGTACTGGGTACTTCCTAAGGTATAATAAGATCACAGTGGTTTAGTCTCATATCTAAAAAATATACATTTGATCCAATGCATATTTTGTATATTAATGAGACTAAACCACTGTTTTTAGATTACATTTGATCCAATGCATATTTTGTATATTAATGAGACGAAAAAAGCAATGCATTGGAGTAAATCTATGGTATATGCATCTATTTGTATATGACGTGTTTGTACAAATTTACAAAACAATACAATCTTGGATATTAGATTTATCCTGTTCATATTAGTTGTGTTTCAAAAATAATCTCAGAAGGACATTGCTATACTATTCATTTAAATACATATATGCAACTTGTGGTCAATGTTAATTGTGAAAATCACATTAATGGTTGTATGGTTTCAGATATTTCATAGATAATGGGATATGATTGCGATTTTGAACATGCTTGATCTAGATTACATTCGATCAACCATTGAATTTATATAACAATTTGTAATTGTGCTAATTTCTCAGATGATACTTATATATTTTATATATACCTAGTGATACATTCCAAAACTATTTTATAATTTTTCATATGTATATATTGGAAATATGTTCATTTAGTGAGTTATTTGGGCTGACCCAAATCTGACTTGAAACCCAACACTATAATGTGGGTCGGGTATGGGCCAAGGTTTTTCAATTATTACCCGGGCCTAAACCCAACCCGCAACCCTGTTTAAAATATGGGTTTGGGCACAGGCTTGCTGAAACCTAGGGTGACTTGGCCCAATTCTCATCCCTAACTATGAGTGATGTAAATGGGATTTGTCTCACCTACTAGAGATAGATATCCTGGACACTTGCTAAGCGATACTGAGAGACGCATGCACATGCACATGTGAATCAATAAATGATATTGAGGTCACATTATTTCATATAGTTAGCTTTTAGTTCAAGAAACATAGATCGAACATTGAGGATGATGATTCCATGCCTTGAGTTCACTCCAGATATCATTGAAAAAGGAGTAATACAATTACTGCAACAACTTACACAAATTGTAGGTTGAAGTTTTTCTCCAACTTTCCATTCACTTGGGTAACATTGATGTGTGACTAGGCATAACTCTGTTCTTGTGATCTCATAAGTAAGTTATGCACACTCACTTCCAATGTGATATGGGACCTATAGGGCCATACACATAGGAACTCATCTAGAAGAGGTGTTTAATCTTGAATGATGATTGGATTGATTACTAAAGCATTTAGGTATTTTATTCAAACAACATATAAGCTAATTGCATTGCCAATGGATCAACTCATAGGGTTAGATGGCTATTTGGAGCACCAAATGATCAGCTCAAGTGTTGAGACAGCCGTTTGGAGTGTCAAGCTGATTGGAACCAAATCAACTGGAGTTTTCTATGAATAAGGCACCAACCAATCAACTCATTGGATGAGTTGATTGACTTGGGTGAGTGAGATGTCTAGTTCATCTAGGAACTGATCGGCTTGGTTGGGCTGAATGAAGGTTCTAGTAGCTTTCCTGAATTTATGAGAAAGATTCCTCATTTCACTTGTTCAATTCTATTGATACAAGGAATTAATGTCTGCATTAATTGGAAATAATTTTGCCAAATTCATGTGCGATCAAGAAACATGCCAAACGACCATTTCACTATGTGAAATGACCATATGATGTGTGAACCGATCTGTTTCACTGTCATCCAACCATATCATGAGTTTCAAGTTGTGAAAATTCAAGATGTTCCCTTCCACTCCCACATAAATTTGGGAACCCAAACCCTAACCCCTCCTATAAATACATGGATACTAGGGGATTCCCAGAACACAACTCAATTGACTCTGACAATTATTATCCTCTCTGGTTGTGGTAACCAATAGAGATCCCAAGCAAGTCCTATGCACTAAAGGGAGTGATAGCAAGGGTGAAACCATTATGGGAGAGTAAGTTGGTGACTAGTACACCAATGAGAGGGACAACTCCTTCCTATCTGTTCTACTAGAACAACAGGAGTTCTAGTTGGTCAGTGTGGACTTATCTATAGGGAATGAGGCTATTGTCTGCCTCTTGGAGGACAACATGAGCCTACAGTCAGTGGCTAGACCAGAACTGCTACAAACTTCATTTGAGTCTGTTATTCGTGGTGAAGACTAGGAGCTACGCAGACACCGTCCAAGAGCAATTAGAAGATACTGAAACTACAACAAGTTGAAGTCACTGGACTTGATCCAGGACCACTATAAACTTAAGTGTATTCAGACTCCAATACAACTAAGTTTTTCACCGTCTGATTCAGAATAGGTTACGAGATTGAAAACAAAGAAACGACCATAGTATAATCTGGACCCCACCGCCCACTTCCGTACTCCCCATCCCTACCCACTCCGTAATATCTCTCCACTGCTCCTTTCTCTAACTTATTTCCTCACAACCCCACTACATCATCATTATTTCCTTCTCTCGCTTCTCAACACAAAGCGACATTAACATGGAGCTACTTCAACTCACAGAATCCTCCCTCTCTAGAAGCTTGAATGAGAAGAAAAGCTCTACTGCACCGTTTGGAGATGTTATGGTGAAGAATGGAGGTTCTTTCTCAAGAAACCTTTTCTTCCTCCCCAAAATCACCCTCCTTTTTCTATGGAACTTCCCTTGGTCAAAACATCTCTCAAATGATAATTGATAACCACCCCAAGTAGTTGCACTCATTTTTAAAATGAGGGGTAGTGTCTTTAAAAATTTGCAGAACTCGATATAGACACAGTGTGTCTTTGGGAAGACACGTCATGTGGCGTCGTGTAACTGAATGTTGAATTGCTTCCTCATGATAAGTACACGACGTGTCCCATAAGAGACATTCCATGTAGCTGAAACTGAAGTCGACCTAAGTAAGTTGAACATGACATGTGTTAATAAATACATGTCGGTGTGCTTGGGTAGAAACTCAAACTTTGGCTTTTGAATGTGAAGACACGTTGTGTATTATGTCCTGCATTCATGTCTTCTGGAGACTTACACACTCGTGTGTTAAATAACACATGATGTGTACTTTGCTTTGTGAGGGAACGCCTTTTCTAGAAGGAGACACACAATGTACAAATAAAGACATGGCATGTCTTTTTGCTATTTCTTCAAGATAAAACTCCAAATCAGCTTCAATTCAATGGGAAATCCAACTAATGTCAAATTTTGTTCGGATTATCTTCATTTATTCATTTTTGAAGTGTACATGTGATCAACATCATCCAACAAGTAAAATAGCTAAAAGATGGAAAATTAAGTATGAATAGAGGCTAAATGGAAGGCAAAATGAACTGAATTTGTGTGTGAATGTGTGCAAAAAGTAGATATGAAATGTGTACATCAAATCCCCCTAAGCTCTAACTATTGCTTGTCCTCCAGCAAAAAGAGCATAGAAACACAAATGATGGAACTGTCAAGCTCGTGCATTAATCAATTGAAATGAAAGGTGCAAACTAGGCCAAACCAACCATAATCATCATGTTCATATTCATAGCCTTAATTTCAACTTAGACATCTGAGAAAGGAAAACTAAGTTCAGCAAGGGTAGTAACGCATGAAGTGAAATAGTCAACCAGGCAAAAATAAATGAAACTTGGATGACTAAGCTAAAGAATTAGTAAATCCGCAACAAAGATTTTCAGCTATTAAGGATGTGAAAGATGGAATCTTAGTTAATGTTAACAAGTTTTAGCTTTCTTTCCTTGTTTTTCCTAAAAGATAAGATAATGGATTAGGGGTTTCATCACTTGGATGCTAGTTTAGTCTTATGTATGCAAGGAGTGTTGGTTGGGATGTTTTACCCTCTTTTTAGGACATTCACCTAACCGTCGTGGCCAAATCAGACTTACACTAGGCTAGTATAACATGTGGATGGTTTTAGCCATCTTTATGGGTTAACTAAGTTGAAGTGAACCAAAGGAGTTTTTTTATTGATCTTGGGTTTCACTTATTTTTCCCAAAATAAAAGAGAGTTTACAAAATTGCAACATTAGCTAGATTCCATTCATTTTATTTGAAAAATTTTAACTGAAAAGGGGTGGTTGTAAAATCACTAAAAGTTTGGCAAAATCATCTTGTGTTATGAGTAGTATTGTAAAGATGACATATTCACAAAATTTGTTACCAACTACATGTATTAGACAATCCAAGATGAAAAAGGTGAAAATTAGAGGTACAAATATAAATCTGGCATTAAGCACATGTGGGTTTCCATAAAGTTTCATTTGATACATGCATGATCTTTTACAATTTCTTCAAAAAATATGTCTCACAAGGGAGGACAAGATTGTTCAAACTAGGAAGAAAGGAATCAATTCATTCTAGAAAATGAGCCTCACAATCTTACTTAACTTGCCATGAGAAAAAGAACATAAACTAAAAACAAGAACTGTAGAAAAGGTGAAAAAACAAACAACTAAATATACATTACCGAATGGTTGCACCCCCCTAAGCTTGAAATTTGTAGAGTCCTCATTGCATCAATCAAACCTAAGGTAGAAGCAACCGGGTACCTGTCATGGAGGAAATCAATAAGAAGGGCCTCCACCCTCATGACCAGTAGGGTAGTACTGTTTTAGCAGGTCGTCATAATTGGGAACATCAACTGGCATGAGTTGTGGAGTGGGCTCCGACTGTGGCTGGTGATGTTGCGGCATGGGATAATGGCCTTGATAGATGTGCCACATATCCATGCTTTGGACGATCTCATGCATGATTGAGTATTGTTGACCCATAAGATCGTGGTGGCTATCCAGATGGTCAAAATGCTACTGACTGTAGCCATAGAGATGCCTAACATCAGGCATAGCCCAAGAGTACTCAGTTTGATTGCTTGTGGAGGGAGGTGGTAGAGCTGTGAAGAGTGCATTTGGAGTTGATGTTTCTTTAGGGGCATCAACATTATCATCTTGGCCACTAAGCTTGAACTTCCAGTTGTCTTTATTCCAATCTAGGCATATCAATGTAATGATCATTGTCAAAATACTATCACAACTTTGTATCATCATTACAGACCTTAGAAATCATACTAAAGAAATAAGGTATTGAAGATCCACCAGGTTCTTTCCTGGTGCAAAATCTAGGCCTGTGAAGTCTGTACCAAGCATACTAGCTAGGTGGCTGATCAAACCTCCACACATGATATCACAATATTCTCTCTTTTTCATCTTCTTTATATCGAAGAAGATGGTAAGAATAAAGTATCCTACATTGACCTTGATATCATAAACCATAGCCCATAGAATTAATAGATCCTACTTCCCACACACGCCTTGGGTTTGCTCATTGGCAAAGACATATGTGCTAAGCTGCCTGTGAAGATATCTAAAAATAGGGTTATGGATAGCAGTTGCCCTAGCTTTGTTGGTCATGTGATAATCTTCATCAGTGATCTCACCCCAGAAAGCATCACTATCGAAAGTTTTGTTGGTCATGTATGCCCAGAGAGCCAATCATGTGATGATTAGAATGACATATCGTGTAAAAATGATTTGATTATTAATAAAAGGAAAGCTTCCAATTTATTTTGTTTGTTCAGTTATGAGATAATGAAATAAAACAATAAATATCTAGAGAATAATATTAATCAATGTCGTATTTCTTTAGCTTAAGAACATGAGAAATGAGATCATATAGATGTTAAGAGTACATATTTATATTCTCATGATGTCCCTGATTGGTTATTATTGTGGAAGGTTGATAGACAGCAATAACACATAAGAATAGTGTGTGAGTTGGTTGATGACTGAGTCTCATTGGTCATGATATGGCAATATCAAACCAATCACACAGATACATGCTAGAGAACAGTGTATCAGAAGACACACCGTTAAGCTAACACATGAAAGCCATCATCATGGAAGTCATAGTCAGTTCTCACAGTGATGGTGGTGGTTGTGGTTCTTAGACCTAAAATCACTACATTCAACACATGTCGTTGGGTACACTTTGACATGATCAAACACAGTCCTGAAATATGGATTGTTATAACGGTGATGATTGGGTGGCTTGATACATGGGGATTGACTGTGAGTGATTGACATGGCATTTGTCCCTCCTACTAGACTGTGATGTCCTATGCCTCTTTATAAGCGAGACTGAGAAAAGCATGGCCATGCACATGTGACTCAATATGTGATATTGAGCTTACATATATCTTAGACAGTCTGCTCTTGGTTCAAGAAACAAGATTGAATAATAATGAGGGTGACTGCTCCATACCTCTAGTTCAATCTGGACATCAGTGACAAAGGAACTATACAAAACAGTGCAACACCGTACACATATTGTAGGTTGAATTTGTTCCCGAACTTTTCCATTTACTTGGGTAGCAATGATGTGAGACTAGGCACCACTCTTTGCTTGTGATGTCATAAGCTATTTTTGGACACTCACTGCCAACGTAATATGGGACCTAAAGGGTCACACACATTGGTCTTGACCTAGAAGAGGAGTTCAGATCTCAAATGACAGTTCAATTAAGCGATAAAGTGTTTAGGCATTTGATTCAGGCAACTGATAGGCTGACAACACTACCAAATGCTCATCTCAAGTGTTGAGATGGCCATCTGGAAGTTCTAAACGATCGTCTCAATGGTTAAGACGGGTGTAGGGTGTCAGGCCCAGTCAAAGGTCGAAATTAGCAAAAGGAATGAACCAACATGGCCGAACAGGCATGACTCGGGTCACCAGACAACCGTCTAGGTGAACTAAGAAGGTCAACTCACATGGGTGAGATGGTACAGCTCGATCAGGGAAGGTTCTAGTTATTTCCCTATTCATGTTTAGCTTGAGAAATTCTTATTGCACAAGGAAATTAATGTCTAACATTGATGGGAATTAATTTTCCAAATTTGTATACAACCGGAAGTAGCGAAATCACCATCTAGCATGTGAAACGGCCGTCTGGCTTAGCCAAATGGTCATTTCAGCTGTCGCGATTTGTGCAAATTTCACAATTGTTGCCAAAATTTGAGTTGTTTTGGTCCCTCCCACTCCCGCACATTAATCTTGTATTTTTTCGGGACAGGGAACCCTGACCCTAACCCTTCCTATACATATAGGGGTACTGGGTACTTCCTAAGGTATAATAAGATCACAGTGGTTTAGTCTCATATCTAAAAAATATACATTTGATCCAATGCATATTTTGTATATTAATGAGACTAAACCACTGTTTTTAGATTACATTTGATCCAATGCATATTTTGTATATTAATGAGACGAAAAAAGCAATGCATTGGAGTAAATCTATGGTATATGCATGTATTTGTATATGACGTGTTTGTACAAATTTACAAAACAATACAATCTTGGATATTAGATTTATCCTGTTCATATTAGTTGTGTTTCAAAAATAATCTCAGAAGGACATTGCTATACTATTCATTTAAATACATATATGCAACTTGTGGTCAATGTTAATTGTGAAAATCACATTAATGGTTGTATGGTTTCAGATATTTCATAGATAATGGGATATGATTGCGATTTTGAACATGCTTGATCTAGATTACATTCGATCAACCATTGAATTTATATAACAATTTGTAATTGTGCTAATTTCTCAGATGATACTTATATATTTTATATATACCTAGTGATACATTCCAAAACTATTTTATAATTTTTCATATGTATATATTGGAAATATGTTCATTTAGTGAGTTATTTGGGCTGACCCAAATCTGACTTGAAACCCAACACTATAATGTGGGTCGGGTATGGGCCAAGTTTTTTCAATTATTACCCGGGCCTAAACCCAACCCGCAACCCTGTTTAAAATATGGGTTTGGGCACAGGCTTGCTGAAACCTAGGGTGACTTGGCCCAATTCTCATCCCTAACTATGAGTGATGTAAATGGGATTTGTCTCACCTACTAGAGATAGATATCCTGGACACTTGCTAAGCGATACTGAGAGACGCATGCACATGCACATGTGAATAAATATATGATATTGAGGTCACATTATTTCATATAGTTAGCTTTTAGTTCAAGAAACATAGATTGAACATTGAGGATGATGATTCCATGCCTTGAGTTCACTCCAGATATCATTGAAAAAGGAGTTATACAATTACTGCAACAACTTACACAAATTGTAGGTTGAAGTTTTTCTCCAACTTTCCATTCACTTGGGTAATATTGATGTGTGACTAGGCATCACTCTGTTCTTGTTATCTCATAAGTAATTTATGCACACTCACTTCCAATGTGATATGGGACCTATAGGGTCATACACATAGGAACTCATCTAGAAGAGGTGTTTAATCTTGAATGATGATTGGATTGATTACTAAAGCATTTAGGTATTTAATTCAAACAACATATAAGCTAATTGCATTTCCAATGGATCAACTCATAGGGTTAGGCTATTTGGAGCACCAAATGATCAGCTCAAGTGTTGAGACAGTCGTTTGGAGTGTCAAGCTGATTGGAACCAAATCAGTTGGAGTTTTCTACGAATAAGGCACCAACCAATCAACTCATTGGATGAGTTGATCGACTTGGGTGAGTGAGATGTCTGGTTCATCTAGGAACTGATCGGCTTGGTTGGGCTGAATGAAGGTTCTAGTAGCTTTCCTGAATTTATGAGAAAGATTGCTCATTTCACTTGTTCAATTCTATTGATACAAGGAATTAATGTCTGCATTAATTGGAAATAATTTTGCCAAATTCATGTGCGATCAAGAAACATGCCAAACGACCATTTCACTATGTGAAATGACCATATGATGTGTGAACCGATCTGTTTCGCTGTCATCCAACCATATCACGAGTTTCAAGTTGTAAAAATTCAAGATGTTCCCTTCCACTCCCACACAAATTTGGGAACCCAAACCCTAACCCCTCCTATAAATACAGGGATACTAGGGGCTTCCCAAAACACAACTCAATTGACTCTGACAATTATTATCCTCTCTGGTTGTGGTAACCAATAGATATCCCAAGCAAGTCCTATGCACTAAAGGGAGTGATAGCAAGGGTGAAACCATTATGGGAGAGTAAGTTGGTGACTAGTACACCAATGAGAGGGACAACTCCTTCCTATCTGTTCTACTAGAACAACATGAGTTCTAGTTGGTGAGTGTGGACTTATCTATAGGGAAGGAGGCTATTGTCTGCCTCTAGGAGGACAACATGAGCCTACAGTCAGTGGCTAGACCAGAACTGCTACAAACTTCATTTGAGTCTGTTATTCGTGGTGAAGACTAGGAGCTACACAGACACCGTCCAAGAGCAATTAGAAGATACTGACACTACAACGAGTTGAAGTCACTGGACTTGATCCAGGACCACTATAAACTTAAGTGTATTCAGACTCCAATACAACTAAGTTTTCCACCGTCTGATTCGGAATAGGTTGCGAGATTGAAAACAAAGAAACGACCACAGTATAATCTGGACCCCACCGCCCACTTCCGTACTCCCCATCCCTACCCACTCTGTAATCTCTCTCCACTGCGACTTTCTCTAACTTATCTCCTCACAACCCCACTACATCATCATTATTTCCTTCTCTCACTTCTCAACACAAAGCGACATTAACATGGAGCTGCTTCAACTCACAGAATCCTCCCTCTCCAAAAGCTTGAATGAGAAGAAAAGCTCTACTGCACCGTTTGGAGATGTTATGGTGAAGAATGGAGGTTCTTTCTCAAGAAACCTTTTCTTCCTCCCCAAAATCGCCCTCCTTTTGCTATGGAACTTCCCTTGGTCAAAACATCTCTCAAATGACAATTAATAACCACCCCAAGTAGTTGCACTCATTTTTAAAATGAGGGGTAGTGTCTTTTAAAATTTGCAGAACTCGATATAGACACAGTGTGTCTTTGGGAAGACACATCATGTGGCGTCGTGTAACTGAATGTTGAATTGCTTCCTCATGATCAGTACACGACGTGTCCCATAAGAGACATGCCATGTAGCTGAAACTGAAGTCGACCTAAGCAAGTTGAACATGACATGTGTTAATAAATACATGTCGGTGTGCTTGGGTAGAAACTCAAACTTTGGCTTTTGAATGTGAAGACACGTTGTGTATTATGTCCTGCAGTCATGTCTTCTGGAGACTTACACACTTGTGTGTTAAATAACACATGATGTGTACTTTGCTTTGTGAGGGGAACACCTTTTCTAGAAGGAGACACACAATGTACAAATAAAGACATGGCATGTCTTTTTTCTATTTCTTCAAGATAAAACTCCAAATCAGCTTCAATTCAATGGGAAATCCAACTAATGTCAAATTTTGTTCGGATTATCTTCATTTTATCATTTTTGAAGTGTACATGTGATCAACATCATCCAACAAGTAAAATAGCTAAAAGATGGAAAATTAAGTATGAATAGAGGCTAAATGGAAGGCAAAATGAACTGAATTTGTGTGTGAATGTGTGCAAAAAGTAGATATGAAATGTGTACATCAAATCCCCCTAAGCTCTAACTATTGCTTGTCCTCCAGCAAAAAGAGCATAGAAACTCAAATGATGGAACTGTCAAGCTCGTGCATTAATCAATTGAAATGAAAGGTGCAAACTAGGCCAAACCAACCATAATCATCATGTTCATATTCATAGCCTTAATTTCAACTAAGACATCCGAGAAAGGAAAACTAAGTTCAGCAAGGGTAGTAACGCATGAAGTGAAATAGTCAACCAGGCAAAAATAAATGAAACTTGGATGACTAAGCTAAAGAATTAGTAAATCCGCAACAATTATTTTTAGCTATTAAGGATGTGAAAGATGGAATCTTAGTTAATGTTAACAAGTTTTAGCTTTCTTTCCTTGTTTTTCCTAAAAGATAAGATAATGGATTAGGGGTTTCATCACTTGGATGCTAGTTTAGTCTTATGTATGCAAGGAGTGTTGGTTGGGATGTTTTACCCTCTTTTTAGGACATTCACCTAACCGTCATGGCCAAATCAGACTTACACTAGGCTAGTATAACATGTGAATGGTTTTAGCCATCTTTATGGGATAAATAAGTTGAAGTGAACCAAAGGAGTTTTTTTATTGATCTTGGGTTTCACTTATTTTCCCCAGAATAAAAGAGAGTTTACTAAATTGCAACATTAGCTAGATTCCATTCATTTTATTTGAAAAATTTTAACTGAAAAGGGGTGGTTGTAAAATCACTAAAAGTTTGGCAAAATCATCTTGTGTTATGAGTAGTATTGTAAAGATGACATATTCACAAAATTTGTTACCAACTACATGTATTAGACAATCCAAGATGAAAAAGGTGAAAATTAGAGGTACAAATATAAATCTGGCATTAAGCACATGTTGGTTTCCATAAAGTTTCATTTGATACATGCATGATCTTTTACAATTTCTTCAAAAAATATGTCTCACAAGGGAGGACAAGATTGTTCAAACTAGGAAGAAAGGAATCAATTCATTCTAGAAAATGAGCCTCACAATCTTACTTAACTTTCCATGAGAAAAAGAACATAAACTAAAAACAAGAACTGTAGAAAACGTCAAAAAACAAACAACTAAATATACATTACCGACTGGTTGCACCCCCCTAAGCTTGAAATTTTTAGAGTCCTCATTGCATCAATCAAACCTAAGGTAGAAGCAACCGGGTACCTGTCATGGAGGAAATCAATAAGAAGGGCCTCCACCCTCATGACCAGTAGGGTAGTACTGTTTTAGCAGGTCGTCATAATTGGGAACATCAACTGGCATGAGTTGTGGAGTGGGCTCCGACTGTGGCTTGTGAGGTTGAGGCATGGGATAATGGCCTTGATAGATGTGCCACATATCCATGCTTTAGACGATCTCATGCATGATTGAGTATTGTTGACCCATAAGATCGAGGTGGCTATCCAGATGGTCAAAATGCTACTGAGTGTAGCCATAGCGATGCCTAACATCAGGCATAGCCCAAGAGTACTCAGTTTGATTGCTTGTGGAGGGAGGTGGTAGAGCTGTGAAGAGTGCATTTGGAGTTGATGTTTCTTCAGGGGCATCAACATTATCATCTTGGCCACTAAGCTTGAACTTCCAGTTGTCTTTATTCCAATCTAGGCATATCAATGTAATGATCATTGTCAAAATACTATCGCAACTTTGTATCATCATTACAGACCTTAGAAATCATACCTAAAGAAATAAGCTATTGAATATCCACCAGGTTCTTTCCTGGTGCAACATCTAGGCGTGTGAAGTCTGTACCAAGCATACTAGCTAGGTGGCTGACCAAACCTCCACACATGATATCATAATATTCTCTCTTTTTCATCTTCTTTATATCGAAGAAGATGGTAAGAATAAAGTATCCTACATTGACCTTGATATCATAAACCATAGCCCATAGAATTAATAGATCCTACTTCCCACACACGCCTTGGGTTTGCTCCTTGGCAAAGACATATGTGCTAAGCTGCCTGTGAAGATATCTAAAAATAGGGTTATGGATAGCAGTTGCCCTAGCTTTGTTGGTCATGTGATAATCTTCATCAGTGATCTCACCCCAGAAAGCATCACTATCGAAAGTTTTGTTGGTCATGTATGCCCAGAGAGCCAATCATGTGATGATTAGAATGACATATCATGTAAAAATGATTTGATTATTAATAAAAGGCAAGCTTCCAATTTATTTTGTTTGTTCAGTTATGAGATAATGAAATAAAACAATAAATGTCTAGAGAATAATATTAATCAATGTCGTATGTCTTTAGCTTAAGAACATGAGAAATGAGATCATATAGATGTTAAGAGTACATATTTATATTCTCATGATGTCCCTGATTGGTTATTATTGTGGAAGGTTGATAGACAACAATAACACATAAGAATAGTGTGTGAGTTGGTTGATGACTGAATCTCATTGGTCATGATATGGCAATATCAAATCAATCACACAGATACATGTTAGAGAACAGTGTATCAGAAGACACACCGTTAAGCTAACACATGAAAGCCATCATCATGGAAGTCATAGTCAGTTCTCACAGTGATGGTGGTGGTTGTGGTTCTTAGACCTAAAATCACTACATTCAAAACATGTCGTTGGGTACACTTTGACATGATCAAACAAAGTCCTAAAATATGGATTGTTATAACGGTGATGATTGGGTGGCTTCACACATGGGGATTGACTGTGAGTGATTGACATGGCATTTGTCCCTCCTACTAGACTGTGATGTCCTACGCCTCTTTATAAGCTAGACTGAGAAAAGCATGGCCATGCACATGTGACTCAATATGTGATATTGAGCTTACATATATCTTAGACAGTCTGCTCTTGGTTCAAGAAACAAGATTGAATAATAATGAGGGTGACTGCTCCATACCTCTAGTTCAATCTGGACATCAGTGACAAAGGAACTATACAAAACACTGCAACACCGTACACATATTGTAGGTTGAATTTGTTCCCGAACATTTCCATTTACTTGGGTAGCAATGATGTGAGACTAGGCACCACTCTTTGCTTGTGATGTCATAAGCTATTTTTGGACACTCACTGCCAACGTAATATGGGACCTAAGGGGTCACACACATAGGTCTTGAACTAGAAGAGGATTTCAGATCTCAAATGACAGTTCAATTAAGTGATAAAGTGTTTAGGCATTTGATTCAGGCAACTGATAGGCTGACAACACTACCAAATGCTCATCTCAAGTGTTGAGATGGCCATCTGGAAGTGCTAAACGATCGTCTCAACGGTTAAGACGGGTGTAGGGTGTCAGGCCCAGTCAAAGGTCGAAATTAGCAAAAGGAACGAACCAACATGGCCGAACAGGCATGACTTGGGTCACCAGACAACCGTCTAGGTGAACTGAGAAGGTCATCTCGCATGGGTGAGATGGTACAACTCGATCAGGGAAGGTTCTAGTTATTTCCCTATTCATGTTTAGCTTGGGATATTCTTATTGCACAAGGAAATTAATGTCTAACATTGATGGGAATTAATTTTCCAAATTTGTATACAACCGGAAGTAGCGAAATCACCATGTAGCATGTGAAACGGTCGTCTGGCTTAGCCAAATAGTCATTTCAGCTGTCGCGATTTGTGCAAATTTCACAATTGTTGCCAAAATTTGAGTTCTTTTGGTCCCTCCCACTCCCGCACATTAATCTTGTATTTTTTCGGGATAGGGAACCCTGACCCTGACCCTAACCCTTCTTATACATATAGGGGTACTGGGTACTTCCTAAGGTATAATAAGATCACAGTAGACAATCAAGAATTAGTTTCTCTGACAACTATTTTCCTCTCTGGTTGTGGTAACTGAGAGAGCATAGGAAAGTCCTACCCGACAAGGGAGAGATAGCCATGGGAGAGAACAGCTATGAGTTGTCATTGTGGGAGAGCAAGCTGGTGACTGGTACACCAGCGGGACGGATGACTCCTACTTGTCTGGTCCAACAAGATGAGAGGAATTCTAGGCGGTCCGTGTGGACTGTCATAGAGGGGGGAAGCTTTTTTTGTCACTTGAAGGACAATGTCAACCAGCAGTCCATGATAAGAGGAGCTATTGAAGAAGATGACATTCGTGGCTATAGTCTGTGGTGCAGACTAGACTGGCATTATGGTCAGATGTGTCCCAATACAACTATGATTCAGAATTGTGCATCTACAATGATGAGAATTGTTGCTGGACTTGCTCCAGGACCAGGTACATCCATAAACCATCCTTCCAGCATTATAGTTATTAACACCATCTGCTGATCATGGGGAATATGGTATATAAAATCTTACATTTCGATACTTGTTCTGTATCATATTTCCCAATAGTGGTATCAGAGCCAACATCAATTTACTATATTACAGGATAATCGATATGATTGGATTTTGGTTTGGTCATTCTATTATTGCATGAGATACGGATAATTTCTTTTCAAATCCAAATACCACGATAATATATATATATATATATATATATATATATATATATATATATATATATATATATATATATATATATATATATATATATATATATATATGATATATATATATATGCAATTTACACGTGTTTCCCTAAAAGTGGTTTTGATGGTGGATCTGTAGCATGGTTATGGCCAATAACCCTTATTTGTGCTTGGTAGTATGTGGTTGGTTTATCCTCTTTATCTTGGTCTGTGTACCAAGCCTATCTTATTTTCCCAGTGTAAAGTTAATTCTTTCCTACCTTTGCTCCCTCGAAGGTAACTTGAGGTTTCCATACAATGATGTAATAAAGGAGGTAATTTACTTTTCTGTTGATGAAGAACGCCATCTGTTGGCTGGTGAGATGACTGTCTGGCGAGATGTCTTGGAGCTCTAAGAACCAGGTGGGCCGACCATTTGGAGGAGCCAAATGCTGAGCTATAAGAGGACCAACCGATCGTCTAGAGGAGCAAGATGACCGGCTGGAGGTGACCAACTGACCGGCCTTGAGGCGAGCCGATCAGTTCAAAGGTTGAATCAGTCAACACAGATTGGAAATGCACATTGCTTCATCAACAACAAGTTTCTACATGTGATTTAGACCTAGATGACCGTAATTCCTTGTGGCACTAAGGGATTACATTAGGTTTGGCCATAACCATCACTTTCATTTAAAATATTAAGTCTTGGATGTTTTGGATGTTTTCCAATAAAAACCCACATGAAAAGATTTATTGACTAAGCATAGTTTATGCCTTCGCATGGTTCTCCATCTATCTCGTGGAAGTGTGATGATAGATATGTAGTTTCGGCCTTTGCAGGGTGCATATCTATCGTGTTGGTTGTTGGGTCAAGCTTGAATGGTGATTCTCAGAGTGTTAGTACCCAGAAGCATGCAGATGATTATGGCAAGGGGTTGTGCATATCATCTATCCAGAATTGCATGTGATGCAATTGGCAGGAGTTGCCTACCATGATGGTTGACTGTGTTTGCAGTGTTGATCGGATAACAATTGAATTATCTTGGATCTGGCCCACTAGAATATTGTACGCTGCAATATTTTGAATTTATATTGAGGTCTATCAATTTGAATAAAATAGTGGGAGTGATAATTAATTAAAGACCTAATTAATATCAATTTTTCAAATCAAATCAAATCAAAAAGGGATTTGACAAATACAAATTTTCTTTTGTAGAATCAAATGACAAACAAATCCGCATTGCGATTGAACGAATTAAATGAGATTTCTTTCCATAACTGGTTCAGTACAATGAGAAGTGTTCTGCATGCTCTTGAAATACCAGTGCCAATATCCATTCCAAATTCGCCTAAGACTGACATGGATGCTTATTTGAAGCATGCCAATGATGTTATGAACATCAGGAACCTTATGTTGGGTTGTATGAACTATGAATTGCATGAACAACATGATAAGCATGAAAGGTATAATGCCTCTAAGGCTCTGTTTGAGTGCAAACTGACATAAGGATATCTAGAAGGGCCTCATGTGCTCAATATGATTGGTCATATGGAGCATCTTCAAAGATGGGGATTTCCTTTGGGTCAAGAGTTGGCCACATATATGATTTTGCAATAATTGCTTAAATTATGTAGACGGTTCATTGAGTGTTATCACTTATGCAATATGGATGGACTGTTGTCAGATTTTCTTGACATCTTGATTGGTGTTGAACAAGAAATGAAGAAGGACAAATTCGTGATGGTGATCAGCAAAGTTGAGTCCAAGGACAAAGACAAAGCCAAGAAGCGTTCTGTGGCTAATCTAAAGTCCAAGTCTTCAACATTCAAAATAAGGAAAAGGATAAGGGAACCAAGGAAGCAAGGGATACAAATCTCTACTTCAGGTGTATATGTTATTGAGATTAATTTCACTATTTCCTCATTGTGGGTACTAAATACCAGATGTGGATCACACATTTGTTCAAATGTGAAGGATCTAAACAGAAGTAGACCTTTAGAGAAAGGTGAGGTTGAACTGTGTGTTACTAATGGCACAAGAGTTGTGACTAGGGAAGTAGTAACCTATGAGTTAACTCTACCCAATGGGCTAGTAATAGAGTTAGAGAGCTGCTATTACGTACCTTCCATTAATAGGAACATCATACCTATATCTTGTTTGGACAAGAAATGATTTGAATTTCTTATAAGGAATGGGTGATGTTCTATTAGTAAAGATGGGATCTTTTATGGAAGTGCCCCGATGTCTTATGGTCTATACTTGATAGATCTAGAGATAGGTCTATATAACGTGAATACCAAAAGGAAAAAAATCAATGACTCAAACAAAACATACCTCGTGCGTTGTCTTCTAGGGCACATAAATAAGAATCACATATCTAGACTCCATGAAGATGGTTATCTGGACTCTTTTGATTTAGAATCATTAGAGACATGTGAATCTTGTTTGTTGGGAAGATGGCTAAGACCCCTTTCACTGGTAAGAGTGAAAGTTCTAGTGATCTATTACAACATACTAAAGTATGTTTCCCTTTTAGAACAAATGCTAGAAGTGGGTAAAAGTACTTCATTACCTTTACTGATGACTTCAGTAGGTATGGCTATGTCTACCTGATGCGACACAAGTCAGAAACACTTGAAAATTTCAAAGAGTTTATGAACGAAGTACATAACCATCTTGGCAAAAGTATTAAGGCACTTCATTCCGATTAAGGTGAAGAATACTTAAGCCAAGAGTTTGAGGTCCTTCTGAGGGCCCATGGGATTGTATCCCAGTGGACTCCACCTGGAACACCACAACATAATGGTGTATTAGAAAGAAGGAATCACACACTGTTAGATATGGTGCAATCTATGATGAGTTTTACTGATCTTTTGACTTCCTTCTGGGGTTATGCTCTTAAAACCACCACATTTATACTTAACCGCATACCATCTAAATCGGCTCAAAATACACCATATGAGATATGGCATGGGAAATGTCCCAAAGTGTCTTTTATGAAGATTTGGGGTTGTGAAGCTTATGTCAAGAAAATGTTTCATGGAAAGCTTGGCCTAAGATCTGATAAATGTTATTTTGTTAGATATCCTAAAGAGACTAGAGGATATTACTTTTATTTCCTATATGATAGGAAACTGTTTGCTGTTAGAGATGTTGTATTCCTTGAAACATAATGTATTTCGAAGGGAATCAGTGGTAGGCAATTAGAACTTGAAGAAGTTCGAGACCAACAAGAAAACATTGAACCATTAGATGTACAAGATGAACCTTAAGATTCACAAAGTGTTGTGGAATCTCAAATTCCTCAAGTAACATAGGAACCTCATAGATCTATTAGGACACGCTTTGAACCTGAAATATTTGGATATCTTATGACTTAGGAAGGTAGTGAATTGGTCATAGATGATGATACAATAACCTATAAAGATGCTGTAGAGGGACCAGAGTCTGAGAAATTTCTTGAGGACATGAGATCTGTGATGGAATCCATGTATATCAATAAAGTATGGACTTTGGTGGATTCACCGGAAGGGGTAAAATCCATAGGGTGTAAGTGGGTCTTCAAGAGGAAGACCGACATGGATGGAAAAGTTCAAAGCTATGAGGGTAGATTGGTTGCAAAGGGTTTCGGACAAGTTCAAGGTCTTGACTATGATGAAACCTTTTCTCCAATGGGCATGGTTAAATCCATCAGGATCATGCTGGCTATTGCAACTTATGATGACTATGAGATTTGGGAAATGGGTGTTAAAACCCCATTTCTTAATGAGAATCTTGTGGAGGATGTGTATATGAAACAACCTGAGCGGGTTATAGATCCAATGTTTGCCAATAGAGTCTGCAAGCTATAAAGGTCAATCTATGGATTGAAGCAAGCATCTCGGAGTTGGAATCTTTGTCTTGATCAGACAGTTAAAGGGTTTATCTTTTCTCAAAATGAAGATGAACCTTGTGTGTACAAGAAGGTTAGTGGGAGCATATTAACATTCCTCATATTGTATGTAGATGACAACTATTAATGGGGAATGACATCCTTACTTTATAAAAGGTAAAGACATTGCTGGGAAATACATTCTCTATGAAAAACTTGGGAGAAGCATCCTACATATTGGGGATAAAGATCTATAAGATAGATCTAGAAGACTTATCAGACTAAGTCAGAGCACATACATTGACAAAGTGTTGAAGTGGTTCAACATGGATAAATCAATGAGAGGAAACCTACCTATGGGTCATGGTGTCCCTATCTCTAGAGATCAATGTCCTAGTTCTTGTAAAGAAAGGGAACACATGAGTATGATTCCATATGCCTCAGAAATTGGATCAATCATGTATGCAATGTTATATACTCATCCATACATCTTGTATGCCTTGAGCATGATGAGCAGATATCAGTCAGATCTAGGTTATGCTCACTGGATAGCTGTAAAGATTATCCTTAAGTACTTGAGAAGGACTAATGATCAGTTCTTGGTCTACGGTGAAGAGGAAGAGTTAGTGGTAAAAGGTTACACCGGTTCAAGCTTCCAGACTGATCAAGATGATTACAAGTCACAATCAGGATTTCTGTTTTGCCTTAACAATAGAGCTATGAATTGGAAGAGTTCCAAACAAGAGACAATGTCCAATTCTACAATAGTGGCCGAGTAAATTTATGCATTGAGTGCATCAAAGGAGGTTGTATGGATAAAGTAGTTCACATAGAACTTGGGGTTGATCCTAGCATCTGTGAGGCAATTGAGCTGTGACAACAATGGAGCTATTGTGTAAGCTAAGGAACCCAGATCACATCAGCACTCAAAACATATACAAAGGCGGTTCCATCTCATAAGAGAAATCATGCAGCATGGAGATCTGAAGATTTGCAAAGTTCCAATTGAAAGCAATGTTGTTGATCCCTTGATGAAAGCACTTTCGCAGAAAAAAGCATGATGGACATGTAAGATCACTCAGAATAAGATTCGTGGGTGATTGGCTCTAAGTGCAAGTGGGAGTCTATTGGTTATGTATGCCCAGAGAGCCAATCATGTGATGATTGTGATGGAATATCATGTAAAAATGATTTGATTATTAATAAAAGGGAAGCTTCCAATTTATTTTATTTGTTCAGTTATGAGATAATGAAATAACATAATTCATGTCTAGAGAATAATATTACTTAATGACGTATGTCTTTAGGTTAAGAACTTGAGAAATGAGATCATACAGATGTTAAGAGTACATATTTATATTCTCATGATGTCCCTGATTAGTTTTTATTATGGAAGGTTGATAGACAACAATAACACAAGACAGAGTGTGAGTTGGTTGATGCCTGAGTCTCATTGGTCATGATATGGCAATATAAAAATAATCACATGGATACATGTTTGAGAATAGTGTATCAGACAGGCCCACCGTGAGACGGACACATGCAAGCCATCATCATGGAAGCCACAGTCAACTCTCACAGTGATGGTGGTGGTTGTGGTTCTTAGAATCACTGCACTCAACACATGTCATTGGGTACACTTTGGAATCATCAAACGCAGTCGTGAAACATGGAATTTATAACGGTGATGATTGGGTGGCTTTGACACATGGGGATTGATTGTGAGTGAGAGACATGGGATTTGTCCCTCCTACTGGAGTGTGATGTCCTAGGCCTCTTGATAAGAAAGATTGAGAAAAGCATGGCCATACGCATGTGAGTCAATATGTGATATTGAGCTTACATGTATCTCAAACAGTCTGCTCTTGGTTCAAGAAACAAGATTGAATAATAATGAGCGTGACTACTCCATGCCTCTAGTTCAATCTGGACATTAGTGAAAAAGGAACTATACAAACACTGCAACACCATACAAAAATTGTAGGTTGAAGTTGTTCCCCAACTTTTCCATTTACTTGGGTAGCAATGATGTGTGACTAGGTACCAATCTTTTCTTGTGATGTCATAAGTTGTTATGGACACTCAATGCCAACGTAATATGGGAACTATAGGGTCACACACATAGGTATTGACCCAGAAGAGGAGTCCAGATCTCAAATGACAGTTAAATTAAGTGCTAGTGTGTTTAGGCATTTTATTCAGGAAACTGACAGCCTGACAACACTACCAAACGCCCATCTCAAGTGTTGAGATGACTGTATAGAAGTGCCAAATGGTCGTCTCAAGGGTTGAGATGGGCATCTGGTGTCAGGCCTGGTCAAAGGTTGAAATTTGCAAACAGAATGAACCAATCCGGCCAAATGATCACGACTCAGGTCACCAGACGATTGTCTGGGTGAACCGAGACGTTCGTCTCACGTGGGCAAGATGGTGCAGTTCAATCGGGGAAGGTTCTAGTTATTTCCCTATTCATTTCACTTGGGCTATTCTTGTTGTACAAGGAAATAAATGTCTAACATTAACGGGAGTTAATTTGTACAACTGGGAGTAGTTAAATGACTGTCCCGCATGCGAGACGACCATATGGCTGAGCCAAATGACTGTTTCGGCTGTCACAAGTTGTGCACATTTCACAATTATTAAAAGAATTCAATTTCTTTCGGTCCTTCCCACTCCCTCACATTTATCTCGTATCAGTTAGGGACAAGGAACCCTGGCCCTAACCCGTCCTATAAATATAGGGGTACTTGGGGCTTCCCAAGGTACAACAAGATCACAGCAGACAACTAAGAATTAGTTTCTCTAACAACTATTGTCCTCTCTGGTTGTGGTAATCAAGAGAGCCCAGGAAAGTCCTATCCTACAAGGGAGGGATAGCTATGAGAGAGAACAACTACGAGTTGTCATGGTGGGAGAGCAAGCTGGTGACTAGTACACCAGTGGGAGGGCTGACTCCTTTCTGTCTGGTCCAGTAGGATGACATGAGTCTTAGGCAGTCTGTGTAGACTACCATAGAGACAGGAAGCTATTGTTTGCCTCTTGGAGGACAACATCAATCATTAGTCTGTGACAAGAGGAGCTATTGAAGAAGACTACATTCGTGGTTGTAGTCCATGGTGTAGACAAGAGTGGTGATGCAATCAGACGTGTCCCGATGCAACTAGGATTTAGAGTTGCACATCTACAACGACAAGTATTTTTGCTGGACTTGCTCCAGGACCAAGTGCATCCATAAACTATCCTTCCTGCATTATAGTTATTGATGTGATTTGCTAATCATGGAGAATATGGTAGATAAAAATTTAAATTCTTCTGCCTGCTCTGTATCATATTTCCCAACAAGTTGGAGGGTGAGCTAATGCCCCCTCGTAGTTGCACTCTAAAACCTCACATAATTGTTTGAAGGAAATTCTATAGTGTTACCCCAAAAGGTAGAATTTAATGAAAGCATATGGTTCCAGCCTATTCTTCAATTCTTCCTCAACTTTTAGTGTAGTAATAAACTCATAATCTAACTGAGGATAAGTATTGGTACCATATAATAGATATATTGGTGATTCATGTTCTTTAGGTTCTCCTTGACCTCATCCTTGAATATCATGGTTCACATGGTTTCCTCACAAGCAAAATGGGTAGGGAGGACCCTGTATTGGGTCGTGGAAACATAGGGGGGTGCTAAGGATGAGCTTGGTCCATTTTGACAGTTTGATGTCTGTGCTTAATCGGCACCATTGTTGATGACAATCGGCTGAAATGACTGGGGATACAGTGTGTCTAGTTATGAAAATGACATGTCTTAAAACACTAGGATGGAAAACTAAGGGACGGACACAACATGTCTTCAAGGGTTCACATCCTGCACCTATAACTCAGTGGCATCTGGAGGTTGGGGATGAGCTTTCTTTGCACGACATGAGTTTGAATTTTCATGGCGTATCCTCTCTGATCAGCGATGAAGTGGAGGTCAATGGAGGTAGCAATGGCATTGCTCTACTTGTGGAAGCAGAGAAGAGGCTTGTCAGAGTGACTGAATCATGGTGGTGGCTTCCTTGGGCGGAGAGATGGTGCAAAGCTTCTTTGAAGGAGCTTCAGAGCAGCGTAGAGTGGTGGTGCTGCTTGAGGTATTTGCTCAGAGGTGGTGGAGCAGATTGACCATCAATTAGAGGATGGAATTGTCGCACAAAACTAAAGACACAGTTGATTAAGGATGGAAGTGGGAGAGGCAGATGGAGAATAGGGTTGAAAACTTGACTTCTCGTCTTTTGACACAACATGTCTATTTAAGGACATGATGTGTTCCCTTTTTCAAATCACCTGACCCTTTTAAACTTCGTGATGACTGAAAGGACACGACATGTGTGATTATACACACGATGTGTAGTTGTCCATGAGCCAAAGACAAAGTTGCCAAACTGATAACAACACAACATGTGCAAATAAAGACATGTTGTGTGTTTCTCCAAAAAAAAACTGAACATAAGAATGAACTTAGGTACACGCCTTGTTTGATTAAAAACATGTTGTGTACCATTCCAGATGTATACATGGAATTATGAACCTGATAACAACATGACGTGTTCAAGTAAAGACATGTCATGTGTTTCTCTAAAAAAATACATTGCAATTGAATGATCTAGATGAGATGTCATGTTTGATTGAAAACATGACGTGTGTGCTTCCAGCAAATGTCTTCTATGACTGTGCACGCCATGTTGGAAATAGAACATGCCGTGTGCTTTTGCATTTATGCATAACTGCCCATCTGTGAGTGGAGGACACGCCATGTGCAAATAAAGACATGTCGTGTCAACCTGAATTTCTTACAAAAATTGTCTTCTTTTGATCAGCACATACAGAGATGATGATTTGTATCTATGAGGGTCTACATTATTACATTCATCCATGACAAGTTTATTTTTGGAATTGAAAAATGTTCTCGATTAAAACTAATTAAGAAAATTTATCCTAATGTGGGGTCAACTCCCACAATTTCCTCTGTATGAAGTCTGGACTGAGACTCTTTAGCTCTTTGATCATGCATCTTGTAGGGAGAAAGAGGTTCCCTTGTCAATCTCCTCCCCTCAGTGTACAACTTGCCTCTTTGTCCATTAACCTTGAATGTTTATTGCTTCCCTTGTAGCTTCATTGTCCCGTATGGATAGACCTTTAAGACTGAGAATGTTCGAGACCACTTAGATCTTAGTCTCTTTGGAGAGAATTCAAGTTTGAAATTGAACAATAGAACTTGGTCACCTTCTTTGAATTCTTTGACTTTAAATCTTTTTTCATGCCACCTCTTTGTCTTTTCTTTATAGATCTTTACATTCCAATATGCATCCATTTTGAGTTCTTCGATCTCCTGGAGATGTAGCAATCTTTTGTCCCCTTCTTTCTTTAAATCATAGTTGAGGAATTTGATTGTCCACATTGCCCTATGCTCTATAGGTAAGTGGTAGGATTTGCCGTAGACTAGCTGGAATGGAGTCATACCAATTGGAGTCTTGAAAGATGTCCTGTACGCCCAAAGTGCATTATCTAGTTTCAATGCCAAATCCTTTCTTGAGATGGCGACAACCTTTTCCTATATATATTTTAGTTGACTTTTGGAGATCTCCACCTGGTCTGACATTTAAGGATGATATGGTGTGGACACTTTATGCTTCTCTCCATACTTGGTGAGTAGGTTGTTGAAGTTTCTTTGATTGAATTGGATGCCACCATCAAATATGATTGCTCTTGGGACTCCAAACTTGGGAAAAATAGTCTTCTGAAATAGTTTTATCATGGATTTGGTATCTGGTGATTGAGTGGGGATTGCCTCCACCCATTTGGATACATAGTGACATAGTACTAGGATGAACTTGTAGATGCATGATGATGGAAAAGGGCCCAAATAATATTTTCCTCACACATCGAAGACTTCTATTTCCAAGATTGAATTCAATGGAATTTCATCCTTCTTTGAAATCCCTCCAGACCTTTGACACTTGTCACAAACTTTAATGAATATGTGAGCATCATGAAATAGACTCAGACAATAGAAACCTTCTTGAAGAATCTTGGTTGTAGCCTTATCTACTCCAAAGTGGTCCACCATAAGGGGAGGAATAACATTATGAAATCACACTTTCAATCTCTTCATTAGGAATGCATCTCCTAATAATCCCATTTGCACATTACTTAAACAATAGGGGATCATCCCAATAATAGAACTTGACATTATGAAGGAAATTTTTCTTCTCCTTGTATGTGAAATCAGGAAGAAGGCATCCAATGGCTAGATAATTTGCAAAATTAGCAAACCATGGCATAGTAAGAGATTTATCACGTACAACTTCTCAATAGGAAAATTGTCGTCAATTGGAACTTTGTCTCAGCACTGGTTGATAGACGTGAGCGGTGATCAACTACATTATTTTATTTCCCTTTCTTACCTTTGATTTCCAAGTCAAACTCCTATAATAGTAATATCTAGTAGATGAGGCGATGCTTGGCATCTTTCTTTCTCATGAGATATGTGATTGCAACATGGTCCGTATATATAATAACATTGGATCCCACTAGGTACTGTCTAAACTTGTCAAAGGCATAGACTATAGAAAGCATCTCCTTCTCAGTAGTGGCATAGTTGATTTTTGCATAATCTAGGGTCTTACTTGCATAGTGTATGTCATGTAGTTTGTTGTCTTTTCTTTGTCCCAAAATTGCTCCTATAGCGTAATGCTTGCATCACACATTATTTCAAAAGGATCTCTCCAATCTGGTGGCTGGATGATGGAAGATGAAACTAGTGCACCTTTTAATCTTTGGAAAGGCTATTTGGCCATCATCATCAAACACAAACTCAGCTTCTTTGACTAGCAAGGAGAATAAAGGCTTTGGAATCTTAGTAAAGTCTTTTATGAATCTTGTGTATAACCCCACATGTCCCAAGAAACTACAAATTTATTTCACATTTGTTGGATTTGATATCTTTTAAATAGCCTCCACTAAAGCTTTATCCACTTTGATTCCTCTACTTGAAATGACATGGCCCAACACAACCCCTATATGCACCATAAAATGGCATTTCTCCAAATTAAGCATGAGGTTGACTTGTAGACATCTCTGCAAAACTTTAGTTAGATTCAAGAAAAACAATCATCAAAAGAGTTGCCAAAAATACTAAAGTCGTTCATGAAAATTTCCATTAAATTTTTAGTGTAATCGGAAAAAATTGACATCATACACCTTTGAAAGGTGGTGGTTGCATTACAAAGCCCAATAGGCATCCTCCTATACGCATAAGTTCCATAGGTGCATGTAAAGTGGTCTATTCTTGGTTGGGTGGGTAGATGGGAATCTGAAAGAACCTACTATACCTGTCAAGATAGAAAAAGTAAGAGTGATGGGAAAGCCTTTCTAACATCAAGTCAATAAAAGGCAAGGGGAAATGATCCTTTCTTGTGGCTATATTTAATTTTCTATAATCAATGAACATTCATCATTAAGTGATGATTCATGTTTTTATTAATTCATCATTTTCCCTTTTATTATAGTAGTTTCTCCTTTCTTGGGCACAACATGTATAGGTATCATCCAAGGACTATTACTGATTGAATATATAATTTTAGCATATTTAATTTTGATTTTTTTTACAACTTCCATCATATTTTGGTTTAGTATCCTTGGAGGGTCTATGCAAGGCTTCACATTTTCTTCCAAAGCTATTTGATACACACAGATAGATAGGTTAATTCCTTTAAGATCATCAATTGAATACCCTATCACATCTTTATAGCTTCTAAGTTCATTTTTTTTTAGAAGAAACGAGAGATAAAATTTTATTCACCCCGTTCTCTCATACGGGCAAAGAAAGATGACATGGCAGTGCTAATGTTCAAAGTGAGCCAAGGTGGCTGCATAGTGGTGAAGTGGTGGGGAATGGAGGAATACATGGTGTGTTTTGCGATATGGTCAGCTACCATATTCATGTCGCGGGGGATATAGGAGACTTGTAGGGAAGGGGCAGCAGCCAGGATGGAATGTGCCGACCTTCTTAGGGGTTCAAAATGATTGGTTTCAGACATGGGCTGAGTGAGAGCACTGATAGCAGTAATGGAGTCAGAGTAGATAGTAGAGGACGTCCAGCCCCTCATCCTGCATATCTTTAAAGCTTTAAGTATTCCCATCATCTCCGCTTCTTTAGCAGAAGAAGAAAAGCCTGGCTCACCTATACCGAGGATACAGTGGCCCATTTTGTGAATGACAAAGATCCCGATTCTAGTCTTGAGACTGTGACCTTTGAAGGGTGCATCCACAAATAAGATGTGCTCAGAATCCCGCGGATGTTTGGTGGTGAGAGTGCTCCCATTCAGCTGCTGTTTCGACTTTGCTTTAGGAAGATTCAGGATAGCCTGTACTCGCCCTTTGATAAACTCAGCCTGAGAGGCTGTGGTCATGTGCTGCCCATTATGGATCACGTCATTTCTTGCCCGCCAAATAGCCCAGGAACCAACGTAGCGGGTCAGCTTCTCCTCAGGATTGCCACTACCATGAGCAATGAGTTGAATCCACTCGTTTTCTGAGTGTTGGAAGAAATGTATATCTGCTCCAAGGTGCTGCCATACCTGCTTGCTAGCAGGGCAGTCGTGGAGACAATGCAGGATGGACTCACAGGCTGAGTGGCATCGCGGGCAGGTACCATCAGAGCTGATATGCCTCCGAACTTTCTCAGCATTAGTGAAAATGACTCTATGACAAAGAATCCAGATGAAAGTTTGTACTTTAAGAGGGGCGAGAGAAGACCAGATCTCCTTCCACCTCGATGCCTGAGGGAGGGGTGGTTCCGCACAAATCCAGTTATACACTGTGCGACATGAAACAACTTCATTAGTTTCAAGCGGCCAGCACCAAGAATCAGGCCCGCCTTCAACCACCAGAGGTTGTATGCTTTGTATGAGTCTCCAAGAGTCTTGCGGAAGATGGGAATGGATGAAGTCCCAGTCCCAGTCGCCATTTTCAAGCACCATGCTTGAGACCTTGAGGTCATCGAGACTGTCTGGGATGATAGTGCTTGGGACAATATCCATTATGGTTCTGCCGAAGAGCCATTTGTCGTGCCATACATTGGTGGAGGTGCCTGAGTTTACTATTTTAGAACAGAAGACTTTGAGCTTGGGAAGCTGTGATTTTATGAAAGACCAGGCAGCGAATCCATGCTTCTTAGATATAGAGCCATTACGGACATACTTCTCATGCATTACTAGCACCCAAAGACAGGATGGGTTGTTCATAAAATACCAAACGTTCCTTAGCATCAGGGCTTCATTTTGCTTCCTAGCATTCTTTATTCCAAGACCGCCGAGCTCCTTACTCCTGGTGAGCTTTTTCCAGGATACCATGGAGGATTTCTGTTGGTCACGTCCCCCGGACCAGATAAAGTCCCTTATGTGACGATCAATGTCATCACAAAGGGAGGGAGACAGCTTGACCGATTGCATTGTGTAGGAGGGGATGGATTGAAGTGCACTTTTAGCAAGTGTGATACGGCCAGCCAGAGAAAGACAACGAGCCGACCAGCTGCTCATCCTGAATTTAATGGACTGTAGGATAGATGCATGTGTATGTTTGTTGAGACGATGGTGCAAGATTGGTACACCGAGATATCGACCCAGGTCCATGGTGCTAGCGATTCCCAATCTTTGACAGAAAGCATTGCGTTCTCTGGCAGTGGTGTTTGCAGAGAAGAAACAGCGTGACTTGTCATTAGAGATGACCTGTCCGGACAATTGAGCAAACTTCTGAAGTATGGAGCTCATAATGGCAGCTTGGTGTGTAGACACTTCAGCCATGAGAAGAATATCGTCCGCAAACATAACATGGGTGAGCGGCATCCCTCGCCATGATAGCGTAACAGGTTTCCACTCCCCATTACAGGCAGCAGGAGTGATCGCCTGACTAAGTCTTTCCATGCAAAGAACAAAGAGATAGGGGTTGATGGGGTCCCCCTGTCGCACACCATGGCGTGCCTTGAATGGCTGCAGGTGCGAGCCTTCCCAAAGTATAGATGTACTCCCGGATGAAATGATTTGCATGATCAACTGGATGAGTCCGTTTGGTAAACCGGTTTTGAGAAGAGTGTCTTCCACAAAGGGCCAACTCATGCGATCAAACGCCTTAGAAAGGTCAAGCTTAACAGCAACCCACTTCTTCTCGCCTCGCATCAGCTTCATAGAGTGAATAACCTCTTGAACTAACAGTATGTTATCACAGATACGACGGCCTGGAACAAAACTAGATTGGGTTTCGGAAATCCAATCATTTAGAAAGGGCTTAATTCTTTCCACAATAATTGTTACAACCCCAAATTTTGGGTTCATTTGTTGAGGAATTTAATTTCTCATAATAAAGATAAATGAACAAATAATGGATGAATGCATGGATTTTATTTACAATAGCCTTGTTGTTTGATTTGTGGGCTTTGTTGGCTATTGGGCCCAATAACAAGGATATTCAATTAATTAATGAATAACTGAGATTTTGATATAAGAAAGGTGTGGAAACCTCTAGAAGGCAAATCCAAAGAGGATTTCGTGCCTCTTAGATTCCTTGGGTTCCAAGGAGTCCAAAGTTGCAAAGAAAAGGCAATAAGAAAAGAAAATAGCAATTAAGTATTTCCTTGTTAATAAAGAAATTGAAAACATTGATGAAATAGGGAAAATATGTGAAAAGAAGTATAATTGGTTAATCCTTTGTGGAATTTCGTGTCCCAAGGATTCTAAATAATAAAAAGGAATATTGATGAGGAAAATAAAAGGGAAATAAAGAGAAATTCTCAAAAAGGAATATTTTAATAAGAAATCAACATAATAATGAGAAAGAGTGCATATTGATGCATTTAAGGATAATGAGTATTCCTTAACAAGGAATTTCGAATTATTAGACTTTCTTGGGATCCAAGGAGTCCCAATGGAGAAAGAAGAAAGAGAAAATATCTATAAAAGAAAATAAGATCATAATATGATACAATATTAATGGATTTTGTAGCTTTGCAAAAGAAGAGTTTTTTTGCTACTAAAAGGAAAATATAATCTCGTGGTTAATGGTTTAAAAAGCAAAGAATAAAGAGGATAATGAGAAGGAATTTTCGTATTCCTAAATATCCAAGAAGTAAAGGATATCAAAGGGGTTATGAGGAGAGAGAAGAATACTTCTCCTTGAAGGAATGTGATCTTTTTTAGGAGGGGACTTTTTGCCTCTTAGTTGGGCATCTTAGGGCAAGGGTATCCTCCTCTATAAAAGGGGTAGGCCCCTGGTTCGAACTGAAAGAGAAAACCTACGTCTTCCTCCCTCATCCCTATATTCTTCTTCCTTACTTTCTTCTCCAAACCCTAACTTCGAGTAGCATCACGAATCTGAGAAACAAAAAGGAAACTGAGGGGTGCGATGAAGTACTGGTGCACCACGGTGTCAGGGATCCGCTTCTCCATCGAAACCATGTTCTGGAGTGCGCGCAGCAGCGACATCAAGTCTGCAGTGGCGGCCACTGTGCATGGCTTGGAGAGCAGGAAAAATGGCCACCATGGCCAAGGTTGAGGGCGCTGAGTGTGCGCCATGATGCGGCGGAGGCGGAGGACCGATTTCCGGCCAGAACCACGGCTCAGAGAGCGGGAAATAGAGCCGCGCCAGGCTGCAGACCGGCGGCCATCGGCTTCCAGGGCGTGAGCCAAGGTTGAAGACAACCTAGGGGCTCAATGGACAAAAATGCCCCTCTGGCATGTGAAGAATAGCTGACTTAAAGAGGGGGTAAAAATGTCTTTTCGAAATGTTTTCCCAAAGGGGCGCGCTGCATGGCTATGCTGACGTGTCAGCATGCTATTGGCCAAGTAAGTAGATTTTTGCAAATTCATATCTCGTAAACCGTAGCTCGGATAAAGGAGAATAATATATGAATCTTGCTCAGAAAATCGAGAGGAATCTAAATAAAATATAGTTGAAGCCTAATTCTGCTTTCAATTCGAAAAGTAGTATAAGTTATTAACTTTAATGAAATGATGATTAAGAAACCCTATTTTGAAGTGTTTAATGTGATTGGGAGGGTTTAATAGATGATTAAAGTTGATATTAGCCTTTTAATGATAAGAAGGAATATTAGTAAGAAAAAGGATGAACTTTGCATATAATTAGTTAATTTATAATTTCATATGCATGAATATGCTTTAATAGGCCTTGAAACCCTAATGTTGACTAATTTGACTATTAATGGCTTTAATTGATTAATTTCATGATTAAAGATGGAATATTCTGAATCTAAGACTATTTCGAGCATTAAAGTTCCTAGTTTGTGGATAAATACCCTAAATGAAGTAATTAGGGTTTTCTCATGAATCAAGGTAGAATTGGTGATTAATAACGTTCATATGAGTAATAGAGTATAATGAATTACACATTGATGATAAATAAGCATAATGATCTTGTCATGGATTAAAAGGATAAAAGTGATAGTTTTAATGTAAGATAAGTTTAATGGGTTTAATTGATGGACAATGATGCCTTCAATTCGAAAATAAGGTTAAATGTTGTAAAGGGATAACCTTAATATCTTTTGTGAATAATTAGGGTTTAAAATAGTAAAAGATGAAAGGAAACCCTAATTGCAATAGAAACCCTAAAAATGAAATAGTAACCCTAGGGCTCGAATAGGTCTATTAGACTTGGATACCATGATCCATGATAGAAGATATTGGATGTTTGTTTCAGGATCTTATTGAATGCTTGCTTGCCTTGTTGATTGGACTATTCTATTTCAAGTCTACTTAACAGGTATGTGGTTACGCTTATGAATAACCGCATTAGTTTTCCGCATGTTTGTCGGATGGTTAATCGCATTGATTGCAATTAAACTGGTTGGATGATTCATATTTGCAAATTATAAAGTCACTATGATTATCACATTAATAATAGAATTATGGATTCTCGCACCTACATGCCACCCTGATGGATGATGCCAAAGGTCAGGCCTAGATGGGTAGACCAATGGACACCTTGAGTGGTGACCCCAGGCACCAAGAAGGTGGCCTATGATATTGCATGACTAGTGGGCACCATGAGTGGTGACCCCCAGGCACCAAGCTCGGGATTGAGAAGGTGGCCTTAAGTCATTGGCAAAAGGGCACCCTAAGGAGGGTAAGCCAGGGTTTGGGCAAAAGCGGTGGAGAATGTCATATTGAAAAGTGTAAACTGGATTGTTAAATAATTTGCTTGTGATTATTAAATTGTTATCCATATGTGCAAACTTTTGGTTGTCCCCACATACCAGTATATTTCGATATACCGACCGACGTTTTGTTTGTCGGCGTTTTAGGTACACATGAAAAGAACAAATAGTAAAGTGGCAAATGTGGAAATTAAATGAGAATTAACGTGCACAGGAGGATTAGTTAGAGTAGCATCTTCATGGATAGAAGTTTAGAAATCCCATCTTTTAAAAAGGTAAACAAAGTTTTATTTTATACCAGTTTTTAGCTTTAGTTGGTAAAGTTTATTTAATTATTATTGATTATTTGTCGAACCTTTGATCCTGTTAATTGAATAACGACTCTGACCTTTGGGTCTCCCTTAATTGGGGGTTACCGGGAGACGGGGTCGTTACAATTGGTATCAGAGCATAGGTTCCTCATTTAATCTTTAATAATTATGAAATTTTACAAATTCCGTAGAACCCAAGGGAGTTATTAGAGGATTACCCAAAAGACAGAGGTGTCTAGAAAAGGATAACGACCGGGGGCTGGCAAGATTTTCCTCTGCACCGCTAGTCGGAATACGAGGACTCCCGGATCCGTGTGACTGCCTGGCCAAAGTCTTAGGGTATGAATCGAAATAAGATACCTTTTAGGACCCTCTCATCTCGTTCGTCCTTTCTCAACTCAAATTCTATTAAGGACCTTATGGATTAGGGTTTTCTCTCTTTCCCTCACCCTCTTAAGGTATGGGTAAGGTTGATAAGGATTAAGGAATCCTCGATCAAATTAATAAAAAGAATGTAAATAAGATGTCATGGACATAAGCTTAATAGTGTAAGCGTAAAGGAATAGATACATGCTTAGGTCGTATGACACGAGTTGTCATTGCCCTCAGGAGAGACCTGAGAATAGACCTCCTTGGTAGGAGGATGTGTAGAGAGAGTTAGTCTGGGAGGTGGAGACCTCCATTAAAGGAAGAAACCTAGCACATCCTTTGAGGATGATGGTAACCCTAACCCTAAGTGAAGGTTAGAGATAGAGATGACATGATGAGTTAGACCGAGTGTGTGGTTGGACATGCCTTGAGATCGTCATATGGGCCATGAGAGGTTGGATAACCTAGTACCTTTGGCGACCCAACCCTGGAGAGGGTCGTGCCTGTTTGGGCGAAGGGTAAATCCTTCATGGATGAGGTTAGAGAAGAGCCTATAGGGCTGTTACCAGTAGGATATAACTTGTACCCAGAGTGCGTCAGTACTGGTGACATTAAACGAAACCCTAGTCAAGGGATCATGATAGATGGCTTATGAGATAAGCATAAGGGGTTATGGATAACCTTGAGTAAACATAAGTTTGAGTATATGCTTCATTCAAGTAAGGGCATGCTTAGGAGTTTGATCCTTCATAAAGACAGGACCTCTTATAGAGGGGTTGGTTGTAGGATTAGCTCTAGAGAGAGGGAGCAGACCTCGGCCGAGAAAGTTGGAAGCCTAAAACCCTGAAAATTGAGGAACAGTGGGGAGTCGAGAATGATGCGCACTAAGTGGATGATAATGGTTGCCTCGTGCATGACCCCTGAAGGTTGATGATGTCTTGGTTAAGCTTGAGAGTAACCAAACCCTAGAGGGAGGATGGTGCTTCTGGTACCTAAGGTATAAGTGATTACCTACTAGATGTGATAGAGAGTGCTTTAGACCCTGAGGAGGTTAAGACACCAGTTGTGAGGCTTTATACCTAGTAGTGGTCCAGGAAGAGGAATCAACTCTGAAGTGTTGCTTGAGTAGAAAGATCATGGGAGTACATGACATATCTTAGACATGCTGGATTCCTGGTTAAGAGAATGAGCATGCAGTTGGACACCCGGAGGTGAACCTAGGGTTCCTAGGCCTAAGAGGGGAAGCGGTGTACCCAATGCTCATGTTGAGATTTGAGTCTGTATAGTTTTGAGCATGGTACTCTTAATGTGTAGAGGTAAAGGAAAACCCCTTCGGGTAAGGGTATGTTTGATGAACCCCTCACGAATAAGTTGATCTGATGATGAGGAAAGAAAACGAGTGTGACTTAGCATGGTTTCGTAGGTACGCTTGTGCCTTAGTAGTGGTTGGTTTAAGCATGCTCATATGGATGAAAACCTTAAGGATGGTTGTGACCTTGCTATCATGGGTTGTATTTTCCTCCCATCCTGGGAGAGGACCCTTTGGTAGGGTGTGTACCAGTTCTGTCGGTTTTGAGGTGACCTGAAGAGGTCTCATAGGATCTTGAGAAGCTAAGTGAAGAGTACATGGTATGAAAATGAACCTATAGGCCCATAGATAACCATCTCTAAGTGCGTGGACGTGTTACCATGGGAGTAACCAGTATGGGGCCTGACCAAGGTAGGCAGGTTGCCATGACCCCTGTGAAGGGAAGAAAGTCAGTCACAAATGCAGAAAGAGATGATGAAGGCTTGGGTAAGGTTCTAAGTCAGACCTGTGCTATAAGGGAATCCCAAGTCTATCCTAGGGTCAGGTAGGGATAAGACTGATGAAAGACGGAGTTTCCTAATTCCCTAGTTGCACATGACCATAGGGTCGGGAGGTAACAACTATCATTGTCTGAGGGCCATGGGTTAGGAGATTGATCACCTTCGTGAACTCATGAGGCCCAAAGGGCATATGAGTAGGGCACTCTCTGGATGCATAAGGGAAGAGGGATGACCCCAAACATGCCGGCACCCTATAGACCTAGAGGAGATGACAAAGGATCATGTAGTAACCCAAGTGGGTTCGAGACCAGTTTTCCATGGAAGTAACTTTGATATAATGATGATTGTGATATAGAGACATGAGTTGCACGTTTCAACGGAGATTTGAAGGTGTACTGGCAAGGTGGGATGTACTATCCCTACTCTTGGAATAGGAAGAACTCTGTATTTGGACGGCCGCCAAATGCTTATTTCTTCTTGTTATGAGAGTGAGAGATAGGACAGTATGCATGCCACACACCAAGGACAAGGATGTTGTGAGTTGGAACGTTGCTATAAGGAATAAGGATAGAGATGTGGAAGGAATGATACATGGATGGTTCGCAAACACTATGAGAGGTAGTGTAGCCAGCTTATGAGGATGTTTTATCAGGAACTATGTGGAATTTGCAGATTAACCAAGGTCGAGTTCGATCACAACGAGTATGAACTTAGAGTTTGAGATGAGATGATAAGTAGAATACATGGAAGAGTATGTCTTCAACGTTACTTAATACCGAAGGATGTGAAGTGGTAATGGATGCTCTAGTGGAGATAGTGCCTTCTGGTTTGGCTAGAAGGGAGTTGTTAGGCTAACCCTACGTTTGGAAAGAAGACGTGTTTTGGCTAACACTCGGATATAATAAGATATGTTGGACAAGTTAATGGTTGCTTAGTTAGCCAGTTAGTCCTTGATGTAGTGAAAGGATGGTGTTAGAACCTCAAATTCACTTCATTGGAAAAGAAAGTGATGAAACCCTGATTAAAGTGGTTTAGGGTTTCCGAGGCATCAAGCTTGAGGAATCATAACAATACATGAGGACATGATATACCTTGGTACTACAAAGATAGTAAGTGATGGTAGCATTTTAGATGCATAAAACAAAGTTGCATGTAGCATGTGGCCATGCAAGCTAGGAGGTGAAGGACGAACACCATTAACCCAGTGCATGGATATATAGTATAAAGAGTTCCCCAGAGGGAATGGGAGTACATCACTATGGATGTTGTGAGTCTCTCTTAGACCAAGAAGGTCAAGATAAAATATGGGTTATGGTAGATCGCCTTACCTAGATGACATAAGAAAGGAAGAGTTCTGTCAAGGGACAGATCTGGTTGAACTGCATATGAGATGAGATGGTTCAACTACACCATGATGCGAATTCAAAGGTTCTTGATGTGACCTAAAGGTTCACTTCCATAAGGTGGAAGTAGATACATGAAGAGCTCAGTGGTTGTACAGTTTATCACCCCATACTAATGGACAGTATGGTCCAGACTAGAGGGTCTAATGAGAGCAAGTGTGCTTGTTCAGGGTGATACAAAGAGACAGTTCTTAAGATGTGATGTTAACCACCATAGCCTTTATCGAGATGTAAGAAGCTATATAAGGAGGGTGTGTCGGTCACCACTTCATTATAATGATGTTGGTAATGGAGGCCTCGTGAAGGTCATAAAAGAACCACAGTGTGTGCAGATGAAGTCGCTTGATCGTGTAATGGCTGAGAGAGAGAGCCAAGGGTGACATGTGTCACGAGCTTATACAAAATAGACTGGCATGCAGTTCACTGTGGGAGAATATGTGATGTGAAAATCCGACCCCTCTAAGCTACAGCTAATAAAGTTGAGTCCCCGATAAATGGGTCCATTTGAGATGGATTGGTGGAGATGGTTGTGTTTAGCTTTACCCCACAGGATAACATGATGTGTAATGTGTTCCATGAGTCCGATCTACAGCACTATGTGAGGTACCCGAGCCATGTGTTGAGCCCTGAATCTATTCAGCTTTTGAGAGGCTGAAATATCCTGAGTCACCTATGAGGGTACGATATACCAAGGTAAGAAAGAACTCAGATGGAAGCATACGAGATAATGAAGGTTCTTGGGAAACACCATGGAAAGGGTGAAGCCACATGGGAGCCATGATGGACATATGAAGGGCTTATCATGTTTGTTTGCTTGCTTGATGGAATTTTGAGGGCAAAATTCTCATAAGCGGGGAAGGATGTTACAACCCCAAATTTTGGGTTCATTTGTTGAGGAATTTAATTTCTCATAATAAAGATAAATGAACAAATAATGGATGAATGCATGGATTTCATTTACAATAGCCTTGTTGTTTGATTTGTGGGCTTTGTTGGCTATTGGGCCCAATAACAAGGATATTCAATTAATTAATGAATAACTGAGATTTTGATATAAGAAAGGTGTGGAAACCTCTAGAAGGCAAATCCAAAGAGGATTTCGTGCCTCTTAGATTCCTTGGGTTCCAAGGAGTCCAAAGTTGCAAAGAAAAGGCAATAAGAAAAGAAAATAGCAATTAAGTATTTCCTTGTTAATAAAGAAATTGAAAACATTGATGAAATAGGGAAAATATGTGAAAAGAAGTATAATTGGTTAATCCTTTGTGGAATTTCGTGTCCCAAGGATTCTAAATAATAAAAAGGAATATTGATGAGGAAAATAAAAGGGAAATAAAGAGAAATTCTCAAAAAGGAATATTTTAATAAGAAATCAACATAATAATGAGAAAGAGTGCATATTGATGCATTTAAGGATAATGAGTATTCCTTAACAAGGAATTTCGAATTATTAGAGTTTCTTGGGATCCAAGGAGTCCCAATGGAGAAAGAAGAAAGAGAAAATATCTATAAAAGAAAATAAGATCATAATATGATACAATATTAATGGATTTTGTAGCTTTGCAAAAGAAGAGTTTTTTTGCTACTAAAAGGAAAATATAATCTCGTGGTTAATGGTTTAAAAAGCAAAGAATAAAGAGGATAATGAGAAGGAATTTTTGTATTCCTAAATATCCAAGAAGTAAAGGATATCAAAGGGGTTATGAGGAGAGAGAAGAATACTTCTCCTTGAAGGAATGTGATTCCTTTTAGGAGGGGACTTTTTGCCTCTTAGTTGGGCATCTTAGGGCAAGGGTATCCTCCTCTATAAAAGGGGTAGGCCCCTGGTTCGAACTGAAAGAGAAAACCTACGTCTTCCTCCCTCATCCCTATATTCTTCTTCCTTACTTTCTTCTCCAAACCCTAACTTCGAGTAGCATCACGAATCTGAGAAACAAAAAGGAAACTGAGGGGTGCGATGAAGTACTGGTGCACCACGGTGTCAGGGATCCGCTTCTCCATCGAAACCATGTTCTGGAGTGCGCGCAGCAGCGACATCAAGTCTGCAGTGGCGGCCACTGTGCATGGCTTGGAGAGTAGGAAAAATGGCCACCATGGCCAAGGTTGAGGGCGCTGAGTGTGCGCCATGATGCGGCGGAGGCGGAGGACCGATTTCGGGCCAGAACCACGGCTCAGAGAGCGGGAAATAGAGCCGCGCCAGGCTGCAGATCGGCGGCCGTCGGCTTCCAGGGCGTGAGCCAAGGTTGAAGACAACCTAGGGGCTCGATGGACAGAAATGCCCCTCTGGCATGTGAAGAATCGCTGACTTAAAGCGGGGGTAAAAATGTCTTTTCGAAATGTTTTCCGAAAGGCGAATAATATATGAATCTTGCTCAGAAAATCGAGAGGAATCTAAATAAAATATAGTTGAAGCCTAATTATGCTTTCAATTCGAAAAGTAGTATAAGTTATTAACTTTAATGAAATGATGATTAAGAAACCCTATTTTGAAGTGTTTAATGTGATTGGGAGGGTTTAATAGATGATTAAAGTTGATATTCGCCTGTTAATGATAAGAAGGAATATTAGTAAGAAAAAGGATGAACTTTGCATATAATTAGTTAATTTATAATTTCATATGCATGAATATGCTTTAATAGGCCTTGAAACCCTAATATTGACTAATTTGACTATTAATGGCTTTAATTGATTAATTTCATGATTAAAGATGGAATATTCTGAATCTAAGACTATTTCGAGCATTAAAGTTCCTAGTTTGTGGATTAATACCCTAAATGAAGTAATTAGGGTTTTCCCATGAATCAAGGTAGAATTGGTGATTAATAACGTTCATATGAGTAATAGAGTATAATGAATTACACATTGATGATAAATAAGCATAATGATCTTGTCATGGATTAAAAGGATAAAAGTGATAGTTTTAATGTAAGATAAGTTTAATGGGTTTAATTGATGGACAATGATGCCTTCAATTCGAAAATAAGGTTAAATGTTGTAAAGGGATAACCTTAATATCTTTTGTGAATAATTAGGGTTTAAAATAGTAAAAGATGAAAGGAAACCCTAATTGCAATAGAAACCCTAAAAATGAAATAGTAACCCTAGGGCTCGAATAGGTCTATGAGACTTGGATACCATGATCCATGATAGAAGATATTGGATGTTTGTTTCAGGATCTTATTGAATGCTTGCTTGCCTTGTTGATTGGACTATTCTATTTCAAGTCTGCTTAATAGGTATGTGGTTACGCTTATGAATAACCGCATTAGTTTTCCGCATGTTTGTCGGATGGTTAATCGCATTGATTGCAATTAAACTGGTTGGATGATTCATATTTGCAAATTATAAAGTCACTATGATTATCACATTAATAATAGAATTATGGATTCTTGCACCTACATGCCACCCTGATGGATGATGCCAAAGGTCAGGCCTAGATGGGTAGACCAATGGACACCTTGAGTGGTGACCCCAGGCACCAAGAAGGTGGCCTATGATATTGCATGACTAGTGGGCACCATGAGTGGTGACCCCCAGGCACCAAGCTCGGGATTGAGAAGGTGGCCTTAAGTCATTGGCAAAAGGGCACCCTAAGGAGGGTAAGCCAGGGTTAGGGCAAAAGCGGTGGAGAATGTCATATTGAAAAGTGTAAACTGGATTGTTAAATAATTTGCTTGTGATTATTAAATTGTTAGCCATATGTGCAAACTTTTGGTTGTCCCCACATACCAGTATATTTCGATATACTGACCGACGTTTTGTTTGTCGGCGTTTTAGGTACAAATGAAAAGAACAAACAGTAAAGTGGCAAATGTGGAAATTAAATGAGAATTAACGTGCACAGGAGGATTAGTTATAGTAGCATCTTCATGGATAGAAGTTTAGAAATCCCATCTTTTAAAAAGGTAAACAAAGTTTTATTTTATACCAGTTTTTAGCTTTAGTTGGTAAAGTTTATTTAATTATTATTGATTATTTGTCGAACCTTTGATCCTGTTAATTGAATAACGACTCTGACCTTCGGGTCTCCCTTAATTGGGGGTTACCGGGAGACGGGGTCGTTACAATAATCTTAGAAAGTAATTTGAAACAGCAGTTATTAAGGGCGATTGGCCTCAATTCAGAACAGCGTTGCGGAATTGCAACTTTCGGTATAAGCACCATGAGGGAATCAGCTAGGTGATCATCCACCTTGCTATGGATGAAGGCATTCTGGACAGTAGAAACGAAAGAGCCGCCGACGTGGGACCAATTGGTTTGAACAAATTCATTATGAATACCATCCGGGCCTGGGGCTTTCACGGGTGCCATGAGGAAAAGCACGCGCTTGATCTCTGCTGCGTCGGGGATATCTCTAATGGAACCCACTGCTGGGATGTCCTGGAAGTGACCAATATAATCTGTGATGTCCATCCTTGCCGACTCCGGGATGGTGGGCGTACAAATCAAATTATAGAAGTAAGAGCGGACCAGGTCACGTAGGGCTTCGGGGGACTCTATCCAGCTACCGTCCTCAGCGCGAAGACGAGAGATCTTATTGTTGTGGCAGAGGGCTTTCACATAAGTCTGAAAGAATTTGTTGTTCCCATCGCCGTATTGAAGCCAATTAATATTTACCTTTTGGTGCCAATCCGCCTCCTCACTAGTGAGGATTGAATCAAGCTTCTCTTGCAAGTCAATTGAAAGAAGTTGGTTTGCAGTGCTATGAAAGTTGGATGCTACCTGACAGGCTGCCAGGCGACGGAGGATGATATCCTTCTGCTTGTGTTGTTGTTTTAGGCGTAGGCTATCCCACTTTAGAGCAGCAGCTTGGAATGTCGGGAGGGCATCCAGGAAGGAGAGAGAGCTATCCCAGGCCGGAAGAAGCTCAGACTTGAAGGAGGTGGATTGGTTCCAACTCAACCGATTTCTAAAGAAGGGCTTATGGCGGTGGGAAGGGCAGTGACCAGTAATAAGGATTGGGTTGTGATCACTATGGATGAGAGGAAGGACGCTAACCGACATGCCGTTCTCAATGGACAGCCAGTCCGCGTTAGCAATGACATGATCAAGCTTCTCGAAAAGGTTGCCCTTCTTATAAGTGTAGCGGTTCCCCGAGGACTTGATGTCAGAGAGCCCAGCGTTAAGTAATAAATGGTTAAACTTGAGGCTGGAACGGCGGTTGAAACTTTTGCCTCCAAGCTTCTCGGAGGGGTCTAGCATCATGTTGAAATCTCCGACAAGAGCCCAGGCTCCAGGAATGAAGGTGGTGATGTCAGCCAACCTTCTCCAGAGTAGGTCCATTTTAATGGGGTTAGGTGACCCGTAGACAAAAGTAAGATGCCAAGGGTTATTGATAAAGAAATGGACATATTGACGATGGCTCTGCAAGATATCCACGCTGCATTTGTAGGAGTCCCACAGGACCCAAATACCGCCTGAGAAACCTAGAGCTTCCACGCGATGCGAGGAGGAGAAACCCAATTTTCGGATGATGTTGGAGGCTTTAGAACCACTGCACCTTGGTTCCATGATGGCGAGAATGTGAAGATTATATCTTCTTTTGTATTCTTTAATAAGATTCAACTTGTCCTTGGAGCAAGCTCCTTGGATGTTCCAGCAGTAGATGTTGGTCATTAAGTAACTGCTGGGGGGGTGGAAGGGCCGACAGACCTTAGTGGATGACAGCAAGAAGACCAGAGGTCTCCTCTGTGCCATCCATGCAAGTGTCTGCTCCCGTTTCCGATGCATCGAAGGGAATGGACCTCCTAGCGGAGGTGTTAGCTTCATTGTTGTTGCCCAATAGCTGGGCTAGCTTGCCTTTCTTCCTTTCTCTGCCTAGACAGATCGTCTGATAAACGATGTGTCTATTACAGAGAAGAACACCCCCCTTTCCGCTGTGGGAACCCCAGCTGAAGTCGGACTGAGTCCCATCGGGGGCACCAGGGATGGTGGCTTGGAATGTGAACGTGTCCGATTGTTGTTGAGCAGGCCTCCCATCCATAGTCTCATCATCAACTAGGATCACGGCTGTGTTATCGCCTTTCGGGGCTTCTTTGGACGATGAAGGTTTGTCCTTCGCCTTGTTTGGATACGGGTCAGAGGTGGCGTTTGTGTTCTTCTTCATCTTATGCTTGTTCTTCCAGCTAACGACTTCCTCCCATTGAGCACTGGAGGGGTCCTTGCTGTTTACTGGGTGTTGATTGTCAGGGTTTCCCGTGGCCTGACCTCGAGCACTTGCTGACGCTTCCTTGACTGCCCCTGGGGGCTGTGTGGCCGGAGCCTTCTTAGCGGGTGGCTTCCTAGGCGGCATCTTTGCATGGATGGCTTCGGTGTAGATTGGGGTAGATAGGAGCAGCACCGTAGGCGTTGATGGATCTGCCGGAGTGAGGAATGCCGACACAGACTTGCAGTCCCCCTCAGAATGACCTAGCCGCCCACATTTCATGCAGAGTGTGGGAAGGTTTTCATACTCCAAGCGGAACTTCTCGCCGTTCACCTCTATCGCGGGAAGCAAGGGTAAAGAAGTGTCCACTTCCACTGCAATCCTGGCGAACTTGCCGCGGTGGCCAGATTGGGTGGTCGTGTTGATCTTGATGGTCCTTCCGATGAGATCTACGATGCTAGAAAGGAGCTGGTTTTGAAAAAGGTATACCGGTAAGTCTGCGATCCTTGCCCATACAACGAGTTTACGTGGGATGGGATCCGAAGGGCGAAACTCCTTCGACCATGATTGGACCGAAAGATAATGGTTGAAGATCATCCATGGACCCCCGGTCATGGCACGGACGAATTCATCTTTGGTGACGAGTTGGATGATATAATATCCATTGTCCAGATCGATCGCACGGAACTCCCCCGTCAGACTCCAGAGCACTGCGATCCTGTTCATCAGGGCGTTGAAGCTGACCGTCGTGCCCATGACCTTGATGATAACCGCGAATTTCTAGGGTTCCATCAGCGGTGGGATAGAGGTCGGGTTAATGGTGATTTTTGGGATGCTACCGTTTCGGTCTACGTGGATATCTTCAGCCTTAAGCATGTCCGACGGGACTTGAGCGAGAGCAGCAAGAGTTTTGGTGGTGCGCCTGACAATCGCTTCCTTGTACGATAGCGATGGGGGTTCCTCAGCCTGGGACATGGTGGTGTCTATGTCTGGACTTAAAACAGGAGCGGGACTGCCATCAGCTTCTAAGTTCATTGATTTGTTTTCTTCTTGTTCTTCATTGAATTCAGAATTTATAATAACTGGAGAGGTGGAGTTTGGACCAAGAAAGCATACCTCAACCCTGGTGGGAGGGGTTTTAATTCTACCTATTTATTTGGAGCAGCGGTGTTTCTTTCCTCATTCTTATTTGATTTTTCTTCACTTGTTGAAATCTTCAAGGCTTCATAAACCATCTCATTGAAGGTGACTTTTGTATCTTCTTCTTCAAAATAATCAAGAACAATCTCAACAGAATTGTTTTCTTCCTCAAGAAACATATCAACATTATCTCTCAGACAAAGGTAATCCTTAGAGTTGGGTGCCTTCGCGGAATCATAAATAGAAAATTCAATTGCTTCATCTCCAACTCTAATGGTCATCTTTCCTTCTCTAACATCAACAATACATCCTACAATATGTAGGAATGGTCTTCCTAAGAGGACTGGGTTTGCTGGATCCTCATGCATGTCCAAGACTACAAAGTCAAACGGAATGAAAAACTTTCCTATTTGTATAGGAACGTCTTCAATCACTCCTCTAGGATTTTTGATTGAGAGAACATATAATTGAACCATAATTGATGTTGGTTTCAAGTCTCCAAAGTCAATCTTTTGCCACAAAGAAATAGGAATCAAGTTGATGCTAGAACCGAGATCAACAAGGCCTTTATCAAAAGTTCAGTCTCCAATATTGCAAGGGAGAGTGCAAGATCCTTGATAAACTAGTTTTTCAGGCATATGATTCTGGATGATAGAACTTAGCCTTTCAGATAACATAACATTTTCATCTTGATCAGATCTCCTTTTCTTTGTTAGAATGTCTTTAAAAAACTAAGCATAGGAGGGTATTTTAGCTATAACTTCAACCAAGGGTAGATTCACATATAGCTTGTTCAAGATGTTTGTAAACTTGTTTAACTTGATATCTCCTTTGGTATTGCAAAACCTTTAAGGGAAAGGCACATTAGGCTTGCAAGATGAATCATCATGAGGTGGATTTCCAGGAGATTTCTTCCTTTGGACCCCAGTAGTTCTTCAACAGTGGTGTCAATAACTTCTTTAGATTTCCTCTTATAGGGTGGTGAAGACCCTTCTATGACTGATCCACTCCTTAGAGTCATAGATTTGTAAGTTTCCTTGGAATTCATGACCGGTTGATTGGGCAAAGAACCTAAAGATTCTCCTTGGTTGGCTAAATCTTGTTGAGCTATCTAGTTCTCCAACATCTTGGTATAGGTGACAATCCCATCAACATTAGAGGAAAGTTGTGTGATGGCATCCTTCAAGAGATTGATGTGCCCGGAACTCATCATTCTGCTAAATTTGTGTGGTTACAAAAGTCTCAAGAAGACTCTCACAAGCTTGACTTTTGTTGTGGCTAACTCATTTGGTGAGACTAATTGAAGTTCCTATTGTTGTTGTTGCTATATCCTGGTGGTTGTTGATGGTTGACATTAATGGGTTGGAGGTTGCTCATAGGTTGTTGATTTTGAGCTTGCCCTTACTATTGTTGGTTCTGGGAGTTGTTGTTTCTATAAGAAAAGTTTGTATGGTCTCTCCATCCTAGATTGTTGGTTTTTGAGAAAGGGTTGTAGGCTTGTATGTTTCTGAAGTTGCCTACTACATTGACCTGCTCCAGTGTCTCTATGGTCTTCATTTGTTGTGCAAAACAAGAAGAAGAGTTATGACCGGATGCTCCACATTCCTCACACACTTGGTCAACTTATTGAACAAAGTGAGTGGTCAACTTTTCCAAATTTTGAGTCAAGGCATCAAGTTTGGCTGAAATGAGATCCACAACATCCGTAGCGTGCTTCCCACTAGATTTCTCACTTGAGTTGGTGGATGAGAAGGGTTTACTGGTCCTTTCAATGATCCACTAACTATGGTTGAGTGCCATATCTTCAATAATAGCATATGCTTGACTATCAGACTTGTTCATTAGAGCTCCATTTGTAGCGGCATCGATAGTCATACAGGTTAACTCGTTATAGAAAGTTTGAAGCAACAACCAAATGGTTAATCCATGATGAGGACATAGGCGCTGCATATCCTTAAATCTCTCCCATGTATCATAGAGTGTCTCAACTTCATGTTCCTTGAAGTTTGTGAGTTGGCTTTTCAGTTGATTCATCTTTCTTGGAGGAAAGTTTTTAGTAAGGAGGGCATCCAACAATTCGTCCCAACTTTTGATGGACCACTTAGGAAAAGAAGATAGCCACGCCTTGGCTTGGTCTGACAAGGTAAAAGGAAATAGGAGTAGATGTACTCCTTCAGCTGGTACACCATTGATCTTAAAGGTGTTCATGTACTGCAGGAACTCAACTATGTGAAGATTTGGATCTTCCATAGGCATTCCTCCAAAACAGTTCTGCTGGGTCATCTATATTATAGTAGATCTAATAGAAAAGTTATTTACCTCTATAGCCGCATGATCAATGGCTCCACAAATATTGATGTCATTTGGCACAACAAAATCTTTAAGTGGACGGTTGTCCTCCATCTCTGATTCTTGAAGAGGATTGGGTGATAGTGATGGTGAAGGTGATGAGTGAGGTAATGAAGTATGTGATCCCTCCAAACTTGAAGAGTTATCACTCCTCCTTGCACTCCTTTATATACTAAATGTGTGCTCTATTTCTGGTTGTAAGAAGATGGTTGTCTCAAGACCCCTCTTAGAGAGATGCATGCAACCTGAAAAGAAAAAAATGAGTGAATATCACAAAAGCAAAGAGGTATCAAAATATGGGACATGGAAATGATGACTTAGTCTCGAATACTAGTTAGCTCTTTTACTATAACTAAAATTATTATAGCTCCTTGGCAACGACGCCAAAAGTGTGTTGATTTCCTTAGGCAAATGAGTTTTAAAATAAAGTTTCAACTCATCATGTACGAGATCAATTATAGTCAAGGTCAAACACAAGGAGCTAGGCTAGCGAGGAGAAAAATTATTAATTTTCATCAATCAAAGTCGTATTACAAAGGTTGAGCTTGATTTCAATTTGCTAAAAGACAAGTAAACAACAAAAAGGGCTAAATCTTAAAGGTTGAAAATAGATTTTAGGTTGTCTTGGACATAAGATTTCACTACCACACTATCAAATCATGCATAACTACAAAATTGAAACATTCGATTAATCTGCAAGGAGGTTGTCATCATCATGCACCTCATGGTGACATGAGATGGTTCTCAACTTCTCATAACACTTCCATGTCTATGCTTAGTTTCGAACAAAACCTTGAGCCCTCAATATTCTCCATCCACTCCCATGGTCAAGAGAATATTTCCATAAATCCTACTCCCTACTCCCTTTTACATCCTCTCGAATAGCATAAGGAAGCATAAAACATGTATAAAAGGTGGCCAGCCAAGCATACAAGCAATAAAATACTATAGGCATCCATGAAAAAGCAGATTAACTAGCATTCAATATAAATTCTGAGTTCACATGAGAAATGGCATGGGAGTTACTCTCCCATGCCCAAGAAGAAGGTTCTACTTGCACATAATGGAGAAACACAAGCACATTGTAGAATTTTCATAGTTTTACATAGCTAGAGAGAAGTAAAAGTAAGGGGAACCAAAGATGAAGTCAAGAGAAGTAGAACTCTGACTAGAGGATGAAATTCCACCCCTGGAACTACTTCAACTCAGAAAATGCACCCTCCCGAGAAGTTTGAATGAGAAGATCATCTTTGTTGCACCTTTCGAAGAAGAAATGGTGAAGAATGGAGGTACTTTCCTAAGAAACCTTTTCTTCCTCCCCAAAATTTCCCTCCTCTTGCTCTGGAACTTCTCTTGTGTGAAAAGTCTCTCAAATGACAAGTGATAACTACCCCAAGTGGTTGCACTCATTTTTGAAATGATGGGTGGTTTCTTTGAAAATTTACAGAAACTGATAAAGACAGAGCGTATCTTCGGGCAAACACATCTTGTAACTAGCTACTAAACTGCTTCCTCCCGATAAGTACACAACATGTTTCGTAAGAGACATGTTATGTAGCTGCAACTGAAGTTGACCTGGGCACGCAGAGCATGGAAGGTGTTAATAAACACACACCTGTGTGCTTGGGTAGATACTCGAACTTTGGCTTTTGAATGTGTAGACATGCCGTGTCTAGATGGGGACACATTGTATCTTATGTCCTATAATCAAGTCTTATGGAGACTTACACGCTCGTGTGTTAAATAACACATGACGTGTACTTTTCTTTGCGAGGGGAACACCTTTTTTGGAAGGAGACACACCATGTACAAATAAAGACATCGTGTCTTTTGTTGTGTCTTCAAGATCAAACCTCGAATCAGCTATAATTGAATGGAGAACCCAACTAACGTTAGAATTGGGTTGGATTATCTTCATTTTGTAATTTTTGAAGTGTACATGTGATCAACATCATGCAACAAGTAAAATAGCTAAAAGATGGAAAATTAAGTATGATTAGAGCTAAATGGAAGACTTAATGAACTGAATTTGTGTGTGAATATGAGCAAATGGTAGATATGAAATGTGCATATCAATTTCCTTTTAAAATCATCACTTCTAAATTAAGATTCTATGACATTACCCTTGCATAATGAAATTGGAAATCATCACAAAATTGATTGAAGGTAGTCTTATAGTTGTGCCCAAGATGTCAGAAAGTTATAATAGAAAATGGTTCATATAGATTCTTGGGGTCATCCTCATCATGCAAAGTAATCAAAAATTCATAAGTTAGTCCATGATAGGTAGGGATTATAGTGCATCATGTGTACTTGAGCTCTAGTTATTTGATAAATTCCAAGACTTCATCATGAATCCAAGCATCTTTAATGTCTCTAAAAAAAGCGTGAAGGAAAGACCCTAAGGGTGATCATTGTTTGGTAAGTCTTGTCTCCCTCCTTGGTAACATTAAATTGAGCCAAGAATATGTATGCTAGGGATGAAGAAGAACTCTCTCCCCTCATGCGCTTTGATGTTTGCTTGGTAGGAGCCATTTGTGCCTTGATGTTATTGCTTGAGAGGGGGACATGATGTGTGAAAGATAATACATGGCGTGTCTCTTTTTAATCCTCAAGTGGAGGTTATGATTCTAGATTAATGGGCACTGGGTGTTTGAAATTGAACATAGCATGTGTTCTGGACCTGAGCTGATTTTTGGGTGAAGGGTGAACTTAGGACTGTGGCATGCATATTCCCATGCATGCCATGTCTCCTATGGTGGGCCTTGTTTTAATAGGGGAGGGTAAAAAACTATCAATGAGGGAGATGGATAGGTGATGGTGGTAGCAGGGTTTTGATCCTGATGTCTATTGGTAGTTGGTTGTGTTGATGTTGAGGAAAAAGCTTGAATAGTGGAGCTTGGATGGTGCTGGAGAAGATGTTGCATGGAGGAAGTTTGTTTCTCGAGTGGAGGTTGAATGTGCCCTTAGATTTGAGCACATGCAAACTGTTGAGCATTGACCAACACCAATGGTGGTGGAGAAGATGCTTGAGAGGTGACGTGTGAACAGAGGGGGAAGGTGTTTGCTAGTTGAATGTGGATGTTGGAGCTTTTATTGCTCAAACACAGGGGCTGGACGCTGGACGGAGCCAACACGGAGTGGAGGCTTAGGGCTTGAGCATGGAATGAATTCCAAAACGGGGTTTAAACCATATTTTTCCATCCAGACACAAAGTGTAGAAATGGACACACACCGTGTTATAACCTATCTTAAGCTACCTATTTATTCTTGCTTTTATCGATGTAGATGTGTTGTGTGTGAACTTTCACACGTCCTATGTGTTCCCATTGGACTTGTCAATTTGCTCAGTTTGATGAGAGAATGATGTGTGATAATAAAAACACGTCGTATGAGTTTCTAGTAGATTATGAGCAAATGAATGACCTTGAGGATACTGAGACTTCTTCTTGTTAAAGGTGACACACCGTGCCTGACTAGATTTTTGCAAATATAAGTTCTTTTAATTGATTTTTCTCTGGAACTTGCAGGGATGATGATGTGTACAATATAAGCATTCAAAATTATTGTATTCATCCATGGTAAATTAATTAAGAAAAGGGAATGTTTTTGAATAAATTCATTAAATGAATCTATCCTAATTGTGGGTTCAACTCCCACAAGGTCCTCCTTTTAGAGTCTAGATTGGGACTTGATTCAACAATGTCAAGCATCTGAGAGGGAGCATGAGGCTCCTTGATATATCTTCTCTCCTTTTGTGTAGAGTTTGCAACATTTTCCATTAACTTTCAATGTATATTTTTCTCCTTGTGTCTCTAAGGTTCCCTATGGATAAACATTCAGCACGAGGAATGGTCCAGACAAATTTTAACACACCTTCCTTGGAAAGAATTTAAGCTTGGAGTTGAACAACAACACTTGGCCTCCTTCTTTGAATTCTTTGCTCTAGACCCTTTTATCATGCCATCTCTTTGTTTTCTCCTTATAAATTTTGGCATTTTCATATGCATCTAATATGAGCTCTTCCAATCCTTAGAGTTGTAGTAGCCTTCTTTCTCTTGCTTTCTTCATATCATACTTGAGAAATTTGATCGCCTAAAGTGCTTTGTGCTCAAGTTCTACAAGTAGATGACAAGATTTTCCATAGAATAGCTTGAATGGAGCCCTTCCAATATCTGTCTTGTAATTTTTCCTATCATCCCACAATCCATCATCTAGATTCAATACCCAATCTTTCCTTGAGCTGGAGATAGTCTTCACTCATATTTCTTTCATTTGCCTATTGGAGACCTTCAACTTGTCTTGAAGTTTGCAGATGATAAGGTGTAGAGATGTTGTGCTTGACTCCATACTTGCTTAGTAATTTGTTGAAGTTTCTCTATTTGAAATGATTGTCTCCATTGGATATGACTACCCTTGGTACACCAAACTCAGAAAAATAATCTTTTGAAACAACTTAATCACTAATTTTGCTTCTGGAGCTCGTGTAGGAATTGCCTCTAACCACTTTGATACGTAGTTGCACTCTACTAGGATGAACTTGTAGATGCATGAAGAGGGGAAGAGGTCCATATAGTTTATTCCCCATACACAAAAAACCTCAATTTCAAGAGTTGAGTTCAGTGGCATCCCATCTTTCTTTGAAATTCCTCCCAATTGCACATTCCGAAATTGGCCAGTAGAAACCTACTTACAAAATTTTAATTGAAGTCTTGTCTCATCAAACATGTCCTCAATAAGGAGAGGAATGACATTATGAAATCACACTCGGGATCTCATCATTTGGAATGCATCTCCAGATCAGCCCTGTTGTAAAGTGTTTAAACAATAGTGGGTCGTCCCAATAGTAAAATTTTACATCACGAAGTAACTTCTTTTTCTAGTTGACAAGTAATATCTAGAAGTGGGCATCAAGCTTCAAGAAAAATTAGCAAAATCAGAAAACCATGGTGTCATAAGTGAATTCACTACATATAGCTTCTCAATAGGTAGATTGTCATCAATAGGAATATTGTCTTCAGCATAGGAAGTGAGGCGTTAAAGAGGATCATCTAAATTATTTTCTATTCCCTTCTTGTCTGTAGCAACAATATCCAAAAGATCAAATAGGGGTTAGCATCCTTCTTGTCCATGAGATATCTAATTGTGGCATGATCTGTATAGACAATGACTTTGGATCCCACAACATATTCTGAAAAATTATCAAAACTGTAGACTACGGAAATCATCTCTTTTTCTATTGTGGGATAATTTATTTTTGCACCTATGGTCTTTTTTGCATAATGAATATCATGAAGCTTGTTGCCCCTCCTTTGTCAAAAGATTACCCCTATGGTGTAATCACTAGTGTCACACATTATTTCCAATGGGGTACTCCAGTCCGGTGGCTGAATGATAGGGGTTGAGATGAGATCATCTTTCAATCTTTGGAAGGCTATTTTGCATTCTTCATTGAATATGAATTTTGCATCTTTTTTCAATAGCGAGCCAAAAGACTTTGTGATCTTTAAAAAGTCTTGAATAAATCATGTCCCAAAAAGCTTCATGATTGTTTCATTGTGTTTCGAGATGACATTTTCTTAATGGCTTCTACCTTTGCTTTATCAACCTCAGTTTCTTTTTCTTGAAATGATATGACAAGTAACACCCCCAATTGTACCATTAAATGCATTTATCCCAATTGAGAATGAGGTTTACCTATTTACATTGATACAAAACTTTGATTATATTTACACCATTGAAATAATCCATAAAAATTTCCATAAACTTTTCTATGAAATCCTAATATATAGCCATCATGCATCTTTGGAAAGTGGTGGGTGCATTGCATAGCCAGAAAGACATTTCACTATAAGTTCCATAAGTGCATGTGAAGGTTATTTTTTTCTTGATCAGGCAAATAAATAGGAACATGGAACAATCTGGAGTACCTTTCTAAATAGCAAAACTAAGAATGATTAGCAAGTCTTTCCAACATTAATTCGATAAAAGGCAAATGGTCCTTTCTTGTGGCTTTATTTAGTCTTCTATAGTCAATGCACATTCGTCACCTAGTTATCACCCCTGTTTGAACTAATTCAATATGGTCCCCTTTCATTGGAGTGGTTCCTCCCATTTTAGGCACATTTTGTATGGCACTTACCCAAGGACTATCGCTGATAGGATAAATTATTTTGGCATCTTTTAGCTTAAAGATTTCTTTCTTTATAATTTCCATCATGTTTTGATTTAACCTTCTCGGTGGTTCTATGCATGGATTAGAGTCTTCTTCCAAGGCTATGTGGTGCATGTAGATGGAAGGGTTAGTTCATTTCATATTATCAATTAAATGACATGTCACGCCTTTCTAAAGTCTAAGTTCTATCAACAATTTATCCTCTTATTATTGAGTTAGTTCAGAATTTTTAATGACATGAGAAGTGAAATTTGGGTCTAAGAAAGCATACTTTAACTCCGATAGGAGGTGTTTAAGGTCTACCTTTTCTATGGTGTAGTGGTGTCACTTGCCTCCTCAATTGATGCTTCATGGGATGATGAGCTTGATGCAACTTCAGATATCTCTCCATTAAGAACGACCATCGAGTCTTCTTTTCCTTCTTCACTTTCAAGGTTATCAAAAACTTGTTCAAGGGTGTTTATGTCTTTCTCTGGTAAAGTAAATATGTTATCCATCAAGTAAAGATATTCTTTAGTGTTGGGTGTTTTAGTTTCATCGTAAGAAGAAAATACTAGAGCTTCATCCCCTACTCTGATAGTCAACTTCCCTTCTCTTACATCTACAATATTACCTACAGTCTTGAGAAATGGTCTCCCAAAAAGGATGGGATTTGTTAGATCTTCATGCATGTCAAGGCATACAATGTCACAAGGAATGTAAAACTTCCCTATCTACACAAGGATGTCTTCAACAATCCCTCTACGATATTTAATTCATAGATCAGTCAACTGTATTGACATTAAAGTAGGTTTCAAGTTTCCCAAACTAACTTTTACCATAGGGAAAAAGGAATCAGGATAATACTAGAGTTGAGACTAACTAATCCTTTGTCAATAGTTGAATCTCTAATTTTACTAGGGAGATTGAATGCACCTAGATCATCAAGTTTCTTTAGCAACTAGTTATGAATGACATAACTCATTCTTTCATATATTATTATTATTTCATCTTGGTCGGCGCACCATTTCTTTGAGAGAATATCCTTTAGGAACTTGGCATAAGAAGGCATTCATGCTATGACTTCAACTAGTGGAAGATTGTTATATATTTTGTTCAAAATGTCCATACACTTTCTGAATTTCACATCATCCTTTGTGTTGGCAAGCCTATGATGAAAATGGGCATTAGGATTGCAAAAAGAATCACCTTGTTGAGAACTTCCAATAGTCTTATTTCTTTAGTTTTTAGTTGTTTCATCACCATTGTGTCAACAATTTCATCAGACTTTCTCTTAAAGATGGTTAGGATCCTCCAATCACCACTCCACTCCTCAACATCACAGACTTGCATGTCTCTTTAGGATTCATCTTTGGTTGTCTAGACAAGGAGTTAGAAGGTTTGCTTTGTTTAGCAAGAGATTGTTGGGCAATTTGGTTTTCCATCATCTTTGTATGAGTGGTAATGTCTTCCACCTTGGAAGTAAGTTGTTGAATAGAATCTTTCATAAGATGACCATGTTGGTGGAATTTCTCATTTTCTTTCATCTGAGCTTAAACTAAACCTTCAAGAAGACATTCTAACTTGGACTTGGGTTGTTGATTGATAAATGTGTATTTAATCTTTTTATTTACATCATTTAGATATTTTTTAGGATAGTTTTGTTATTTATTTTCTTAATTTTGTAATTAATTAATATAGATTATATTTTTTCTTTATTTGTAATTTAATATATTTGGTTGGTTCTTTGTACAAGAATGGCCTAATCATTCTAATGGTTAATTTTCCTTGGAAGATATTTTGCACAACTCCCGCAGTGTCTGATTTAAATATATACCTAAAGCACCAAAATTGCCATAACTCTCGCATCCTGTGGCAGTCTTTAATGAGCAAGTATGCATTGGAAAGGGAATTGAATTATCTACAAGAAAAACATATTTGTAGACCATTTCCAAACTTATGACTAGCCCAAAAATTCACTCAAAACTATTGTTGTGGAATCTACAACAAAAACAAGTCAACCGGTCAAGATAATTAAAGACATGTCGTTATTTCTACTGACCAGATCCAGAAAGTTGGCAGCCTCCTACAACCACCTATCCCTCTTTTTTTCTCCTCCCCTTTAGGGCTTCCACCCCTCATATAAAAGGAGGGGGGACTCCACTAAGAAGAGGGTCTTGAATTTTGTAATTACATCTTTTTATTAAAGGTTGTCATTTCAATTCATAGTTGTGTAATCTTTCAATTCTACAATAAAATTATGTTCTTCATCTCTGGATCTGAATCTTGGTTTTCTACTTACCCTTTCTTCTTGTTCATTCTCTTGGAGTGGGGAATCAAGAGAGCCAGCCATTTCATAGTCACCAATATTGGTCTCCTTGGAGATTTTGTCCTTCTAGTCTATGGTTTCCTACCTTCTTTCCCTTCTTTCTTCATCCCTTGCCATGGATAGTGAGTAGTTTCTTTATCAAGGTGAGGGGAGGAGTCCCTTAGGCATGTTTTTATCAGATTGAGTTTTATATGACTATTTAGGTGGATGGTTTTCGGTTTAGAAATTGTTGATTATAACAAAGTAATTAATCATTTTTATCGTGAATTAATTTCGGTGGATGCAATCGTGAAAATCGGGATTTAGAATGTCTAAACCAATTACATGGGGATTTGTATGTGACCATAGACAAAAACAATTTAGGACGATGGACTAGGATTTGTGAATGCCATGACCAATGGGTTCACATGGAGTTTGTCTCTTGTGTTTCATTCATGAGTGATTCACATACCTTTTTCTATCTTGCTTGACGTGTACTCCTTTGATCTTGTTTTAACTTTGAATATGGTGGTGAAACCCCTAAGCCTTGATGCTTTTCCCATCTGATTCAAAATGTTTCTTTCAAACTTTGTGTTAAAATCTCCTTCTTTCACTTCTTGCACTTTATTTCTTTTCCATAGATTCTAACAATCTTCTTTCTTTCTTGTCTTAGAATAATCCTTTAATTTCATTGCTTTAGTGTAATCTTTTATTTCATTTGCACTTTAGTTTTTTGCTTTAGAGTAATCAACCACCCTCCAAATTTTGGTATTTATTTTCTTGTTCAAAAATCAATTGGGTTTAGAGAAACAATCTTAACAAGGTTGTCCTATGGGATCGACCCTTTTATACTAAGCCTTAATTGGAAAGTAAATAAAGGTTAAACTCTAGGATAATTATCTTAGTGAATTGGTGTGCTAAATGACACATATCATTGTTGTTAATTGAAAAATATGTTGACATTCTTGTTGAATCCTAGTGTATTGTTTGCCATTGGTTCCCTGCTCCCCAACTGAAATGGTTGTTGACTTCGTGGTTGGTAAGGATTTTGAAAATTGTTGTTGTCGTAGAAGAAATCTGAATGATCACACCAACTTGGATTATAAGTATTCGAATGTGGATTGTAGGGTTGCTTGTTTCCAAAATTTCCTATTGCATTGCATTGCTCCATAGTCTCCTCAGATGGGATAAAAGAAGGGTAGCTTGAAGAAGCTATTTGTCCCATGGCTTCATTTGCATCACAAATTAGGTTTATCAGTTGAGCCTTTGAGTATTCAACTTCTCAAACTTCTACATCAAGGCATCTAACTTGGCATACATGAGATCAATGACATCAACAACATGGATGTTGACTTGTTTCCTAGAAGCAACAAAGGATGACAAGGGATGATTACTCATCTAACAACTCAATTGGAAACAATTGATTTTTATGTCTTCAATTATAGTGTAGCCCTCCTTGTAGGATTTGTTCATTAAATCCCCATCAACTGCAGCATCTATCGACATTCATGTATTATAGTAAAACCCATTATAGAATTTTTGAAGCAGTCTATCGCTAAGACCATAGTGAGGACAAGATCTTTGAACCTTATCCATGTGTCATATAAGTTATCCAATCTCTTTGGGAGAAATTGGTTAGTTGGCTTCTCAACTGGGCTATCTTCTGTGGAGGAAAGTATTTAGCAAGAAAAGCCTTCAACAATTCTTTCCAACTGTTTATAAAGCTCTTTGGTAAAGAAGATAGCAACACCTTGGCTCTATTTCTCAAAGGAAATGAAAAAAAAGTAGATGTATACCATTAGGAGCAATGCCATTAGACTTGAAACTGTTAAGGTATTCAATAATTCATTTACATGAATATTAGGGTCCTCCATGGGAGTCCCTCCAAAACGGTTGTGCTAAATCATGTAAATGATGGTCAGACTTATGAAGAAGTTGTTTTCCTCTATTTGTGGGCTTTAGTAACCCCATTTAAAATTATGGATGCAAGAATGTCCAAGTCCTAAGGAGGATGATTGTCTTCCTTGATTGGTTATTAATGGTTCGATGAAGATGGCAGTGAAGATGATGATGGTGACAATGGATGTGAGTCTCCCAATCTTGAAGAGTCTTCACTCGTCCTTGCATGTCTGCAACTGCTCAAGGTATGTTCGATCTCTGGGTCTAAATCTATAAATGGTTGAAGACCATGTTTTGCACACTGCATAAAAAACCTGCAAATTTAAAAGTATGTGAGAACACTTAACAAATGATAAAATACATGGTAGATGGTAAAAATGCCCATGAAATGATGGAATTAAGGGGGATGCTGATTTCGTCTTTCTTCCTAATTACCACTTCTTACTCTAACAAAATAGTACAAATTGTCTTCGAAAATGGAACTAAAAACTTGTTAGAGATGTGAATAAGTATTAAAATTTATAACTCGAGCACCACCCCGCAAGTATGCAGGAGTATGTAGTATATTCTAGATCGTCAAAGGATCAAGGTCGAGTTAGGCACAGTTAAACAATCTAGATCAGTTTACTAAGGTTGGTTTGGTTTAAGGTTTATCTACTTTGCAAACTAAAGAAATCAGTGAACACTAACAACTTAAAGAGATTTTTAGATCAGATTTAAAAGATCTTGGTTATGGGATTTCACTTCCACATCATTACTTACACAACCATGGTACTTAACATACTAGTTAACATGCAAGGAGGCTGTTGTTATCATACACCTCTTGTGATATGAGACAGTTCTAATCTCCACATAACACTCTCACTCTTATGGTAAGATTCATACCACAACCTTGGATCCTTAACGTAATCCCAACCACTCCTGTGGTCAAGGATATGTTGCCAATATATCTACTCCCTACTTATCTACACATCTTCTTCCCAGATCATATTATGAAGCATAAAACATGTAAGCAAGATGACTAGTAGTGCATACAAGCAGATAAAACATGTAAGCATGAGAGTTCTTAGTTAAGAAATTCGAGTTCACATGAGTAATGACATGGGAGATAGTATCCCATGCCCATGAAATGGAAGTCTACTCGTTCCTGGTGGTGAAACACAAGTAGTTACAAATTTCAAAGTTAAACATGACTAGAGAAGAAAAGAGCAAGGGAAACCCAAGGAATGAGTAATAATAAGGTATAACTCTGACTTGAAGACAAAATTCCACCCTTGATGGTCTTCTACTCCAACAAACTTCTCTCTTAAGGAGTCTAAATGGAGTGGAGAAGCTTCTCCTACAATCCATGAAGAAAACTGGAGTGGAATAGAGGTCCACTCCCTAGTAACCGCTTCTTCCTCCCCAAAATTGCCTCTCCTCTGCTTTGGAGTGTTCCATGGTCAAAAAGTGTTTCCAAATGATGAGAGATAATTGTACATAAGTGTGTTTTCATATTTAAAAAGAGGGACAATTTTTATTTAAAATCTATAGAAATCGACGACAACACACCTTGTTTGAGGAAAGACATGTTGTGTTGCCATGTTTAACTAAGGACGAACCCACTCTGCTCGGAGTGCACATGTCATGTTATTGAAGGACACATTGCATCAATGGGAGTTGGTAATGTCATGGGTCAAATCTGATTGGGTCGGACACGACATGTACTATTAAACACACACATTGTGTATTTTGATAGAACTTTTAGAGAAATAGTATGACTGAATGGACACTGCGTGTAGTGTGAGAGGCACGTCATGTTTCTGCTATTTAGGGGGAATGAAATCATATGTAAACTCACGCGCCGTGTGCTAAAATGCACACGTCATGTTCCCAATAGAAACTTCACAAATTCTATTGTAATAAGTGTGATCTCTTGGGGAATCCAAATAAGGTTGGATTTTGGTTTGATTGACCCCATTTCCTTGTCATAGTCAAGTACCCATGGTCACAAACATGAAACAAGTAAAACAACTAAAAAGTGAATAATCTAGCATGATTGAGCATGTAATTGCAGTCAAAATGAGTGAAATGTACATCCAAAGATAGTCCAAAAGGTGATATGATTGTGCACATCATCAACATGACATAATGCAATTAAAATGTTTCCAAAAAGAAATTCCAAACCAAATATTTTGATCATCTGGTATACTTTCCAGGTAGTGAAGTAGTGAGATCCAAGGATGAAATTGTCATTTCTCAATACAAGTATGTTCTTTATCTTATTGATAAAATGGTATGTTTGAATATAAACCTATAGATGCAACTATGCATCATAAAGTCCAGCTCTACAAAGATCATGAGCATCCTCGAAGATCCTTTGTGCAAAAATTCTTCAGAAAACTTAATTCTCTTACAGTTACTCAACCAAATTTGTTGTTTTCTAATAATATGCTTAGACAATACATGGACATATTAATACTAGTCATTGTGATGTAGCAATTTAAGTACTTTTCTACCTCAAAATAAACTCCAAGAAATGATTTTTTTAGTCTTGTAATGGGCTCAAAAGTATTAGATAATTAGTTATGTCCATATTATCTCATGTATTCTGGGATTAGTCGCATATCATGTAATTGGATAGTTTCTATCCACCTTCGGGCCTACATAAAGGCCAATAATATTTATAATAGAAACATGTGATAACAATATGATAAACTCTCAAATAAAAATCAAAATATAGTTATAACATCAACATTTTAATTAGCTAACATGTCCTAGATGAATATATAAGTATACTTATTAAATGGTCAATTGAACTCATTCATAGAGGTCCTCTAAGGGAAAGGTCTTTACCAAAAATGAATTCTATGAGAGAGTTTCAAGTTAGTGTAACATGCACATTGTGCAATAATCCTTGTGTATTAATATAAATGTATTATTTTTGTGAGTTTATGACTACTTTTTATATTACATGTCTTTAATTATGAAATGTAAACTTGAAATGCACCATCTTTGTGAAACATTTTCACACTGCAGACAATGGGGCCATGTACAAGGAGATACATAAAGTTGGAAGACATTGTAGAAACACATGAACAGAGTAACCCATTTCTTGCGTCCACAGTAGAATCAACCACAAAAGTAACATAAATTCATAAGAATAAAACCACATAGATACCCAAAAAATAGGAAGAAATTTTTGATGAAGCCATAATTGCACTAAAATAAATATCAATAATACAAACACGGGAATGGATTATAGTAAGGTGTGGAAATTGATAGGTATAAGAAGTACATTATAATCTACACTAGGTCCCATGGATAAGATTAAAGAGATTACAAATTGGGGTTGGGCCCCCCTTTAAGGGCCAAAACTTAATAGAAACTAAAACAACTAAATGATAGCATCAGAGGAAACATTAGTCTAGGAACATGACGTCGATGGAAACACTATGTATCATACCCTAGACATCCTTTCTTGAGCCCCCCTAGAAATTTCAAGGAGACAATTCCCTTGGTGGTTGTGATGTATCCCTCCTCATTTAAAAAAATCCCTTGAAGGACCTTTAGTCTTATTTTTCTATGTAGAACCAACATCATTAGTAGGAGAAGAAAAAGGTGATTTTCACAAACTTTTTATATTGCTTATGTAGTTGTTATAAAAATAATTATCTCTTTTGTGTCAAATGATCCTAATGATGTAAGAAGTCAAATCCAGATTACTATTAGAGTGATTCAAATCAATGGTACGAGAGTGGAACAACAAATATTTAGTGTAAGAGATCGTTGTTGCAACGATCATCCAGGAAAGACATATATTTTTTGAATCAAGATCATTAGAGAGATAGAAAAGTAAAAAATAATGTGTTTCTTCATTACATCCAAAGAGACAAAGAAAAAAAACCTTGCATTCTTTGTTGTCCCCAATAGTAAAATAAATAATGTAAGTTTTTTATGTAAAATAAAGTAATGTCAGGATGTCAACATCAATGTAGGTCTCCTAACATGGATTATGCACTGATCTTGACCTCATTTGAAATCATACTTCTCAAACATAATATTTGAAGTATTGCATTGTGTTATATAAATAACAATTCATTGACAAATATGTTGGCATATATATTTTAGTTAGGTATAAAATGTGCATCACACATACTTGAAAACTGTACATATCATAAGAGTTTGATAACATTACTTCAAAGATAGAAAACATGGTTTTAAATCACCTTTTTTATTTTTTGAAGTTCTACACTTGGATAATCAGTCTAACCCTCTCTTTCCTATAAGACCTTTCATTGATACTCTAGTGTTTGATTGAAATATTTACAAATGTTGTCTGGAAATTAATTTGAAGGAGGAAGAAGAATATTAGTAAAAAAACAATAGAACTATAGAAATAAAGAGGAAAATAATCGTGATTCTCACACCCAATAGAATGATATATACTTCCCAGTGTCAGTTAGAGCAATCAATTCCTCCACCTTCTACAAAACCAATTCCCTCAACCATCCCAATTGTCACAAAAAATTAGTGTCATATGGTACAAAGACTAGTGGGAGGCCAACTCCCAACTTTATTAGAGTACCCACATACCAATTATTAATTTGGAAAAATAAATGCAAATTCATATTAAACCCCACCCATGCTCTTTCACATACACACAAGCACACACACATACACGCTCGCCAATATCACACACATATATAATTCATACTATAATAAATACATGCAAATATTGTGTAAGATTGTGCATTGATGCCTTACAAGAGTTCAAGGATTGATTTGAAACTCTTAGAAAAGAATAAATATTTTTTAATTTTTAGAAAAAAGGTGAAAGATTTTTATCTTGCATTGCATGAGTTTGAAAAAAACATTCAACTACTTTGAAAACCATCAATAGATAATTACATCACTTTGTTTAGTCAAAGAAAAATATAAAGTATCAAAAGTGGAGTCAAAAGGAATTGACTTGTGAGTAAGATATGAAGGAAGAAAAACACATATCTTGATCTTGTTTAGACAAATATTGTATTATACATAGTGTTAAGGAAGATGAAGAAGATTTTCAAAGAGAAGAGGAGAATGGTATAAAGAGAGAATTGACTACTAATCCTACACATCCAAATAAATGATGATTGCTTCCTGGCATTGGCAATGTCACCACACAGACCCTTGTTGACATAATCGCATCAAAATGGCCACATTATCTATCACTTTTGTTGATACCTCATTTTTTATCACTTCAATGGGGATCATGATAAAATCAACTCTTTAAACAATGATGAATAGTATTACATTTCCGCATGTATTTCTACCTATCTAATTGACATATTTATCCATTTTTCATCACTTGGGAGTTCAAGTAAAATGACATATGTATTTGGACTTAAGTGTAGTTTTAATATTCATTGATCTCTATACAAAGATCTTTTAATAAAATGTCCACTTATATTCTCCAAGAAAAAATTTCAATCCCAATTCTAGTTGGAAATTCAATAAATTCTAATCTCTCTTTGGAATCAACATTATTATACAACAAACAAAAAATATGGATTTCATGTAATTAATTTTTAAATTCCCATTCTCAATAAAATTAAATAATAATTAATGAGGCACCCTTTCTCAAACACGTGGCTTGTAATTGAATTCCAAGGGATAAAAGGAATAAGGAAATAAGAGAGAATATCATTCTTGTTTACTTCAACTCCCTTCCTCTCTCTTTCCTTATTTATTTATTTCCAAGAAAAGAAAAGAATTACGAAAAGGGAACTTTTTCCTATTCCAATATCCTTTCTTTCCTCTCTTATTCATGAAATTATAAGCCGTGAAAAGATTGAGAAAATGAGAGGAGATTTTATCTCCTCTTCCTGATTGTAATATTAAATTGTTTTTATAATAACAACTATTTTTTTACTTATTCTAAGTGTAAGAACAACATTGTCATGTGTAACTGAATTATATCTCATAATGCTTGTCTAGTTACCATTCACTTCCAATTGAATAACTAGATCATTGACATGTTAAAATAAAGTACACCTTTCTTATAGTTGATTTCCTCTATATTTGGCCCTCTTTTTATTTCCTACATCTCATCCCAATTGTCATTTAGATGGATCTATATTGTTAGACATCATGAGGCTATTGGAAACTTACAATAAAATGTGAGTCTTCGATGATGAAAACAAAATGTTTCATAGTTATCCAGAGTCCCCAAAGAATCAGAAACTATATTCATAATTTTGGCTTTTTCTTTATTAACCAAAATGAAGTGCTTGGTTTTTCCAAACCCAAGAATTCAGACGTGATACTACTTTTACAATGCAATGAGTAAGATAAATTCCTTGTCCATTCTTATGGACACTGTTTTCTTATCTTATTGTTCTTTGATGAAGCCATTTTTGGTCATTTTGCATTTTAACAGTTTTCCTTATTTTCCTTGAAAAATCAAGGTGGCACTCTGAATCTTCATATGTTTATATTTCTTAAAATCTTATTATATTGCACATGAAACACTATTTTGTAGAATTTTCTTAACTGGTAAAACAACCAATGGTCTTGGTTCCTCACACCCTTAACCCTAGTGCCACAAAATGGCAATGTGATGTGATACATAAATTGATAAGATTCAACTTCCACTGTGATTTTACTTACAAACTTATTAGAATACAAATGGTCCAAATTAAAATCAAGAATCAACACTGAAATTGCATGCAACCCATTGAGTAACTTCTAAATATACATGACAATGTCAAACTAGAAAAACTAAAGCTTTTTGAAGAAGAAATGATAATCATAAAGTCCCTCAATCATTAAAAAACAATGTACATGTCAAAACCTCTCCTTTTATCAGCATAAACTCCAACTATTAGAGAGAAACCCTAAATCTAAACATATATTAAGAAACAAGACACCTCATTCTTGACAAACACGATTAACACAGTACATAAATATAGGTTATTTTTTACTTTTTATTTCTCGTTAAAAACCTCATAAACTAATGTCACATTATAAATTATTCAATTATTACAAATCTTAATGAACAATATAAAATTAAAAGCAAATCTTATTACACACATGCAAATTAGTTTACATCAAATACATGTACATGAAATAACAAACTTGTTACATTATCCATCCCGGGAAAAAGAGAGTATAGAGACATTCTAGTCGAGATTATTCTATATAAATATTCTTTTTAGAGACCACTCTGTTTGATGGTATTATACCTCAAACCATTTTAAATGGCCTCATGAGACTCATATAGATCTCCAGTGAGTGGATACCTTCTAGTCAAAGTAAGTACATGCATCATCAAATTAAGTATACTGAACTTATTAGAAACTCATAGATATTGAAATATATAATAGATAACTCTATGATTTAGTCAAAACCAATTTACGACAATAATCTAATCAGTCAGTATGATACTCATTTAGTTCATTCCAACTTCTAAAACATTTTGAGAGTGTATCTATAAGCAAATGAGTGGATGATAGTAACTTCAGAATGACATTCCTTAAGTATGAGTAACAATCCAAGGTCTAACCAATTAGAATCAACATATAACAATAACATCATCCTAGTGACACCCCACTTTTCAGACCAAGAACACATCGTGCAATCCTAAAGTTGAAGTACACATAAGGCATAAATACCAAACAAGGGTATTCAAAGGATGAGTAAATCTGAATCATAGTCATAGTGGATATTCAATTTAAGAATCAACTAGTTGTCAATATTAAATATTTGATTCCATAATATATAGATAAGAATAATAAAACATATTGTACATGAAAGAATGACTATTTTCGACAACAAGAAATGAATTCAACAAAGTATATTTATCAAGTAGAAGTACAAGAAATCTAAGAAACATTGAACTCATGTTCTACACAACTTGTCATATTTCTTTCAATTGCCTTGAAACTTCTTGTCATGTACCTTACCAAGTAGAAGTCATCGTGCCTAATTTTTGTGTCAATGAATCACAATCACTATCTTGGGGTTTAGCTGATCACCCTACGATATCAACAAAAAGAACCCTAGTCCATTGTAGGGTTGACTAAATAGGCTCACATCCTCATACTTGGTACACCAGATAGGAACCGACATAGTATAATATCAAATATAATCATTGAATATCACATGCCAACATACATCACATGTTTCACAATTTTCATTTCATCAATTTATTCATCATGGCCATAGACTTTCACAATAGAGAATTTAGTGTCAGAATCACGTCGTGTAGCACACTCCTAAATCCTAGTGAACTAACCTTCAAGGTCTCAATCCAAAATCTGGAAATCCTTATCATAATTATCTTATTAGTGCAAGGAGATTCATTTCATTTCCCCAATATAGACCATGGGGAAAACTCACAGTGCTCATGGCACCTAACTATATGTGTCATCATTTCACTTTTTAAAATTCCATATACTTACCTTATAAATAACTCAATCATCATTTTTCAAGTATGTGAATTCTCACACAACTAAAGTTACATAAAGCATATTGGGGTTAACAAGAAAGACAATAATTGAAACAAGAAGCATAAAAAATATGTAAGTTGTGACATATGTTTCTATAAATTTTGCATCATTTCATCTTAGTCATCATCAGTGGTCTATCAGCCCTAGACATTATCTCATTACCCAACATTTACCCTAGACATGATTTCTCAAAATAATAAATGCATGTTTATTCAATCTCATAATGTTTCTTATTAGTTCATTCTATATTATAGTTCTCAATAAATATTCAAAGAGACATTATATCTAGCACAATATAAGAATATAGATATATTGTGTCAATCATCATGCTTAGAATAGGTTTAACATACAATATGTACAATATGTGCTTATTCCATCCAATTTTTTTAGATCTTAATAAATCTCAAAGTATAAACATGCTTAAAACACTTTATAATCCTCTTTCACTAATTACCATTTTTCATTGAGGATTACTATCCAACACATGTATCTCATTTGAAATCCATCATATTAGGTTATTCTCAAAGTATAAGTGTTCTATAGACAATTACAATAAAATAATGTATTGTCATGAATCAAATTACATCCTTGAACTTCATCTAGTAGTTGCATTAGACTATGCTTATGTTTATTCGTTGATCCCTTGAGTATTATACATTATAGACCATCATATGAGGATTACAATTAGGTTCTATTGACACCCCATTTTTTTATCACTTGGTAGAAATTCAAAATTCAATGACTCATGATGGAATATGTTCCACATCCTACTCAATTATTTTTTCTACATTTTTTTTCATTTTTTCCCACACATTTAAATCCTTCTTTTATATCCCTTGGGAAATATACCATATCAAAAACCACATAGAGGACCTTTTCTACAAGGACCCTTTTAGAAACCTTGTGTGCCCCCCGTTCCCGATGTAACAGTAGAAGTTCTACCAAATTTTAGTTTTCATCAAATAATGTACTCCCTTTTGATTTAATCCCTGCAAGAGGATGACAGGTTGAGTAATATGGCCTCCTAACGTTTAAAAAAAAAATCCTTTTTACCCACTTTCACCTAGTTTGGGGACTTCTTCAAAGAAACCTTCCTTCATATTAGAAGTGCAATTTGTCTCTAGTTTTTCTTTAAAAAGGTTATGTTTTACAAATTCCCCAATTGATATGTCTATATATATATATATATATATCTTTCTAACTGCCTTTTCTAGGGAAAAATCTGAGAGATAACTCTGACTTATCTTTTTGTGCATGTTTTCTCTACTTTTCACTAGAATATACTGAAATTAGTGGGAAGATGAGAAATTACCTTCTTTCATCCAAGGACACCCAGTGGATCATAGAAATCTACTATGTGCCACATGATAGATGCCCTTAATACATGCATCCTATGCATGGCGCATCATGGTAATTCACCGCTTCTTCTAGAAGATTATGCCCATAATCTCGAAACCTAAAACTCACCTATAAATAGATCCCATAGACATGTAATTTAGGCCCCTTTGGTCTTTCTTGAAGCCCAAGAATTGACTACCTCTCTCTCTCTCTTTCTTCATATTCCCTGTGATTAGAGGATCCTTCCTCCGTCACCACAACTCTATTAGATCTATAGAATGGTAAACTACTCTAATTTTTTTTGCCTCATTATTATATTTGCTATGTAATCTATAAATGTCGCATCTGACCTGATCTATTTCTTCATCTAATCATGCTATTTTCTATAATTTTCCCTTTTCATTCATATTTTTCATTTTCTTTACTATTTCTAAAAGACCGCATCTAGTTCTCTAAGCATGCAACTGCTAGTGATCCTCTAACATCCTAAGCATTGGTCCTAACCTCTAATGATAGATCTATGTTGTGGGAGGTCTTATGATGATTAGGACCACAACACACCTAAAAATTTGGAGTTTAGGGTGATGAAAAGAAAAACATGGATGTGTCCAGTCCTAAAATCTCTATCACAATAAAAATTGGTTTGTATTCTATTTTTATGTTTTCTTTAATTTAACATTCTTAAATTTCTCAATATTATCCAACAATGATGGTTCTTAATATCAATTTACCAGGTGATATGGAGGTTGTAATCCTTCAACACTTCTAACTAGACTGCCAGATGTGATATCTAGTTTTGCTCTTTATTTCCTGTCATCCAACATGGATAATCGCTCATATTACATTGTGGCTTTAACAATTGATCTTGTCTCCTCATTTTTCATACAAAATATGGTGGCAACTCTAAACCCCTCATTGGGATATTTTACTACCAGAAAGGGTAGTGTTTTATTCCCTACAACTAATTATTGAATCCGCTAGGGAGTATTTCCAGGATGGTCTGAATCAGAATCTGATTGTTTTATTTCTAAGATTGAGAATCTTCTGGATCATTCATTTTTCTACTTTCGATTACTTTTTTTCTTTTTGTTCAGGGAGTGAAGTGAAAAAACACATTAATCTTTTAGATTTGGGTGCACGGATCGTGGCAATTTTTCCCTATCCCCTTTTTTTTTTTCTATTTTTAGGGTAAGACCATCCTAATTTTTTTGTTGATTTTGGGCATGTCTATCCACTACTGGTTACGGTTTGGCCACGCTTCCCGTCTAGGGTTTCTCTTTTGCTTCCCTCATTTTTTCATAAAAATATAATATACTTATTTTTAAGAAAAAAGCATAAAAATATAAAGGATAAATAGTAGGTGTAGGTTTTTTTTATCGGTCTAAAATGTGTGTTACTATAACCAAAAACTTTAGGTACATTTGCACCACTAAAAGAAAAGCTAAGCCTTGATACACCAAACAGATGGGTATCAAGGTTACAAAAAATAAACGTCACACATGGATGCTGAACAAGAAAGACTACACCCAATACACCACAAACCAATAAGACATGACTTTAGAGAAGTACTATCCTCAAAGACACTGAGCACACCCACAAAGTATGAAGACACAGACTCCACCAGCATCAAGACTCAAGAAGTAACTGGAGCATAAGACTAGAACCCCCTGCAAGTGTCCATGGTTGAGATACTCACTCCAGAATTATTAACAATCCCAGCAAAGAAACACCTAAGAAGCCCGCAGTAGAGCATAATTGAAACAAACCACTCCAACTTTGAATAAGAGAAAGGAGAATTCAGAAGGATATCTATTCAAACCCCCTTCACTACATTAACGAACACCCACAATTTGTGACTGAGATCTAAACAGAGCACCATCCTTCATCCCAATTCTCCTGGGTCTAAGATACAAAGGAAGCTCAGGATTGTAGAATGATAGAAAGGATTCGTCTAAATCCATCTAGCTAGGAAGAGTCTCAAACCTCTCCTCCCTTTGCCTTAGGTTTCTTCTTCTTGTTCTTCTGTCTCGAGCTACCATTCACCTTGAAATCCTTCAAGAGGTCTAGTTCCATGTCGCACGAGCAGCAAGACTCCTCGTCAGAGTCCTGGTAAGCCTGTACGAGACCAAGAGACACCCACACAAGGGCTCGAAGCCCATGTTTGGACTGGGATATTTCAACAAGCACCTAGAAGGCGTCCAACACACAACAACATCTTAGTTGTGTTGAGGGTCGTGGAGAGTCACCACCTGGAGTCGGGAAAGAAACTGAGACGTTGACCAACAACCACCGAACAGGAAGAAGAGATCCTATCGAACACCGCGAGATGCTCAGAAAGATCTCTGGACACGAATAGCTGTAATGGAGGAGGATGCACAAAGGGACATCCAGTGCTACCGAGTAACCTCAGAGTCAAAGAAGCACCCCAGCCAGACAGAAAGGGGCACCACTATCTACCCTACGAGGAAACCATCCACCGAAACCTCAGATCTGAGGCCGAAATACCCAAGATGAGTATCACTGCCGGAGCATGGGCTCTTGGAAGCACTGTCAGGCGAACTGGGGCAAGCCCTAGTTCCACCAGCTGTTGTAGCCACAGAGGAAGTTGATGTCGAAGGGTCTTCATCAACCTGGTAAAATCAGATCTCACTCGGTTAGAAACAAAATATAATATTTCTCAAAAACATGATGCTATTATTTCTTTATCTGCTTATATGTGACTATCATGAATCATGTGATTGCTTGAAGAACTGCTAAAGCCCATCACATACACTTCAAATGCCTATAAACCCAAAGGGTGCCAACCCCATGTTGTATCCCTGAAAGTGATGTGGGATGCCAATAGAGGTATTGGTGTAGTGTTAAGCTGAACATCCAAAGGCCTTGAAAACATCTTACTCTCCTAGTACTCCCAATTGATTGTGGCAACCATAGTCACGAGATGTATTGGGAGCAATACTTCCATCAACCAAATCTGGTTACCCTAGATTGAGTGTCATCTACCCATAAAGAATATAATGAACAACCCCTACATTATAAGTAAGGCTAGAGTGAGGCATAATGTGGATCTAAACTCATGGGCTAAAAGGGGAGGGGCTATCTGCTTGTTGTGCATATATCTTTTATTCACTGCTGAAATACTATCAAGATTGTTGTTAACTCTTTTTCATGTGCAGATTTAAACAATCTTCTTCAAATGTTAAAAATCTCTAGATCAGACAATCTTTTCCAAAAAGACTAAAACTACAAAAAATATTTATCAAAGATTAATAATCTCAAATATAAAAAAATTTCATCAACTATTAAAAATCTCAAATTCAAACAATCTTTTTCAATGATTAACAATCTGAAAACCCAATTATATATGTTGAAAGTTAACAAACTCGAGTCCATCCCAAAAACTTGGGAAAATAAGGAGGTTCCTCCATGTCATGTAAGACATCATTCACCAATGTTGTGTCTACTCCACCATTGGTCTTGGATTGTGGCCTTAAATTAATCCCACTTAAACTTTCAAATCCTTTTGGGTCCTAAACCATGAGCTAAAATTGTCCCAATCATACATTAATATTCTTAAATCGGGCCTACACTAAGACCTAAAACTAGACCATAACTTCTCGGTAAACATCTTAATGAAGGAGAAGACAATTTGATCTTCATGTTTGCCAATTTTTTCGCATAAGAACTCTCTAGAGAAGCCCCTCAAGATAGGAGGAAACCTAGGTGTCATGGATGCTACCAAGGGTTTCAATTGGAAACCCCACTAGATGAGGATGTCCAAGGGAAGAAGAGTGATTCATTAAGCATAATCGATGGCCCAGTGAGGACTACCATAATCTTGATCAACCACTCGAACCCCCCACCTTCCAACCCATTTGAATGATTCTTTTGGCATACTTCCCAAAGGAATATCACATCACCATATTTTTATTATTTTTCATGAAATTGGTAAGTGTGTCACATAAAGAAATTAATAAGATCCCTTGTATATCCTAGTCTAGGGGGAGGAACAACCACAAAAAACCTACAGGTGTGCAGCAACATGATAAGATCGTAAGAAATCAAGGATTGTTAGGTCCATACAATTCCCCTATTAGGGAGGAGACCTTGTAATTTCTTGTTCGATATAATGTGTGTGGAGGAACCCGCCCTAAATCATGTAGAATTTTCTCATAATGTTACATCCAAATTTTGAATCCCACTAATGTTTATTTCAGGGATTCACATAAAAGCAAGAAGACCTTACCTTGCTCGGTCCCGCCAGTGATCAGTCCAGATGGCTAGGAACAACGATACAAATTGTCAATCAAACAATACCTCCAAGGGGGATGTTGTCCATGACAAGAAAGACAAACCACAAGAGGCGTAGAAATGAAAAGAAGCAACAACTACATCTAAATAGTAGCCAATCAAGAAGCACATCCATAAGAGCAGCCTTCCTATATACATGTCCTTCCTCCATTGAGCTTAGCATATCCATGATGTGGCTCTATCTGGGATTCACCGGACAAGGAAATACGCATGTCGGGTCATCCATGCCATTCCACCCATACAATGTGTGGGGTTCCCACTCACCTCATCCAAAAGTATTTCAGCCCAGGCTCTACCAGATTTTACCATTCAAGAAAATTGGAGCAATCCCAATACTATAAGAAATAGAAATTCCTTTCTCAAGTCCTTAAGAATAAATTGGAGAAAAAAAGAAAGAAAAAGGGGTTGCATTCGCATAGGAAGATGCTTAAGGGGTAGAGCAGGCCAAAAATATCATAGAGGTTCATATGCAATATATAAATGGGAAAAGACTAGTCCCCATCCAACACTCTATATATCCACCAGTGTACTCGAAGTACAATCCACATATGGAGAGAGGGTATGTATTACTACCACATGTATACATGGCTTCATCAGTGACAATAAAACCACTAGCGATACCCATGGTGGTTAAATGTCAAGAAATTGTTGTACAAGAGCCCACTTTTGTACATCTCCTATTTCTCAAGACCAGTAAAAGATCAAACTGCTAGAAGGGAAGAAGGATATGTTGGGAAAATGGGGTGACAAATAAGGCAGGGGAAATAAAAATTTAATTTCTGGTTCCCTAACAAGAGAGAGTGTGTCACAATGATGTATCTAGGAAGAAAGGTAACGAGAGTTATACCTGGCCATGGAGCAAGTCCAGTGACAAATCTTTATGCAATATCATTCTTCTTCTTCAAGCAACACTCAAACAGTCGTCAGCAACAACTTCCTGGTGCAACACCATGAATGGCGATTGATGGTGTCCTCCTAGTTGTAGGCAATTGCCTCTTTGTCTCTAGAGTAGTCCACACAGACCACTAGGAACTCTACATTATGCTACTTGAGCCAACATGAAGGAGTTGTCCCTTCAAACATCAGTGTACAAGCACTGATTCACTCTCCCATAATTGTTTCTCCCTTGCAATCCCTCCCTTTTATGGCTAGGACTTGCTCAAGCACTCTATTGGTTACCAAAACCAGAGAGGACAAAAATTGTCAGAGTTTATTGTTGTGTTTGGTAAGCCCTCAATACCCCTCTATTTATATGAGAGGCCAGGGCCATGATTTTCAATCGGTTAGGGAGTCGAAAGGAGGAAATTCATGATCTTTTAGAAACAACAGACAGTGAACCGATTAGTTCACTATCCAATTGATCATCTTAGAGGTGAACCATTCGGTTCATCTCTTGAATTGGTCGGTTTATGTACTTTCCTATTTTGAACCAAATAGGTAAACAATATTCAATTAATGAAAAACATGATATTAGTATCAATTCCTTGGTTTAATTGAATTGATCATTGAACCAAACAACCTGGATGATGAACCTGTTGTTTCACTCTTGAAACAGTTGTTTTGTATCATGAAACGGTCATTTCACATAATGAAATGGTCATTTTTTATGTCCAGCTCAACTAATATTTAGCTGATGTTGTTTCCAATTGAGTTGACACTCCAACAGATCAATTCATCACTTGAACTGGTCGGTTCAGAGTCCAGTCAGAAAATTTTGAACCAATGTTGTTTAAATTGAATACCTAAACACTTAAGATATGAAATTAAACATCGTTCATGAATAAACTCCTATTTCAAGTGTATCCTATGCATGTGACCCTATAGGTCCTAAATTAAGTTAGCAGTGGATGTTCATAACCAACTTATGACATCACAAGAAATGAGTTGTATCTAGCAACACATCATTACTACCCAAGAAATTCAAAAAGTTCAAAAACAACTTCAACCTACAATTTTCCATCAGTGATATTGTGATGGCATAGTTCCTTTGTATCTGATATTTGGATTTAATTCGAGGCATGGAATTATCATGCTCTCAACATTCAATCCATGTTCCTTGAACTGGAGCAGCCTGCCTATGATACATGAGATCTCACAAATCACATATTGAGTCACATGAGTGTGGTCATACATTTCTCAGTCTCTCTTATCAATAGGATTGGCTATCCATCTCTTGTAGGAGGGACAAATCCCATCTACATCACTTAAACTCAATCCTCAAGTATCACAATGAACCTAATCATCACCTCTATGGAAACCATTATTCAAGGTCGTGTTTTTTGATGTCTAACTACAACGAATGACATGTAATGAGTGTAGTGACCTCAGGTCTAAGAACCACAATCGCCACTATCTCTATGAGAGCTGATTGTGACTACCATTCCATGGTAATCATGATCACTTTATAGGTGGGTCTGTCTGATACATTGTTCTCTAACATGTACTAATTTGTTTGGTTTGATATCACATATAATGACTGATGATATTATGTCATCAAACAACACACTCTAGTCTTATCTATTGTTGTTGTCTAATTTACTTCCATAGTAATATTTGACATAACAAGAATGTATATATTTTTATATGATTTAATTGGTCGGGTTCTCAGCTTGAAGACATATGTCATCAAGTGATATCATTCTTTAGACATCTACTATGTATGTGTCATCATCTCATAATCAAGACAAATATAATAGATGGAATTATATTTATCATTATCAGATTAGGTATCAAACACCCCATTACTAGTAGTGTATGATTAGGTCTTTTCACATACATACCAATAGACTTAGACTTCCACTTAGAACCAATCACCCACGAATCTTCTTCCAAGTGATCTTAACATGTCCATCAAGTTTATGTTGTGCAAGCACTTATGTAGAGGGTTAGCAAGATTTTCTTTTAATCGATATTTTGCAAGTTTTGCATCTCCATGTTGTAAAACTTCTTGTATGAGATGTAATTGTCATAGTATGCTATTTGAGATTCCTTAACTGTATAATAGCTTCATTGTTTTCAAAGTATTTCTATCATGTCATAAATGGTTGGAACCTCCCATAAATCTATCCAAATTAACTTCTTGATCCATATAGTATCCTCTATTGTTATGAAATAAGCAGGGTACTTAGTTTCTATTATAGAATTAAATAAATGTCACTTGCTCAGAACTTTTCCAGCTTATAGTTCTTGTTCAAGGTCAAACACAAATTTAGATTACAATCATTATTTTTATTTTTCAATTTGGAATCTTGCATAGGTGTAACCTTTTACACCCAGCTCTTCCTTATTACCATAACCAAGGAAATGATCCTTTTAGTGATTCTCGAGTACTTAAGGATGTTCTTTGTGGCATTCTAGAGACTTTCACTAGGATCTGATAGGTATCCACTCATCATGTCCAATACATACTAGATAATGACATTAGTGCATTACATTATAGACATGGTAGATTCAATTGTGAATCCATAAGGCATCTTACCTCATGTTTTCCAATTCTTGAGAAGAACTGGGACAATACGCTCCACAGAGACTAACTCCAATGGAACATGGACAAATTTTCTCTCATTGAGTCATGCATGATGAACCCCTTCAGTATATTGACAATGTGTGTGCTCTCTCTTAGGTAAATAAGCTTTCCTTATCTATAGATCTCAATTCCTATCATATAGGATGATTTTCCTAAACGCTTCATAGAGAAGGTACTTTCCATGACAAGTTTTAATATATGAGGTAATTGAGATCTATAGATATGGATGTAAAAACCACATTCCTTAGGAATTGAGATCTATAGATATGGAAAGCTCAATAGATTTATGAGGTTTTGTGTTACATAAGGAGCTTAAGATTCCACAAAAAAGATGTGATTCTCCTTGTTCCTATTATACCCCTTTAGGTTCAATGTTTTCTTATTTGTCTTGAATATTTCAAGCTCTACTTTTCTTCCACTGATTCCTTTGGAATTTAATTCCCTATAGGAATACATCCATCCTGGCAACAAACATTTTTGTTATCGGATCTATATATAAAAGTAGCATTGTATGTGGTTTGTGTAAAAAGCTTTACAAGAAACTAGTTTCTTATATAAGCATTCATCCCTAATCACTATAAAGAATATATTGGGACACTTCCCATACCATATCTCATATGGTGTATTTTGAACCATTTTAGATGGTACATTGTTTTGGTTTAAATCATGTGCCCAAGAGGAAATTGTAAGATTAGCTAAATGTATTGATAACTGCACCATGATGAACAAGGTATAACTCCTTCTTTCTGATACACTCTCATGATACGTTATCATTGTTTTTCAGATGGAGTTCATTGTGATACACTATCAAAGTCTCTAGAAAGATCCTCAAACTTTTGGTTTAAAAGAATATCAACATCATTCATATCGAAGTGTCTTATTACTTTTACCAAGTTAGTTATGTATTTCATGCATGATCTCCTTAACCTTAAGAGATTCATACTTGTATTTCATAAAATACAAACTACCATATCTACTGAGATCATAAGTAAATATAATGAGGTACTAGCAACTACCTTTAGCATTTATTCTAAAAGGTCTATGTACATCAGTATGTACTAGCCCCAATAGAGTACTCTCTCTCCCACTACATCTAGTGAAAGGTGCTTTTTTCATATTGCCCAATAGATAAGACTTGCAAGTCTCTATTGGTTCAATAACCAAAAGAGTCTAGATAACCATTATTATGGATTCTAAAAATGTGATTCTCATTTACATTTTCTAGATGACATTGCTATAGGTACATGAGTCAATGAGTCATTTAGTATATATGTTACACATATTTGTCTCCTTAAGTATCAAGTATAGCTTATAAGACATTGGGCATTTCCGTATAAGATATTATCTTTCAAACTGAAACATCAATTCTTAGTAATATTCTTATCCATACAAGATACCTAATGTTTTCATTAATGGTAGGTATGCAATAGCAGTTCACTAATTCTAGTATGTGCCCATTAGTTAAATGAAAAATTCCAACTATAGTGCTAGCAACTCCTGCTACGCACAGTTCTAGCTTACTTCTTCTTAGCTCCATAAGTGGAGATATATGTCTCCCTCTTCTTGATGATATCCTCAATACAAAGAGGGTAGTTCCTTTTCTAGTGTCCACAAAAGGTGACAATGGTGGACTTTTCTTTCCTTAATCATTCAAGTGAAAAGGACAGATTCCTTTTGCATTTACCCTTCTCCTAGTCTTGAGTGCAAAAGACTTGGACCTCAGCTTAGCCTGAGAAGTCCTCTAGGCCTTGCATTTGTCCTTTGACTCTATTTGATGATCATCACGGGTTTGTCCATCTTCATTTTTGCTTTGGCATTAGCCAAGCAATTCATACAACCGTTTAGCCAAATTAATCAAGTGATAGAATTTGATAAACTAGTTCTAGGATTCAGGCAATGATTTTAGCATCATTTTTTGTGGCCAACTTTTAATCTAAACAAAATCTCAGTCTATCCACATGCCCAATAGTATTGAGTACATGGGGCTCGATTGGATCTTCCTCTGTCAATTTTCACTCAAATAACACTTTGAAGACATTATACCTTGCTTTCTTTACATGATTTATAAGATGTGTTACCATCTCGAGAATGTCCATGTTTTCACTCAACTCATAGTTCAGACAACTCAGCATAAGGGCTTTGATGTCTGTGACAATATTCCAATTAAGAAATGTGGTTTTTACATCCGTTTTGCCAAATATTGTAGTCACATTAAGTTGCAATAGCAAGCATTGTCCTGATGCATGTTACCATGGCAACTAGTGAAAAGACCGTGTTCAACACCTTGAACTTGTTTGAAACTCTTTGCAACCAATCTACTCTTATACGTTTCTACATTACTATCCATATTGGTCTTCTTCTTACAGACCCAAATTACACCCTATGGGTTTTAGCCCTTTAGGTGGACCCACTAAGGTCATACCTTGTTGACGTACATGGAGTTCATCTAAGACTTCATGTCCTCAAGCCATTTCTCAGATTTTGGTTCCTCAATAACTTCTAAGTAGGCTTTTGGATCGTCATCTTATGACCAACTCACCTAATTTTGAGCTATAAGATACCATTATATTTAAAACTCAAGCTATGTTCAACTAGATTTATGAGGTTTTGTGTTACATAAGGAACTTAAGATTCCACAACAATTTATGATTCTCCATGTTCCTATTGTACCCCTTTAGGTTCAATGTTTTCTTGTTTGTCTTGAATATTTCAAGCTCTACTTTTCTTCCATTCATTCCTTTGGAATTAAATTCCCTATAGGAATACATCCATCCTGGCAACAAACATTTTTGTTATCGGATTTGAATGTAAAAGTAATATTGTATGAGGTTTGTGTACAAAGCTTTTCAAGAAACTATTTTATTATATAAGCATTCATCCCTAATCACTATAAAGAATATATTGGGACACTTCCCATACCATATCTCATATGGTGTATTTTGAACCATTTTAGACGATACATTGTTTTAGTTTAAAGCATGTGCCCAAAAGGAAATTGTAAGATTAGCTAGATTTATTGATAACTGCACCATGATGAATAAGGTGTAACTCCTTTATGATACGTTATCATTGTGTTTCAGGTGGAGTTCATTGTGAGACACTATCAAAGTCTCCAGAAGATCCTCAAACTTTTGGTTTAAAAGAATATCAACATCATTCATATCGAAGTGTCTTCATACTTTTACCAAGTTAGTTATGTACTTCATCCATGATCTCCTTAACCTTAAGATATTCATACTTGTATTTCATAAAATACAAACTACCATATCTACTGATATCATAAGTAAATACAATGAGGTACTAGCAACTACCTTCAACATTTATTCTAAAAGGTCTATGTACATTAGTATGTACTAGCCCCGATAGAGTACTCGTTCTCCCACTACATCTAGTGAAAGGTGCTTTTTTATATTGCCCGATAAATAAGACTTGCATGTCTCTATCGGTTCAATAACCAAAAGAGTATAGATAACCATCATTATGGATTCTAAAAATTTGATTCTCATTTACGTGCTCTATATGACAATGCTATAGGTACATGAGTCACAGAGTCATTTAGTATATATGTTACACATATTTGTCTCCTTAAGTACCAAGTATAGCTTATGAGACATTGGTCATTTCCATATAAGATATTATCTTTCAAAATGAAACATCAATTCTTAGTAATATTATTATCCATACAAGAGACATGATGTTTTCATTAATGACAGGTATATAATAGCAGTTCACTAATTCTATTATGTGCCCATTAGATGAATGGCAAATTACAACTATAGACGTAGCAACTACTGCTCCGCATAGTTCTAGCTTACATCTTCTTAGCTCCTGAAGTGGAGAAATCAATTTCCCTCTTCTTGATGATATCCTCAATACAAAGAGGGAAGTTCCTTTTCTAGTGTCCACAAAAGGTGACAACGGTGGACTTTTCTTCCCTTAATCATTCAAGTTAAAAGGATAGATTCCTCTTGCACTTACCTTTCTCCTAGTCTTGAGTGCAAACAACTTGGACCTCAGCTTAACCTCATAAGTCCTCTAGGCCTTGCATTTGTCCTCTGACTCTATTTGATGATCATCACGGGTTTGTCCATCTTCATTTTTGCTTTGGCATTAGCCAAGCAATTCAGACAACAATTTAGACAAATTAATCAAGTGATAGAATTTGATAAACTGGTTCTAGGATTAAGGCAATGATTGTAGAATCATTTTTTGTGGCGAACTCTTGATCTAAACAAAATCCTAGTCTCTCCACATGCCCAATAGTATTGAGTACATGGGGCTCTATTGGATCTTCCTCTGTCAATTTTCACTCAAATAACACTTTGAAGACATTATACCTTACTTTCTTTACATGATTTATAAGATGTGTTACCATCTCAAGAATGATCATGTTTTCACTCAAATCATAGTTCAGACAACTCAGCATAAGGTATTTGAGGTCTATGATAATATTCCAATTAAGGAATGTGGTTTTACATCCATTTTTCCAAATATCATAGTCACATTAAGTTGCAATAGCAAGCATTGTCCTGATGGATGTAACCATGGCAACTAGTGAAAAGACTGTGTTCAACACCTTGAACTTGTTTGAAACTCTTTGGAACCAATCTACTCTTATACATTTCTACATTATGATCCATATTGGTGTTCATCTTGATGACCCAAATCACACCCTATTGGTTTTACCCCTTTAGGTGGATCCACTAAGGTCATACCTTGTTGGCATACATGGAGTCCATCTTAGACCTCAGGTTCTCAAGCCATTTCCCAGATTCTAGTTCCTCAATAACTTCTAGGCAGGCTTTTGGATCGTCATCTTATGACCAAATCACCTCCTTTTGAGCTATAAGATACCATTATATTTAAAACTCAAGCCATGTTATACTAGATTTCTGAGGTTTTGTGTTACATAAGGAACTTAAGATTCCACAACAATTTGTGATTCTCCTTGTTCCTACTGTATCCATTTAGGTTCAATGTTTTCTTGTTTGTCTTGAATATTTCAAGCTCTACTTTTCTTCCACTGATTCCTTTGGAATTAAATTCCCTATAGGAATACATCCATTCTGGCAACAAACATTTTTGTTATCAGATTTGAATATAAAAGTAGTATTGTATGTGGTTTGTGTACAAAGCTTTTCAAGAAACTATTTTCTTATATAAGCATTCATCCCTAATCACTATAAAGAATATATTGGGACACTTCCCATACCATATCTCATATGGTGTATTTTGAACCATTTTAGATGGTACATTGTTTTAGTTTAAAGCATGTGCCCAAGAGGAAATTGTAAGATTAGCTAGATTTATTGATAACTGCACCATGATGAACAAGGTGTAATTCCTTCTTTCTGATACACTATCATGATACATTGTCATTGTGTTTTAGGTGGAGTTCATTGTGATACACTATTAAAGTCTCTAGAAGATCCTCAAACTTTTGGTTTAAAAGAATATCAACAACATTCATATCAAATTGTCTTAATACTTTTACCAAGTTAGTTATGTACTTCATCCATGATCTCCTTAACCTTAAGAGATTCATACTTTTATTTCATAAAATACAAACTACCATATCTACTGAGATCATAAGTAAATATAATGAGGTACTAGCAACTACCTTTAGCATTTATTTTAAAAGGTCTATGTACATTAGTACGTACTAGCCCCAATAGAGTACTCACTCTCCAACTACATCCAGTGAAAAGTGTTTTTTTCATATTGCCCAATAAATAAGACTTGTATGCCTCTATTGGTGCAATAACCAAAAGAGTCTAGATAACCATCATAATGGATTCTAAAATTGTGATTCTCATTTACGTTCTCTAGATGACAATGCTATAGGTACATGAGTCACTGAGTCATTCAGTATATATGTTACACATATTTGTCTCCTTAAGTATCAAGTATAGCTTATGAGACATTTACACATTTCCATAGAATATATTATCTTCAAAATGAAACATCAATTCTTAGTAATATTTTGATCCATACAAGATACATGATGTTTTCATTAATGGCAGGTATATAATAGCAGTTCACTAATTCTATCATGTGCCCATTAGATGAATGACAAATTCCAACTATAGTGGTAGCAACTCCTGCTCCGCACAGTTCTAGATTACTTCTTCTTAGCTCGTGAAGTGGAGATATCTATCTCCCTCTTCTTGATGATATCCTCAATACAAAGAGGGCAGTTACTTTTCTAGTGTCCACGAAAGGTGACAATGGTGGACTTTTCTTTCCTTAATCATTCAAGTGAAAAGGATAGATAACTTTTGCACTTACCCTTCTCCTAGTCTTGAGTGCAAAAGACTTGGACTTCAGATTAGCCTCAAAAGTCTTCTAGGCCTTGCATTTGTCCTTTGACTCTATTTGATGATCATCACGTGTTTTTCCATCTTCATTTTTTCTTTGACATTAGCCAAGCAATTGAAACAGCAATTTAGCCAAATTAATCAAGTGATAGAATTTGATAAACTGGTTCTAGGATTCAGGCAATGATTGTAGAATCATTTTTTGTGGCGAACTCTTGATCTAAACAAAATCCCAGTCTCTCCACATGCCCAATAGTATTGAGTACATGGGGCTCTATTGGATCTTCCTCTGTCAATTTTCACTCAAATAACACTTTGAAGACATTATTCCTTGCTTTCTTTACATGATTTATGAGATGTGTTACCATCTCGAGAATATCCATGTTTTCACTCAACTCATAGTTCAGACAACTCAACATAAGGTCTTTGATGTCTATGACAATATTCCAATTAAGGAATGTGGTTTTTACACCCATTTTGCCAAATATCATATTCACATTAAGTTGCAATAGCAAGCATTGTCCTGATGGATGTAACCATGGCAACTAGTGAAACGACCGTGTTCAACACCTTGAAATTGTTTGAAACTCTTTGCAACCAATCTACTCTTATACGTTTCTCTATTACAATCCATATTGGTCTTCTTCTTGCAGACCCAAATCACACCCTATTGGTTTTACCCCTTTAGGTGGATCCACTAAGGTCATACCTTGTTGGCGTACATGGAGTCCATCTTAACCTCATGTCCTCAAGCCATTTCTCAGATTCTGGTTCCTCAATAACTTCTAGACAGGCTTTTGGATCGTCATCTTATGACCAACTGAACTCTTTTTGAGCCATAACGTACCACTATATTTAAAACTCAAGCCTTGTTCTACTTGATTTATGAGGTTTTGTGTTACATAAGGAACTTAAGATTCCACAACAATTTGTGATTTTCCTTGTTCCTACTGTACCCCTTTAGGTTCAATGTTTTCTTGTTTGTCTTGAATATTTCAAGTTCTACTTTTCTTCCACAGATTCCTTTGGAATTAAATTCCCTATAGGAATACATCCATCCTGGCAACAAATATTTTTGTTATCAGATTTGAATATAAAAGTAGTATTGTATGTGGTTTGTGTACAAAGATTTTCAAGAAACTATTTTCTTATATAAGCATTCATCCCTAATCACTATAAAGAATATATTGGGACACTTCCCATACCATATTTCATATGGTGTATTTTGAACCATTTCAGACAGTACATTGTTTTAGTTTAAAGCATGTGCCCAAGAGGAAATTGTAAGATTAGCTATATTTATTGATAACTACACCATGATGAACAAGGTGCAACTCCTTCTTTCTGATACACTCTCATGATACGTTATTATTGTGTTTTAGGTGGAGTTCATTGTGATACACTATCAATGTCTCCAGAAGATCCTCAAAATTTTGGTTTAAAAGAATATCAACATCATTCATATCAAAGTGTCGTAATACTTTTACCAAGTTAGTTATGTACTTTATCCATGATCTCCTTAACCTTAAGAGATTCATACTTGTATTTCATACAATTCAAACAACCATATCTATTGAGATCATAAATAAATATAATGAGGTACTAGCAACTACCTTTAGCATTTATTCTAAAAGGTCGATGTACATCTATATGTACTAGCCCTAATAGAGTACTCGCTCTCCCACTACATCTAGTGAAATGTGCTTTTTTCATATTGCTCAATAAATAAGACTTGCATGTCTCTATTGGTTCAATAACCAAAAGAGTCTAGATAACCATCATTATGGATTCTAAAAATGGGATTCTCATTTACGTGCTCTAGATGACAATGCTATAGGTACGTGAGTCACTGAGTCATTCAATATATATGATAAACATATTGGTCTCCTTAAGTATCAAGTATAGCTTATGAGATATTGGGAATATATTATCTTTCAAAATGAAACATCAATTCTTAGTAATATTCTTATCCATATAAGATACATGATGCTTTCATTAATGGCAGGTATATAATAGCAGTTCACTAGTTCTATCATGTGCCCATTAGATGAATGACAAATTCCAACTATAGTGGTAGCAACTCCTGCTCCGCACAGTCCTAGCTTACTTATTCTTAGCTCCTGAAGTGGAGATATCTATCTCCCTCTTATTGATGATATCCTCAATACAAAGAGGGTAGTTCCTTTTCTAGTGTCCATGAAAGGTGACAATGGTGGAATTTTCTTTTCTTAATCATTCAAGTGAAAAGGATAGATTCCTTTTGCACTTACCCTTCTCCTAGTCTTGAGTGCAAAAGACTTGGACTTCATCTTAGCCTTAGAAGTCCTCTAGGCCTTGCATTTTTCCTTTGACTCTATTTGATGATCATCACATGTTTGTCCATCTTCATTTTTTCTTTGGCATTAGCCAAGCAATTCAGACAGCAGTTTAGCTAAATTAATCAAGTGATAGAATTTGATAAACTAGTTCTAGGATTTAGGCAATGATTGTAGAATCATTTTTTGTGGCCAACTCTTGATCTAAACAAAACCCCAGTCTCTCCGCATGCCCAATAGTATTGAGTACATGGGGTTGTATTGGATCTTCCTCTGTCATTTTTCACTCAAATAACACTGTGAAGACATTATACCTTGCTTTCTTTACATGATTTATAATATGTGTTGCCATCTCAAGAATGTCCATGTTTTCACTCAACTCATAGTTCAGACAACTCAACATAAGGTCTTTGTTGTCTGCGGCATCATTTGCATGCTTCAAGTAAGCATCTATTTCAGCCTTAGGTGCATTTGGAGTGGATTCCTCTGGCTCTGGTCTTTCAACGGCATAGAGCTTTTGCACATTGGTGAGAACGCTTCTCAAAGTGCTAAACTAGACGTGGAAGTTAATCCTAATTCATTTTTCCTATTCAAGAATTGGTCATAATGATAACATATTTTTGTTTTCCATTAGATTCTACAAAAGAATCATTTGCAATTTTGTCAAAATAATTTTTGATTTGATTTCATAATATTGTCGATATTTAGTCCTTTAATTAACTATCTCTCCCACTATTTTGTTCAAAATGGTAGCCCTCAATAACAATTCAGAAGATTTTAATGTACAATCTTCTAGTAAGCCAAGACCCAAAACAATTGAATGAGTACCTAGCCAGCGCCAACGTTCATAAAAAATTATTAAGGTAAGCAACATTTGCCAATTACATCTTATGCAATTCTTGGATAGATGGTATGCACAACTCTTTTCTATAGTCATCTGCATGCTTCTAGGTGCTTCATCTCATTAAGATCACCAAGTTAAGCCTGACCCAGAAGACAACATGGTAGAGTATGTACCCAACTTTAGCACATCTACATACCTACCACTACACTTCCATGAGATAGACAACACACCATTCTATGGTGTAACCTAGACTTCTTCAATCAAGCTTTTCATTTGTATTACTTATGGGGATCATCTTAGACTTGATTTTATTGAGGGACTTTATATATAAATACATATACATATCCAATCACCACATAGTTATAGTATAAATTCTATATCCCACAAATGAAAACATGCAATTATAAACACAAGCGATGGTTACAGACACACTATTGTAATTCCTTGGCGGTACTAGGAATTACTACCACCTAAGGTCTACATCATATGCAACTACTTGTTGTTGGTGAAGATCCGTCATAAAACCAATCTAGGTTGATCAGTTCAACACTTGAACCGAGCGGCTCACCTCGTTTCCACTCAGTTGGTTTCTTGAAACGCTCGTCTGGTCTCAAGTGCAACCAATATCTGGACTCCTGCAACCGATCGGTTGCACCACCATTTGATTAGTTTGTCTCTTTGTCTTTCTCCTTCATCCTTCAACCGATCAGTTCGACTCCTAAGCCGGTCAGGTTCATCAGCTGTGGAACATATTCTCATTAAGAAACATAAATTAAAACTATCTTATTTTGTATAACATTATAAAAGGGAAAACCTCGAGTTAAATTCGAGAGGAAATATGAAGAAGAGCATTAATTTACATTTAGAAAGGAAGAGAGAGACTCAATATGCACACTGAGATATAAACAAGTATAAATAACCACAACCATCCACACATAGATCTAGGTTTATTGGCCATAACCATTTTAACATTCACCATCAAAACCAATTTTAGGGTGAAGACGTAGTTTGCATATATATATATATATATATATATATATATATATATATATATATATATATATATTTGTGAATGTGTGTGTATGTGTGTGTATATTAGTTGGAACTGTATATGGTATTTAATGGGATATGCACATTAATCATTTTAATATATGCATCACATGTAATAATAATAAATCTGATCATATCGAGTTAAATCTAGATACATCATAAATTGATGTGGCTTGGATACCATTGTTGGGAATTTAGTTTAATAGGTAAAACATCGGAAAGAAAATTAGTGTTCTATTCATTAACAAGAGAGATTGCATCAACAATGATGTATCTAGGAAGGAAGGTAACAAGAGTTATACCTAGTCCTGGAGCAAGTCCAGTGACAACTCTTGATTCAGTAGTGCACTTCTTCTTCAAGCAGCACTCGAACAATTGTTAGCAACAACCTCCTGGTGCAACACCATTGACGGAGGTTGACAATTTCCTTCTAGTTGTAGAGAATGGCCTCCTAGCCTCTAGAGTAGTCCATGTGGACCATTAGAAACTCCACATTGCACTATTAGAGCCAACAGAAAGGAGTTGTCCCTCTGAACGTCAATATACTAGCATTAATTCACTCTCCCACAATTGTTTCTCCCTTGCTATCCCTCCCTTTTACAGGTAGGATTTGTTTGGGCTCCCTATTGGTTACCACAACCAGAGAGGACAACAATTGTTAGAGCTTATTATTATGTCTAGGAATCCCGATATACCCCTCTATTTAAAGGAGAGGTCAAGGTCAGGGTTTCTAATCGGTTTGGGAACCAAAGAGACAAAATTCACAAATTTTCTAGAAACTACGGGCGGTGAACTGATAAGTTCACTATCCAATCGGTCGGCTTAAACATGAACTGGTCGGTTCACCTCTTGAACTAGTAGGTTCATGTACTTTACGATTCTAAATCAAATTAGCATTCATTTTTCAATTAATGCAAAACGTGATGTTAACATCAAACTCTTGTTCCAATCTAATTGATCATTGAATCGGACAACCCAGATGATGAATCAGTTGGTTCACTCATTAAAAGGTTGTTTCATATCATGACATAGTCATTTCACATCATGAAATGGTTGTTTCATATGTGAAGTGATCGTTCCATATGTCCAGCTCAGCCAATATTCAGATAATGTTGTTTCCAATTGACTAGACACTCCAACCAATTAGTTCAACACTTGAACTACATGGTTTAGAGTCCAGTTAGTCAATTTTTAACCACTATTGTTTAAATTGAATACCTAAACACTTTAGTAATCAAATTAAACATCATTCATGAATAAAATTCTATTCCAAGTGTATCCTATATGTGTGACCCTATAGGTCTTTTACTACGTTGGCAATGAATGTCCTTAACCAACTTATGACATCACAAGCAATGAGTGGTATCTAGCAACACATCCTTTCTACCCAAGTAATTTGAAAAGTTGTAAAACAACTTCAACCTATAATCTTGGATCAGTGTTACCATGATCGTAGAGTTCCTTTGTCTCTGGTATCTGGATTGAACTTGAGACATGAAATTGTCTTCCTCTCAACATTCAATCCATGTTCCTTAAATAAGAGTACACCATCTATGATGTGTGTCATCCCACATATCACATATTGAGTCACAAGAGTATGGGCATACATTTCTCAATCTCACTTATCAAGAGGCATGGATATCAATCTCGTAATGGAGGGACAAATCACATCTACATCACTCACACTAAATCCCCATGTGTCACAATGCACCCGAGCATTACCTTTATGGAAACCCTTATTCAAGTTCATGTTAGATGATGTCTAAATACAATGAACGACATGTGATGAGTACAGTGATGTTAGGTCTAAGAACCACAATCACCATGTTCACTATGAGTTGATTGTGACTATGATTCCATGGTATCCATGTATCACTGTCAAGGTGGATCTGTCTGATACACTATTCTCTAACATGTACTTATGTGTTTGGATTGATATCACATGTCATGACTGATGAGATTTTTTTATTAACCAACACACACTCTAGTCTTATGTATTACTATCATTTATTTTTCTTCCACAATAATATCTGAAAAGGGACATTACAAGAATGTATATACTCTTAACATACATATGACATCATATTTCATATCCTCAACCTAAAGACATATTTTATCAAGTAATAACATTCCTTAGACATCTACTATATATGTTTCATCATCTCATGACCAAGACAAACATAATAGATCGAATTACCTTTATCATATCAAATCAGGTATCTAATGCCCCTATTACAATAATCGCATGATTGGCTATCTAGCATAAATACCAATGACATAGTGGGAAGACGTTTAATGACTTTTGCCACTTCCCTAACATAGAGTTTCCTAAGAACTTCAACATGCTGACATTTCATGAGTAAACTAGAAAGGGGGATCCCATGGCTCATGTCAAGGTGTATTGCTCTAATATGATGGAAGTCCAGGATCGTGACATGTTACTTGTAAGCTAGTTTCCATAGACCTTGATTGTTCCCACATTGGTTGGGTACAATAAATAGGACATTACTGCCATCACCATATGGGCCAAAATGGTCAAAAATCTTATCAATCAATATTCCTGGAATATAGACCAGGTCCTGACCAAGAAGGACGTGGAAGCATTAGAGATAAATATGGAGGAAATCTTATCTAAGTTTGTTGGAGTATGGAAGAAGATTGCTTCTCAACTGGAGTTGAAACCTACATATAACAAGGCCTTAGACATGGTAATCAGAGCCACCACTTTGTCCTCTCACTATCTGACTACCTTGCAATGATAAAACATCTTCCCAGAGCTCATACAAGTAGGTGTACGGATTAAAAATTCAATCAAAAGAGGGGTCTATCAGAACATAGGCCTCATTTTCCAACCATCATCTACATCCTCAATGACTAATTAGAATTCAAATTGAGCGAAAGAAAAAATTAGTTTCCACACTAGGAGTATTGATCATCGTCACTAGGATGGTTAAGCAAAAAGCACAAGCCATACAGGTGCCATTGGTGCAGACATCAAGGGGACAAGCCTCCCATGCCCTGACACCTCAACAACAACAAACTCACATGATGCCACCCATTTACTGACCTCATTACATTCCCTCACCCCCAATATGATTATTTGCCAAACAAATACTATGGGTATGCACCACTACCTTTCCATCCAGCAATGTAGAAAACAACCACAAGCGTTCCTCTCATAGTGAGTAATCTGAGATCTCATGCCAAGAAAAAAACTAGCACTCCATTGAAAGAGAAGCCTTCAAAATCAAATAGGAAGTTCACCCCCTTGGGAGATTCTGTTAGTACTATCCTTCCAAATATCAAGCATCTACTCATGTTTCCACTCATAAGGGATTTGTTAAATCCCTTGCCAAAGAGAAACAATGCCAATGCCTTCAATGACTTCCATAGAGCAGAGAGCCACAAGACAGATTCTTGCATTGCACTCAAACACACCCTACAAAACCTTATCAATGTTGAGGAAGTCCAAATAGGGAAATAAGGATGGAAAATAAAGCAATAGAGACAAAAAAGTATGTCCTTATTCCTAATCAGTAGATTGCATCAAGAACAGTGTATCTAAGAAAGGAGGTTTGTGAAACATATACCTAGTGTTGGAGCAAGTCCAACAAAAATCCTCATAGAGTTGTGCTTCTTCTTCAAGAAACACACAAACGATTGTCGACGACAGTCTCCCGATGTAGCACCACGGACAACGGTTGACTGTGTTCTCCTCGCCTGATGGAAATGATATCCATGCCTCGATGTAGTTCACACTAACCACTAGGAACTCCTGTCATTCTACTAGAATAGATGATAAGGAGTTGTCCCTCATGTTGTCAATGTGCTAGCATCAACTTCTCTCCCCCTTGGCTATGTCTTCTATTTTACGAGTAAGATGTTGCTGGATCTCACTATACAAAAAACTTGAGATAAGGAAACTTATCTTGAGATCCTTGACCACACCAAGACTTTATATAGGAGTGGATGGGTCAGGGTTTCCACAAACTTGGGGACATGATGAGACAAAATTCATGAATATTTGGCTTATGAGAGTCACAAATCCATCGATTGGCACTCCAGTCATTCGTCTGGATACTCCATTCAGTCGATTGGAATGTATTCCTATTCACAAACATATTGTCTTACAATGTGACGATCAATGCACAAATGACGTCAACGTCAATCCTTTCTTACCGGTCATCCAATCAGTTGACTTGACCCTCCAGTCAGTCGACTTGCATTCCTAGTCGGTCGACTGGACACTCAGGTTAGCCAACTGTCAAGTAATGTTGTTTAAGTTGATTACGTAAGCATTTCAGTAACCAAGTTAAACCTTATCCATGAGTAAACTTCTATTGCAGGTGCATCCGATGTGTATGACCCTATAGGTATTAAATCACATTGGAAGTGAATGTCCATAACTAGATTATGACATCACAAACAATGAGTGGTATCTAGCAACACATCATTGCTACCCACTAATTGGCAAGTAAGAGAAAAACTTCAACCTACATTGATGATCAATTTTATAGTGATTATATAGTTCCCTTTATTGTTGATATCTAGATTGAATTTAAGGTGCAGAATCATCATCCTCTAAATACTCAATCAAAGTTTCTTAAATCAGAGCAGACTGTTGAGGTACACGTGGGTCCAATATTATATATTGACCCACATGAGCATGACCATGCGTTTCTCAATCTCGCTTATCAAGTGGCCAGTATATCATCTCTGATAGGAGGGACAAATTCCATCTACATCACTCAAAATCAATCCCCATGTGTCACAACATACTTGAGCACCATCAGTATGGAAACCCTTATGCAAGGTCACGTTGGATGATGTCAAATTTCATCAAACGACATGTGATGAGTGTACTGACTTTACGTCTAAGTACCGAAATCACCAAGATCACATTGAGAGTTGATTCTGACTACCATTTAATGGTTCCATGTATCACCCTCAAGGTAGGTCTGTCTGATACATTTGTTCTCTAAAAACTACCTATGTGTTTGGCTTGATATAATATATCATGATTAATGAGATTATGTCATCATCCAACACACACTCTAGTATCATATATTATTCTCATCTATTTTTGCTTCCACAGTAACATATGACTAGGTAAATAAAAAGAATGTATGTACTATTATCATACATATAATCTTATTGTTTAGGTCCTCAACCTAAAGACATATTTCATCGAGTAGCATCTTTTTTAGACAATTATTATGTTATATCATTATATTATAACTAAAGTAAACAAAATAAATGGAATGATGATTATTATTATCAAATCAATTACATTATACCTCATTAAAATCATTTTATGCCTGGCTCCCTAGACATACCAACAAACTCCCAGTTCCACATAGAGCCAATTTTGCATGAATTTCATTCCAGGTGATCTAACATTTTTGTCATGTTTCTACTGTAAAAGTGCTTTTGTTAGCAGGTCAACAATATTGCTTTCAGTCGGCACTCTACAAATCTTCACATCTCCTTGTTGTACAATCTCACATATGAGATGGAAGCATTCAAGTGTATGCTTGAGTAGCGATGTGATCTAGGTTCCCTACCTTGTATAATAGCTCCATTGTTGTTACAATATGACTCTATTGCATCTCTAATGCATGAAACCACTCCAAGTTCAATATCGAACTTCTTGATCCAAATAGCTTCCTTTGCTATGCTCGGGGAAACAATGTACTCGGCTTCCATTGTAGAATCAACAATTATTTCTTTCTTGGAACTTTCCACCTCACAAATCTGTTGTGAAGGTAAAACACAACTCCAAATTGCAACCAATAATCACCTTTGTCAGTTTGGAAGCTTGCATCGGTGTAACCCGTAACACCCAACTCTTCCTCACCGCCATAAGCAATGAACTGATCCTTAGTTCGTCTCAAGTACTTAAGGATGCTCTTTACGGTAGTTTAGTGAATTTAACAATGATCTAAGTGATATTTGCTTTTCATGCTGAAGGCATATGAGACATTAAGATGAGTGTATAACATTGCATACATTATAGATCCAATTGCAGATGCATATGGCATCTTACTCATGCATTCCCGTTCTTCACAAGAACTGGGCCATTGGGTTCTAAAGATGCTGAATCCATGGGAAATGAAAATTTCCCTCATCCTGAAACCTTCATTATGAACCTCTTCAGTATTTTCTCAATGTATATACTCTATCGTAGGCCAAGAATCCTTCTAAATATCTATATATATGTATATATATATATATTTATATTTATATATTTATATTTATATATATAAATATATCTATAGGAAGCTTCTCCTAAATCTTTCACAGACAAGATACTTCCTAGCCACTTCTTTATCATTTCTAGGGCATTGCATGTCATTCCCCATCAATAGTATGTCATCTACATACAATATGAGGAATACAACTATACTCCCCCTAACCTTCTTATATACACAAGGTTCCTCTTCATTTTGAGTAAAGAAAAACTCTTTGACTACTTCATCAAATGGAAGATTCCAGCTCTGAGATGCTTGCTTCAATTCGTAGATTGACCTTTGTAGCTTACAGACTTTATTTGCATCTTTTTATTTAAAAAACCTTCAGGTTGTGTCATGTACACATCCTCAAGAACATTTATGTTAAGTAAGGTGGTTTTAACATCTATCTCCCAAATTACATAGTAATAATAAGCTAAAATGACAAGCATTATCTTGATGGATTTAACCATGGCAACTACAAAAAAGGTTTTGTCATAGTCAACACCTTGAACTTGTCTAAAACCCTTTGTAACCATCTTCCCTTACAGGTTTTTACATTACCATCCATGTCAGTTTTCTTCTTGAAGACCCACTTTGTATATGTAGAGCCTCCAGGTTGTATCATGTACAAATCCTTATGAACATTTTTGTTAAGGAAATGGTTTTAACATCCATCTGCAAAATCCCATAGTCAGAATATGTTGCAATGGAAAGCATGATTCTGATGGATTTAACCTTGGCATCTAGAGAAAGGTTTTTTCATAGTAAACACCTTGAACTTGTCCGAAACCCTTTGCAACAATCTACCCTTATAGGTTTGTACATGACCATCCATTTCAGTCTTCTTCTTGAGGACCCACTTGCACCCTATGGGTTCTATTCCTTCAGATGGATCCACTAAGGTTCATACCTAGTTTTTGTAAATGGACTCCATCTCATATTTCATGGTCTCAAGACATTTCTCAGTACCTAGTCCCCCAATAGCTTCTAGATAGGTTTTTTGGTTCATTATCTATGACCAACTCACCACCTTCTTGAGTCACATGATAACCAAATCTTTCAGGCTCAAGGCTTGTCATACTAGATCAATGAGGTTCTTGTGTTACATGAGGAACTTGATATTCCAGAATAGCTTGTCATTTTCCATGTTTGTTTTGTATCTCTATAGGTTCAATGTTTTCGTGTTGGTCTCGATCCTATTTGAGTTCAACTTTTCTCTCATTTATTCCTTTGGAAATACATTCCTTTTCAAGGAATCCACCAGTCCTGACAAAGTCACTTTGTTGTCAGATGGAGTATAAAAGTAGTATCCCTTAGTTTCTTTGGGGTATCCAACAAAATAACATTTTTATTTGGGTCCAAGATTTTTAGGAAACATTTTCCTGACATAAGCTTTGCATCCTTAAATCTTCAACAAAGACACATCTGGACACTTCTCATACCATATCTCATATGGTATCTTTTGAACTGATTTAGATGGTACACAGTTTAGTGTAAATGTTGTGGTATGTAGAGTCTGTCCCCATGAAGACATCAAAAGATCAACAAAACTCATTATTGATTGCACCATATCTATTAATGCATGATTCCTTCTTTTTGGAACACCATTATGTTGTAGTATTCTAGGAAAAGTCCATTATCATATGACACCACGATTGCACAGAAGTTCCTCAAACTCTTGGATTAATTATTCTTCACCTCGTTCAGAATGAAGTGCTTTAATACTTTTACTATGTTGGTTTAATACTTCATTCATGAAATATTTGAACCTTTCAAGGGTTTCTGACTTATGTTTCATCAAGTATATACAGCTATACCTACTGAAGTCATCCATAAAGGTAATTACTACTAACCACCTCTAGAATTTGTTCTAAAAGGTTCACATACATCAGTATTCATGAGTCATAATAGATCTCTTGCTCTCACTATTTCCAGAAAAAGGAGCTTTTGTCATCTTGCCTAACAAGATTCACATGTCTCTATTGATTCAAAATCAAGAAAGTCCAAATAACAATCTTCATGGAATCTACAAATGTGGTTCTCATTTATGTTCCCTAGAAAAAAATGCCAATGGTATGTTTGGTTTGAGTTATTCATTTTTATTCTTTTAGTATTTACATTATATATGCTCGTCTTGTATCTAATAAGTAAAGACCATAGGACATAGGGGCACTTCCATAAAAGATCTCCTCTTTACTAATAGAACATCAACCATTATTTATCAGAAATTTGAATTCATTATTGTCCAAACAAGATATGGATATGATGTTTGTATTAATGGCGGGAACATAATAGCATTTCTCTAACTCTATCACAAGCCCACTTAGTAGAGATAACTCATAGGTTCCAATTGCACTGGAAACAACTCTTGGTCCATTAGCAACACACACTTCAACCTCACATTTCCTTAAAGGTCTACTTTTTTTCAAGTCCTTCAAATTTGAGAAAATGCTAGATCTCCATCTGGTATTTAGTACCAAAAAATGAAGAAGTAGAGAACTTGATCTGAATTATGTATATATCTAAAGTAGATATTTTTGTTCCTTGCTTCGTTTTCTTTCATTTTTTTAAGTGAAAAGGACATATTCCTTTTGCACTTACCCTTCTCCTTATCTTGAATGTAAAAGAATTGGACTTCAACTGAAGCTTATAACATTCATTAGCCTTTCCTTTGACCTTGGACAACCTTCTACCAATCACCATCATGGTTTTGTCCTTCTTCATTAGTGCTTCATCATTTATCAACATGCCAATCAATTCAGACAACAGTTTGGCCAAGTTACTCTCAAGTGATAGCACTCGATAAACTGGCTATATGATTCAGTCAATGGTTGTAGAATCATATATGTAGCCATCTTTTGACCTAAATGAAATCCCAATCTCTATATATGTTCCACATGCCCAATCATATTGAGCACATGGGGCTCTACTAGATCTCCCTCTATTGTTTTCACTCAAATAGCACTTTGGTGAAATTATACCTTTCATGCTTCTGCATGATTCTTAAGATGTGTTACCATATCGAGAATGTCCATGCTTTCATGTTGTTTATGAAACTCATAGATCATTCAGCTTAGTATGAGGTCTTTGATGTCTGTGGCATCATTGGCATGCTTCAAGTAAGCTTCTAGTTCAGTCTTAGGTGCATTTGTAGCGGGTTCCTCTAGCACTGGTTATTCAAGGACAAAGAGCTTGAGCTCATGAGTGAGAATGTTTGTCAAAATCCTAAACAAGTCATGGAAGTTGGCTTGTTTAATTTTTCCTTTTAAGGACCAACCGTAATATGTTTGTTTTTCCATTTAATTCTAGAAGAAAATTTTTCCTTTTGCCAAAACATTTTTTTATTTGATTTGATAACATTGATGACATTAATTGGGTCTTTAATTATTTATCACTCCCTCTATTTTGTTCAAATTGATTTCCCTCATTATCAATTTGGAAGATTGCAATGAACAATCTTCTAGTGAGCCAAGATCCAAAAATGAGTTATTACCCAACCAAGGTTGCGCTCACAACCAATTTTTAGAGAAGGAAATATTTTCCAAATGCATGTCATGAAATTTTTGGATAGATGATATACAAAACTCCTTGCCATAGTCTATCTTCATGATTCTAGAAAATTAATCCTATTAAGGTCACCTAGTTAATCCTGACCCAAAAGCCAACATGATAGAATATGCTCCTTGTTGAGGCAGACACATATATCTACCATCACACTTCCACAGGATAGACAATGCACCACCCTAGTGCGTGCCCATGCTTAGTCAATCAAGCTTTTCATGTGTGTCACTTATGGAAAGCATCATTGACTTAATATTTATTGAGGGGATTTATATGTAAATATATATACATATCCAATCACCACATACATATAATATGTATCATTACATATTATGTCCACAAAAGAAAACATGCAATCAAAAACATACAAGTGATGCTTATGCCCCTTCAAATGCAATTATTTGGAACCACAAATAATTGGTACGACCTAGGTCATACATCATATGTAGCAACTTTTTCTGAAAAATATGTTGTTGGGAATAGGTCGGTGGATCAGATAGACCCTCTAGTCGATCAGTTGGACTTTTGATCAGTCTATTGGATTCCATTGGTCAACTGGCTCCTAGCTCATGTGGTTGGATGGACTCCTCCAGTTGCTCAGTTGGGCCTCCAGTCGATTGATTAGATCCTCCCATTGATTGGCCTCCTCAGTCCTCCAATCGATCAACTTGATCTTCCCAATTGGTCGATTGGCCTGCTGCATACAGTCTTCTCTATTCCAAAATAGAAATTAAAACTATCATATTCCTATTAACTTATTGCATTGTAAAGGTGAAACCTAGAGTTACATTTGAGGGGAGTATAGGAAGGAAATCATCAATTAAATTTGGAGAAAGAGAGATAGAGGCTCAGTATGCAAACTGTATAAAAGAATGGAATAAAACCATTCAACCAAACACACACATCCATAAGGGGTTTGTCCATAAACACGCATTCATCCACCATCAAAACAATATTAGCGCGACATATACATATATATATATATATATATATATATATATAGGGATCATCTATGGTATTTAGTTGAATATGCACATTAATTATTTAAATATTTGCATCATATGCTATAGAATAAATGATAAACTAAATCTTGTTACAATTATTTAAATCTTGATACACCGTAAATTGACGTGGTTTGATACCACTATAGGGAAATAAGGACGGAAGATACGGCACTGGAAATAAAAAATGTGTCCATATTATTAACCACCAGAACACATCAACAACAATTGTATGTGGGAAAGAAGGTTTGTGAGGCATATACCTAGTCCTGGAGCAAGTCCAGTGACAATCCTCACAGAGTTGTGCTTCTTCTTCAAACAGTACATGGTTAGTCATCATTAGTTTCTTGGTGTAGCACCAAGGAAAGTGGTTGAAAGTGTTCTCCTTGTGTGATGGCAACGTCCTCCATGCCTCTACTAGTCCATGCAGACCACCAGGAACTCCTATCATTCTATAAGAACCAATGGGCATGATTTGTCCCTCGTGCTGTCAATGTGCTAGCATCAACTTCTCTCCCCTTTGGCTATCTTTTCCTTTTACTAGTAAGATACATCTTGCTCTCACGTTACCACAATGTTAATATTAGGAGACTTGTCCCAAGATCCTTGACCAACACCCTTTATATAAGAGTGGACAGGACAGAGATTCCACAATGCCGGTGACACGATGAGACAAATTTCATGAATCTTTGATTGTTGCGAACCACGATTCAGTCAAATGGGCTCCTAGTCGGTCGATTGGAACTCTAGTTTGTCGATTGGCACTCCAGTTAGTTTACTAGACACTCTAATCAATTGATTGGAATGTATTCCTATTTGCAAACATATTGGCTTTCAATTCAATGATCAATGCACAACATGATGTTAGCATCAATCCTTGATTCGGTCTTACAGATCATCCAGTCGGTTGACTAGACTTCTCAATCTTTCGATTGGACCCTCTAGTTGGTTGACTCACATTCCCAGTCAGTCGAATGGACACTCCAGTTGGCCATATGTCAGCCAATGTTGTTTAAGTTGTTACCTAAACACTATAGTTACCAATTCAAACCATATCCATGAGTAAACTCCTATTCTAGGTGCATCCTATGTGTGTGACCCTATAGGTCCCAAATTATGTTGGCTAACTAGACTATATCATTACAAACAATGAGTTGTATCTAGCAACACATCATTTATACCCAAGTGATTGTAGAGTTGGAGAACAACTTCATCCTACAATCTGTGATCAATTTTACAATGACAATACAATTCCTTTGATGTTGATATCCAGATTGAATGTGAGGCACGAGATAGTCATCCTCTTAATAATCAGTCTATCTTTCTTGAACTAGAGAATACTATTGACATACATAAGAGATCAATATCACATAGTGACTCACATGAACATGGTCATGCATTTTTCAGTCACTTTTATCAAATGGCCATGATATCATCTCTAATAGGAGGGAGAAATCCCATCTACATCACTCACAATGAATCCTCATGTCTCATAATGTACCCAAGCACCACATTATGGTAACCATTATTCAGGGTCATGATGGATGATGTCAAAGTTCATCAAACAACATGTGATGAGTGCAGTGACTTTGGGTCATAGAACTACAATCACCATTATCACATTTAGAGTTCATTCTGACTACCATTCAATGGTTCTGTGTATCACTCTCAAGGTGGGATTATCTGGTACACTTGTTCTCTAACAAGTACCTATGTGTTTGGCTTGATATAATATTTCATGACTAATGATATTTTCTCATCAGCCAACACATACTCTCGTCTTATGTATTATTTTCATCAATTTTTCTTCCACAAAATCATCTAAAAATGGAATAACAAGACTTTATGTACTCTTATCATACATATGATCTCATTCTTCAGGTCCTCAACATGAATACCTATGTCATCAAGTAACATCATTCTTTAGACATCTATTATGTTATATCATTATCTCAATACTGAAAAAATAGAATAAATGTAATTGTCTTTAATATTATCAAATCAAGTGCATTACTCCTCATTGCAATCAGCATGCAACTGGATTTCTGGGCATATATATAAACAATTCACACAATCACCTCAGAAGAGGTACCTTTGTCATCCAACGCATTGGCCACGATTTCCTCACAAGTAGACTCATCTTGTGGACTCGTCCTTCCACTAGAGCAAGAACTCAAGAATTGGACTCAAAGTCATTGCATTGTCACTTCAGTCTGAGAAAAAAAGCTAATAATTTGGAAAAGTGTAAAAAAAGCTGACTAGCACATCGAGCATATTCCAAGGCCAGGAAGTGCAGACTATCATTATAATAGGGGTCCATCAGGTGCAGAAGGAACAACCAGTCAATGCAACAAAGGCAAGTCTAAAGACAAAAGTGCAGAAGGCTTGGGTCCTAAAGGAATTGGTCCCTCCAATTCCCCATCCTACCATTGTGACATCAGCCATGACAACTTCACCGGTCACTGAAAAGGGAAATCTACATTCTACCTCGCTAGAGGTACCACTACCCCTCCACAAGGGAAAAGTGAAGATGATTACTTAGGTAGGATTCCCTACAAGAACTACACCAGAGGGGGCTAGCAAGGTCTGTTGGGTTTTAGGGGAGACAGAGAAGGCAGCGGAAACAAAACTTTTCCCTCCCCATAACCCAAAAATGAAGGAATCGCGTCAACGTATATACAATAGGAAGGATGGTTTGTAGAGGCATACCTTATCCCGAGGCTTGCTCAGCGACGATACCTCGCGGCTTGCATGGTCTTCACCTCTGGTCTTGGACGGTGTCTATGCAGCTCCTGGTCTCACCAGGACTATCGGGTTTGGCAGTTGTCCTCCGAGCGATAGAAGTATCCTGCCTCTGAAGTAGTCCACACGGACCACCTGGAACTCCAATCTCCTTGTCCTGTAAGGAATTGGAAGGAGTCGCACCCTCCTATCGGCGTACTAGTCACTGACACACTCTCCTGCCACCATACACTTTCTACAGTTGTCTTTCCCTTGTTGTGCCTCCCTTATCGGGTAGCACTTGCTCGAGATCTCTCTTGGTTACCAAAACCAGAGAGAACGACAACTTTGCAGAGCGACTAGTGCACTGAGTTGTTGTTGTGAGAAGCCCCCACTACCCCTATATATATAGGAGGGTCATGGGATAGGGTTCTCTACCCCGAGTAATGCGGGGTTAAAGAAGGAGTAGAAGGGTTCAGAATTTTCCACAAAAACAACCAACTGCGCCACCTGAATCGATCGTTTCATACATGAAACGACCGGTTGGGGAGTTGAGCCTATCGGTACAACCTCAACCGATCGGTTGGGACCCTTGAGCCGATCGGTTTGTGGTCCTGATCCAACTCAAATTGACTTTCAAATTTGTTTCCGATTAATCAAATATTAATCCTTGTCCAAATCGAATTTGTACAAGTGAAACAAATTGTATTTACAAAGTTGTCTTCTCACTTTCCCAACGATCTCGGATAGACCAATTGAGCTGATTGGTTCAACTCTTGAACCGGTCATCTCAGCCTATCTTGAGCTGATCGGTTCATCACATGAGTTGATCGGTTGGAGCAGGAGACTACTGCAAATCAGTCAATTGCAGTTTCCGTCAATCTGATACTCTAATAAATCGGTCCAACACCTTGAACACTATGATATTGAGCTATCAATTGATTGATTGTTTAACTGAACAACTAAACTCCTTTAGTAATCAATCTAAACATCATTTGTGGATAAACCCCTTTTCTAGGTTAAATCCTATGTGTGTGACCCTGCAGGTCCATTTCACGTTGGTAGTGAAAGTCCATAACACTTATGACTTCAAAAGCAAAGAGTGGTGCCTAGTCGCACATCAGTTCTACCTAAGTGAAAAGAAAAGTTGGAGAACAACTTTCAATCCTACAATCCATGTATGGTGTTACAGTGAATGTATAATTCATTTATCATTGATATCCCGAATGAACTCAAGGCATGGAACAGTCATCCTGTCAATGTTCATTCACTTTCTTGATCTCAGAGTAAATTGGAGGAGATATGTATGACATCAATATCACATACTGATTCACACATGCATGCATGCCTATCTCAATCCTACTCATCAAGTGGCCATGGATATCAAACTCCCTCAGGAGGGACAAATCCCATATCTATCACTCACCCCTCAAAAGCCCCATGTGTTAAAGCCACCCAATCATCACCTTTATGACAACCCATGTTTCAGGACTGGGTTTGATGATGTCAAAGTGTACCCAACGACATGTGTTGAGTGTAGTGATTTCAGGTCAAAGAATCACTCTCACCACCATCACTGTGAGAACTGACTGTGACTATCATGTCATGGTTCCATGTGTCAAACTCACGGTGGGTCTGTCCAGTACACTTGTTCTCTAACAAGTACCTATGTGTTTGGTTTGATATCTCCATATCATGACTAATGAGATTCTATCATCAACCAACACCACAATCTAGTCTTGTGTGTCATTGTTGTCTATCTACCTTCCAAAATGACATCTGACTAGGGACATAATAAGAATGTATAAACTCTTAGCATCCATATGATCTCATCGTTCAGGTCCTTAACCTAAAAGCATACATCATTGAGTATTGTCATTCTCTAGACATTCAATATGTTCTATCATTATCTCATATGACTAAACCAGAAAGAATTGGAAGCTTGCCTTTGATGTTTATCAAATCAATCTTAATGTACCCCACCAATCATCCCATGATTGGCTCTCAGGGCATACATACCAACATACTCCCACTTGCACTGTGAGCCAATCACCCTTGAATCATATTCATAGTGATCTTCAAACATGTCCCACATGTTACTGTGCTCTAGTGCTAACATAGTGAGTTATGGCAACACCTTGCCAAAGTCGGTATCAACTGCATGTCTCTCATATCTTCGTTGCACGTCACACGTATGAGTTGGAGTTGCCGTAATATGCAATCTAGTATTCCTTTGCTAACCTTTAGCCACATTGCATGATCAAGCACTCCTAACTTGTCATCAATGACCGGAATAACTATAAGTTCATCTCTATGAACTCCTAGATCCATATAGTATCCACTATTGTTCTCTAACACACGGATAATTGGCTTTTCCTTTTAAAACAACTTAATTGGAACATTTCCATATATTGACAAACATTCTCTTTTATATATCCCATATATATTTTGCGATTAATTTTCTATCCTCTTTGGAAGTTTGTATCATTATAACCTTTTACAGTGAACCTTTCTTTATTTCCATAGAACTAGTACTTTTCAAGTACTTATCAAGTTCTCATGGTGTTCCAGTAACCCTTATTGGAACTAGATAGACATCCACTCGTCATGTCCCACATACGAGTTATCAGGATGAGCATATCAAATTGTCATGTCCTACATACAAGATGATAAATGTGTTCTATTCTTGCCATGTCCATACATGATAGATCCATATCTATTCTTAGTGTTCCCATTCTTCATAAGAATTGGACACTTGGCTTTGGGATACTAACTCCATGTAACATGGACAAGTTTTCTCCCACTGAATATGTGCACACTGAACCCTTCACTATAGATTGTCAATGTATGCTCTCTCTTTTCAGGTCAAGAGGTTTTTCAAGAACTATCTCTATAGATCTCTATTCCTATCACATAGGAAATGTCTCTGTCTTCCTTAAAGATAATTTCCACTTTGGATTTCCATTCTAGAGCATTTCCATCAACATGTGGAATGTGAATACGCTCCCACTAAATCACAAATCTCTCTTTATCTTTGATATATCAGTCAAACCCTTTGACTATATTATCAAAGTAAAGATCCCATCTCTGAGTTGCTTGTACTCAATCAATCACATCAATTAGTCCATTGTAACTTATAGAGTTTATTTGCATTAATGGATTCATAAACCTTATGGGTTGTGTCACGTACACATCCTTATTTTATTCCTTATAGGAATGTGGTTTTAGTATCCATATGCCAAATCTCTTAGTCATTAAGTTGCAATCAACAAGCATCATCCTCCTCAAAATGTCATCCATGTGTCTTAATACTTAAGACTCATTCACACTTATGGATTTCATTCCAATGGGTTCTACCATCAAGGTCATACCTTATGGTTCATATGGAAGTCATTTAGGATGTAATGGTCATAAACCATAACTCAAAATTCGGTTCCTCATATTTATCTAGATAGATGACTCATCACATGACCAACTCATCACATAGATAATCAAGGTGTATCTGTTAAGGATATAAGAACTCACAACCCTTTGTGATTCTTAATGTCTTTTATTAGTGTGGGGTATTCTTTTATTAAGAAGAAATTAGTTATTTGATAATCATCCTCTAACTCCTTAGAGTATGACTCCTTCTTGATTTAGACATCACCATGCCTTAATCATGAGCTTACTATGATACACTGCCATAATTACTCATAAGTATCTCAAACATTTGGTTCATGTATTTATTCATTGATCTCATCAAGAATTAACACTTTACCAAATTCGTACTTCATCTATGATATTCTTGAACACTTCAAGATATTCATATTGGTATTTCTCTAAACACCGTTTGAAGTATTAACATTTTCTCTAATAGGTATGTAAATACATTGCATGTATTATACCTAATAGGATAATCTTTCTCCCACTACCACTAGTGAAGATTGATTAATCATGTCTAAGAGATTCATGTCTCTTACTGGTTCTCTAACCAAAAGAGTCTAGATTTATCCATCATATGGAAACTAGAAATGAATTTCTCATGATTTAATGCTAATTTGATTGTTTGAGTTATTAATAACTTTTAGGTATTATTTTATCTTATGCATACCAAGTACCACAAGATAAACAAGGCATTGCCATAAAGATCATATCTTTTGAAATTGAAACATCAACTTTATTAATTGCTATTATTTTCATACAATATGCAAAAATTAAAGTGTTTTTATTCATTTGGCAAATATGAAATAGCAGTTCATAACTCTATTACATGCCTTCAAGGCTGAAAATAAACTAAACTACTCCTATCTATGGCGGTAACACTTGCCCCATTTATTGAGTGCTTTACATTTTATATCTTGGTATCATATACCTCAAAAAAATGTTACAAGTTTATTGCATGACACCTTCAGGTGGAGATGTCTGTCGCCTCCTTCTTCTTTAGTTCTTCTAGATAGAGTGGACAATTCCTTTTCCAATGTCCTGGCTTTTGACAATGGTGGCAATTGCCTCTCTTGGTCATGCCTCCCTTGGCCTTGAGAGCTGAAGACGCCTTGGGCTCCTGGATAGCATCATAACCCTTCTTAGCTTTGTCCTTGCCCTTGTGCTTGGACTTGCCTTTCTTTCTGTTGATCATCATCACAGACTTAGGCTTGTCCTTCTTCATCTATCTCTCGGCTGTCCTCAACATGCCCAACAACTCTGTCAACGGCTTGTCAAAGTTGTTCACATTGTAGTTCATCACAAACTGACTGTAGGATTCTGGCAACAATTGCAGTATCACGTCAGTAGCCAACTCTTGGCTCAAGGGAAATCCCAATCTTTTTAGGTTCTCCACATACCCAATCATCTTGAGCATGTGAGCACCAAATGGATCTCCTTCTATCATGACACACTTGAGCAGCGCCCTGGAGACATCATATCTCTCTTGTCGTGCTTGATCTTCATACATGTTCTTGAGATGTTGAATCATCTCAATGACACCCATGTTCTCATGTTGTCTCGGCAACTCATGGTTCATGGAGCACAACATCAAGCACTTTGCATCAATGGCATCATCAGAATGCTTCGTATAAGCATCCCTTTCTGCCTTTGGTGCGGTAGGAGCAGGTTCCTATGGAATTGGAGTATCCAGGACATAGAGCTTTCACTCTTGAGTGAGAACAATTCTCAATGTCCTAAACTAGTCATGCAAGTTAGTCCCATTCAGCTTGTCCTTTTCAAGGACCGATTGCAACGAGAAGTGATTGTTGTTTGTTCTCATTTTTACTACAAAAGGAAACATATGAAGTTTAGTACAAAACATAATTTTGACTTATTTGATTGATTTGAAAGGTTGACGATATAATTAGGACTTTAATTAATTATCTCTCCTACCATTTTTAATCAAATTGATAGCCCTCACCATCAATTTGGAAGATTGCAACGTACAATCTTCTAGTGGGTCAAGATCCATATTTCATCAAGTCATGAGTCAGCTTCGGCTGATCACCCACAATCTTGACTATTTAGGTAGGCCATCATGCCAATTGCATCATATGCAACTCTTGATGAATGAACATGCACAACACCTTGTCATGAACATTCTGTGCCTCTGGGCTTAGACACTCTAAGAATCACCAGTTAAGTCTAACCCAAAAGCCGACACAATAAACATGCACCCTGCTTTGGAAGAACCTACATGTTTACCCTTCACACTTCCACGAGATAGACGGCGCACCACGCATTGGTGTAACCTATGCTTGGTCGATCAAGTTTTTCATGTGTGTCACTAATGGAAGGTGTAAAAGACTTAATATTTAGATGAGGGATTTGGTTTTACAAGTACATATACATATCCAATCACCACAATACATAGTACGTATCATATACATGCTATATCCCACAGAAAACATGTGAAATGATAAAAGCAATGATTATGGTCATCCTAATGTGATTCCTCGAGCCAAGAGGAATCACGTTCATCTAGGTCTACATCACATGCAACATGTCCATGATGAAGTGCTATAACCATCTGAATCGATCAACTTATCACATGAATGACCTACTCATCCTGGCCGGTCGTCTGGGTGCCACCAGCCGATCAGTTGTCTCCTCCAACCGATCGATTTGTCTGGTTGTTATGCATCTCCTCAGGTCGCCAGCCGCTAGTCTCGCTCCTCGAGCTAGTCGTCTGGATCGCCAACCGAACCGATCATCTTAGTTGTCGTCAGGTTGTCCGTCGTCCTTTGACATAACAGGAAATAAAAGATCTATCCTATTTTACATTTAAAAGGGAAACCCCGAGTTACATTCGGGGGGAGCAAAGGTAGGAAAGAAATCTTGAGTTATCTCGAGTTACATCAAGAATAGGAGATAGGGAATCAGTGCATAGATCAAGATGCAAGCAGCCACATACAACCAAGCACACACATAGGGTTTATTGGCCACAACCACGCTATACATCCACCACAAAACTCATTTAAGGGCGACGCATATCGAGTGCATTCATGTTACATATCATATATGTATATTGGGATTTGTGGATTTAGGATTGGACATGCATAAAGCCAATTTTATCCACATCGTATGCAATAAATAAAGGTGACAAACCAAAATCGATCATATTGACAATCCTAATGTATAGAGCAGTTGACGTGGCTCTGATACCACTGTTGGGTTTTAGGGGAGACAGAGAAGGCAGCAGAAACAAAACTTTTCTCTCCCCATAACCCAAAAACTAAGGAATCGTGTCAACGTCTATACAATAGGAAGGATGGTTTGTAGAGGCATACCTTGTCCCGAGGCTTGCTCGGCGACGATACCTCGCGGCTTGCGTGGTCTTCACCTCTGGTCTTGGACGGTGTCTGTGCAGCTCCTGGTCTCACCAGGACTGTCGGGATTGATAGTTGTCCTCCGAGCGACAAAAGTCTCCCGCCTCAAAAGTAGTCCACACGGATCACCTAGAACTCCGATCTCCTTGTCCTATAAGGAATTGGAAGGAGTCGCACCCTCCTGTCGGCGTACTAGTCACCGACACACTCGCCTGCCACCAGTCGCTTTCTGCAGTTGTCTTTCCCTTGTTGTGCCTCCCTTATCGGTTAGCACTTGCTCGAGCTCTCTCTTAGTTACCAAAACCAGAGAGAACGACAACTTTGCAGAGCGACTGGTGCACTCAGTTGTTGTTGTGAGAAGCCCCCACTACCCCTATATATATAGGAGGGTCATGGGACAGGGTTCTCTACCTCGGGCAATGCAGGATTAAAGCAGGAGTAGAAGGGTTTGGAATTTTCCACAAAAACAACCAACTGTGCCACCTGAACCGATCATTTCATACATGAAACAGTCAGTTGGGGAGTTGAGCCAATCGGTGAACCTCAACCGATCGGTTGGTACCCCTAAGCCGATCGGTTCACTTCTGAGCCGATCGGTTCATGGTCCTGATCCAACTCAAATTGACTTTCAAATTTGTTTCTGATTAATCAAATATTAATCCTTGTCCAAATCGAATTTGTACAAGTGAAACAAATTGTATTTGCAAAATAGACTTCTCACTTTCCCAACGATCTCAGTTAGACCAGTTGAGCCAATCGGTTCAACTCTTGAACTGGTCATCTCAGCCTGTCTTGAGCCGATCGGTTCATCACATGAGCCGATTGGTTGGAGCAGCAGACTACTGCAAATCAGTCAATTGCAGTTTCAATCAATCCAATACTCTAATAAATCAGTCCAACACCTTGAACACTATGATATTGAGCTATCAATTGATTGAGTGTTTAATTGAACTACTAAACTCCTTTAGTAATCAATCTAAACGTCATTTGTGGATAAACTCCTTTTCCAGGTTAAATCCTATGTGTGTGACCTTGTAGGTCCATTTCACTTTGGCAGTGAAAGTCCATAACACTTATGACTTCACAAGAAAAGAGCAGTGCCTAGTCGCACATCACTACTACCCAAGTGAAAAGGAAAGTTGGAGAACAACTTTCAATCCTAAAATCCGTGTATGGTGTTACAGTGAATGTATAATTCCTTTGTCACTGATATCCCGAATGAACTCAAGGCATGGAACCCTGTCAATGTTCATTCACTTTCTTGATCTCACAGTAGATTGGAGGAGATATGTATGACATCAGTATCACATACTGATTCACACATGCATGCACGCCTATCTCAATCCTACTCATCAAGTGGCCATGGATATCAAACTCCCTCAGGGGACAAATCCCATATCTATCACTCACCCCTCAAATGCCCCATGTGTCAAAGCCACCCAATCATCACCTTTATAACAACCAATGTTTTAGGACTGCATTTAATGATGTCAAAGTGTACCCAAAGACATGTGTTGAGTGTAGTGATTTCATGTCAAAGAATCACTCTCACCACCATCACTGTGAGAACTGACTGTGACTACCATGTCATGGTTCCAAGTGTCAAACTCACGGTGGGTCTGTCTGGTACACTTGTTCTCTAACAAGTACCTATGTGTTTGGTTTGATATCTCCATATCATGACTAATGAGATTTGGTCATCAAACAACACCACAATCTAGTCTTGTGTGTCATTGTTGTCTATCTACCTTCCATAATGACATCCGACTAGGGACATAATAAGAATGTACAAACTCTTAGCATCTGTATGATCTCATCGTTCAGGTCCTTAACCTGAAAGCATACATCATTGAGTATTGTCATTCTCTAGACATTCAATCTGTTCTATCATTATCTCATATGACTGAACCAGAAAGAATTGGAAGCTTGCCTTTGATGTTTATCAAATCAATCTTAATGTATCCCACCAATCATCCCATGATTGGCTCTCAGGGCATACATACAAACAAGGTCTCCATTGCATCCATTGATATCAAGAAGGTATTTCCCCTGCCTAAGCTTTGTAAAGAGATAGAGACCAAAGGCCCAACTACAATTTAGTTCCTTAATGAACATGAGGGTGATGTATCACTTGTAGAAGTAATGCAAAACTCCACCGCACACCAAGATGCAGTCATGAAGACTCTATAAGGGGCCTCTATATCTAAATATGTATGAAAGGAATATCTTGCAGACACCATCAGGTTGATCACAACCCCACACTTGATCTCATTCTCCAAGGATGATATTCCAATATATGAAAATCACTAAATGGCCTTATTGATCATTACAATATACAAAGGCTTCAAGATACCTTCTTGCTTCATTGAGATTGGTGTCTACCTCAATGTGTGTCTATTAAAGACATTAATCAGCCTAGGGAAGGATCCCCTCTGCCGTCTCATCTACAACAAGGAAATCAACCTCCTTTGATGAAATAATTAGGGATGCCCTGAGAGAAATTGATCTAGAGATACAATTCAGACCGCAAACATTTACCATCCCACTTTTCATCATGGATTTGAGTCCCTCCTTCAACCTCCTCTTGGGAAGGCCATGGATACATCGAAGTTAGGTGGTTCCCTCATCACTACATCAGAAGTTGGAGTACCAATTAGTCCATGCCATCGTCAGTGTTCTAGAAAAAAATCTAGATGTTATTGCATCCATCAAAGATGACAATCTCCTGCTTTTCTTTGAGATGATCCACATTGCCAACATTAGTGGGTGCCCCCACATGGAAGGAGACATCATCTTCCCTAATATCTAGTTTTATTCGCACAATAACTACATGAGATGAATATCCATCCAGACAAAGTGATGTGAGCCTAACAACAAGGATGAACAGAGATCATCCAGATCACCCTCAGATAGTTGAGAGTTGGGTTCTATGGACTGACATGTACAAGTTGCAGATCACCAGGTGGACACCATAATGGAAGCCCACAGTTTAGTGGCCCACTATGAAGGACCTCACCTGCAGAGGTTACATTAACATCCTATAGATGACTTTAGATCTGAGCCACAAAGCCCAACATAGTCAACTAGATGAATAACATTAGATAGGGGTTCTATAACAAGGGGACCTTAGTTGAACCTAAGGGTCCCCACCCATATATTCCTTGTATCATGGCCTTCACTGAAGACTATTTTGATAAAAGTAAGGAAAATGTTCATGTGGCATTTCCTTAATTCATGGAAGAGGTCAAGAACAATGACTAGGAGGACTATTCAAGATGAGATCTCCCTCTTCATAGATGAAGACTAGGGCATCCAGATGGACTATAACAATCAACTGTCTCAGACCAAAGTCATCCCTTCAAACAAGTATGCAATCAACGGAATGTCCACTCTCATTGTCAGTAAGTCATGCCTTAGACATTTAAACGTTCATAAAATCATTACATGTTGTCAATATGACCATGTTGGCTAGACAATACTATCAACCCAACACCAGAAGGGGTGGAAGCACCACCCAAAGTAGATGGCTATAATCCTCTCTAGGTATGTCCCCACTGGCCCAACACAGACGACATTGGGACTATATATGTCAAGGTTGCTGAAGAAGACATTGGTGTCACATGGTATGCTTACGATATGATCAAATGATGGGGTGTTGATTCCAACTTTGATTCCCAAGTAATGGAAGACCCACAAGCTCTCATTCATCCTATCTTGAAAGGAGAGGAATTCCACAATTGATGTGTGGATGAATGCAAAGTCCTAGGAGATAGGTCTCCCCTCTTACCCAAAAAAAGTATGTTAGAGGAACAAAACTCTGATGTGGTAGAGATTCCATAGTGGTTGTTTTGTCACGCTCTATCACATCCTCACCCAACCCTACAAAATCTAAGAAAATGCAAAATATGTAAAACCCAAAAAAATACAAAATCCAAAAAATCCAAAAGAGTACAAAGATGAGAAGGCTCTCCAAGAGTTTTCTTACTACTTTAAAGAGATGGAACATATCTATAACAATGAAGATGTTGAGTTCAAAGATGTCCCTATCCTGGAGTATATGACAAAGGAGCATCAACCTTTTCATATTGTAGAGGAGATAGAGATAGTCAATTTCAGCTCGGTCCCCGAGAAATGCAAAGTCAAAGTTGGGTTTTATTTACCACAAAAAATCAAAGATCAATTGTTAGAGCTTCTATACCACCACGTCAATGTGTTTTCTTAGTGATATGATAACATGCATGGATTGGACACGACAATTATTGTCCATCAAGTGCCCTTCATCACAGGTGTTCACCCCATCAAACAAAAGGCTAGATAATTGTGGCTAGAGTGGAGTATCAAGATCATGGAGGAAGCTTAAAAGAAATACATTGTTGGTTTCTTGGAGAATAATCCTACATGCATCACCAACATTGTACCAGTTCCAAAGAAAGATGGAAAAGAACAGATTTGTGTTGATTGTCACAGCCTCAACAAGGAATATCCAAAAGATGATTTTTCACTTCCACACATAGATATACTCATTGACAACACAGCCAGGCATGCACTACTCTTCTTCATGGATAGATTTGTTGGATACTATCAGATCAAGATGGCAAAGGAAAACAAAGAAAAGATCACCTTCATCATATAATTGGGAGTAATTTGTTACCAAGCTATGCCTTTCAGTCTCAAGAACGTTGGAACCACATATCAAAGATCAATGGTTGACCTCTTTCATGACATGATGTACAAAGAGGTGAAGTTATATATGGATGACATGATTGCTAAATTTAAAACTCTTGAGACCCACATCACCAACCTCAAGAAGTTTCTTCAATGACTATGATGTTTCTCCCTATGCATGAATCCTGCCAAATGCACCATTAGGGTTTCATCAAGTAACCTAATAGAATACATCATTATCCAGAGAGGGATCCAAGTGTATATTGGAAAAGCTCAGGCTTTCCAAGAAATATCTTCCACTAGAATAGAGAAGAAGATATTCGTCATGCTCAGCCATCTCCAATACATCAATCATTTCTTCACCAAACTCACACCTATATGTGAGCCAATCTTCAAGATGTCGAGGAAGAACTTTGACTCTAGATGGAATCAAACAATGTGAGGTCGCACTCAAGAAGCTCGAAGATTACCTCATCTTTAAGGCCCCTAACTTTACTTAAATCATAAACATAATTAACTGGATGATTGGTCTTAAAATCTACTTTATGATGTATTAAGATGATGAAGATTTGTTTAAAATTTGAATCAAATTATACCTTGCTTGCTCAAGTTATATTCTGTGTAACGTGTGGACCTTTATATAAATTAACCATTTTTCAAGGGTCTAATGATAATTTTTTGCACTTGCTTATGTTGCTTCATGATGTTCTTATGAAAAATTCCAATTTTGTTCTCCTTTGGATGCTTTTAAACTTTCTTTAATGGGTATAATTGCATAATTTGTTTAGTAGTAGTGTAGTGTTTTCATAGGTCGATAAAATCTAGCCAAATTGCCAAGCTGATAGATCTTCAGTGCCTGACAATCTTGAGGTTGACAAAGTCTCGAATGACTGATGGATTTTTGAGTTAGCTAGTCAGATGATATATTTGTCGATAGGATTTGGTCAATTAATGAGACTAATCAGTTTTCGATGACTGATGAGCTTATGGCGACCGAAGAGTTTCCATGACCAACGAGTATTCTTTTGTCTGAGATTGATGAAGCTACATTGTGGTGTTTGACCAATGATCGAGTGTTGGTCGACAGGTTTCCTAAGTTTATCCCAACATATCTCCCATACAACAATAGACTAGTCTTTTGATAGACTCGTATAAATACCCCTTTCCTTCTCTCCTTTAATTTATTTATCAAAGTATCAGTTGCATCTGGAGCAGCCCGAAAAGAATTTTTGGGCAGCCGATGAAGGTCCATTAGGGCTCGTTGAGTTTTTTTTATGCATGTGCTAGATTGAGTTTCTCTTGGATGATACGTAGGTATTTTAAACTTCCATCTCTTATTCATGTCTAACATTCATAGTGTTCCTCTCTAGGAATTTGTGCATGTGGATGAAGAATATTCTTTTGTTCTCTTCTTATCTTAGATACATTTCATCTTTGGAGTTTTAGTGCACCAATCTCGATACTTTGTTGCTAATTTTAGAGCTTTCCCTTTCTAGACATTGGTTTCTTCTCTACAAAGGCAAGTGATATAATCTTAAAAGCACTTATTTCCTACTTTCTTTATGCATGGCTTTAAGCTTGCTCTAGAATCTCTTACAATGCTAAAAAATGATCTTTTTTTTGTATTGTTTTATATGTCAATATGATGATATGAATTCTTCAAATTTATTTATGCTACATTTTCTATTTTACATTGATCTTTTCATTGAATATGAAAGGTATGAAATTCAGAATATAAGTGCATTGACTCAAAAAAATGTCATATATGTGATGTTTTGGTATCATAGAACAAGGACATTCAACTCGTATACTATTACTTACAGTATGTTGATTATCTTATGCAAGTCTGGGAACTGTAATCATTGTTGTGGTGTTGTAATGAAGGTTGGATAAAACTCTAGTACTGAAGGTAGCTTATTCATGATAGGTTTTGAGCATATGATTGCCTATTTTGTAGAATATTTGTAAAGTTTTAATTGTTGGTTATACTCCTATGTGAAATTATTATTGTTTTGAGTCTAAGTATCCCAGTGAGCTTTTACATGTCTAGAATTTGTGGCTTGACTCATAATGACCAAGGATGGGTACCTATCCTTGGATGTAGTGATATGAAACTGTCTTGAAATTTGATATCTTCTGACATTCAAACCCTCAATTATTTTTTAGGAACCTTTAGGGTGTTTTGTATATAACTTCATTGATGCAGTCAAAAATAATAAATTGACTTGATTAATCAAGTGTAACCTTAATCATGTAGTGCCCTGTGACCGTAGAACTATCACAATGTTGGAACTTTGCTAGATAGTGAAATTAATATCCGAATGGAGCTCAGAGTCATATATTGTTGAGTATATGCAGGGTCTAGAAGGGTATATCCCTATAATCCTGATTTTAAGGTTTTGGAGAAAGGTTGAGGTCGTGCCTCAGATGTTGATGTGATTGATAGTGGTTGTGGTCGTAGCTTGGATTTGAGGGTGCATACCCTGGTTTCTAGTATCATGGAATGTGTGACCAGGATGAACTAGGCTTATTTTGTTATTGGGCCAATGTGCCACTATCGTTGTCACTTGTATTGACTGAGGGGAAGAGATCTTTGGGATTCCATTATACGGGGCAGATTGGGACTTCACAGTGATCAACAGGTAGTTTGGGTGGTACACCTCAAACTACCCATGTCTTAATAAAATATTTAATTCAGATATGTAGTATAACTTTTAGGGTTATGTGGTAAATCACATTGGATGATACTCATTGCTTTGTTATCCCTACTAGCCTTTACATACGACATATCCTCAAAAATCAAGATTATTTGTGCTTGAACTTTTCAAATAAGTTGCACAGTTTTCCAATTCCATAATCCTATCTTCTTTAACTACTTGAAGTACATAATCTTCTTCTAAGAAATAAAAGTCATTAAAGGCTATATCATATCATTGGAACATGGGCCTCACCTTGTGGGTTTTCATACCCTTTTTAGGTGATCAGCAATGTGGTTAGAAATGTGGTGGTGAGGAGGCATATTTTGAAGATCTATATAGTTAGATAGTTTGGTTGGGTTGTGTAGAGTCCTAGAGTCATCCATGTAGTGTCAAGTTTGGGCAGTGGAGTTTTATATAACATGAAAAATCAACTCAACGTTTTGATAGTGTGTCTTGTAGTATGTAAATGTTGTAAATATATGTGGAAAACATCTTCTGTAAATATATTGTGGTTGAGGTCATTTAACTCATGGAAAGTTACCTGGTTTGTATATATAGACATGAGAAGTTGGACCCGATGTAAATGTTCTTATGGAATGTTAAAATTGTATTTTAGTTCTATATTCTGAATCTTTTTGGTAATATACTTAATTTGTGTGTGATCATTGTTTTGTTTTTGAATAATCTTGTTAGCATGGTGGGTTTCCACATGTGGTGGTACTATAGTCTTAGGTTCGCTGAGTCTATAAGGACATAGGACCTAGGTTGATATATTTGTTCTTACCTATCTGACATATCTAACTATGGTTTATGATTTTGCAGACATGTCTAGAGAACATGAAAAGCGTGTTTAGTAGTTTTGTGGTGTCGAGAGGTTGTGGTAAGAGATAGGTACAATATGGAAAAGTACCTGAGACGGGGCCTAAATAGCATGTTACATCTCCATTTGACCCTTTAACCATAGTTGGTCTAGATTTTCAATTTGTTTTGGATAGGTGATGGAGATGCTAACACATTTGGCTGACAGAGCACCGGTCCCTCAATTCTGGGCACCTATCCCAAGTGTTGAATCTCAGAGTCCAAGGAAGACCTTTGAGAGGTTAAAGTGTGTGGATCCAAGGAGTATGAAGTCACAACAGTCTCAAAAGATGTATAGATGTTGTTGATGGAGCTAGAAAAGGTGTTCAAGAACTTGTATACCTCTGAGGAGGATATCGTGAAGCATGTGATCTACCTTTTAAAGGGTAGTGTTGGTCAATGGTAGGCCACAAAGGAAGAGGATGAGAGACCATATAAGGTGGATTGTTGGGAGGTGTTTTGGTGGGAGTTTGTGAGTTGTTACTTCCAGATGTTTCTGGAAGAGAAGATGGCTCAGTTTGAGTGGTTGCATCATGGATCATGGTCTGTTAATGACTATGAGTGAAGTTCATGGAGTAGTTGAGGTTCCATACTCACATGGAAGACACGGAGAAGGAGAGTATTATAAGGTTTGAGAAGGTATTGAATTCGTAGTTGGTATGGACACCGTCATCCTTGGAGTCACGTGAAATGTTTTCCAACTTTGTGGAGTTTATAAGGAGGATAAAGAGGGCAGTTGTAGATCAGTGAGAGGCTAGTGCAAGGAAGAGATCATTCCACTCTCAGGGACAACCATCGCATAGTTTCAAAAGGTTGATGTTCACTATAGTACCAGCATTATGGTAGAGGTTGAAATTTTCTAATCCAAGGAAAGAGTGTAGTGATAGTGGTCTCCTAAAAAGGGAAGAGTTATCTTCCTACCTGTCTAGTGTCAGTTGTGATAGAAGAGAATTTGATTATACAAGGGTGTCAAGCATTCTTGTTACATGTAATGGATACCAAGTTGAGGAGTTCTAGTATCCAAGATGTACCTGTGGTGCGTGAGTTCAAGGATGTTTTCCTGAAGAGTTCCCAGGTGTTCCACCCCTGAGAGATATTGTCTCCAAAATTGAATCTAGTTCCTAGCACACAACCCATAGCACATGACCTTATAATATGGCTCCAACTAAGATGAAGGGGTTGAAGAAGAAGTTGTAAGAGTTGTTGGAGAAAGGTTTCATATAGCCAAGCACTTCCCTTGGGATGCTTTAGTGTTGTTTGGAATGAAGTAGGATGTATCTATGCTATTTTTCATAGATTATTGAAAGTTTAACAAGGTCACAATGAACAAGACATACTCATTTTCGAGGATAGATGACATGTTTGATTAGTTGAGAGGCTTTGCACTATTTTCCAAGATAGATCTGAGGTTAGGATATCAGTAGTTGAGGATCAAGGAAAATGACAATCCTAAGACTACTTTAAGGACTAGGTATCTTTTTCCGGCTTTAGAGTTGTTGAGGAAGCATAGGTTCTATTCTAAGTTTAGCAAGTGTGTATTTTGTTGATTGAGGTGCCTTTCCTAGGTAATTTTATCTCTATAAAAGATATTCGTGTGAACCCTAAGAGTGTGGAGTCAGTGTTGGAATAGCAGCATCCCAAGACACCAACTAAGGTTTGAAGCTTCCTAGGTTTAGTTGGTTACTACAGGAAATTCATCAAGAACTTTAGTAAAGTAGATCTACATTTGACCAATCTAACTAGGAAAGGTGATCCTTTTGTTTGGGGTGACAAGTGACAAGATTCTTTTCAGTTGTTGAAAGAGATGTTGACGAGTGCTCTGGTGTTTATGTTTCTAGAGCCTAGACAAGGCTACATCATTTTGTATGATGCCTCAAAGAGTAGGTTGGGATGTGTGCTAATGCAAGATGTGAACATGATTTCTTTTTATTCTTGACAGGGTTAGGAAACATGAAGAGAACTACCCAACTCATGATCTGGAGTTAGAAGTTGTTTGAAGACACTATTTGTATGGACAAAAGTTTCAAAGTCACATATCACAAGAATCGCTACTACATAGTCTCGAAATAAGAGTTGAATATGAAGCATAGGAGATGAAAGGAGCTAATCCATGACTATAAGTGTATAGTAGACTATAGTCCAGGAAAGGAAAATGTACTGGAAGATGAGTTGAGAAGAAATTTGTATTCATCATCTTCATCATCTATAGTGGTGTAGTTGTATTCCATTCCAAGTCAAAAGTGAGATATGTTAGTTTCTCTTAAACAAATGAATGTATAGTTAGAATTCTCCTTTTTGCCGGGTTTGTTGCCACAATTACATGTCAGGCCAACATTGAGACAGTAGATCATAGATGCACATAAGGATGTTTTCCTGATGAATTCGCATGTGTTCCACCCCCAAGATAGAGATTGTCTCCAAAATCAATCTAGTTCCTAGAGCACAACCCATAGCACAAGCACCTTATAGTATGGCACCAACTAAGATGAAGGAGTTGAAGAATCAATTGTAAGAGTTGTTGGAGAAGTTTCATACAGCCAAGCACTTTACCTTGGTGCGCTCCAGTGTTGTTTGTAAAGAAGAAGGATGGTTCTATGAGATTTTGCATTAACTAATGAAAGTTAAACAAGGTCATAGTGAACAACAAGTACTCATTGTCGAGGATAGATGACATGTTTGATCCGTTGAGAGGTTTTGCACTATTTTCCAAGGTAGATCTGAGGTTAGGATATCAATGATTGAGGATCAAGGCAGATGACAATCCTAAGACTACTTTTAAGACTAGATATCTTTGTCAGGATTTGAAGTTGTTGAGGAACCATAGGTTCTATGCTAAGTTTAGCAAGTGTGAATTTTGTTATCTGAAGTGTCTTTCCTTGGTAATTTTATCTCTATAAAAGGTGTTTGTGTGGACTGCAAGAGTGTGGAGTCATGTTGGAGTGGGAGTAGCCCAAGACACGAACTGAGGTTTAAAGCTTCCTAGGTTTAGTTGGTTACTCTATGAAGTTCATCCAGAACTTTATTGGAGTAGATCTACGTTTAACCAAGCAAACTAGGAAAGGTGATCCTTTTATTTGGGATGACAAGTGATAATATTCTTTTCAGTTGTTGAAAAAGAGGTTGACAAGCGCTCTTGTGTTAATGCTTCCAGATCCTAGAAAATGATACATCATTTTCTATGATGCCTCAAAGACTAGGTTGGGATGTGTGGTAATGCAAGACATGAATGTGATTTATTTTTATTCTTGATAAGTTAGGATACATGAGGAGAACTACCCAACTCATGATCTGGAGTTTGAAGTTGTAGTGGTTTCCCTAAAGATTTGAAGACAATTTGTGTGGACAAAAGTGTCAAATTCACAGATCATAAGTATCTTCAATTCATAGTCTTGAAATAGGAGTTCAATATGAAGCATAGGAGATGGAAGGAGCTAATCGGGGACTATGACTGTATAGTAGACTATAATCTAGGAAAGGAAAATGTAGTGGAGGATTAGTTGAGAATAAATTTGTCTTCATATTCTTCATCATCTATATTGAAGCACAGTTGTACTCCATGGAAAGTCACAAGCAAGATATGTTAGTTTCTCTTAAATAGATGAATGTATAGTTAGAAGTTTCCTTGTTTTTAGGTTTGTTGGCATAGTTACATGTCAAGACAACATTGAGACAGTATCTGTATGATCTCATCATCCAGGTCCTGAACCTGAAGGCATACGTCATTGAGTACTGTCATTCTCTAGACATTCAATCTGTTCTATCACTATATCATATGACTGAACCAGAAAGAATTGGAAGCTTGCCTTTGATGTTTATCAAATCAATCTTAATGTATCCCACCAATCATCCCATTATTGGCTCTGAGGGCATACATACCAACAGACTCCCACTTGCACTGCGAGCCAATCACCCTTGAATCATATTCATAGTGATCTTCAAACATGTCCCACATGTTACTTTGCTCTTGTGCCAACATAGTGAGTTATGGCAACACCTTGCCAAAGTCAGTATTAATTGCATGTCTCATATCTCTTCGTTGTACGTCACACATATGAGATGGAGTTGCCTTTGATGTTTATCATATGACTGAACCAGAAAGAATTGGAAGCTTGCCTTTGATGTTTATCAAATCAATCTTAATGTATCCCACCAATCATCCCATTATTGGCTCTCAGGGCATACATACCAACAGACTCCCACTTGCACTACGAGCCAATCACCCTTGAATCATATTCATAGTGATCTTCAAACATGTCCCACATGTTACTTTGCTCTTGTGCCAACATAATGAGTTATGGCAACACCTTGCCAAAGTCAGTATTAATTGCATGTCTCATATCTCTTCGTTGTACGCCACACATATGAGATGGAGTTGACGTAATATGTGATCCAATATTCCTTTGCTAACCTTTAGCCACATTGCATGATCAAGGATTCCATACTTGTCATCAATGACCAAAATATCTATAAGTTCATCTCATGAACTTCCAGATCCATATAGTATCCACTATTGTTCTCTAACACATGGATACTCGACATTTCCTTTTAAGAGGCTTCATTGGAACGTTTCCAATTATCAACAAACTTTCACCTTTTATATATCCTATATATATTTTGCGATTAATTTTCTGTCCTTTTCGGAAGTTCGCATCAATGTAACTCTTTACATCGAACTCTTCCTTATCTCCATAGAACTAGTACTTCTCAAGTACTTATCAAGTTCTTATGGTTTCCAGTAACCCTTACTGGAAGTAGACAGACATCCACTCGTCATGTCCCACATACGAGTTATTAGGATGAGCACATCATATTGCCATGTCCATACATGCAAGATAATGGGATGATTACATACATGATAGATCAATATCTATTCTTAGTGTTCCCATTCTTCATAATAATTGGACACTTGGCCTTGGGATACTAACTCCATGTAATATGGACAGGTTTTCTCCCACTGAATCTGTGCACACTGAATCCTTCAGTACAGATTGCCAATGTATTCTCTCTCTTTTCCAGGTCAAGAGGTTTTTGAGAACTATCTCTATAGATCTCTATTACTATCTCATAGGAAACATCTCTATCTTCCTTAAAGATAATTTCCACTTTGGATTTCCATTCTTGAACATTTCCATTTCACATCAACATGTGGAATGTGAATACACTCCCACTAAATCACAGATCCCTTCTTTATCTTTGACATATCAGTCAAACCCTTTGACTATATCATCAAAGTAAAGATCCAATTATGAGTTGCTTGTACTCAATCAATCACATTGATTAGTCCATTCTAACGTATAGACTTCATTTGCATTAGTGGATTCATAAACCTTATAGGTTGTGTCACGTACACATCCTTTTTTTATTCCTCATAGGAATGTGGTTTTAGTATCCATATGCCAAATGTCTTTGTCATTAAGTTGCAATCAACAAGCATCATCCTTCTCAAAATGTTATCCATGTGTCTTAACACTTAAGACTCATTTGCACTTATGGACTTACATCCAATAGGTCCTACCATCAAGGTCATACCTTATGGCTTATATGGAAGTCATTTAGGATGTAATGGTTATCTACCATAACTCAAAATTCAGTTCCTCTTATTCATCTAGATAGTTGACTCATCACATGACCAACTCATCATATAGATGATCGAGATGTATCTGTCAAGGATATAAGAACTCACAACCTTTGTGATTCTTAATGTCCTTTATTAGTGTAGGGTATTCTTTATTTAAGAAGAATTTAGTTATTTGATAATCATTCTCTAACTTCTTAGAGTATGATTCCTTCTTGATTTAGACATCACCATGCCTTAATCATGAGTTCACTATGATACACTATCATAATCACTCATAAGGATCTCAAACATTCGATCCAAGTATTTAATTCATTGATCTCATCAAGAATTAACACTTTACCAAACTTGCACTTCATCTATGATAATCTTGAACACTTCAAGATATTCATATTGGTATTTCTCCAAACACCATTTGAAGTATTAGCATTTGTTCCAATAGGTATGTAAATACATCACATGTATTATACCTAATAGGATAATCATTCTCCCACTACCTTTAGTGAAGATTGATTAATCATGTCCAAGATATTCATGTCTCTTACTGGTTCTCGAACCAAAAGAGTCTAGATTTATCCATCACATGGAAACTAGAAATGAATTTCTCATGATTGATGCTAATTTGATTGTTTGAGTTATCAATAACTTTAGGTATCATTTTATTTTATGCATACCAAGTACCACAAGATAAACAAGGCATTTCCACAAAGATCATATCTTTATAATTGAAACATCAACTTTATTAATTGCCATCATTGTCATACAATATGCAAAAATAAAGTGTTTCTATCTATTGGCAATATATGAAATAGCAGTACTCAACTCTATTTCGTGCCCTTTAGGCTGAAATAAACTGAAAGATACTCCTATCTATGGCAGCAACACTTGCCCCAATAATGAGTACTTTTTTCTCGATCCTTTCACAAAGGTCATCACTTCCTTGTGGATCTTGCATATCATATATGACATATCCATATCTTGGTATCATATACCTCAGATAATGAAGTGGTTCATTTCATGATACCTTAGGTGGAGATTTCCATCCCCTCCTTCATCTTCTTTTGTTCTTCCAGATATGGAGGGCACTTCCCTCATACACCCTTTCCCCATGTGCCTTTGAGGCTGAAGATGGCTTGGGTTGCTGGCTAGCATTAGAACACTTCTTAGCTTTGCCCTTGTCCTTACCCTTAAGACCTACCCTTCATTGATCACATGAAACATTAGGGTTTGTCCTTCTTCATAATTGCCTCTACTGTCCTCAACATGTCCAACAACTCTGTCAACGCTTGTCAAAGTTGTTCATGTTGTAGCTTATCATGAATTGCATGATTCTCGCAACATTTGTAGTATCATACCAATAACCAACTCTTGGCTCAGAGGGAATCCATCTTAGTCAGGTTTGTCCATATACCCAATCATATTGAGTGTGTGAATACCTTACTGGATCTCCTTCTGTCATGACATACTAGGACAGTGTCCTTGAGACATCATATGTCTCATGTTGTCTCTGCAACTCATAGTTCAGAGAACACAATATCAAGCACTCCTCATCAATGTCATCCTCAGTATGCTTCCATAAGCATACTTTCAGCCATTGATGTGGTGGGATTGAGTTCATCTGGTTCTGGTATAAATAGGACTTAGAGCTTTCGCTCTTTGATTGAGAACACTTCTCATCATCCTAACCAGTCGTGGAATTATTCCCATTTAATTTGTTGGTCTCAAAGACCGATTGCAAATAAAGTGATTATTGTTGATTAACCATTTATTTTAACAAAAGGAAATGTATGCAATTTTAGTCCAAAACTGTTTTGACTTATTTGATTGATTTGAAAAGTTTACGATAAAAATTAGGCCTTTAATTAATTATCGCTCCCACTATTTTAGTTCAAATTGATATCCCTCACCATCAATTCAGAAGATTGCAGCGTACAATCTTCTAGTGGGCAAGATCCTGAAATCCTCTAAATTATGGACCAGCTAGGGCTGTCACCCACAACTTAGATATCTCAGGTAGGCAACTCTTGCCAATTGCATCATATGCAACTCTTGATAAGATGTCATATGCAACTCCTTGCCATGAGCATCTCCATGCCTCAAGGTACTATATCCCATCTAGATCACCTTGTTAAGTCTGACCCAAAGAAAATATGATGAATATGCACCCTGCTAGGGCAGACCCACATATTCATCCTTCACGCTTCCATGAGATAGATGGTGCACCACGCTAGGGCATGCCCACAATTGGTCGATCAAGCTTTTCACGTGTGTCGCATTTGGAATGCATCTAAAACTTAATATTTTAATGAGGGATTTGGTTTTTATATACATATACATATCCAATCACCACAATATATAGTACATATCATATACATTCTATATCCCACAGAAAACATGTGAAACGATAAAAGCGATGATTATGGCCATCCTAATGTGATTCCTCGAGCCAAGAGGAATCACGGTCATCTAGGTCTACATCACATGTAACCTATACACGATGAACTATGTGCTTTTCCTTTCTAGGTTTGATCAACTCATCACATGAATGATCGGCTCGCCATCAGACTGGTCGGCTGGGTGCCACCAGCTGATCAGTTGGCTCCTCCAACCGATCGGTTTTCCTTGTCGTCGTGCATCTCTTCATGGCCACCACCCACTCGTCTCGCTCCTCAAACCAGCCATCAACCGATCGGCTCACTCCTTGAACCGATCGTCTCAAACATCAACCGATCGTTTCACTCCTTGAACCGATCATCTCAGATGTCATCAGGATGTCCGCCGTTCTTTGACATAATAGGAAATAAAATTCTATCCTATTTTACATTGTAAAAAGAGAAACCTCGAGTTACATTCGAGGGGAGCAAAGGTAGGAAAGAATTCTCGAATTATTTCGAGTTACATCAGGAATAGGAGAAAGGGAATCGGTGCACAGACCGAGATGCAAGCAACCACATACAACCATACACAGATAGGGTTTATTGGCCATAACCACGCTATACATCGACCATAAAACTCATTTCAGGGTGATGTGTATCGAGTGCATTAATAATACATATCATATATGTAAATTGGGATTTGTGGATTTAGGATTGGACATGCATAAAGCCAATTTTATTCGTATCGTATGCAATAAATAAAGCCAACAAACCAAAATCGATCACATCGATAATCCTAAAGTATAGAGCAGTTGATGTGGCTCTGATACCACTGTTGGATTTTAGGGGAGGCAGAGAAGGCAGCGGAAACAAAAATTTCCTTCTCCCCCAAACCCAGAATAAGGAAATGTGTCAACATATATACAATAGGAAGGGATGGTTTGTGGAATCATACCTTGTCCTGAGGCTTGCTCGGCGACAATAACTCGCTCCTTGTGTGGTCTTCACCTCCAGTCTTGGATGGTGTCTGTGCATCTCCTGGTCGCACCGGGACTGACGACTCCTGGTCTCACCGAGACTGTCGGGATTGACAACTGTACTCCGAGCGGCAGAAATCTCCCACCTCTGAAGTAGTCTACACTGACCACCTGGAACTCCAATCTCCTTGTCCCATAAGGAATTGGAAGGAGTTGCACCCTCCTGTCAGCGTACTAGTCACTGACACACTCTCCTGCCACCAGTCACTTTCTACAGTTGTCTTTCCCTTATTGTGCCTCCCTTATCAGGTAGCACATGCTCGGGCTCTCTCGGTTACCAAAAACCAGAGAGAACGACAACTTTACAGAGCAACTGGTTGCACTGAGTTGTTGTCTGAGAAGCCCCCAATACCCCTATATAGGAGGGTCATCGGACAGGGTTCTCCATCCCGGGCAATGTGGGACTAAAGCAGGAGTAGAAGGGTTCGATATTTTCCACAAAAACAACCAACTGTGTGACATGAACCGATCATTTCATTTCTGAAACGGTCGGTTGGGGACCTGAGTTGGTTGGTTGACACCTCAATCGATCGGTTGGGACACCTCAACCGGTCGATTCACTTCTGAACCTGTCGGTTCATGGCCCTGGTCAGTTCCCGATTGACTTTTCCTCTTTTGTTTCTAATTGGTACCTAATACCAATCCTTGTTCCAATCAAATTGGGCAAGTGAAATGAAAAGAAATTTCTCACCAATCTTACTTTCCCAACTTTCTCAGTTGAACCAGTTGAACTGATCGTTTCAACACTTGAAGTGATCGTTTCACCCTGTCCATGAGCCGGTCGACTCACCACCTGAGCCGATCGATTCATCACATGAACCGATCGGTTGGGAGTGCAGATTGTGCAGAAATAGTCAATTGTAGTTTCAATCAATCTGATACTCTAATCAATCGGTCCAACACCTTGAACATTTTGATACTGCGCTATCAATTGATTGAGTGTTTAATTGAACTACTAAACTCCTTTAGTAATCAATCTAAACATTGTTTGTAGACAAAACTCCTCTTCCATGTTAAATCCTATGTGTGTGACCTTGCAGGTCCTTTTCACATTGGTAGTGAAAGTCCATAACACTTATGACTTCCCAAGCAAAGAGCGGTGCCTAGTCGCACATCAATGCTACCCAAGTGAAATAGAAAGTTGGAGAACAACTTTCAGTCCTACAATCTGTGAATGGTGTTACAGTGAATGTATAATTCCTTTGTCACTGATATCCCGAATGAACTTGGGGCATGGAACAATCATCCTATCAATGTTCATTCACTATCTTGATCTCAGAGCAGATTGGAAGACATATGTATGACATCAATATCACATATTGATTCACACATGCATGCGCACGCCTATTTCAATCCTACTCATCAAGTGTTCGTGGATATCAAACTCCCTCAGGAGGGACAAATCCCATATCTATCACTCACCCCTCAAAAGCCCCATGTGTCAAAGCCACCCAATCATCACCTTTATAACAACCCATGTTTCAGGACTGCATTTGATGATGCCAAAGTGTGTCCAACGACATGTGTTGAGTGTAGTGATTTCAGGTCAAAGAATCACACTCACCACCATCACTGTGAGTACTAACTGTGACTACCATGTCATGGTTCCATGTGTCAAACCCACGGTGGGTCTGTCTGGTACACTTGTTCTCTAACAAGTATCTATGTGTTTGGTTTGATATCTCTATATCATGACTAATGAGATTTTGTCATCAACCAATACCACAATCTAGTCTTGTGTGTCATTGTTGTCTATCTACCTTCCACAATGACATCCGACTAGGAACATAACAAGAATGTACAAAATCTTAGCATCCGTATGATCTCATCGTCCAGGTCCTGAACCTGAAGGCATACGTAATTGAGTACTGTCATTCTCTAGACATTCAATCTGTTCTATCACTATCTCATATGACTAAACCAGAAAGAACTGGAAGCTTTCCTTTGATGTTTATCAAATCAATCTTAATGTATCCCACCAATCATCCCATGATTGGCTCTCAGGGCATACATACCAATAGCTAGGTTCATGGAGTTGTTGCGGTTCTGTCTGCACATGGCATCTAATGATGAGGAGAGAATTCGGCGGTTCGAGAAGGGGTTGAATGCTGAATTCACCACTCTGATGTCTGCTTTAGAGAACCGGGAGAGGTTTGCTACCTTCATGGAGTCTGTAAGGAGGATAGAAAGTTCTGTGATTGAGAAGCGACAGACCAGTAGTAAGAAAGTGGATCCTCAGTTTCATGGGTAAAGGTCCCAAGGTTTCAAGAAGCCTAGGTTTTCTGCACTGGCAGCACCACAAGGGTTCAATACCCAGACACAGCTGACGTCAAGTAGGGTAGAGGGCATAGTTTTCCTCTGAGTAGAGCCCCTAGTATGGCATCAACATCAGTAACTGGACCCTCTAGACCACATCAAGAGAGTAGAACTTGTCATCGATGTGGACTAGTAGGACATCTGGAAAGGGATTGCCCAACGGGGAATGTAGTGGTGAATCAACCCCTGAGACAGAGTCAACAAGGTTCTCAGAGAAAGCCATTTTCTAGTGGTACTCGAGGACGTGGACAAGCGTCCCAGGTAGGATCTTCTACATCCAATAATAGGGCACAGGGTCAACAGTAGGCAACGGTGAGATTCTATGCAATGAATCAGCCCGAGGCAGTGGTTAATCCACGAGTTGTGACAGGTCAGATGGAACTATTTCATTCTGATATGTCTTCATCCTATTTTATATCTATACTAATTGATCTGGGTGCTACACATTCCTTTATCACTCAAGAAGTGATTCATGACTGCAATATGATTGTCAGTCATAGAATGGATAGTTTGTTGCTAGAGAGACCTTTGTTGGGTTCCGCAGTGTTGCAGGAGGTGTGTTCTTCTTGCATTCTTTCTTTTTCTAAAAATCGCATTCAGGTGGATCTTATACCACTTGAGATGCATAGATTTGATATAATCCTTGGGATGGACACCTTAGAGAAATATAAGGTTGTCTTGGATTGTGATTCCAAGTAGGTTGTGTTCACAGATGATGGTGACACATGGATCTTTCAGGGAGACAGAAAGATTCTTCCAACTTATTTAGTGTCAGCCATGGTAGTTGAGATGTTGATGAGACAGGGATGCTTTGCATTCTTGGCTCGTGTGGTAGATACCACAATGGAGAGTTCTATTCTTCTTGAAGTTCTAGTTGTTAGGGAATTTGAAGATGTATTCCCTGAGGAACTTCCAGGTGTCCCTCCGCACCAAGAAATTGATTTTGAGATAAATCTGATCTCGGGCACGCAACCAATAGCACAAACACCATATAGGATGGCACTTGCTGAAATGGCAGAGCTCAAGAAACAACTGCAGGAGTTTCTTGAGAAGGGTTTTACCCGACTGAGTACTTCACCCTGGGGTGCTCCAGTCCTTGTTGTTAAGAAAAAGATGGTTCGATGCGGTTATGCATTGACTATAGATAGTTAAATAAAGTAACTATAAAGAACAAGTATCCTCTACCAAGGATTGATGATTTGTTTGACCAGTTGTGTGGTGTGACTATCTTTTCTAAGATAGATCTAAGGTCGGGATACCATCAGTTGCGTATTAAGGAGGGTGGCATACCTAAGTCTACTTTTAGGACAAGGTATGGTCACTATGAGTTCATAGTTATGTCATTTGGACTAACTAATGCACAAGCTACATTCATGGAACTCATGAATAGAATCATTCGACCTTTTCTTGATCAGTGTGTAGTAGTCTTTATAGATTACATCTTGATCTATAGTAGAGATGCTCAACAACATGAGCAGCACCTCCGTCGGGCTTTGACTTTGCTAAGGGAGCATAAGTTATATGCTAAGTTTAGTAAATATGAGTTCTGGTTACCAGAGGTTTCTTTTCTTAGACACATAATATCTGCCTCAGGTATTCGTGTTGATCCTAAGAAGGTAGAATTTGTCCTGCAATGGGAACATCCAAAGACACCAATAGAGATAAGAAGTTTCCTAGGACTGGCTGGCTATTATAGAAGGTTCATTAAGAACTTCAGTTCAATAGCCTTACCCCTGATCAAGTTGACAAGGAAAGAGATTCCTTTTGTCTGGAATGATAAGTGTCAACAATCTTTCCAGTTGTTGAAGGAAAGGTTAACATGTGCACCTGTGCTGGTGCTACCTGATCAAGGAAAGGGGTATATAGTCTTCTGTGATGCATCTAAGAATGGATTAGGATGTGTGTTGATGCAGGATAAGCAAGTGATTGCTTTTGCCTCTCGACAGCTTAAGAAACACGAGGAGAATTATCCGACACACGATCTAGAGCTAGCTTTTGTGGTCCATGCCTTGAAGATCTGGAGACATTATCTCTATGGAGAAACATTCCAGATTTTCACAGACCATATGAACTTAAAGTATATCTTTTCTCAGCATGAGATGAACATGAGGCAATGCCGCTGGATGGAGTTAATCAAAGACTATGACTGTACAATTGATTATCATCCAGGGAAGGCTAATGTGGTTGTTGATGCTTTAAGCAGAAAATCAGCAACACCAGCCTTAGATAAAGCACAGTTAAACTCCTTAGTGTGCTCTAAGAGAGACATGCTTATCTCTTTAAGGCAAGATAATGTATAGTTTAAGGTATCATTGTTATCCAGGTTGTTAGATGAGATGCAAATAAAACCTACTCTGAGATAGTAGATTAAACAAGAACAACAGGATGATGATGTGATTCAACAGATCAGGTCAGAATATGGTAGCGAAAAACAAGATGGTTTCCATGGTTCAGATGATAAGGTAGCCTATTATCATGGTAGGATGGTTGTACCTGATGTTGATAAATTGAGAAAGTTAGTCCTGGAAGAAGCTCATTCTTCAATGTATGATATGCATACAGGAAGCACCAAGATGTATCACAACTTGAAAGATATGTATTGATGGCCTGGTTTGAAGAAGGATGTTGCTAAGTTCATTATGCGGTGTCCTATGTGTCAGCAGGTTAAAGATGAACATCAAAAGCCTGCAAGAACAATGCAACCTCTACCTATACCACAGTGGAAATGAGATCATGTAACCATGGACTTTGTGGTTGGTTTACCTAGAACATCCAAAAGTCATGATTCCATATGGGTGGTAGTTGATAGGTTGACAAAGACAACACATTTCATACCTATCAAAACAACCTACACAGCTGTGAAGCTGGCATAGTTATATGTAGATGAGATAGTGCGTTTGCACAGGGTTCCTGCTACTATCGTTTCTGATAGGGGTCCCCAGTTCACAAGTCATTTTTGGGAGTGACTTCACAAAGCTCTGGGTACGAAGTTAAGGTTTAGTACAGCCTTTCATCCACAAATAGACAGACAATCTGAAAGGACTATACAAACCTTGGAGGACTTGCTTAGGGCATGTGTCCTTCATTTTGTAGGAAGTTGGGATCTACATCTGAGCTTGATAGAGTTTGCTTATAATAACAGCTATCAACATAGTATCGACATGGAACCATATGAAGCTTTATATGGTAGACGTTGTAGATCTCCCTTATGTTGGTATGAAATAGGAGAAAATCAACTTTTGGGTCCTAAACTTGTGCAGCAGACAATAGAGAAGATTAAAGTAATACAACAACAGTTGAAAGCGGCTCAGGATAGACAGAAATCTTATGCTGATAAATGTCGTAGACCCTTATAATTCCAAGTCAGAGTTAGAGTATACCTCAAGGTTTCACCTTGGAAATGTATCCTGAGATTTGGAAAGAAAGGAAAGTTAGCTCTGAGATTTATGGGGCCCTATCCAGTCATTGAGAAAATGGGAAAGGTAACCTATAAGCTGGAGTTACCACCTGAGTTGCACAAGTTGCATCCAGTGTTTCATATCTCTATGTTGAGAAAGTGTCATCCTGACACAGAGTTAGTTCTGCAACCTATGGAGGTAGAACTAAATGATGATGTATCTTATGTTGAAGGAGCTATGACGATCCTTGACAGAAGAATCAAAAAGTTGAAAAAGAAAGACATTAGTCTTGTAAAAGTTCTCTGGAATCACCGTGGCATTCAAGAAGCTACGTGGGAACTAGAAGATGAGATGAGGAGGAAATATCTTACTCTTTTCTCTTAATGTTTTGCTGATGATTTTGGGGACGAAATCATTGTAAGGGGTGGATAAACTTGTAACATGCCTGACCTGGGTTATGAATTAACCCTAGGTGTTTTGCTTAATAAAAGTGATTATATGCATGCTATTATCTTTTGAAAAGTAATTAAGGCCCAAGAGGAACTTATATTACAATTTTAGTCCTTTTTGAATATTGTTGAAATCAATATTTTGCCTGTTTTGGACTAAAGTGCAAATTACCCAAGTTGAGGGGTTTAATTGCAAATTGTGCATTCTAATATGTTCCTCATGTGTTGAAGCATCATGAGAGTGAAGATGATGCAAAGGTATGGCATGTGATAGCCTGAATACCAAGAAAGGGCTGATAAAGCAATGTTTGTGCATTATAACCTAGTTTTGGTGTAATGTGCAATTTACCCAAAACCTAGGGTTTAATATGCAAATTATCACTTCAATAAGGTCCCTAATATTTCTTTACATCATTTAGAGCAAATAAAATGAGAGGGGTGCCTTATTTGTATCTCTTTGCAGGAGAGAAAATCTTGATATTAAAATAATCAAGATTTAAGCATAATTGGAACTTTATTTCAATTTAATGTAAGAATAAATAAAATAATTGAAGGGCCTTCAACCAAAAACGAGATGGCTGAATTTTCTCAAGTGTGAACACTCTTGTGCCTTTTCTAGGCCACGAAATATCCCAAGGAGGTGATAACTCCACTCACCTTATTATAAGAAAAAGAAATATCCACTAACTTATGGATATTAATATAAAAAGGGTTAAGGTGCTCAATTTGTTTTTCTTTGAAACAGGGATAATTGAGAGGAAAAAGAGGCAATGATGATATCCTCGTTCCTAAGGAAGGATAGGAGGAAAGTGGTAAGGAATTGGAGGGGATAATTCCTACCTTCTCTCTCCTAATTGAATTTTTTAATAAAAATTGCATAAAAGCTCTTTTATCCATAGAATGGAAGAGGAATTTCGAACCACTTCTTCTTTTTTCTTGAAAAACAACCAAGGAAGCTTTGGAAGATCAGGAGGACGACCCCCAACCTGTTGATAAGCTTCTTGACCACCTTTCACCTTGATTCCATGGTGGAAATTGAAAATAAATGCATGATTTCTTCTTATCTCGATCCCATCTTCAATCCTAACCATTCCTTTTCACTCAAAGCTTGAGGATGAGCCTTGGAGTAGTGAAAGGAGTTGCATACACCATTTTTGACGTGATCTTGGAGCTTTGAATCTCAAATGGAGGCGAGTTTTATAACTTGAACCCGTCTACATTGTTATTCAACTATCAATCTTGCAATTTCGTTGATTCCTTCATCTTCTTGATTAATTGCTTGTTGTAATTGGTAAATCCATGAAATCAGATGCATTAGGAGTTGCAGGGATGAAGGTAGATGATGATGACATCATCTTGGACACATTTCCCAAGAAATCCCTATTCCAATCAATTTCATCAAGTTGCTCATTCGGTTTCAACAAAACCGTTTGAAAGCAAACAGTTTCATCAAACCGCTTGAAACTAAACGGTTTCAAACTGTTTGGGAGGGTTGACCAGGGTTGACCATTTGCGAAAGTTGATGCTAATGATGATGGTTAATGACTCACCAAATTTGATTGATTAATTCCAATGGGTTCATCAGTTGAAGGTTAATCAGTTAGCAAACCCTAATCGGGTTAAGTGCTGAAATTCAATTTGATTAACTTAGATTTTTGGGTGATTGAGCCCAAACGGTCTCAAGACCGTTTAGAGGTCACCCAAACGGGCTCAAGACCGTTTGGGGGTCACCCAAGACCGTTTGGAGGTCTAGGGTCAAGTATGGTTGAGTAATTGAAGGTCTAAAGATACCAAATTGAAATGCAATTGAGTGCTGAGTTGATGATCAATCTAATGATCTAAACCCTAATGGAATTTCACAAAATCCAAGGATAAGATGGGGAAAACGGTCTCAAAACCGTTTGGAGGTCATCCAAACAACCTTAAGACCGTTTGGGGTCAGTTCATATAAAAAACTTGATGATAATTCACTAGTTGCAATTGAATCAGTTCCACAATGTTGAACATTGATAGCTACTCGATTTTAAAACCCTAATTGAAGGTTCTTGAGTAGAAATCCTAGATCAATTGGGTTCAAAACCCTATTTGATGGTCTAATTGAAGGTTGATTCAATTTTTCAAGTGATAGAGAAATCAAGGATTCAATTGATATTGGTTCATCCATTGGAATCATGAATCATATAAGTGTTGAAAGGACTTTTTGGTCTATTCGGTTTTGAGGTCTCAACACTATTTGGGACCAAACAGTCTCAAACCATTTGGAGACCCAAAGTGCAAACGGTTTCAACACATGTTTTGTCTAATCGGTTTCAAGAACAATTTGCTCAAATGGTTTTCTATCAATTGAATTATGAGAACCAAGATTGTTTAGGGCTTATGAAATCAGATCTTTTGAAGATCACCATGGTTGATCCATTTGGATATCTCAATTAATTGAGGGTCCAATAGGGTCAATCCAATTAGATGTCTAATGTAATTGAAGATTCAATTGGTTAATCCAATTGATCGTCTAATGGAATTGGAGGTCCAGTTGGTCAATCCATTTGAATACCTCATATAATTGAAGGTTCAATTGATTAAACCATATGGAGACATGATGTAATTAGATGATTGATACCCTTAGGGGGATTAATCATTAGTGTATAATGATGTAATAATTCAATACATCATGTTAACCCTAAATGCATGTATTTGAATGAAGAATAGGCTCAATGTAATCAAGAATTGAGTAGTGAACATCCTGAGTAGGATGAGAGAGAAAGATGTATACATGAATGATAATCATGTAGCAATTAAGCCTAAACATTCAAGGTGATGTGATATACAATTAGGGTATGCTCCTTGATAAAGAGACCATAAAACCCTAATTGAGTTGATTAATGAACTCAAACCCTAAATTAGGGAAAGTTTGAGTAAAACCCTAAACTAGGAGGATGATGTGATATGAATTAAGGGTAAAGACATGAGAAACCCTAATTCAGAGTATCATGATGATATAAACCCTAATTATGGGTAATAGAACATGAAACCCTAATCAGTATGAATAGTAAACCCTAATTGTGGGTTATTTAATATAAACCCTAATCTAGGGTGATGTGATGTGAACAGTAAACCCTAATTCTAAAATAGGGTGAAGGTATGTGAAATCCTAATTTTGGGTTATACCATATAACATGAAACTCTAATCTTGGACAATGAAATGATAAGTCATTGGTCCTGATTGAACATAGGGAATGGGTAACCCTGATTGACAAGAAATGGGAAACCCTAACCCTGGTAAGGGAATAGTGGTGTTACCCTGGAATAATGATGTTATATATTGTTTTGCATGGTGCTGATATGAAATTGAAGAATCTGTTATCATCTGTACTAACCATGCAGGTATCATGAGATGATGAACATAGCCAGGTATGAGCTATGACATTTTATGTATTGAAATTGTTTATTGGGCCTTATGTGCCATGATATACCTTGTTGCCTAGTATGAGGTAATAAGAGAAGTAATGGGCCTTAAGTGCCATGAAAGATGCTTATGTAACAAGCATCATATTTACCTTGGTCAGATGACCTAAAGGTGATAGTTACCTGAAAAAGTGGTAATAATGCTCAATGATGAGCTAAGGGTTTGAATACCCAAATCCATATGATTATGGCACTGAGTTTGCAAAGGAATGATAATTCCCAGTATTGAAATGAGGGACTGAGATCCCAATGTATTATAAAGACTGAGAAGTGATTAATGGAAATAGTACATATTTTCTTTGTAGCAATTGTCTTATTAAGTTATGTTTGGAAACTTGGCTGATGCTAAAAGAATATGATAATGTACTTAATTAATCAAGTGATACCATATAATGTAGTTTCCCCGACCACAGATCCATCAGCGTCAGAATTAGCTGAATGGTGAAACAAGTTTTACTCGGAACACATATTTTTGAATATGTGGGGGTAATTGGGAAAATATATCCTTATGCCCCATAGGAATGGCTACGGGCTATGTCCTATGACCGAGATTGGTTTTGGACCATACCTTAATAAGAGTATGGCTAAGGGCCATGACTCCTCAATATAATACTAGGCATTGGCTACGGGCCATAACCCTGAGGAGAGTATATGCTATGGGCTATAACTCTATAGCGAGGATGCCAATATATCGTGGCAAGCTAATTGTAGTTTGACACATGATGTCTCTGCCAAAGTAGTCTCGTACTGACTGAGACAGATGAGGTCATGGAATCCATCTCTCCCATTGGCCTTGTGTGGTACCGATGCTTTACATAATCGTGGTCGGTTGGAGTATGAGCGGTATATCTCATCTCCTCTGGGTATAAACTTAAATCTATTTGTAAAATATAATCAGCCGTGTAGCGTATTTGCATGAGATATTGAAATACGAGAACCACTGATTGATGTTATACTGTTGGTATACCCTTGATACATAAATGTTAATTATGTTCCTTTAATTTAGATTGAATATGAGACATGTTGCTTAATCAGTTTTTAACTGAAATTCTTGCATATGAATGTTTCTCTAATCTGCTTAGATGTTGATTCATCGGCTATTGATTTATATTATCCCACTACACAATTGATTTCTTTTAAACTGCAATGATAATGTTTTGGCGGAGAGTTATATCTCTAGCTGGGATAATTTTTATAATTGTCTCACCCCCGTTGGATCCAATGTTTTTAGGTAGACGCAGACATCAAGGCAGAAACTTTTCTGCAGGTGAAATGCAGCAGCAGCAGTCATAGGGACAACAGTGACCCAACAGGTGGAGACATTGGCTGTCTAGTTTTGTGTAGATAGTCCTATCATCATCTCTGTACTCTCGGGTCCTAGGAGTCAGTGTTTTGATACTTCGATCTGAGATTTTGTGCAATGATGCATGATATGTATATATATGAACCATGATGTAATGTTTTACTTTGGTTCTAAATGAAAGAGTTTTCATGTGACTGGATTTCTTGATAAATGGTTTTAATTTTTAGTGATTTTCAGTAATTCCGCTACTAACGATCGCTTCCGCATTGATTTAATTTAGTTAATAACATTTTTTTCGAATGCTTCACCACATGTACAAATGGTCCTATAAGACTGTACACATGGTTCTACAAGTCTGTAAACATGTGTACAAGATTGTACACATGGTCCTACAATATTGTACTCATATACAAAACTGTACATATGTGTATAAGATTTTACACATGTTCCTACAAGACTGTATGCATGTGTACAAGACTGTACACATGGTCCTACAATAATGTACCGATGGGTACAAGACTGTACACATGGTCCTACAAGACTGTACACTTGTGTAAAAGACTATGCATGTGTGTATGTGACTGTACACATGGTCCTACATGATTGTACACATATGTACAAGACTATACATTTGTGTAAAAGATTGTACACATGGTCATACAAGAATGTACACATGGTCCTACAAGATGACACACATGGTCCTACAAAAATGTACACATGGTCCTACAAGACTTTACACATGTGCACAAGACTGTACACATGGTCCTACAAAATTGTACACATGTGTACAAGAGTGTACATATGTGTACAAAACTGTACACATGGTGATACAAGACTGTACACATGGCCCTACTAGACTGTACACATGGTCCTACAAGACTATACACATGTGCACAAGACTTTACACAAGGTCCTACAAGACTATAGACATGGTTCTACAAGACTGTACACATGAGTACTAGAATGTACACATGGTCCTACAAGACTATACACATGTGTACATGACTATACAGATGGTCCTACAAGACTGTATACATGTGTACAAGACTTAACATATGTGTACAAGAATGTACACATGGTCCTACTCGACTTTACATATGTATAAGACTGTACACATTGTCCTACAAGACTATACACATGGTCCTACAAGACTGTAAACATTGCCCTATAAGAAAGTACACATGGTCATAGAAGACTGTACACATGTGTACAAGACTATACACATGGTCCACAAGACTGTACACATGATCCTACAAGGTTGTACACATGTGCATAGGATTGTACACATGGTTGCCCTACAAGACTGTACACATGGTCCTACAAGAATGTACACATGGACGTACAAGACTGTACACATGGTCCTACAAGATTGTACACATGGTCCTACAAGACTATATCCATGTGTACAAGACTGTACACATGGTCCTACTAAATTGTACTCATGATCCTACAAGTCTGTACACATGTGCACAAGATTGTACACATGATTGTCCTACAAGACTGTACCCATGGTCCTACAAGACTGTACACATGGTCGTACAAGACCGTACACATGGTCCTACAAGATTGTACACATGGTCCTACAAGACTAAATCCATGTGTACAAGACTGTACACATGGTCCTACTAAATTGTACTCATGATCCTACAAGACTGTACACATGGTCCTACAAGACTGTACACATGTGTACAAGACTGTGCACATGGTCCTACAAGACCATACTCATGGTCCTACAAGACTATACACATGTGTACATGATTGTACATATGTGTACAAGACTATACACATGGTCAGACAAGATTGGAAACATGTGTACAAGATTGTACACATGTGCATAAGACTGTAAACCTGTGCTCAAGACTGTATACATGGTCCTACAAGACTGTACTCATGGTCCTACAAGACCGTACTCATGTGTACACGATTGTACATATGTGTACAGGACTATACACATGGTCCTACAACATTGTACACATGGTCCTACAAAACTATACACATGGTTCTAGAATACTGTACACATGGTCCTACAAGACTGTACATATGGTCCGAGAATATTGTACATATGGTCCTTCAAGACTGTACACATAGTCCTACAACACTGTACAGATGTGTACAAGACTATACATATGTGTACAAGACTATACAAATCATCCTACAAGACTGTACACATGGTCCTACATTATTGTACACATGTGTACAAGACTATACACATGTATAATATTGTACAAGACTGTACATATGTGTATACATGGTCCTACAAGACTGTACACATGTGTACACATGGTCCTACAAGACTGTACACATGTGTACTAGATTGTACACACATCTATACAAGACTATACAAATGGTCCTACAAGACTGTACACATGGTTCTACATGTCTGTACACATGGTCCTACAAGACTCTGCATATGTGTACATGACTGTACACATGGTCCTATAAGATTGTACACATGTGTATAAAACTATACACATGATTGTATAAGACTGTACATATGGTCCACCAAGACTGTACCCATGTGTACAGGACTGTACACATAGTCGTACAAGACTGTACACATGTGTACAATAATATACATGTGTGTACATGACTGTACACATGGTCGTACAAGACTGTACACATGTGTTCAAGACTATATATTTGTGTACAAGACTGTACATATGGTCATACAAGACTATACACATGGTCCTAAAAGATAGTTTACATGGTCCTACAAGACTGTACACATGTTCCTACAAAATTGTATACATGTGCACAAGACTGTACACATGGTCCTATGAGACTGTACACATGTGTACAAGAGTGTACTTATGTGTATAAGGTTGTACACATGGTCATACAAGACTATACTCATGGTACTACCAGACTGTACACATTGTCCTATAAAGTTGTACACATGGTCCTACAAGACTGTACGCATGAGCACAAGACTGTACACATGAGCACAAGACTATACACGTGGTCCTACAAGACTATACGCATAGTCCTACAAGACTATACACGTGGTCCTATAGGACTGTACACATATGTAAAAGACTATACACATGTGCACTAGACTGTACACATGGTCCTTCAAGATTGTGCACATATGTGTACAAGACTATACAAATGGTCCAACAAGACTGAACACATGGTCCTACAAGACTATACACCTGTGTAAAAGACTATACACATGGTCCTCCAAGAATGGACACATGTGTACCAGACTGTACATATGTGTACAAGACTGTACACATGGTCCTACAAGACTGTACACATGTGCATAAGACTATACACCTGTGTAAAAGATTGTACACATGGTCCTACATGACTGTACACATGGTTCTACAAGACTGTAAACATGTATACATGATTATACACATGGTCCTACAAGACTGTACATATGTGTACAAGACTGTACATATGTGTACAAGATTGTACATATGTGTACAAGACTGTACACATGGTCCTACAAGACTATACACATGTATATGACTGTACACATGATCCTACAACATTGTACACATGGTCCTACAAGACTGTACACATTGCTCTACAAGACTATACTCATGGTCCTACAAGACTGTACACATGGTCCTACAAGACTATACACATGTGTACAAGACTTTACACATGGTCCTACAAGACTGTACACATGATCCTCCAAGACTGTACACATGGTCCTACAAGACTGTACACATGTGCACAAGGTTGGACACATGGTCCTACAAGACTGTACACATGGTCCTACAAGACTGTGCACATGGCCCTACAAGATTGTACACATGGTCCTACAAGTTTGTACACATGGTCCTATAAGATTGTATACATGTGTACAAGACTGCACATGGTTCTAAAAAACTATACACATTATCCTACAAGACTGTATACATAATCCTAGTAGACTATACACATGTGCACAAGACTGTGCACATGGTCCTACAAGACAGTACACGTGCACAAGACTGTGCACATGGTCTTACAAGACCGTACTCATGGTCTGACAAGATTGTACACATGTGTACAAGATTGTACACATGGTCATACAAGATTGTACACTTGTGTACACAAATGTACACATGGTCCTACAAGACCGTACTCATGGTCCTACAAGACTGTACACATGTGTACAAGATTGTACATATGTGTACAAGACTATACACATGGTCCTACAACACTGTACACATGGACCTACAAGACTGTACACATGGTCCTACAAGACTGTACACATGGTCCTACAAGATTTTACACATTATCTGAGAGTATTGTACACAAGGTCCTATAAGACTATACACATGGTCCAACAGGACTGTACACATGTCTACAAGACTATACAAATTGTCCTACAAGACTGTACATATGTGTACAAGTCTGTACACATGGTCTTACAAGATTGTACACATGTGTACAAGACTATACACATGTGTACACATGGCCCTACAAGACTGTACACACATCTGTACAAGATTATACACATGGTCCTACAAGATTATACACATGGTTCTACAAGTCTGTACACATGTGTACAAGACTTTATACATGGTCCTACAAAACTGTACATATGTGTACAAGACTATACACATGGTCCTAAAAGACTATACACATATATATAAAACTATACACATGGTCTTGCAAGACTATACACATGGTCCTACAAGATTGTACCCATGTGTACATGACTGTAAACATGGTCCTAAAATATTGTACACATGTGTACAAGAACATACATGTGTGTACATGACTGTACACATGGTCCTACAAGACTATACACATGTGTACAAGACTATACAATTGTGTACAAGACAGTACACATGGTCATACAAGACTGTACACATGTCCTACAAGATAGTACACATGGTTCTACAAGACTGTACACATGTTCCTACAAAACTATACACATGTGCATAAGACTATACACATGGACCTATGAGACTGTACACATGTGTACTAGATTGTACACATATCTATACAAGACTATACACATGGTCCTATAAGACTGTACACATGGTTCTACAAGTCTGTACACATGGTCCTACAAGATTGTCCATATGTGTACATGAGTGTACACATGGTCCTATAAAACTATACATATGTGTATAAAATTATACACATGGTCGTATAAGACTGTACATATGGTCCTACAAGACTGTACCCATGTGTACAGGACTGTACACATGGTCATACGAGACTGTACACATGTGTACAATAATATACATGTGTGTACATGACTGTACACATGGTCCTACAAGATTGTACACATGTGTTCAAGACTATACATTTGTGTACAAGACTGTACATATGGTTATACAGGACTGTACACATGGTCCTAAAAGATAGTTTACATGGTCCTACAAGACTGTACACATGGTTCTACAAACTGTATACATGTGCACAAGACTGTACACATGGTCCTATGAGACTGTACACATGGTCTAACAAGAGTGTACTTATGTGTACAAGGTTGTACACATGGTCTAACAAGATTGTACACATTGTCCTACCAGACTATACACATTGTCCTATAAGGCTGTACACATGGTCCTACAAGACTGTACACATGAGCACAAGACTATACACGTGGTCCTACAAGACTATACACATGGTCCTACAAGACTATACACATGGTCCTATAGGACTGTACACATGTGTAAAAGACTATACACATGTGTACTAGACTGTACACATGGTCCTTCAAGATTGTGCACATATGTGTACAAGACTACACAAATGGTCCTACAAGACTGTACACATGGTCCTACAAGACTATACACCTGTGTAAAAGATTGTACACATGGTCCTACAAGACTGGACACATGTGTACCAGACTGTACATATGTGTACAAGACTATGCACATGGTCCTACAAGACTGTACACATGTGCACAAGACTATACACCTGTGTAAAAGATTGTACACATGGTCCTACATGACTGTACACATGGTTCTACAAGATTGTAAACATGAGTACATGACTGTACACATAGTACTACAAGACTATACATATGTGTACAAGACTGTACATATGTGTACAAGACTGTACATATGGTCCTACAAGACTGTACACATGTACAAGAATGTACACATGATCCTACAAGACTGTACACATGGTCCTACAAGACTGTACACATGGTCCTACAAGACTGTACACATTGCTCTACAAGACTGATGAATGTATATTCATCATGAAATTCAGTTATCACTTTCGGACCAATTCAACTCTATACATACTATTTCACTCAATATGAATCATAATGTGCAAAACTACTTAGTTGATTCGATTACGAAGGTTTTAACTAAATATTGTTCATTTAACGCATGTTTTGACAAAGCTGAACAAGTAATCAAGGTCCACCTTCATCTCTGGCTCCGATCAAGAAATCTAACCAAGCAATTCCACCCATGCGGTCTCAAGACCGTTTGAGCCCATGCGGTCTCAAGACCGTTTGAGCCCATGCGGTCTCAAGACCGTATGACCAGCAAAGATTGATTGGAAGCATAATTCAGCCGCAAGGGATCAAGCAATGCATAGATTCAAGACCTCGTAGCAGAGTCCTAACCACAGTCGTGGTGGTCCAAAATGACCGTGGTCTGCTGTCATCACCATGACCGTGTGGTGGGGCCATGAGCGCGGTGGATCATCCCCAATGCTTAAGCTGTAGCTTGCCACGCCCGTGCGAGGTAGCACGGCCGTGTGGCAGCTACCTCACCACGACCGTGGTGTCATGCCATGGCCATGTCACAATGTCATCATAGCCCGATTTCTCACCCACCACGCCTGTGCAAGGCGGAACGGCTGTGGGACAACATCTTTACCACGACCATGGTGCCTAACCACGGTCGTGGTGCGTCGTCTTCAACCTCCGACCAGCACACATTTGTAGCTCCTGAGCAAGGTCGATTGGAGGTGTTCCGCAGACCAAATGGGGTTGCCCCAAGGCCATCACATCTATGGAAGTAGGACGAAGTTCGTTTGCAGATCGAAAGGCTCCTAGATTAGGTTGACCCGGCTGGTGACAAATTCGTCTACTGTTCAAATCAGTTGCAGAAAACCAAACGGTCTGTCCCAGACCATTTGCCCTTCTTCGACGCGAGACCATTTGGCCCTTGTGCGAGTTTCAAATCGTTGAATCAGCCATCTCCAAGACTGTTTGAGTTGGGCTGGAGCGTTGACCGTTTGTTGCTGCTGACGACCATTTGCCCCTTTTTACAAACCGTTTGAAGGAAAGCTATTAAGGACCATTTGGGTCTCTGAGCAGGGGAGACCGAATGAAGAACCTCGGACAGAGCGATCGTCTGCCCAAGACTGCAAGGAGTGACCGTTTGCCCAAAACTATTTGGAGCAATCGTTTGGCAGCAAACGGTCTCCAGACTGTTTGGTAGCAAACGGTCTCCAGACCGTTTGGAGGGGATATTTCAAAACCGTTTGGTATAAATGAACTGAAACCGTCTGATGCAAAAAGCCACAAGATCATTTGGGACCAAACTTGTGCCTATAAATAAGACTAGCAAGGTCCCCAGTTTGGCATCGGTTCTGGGCCGTCGACAGGCTGCCAGGTCTAATCCAAAACCAGCACCGTCCGCACCAGTTTTATTCCACCTACTTCCTGTATTGCAACCAAGGAGGTTGAGGAGAGAAGGAAGACAGAGCGAGGGAGACTGTCCGGTCTGTCATGGCAACTCCCGTTCACATCCAGATCTGCTCCGACATGACGTAGAAGGCTGTATCTTCTTCACTGGGTTGTGACTACCTTCTGCACTGAGTTCATGGTGGATTTCTCTCTCTTTCTCATTCTTCTTATTTCTCGCTTCATGAGAGAGTAATACCTTTTTTGCTGGGGTGTGGGGACTAGCCCCGCTACCCATGCAAATCATGTTCTTTTGTTAAACTTTCTATGGCAATGTATATAACTCTTCATTCTGTTGTTAATCATTATGTTCGTAGTTTAATTAATTGCTTGCTTTCATCTTTGTTCTTCCTATGTTGTGAGAATTTCTATATGTAGGTTTGAATGTTGTTTAACAGGTTGACTCTCAAAATAGAAATAGAATGGGATTCCTTGAGGTTGTAAGTGTATGATCTGTGAGGGGATGAGCCATCTAGCCTTCGGTGACGCTACTGTGTACCTAACGCCTGTATAGGGGGTTCACATCCTTAGTTGTATTTTGTATCTTCTTGTTAATCATCGATGTTTGCTCGTATATTAATCGGCTACTTGCTTATCAATTAGCATGGTTGACTCTCAAACTAGAAATAGAATGGGATTCCTTGAGGTCGTAAGTGTATGATCTGCGAGGGGACGAGCCATCTAACCTTCGGTGACACTTTTGTGTGCCTAACGCCTGTATAGGGGGCCCAAAACCTTAGTTGGATGTTGTATCTTTGGAGCCGTAAGTATGTGATCTGGATGGTGACGAGAAATCTGATGCCAAAGGTGATGCTTATGCAGACCTAATGCCCGTATGGGGTTTTTTGCAGCAGCTCTTTTTGGATTGCTATATCTTGCCTGGATTGTTTGTGATTGAATGTGTTTGCATGTGTAGTGGTGGTGAAACCCGGTACCATCCCAGTGATTCCATATCATTGATCTAAACCCAACTTTAATTCAGCTTTACTTTCTTGCAATTAGTTTAAGTAACCTCAAATCAACCAATCGTTCTAAATATTAGTTTTACTTGATCTAGATTTGATTGACAAGAATTCTTAAAAATGTTGTCCTTTGGGTTCGATCCTTAACTATATTGCGATAAGACTTGTCCTCTTGCGGATGGTATTATTGCACTTTGGTTTTGGTAAAAGCTCGGGGATTTCAACCCCGAGGGAGTTTGTTAGTGCGTTCAAAAATACCACGTCAAATTTTGGCGCCGTTTCCAGGGACAACAGAATCAGTCAGTCAAATCTAGTTCTTTTAAGACTAATCTAGGATTTTGCTTTTTCTTTTGAAACTATCGATCATCTACTTGAATTTGACTCTACTTTGTGGATCTCATTTTCAAAATCTTTCTATTTTTAGGTACAACCCAAGGCATAGTGTATGCACCGTTCGGACAGCCCCGGACTCACAATGAGCTTTGATCCCGAGATAGACAGAACTTTCCATTATCAGATCAGAGAGAATCAAGCAAGGATGGCTCAAGAAGAAGAGGTGGCCCGAAGGGTGGCTCAAGCCATCAATGCACAAAGAGAGAGGCTCATGCAAGAAGCCAGGGCAGCGGTTCAGTAGGAAATCCTAGCAGCACAAGCAGCTGAACTACAAAAGGATCTTAGAGAGTTCTCAATCCCAAAAGCTGTGAATGTTCATCATCCAATACATCCTCCTCCCATCAATGCTGCCAATTTTGAGATTAGGGCACATTGGATCACATTTCTTCAAAACAACCCTTTCTATGGAAAACAAGCAGAGGACATCCAAGAACATCTTCTGAGATTCATAGATCTATGTGCTATGACAAAGCAAAATGGAGTCACTGATGATGTCATTCGACTCCGTCTCTTCAAGTATTCCCTTGCTGATAGAGCCATAAGTTGGTACAATTCATTGCAAAGTGAAATACCCATCACCATCTGGGAATAACTCCAAAATGTGTTTTTAGAAAAATTCTACCCTCCATCTCTCACTTATGAAATTAGGGGCCGAATAACAAATTTCACTCAAGTCCCTGGAGAAACTCTTGTTGAAGCATGGGATAGGTACAAAGAGCTTCTACGCAAATGTCCACACCACGAAATTCCTAAGAATCAACTCATCAAAATTTTCTATAGGGGTGTGGATGATGATATTAAGAGGTTTCTAGATTCCTCGTCTGGAGGAAACTTCATGCATCAAAGTTATGACAGCGCATGGAGAGTCGTCACCCTGGGAGTAGAAAATCAAGCCAATTGGGGTAGATCTGTAGGTAAAGCAGTCTTGAAAGTATCTATGGACGAAGCTACTCCCGAGTACAAGTCTATCGCTGAAACCTTGAAGGTCTTAGTTGCCAATCAAGACCATATTGAATCATCTCTAGCTGCTATTGGAAGAGTACGTTCACCCACTCGGCAACCGGAATAGGTCAAGTCCACTTCCCTATTTTGTGAAGCATGTAAGAGCACCGGTCATTCCACTTTATCATGCAATGTTCTCTATGATGTTGTACTGAGAAATGTATGTGGACAAGGAGATAATGGTCAGATGGAAAATCTTAATGCTATCAACACTATTCCTAGGCAAAATTATTACAATTCAAATCAGAATAGGAATGACCCATGTTTTCAATATGGAAACCCCTCTGGAGTAGTGAACTCACATCAATTTGGTTCAAACAATCAACCAAGAGGCCCACCAGGATTCCAGTATAATCAACAACAGAATTTTGGGAATCAAGGAAATTTCAAGGGGAACTTCCAGAATAGGAACTACAATAATCATCAAAACAACTCTCAGTATGAAAATCTAAATCAACAGCAAGGGCAGCAAGCAGGGCTCGTATCTTCTTATGACAAGCTATCAGCCATTGAAAAGATGTTACAAACTCAGAAAACTATGATAGCCAACCAACAAGCTCAACAAAAGGCTATTGAATCTCAACTAGCTCAACTCGCAGCTAGCATAAAGCCACCTGCTGTAGTCTTTGCTGGCCAACCCGAGAACAATCCTAAGCATCCTGAACAGTTGAAGGAAGTCACCACTAGGTCAGGGAAAGATTATTCAAATCTCCCTGAAAAGACACCTGTAGTTATTACATACGAGGATGAACCTGTGATTGCCCAAGACTCAACAACACAAGAGTCTCAATCAAAAGTCGATAAGACAGATAAGGGAAATCCTGAGGAACCAACTGATGAAGAAATTGAAACACCGGAACCTGATATTCCTATATATAAGCCTCGTATACCTTTCCCATCTCATCTAAGGTAGACCAAGTTTGATACTCGATTCAACAAGTTTAAAGAGGCTATGAAGAAAATTCATGTTGATATACCTTTCTTGGATGCGCTGGCTGAGATACCATCCTGGACTAAGTACCTAAAGTCACTTCTCACAAAGAAGTATATAACTGAAGAGTATGAGACAGTAAAACTGGGAAAAACTACATCTGATATAATATTGAGCAAGATGCCCAAGAAACAAAAAGACCCGAGATCCTTTGGAATTTCATGTCACATTGGCGACTCATCATGCAAGAAAGGTTTGGCAGATCTCGGCGCAAGCATCTCTATTATGCCACTTAGCCTGTGCAAGAGACTAGGGTTTGCAGAATTGCTACCTACTGGCATAACTATACAACTTGCAGACAATTTGATAAAACGTCCATTAGGAATCCTCGAAGATGTCCCGGTCAAGGTAGGTAAGGACACATATGTTCCATGCGACTTTGTCATTATGGATATAAAGGAAGATGCCAGATATCCTCTCATCTTTGGTCATCCATTCCTCACCACTGAGAGAGACCTGATTGATGTTGAAGCTGGTACCTTACTGCTCAGATTAGGCAAAGAAACTCTCAAATTTAAAGTTTTTGAAAGTATGAGAAGACCAAGTATGCAAGAAGAAGTCTATCTTATTGACTGCATTGAACAAATGTCACTTCTGACTCAAGAGCATCATCAATCAAACGATCCCTTGGAAATTTCTCTAACAAACCCATCAGTTGATGAACCAATTGACGAACGAGTAAAGGATCACATCGAATCCCTCGACTCTGCTAAAGAAGATGTTGGAGCCAATAGTGAAGAACTCAAGGCTATGGAAACTATAGAAGAAACAAGCAAAAAACCAGAGGCTCCTGAAATGAAGCCTCTGCCCAAAGGACTAAAGTACGTATTTTTAGATGACCTAAAAATTTGTCCAGTTATTATAAATTCCGATCTAACAGCTGAACAAGAAGAGAAACTTCTAAAGGAATTGAGGGAAAGAAAGAAAGCCATCGGTTATAAAATGAGTGACCTCACTGGGGTCAGTCAAGTGTTGTGTATGGACAAGATCCCTATGATGGAAGATCACAAACCTGCTATTGAGCATCAATCGAAATTGAACCCAAATATGAAGGAAGTGGTTCGTAGTGAGGTCATTAAATTGCTCACAACTGGAATAATCTATCTGATATCCGATTCGCCATGGGTGAGCCCAGTGCATGTTGTCCCGAAGAAAGGTGGAACAACTGTTATACAAAAAGAAAACAATGAACTCATCCCCACTCGAACAGTCACAGGGTGGAGGATGTGCATATATTATAGAAAATTAAACAAGGCAACTCAAAAAGATCATTTTCCAATGCCCTTCCTTGATCAAGTCCTAGAAAGGTTGGCTAATCAAGAATATTTCTGTTATCTTGACGGTTACTCTGGATTCTACCAAATACCCATACATCCAGATGACCAAGAGAAAACAACCTTTACCTGCCCATTCCGGACATACGCATTTAAAAGAATGCCATTTGGTCTCTATAATGCACCCACAACTTTTCAATGTTGCATGGCTGCCATATTCGTTGGTCTTACTAAAACAATTATGGAGGTTTTCATGGATGGTTTTTTTTGTATACGGAGATTCATTCGATTCATGTCTAAAGCACCTCTCCCTGGTCCTCAAACGTTGTGAAGAAGCACATCTTGTGCTGAATTGGGAAAAGTGCCACTTTATGGTAAAGGAAGGCATTGTCCTCAGCCATAGGGTCAGCAATAGAGGGATTGAAGTGGATAAAGCCAAGATCGAAGTGATTTCGAAACTGGCTATCCCAACAAATGTAAAAGAAGTTTGTGCTTTACTAGGTCATGCAGGATTTTATAGAAGATTCATAAAGGACTTTTCCAAGATAATGAAACCAATGACGAATCTTTTACTGAAGGACACTGATTTCAATTTCAATGAAGAATGTGTCAAAAGCTTCAACACACTAAAACAGGCCCTTACAACCACCCCCATCATTAGAGCTCCCGACTGGGACCACCCTTTTGAAATTATGTGTGATTCCAGTGACTATGCTGTGGGTGCTGTTTTAGGGCAATGTATAGAGAAGAAACACTATGTGATCTATTATGCATCAAAAACTCTCGATGAAGCCCAGAGGAATTATGCAACTACTAAAAAAGAACTTCTAGCAGTCGTGTATGCCTTTGACAAATTCAGATCCTACCTAATTGGTTCGAAAGTTATTGTCTGCACTGACCACGCTGCCATTCGTTACCTTCTGGCTAAGAAAGATGCAAAACCCAGGTTGATTAGATGGATCCTCCTATTACAAGAATTTGTTTTAGAGATAAGAGATAAAAAGGGCACAGAGAATGTTGTAGCAGACCACCTCAGTCACATCCACACTCCAGATACTAAGAAGACTCCGATCAATGATTCCCTGTCAGATGATCAACTAATGAAGGCCTCAGAAGCTATACCATGCTACTCGGATTTTGTGAACTACCTTGCTGCTGGGGTTATTCATCCTCAATGCACCGGGAATGCACTAAAAAAGTTCATGCATGATGTAAAGCAATATCACTGGGATGAGCCATATCTCTTTAAACTAGGTGTTGACGGCCTGTATAGACAATGTATCGTCAAAGAAGAAGCTCAACTTATTTTGGAACAATGTCACTCAGGACCAGTGGGAGGACATATGAGCTCTAAAAAGACTGCTTTGAAGGTTTTGCAATGTAGATTCTTTTGGCCAACCATATCCAAAGATTCCTATGACTTTGTCTTGTCATGTGACAAATGTCAAAGATCAGGCAATATAACAAAGAGAGATGAGATGTCATTGAATCTATGGCAAGAAGTAGAGATATTTGATGTATGGGGGTGGACTACATGGGTCCATTCCCATCTTCTCATGGATTTTCATACATCCTAGTGGCGGTAGACTACGTCTCAAAATGGGTTGAAGATATACCAATTGTCACTAGTGATTCCAAACCCGTCATCAAATTATTCAAAGACATTATCTTCCCCCGTTTTGGAGTACCACGAACAGTGATATCTGACGGAGGGTCCCACTTCCTTGAAAGAAGCTTTGAAGCTTTACTGAGAAAATATGGTGTAACACATAAGGTAGCCTCACCTTACCATCCACAAACAAGTGGACAGGTAGAGGTTTCTTACCGTCAACTAAAGGCTATTCTGGAAAAAAACTGTAGGACGCAATCGAAAGGATTGGTCAACGAAAATCAACAATGCCTTATGGGCCTATCGAACTGCTTATAAAACTCCCATTGGGACTACACCTTTCTGATTAATATATGGAAAAGCTTGCCACCTGCCAGTCGAATTGGAACACAAGCCATGGTGGGCAATTAAACAACTGAACTTTGATATGAAAGAAGCTAGCCAAACCAGGATTCTGCAACTCCAAGAGCTGGATGAACTCAGGATGACAGCTTATGAAAATGCACAAATCTACAAAGAACGCACAAAACTTTGGCACGATGGACATCTGAAAAGAAAAGACATACAAGTAGGAGACCAAGTTCTGCTATTCAACTCAAGGTTGAAGTTATTCCCAGGAAAACTCCGTTCTCACTGGTCTGGACCTTACATTGTCAAAAGCATCTGCCCACATGGTGCTTTCTCTTTATGGAGTGAAAAGTTAGGCGAATTTATGGCAAATGGTCACCGCTTGAAGAGATATTTCACCTCGATTGACATAGGCACTGAAACAATGTTGGAACTCACCAATCTAAAGGATCTACCATGAAGCTGAAGAATTCAGTCAAGCCATCGATGTAAAACAAAGGCGCTTGTCGGGAGGCAACCCGATCAATAAATTTGTTTTACTTTTCTTTTCAAATCAGAATATTTCTTCAATTTTGTTTTTACATTCTAGTCAATTTTTCATTAAATAAAATTCTCATCACAAGATGCTATTTTAAGATCTAATTACCCTTCACCTTTGAGATTTTCAGATAAGAGGATGTGCGCTGATTGGAACGCAACCACACGTGGTGGTCATTCTGGCATGAGTTTTCCCCTCCATCTTGGATTTAGGGTTTGCTCAGGACGAGCAAATCTCTAAGTTCGGGGTGGAGGGTGGGTGGTACGTACCTCACTTTCCACCTACACCCATCTTTTTCATACTTAAGTTTTCACTATCACATTCTTGATAAAAAATTTCAAAATTTTCAAAACTCTTAAATGTCTTTCAAAGAAATTGAACAGATACTTGATGAATTTTTGATACTTTTTGACACTTCCTGGATTCATTAAAAGTCACTAACTAAATTGCTATGCATTTTCAATCATTATATCCTCCTTAATCGAAGTAAATCCTCAAAAGGACCACTTTTTGAAACAAGCCTTTTGATTGAAATCATCTTGTGAAGCTTATGATTCATAACATCATGACACTTATGCAAAAATGACAAGTGTCTGTCGAACTGATAGGGATCAAACACGTCATGCTTCCTAACTGACTAAGTGGAACAATAACATGGAATCTCCACTGGATCCTCATCAAGTCATTATTTGAGCGGAGTACGATAAAGAGAACAACCCGGTGCATTGAATTGTAAATCAAGTTGCATTCTGATCTGAACTCTCTTCTACACCTCTTCTATCATCTTCATATCCCTCCATTCATCAAAAAGAAACAAAAATAGCTGAATATGTGCCAAACCCTAAGTTCGGGGTGTCACGCCACTTCCCTCTTTATCCGCTTCTTCCATACCCCTCATAAATAAATAGGGGCGTACCACCAAAAATGCAATCTCAAGTCGAATAGAGGAGAGATTTGCAAACAAAAAGATGCCAAAGCGCATGCATAAAGAAATGCAATCTCGAGTCGAATAGAGGAGAGATTCGCACAAAAAATGCAATAAATGAAATTGCAAAGAAAATAAAAATCTCGATTCGAATAGAGGAGAGATTTATTTCTTCCTTCCATACCACCATTCACTCCATTTTCTACCTAATGGCGCAAGGAATGCCTACCCTATCCTGAAAAAACACCAGTGTCAGATCAAATGAATCTTGTTGTTCTATGGGTGTCTCTGGATTCTTACAAAACTCTTTGACATGCTTGTTGTCAGAAAAAGTAGGGAGGAAGTGATATTGGAAAGCGAATTTAGGAACGAAGATATGGTAAGATGTGTTTAGTGGTCTCAGGAGGTTGAGATACTGAGTCATGAGCAGAAAGAAAACATTCGTGATGTGAAGATGAAGCAATCACACGAATTGGAAGTATTCATTTGGTGACCGTTTCAGATTTTGTGTTACTCGAGGATGAGCAACATTAAGTTTGGGGTATTTTGATGAATGTATATTCATCATGAAATTCAGTTATCACTTCGGGAACAATTCAACTCTATACATACTATTTCACTCAATATGAATCATAATGTGAAAAACTACTTAGTTGATTCAATAACGAAGGTTTTAACTAAATATTGTTCATTTAACGAAGGTTTTGATAAAGTTGAACAAGTAGTCAAGGTCCACCTTCATCTCTGGCTCCGATTAAGAAATCTAACCAAGCAATTCCACCCATGCGGTCTCAAGACCGTTTGAGCCCATGCGGTCTCAAGACCGTTTCATCCCATGTGGTCTCAAGACCGTTTGAGCCCATGCTGTCTCAAGACTGTTTGAGCCCATGCGGTCTCAAGACCGTATGACCAGCAGAGATCGATTGGAAGCATAATCCAGCCGCAAGGGATCGGGCAGCGCATGGATTCAAGACCTCGTAGAAGAGTCCTAACCACGGCCGTGGTGGTCCAAAATGGTCGTGGTCTACTGTCATCACCACGACCGTGTGGTGGGGCCACAACCGTGGTGGATCATCCCCAATGCATGAGCTCTAACTCACCACACCCGTGTGAGGTAGCACGGCCGTGTGTCAGCTACCTCACCACGACCGTGGTGTCACGCCATGGCCATGGAAAAATGTCATCAGAGCCTGATTTCTCAACCACCACGCCCGTGCAGGGTGGCACAATCATGGGACAACATCTTTACCACGACCGTGGTGCCTAACAATGGTTGTGGTGTGTCGTCTTCAACATCCGACTATCACACATTTGCAGCTCCTGAGCAAGGTCGATTGGAGGTGTTCCACAGACCAAATGGGGTCTCCCCGAGGCCATCACATCTACGGAAGTAGGACAAAGATCATTTGTAGATCGAAAGGCTCCTAGATCGGGTTGACCCAGCTGGTGACGAATTCGTCTTCTGTTCGAATCAATTGCAGAAAACCAAACTGTTACAACCCCAATTTTTGGGTTTATTTGGTGAGAAATGTAATTTCTCATATGAAGGATATTTGAACAAATAATGATATAAATTGGTTCAAATAAATGGATTTTGTTTACAATAGCCTTGATGTTTGTTTTGTGGGTTTTATTGGCTATTGGGCCCAAATAACAAAAAAATTCAATTAGTGAATGAATAATTGAATATTTGAGAAAAGAAAAACGTGGAAACCTCTAGAAGGCAAATCCAAAGAGGGATTTCGTGCCTCTTGGGTTCCTTGGGTTCCAAGGAGTCCAAAGTTGCATAAAGAGTGCAATAAGAAAAGAAAAGATCAATTAAGTATTTCTTTATTAAGAAAGAAATTGAAAATATTGATGAAATGTGGAAAATAAGTGAAAAGAGGTATAATGGAGTAATCCTTGGTGGAATTTCGTGTCCCAAGGATTCCTAATGATAAAAGGAATACCAATGAGGAAAATAAAAGATAAATAAAGAGAAATCCTCAAAAAGAGCTATTTTAATACAAAATAATAAGATAATGAAGAATAATGCATTTAGATGCATCTAGAAGGATAATGAGTATCCAATAAAAAGGATTTTGAAATAATAGAGTTTCTTGGGGTCCAAGGAGCCCCAATAAAGGAAAAGGAAGAGAAATACCAAATTTGCAAAATAAAAGGATAATGGAATTACATAATTAATGAATTATGTGGTTTTGTTAAGAAGAAAATATTTCCTACTTAAGGAAAATATTATTTAGAGGCCCATGAATTAAAAGGCATGAATGAAGAGAATAAGAGAGAGGATTTTCATATTTCTAATTATCCATGCAATAAATAATATCAAGAGGTAAGTAGGAGTGAGAATCTTGCTTCTCATTGAAGGAATAGGAGTCCTAATGGGAGTGGGACTTGTTCCCTCTTAGAGGGGGCACGTTAGGGCATGTATGACCTCCCCTATTTAAGGGGTAGACCCTCTGGATCGAGTTCCAGAGAGATCCCACGTCTCCTGCCCTCTTCCTTATCTTCTTCTTGCTTCCTTACATTCAAAACCCTAATCAAGGAAAAACGGTACAATCAAAGTGCAACGAGGAGCTATGGAGGGTTCGTGACGGAAGCCCAATACCCCACATTGCTGAGGGGAAAGCAAGCCCTCGTCCCCAGGCCCTAGCCTAGGTGCAGCAGCGACCGAGCGACCTGCAAAGGTAGCCGCACGTCGCAGGCCTGAGGGGCGTGAAGACGGCCATGATTGCTGAGACCGGGCGGCGCCCCAGGTGTGGCCGGAGGTGGCGGAGGCTGTCTCTGTGAAGGGAGTCATTGCTAGTCACCGTAGGGGACCAGGGGAGGAGCCGGAGTCACGCCTTGCAGCCGTTAGGGTGTCAGCAAGCCGCTGCCCAAGGATGAAGATGAGTGTTTACGCGTTGGATAATTCTGCCCTCCGCACACAAAAGTAACCAATCACTTAACCAAGGGTATAACAATAATTCGGTTATGTTTCCTAAAGCAATCGCTTTGCATGAGATGGGGACGTGGCGCGCAGCCATTGGTCCATCAGGTAATTTCTTTGGTAATTTCATAACTACATATCGGTAACTCAGATTGAGACGCATAAAATATGGAAATTGGTCAAAACAACGAGGGGAATCTAATAAAAATATAATTGAAGCCTGATTCCATATGAAATTCAAAAAGTAATGGAAGATATCAACTTTAATGTATTAATGTTTAAAGAACCCTATTTTGATACGATTAATGTGATTAGTAGGGTTTAATGGATGATTAAAGTTGATATTAGCCTGTTAATGATAAAAGGGAACATTAGGAACAAAAAGGATGAACCTTGCACATAATTAGTTAATTTAGAGTTTCTTGTGCATGAATATACTTTAATGGGCCTTGAAACCCTAATGTTGGCAAAATTGATTCTTAATAGCTTTAATTATTCAAAGTGGTGGATAAAGATGAGATCTAATGATTCTAAGATATTTCGAGCATTAAAGTTCCGAATTTGTGAATGAATAACCTTAATATAGAAATTAGGGTTTTTGAATGAATCAAGGTAGAATCAATGATAAATAACATTCATACGAGTATTAGAGCATAATGAACTACAAATTGATGATAAACGGGCATAATGACTGTCATGGGTTGAAGAGGATAAAAATGGTAGCTTTAATGAAAAGAGGCTTAATGGACTTATCTAATGGTTAATTATGCCTTAAATCTGAAACTGAGGATTAGATGTTGAGGTAATTAGGGTTTGTAATCAATTGTGTTAAATTAGGGTTTAAAATAGTAAAAGATGAAGGGAAGCCCTAATTGCAATAGAAACCCTAATAGTGAATTAGAAACCCTAGGAAGCGAGCTAAGTTTAATGGATCTTGATGACATGAATAATAAAAAGGGAATTACGTGATTATTTCAGGATCTTGTTGAAAATGCTTGCTTGCTTGGATTCTTATTTGCATGGATATTTCTATTCAAATCGCCAGATCAGGTATGTTGTTAATAATGAATAACCGCCTTAGTTTCTCGAGGATTTTCCGGATGGTTAATCACATTGAATGCAAATTATCAGTTTGGATGTTCATACTTGCAAACTATAAAGTCACTATGATTATCACATTAATAATAGAAGTATGGATTCTCACACTTACATGCCTCCCTGATGAATGATGCCAAAGGTCAGGCCCAGATGGGTACACTAATGGACACCTTGAGTGGTGACCCCAGGCACCAAGCTCGGGAATGAGAAGGTGGCCTATGATATTGCATGACTAGTGGGCACCATGAGTGGTGACCCCCAGGAACCAAGCTCAGGATTGAGAAGGTGGCCTTAAGTCATTGGCAAAGGGAACCCTAAGGTGGGTATGCCAGGGTTAGGGCAAAGCAGTGGAGAATGTCATACTGAAAAGTGTAAATTGTCTTGTTAATTAATTTGATTGTGATTATTAAATTGTTAGCCATATTTGCAAGTTTTTGGTTGTTCCCACATACCAGTATATTTCGATATACTGACCGACGCTTTGTTTGTCGGCATTTTAGGAACAACAATTGAAAGAAAAAATAGTAAAGTGACACATTGTGGAAATAAGAAATAAAGTGCAAGGAGGATTAGATAGAATAATTCAAGCTCTGGATAGATAGATTTCCAAAGTTTTCAAAGGTAAGCAATGTTTTAAATTTTATACCAATTTCCAGTTAGTTAGTAGAATTTCATAATTATTATTGAATAATTGTCGAACCTTTGATCCTGTTAATTGAATAACGGCTCTAACCTTCGGGTCTCCCTTAATTGGGGGTTACTGAGAGGTGGGGTTGTTACACAAACGGTCTATCCAAGACCGTTTACCCTTCTTCGACGCGAGACCGTTTGGCCCTTGTGCGGGTTTCAGATCGTTGAATTAGCCATCTCCAAGACCGTTTGAGTTGGGATGGAGCATTGACCATTTGCTGATGTTGAAGACCATTTGCCCCTTTTTACAGACTGTTTCGAGGAAAGCTATTAAGGATCGTTTGGGTCTTTGAGTAGGGGAGACCGAATGAAGAACCTCAGATGGAGCGATCATCTGCCCAAGACTGCAAGGAGCGACCATTTTCCCAAAACCGTTTGGAGCGATCATTTGGCAGCAAACAATCTCCAGACCGTTTGGTAGCAAACGGTCTCCATACTGTTTGGTAGCAAACGGTCTCCAGACAGTTTGGTAGCAAACGGTCTCTAGACCGTTTGGAGGGGATATTTCAAGACTGTTTGGTCTAAATGAACTGAAACGGTTTGATGCAAAAAGCCACAAGATCGTTTGGGACCAGACCTGTGCCTATAAATAGGACCAGCAGGGTCCCCAATTTGGCATCGGTTCCGAGATGCCGACAGGATGCCTGTACACAAGTCCGATCCAAAACCAGCGCCATCCGTGCCAGTTTCATTCCACCTACTGCCCGTGTTGCAACCAAGGAGGCTGAGGAGAGAAGGAAGACGGAGTGAGGGAGACTGTCTGGTCTTTCTTGGCAACTCCCGTTCACGTCCAGATCTGCTCCGATACGACGTAGAAGGCTATATCTTCTTCACCGGGCTGCGACTACCTTCTGCACCGAGTTCATGTCGGATTTCTCTCTCTTTCTCATTCTTCTTATTTCTCGCTTCATGAGCGAGTAGTACCTTTTCATTGGGGTGCGGGGACTAGCCACACTGCCCATGCAAATCATGTTCTTTTGTTAAACTTTCCATGGCAATGTATATAACTCTTCATTTCGTTGTTAATTGTTATGTTCGTAGTTTGATTAATTGTTTGATTTCATCTTTGTTCTTCCTATGTTGTGATAACTTCTATATGTAGGTTTGAATGTCGTTTAACAAGTTGACTCTCAAACTAGAAATAGAATGGGATTCCTTGAGGTCATAAGTGTATGATCCGTGAGGGGACGAGCCATCTAGCCTTCGGTGATGCTACTGTGTACCTAACGCCTGTATAGGGGGTTCACAACATTAGTTGGATTTTGTATCTTCTTGTTAATCGTCGATGTTTGCTCGTATATTAATCGGATGCTTGCTTATCGATTAGCGCGGTTGACTCTCAAACTAGAAATAGAATGGGATTCCTTGAGGTCGAGAGTGTATGATCCATGAGGGGACAAGCCATCTAACCTTCGGTGATGCTTTTGTGTGCCTAACTCCTGTATAGGGGGCCCACAACCTTAGTTGGATGTTGTATCTTCGGAGCTGTAAGTATGTGATCTGGATGGTGACAAGAAATCTGATGCCAAAGGTGATGCTTACGCAGACCTAAAACCCGTATGGGGGGTTTTATAGGAGCTCTTTTTGGATTGTTATTTCTTGTCTGGATTGTTTGCGATTGAATGTGTTTGCATGTGTAGTGGTGGTGAAACCAGGTACCATCCCAGCGATTCCATATCATTGATCTAAACCCAATTTTAATTCAGCTTTTACTTTCTTACAATTAGTTTAAGTAACCTCAAATCAACCAATCGTTCTAAATATTAGTTTTACTTGAGCTAGATTCGACTGACAAGGATTCTTAAAAATGTTGTCCTTTGGGTTCGATCCTTAACTATACTGCGATAAGACTCGTCCACTTGTGGGTGGTATTATTGCACTTTGGTTTTGGTAAAAGCTCAGGGATTTCAACCCCAAGTGAGTTTGTTAGTGCGTTCAAAAATACCACGTCAAAGACTGTAGTCATAGTCCTACAAGACTGTACACATGATCCTACAAGACTATACACATGTGTACAAGACTTTGCACATGGTCCTACATGACTGTACACATGATCCTCCAAGATTGTACACATGGTCCTACAATATTGTACACATGTGCACAAGACTATACACATGGTCCTACAAGACTATACACATGGTCCTACAAGACCGTGCACATGGCCCTACAAGATTGTACACATGGTCCTACAAGTTTGTACACATGGTCCTACAAGACTGTATACATGTGTACAATACTATATACATGTGTACAAGACTGCACATGGTTCTACAAAACTATACACATTTTCCTACAAGATTGTATACATAGTCCTACTAGACTATACACATGTGCACAAGACTATGCACATGGTCCTACAAGATAGTACACTTTTGCACACGACTGTGCACATGGTCCTACAAGACCGTACTCATGTTTGACAAGACTGTACACATGTGTACAAGATTGTACACATCGTCATACAAGATTATACTCATGTGTACAACACTGTACACATAGTCCTACAAGACCATACTCATGGTCTTACAAGACTGTACACATGTGTACAAGACTGTACACATGGTCCTACAACACAATACAAATGGACCTACAAGACTATACACATGGTCCTACAGGACTGTACACATGATCCTACAAGATTGTACACATGGTCTGAGCATATTGTACACGTGGTCCTATAAGGCTGTACACATGGTCCTACAGGACTGTACACATGTCTACAAGACTATACAAATTGTCCTACAAGACTGTACATATGTGTACAAGTCTGTACACATGGTCTTACAAGACTGTACACATGTGTACAAGACTATACACATGTGTACACATGACCCTACAAGACTGTACACACATCTGTACAAGATTATACACATGGTCCTACAAGATTGTACACATGATTCTACAATTTTGTACACATGTGTACAAGACTTTACACATGGTCCTACAAAACTATACATAAGTGTACAAGACTATACACACACTCCTAAAAGACTATACACATGTGTACAAAACTGTACACATGGTCCTGCAAGACTATACACATGGTCCTACAAGATTGTACCCATGTATACATGACTGTACACATGGTCCTAAAAGACTGTACACATGTGTACAGGAATATACATGTGTGTACATGACTGTACACATGGTCCTAGAAGACCGTACACATATGTACAAGACTATACATTTGTGTACGAGACTGTACATTTGTGTACAAAACTGTACACATGGTTATACAAGACTGTACACGTGTCTTACAAGATAGTACACATGGTCCTACAAGACTGTTCACATGTTCCTACAAAACTATACACATGTGCATAAGACTGTACACATGGACCTATGAGACTGTACACATGTGTACACTAGTGTATGTGTATAATACTATACACATGGTCATGCAAGACTGTACACATGGTTCTACTAGACTGTACACATGGTCCTACAAGGTTGTATACATGGTCCTACAAGACTGTACATATGTGCACAAGACTATAGGTCTTACAAGACTATACACATGCTCCTACAAAACTATAGACATGGTCCTACAGGACTGTACACATGTGTACAAGACTGTGAACATGTGTACTAGACTGTACACATGGTGTGACGACCCGGTTACAAATCAAGTCATCACCAGTAAAATCGCAGAATAATTATAAACAAAAGAATTAACAAAAATTAATAAGAATTAAAACCATTTTGCACATATATCCCTTTCTAGTAAATTCTTACAAAAAGAACCAAAGCTTTATATACATATGGTTCATATTGTACAGACAGTGTTCTGTCTCTTCTCGAGGATAACAAGTACCAGTTGCTTTATTCTAATATATTCAACTGCAACATATAAACCTCGAGATAAGCAAACCAAAATCTCAAGTCGTTCATGAAAACCACTAAGAACTATCTCCCAAGGACCCGAGAGTACAGAGACGACACATAGACTTCTATCTACAAAACCCTAACAGACAGCGTACTCAACCTAAGATACTACTACTGTCCCTGCTAATACGATCCTTCTTCTACAGTCTGCTTCCTAGTCCCTCATCCGCGTCCACCTAAAAAAATCATGGATCCCACAGGGTGAGACTGTTGTCCCAGTGAGAGATATAGCTCTCTGCCAACAATATTAATATCATAGGAAATAGTAAAGACTAAACACATGATATTTAAGCAACTAGTAGAATTATAAAACATCTATTTGCTTGAAAAGGAATATGAAGAACATGTATAACATCTATCTACTAAGATGTATGATAATAATAAGGCATCAACCAATGTTTTCCGTATCCGATCCTTAAGCATATATGCTACTCGGCTGATTACATGTTCTCATTCACAACTATGCCCAGAGGAGATGAGATATACCGCTCATGCTCCAAATGACCACTAGTAAGTTAAAATTAGTACCATACAAGGGCAATGGCAGAGCCTACTATCAAGACCTCACCTTTCTCGATCAGTATGAGAACACTTAGGTTTAACATGACATCTTGTGTCTGTTGTATTTAGCTATGTCGGGGTATAGCGACATCTTCGCTATAGAGTTATTGTCATAGCATTTAATCTCTTCTGGAGAAGACCAATTAGCTTTCCTAGATTATCAGGATGACCACTGAGTGATCCTGGTTTAGTTTCATCAGGAAGTCCACTAAGCAACCTGGTGTATTTGGGGAGTCCACTGAGCACCCTTATTATCACATATTCAAAAATATGTGTTCCGAGTAAAACTCATTTCACCATTCAGTAAATGCTGACACTGAATGGATCTATGGTCTGGCAACTACATGATAATATTTGTCTTGCTTAATTAAATGCATCACTGTATCTTTTAGCATAAATTAAGTTACAAGTAAGAATTATATCAAATACTATAAAGAAAAGGATAATTTCATTTATCAAATACTTTCATATTCACTGAGACACGTAGATCACTTAGAATCTCAAACTCTTATCATCATCATTACTTGGGTATTCGAACCCTTCATTTATCATTGAGAACTTTCACCACTTAGCAGATAATCATTACCTTTGGGTCATCAGACCATGGTATTTATTCACATAGTCCACATAGCTCATTGAATATGCATCATATAACATCATAGCTTTTACTTAGCTATGTTCATTACCTTATGATACATGTATGGTTAATATATCATGCTATCAACAATTTTAAACACATTTCTTAACCATGAAATATTAAGGAACATATTCTCCCTAATGAATTCGGGTTATAATCAACCAATTAGTGTTTCAAGATTTCATTAGCAAATATAAATCCCTAACTCATACTCCACTCATTTCAGGAGCATTGTTATATGTTCATCACATAATTATCTGTCCAATCTTAATTTCTCTTTCATCCCTACTGTAACATCCCTGACCTGGGTTATGCTTTAACCCTAGATATTTTGTTTAAGAAAGATAATTATAGGCTTGCTCTTATCTTTTGAAAAGTAATTAAGGCTCAAGAGGAACTTATGTTTCAATTTTAGTACTTTTCGGATAATGTTGAAGCAATGTTTTGCCTATTTTGGACTAAAGTTCAAATTACCCAAGTTGAGGGGTTAACTTGCAAATGTTACAAGATAAAATGTTCCTCAAGTTTTGAAGAATCATAAGAATGAGAATGATGCAGAGGTATGGCTTGTGATAGCCTGAGCACCAAGCAAGAGCTTATTAAACAATGTTGAGCATTAAAATCTAGTTTTGTTGTAATGTGCAATTTACCCAAAACCTAGGGTTCAATATGCAAAATACCACTTCTAGAGAGTCTCTAATGTTTCTTGGTATTAATTAATGACAAGAAAATCAGAGGGGCATCTCATTTGAATCTCTTTGAAAAATAGAGAATCTTGATATTAAAATAATCAAGGTTTAAGTATAATTGAAACCCTAATTCAATTTAATGCAAAAATATATATATTAGTTGAAATTCGCATCAACTAAAAAGTCTTTGGTTGAAATCCTATAGTGCAAGGACGTCCAAATGCCTTGATTTGCACCGAAATATCCTAAGTAGGTGAAGAATCCACTTGCAATTGTTAATTAAAAAGAATTGTCCACTAAAAATGGATAATAGTATTATAATGATTAAGGTGCTTAAAGTGGTTGCTTTTAATACAAGGATAAATGAGAGGTTTTTTAAGGCAAGGATGATGGATTCGTATGCAAGGAAGTAAGGGGGATAAGTGGCACCAATTTTGGGAGTTGAAGGAATTTTCTATTGTTTTCTCTCTCTTGAAATTCCCTTACATATATCCCATTTTCCACCCACATGAAAGACTTTTTTTCGAATCTACTTTCTATCCTTGCTTTGTCCGAACACAAGGAAGCTTAGGAGAAATAGGAGGATGTGCCCCAACCTGTAGGTAAGCTCCATAGTCATCTTCAACCTTGATTTCATGGTGGAAATCAAAATTCAATGCTCATTTTTTCTTTTCTCCATTCAATGCTCAACCTTGATCATCCTTTGCATCCAAAGACTTGAGAACGGACCTTGGACAGTTGAGAAAGCTTCATTCACCATTGAGGATGTGAATCTTTAAGCTTGGATTCAACTTGGAAGGTGGGTTATATAACTTGAACCCTTAAACATCATTATTGATTTCATTTCTTCATCATATGTTGATTCCTTTTTCATTCCCAAATTTTCTTTTGATAAATTGTTGAAATCACCACAAAAGATCACAACAAATTTCGAAGGTTTGTAGCTTGAAGTTGATGATGTCATCTTAGCACACACCTCAACAAAATCATGAGCAAACGGTTTCACTTTTTGGTGACCAAACGGTCTCAAGACTGTTTGGTGACTAAATGGTCTCAAGACCGTTTGAGGTCAAACAGTCTCAAGACCGTTTAAGGTCAAGTGGTGTCATGTTTGGATGGAGATTCAATGGTTACAATTGATCTAGTTCCAAAGGTTTCAGAAATTGATGGTTGCTTGATTACAAACCCTAGATCGATTGAAGATAAAACCCTAGTTTAAGATAAATTGATTTCATTGCTGATTTGACCATTCGGTCTTCAAACCGTTTTGGGACAAAACGGTCTCAAACCGTTTAGGGTTTAATAATATTTAATTCAAACAGTCTCAACCCGTTTAGGGTTTAGTAATATTTAATTCAAACGGTCTCAAACCGTTTAGGGTTTAATAATATTTGATTCAAACAGTTTCAAAACTGATTGAAAGAATTAGGGCAAGATCATTTGGATAAATGAGATCAAGACCATTTGGAGGTCAAGCACCTCAAGACTGTTTGGAGGTCAAGCACCTCAAGACCGTTTGGAGGTCAAGCACCTCAAGACCGTTTGGAGATTTAATTGAATCAAGACTGTTTAAGGTCTAATCGGTCTCATACCATTTAGAGGATTGGTCCAAGACCGTTTGGAAGATGGGACCAAGACCGTTTGAAGGGTCAATGGGTCCAAGACCGTTTGAAGGTCTAATTGGTTCAAATCATGTAATTACTACTAACCCCATAAGTGGTTGAAGGGTATCTCCAGGATGATTTCAAATGGAAGTGCCTTTAAAGTGCTTAGGAAATTAGTATAATTAAAGTGATTATCACTTGATGCTTATGAAAGTATTAAATTCAATACACCATGATAAACATAGGTGTATGTCCTTAGTGAGAGGTTAAGTCAACCTATTAAGGTATGATGATGATGTTATGTGTGTTCCTATGTACATGGAAGAATGATAAGTATGATTAATACTTAAGTAATGCTATGTGCTCCAAGATATGTAGAAGCACTGATTTAGGGATTGGATTAATGAGATAATCATTAAACTCTAATTAATGGAGAATGGAAACCCTAATCGTGAAAGATGAGAAACCCTAACCCTAATTTTGGGTAATGGGTTGAGAAATTCTAATTGAAATGAAATGGGAAATCCCTAACCCTAATTTGAGTAAGGGTTGTGAAACCCTAAGATGGTATGATGTTATGTGAAAACCCTAATATAGGGTATTGTTATATGGAACCCTAATACATGGTGATGTTATGTGAAAACCTAATAAAGGATGATGTTATGTAAAACCCTAATCTAGAGTGATGCTATATGAAACCTTAACCCTAATATAGGATGAAAGTATGTGAAACCCTAATTTTGGGTTATAGTGCATGAAACCCTAAAACTTGAGCAATATGATAATAATCAATAACCCTAATTTTGGGTAATGGGATGAGTATCCCTAATTGACATGACTTTGGAAACCCTAAACCTAATGAGGGAATAGTGATGCTACCATTACATTACATAGTGCTGATATGTAATTGATATAACTGTTATCATGTGTACTAATTGTGCAGGTATCATGAGATGTTGGGCATAGCCAGGTATGAGCTATGATGCTTTATTATTGAAATTTTTTAATGGGCCTTGTGAGCCATAATATGATTTGCTTCTTAGAAAGAGGTAACATGAGATTAATGGGCCTTGAAGAGCCATGTGAGATGCTTGTGTAACAAGTATCATGTTTACCTGGGTCAGATGACCTGAAGGTATTAGTTACCTGATAAGTGGTAACAAGTGTTCTTTGATGAATTGAGGGTTTGAATACCCATATCCCATAATCATGATGATGAGATGTTAAGGGATGAGAATGCCCATGATGTGACAAGGGATTGAGATCCCAATGTTTTATAAAGCTTTGAGAAGTATTTGATAGGAGTATTACACATTCTTTGTAGCATTTGTTATAATAATTTATGTTTGAAAACCTGACTGATGCTAAGATAATATGGTAATGTACTTAATTAATCAAGTGAAATCTTATCATGTAGAGCCCTGACCATAGATCCATCATCATCAGTTTTTGGTGATGGTGAAACATGTTTTCCTACGGGAATTCTTGGAATGCATATTTTGAATATGTGGGGGTAATGGGCGAAAATATCCTTACACCTCATAGGAATGACTGAGGGCCATATTCTATGTACATGAATGGTTATGGACCATATCCCAATAAGAGTATGGCTGTGGGTCATAACTTCACAATACCAGGCATTGGCTATGGGCCATATCCTGAAAAGAGTATATGTTATGGGCTATAACTCTATATCAAAGATGCCAATATACCCTGGAAAGCTATTTAGTAGAGACAGAAGATGTCCTACATATGATCTCGTACTGACCGAGACAGATGAGGTGATGGAGTCTAGCTCTTCCATTGACCTATGTATGGTACTGATGCTTTACTTAATCGTGGTCGGTTGGAGCATGAGAGGTATACCTCATCTCCTCAGGGCATAAGTATGATTGTAAAATGTAATCATCCATGTAGTGTATTTGCTCAAGGATGAAATATGGAAATCATTGGTTGATGTTACATTGCTGATTGTATCCTAAAGTGGATAAATATTATACATGTTCTTCATATTTCTTATTAAAAGAATGGATGATCTACTACTTATCACTTTATAGTTGTCATAATTTAAGAGGTGACATTGCTCTATTCTGCTTAATAATGATTAAATTATGTTGTTTAATGAAGATTTCTCTGTTCATTTTATTACTGTTCATCTGAAATAATAATGTTTCTGGCAGAGAGTTATATCTCTCGCTGGGACAATTTTCAATTGTCTCACCCCCGTGGAATTCAACTTTTTTAGGTGGACAAGGATGAGGAGGTAGAAACCCTACAATAGGGGAAGGACAACAGCAATAGGGACAACAGTAACATCTTAGGTGGAGATACTGACTGTCATGTTATGTAGATATGAGTCCTATGAGTCGTCTTTGTACTCTTAGGTCCTAGGAGTTAGTAGTTAGTGCTTTTATGATCGATCTGAGATTTTGGCTTGATGCCTTGAGGTTCTTATGCTGCCTGTGTATAGTTTTTAATAGAGCAGTTGATACTTGTAACCCTCAAGAAAGGATGGTACAGGATATGTACTTTGTGAACCAGAATGTATGTGTATATAATATTTTGGTTCTTGATATAAGAGTTTTCTAGAAATGGATCTCTTTGTAAATGGTTTTAATTTTTAGTGATTTTTATTAATCTACAGCAAATGATCTCTTCCGCTTGGTTAATGATGTTTTGTTCGAACGCTTCGCCACAATTATTGGTATCAGAGCTCTAGGTTCACTGAGTCTACAGAGACATAGGATTAAGGTTGTTGAGTCTGTTCTAGTGTCTTCGAGTTATCTGATAGTGTCTTCTTCTCATATAGGAGGAGAAAAAGAACTTAAAGATGTCTGGATCACACGAAGAACATGCTGCTGAGAGCATCATTGCTTCACCAGGAAGAGGTGCAAGGGACCAGACTAGGGAGGAACCAGAACCCGAACATCCCCAACTTAACCAAGTTGCACTAGAAAACCCAGCTTTCCATGATCTGTTTGGGCAGTTCATGGCAACCATGATGCATATGGCGGATAGGATGCCACCACCTGCATCGAGGGAACCAGCCCATAATGAAGGACAAGGAGCCGGTAAGACTTTTGAATGACTTCACTGGGTTGGAGCCACAGAATATGCCGGCACAGCTGACCCAGCAGACATAGATATGTGGTTGACTAAGCTGGAGAAGGCTTTTAGAATCCTCAATATCCCTGAAGTAGAGAAGGTTAGGCATGCAGTGTACCTTCTTAAAGGGAGTGCTGGCCACTGGTGGACAATAGAAGAGGGCAAGAGGCCAGGTGTTGAAATCAGATGGGAGGAATTCTGACCAGAATTCGTCAGTAGATACTTCCCCAAGACGTTTCTAGATGAGAAGATCTCTCAGTTTAAGCAGATAAGGAAAGGACCACTGAACATTAGTGAGTACGAAGCTAAGTTTATGGAGCTTCTACGGTTCTGTCCGCATATGGCTGCTACAGATGAGGAGAGGATTCGACATTTTGAGAAGGGGCTAAACGCTGAATTGACCACTCCTGTGTCTGCCTTAGAGAACAGGGAGAGGTTCGCCACCTTTATGGAGTCTGTGAGGCAGATAGAAAGGTATGTCACTAAGAAGCGTCAGGCCCACAACAAGAAGGTGCATACACCATTCCAAGGACAGAGGCCTGAAAGTTTTAAGAAACCAAGGTTTTCTGCACCAACATCACCACCAAGGATTCAACACCCAGACACAGTGGACATCCAGCAAGGGTAGAGGTCATAGTTTACCACCAAATAGACCCCCCAGTACAACATCAACGTAAGTAATTGGACCTTTTAGACCATATCAAGAGAATAGAACCTGTCACCAGTGTAGACAGGTAGGACATCTAGCGAGGGATTGTCCAGTTGGAAACACAGTGGTGACTCAACCTCCAAGGCTGAGTCAGAAAGGATCGCAGAGGCGACAGTTTTTTAGTAGCGCCAGAGGACATGGACAAGCGTCCCAAGCTGGTTCGTCGGCACCCAACAACCAAGCACACGGTCAACAACAAGCAACGACGAGGGTCTATGTGATGAATCAACCCGAAGCAGTAGTCAACCCTCGAGTTGTGACAGGTCAAATGGAACTATTTCATTCTGATATGTGTTCATCCTGCTTCGTATTTGTTTTGATTGATCCGAGTGCTACGCATTCCTTTATCACTCAAGAAGTGATTCATGATTCAATATGACTGTTAGTCATAAAGCATATAGTCTATTATTAGAAACCCCTCTGATGGGTTTTGTAGTGTTGCGGGAGGTGTGTTCTCCCTGCATTCTTTCCTTTTATGAACATCGCATTCAAGTGGATCTTATACCACTTGAAATGCATGGGTTTGATATAATTCTTGGGATGGACACCCTAGAAAGGTATAAGGTTGTCTTGGATTGTGACTCCAAGCAAGCTGGGTTCATAGATGATGGTGATACATGGATCTTTCAGGGAGATAGAAAGATTCTTCCAACCTGTCTTATGTCAGCTATGGTAGCTGAGAAGTTGATGAGACAAGGATGCTTTGCATTCTTGGCACATATTGTAGATACCACAATGGAGAGATCTAATCTTTCTGAAGTTCTGATAGTTAGGGACTTTGAAGATGTGTTCCCTGAGGAACTTCCAGGTGTTCCTCCGCCTCAAGAGATTGATTTTGAGATTAATCTAATCTTGGGAATGCAACCTATAGCACAAACACTGTATAGAATGGCACCTGCTGAGATGGCAGAGCTCAAGAAACAGTTGTAGGAGTTACTTGAGAAAGGTTTTATCCGACCGAGTACTTCACCATGGGGTGCTTCGATTCTATTTATTAATAAGAAGGACGGATCTATGTAGTTATGCATTTCTTACAGATAGTTGAATAAAGTAACCATAAAGAACAAGTATCCTCTGCCAAGGATCGATGACTTGTTTGATTAGTTGTGTGGTGCAACTATCTTCTCTAAGATAGATCTAAGGTCGGGATATCATCAGTTGTGTATTAATGAGAGTGACATATCCAAGTCTGCCTTTAGAACAAGGTATGGTCACTATGAGTTCATAGTTATGTCGTTTGGACTAACTAATGCACCAGCTGCATTCATGGAACTCATGAATAGAATCTTTTGACATTTCCTTAATCAGTTCATAGTAGTCTTCATAGATGAAATCTTCATATACAGTAGAGATGCTCAACAACATGAGAAGCACCTCCGTCAGGCTCTAACTTTGCTAAGAGAGCATAAGATGTATGCTAAGTTTAGCAAATGCGAGTTCTGGACACATAATATCTGCCTCAGGTATCCGTGTTGATCCTAAGAAGGTAGAATCTGTCCTGCAATGGGAACAGCCAAAGACACCGACAGAGATTTGCAGTTTCTTAGGATTAGCAGGCTATTACAGGAGATTTATTAAGAACTTCAGTTCTATAGCCTTACCCCTAACCAAGTTGACCAGGAAGGAGGTTCCTTTTGTCTAGAATGACAAATGTCAACATTCTTTCCAGTTGTTGAAAGAAAGGTTAACAAGTGCACCTGTGCTGGTGTTACCTGAGCAAGGGAAGGGGTACATAGTTTTTTGTGATGCATCTAAGAATGTTCTAGGATGTGTGTTGATGCAGGATAATCAAGAGATTTATTTTGCCTCTCGAAAGCTTAAGAAACACGAGGAGAATTATCTAACACATGATCTTGAGCTAGCTGATGTGGTCCATGCTTTGAAGATTTGGAGACATTATCTCTATGGAGAAACGTTCCAGATTTTAACATACCATAAGAATAAAAAATATATCTTCTCACAACATGAGTTGAACATGAGACAACACCACTGGATGGAGTTAATCAAGGACTACGATTGTACAATTGATTATCATCGAGGGAAGGCTAATGTAGTGGCTGATGCACTAAGTAGGAAATCATCATCACCAGCCTTAGATAAAACACAGTTGAATTCCTTAGTGTGCTTTAAAAGATATATTCTTATCTCCTTGAGGCAAAACAATATACAGCTTAAAGTAGCGTTGTTAGCCGGGTTGTTAGCTGAGATGCAAGTGAAACCTACTCTGAGACAGCAGATTAAAGAAGCACAGCAAGCTGATGTTGTGATTCCGCAGATCAGGTCAGAGTATGGTAGTGAGAAATGGGATGGCTTTCATGAGTCAGAGGATCAGGTAGTTTTTTACCATGGTAGGATGGTAGTACCTGATGCTAATGACTTAAGGAAATTAGTCTTAGAGGAAGCTCATTCTTTGATGTATGCAATGCATCTAGGGAGCACCAAAATGTATCATAATTTGAAGGATCTATATTGGTGGCATGGTTTGAAGAAAGATGTTGTTGAGTTTGTTATGCGGTGTCCGGTGTGTCAACAGGTTAAAGATGAACATCAAAAGCCCGCAGGAGCAATGCAACCTTTACCTATACCGCAGTGGAAATGGGATCATGTGACCATGGACTTTGTTGTTGGTTTTCCTAGAACAACCAAAGGTCATGATTCCATATGGGTGATAGTTGATAGGTTGACTAAGACAACACATTTCCTTCCTGTCAACACAACCTGCACTGCTGAGAAGCTTGCACAGATATATATCGATGAGATAGTGCGGTTACACGGGGTTCCAGCTACTATTATTTCTGATAGAGGTCCCCAGTTCACGAGTCATTTTTGGGAACGACTACATAAAGCTTTGGGTACGCAGTTAAGGTTTAGTACTGCCTTTCACCCACAGAAAGATGGGCAATCTGAGAGGACCATACAAACCTTGGACGATTTTCTTAGGGCATGTCTCCTTCAGTGTGTAGGAAGTTGGGATCTACACCTGAGCTTGATAGAATATGCTTACAATAATAGCTATCAGCACAATATTGATATGGCAACATATTGATAACACCAATTTTTGTGATGTTTTTGCCCTTTATTCTGTTATGAAAACTGCCCTTTTCTGCTATTTTCCTCTCTTTTATTAGTACTTTCGCAATAATTGGCCAAGCAACGCTCTTAACTCAATATTTCCATCTTTTGCAGAGTTTGTCCTCATTTTGGTACAATAAGGCCGTCCCGGCCCACAAATAAGTCCAAGTCTGCTTCGGCCTTCTTGACGCCTGATACGACCTCTGCCCGATAGGGTAGAGTGACACAATGAAGCACGACAAAGGGATGTCGCGCAAGAAGAAACTGACGGATGACACATCTTCTACCCGACAGGGAGCCAAACTCACCACGACAACCCAAGCTTGTTGGGCGATACAGTCACCCACCGGCAGGCGCGCCGCCTGTCATGTGACCGATAGCCTACACCCCCGTGCCGACCGATACCAGTATCGGTCATCCACCGACCCGCGAATAAGGAGGACACGTGGCGCTTCGAGCACCATAACTTTCCCCAACCGCTGCCTATAAATAGCAGCTACAGGAAGCCAAAAAGACAGTTCGGACAATGGGAGACTTTGAGCGATCTTTGGAGGAAAAATGCGAGAGCAAGAGTATCGTGCACCAGTGCTCGTGCCAAGAAACTCTATGTGAGCTCTTCCTCATCCCAAGAGGGAGGGGATGGTTCACTTAGGACCGTCCCGGGCGACACTGTGGGCCGATATCGGTCAACGTTGATGAGCGACACAAGTATCTGACAGTAGAACGCGTCACTCCATGCCGACACGATATCGAACCCGATACGCTTCACCCGTCATGCGTGCCGCCCGAGAGGGTGCGCCGCTCGACAGGAGCGTATCGGCCAGGGTCCTTGAGCGATACAGTCGACCATCACAGTGTGTCACCCGAGAGGGTGTGTCGCCCGACACTGCTGTATCGGGCTAGGCTCCTGAGCAGTATCGGGCTGGAGAGTCGCAGTAGCCTGTCACCCTTATACATCAAGAAGGCGACATCTATCTTTAATTTTGCTATTTAATTCCTTACTTATGCAATGTATTAAGACCCTTAATGTTTATGGGAATGGAAAAGCTTAATTACTTGCTGCTCTATGCTTCATGCAAAATGTTGGATGACTGCTATGTTTGATATCTAAACTCTAGCTTGCATGTCAGATCGCGTTTCGCTTAGCTACCGAATCGTGTTTTCCCGTCGCAACAACTTCTAGAGTTGTGTTGTAGCTCTAGTGTTTGGTCCGATTCTAGAGTATGAGAGTGCCTGGAACGGAGTTGTTTCAGTAACATTTCACTCTAACTTACGTCCATCAACCTCGAGAGGGGTGTTGACGCTTGGTTAGAGGTACCCACTCTAGAGGAGGGTTGCAGGATGTTACTGCTACTGCTTGTTTTACTAAAGTCTTATCCTTCGTACCTTGGTCTAGCTCTAGTTTTATCTTTTTGTTTCTATTGCATGAAAACCCCTAAAAACTGCTAAATGACTAAAACCTTAAATCTTTCTTGTAGCTCCAGTTGGATATAGTTTTCTTTACTTTGTTTGTGACAACTTGCTATTTCCCTTTTGGGAATTTATTATCTCTTTACACCTGCCGGAGAGTAGCGTGTCGATTCTGGGTTCTCAACACTACCACCCTTGTCCCTGTGTTCGACCCCGTATATCTACTTCGACCCCGTAAACAAAGTTGCGGGGGCCTAGAAGGATTCAGGTTATAAATATGAAAGCTCGACTACCTCCAATCCACCTCCAAATTTAGGACGCACGATTTAGGCTGGTCAACTTTCTGGCGCCGTTGCCGGGGACAAGGCAAAACAGCACTGTTGACGAATCCGAATCCACTAACTACATTCCCATGCCTCAAGCTTAGAAATGAGTTTGACAGGACTACTTTTCTTTTTCTTATTGTTATCCTTTGCATAAAAATTTATAATTCTATTTTCTAACTTTATCTTTCATGCCATTTCAGGAACTCTGAAGTACGGTAATCTAGTCCACCAAACACCAACACCAATATGCCTCCTCACATAGAACCCCAACATTTTGGAGGTGAACACCAAGGGAGGAGGCCTGACTCGCCGCCACCCGAAAGCGACGACTGGTATGACGGCAACGCTCGACAGGAAGATCCTAAATCGGGAGAGCGCGAGGAAGGACATTGCGGCGATAGACGTCATCGCCACCGGAGACACAAAAGGAATCACGACAATCAGGAACGGTGGCATGACGCTAGTGACAGCAACGACTCATAGGAAGAAGAGAAAACGCTGAGGGAGTTGGCGTCCACGAAGGCCAACAACTCCTGATGCCCCGCCGTTGTCCCACGTTTCAACGCGGCAAATTTTGAGCTCAAGCCGTCTGTTATCTCAATGATCCAGAACAAGAGCTTCAGGGGGAGTTCAAAGAACGACAACCCCTACCACCATCTGGATGCATTCAAAAATATATGTGATACCATAAAGATGAGGGGGGTCCCCCAAGAGGTAATTTACTGTAAATGCTTCATTTTCTCCCTGGAGGACAAAGCCCTATCCTGGTATCTTGGGTTACCCCACCAATCTTTAAGTGGATTGGGAGCTTTGGTCGACACGTTCATTAACAAGTTCTACCCCACTGAAAGAACTGTCAGAAACAGGCAGAAAATAACCTCTTTTATGCAAAAGCCAAATGAAAGCCTCCATGACGCCTGGGAGCGATTCCAGGAATACCAGAGGGATTGCCCCCATCATAATTATAAGAAAGGCTTCCTCGTCACCACCTTCTACAATGGCTTGACTCCCGATGAGAGGGTGTCACTAAACGCGGCAGTGGGCAGTGACTTCCTAGAGAAGAAGCCAAAGAAGTCCGAGATGATTATCAAGAACATGGCCGAGCTAATGGACGGTGCTGAGTTTTATCGATCTGATAGAGGACAAGCAAAGAAGGTAGGTGAAGGGTCCGCCCCTGAGTCTAAGGTGCTGGAGTCAATCACTTCAAAGATTCAGAGAATTGCTACTGATGTTAAACAATTGTGGGAAGCTGGAAGTAAAGGTAAGAGGCCAGTTGAAAAAGGGATGAGATGCATTACATGCGGAGAAGGAGGTCACGGGGTGGACAACTATGTCTACACCTGACCAGAAGCGGACAGTGACTCCGACTTAGAAGACGAAAGGATAGAGAATGTCTCCTACATGAACTTCAAGAGGCCAAATCAACCTGGCTTTAATTACGGTAACACAGATGTAGCCAAAAATTCGCATCAGCTGCACATCTCGGCCAAGCCAGCGCCAACTTTTGAGAAGAAAGGAGGATCCGGTCAATACATCAAGAATAGCCAATTCCAACCAGCAAAAGGCAATTTCCAAGCACTGGGAAAATACCAAGGCCTAAACCGAGAACAGGACAAAGGCGCAAGCCAATCTGATGTGATTGGCCAGTTGTTTGATTTCGTTAAGAAACATGATACCATCAATAACCAACTAGCGCAAAGTATGTTGTCCAGCTGAGGACAGGAAACTCAGTGCTTCTCGGGAGGCATCCCGAGATGTATTTTAAATTCCTAGTATAGGGTGCATTTACTTTCATGCAAGTTAGAACATTTCAAGTATTATGGACAATTCGGACTGTAATAAGGCCCGAGTCAGTGCATGCGCCACATGCGCTGACTCTTATGTTTTAGGGGTCACCGCTTTAGCTTTATTAACCGTGATGGGTAATACTATCTGAGGTCGGGAGCTTAGTCTTAGGCCAATGATGTTTTACTCATCAGCCGCAGTTTAAACCGCTTTGTTTTCACGACGTATCGGAAAGCAACCCAACTGGTGCTATGAATGTGCCCATATCGGGCAGTGGAATTTTAGGGATCGCAAGGGTCGTGCCGACGGATGGACTTGCCCGACTTATGATCTACCTTAACGGACGACATGCGCCCCGAATTTACTTTTTTCACCCTGGTTGAGTTTGATATATAAAGGGGCGAGTTTTTACCGTTTTGGGCTCCTTGCCTTACTGTTTTCACGCTCCCATATCGTGCTAAGACTTCGTGCTTTTGCTCTCATGTCGTGCGGAAGTTCGGATCACAACAAGGTATAGCCCGACAGACCCTATCGCCCGGAAGACCATGTCGCCTGACACGTACCTTTCCTTTTAGCAAGTAGCTTATCGGTCTTACGGTTCCTGCGATGAGAAGCCTTGTATCACCCGATATGGATGTCGCACAACGTACCTTTTATTCACGATTGCGCGATACACCATGTCGAGCGGCAGCCGTATCCCCTATCTTTGCACCACCTTGCATGTTTTGTTGTCGGGCAACACACTGCTTTCCTTTCAAGATGACCTTATCTGGCATCTTAACCGACACGCCCGTATCTAGCGACAAACCTGACGCATTTTTTTCACCTTATCGCCTTGTTCTTATCGCATGTTTTGATTTTCTGACATGACGGGCGATACCCATCGCTCATATCAGGCACAAGATTTCACCTCTGAAACCCTTGTGTCGCCCGATACGGGGTGCGGGACAATCTTTGTATAGAGAATTACCTAGTTGCACATTTATTCTTTACTTTTTCAAATCATCAACATATTTAATCGAGGTATTTTCTTATTGTCTTATAGAAATGGCCCGCATCAAGACAACTGTTGTCCCTGTGGACGCACAAGGCAAGAGAATCTACCCAGAGACTACTGCTGAAGGGCAGACTGCCAGGCCTAAGCGCCCGAACCCAGGACCAGCCAGGGCGTCGACAGCAGAGAAGAGGGCTAGGATTGGAGAAGTGGCGACTCCAACTCCAACACCAACACCTCTAGCAGCAGCAGAACTCCCAGAATTCTTGTCGAGAAGTTTCGAGCCAAGGGATGATGAGCACGCTCACCGATATGCTAAACTAGTGACCAAGGTCTACTGACCGAGCATGTTCTGCCATCAGGCCTCGTTTGCTGAACTAGGAATCATGGGGAGGCTGAAGGCAATCCTCGCTGCAGTAGGGCTGAAGAAGATCTGCTTCAGCCAGTCTTCCTCTTACACCAAACTGACAATGGAGTTTATGTCTTCTCTCCACCAGGTGAGGAATTCTGCGGCGGAGAGAGAAGAATTTGGCGGGCCAAACAGACTCCAGGCCAGACTTTACAACTCGGTGCACCCCATCTCCGAGAGGCTATTGAATAAGATATTCTCCTCCAACGAGGAGGAGAGGAATCTCATGGACAACAGTGAGAGAATCACCGAGGGAGACGGGTTCAATCCCGCGGAGCTCTGGAGCAAGCTAACCGGTGAATCTTCGTTTAAGCCAGGAAGAAAGGTGGTGGTAGTGCACTCCTGCTTTTGGAGGATAGTGCACAAATTAGTGGCATGCTTGCTGTTCAGCAAGAATGAGTCCAGTAACATCTATACAGAATAACTCCACATCATGTGGCACATAATGGAGGGTCGAGTGATCAACCTCGGGCGGTTCTTGCTGAATAGACTGCATCCGATGAAAGAAGCCACAAAAGAGTACTGCATGGGCGGAATAGTCAACTTGATCGCAGTAGGGCTCGGGTACCCAAAAGAGCTGCACAGCGCAACCTTTCGAGGACATAACGCGATGAGTTGATCGACACCAAGTACCTAATGAGGACTAGCATCATTAGGAAGGAGGGGAGGAATTTCCTCTACAAGTTTTCAAGGACGGACATACTCCTCCCGCTCCCTCGCTGTGCCGCCTACGACGCAGAGAAACTAGTCTTCACCGCCGCCAAAATTGAAGTTGTAGCGAACAACACAGCTTATGCCACCGACACCAGGGCCCCGAAAAGGCAGTTCCAGAGCTACCGACGACAACTGCTGATAGAGTTGTCGTTGCTCCGACTATGTCAGCCATCACCACAAAAAGGACGGTGATAGCTGGGAAAGAACCGGTGATCGTTGAGGTCACCGAAAAAGAGACTACGGGAGCTGCCGCGGGAGAAACGGCTACAGCCCCCGTCTTTGTTTCAAAGCCTACAGAGGCAGAAGAGGAACTTCAGCAGGGAGACAACAATGGGATGTTCGACGATATCTTGAGAATGGAGCTCGGAGGAACACCGACACCGCCGCTGAAATCCCCACCTACATCAGTTGAGGAGGTCGCCGACAGTGTAGAGGTGGAGCAGAGTCCACCCTCACCATGGACATCTCCACCCAGACGAGAAGGCAAGGCAGTGGCACCTGAAAAAGTGTCGACACCTGGCCTGACGACAGCTGGATCACGAACGATTCTGATAGATTCTACCTCGCCGGGTAGGCCATCGCGCGAGAAAGATGTCGCGAGGACCGAAGGGAGACTGACCAGAACTCCTCCGTCGCTCAGAAAGATGCTCGGGCACGAGCTCGATTATTTGCGGGAGGTAACAGATACCAACTCTGCTACTTGTACTTTCCTAACCCGCAAACTTGCAATTTTCCAAGACAGGCTGAATAGCCAAGAAAGAGAGCTGCTGACTCTAGCGAGCCTTCCCGACGGACTAGAGGCTTTGAATGCAATGATGCAGCAAGTTCTCCAACAACTCGACAAGATCGAGGAGAGGCTGGAAAGAAGCAACGACCATCCACGCCGAAGGCAGCCGAGACGGTCGCCGTCACCCCACAGCCGTGGCTCTCCTCCTTCTTCGTCAGCTTCCCCCTCGGAAATAGCCTCCTCCTCCACCTCCAGCGGGCGATCCTCAACGCCCGAGGAGGGAACGCAACAAAGGTCAGCCAATGAAGCTCCAACCGGACATGAGAGCTCTCTAGGTTTCGAAGGAGGAAACATCTTCGTCCCCCTAGATGAAGCCGAAGATGATAATGTAGATATCAACATTGGGGGAGACTCTTCTGATGAGTCTGAGGGAGAAAAAGGGGACGTCTACGAAATCAATAAGAGACATCTACCCCGAGGAAGGCGCTCGATAGCGGATAGATTCTGGGATCCATCTGAGATACCATCTTTCGAGATGGCCGACTTCGACAGAAGAGCCATCGGAAACCTGACAATCAGAGACCAGAAGCTGCTGAATAAGGTCTTACGATCGCAGGCAGATGAAGATGACGTCGTCTGGACCGACGACTACCTCTCCCAGCAACGGGGAGCTCTTCGAAACATGTTTCGTTCGTCGGTCGTGGTCGGCAAAAGACTGTTCAGAGTCCTGGAGAATGCGATAATAGAAAATATCGACAGCAGGACAGGTCGGAGGGCACTATACACAGCCACCCTGACCTTGGCAAGAAGGCTGATGAACGGATATCCAGACTCCCGTGTGGTGGCCGACATGTTGCAGCACATTGAAGAGCATTGGCCGAACTTGGTTTTGGCCCCATACAAGCACCGGAACGTGTCATTTCTCTGCATAGTAGACCTCAGAAACCGCGACGTCCAGCTGATGTGTTGCAGCAATGATGAAGTGCCACGCTATGAGGGTGTTTTCTGCCGCCCGAAAGACAGGAAGTTGAGACTCCTGTCGCTGCGTCTGCTACGAGCTATAAAGAAAGGAGGCTAACATCACCAAGGTCCTTGGATCTTCTTTACTCTCCGAGACCTCCCCGTCCAGGAAGAAGAGGGGAGTGGGAACAACACTTTCGCCATCCTGAGTGTTATTGAGGTGCTCAATACATTTGGAAACTTGGGAGCCCTCAAAGGAAGATCCTTCTATCAATGCAGAGGCGCTTACGCCATGTTGTTGATCAAGGACAAGTGCTATTTCCAAGATGCAGGGGTACCAGAGCAGCTGTTGGACAGTGACTTGGAAGAAGACTCTTCTCAATCCAGTAGCTCTTTGGAAAAAGAAGAGGAGATAGCTACCAACACCTATGGGGCAGGCAAGAAGTTGGAAGTCCTTAAGAGAGTGCACGGGATGGAAGACGCTGCTTCGCCTGAAGCTTCAGAAGGGCTGATCACAAATTTCGACCGCTTTTCGTGTGCAACTCTCACATAGGAGCAGGTCAATGTAATCCAGCTGAAGTTAGCTGATTCTACCCCATCGGTTGTCGCCTTTTAGGCAGGCAATGTCGTGGTCCCGGTCGATGATCTAAGGGACATGGTAAAGGAAGGAGGATGTTTGGTTGTATCTGTTGCAGCCGCTTACATCCAGTATATACAGCCGAAGCTAGAACATGCGCACATAGCCCATCCTATGTTGTTCAACGACATTTGCCTCGCCGATGAAATAGGAGCGAAGCAAGCATTTTTGTAGGAATTGGTGAGAAAGGTTCCCAGCAAGATCTTCCTCCCCGTCCTACATTACAACCATTGGACGCTCCTAACAGTGTACACCCGACAACGAGCAGGAATTTTCTACAATAGCTCAGACAGCAACAAGAACCATCCGGTGTCGTGTACATAAGAACCTTTGACATCCATCGAATGCTTGGTCTGAAAATACTACGACGAGGTGGCAAAGATGATCCAACCATTCCTGGATACACAAGCAAGAAAATGGCATGAACTCCAGTTCTGCCACCAAAATCTGTAGCAACTTCCCTTATCTAACGACTGCGGCATCAATGTCCTGGAATGGATGGCGAACAAAGAAACGTCTGACCAACTCCACCACACCTTCTATCACAGCAAAAGGGGGGAATATGTGTGGGAGCTTCTGTCTGACGCAGGCGCAACCTCACTGGAATAAACATTACCTCACCTTATCTATTTCACAACTCTGGGACAGAGTATGGAGTAAGTTTGGGGGGGTACCATGTACCAGTGAGGGAGGTACAAAATTTTGAAAATTCTAACTCTATTTCTTTATTATTTTGTCTCATACTCTTTATTCTTTTGTTCCTTGTGTACATATATATGCTCATACCCAATTTTCAAAATTTTCTATTTATATCATCTCCATACATATGTAAAAAATCGTTATATTAGTAAAAACCTGATGCGACTTCTTGCCAAGTTTGTTTTCTTTATGCTTAACGAGATGCAAGTTTTGTTATATCTTTCTTATTATGATGCTTCAAACGGAAAAAAGATTACGTTTTTTCATGCCAAAAATTTCGAAAAAAAATTAATAACTCACAACAGCTAAGAGACGAGTATGGAGAAGGAAAAGCTGCCCAAACAACAGAAATCCCTTTGTTTTTCCCTACCCAAAGAAAATCCCAAAAAGAGAAAGTAGCCTTATGAGTGTGAATAAAAGCATGAGAGTTGTGCCCAATAAAAGAAAAGAAAAAAATATATACACACTTGTTTTCCAAAAGTACCCATCTTTAGGCATGGTAGATCCGGGACATTGGTACGTAGGATGTGAAATCACTGCTCTAAAGACAACTGGCTTGGACTGCAGGGACCACTCGCCCGATAACGAACCCTTACCTGGATGGACCAATGGGAGACAAGAAAAACCCCAAAAAGCCTTAGCCTACCATATACACAACTTTTTGACCCAAAAATAAAGATGTTTGGTGTGTAAGCTAACTTCGGAATCATGCATCAAAGTCTCACTAAAGCTGTAGAGAAAAAAAAAATTTACTAAAATAATAAGGCAGGAAACGGAAGGTCTTTTGTTTGTAGGGGGGCAGCATTATCTCTAAAGGCATTACGATACTTGTTTTTACCTCTTGGCCTGAAAGCTACACCGAGCATGAAGAAGCATCACTAAATAAAGTTTAAATATTGATTGAGGATAATCAAAACGCTAAGTTTGGGGGAGTTGATAACACCAATTTTTGTGATGTTTTTGCCCTTTATTCTGTTATCAAAACTGCCCTTTTCTGCTATTTTCCTCTCTTTTATTAGTACTTTCGCAATAATTGTCCAAGCAACGCTTTTAACCCAATATTTCCATCTTTTGCAGAGTTTCTCCTCATTTTGGTACAATAAGGCCGTCTCGGCCCACAAATAAGTCCAAGTCTGCTTCGGCCTTCCTGATGCCCGATACGACCTCTACCCGATAGGGTAGAGCGACACATTGACGCACGACAAAGGGATGCCGCACAAGAAGAAACTGACGGACGACACATCTTCTACCCGATAGAGAGACAAACTCACCATGACAACCCAAACTTGTCGGGCGACATAGCCACCCACCGGCAGGCGCGCCGCCCGTCACGTGACCGATAGCCGACACCCTGTGCTGAGCGATACCATTATCGGCCGTCCACCGACCCGTGAATAAGGAGGACATGTGGCGCTTCAAGCACCATAACTTTCCCCAACCGCTGCCTATAAATAACAGCTACAGGAAGCCTAAAAAATAGTTCAGACAGTGGGAGACTTTGAGCGATCTTCGGAGGAATACTGCGAGAGCAAGAGTATCGTGCACCAGTGCTCGTGTCGGACAACTCTAGGTGAGCTCTTCCTCGTCCCGAGAGGGAGGGGATGGTTCACTTAGGACCGTCCCGGGAAACACTGTGGGCTGATATCGGCCAACGTTGATGAGCGACACAAGTATCCGACAGTAGAACGTGTCGCTCCATGCCCGACACGATATTGAACCCGATACATTTTTCCCATCATGTGTGCCGCCCAAGAGGGTGCGCCGCTCGACAGGAGCATATCGGCCAGGGTCCTTGAGCGATACAGTCAGCCGTCACGGTGTGTCACCCGAGAGGGTGTGCCGCCCGACACTACTGTATCGGGCTAGGCTCCTGACCGATATCAGGTTGGAGAGCCGCAGTAGCCTGTCACCCTTCTGCATCAAGAAGGCGACATCTATCTTTAATTATGTTAATTAATTCCTTACTTATGCAATGTATTAAGACCCTTAACGTTTATTGGAATGGAAAAGCTTAATTACTTGCTGCTCTATGCTTGGTGCAAAATGTTGGATGACTGTTATGTTTGATATCTAAACTCTAGCTTGCATGTCGGATCGCATTTCACTTAGCTACCGAATCATGTTTTCCCGTCGCAACAACTTCGAGAGTTGTGTTGTGGCTCTAGTGTTTGGTCCGATTCTGGAGTACGAGAGTGCCTGGAACGGAATTGTTTCAGTAACCTTTCACTCTAACTTACGTCCAACAACCTCGAGAGGGGTGTTGACGCTTGGTTAGAGGTACCCGCTCTGAGAGGAGGGGTGCAGGATGTTACTGCTACCGCTTGTTTTACTAAAGTCTTATCTTTCATACCTTGCTCTAGCTCTAGTTTTATCTTTCTGTTTCTGTTGCATGAAAACCCCTAAAAACTACTAAATGACTAAAACCTTAAATCTTTCTTGTAGCTCCAGTTGGAGATAGTTTTCTTTACTTTGTTTGTGACAACTTGTTGTTTCCCTTTTGGGAATTTATTATCTCTTTACACCTGTCAGAGAGTAGCGTGTCGATTCTGGGTTCTCAACACTACCACCCTTGTCCCTGTGTTCGACCCCGTATATCTACTTCGACCCCATATAAAAAGTTGTGGGGGCCTAGAAGGATTCAGGTTATAAATATGAAAGATCGACTACCTCCAATCCGCCTCCAAATTTAGGACGCATGATTTAGGTCGGTCACATATGAAGCATTATATGGTAGACGTTGTAGATCTCCTTTATGTTGGTATGAAATAGGAGAATATCAACTTTTGGGTCTTAAGCTTGTGCATCATACAATTGAGAAGATTAAAGTAATACAACAACAATTAAAGACTGCACATGATAGACAGAAGTCGTACGCCGACAAACGGCAGAGACCTTTAGAATTCCAAGTTGGAGACAGAGTATATCTCAAGGTCTCACCTTGGAAAGGTGTCCTTAGATTTGGAAAGAAGGGAAAGTTATCTCCTAGATTCATGGGGCCTTATCCAATCATTGAACGAATTGGAAAGGTAGCCTGTAAGCTGGAGTTTCCACCTGAGCTACATAAGTTGCATCCAATGTTCCATATCTCCATGCTGAGAAAGTGTCATCGTGATACAGAGTTAGCTTTGCAACCTATGGAGGTAGAATTAAATGATGATATATCGTATGTTGAAGGACCTGTGATGATCCTTCATAAAAGAATTTAAAAGTTGAAAAAGAAAGACATATGTCTTGTGAAAGTTCTCTGGCATCATCATGGCATTGAAGAAGCTACGTGGGAGCTAGAGGAAGAGATGAGGAGGAAGTACCCTTCTCTTTTCTCTTGATGATTTTGGGGATGAAATCCCTGTTAAGGGTGGATAAATTTGTAACATCCCTGACCTGGGTTATGCTTTAACCCTAGATATTTTGTTTAAGAAAGATAATTATATGCTTGATCTTACCTTTTGAAAAGTAATTAAGGCTCAAGAGGAACTTATATTTCAATTTTAGTCCTTTTCGAATAATGTTGAAGCAATGTTTTGCCTATTTTGAAATAAAGTGCAAATTACCCAAGTTGAGGGGTTAACTTGCAAATGTAACATGATAAAATGTTCCTCAAGTGTTGAAGTGTCATAAGAATGAGAATGATGCAGAGGTATGGCTTGTGATAGCCTGAGCACCAAGCAAGAGCTTATTAAGTAACGTTGAGCATTAAAACCTAGTTTTGGTGTAATATGTAATTTACCCAAAACCTAGGGTTCAATATGCAAAATACCACTTATAGAGAGTCCCTAATGTTTCTTGGTATTAATTAGAGACAAGAAAATTAGAGGGGAGTCTCATTTGAATCTCTTTGGAGGAGAGAGAATCTTGATATTAAAATAATCAAGGTTTAAGCATAATTGAAACCCTAATTCAATTTAATGCAAAAATATATATATTAGTTGAAGTGCCCATCAACTAAAAAGTATCCTATAGTGCAAGGACGTCCAAATGCCTTGAGTTGCACCGAAATATCCTTAGTAGGTGAAGAATCCACTTGCAATTGTTAATTAAAAAGAATTGTCCACTTAAAATGGATAATAGTATTATAATGATTAAGGTGCTTAATGTGGTTGCTTTTAATACAAGGATAACTGAGAGGTTTTTGAAGGCAAGGATGATGGCTTCATATTCAAGGAAGTAAGGGGGATAAGTGGCACCAATTTTGGGAGTTGAAGGAATTTTCTATTGTTTTCTCTCTCTTGAAATTCCCTTACATATATCCCATTTTCCACCCACATGAAAGACTTTTTTTTTAATCTACTTTCTCTCCTTGCTTTGGCCGAACACAAGGAATCTTAGGAGCAATAGGAGTACGTGCCCCAACCAGTAGGTAAGCTCCATAGTCATCATCAACCTTGATTTCATGGTGGAAATTGAAATTCAATGCTTATTTTCTTCTTTTCTCCACTCAATGCTCAACCTTGATCATCCTTTGCATCCAAAGACTTGAGAACGAACCTTGGACAGTTGAGAAAGATTCATTCACCATTGAGGACGTGAAGCTTGAAGCTTGGATTCAACTTGGAAGGCGGGTTATATAACTTGAACCCTTAAACATCATTATTGATTTCATTTCTTCATCATATGTTGATTCCTTTTTCATTCCCAATTTTTCTTTTGATAAATTGTTGAAATCACCACAAAAGATCACAGAAAATTTCAAAGGTTTGTAGCTAGAAGATTATGATATCATCTTAGCACACACCTCAACAAAATCATGATAAAACAGTTTCACTTTTTGGTGACCAAATGGTCTCAAGACCGTTTGAGGTCAAACGGTCTCAAAACCGATTGAGACCAAATGGTCTCAAGACCATTTAAGGTCAAGTGGTGTCATGGTTGGATGAAGATTCAATGGTTACAATTGATCTAGTTCCAAAGGTTTCAACAAATGATGGTTCCTTGATTACAAACCCTAGATCGATTGAAGATAAAACCCTATTATAAGATCAATTGATTTCATTACTGATTTGACCATTCAGTCTTAAAACCGTTTGGGGACTAAACGGCCTCAAACAGTTTAGGGTTTAATAATATTTAATTCAAATAGTCTCAAACCATTTAGGGTTTAATAATATTTAATTCAAACGGTCTCAAACCATTTAGGGTTTAATAATATTCAATTCAAACAGTTTCAAAACCGATTGAAGGAATTAGGGCAAGATCGTTTGGATAAATGAGATCAAGACCGTTTGAAGGTCAAGCAACTCAAGACTGTTTGGAGGTCAAGCACCTCACGACTATTTGGAGGTCAGGCACCTCAAGACCATTTGGAGTTCAAGCACCTCAAGACTGTTTAGAGGTTGAGTACATCAAGACCATTTGGAGATTTAATTGAACCAGGATCGTTTAAGGTCTAAATGATCTCAGACCGTTTAGAGGATTGGTCCAAGACCATTTGGAATATTGGTCCAAGACCGTTTGGAAGATGGGACCAAGACCGTTTGAAGGGTCAATGGGTCCAAGACCATTTGAAGGTCTAATTGGTTCAAATCATGTAATTACTTCTAACCCCATAAGTGGTTGAAGGGTATCTCAAGGATGATTTCAAATGGAAGAACCTTTAAAGTGCTTAGGTAATTAGTATAATTAAAGTGATTATCACTTGATGCTGATAAAAGTATTAAAATCAATACACCATGATAAACATAGGTGTATGTCCTTAGTGAGAGGTTAAGTCAACCTAATAAGGTATGATGATGATGTTATGTGTGTTCCTAAGTACATGGAACAATGATAAGTATGATTAATACTTAAATAATGATATGTGCTCCAAGATATGTGGAAGCACTGATTTAGGGATTGGATTAATGAGATAATCATTAAACTCTAATTAATGGAGAATGGAAACCCTAATTGTGAAAGATGAGAAACCCTAACCCTAATTTTGGGTAATGAGTTGAGAAATTCTAATTGAAATGAAATGGGAAATCCCTAACCCTAATTTGAGTAGGGGTTGTGAAACCCTAATATGGGATGATGTTATGTGAAAACCCTAATACATGGTATTGTTATACAGAACCCTAATACAGGGTGATGTTATGTGAAAACCTGATAAAGGATAATGTTATGAAAAACCCTAATCTAGGGCGATGCTATATGAAACCTTAACCCTAATATAGGGTGAAGGTATGTGAAACCCTAATTTTGGGTTATAGCGCAAGAAACCCTAAAACTTGAGAAATATGATAATAATCCCTAATGCTAATTTTGGTTAATGGGATGAGTATCCCTAATTGACATGACTTTGAAAACCCTAACCCTAATGTGGGAATAGTGATGCTACCATTACATTGCATAGTTCTTCTATGTAATTGATATAACTGTTATCATGTGTACTAACCATCCAAGTATCATGAGATGTTGGGCATATCCAGGTATGAGCTATGATGCTTTATTATTGAAATTGTTTTATGGGCCTTGTGATCTATAATATGCTTTGTTTCTTAGAAAGAGGTAATAAGAGATCAATGGGCCTTGAAGATCCATGTGAGATGCTTGTGTAACAAGTATCATGTTTACCTGGGTCAGATGACCTGAAGGTATTAGTTACCTAATAAGTGATAACAAGTGTTCTTTGATGAACTGAGGGTTTGAATACCCATATCTCATAATCATGATGATGAGATGTTAAGGGATGAGAATGCCCATGATGTGACAAGGGATTGAGATCCCAATGTTTTATAAAGCTTCGAGAAGTATTTGATAGAAGTACTACACATTCTTTGTAGCATTTGTTATAAGAATTTATGTTTGAAAACCTGACTGATGCTAATAGAATATGGTAATGTACTTAATTAATCAAGTGAAATCTTATCATGTAGAGCCCTGACCATAGATCCATCATCGTCAATAATTGGTGATGGTGAAATAGGTTTTCCTATGGGAATTCTTGGAATGCATATTTTGAATATGTGGGGGTAATGGACAAAAATATCCTTACGCCTCATAGGAATGACTGAGGGCCATATCGTATGTACAGGAATGGTTATGGACCATATCCCAATAAGAGTATGGCTATGGGTCATAACTACACAATACCATGCATTGGCTATGGGCCATATCCTGAAAAGAGTATATGCTACGGGCTATAACTCAATATCGAAGATGCCAGTATACCCTGGAAAGCTATTTAGTAGAGACACAAGATGTCATGCATGTGATCTCGTACTGACTGAGACAAATGAGGTGATCGAGTCCGACTCTTCCATTGACCTATGTATGGTACCGATATTTTACTTAATCGTGGTTGGTTGGAGCATGAGCGGTATACCTTATCTCCTCAGGGCATAACTATGATTGTAAAATGTAATCAGCCATGTAGTGTATTTGCTCAAGGATGAAATACAGAAATCATTGGTTGATGTTACATTGCTTATTGTATCCTAAAGTTGATAAATATTATACATGTTCTTCATATTCCTTATTAAAAGAATGGATGATCTATTGCTTATCACTTTATAGTTGTCATACTTTAAGAGGTGACATTGCTCTATTCTGCATAATAATGATTAAATCATGTTGTTTAATGAAGATTCCTCTGTTCATTTTATTACTGTTCATCTGAAATAATAATGCTTCTGGCAGAGAGTTATATCTCTCGCTGGGACAATTTTCAATTGTCTCACCCCCGTGGGATTCAACCTTTTTAGGTGGACGAGGACGAGGAGGTAGAAACCCTACAACAGGGGAAGGACAGTAGTAACATCTCAGGTGGAGATACTGACTGTCGTGTTATGTAGATATGAGTCCTATGAGTCATCTCTATACTCTCAGATCCTAGGAGTTAGTAGTTAGTGCTTTTCTGATCGATCTGAGATTTTGGCTTGATGCCTCGAGGTTCTTATGTTGCCTTTGTATAGTTTTTAATAGCGCAGTTGATACTTGTAACCCTCGAGAAGGGATGGTACATGATATGTACTTTGTGAACTAGAATGTATGTGTATATAATATTTTTGTTCTTGTTATAAGAGTTTCCTGGTAATGGATCTCTTTGTAAATGGTTTTAATTTTTAGTGATTTTTATTAATCCGCTACAAATGATCGCTTCTTCTTGGTTAATGACATTTTGTTTGAACACTTCACCACACCTACTAGGATGTAGATTACTTAATTCACCTCTTTAAGGTCTACTAGCTTATTACTATCAAATTTAATTAAACTCATTGTGTCTCAATATTGCATTAATCATTTACATCACTTAGGCAAGTTTAATGAATAAGAGCATGCCTACCATATCAGGTAGCATGATGGATAATATTATTCTATTATGCTTGAAAATGTATATATCATCATAACAAATACTCATATTAATTATGTGGTGAAATCACACCATCATATCGGGTTTAGGGCATATCCCTTAACACCATATCGTGTAGTATATTGGGTTAGGTATCACTTTAACTTTTCTCATCTCTAGTCAACCTCATATCATGTATGGGATAGACCATTATTCTCATATTGGGTATAGAGGTTTAATGGGTTCTCATATCGTGTACAAGAGTACACCATATCAGGCATACCATTATGGCTTTGCCATATATCTTTCAAGATAACATTATATTGGTTCTCTACCTTAGTTTATCGTATCAGTTTTCATTCTAAACTTCCATATTGGTTTTCCATCAAATCGGTCTTCCTCTTAGATTTCCATATCAGATTTCATCTTGGGTTGCCATATCGGGTTACATCTTAAATGTCATATCGGTTTACATCATAAGTTTCACCATATAGGGTCTCTACATTAAGTGGTATCATGTTGCCATATCATGTTCCTATATTGACTACCATATCGTGTTGCCATTCTAGTTCTTTTCTTGACAAGTATGGATACTAAATTGATCTTCAACCCAACACAAAGTAATGGGGTATATCGGATTTCAAAGAAACTGGATTCCAAGTCATATCGGGTTCCCATGTCTTCATCTAGGGTTTTCCCATATAGTGCAAAGGTATTGCTTTACCTTTGTATCATGTACAAGGTTATAGATAGGAGTCTTCCATATCATCCATAGGACTTGTTTTATAAAATATAACCTACCTTCATATCGGGTAAGCTTCTATATCGGATTCCATATCGAGTTTCAAGATTCTTCAACCCATATCGGGTTGTTCAATGATGATGTCATTATCATCAACCTCAATATCCTTATCTAACTATTCAAAACCATGGACAATAGTCCTAACTTACTTATTGAAACTCATGAATATATCAATTGATCAAAGGAAATTTGAATTTGAAAGAAATCAACAAGTTGAACAGAGTTGAACAATATTGAAGAAACAATAATAATATTGATGGGTTCAAGTAATATAATACACCTCTCAAGTATCTTCTAAGATTCAAGCTTCACTTCTCATGTTCTAATGTTGAAGAACAGCCTTCTCCAAGCTCCAAGACTTGAGCTCGTAGCTTTTGCAAGATATCTCCAACCCTATTGGGCGATATCACCTTCTATGACCTATTTGGCCGATATCTCTTATCCTTCGCCGATATCAAGATTCACCACTCAACACTCCTCACTATGCACACAAAAGAGAGAGTATGCACGATACAAGAGGGAAGAGTACCATCAATATTCGAAAATCTTACTAACAAGTGAAGGTCAAGGTATTTATACTAGAGGTTTATGGAAAAGAGTGTAAGAGGTGTCATTAACTTAATGCTACTACATGCCACCTAGCCATGCAAAGTTGACACATACACTTGCATGCATGCCATTATTATCTTGCCATGCAAAAATAAAAGTCCCAGGATAATATAGGAGATAAGGGTCGGCTCTTGAGTTATCTTCTAGGGCAAGTCTTCTTCCACTCACTATATTATAATATTCAATTCCATCTTTTCCAAGACAAGTTGCAAGCCAATTCATATATCTTATTTGAAGTATCTTGCCCGTCATGGGCAAATCCAAAGCTTTACAAACCGATAGGAGACTCCCTTATGGCTCTATGGCCGATAGGGACTCCCATTTCTAAGTCCTCAACTCAATATGACTCATGTGCATAACTTTCAACTTATGTATTTTCTTAGTCTCTTCATTATTAAGAGTGCTAACACTTTAAGGTAATTTCAAACATATTGTCTCCTTCTTTCTATTTCCTCTAGGTAAGAGTAAAAACAATCTAGAGGTGGTAATTTGCACATTAACCCTACATTTTGCATATATTATGATTTGTACCACAACCGATGCACCAAGCACTTAGCATTATTTACACAACTTCTCATTTAGAATTTAGGCTTTGCACAAGACACCACTTAGCATCATATTCTCTTTCATTATATACAAAACACTTAGAATACATTCAACATGTGACATTTGCAAGATAACCCCTTATCTTGGGTAAATTGCACTTTTCACTTAGATTTTCATATAATGCACACATAGTTTTGCATATAAGCTCAAATTTGAAAATAAATTTCACAAAGGTCCTTAATTACTTTTCAAAAGATAAGAACAAGTTCATAAGTAACTTACTTCCACAAAACATCTAGGGTTAAGCCATAACCCAGGTCAGGGGTGTTACACATGGTCCTACAATACTGTACACATATGTGTACAAGCATATACAAATGGTCCTACAAGATTGTACACATGGTTCTACAAGACTATACACCTTTGTACAAGATAGTACACATGGTCCTACAAGACTGGACACGTGTGCCAAATTGTACATATGTGTACAATACTGTACACATGGTCCTACAAGACAGTACACATGTGTACAAGACTGTAAACATGTGTAAAAGACTGTACACATGGTCCTACAAGACTGTACACATGGTCCTACAAAACTATACACATGTGTACATGACTCTACACATGGTCCTACAAGACTGTATACATGTGTACAAGATTGTACATGTGTACAAGACTGTACACATGGTCCTACAAGACTGTACATGTGTACAACACTATACACATGGTCCTACAAGACTGTACACATGGTCCTACAAGATTGTACACATGGCCCTACAAGACTGTACACATGGTCCTACAAGACTATATGCATGTGTACTAGACTGTACACATGGTCCTACAAGACTATACACATGCTCGTACAAAATTGTACACATATGTACAAGACTAAACACATGTGTACAAGAATGTACACATGTGTAAAAGATTGTACACTTGTGTATAAGACTGTACACATGTGTACTAGACTGTAGACATGATCCTACACGACTGTAGACATGGTCCTACAAGATTGTACACATGGTCCTAGAAGACTATACACATGTGTACAACAATGTACACATGGTCCTACAAGAGTGTACACATGTCTAAAAGATTGTACACATGGTCCTGCAAGACTGTAAACATGGTCCTACATGACTATACACATGGTCCTACAAGTCTTTACACATGGTCCTACAAGATTGTACACATGTGTACAAGACTGTACATATAAGTACAAGACTGTACAAATGTGTACAAGACTATAGAATGGTCCTTCAAGATTATACACATGGTCCTAAAAGACTGTACGCATGTGTACAAGACTGTACGCATCATCCTACAAGACTGGGCGCACATGTACGAGACTGTACACATGTGTGCAAGACTGTACGCATGGTCCTACAAGACTGTACACATGCTCGTACAACACACATATGTACAAGACTATACACATGTGTACAAGACTTTACACATGATCCTACAGGACTGTACCATGTGTACACGACTGTACACTTGTTTATAAGATTGTACACATGTGTACAAGACTGTAGACATGATTGCACATGAATGTAGACATGGTCTTACAAGACTGTACATATGGTCATACAAGACTGTACATATGGTCATACAAGACTGTACACATGTATACAATAATGTATACATTGTCCGACAAGACTGTACACATGTGTACGAGACTATTCGCATGGTCCTACAAGACTGTACTCATGGTCCTACATGACTGTTCACATGGTCCTACAAGTCTTTAGACATGGTCCTACAAGTATGTACACATGTGTACAAGAATGTACACATGTGTACAAGACTATACATATGTGTACAAGACTATAGACATGGTCCTTCAAGACTATACACATGGTCCTAGAAGACCATACACATGGCCCTAAAACACTATACACATGGTCCAACAAGGCTGTACACATAGTCCTACAAGACTGTACACATGCGTACAAGACTGTACACATGGTCCTACAAGACTGTACATATGGTCCTACAAGACTGTACACATGTGTACAAGATTGTACACATGGTTCTACAAGACTATACACATGGTCCTACTACCGTACACATGTGTACAAGACTGTACACATGGTCCTACTATAAGACTCTACACTTGTGTAGAAGACTGTACACATGGTCCGACAAGATTGTATGTACAGATGTGTACACATGGTCCTACCCGACTGTACACATGGTCCTACAAGAATGTACACATATTTCCAAGACTTTACACATGGTCCTACAAGACTGTACACATGTTTACAAGACTGTACACATGGTCCTGCAAAACTGTACACATGGTCCTACAAGACTATATGCATGGTCTTACAAGACTATACACATGGCCCTACAAGACTGTACACATGATCCTATGAGAGCGTACACATGAGGACAAGACTGTACACATGGTCCAACAATACTATACACATGGTCCTTTAAGACTGTACACATGTGTACATGACTATACATATGTGTACAAGAATGCACACGTGGTCCTACAAGACTGTACGCATGTGTACAAGACTATACACATGATATTAGAAGACTGTACACATGCTCATACATGATTGTACACATATGTACAAGACTATACACATGTGTACAAGACTGTACACATGGTCCTACAAGATTGTACACATGTGTACAAGACTGTACACTTGTGTATTAGACTGTACACGTGTACAAGAGTGTAGACATGGTCCTACACGACTGTATACATGGTCCTACAAGACTGTATACATGGTCCTACAAGACTATATACATGTGTATAAGAATGTACACATGGTCCTACTGGATTGTACACATGAGTACAAGACTGTACACATGGTCCTACAAGACTATACACATTGTAACATCCCTGACATGGGTTATGTTCTAACCCAATATGTTTTGCTTAATAAAGTTGACTAGATGCTTGCTCTTATCTTTTGAAAAGTAATTAAGGTTCAAGAGGAACTTATGTTTCAATTCTAGTCCTTTATGAATAATGTTGAAATACTATTTTGCTTGTTTTGGACTAAAGTGCAAATTACCCAAGTTGAGGGGTTAACTTGCAAATGTTACATGTAAAGTTGTTCCTCAAGTGTTGAAGCATCATAAGAATGAAAAGGAAGCAGATTTATGGCTTGTGGTAGCCTCAGTACCAAGAAAGAGCTTGTTAAGCAATGTTTGTGCATTAAAACCTAATTTTGGTGTAATGTGCAATTTACCCAAAACCTAGGGTTCAATATGCAAAATTCCACTTCTAGAGAGTCCCTCAGGTTTCTTGGCATCATGTAAAGAAAAGAAAATGAGGGGGGGGGATCTCATTTGAATCATTTTGGAGGAGAGAGAATCTTGATATTAAAATAATCAAGATTTAAGCATAATTGGAAACATAACTCAATTTAATGCAAAAATAAATATATTAATTGAAGTGCCCTTCAACCAAAACTAAGATGGTTGAATTTGCATAAGTGTGAACGTCCTTATGCCTTGCAAAGGCCACGAAATATCTAAAGTGAGTGGAGAACCCACTCACATTAGTTAACTAAAAAGTAATATCCACTAAAAATGGGATATTAGTATTATATGAATTAAGGTGCTTAATTGCTTTTCCTTTAATTCATGGATAATGAAGAGGAATTCGAAGGTGGGGAAGATGGCTTTGAATGCAAGGATTTGAGGGGGATATGTGGCACCAATTTTTGGAATTAAAGGATTTTTATATCACTTTCTCTCTCATTGAAATTTCCTTATAAACACTTCATTTTCCACCCACTTGAAGACTCTTTTTCGGATTTTCTTTCTCTCCTTGCTTTGGTTGAACACAAGGGAGCTTAGGAGCAACAGGAGGACGTGCCCCAACCTGTAGGTAAGCTCTGTACTCATCTTCAACCTTGATTTCATGGTGGAAATCGATTTTCAATGCTTGATTTCTTTTTTTCTCCATTCAATCTTCAATCCTAGCCATTTCTTTTCACTCAAAAGCTTGTGGATGAGCCTTGATAAGTTGAGAAATCTTCATTCACCATTGAGGACGTGAAGGTTGAAGCTTGGATTCAATTTTGAAGGCGGGATATATAACTTTAACCCTTAAATGTTATGATTGATTTCCTTTCTCTTACATATGTTGAATCTTTCTTCATTCTCGGAATTACTTTTGATTGATTGTTAAAATCCCCACAAGAATCCCTGAAATTTTTGAAGGTATGAAGATTGAAGATGATGATGTCATCTTAAAAACACACCTTAATAATATCGTGTACAAACGGTTTCATAATTGAGTCTAATCGGTCTCAAGACCAATTGAGACCAAACGGTCTCAAGACCGTTTGGGATTAAGTGGTCCCAACCCGTTTGAAGATCAAAGGCTGAGGTAGTTGGATGTTGATCCAATGGTTCTAATTAAATGATTTATAATAGTCCCAATGATGGAGAATCCACCAATTGCAAACCCTAATCGGGTAGAGTGGTTGAGACCCTAGTTGATAAGCCAAACGGTCTCAAGACTGTTTGGAGGCCAAGGGTTGTGATGAAGGTTTGGAGATCCAAGGGTTATAAATTGATGAGTGTTCAAGGGTGCAATTGATGTACATTTCAACAAAGTAAACCCTAATCAATTTGTCCTTAATTGATGGAATTGATTAAGACCGAATGGGTAAGATCAATTAATACTGAATGGGTAAGATCAATCAAGACCGAATGGGTAAAAGTGATTAAGGCCGAATGGGTAAAGTCAATCAAGATCGAATGGGTAAAGTCAATTAAGATCAAATGGGTAAAGTTGATCAAGATCGAATGAGTAATTTGATCTTCAAAACCATTTGGGAGAGTTGACCGAATGGAGGTCAAGCACCTCAAAACCGAATGGAGGTCAAGCACATCAAGACCGAATGGAGGTTAAGCACCTCAAGACTAAATGGAGGTCAAGCACCTCAAGACTGAATGGAGGTCAAATACCTCAAGATCGTTTGAAGGTTTAAAAGTAACAAAACCGTTTGGAAATCAATAGTTTTAAAGTTATGAAAGATAAATTAATCCCATGATTGTTAAATATCATAAATCCAAGTTAAATTCAGTGGTTGTACCTCTAAAGTACTTAGATGATTAGTAGCTTTAGAGTGGTTAACTTTTGATGCTTATGGAAGCAATGACTTAATACACTATGTCAACTCTTCATTCAATTTGATTCAATCTAATCAAGATTAAAGTAATTAACCTCATAGAGAGGATGAGAGAGAGGAACTTATACATGAGTGATGATCATGTAGTGATTAATCCTCAATACTTCCAACATGAATAAAATATGTAATTAGGGTTTGATCCATGATGATGAGATCATGAAACCCTAATTGAGAAGGTTGATGAGCTCTAACCCTAACATAAGGTAAAGCTAGGTGAAACCCTAATCTAGGGTGATGGTGTAACTCTAATTTAGGGTAACGATATGAGAAACCCTAATTCAGGGTATTTTAATGAAAAACCCTAATTTAAGGGAATGCTTCATGAAAACCCTAAATGTTGGGCAAAGCTACATGAAACCCTAATTTTAGGGGAAATGTTATATGAAACCTTAATTCAAGGTAGTGATGTGATGAGAATTCCTAATACAGGGTAATGTGATGTGAAACCCTAATCCAGGGTGATGCTATGCATTATGAAACCCTAATTTGAAAACTTAACCCTAATTGTGTAAGAGGATGAGTAACCTTGATTGATATGAATTGGGAAGCCCTAACCCTAATAAAGGATTAGTGGTGTTACCCTTGTATAGCATGATGCTGATATGTAATTGTTATAATTGTCATCATGTGTTCTGACCATGCAGGTATCATGAGATGATGAGCATAGCCAGGTATGAACTATGATGTTTCATTTATTGAAATTTTTAATAGGCCTTGTGAGCCATAACATGCATTGTTGCCTAGTGAGAGGTAACAAGATATGAGATGGGCCATGTGAGCCATGAGAGATGCTTGTGTAGCAAGTATCATGTTTACCTTGGTCAGATGACCTAAAGGTGTTTAGTTACCTGATAAGTGGTAACAAGTGTTCTTTGTTGAATTAAGGGTTTGAATACCCATTTTATATAATCATGGTGATGAATTTTTGAAAAGATGAGAATGCTCCTGATGAGATGAGGGATTGAGATCCCAATGCTTTATTAAATATTTGAACAATACTTGATGAAAGTATTACACATTCTTTATAGCAATTGTTAAAATAATTGATGTTTGGAAACTTGTTTGATGATAAAAGAATACGGTAATACACTTAATTAATCAAGTGATATCATATAATTTAGTTACCCTGACCACATATCCATCAACGTCTGGATTTGCTGAATGGTGAAATGAGTTAAACTCAGAGCGCATATTTTTGAGTATGTGGGGGTAATTGGGTAACTATATCCTTATGCCCCATAGGAATGGCTGCGGGCTATACCTTATGTACGGGATTGGTTACGGACCATACCCTAGTAAGAGTATGGCTACGGACCATGTCTCCATGATATGATACCAGGCATTAGCTACGGGCCATAACCCTAAAGAGAGTATATGTTGCGAGCTATAACTCTATAGCGAAGATGCCAATATACCCTGGCAAGCTAATTGTAGTTTGACACGTGATGTATCTACCATATAATCTCGTACTGACCGAGAAGGTTGAGGTCTTGGAGTCTGGCTCTTCCATTGAGCTTGTGTGGTACCGATGCTTAACGTAATCATGGTCGGTTAGAGCATGAACGATATATTTCATCTCTTCAGGGCATTAAGTTTGATTGTAAAATATAATCAGCCATGTAGCGTAATTGCTTAAGGTTGAAATATGAGAATCACTAGCTGATGTTATCTTGCTTAGTATAGCAGATAAATTTGATACATGTTCTTCATATTCCTTATTAAATAAGTGGCATGCTGCTTTATCAAGACATAGCTAAAATGCTTAGAATAAGAATATTGCTCTAACCTATTTAGACATTGATTTAATTGTTGTTAAACATTTATGATTCCTCTACTCAGTTTTATCTTATTAAAATGCAATAATAATGTTTCTGGCGGAGAGTTATATCTCTCGCTGGGGAAATTTACAACTGTCTCACCCCCGTTGAATCCAACCTTTTAGGTAGACGCGGAGGAAGAGGCAGAAATCCTACAGCAGGGGAAGAGCAGCAGCAGCAGGGACATCAGTGAATTATCAGGTGGAGACACTGGATGTCATGTTATATATATAGAGTCCTATGTGTCGGCTCTGTACTCTCAGGTCCTCGGAGTCAGTAATTAGTTTAGTGATTGATATGAGATTTTAGCTTGATGCCTCAAGGTTCTTATGCTGCTTGTGTACAGTTTAACAAAGCAGTTGATGTTGTAATCTTGTGGATTGTGATGAGGGCATGACGCAAACCTGAGGCCTGGGGTATCCATCCACCCTTCCTTTTCTTCTTTATCCGTTCAAAACGGCCGACAAACCTGCAGGTCATGCTGCGGAAAGCACAGCAGCCAGGCCCATATTCGGCCACCATGGCCGTGGCTTGGGAGCTCTGCAAGCACGGCGGAGGGTGGCGGAGGCCCTGGGATCGTCGCCGGCGTGCCAGGGGTGCTGGAGGGGTGAAGAAGAAACCCCACGATCCGCCACAGTGGAGCGCAGCGTTAGGTCGTGCAAGGAAGAAGGCGATGGGGGCTTTGGACGAAAGTACCCCCGGGGGTATGAAGTTGTCCCCAAGACAGCCCCATGTCTTCTTGATTAGGGTTAGCACGGAAAGAAGAAGGAGGATAGGTTAGATTGCGTGGGATCTCTCCCTGGACCTCGACCAGGGTTTTATCCTTTTATATAGGGTGAGTGTATCCACGTTCATAGGCGTTGATTCAAGAGAAACTGAGTTTTCCTCTCATAAGGAAACCTATTACTTCCATGAGAAGTAACTCTCTCTCTCCTGCTTATTTCCTTATTTATCCTCATGCTTTGTTCATTAGGAAATTCTAGAATTATCATTTTTAATATCCTTGCTCTTGGCATTTAATTCATTGGCCATGTATTTCTATTTTCTTTTAATAGAAAATACTCCCTTTTTATTAATACTACATATTTCCTTAATAATGCAACACATTATCCTCTTATTTTGCCTTTTTAGTATTTTCTCTTTCTTTCCTCTTTATTGGGACTCCTTGGATCCCAAGATACCCTATTATTTCGAAATTCTCTTTATTGGATACTTATTATCCTTCTAGATGCATCTTTAGGCATTATTTCACATTATCTTGTTTATTTCTCATTAAAATATCTCTTTTTGAGAATTTCTCTTTATTTCTCTTTTATTTTCCTTATTGGTATTCCTTTTATCATTAGGAATCTTTAGAATACGAAATTCCACCAAGAAAACTCAATTATACCTCTTTTTCACTTATTTCCACATTTTCTCATTGTTTTCAATTTCTTTCTTAATAAAGAAATACATCATTAATCTTTTCTTTTTCTTATTGCTTTTCTTTGCAACTTTAGACTCCTTGGAACCCAAGGAATCCAAGAGGCACGTAATCCCTCTTTGGATTTGCCCTCTAGAGGTTTCCATCTTTTTCTTTTATCAATTATTCAATTACTCATTCCCTAATTCAATTTTCTTTGTTATTTCCTTATTATTGGGCCCAATAGCCAATAAAGCCCACAAATCAAACAACAAGGCTATTGTAAACAAAATCCTTGTGTTAAAAACAAATTATACCATTCTTTGTTCAATTATCCTTAATATGAGAAATTACATTTCTCACTAATTGAACCCAAAAATTGGGGTTATAACAAATATCATGATGCATAATTCATGAGAGAATATCCCTCATCAAAGAAGGACAAGAAGAATAGTCAACACCGCTTGTGAGATGCCTCCAGGATCATGAAAGAACTTCCCTCATCAAAAACTATTGCAAGGAGAACATTCAACATCGCTCGTGAGATGACGCCAAATTGACCAGAGAACTTCCCTTGTTAGAAATTGGTAAGGGGAGAAAAATCAACGCCGCTCGTGAGACACCATCATATTCACACGAGAAAATTCCTTGTAAAATGCAGGACATGGAGAACAGTCAAAATATACTCATGAGATGCCACCATACTCATGATAGGATCTCCCTTATCAAAAGAAGGACAAGGAGAACAATCAAATGCCACTCGTGAGATGCTTCCAGATTCACAAGAGAACCTCCCTCAACAAAAGCAAGATAGGGAGAACAGTCAATGTCACTCATGAGATAGTGCCCGATTCAGGAGAGAACCTCCCTCATCAAAAGCAATGTTGAAACAAACTTCTCAAACAAAAACTTTCATGAGAGATCCTCTCTTGTGAAACACGTAATACATCGCTACAAAAGTGGTGTAATTGAATAAAAAAACCATTTCAAGAGAGACCTTTTCTCATGAATGCATACGACCTAAAAAATAAACAATTTCACGAGAGACTTTGTCTTGTGAAAACATGTGGATAGAAAGGATTTCATGAGAAACCTTCTCTCGTAAATACATGTCAAAATATAAAAAATTCATGAGAGACCCTCTCTAGTGAAACATACAAAGCATCATCACAAAAGTAGTGTGATCTACAAAAAAGTCAATCTTTTACGAGAGTCCTTCTCTTTTGAAAACATGGTGCATTGCATCTAAGGTAGTGTCACTTGTTTAAAATAAAGAAAAGATTTCATGAAAGACCTTTTCTCATGAAAACATACAATCATAAACAAATGATTTCATGAGAGACCTTTTGTTGTGAAAACATGTCAAAAAACCTTTCATGAGAAACCCTCTTTTTGTAAACACAAATACATCACCGCAAAAGTGGTGTAATCTACTAAAAGGAAGTAAAATCCCCTTTAGGATAGCTTCTCTTGTGAAAATTGGTGCACTGCATCCAAGGAAGTGGTGCTTGTCAAAAAAGTCAAAAACCCTTTCATGAGAGACCTTCTCTTGTGCAAACATGGTCCAATGCATCTAAGTTAGTGTTGCTCATAAAAAACCATCTCATAAGAGATCTTTTCTCATGATTACATATACTTGTAAAAACAATAATTTTACAAGAGACCTTCTCTTATGAAAACATGTTAGAAGAAAACCATTTCATGAGAGATACTCTCTCTTGAAATACATCATATATCATTGTAAAAGTGGTGCAATATACTAAAAAATTCAAAACCCTATCATGAGAGCTTCTCTTATGAAAACACATTGCACCTGCATCCAACACAATGTTGGTCGTATAAAAAATATAAAACATTTCATGAGATACCTTTTCTCATGAAAGCATATAATTGTGAAAATAAGAAAGACAAAAGATTCCATGAGAGACCTTCTCTCATAAAAAGATGCATAAAAATGGCTTCACGAGAGACACTCTCTCATGGAAACATGTCAGACAAAAAAACTTTCAAGAAAGAACCACTCTCATGAAACATACAATATATCACCGCAAAAGTGATGCAATCCACTAAAAAAAAGGTCAAAACCCCTTCACAAGAGACCTTCCCTTGTGAAAGCACATTGCACTACATCTCAGAAAGTCTTTCTTGTAAACAAAAGGTCAAAACTATTTCACGAGTGACTTCTCTCATGAAAAATAATGGTTACACAAGAGACCTTTTCTCATAAAAACATACACATGCGAACAAAAGAGAACGGTTTAACGAGAGACATCTCATGAAAAATGTCAAAACCAAAAAAACTTTAGCGAGATACCATCTCTCGTGAAGCACACAATACATCACTACAAAAGTGATGTAATCTACTGAAAGAAGAGTCAAAACCCTTTCACGAGAGCTTCACTCATGAAAACACATTGCAGTGCATCTAAGGTAGTGTTTCTTGTAAAAAAACCATTTCATGAGAGACCTTTTCTCTTATAAACATACAATTATGAAAAAAAAATCATGAGGCACCTTATCCCGTGAAAAGATGAGAAAAAATAGTCTCATGAGAGAAATTCTCTCATGGAAACATGCCAAAAAAAACATTCATGAGAGACCCTCTCTTGTGAAACATACGACGCATCACCGCAAAGCTGATGTGATCCACTTAAAAAGTCATTATCCTTTCATGAGAGACACTCTCTCATGAAAATATGGTACAATGCATTAAGTTAAAACCCTTTCATGAGAGACCATCTATTGTCAAAACACAGTGCACTGTATCCAAGGTTGTTTTGCTCCTAAAACAACAATAATGCCATTTTAAGAGAGCCTTTTCTCATCAAAACATACACTTGTGAAAAAAAGAACAATTTCATTAAATACCTTCTCTTATGAAAACATACACTTGTGAAAAGAAAGAACAATTTCATGAGAGACTTTCTTTCGTGAAAACATGTCAAAAAAGAACACCTTTCACCAGAGACCCTCTCTCATGAAAAACACAATACATCACCGCAAAAGCAGTGCGATCTACTAAAAAAGTCAAAATCTTGTGACGAGATCTTCTCTTGTGAAAACATAGTGCAATGCATTCAAGGTAGTATTTCTAGTAAAAAATATTTTATAAGAGACCTTTTCTCGTGAAAACAAACAATTATGAAAGAAATAAAAAAATGGTTTCATGAGAAACCTTCTCTCATGAAAAGATGTGAAAAAGGGCTTCACGAGAGACAATCTATTGTGAAAACATATCAAGAAAAAACACTCACTAGAGTTCCTCTGTCTTAAAACATGCAATGCATCACCACAAAAGTGGTGAGATCCACTATTTCTTTTTTCTTTCAAAACCCTTTCATGGGAGATCTTCTCTCATGAAAATAGGATGCACTGCATTCAAAGAAGTGTTACTCATGAATGAAGTCAAAACACCTTTCATGACAGACCTCTCGTGAAAACACAGTAGACTCCATCCAAGGAATTGTATCTCCTAAAAAAACATTTCATCAGAGAGAAATTTTCTCGTGAAAACAAAAACTTATGCAAAAAATGAATGATTTCCCAAGAGACCTTCTGTCATTAGAACATGTAAAAAAATCTTTCATGACAGACCCTCTCTCATGAAAGTACAATGCATCACCGCAAAAGGTATGTGATACACTAAAAAATAAAAAAGTAAAAACCCTTTCAAGGGAGACCTCTCATGAAAACATAATTCATTACATCCAAGGAAGTGTTTCTCGTAAAAACAAAAAAAATTGCTTCACGAGAGTTCACTCATGGAAACATGTGAAAAAAAATGACTTCGATATAGACATTCTCTCATGAAAACATGTTGAGTTTTTTTTATGAGAGACCCTCTTTTGTGAAACATACAATGCATCACTGCAGAAGCGGTGTGATCCACCAAAAATATTTCAAAACTATTTCATGAGAGACCTTCTCTCCTGAAAACAATATGCACTGCAACCAAGGAAGTACTACTCATGAAAAATAAAACTTTCACGAGGGGCCGTCTCTTGTGATACACACAATGAATCACCACAAAAGGGTGCTATTTATTAACAAAAAAATAGTAACTTCACATGAAACCCTCCCTCATGAGAAAATGGTTCACTGCCATGAGAGGAGAAGCTACTAGAAAAATTCCTTTCATGATAATCCTTGCCATGAGAGGCAAAGCTACTAGAAAAATTCCTTTCATGAGAATCCTATTCTCTTGAAAACACATTGATCTATAGCCAAGGAATCCTGTCTCAGTTTTTCACAAATAAGATATGATGAAGTCAATTGTTAATGAATAATCCATCTTGATAAAGTTCAACTCACAATTCTTCATCATGAAGGCACATGTTTTTTTTATTAAACTACTTTGAGCTAAAAATTTAATTTCCTCATATGCCTCTAAAAACCAAGTTCATGAAGGTGCGCATTAGGTACAATTTGCCTGGCAGGATACTATCTGTTAATGTTCTAGCAATTAGACTGCAATAACAAATTGTTTTGACCGTCTTTAGAATCTATCATTTGTTCAATGTGTATTGTTTCTTCAATCTATATTTCCACACATACTCATTCTTTCAAGCCCGAGTTTTCCATGTTCTTCACTTATCAACTTGGGTTTTTAATTTTAAGACCTAAGATTCTTAGGCTACTCATTGGAGCACAAATTGGTTCCACTCTATTTCATGAGGCCAACCAGTTTCTTATGGTAAATAACACTTAATTATGGTAATTCATCTTGTTTAATACATTAATCAAGGTTTAGGGCCTTGCACTTCTAGCACAAATCAATATACCATTGTTTGACTAAAGTGATGATTTTACATTTTAGATCCTTAAATAAGATTTCACCAAGGTATTTGTGCATAAACCCTTCCATTGGTATAATTATTGAACAATTGTTCACCAAACCACAATAAATTCCACAATTTAAGCATCAAGACCAAAAAGGATATAAATAATAAGAAAATATCGGGAAAGGACCAAAAAGAGAACATGTCAAAGTTTTGGTATGTTATAGCACTCCACCCCTTAAAGAGGATTTTGTCCTCAAAATATAAAGAAAAGTGAGAAGGGTGAGTATGCAACATATCACCATTAAACTCCCAAGTTGTTTCCATTAAACTTCCACCAAAATGTTTACTAACTTAAACTCCTTGTTTTTCAACTGCTTAACTTGGAAGTTTAGAATCTTCTCAAGCAAATCCACATAGGTCAGGTTCTCATGGATCACCTAAAGGTTCCACTTTTACAAAAAAAAAAATTAAAAATTTTGGATTATTAGAATTATATTCATTAGGATATCACATTATCATTATTATTCTTTTAATTGTGTCATGTCATATTTACTTTGTTTACAAAAGAGTTCTATTTCATTATTATGCACAATCCCAATGTATTTCTTATTTATCTCACTAGGAATTTTAGCACAACTAGATTTGTACTTAATTATCTTAATATGCATTATTATATCTGACCATTATCTTTAATAATTTGGATTTAGACCCCATTATCAATTGTATTAGATTATAGTCTATGAAATAGGACACTTTATCCAATTTTTTACAATTAATCCAAATAATGTCACATTAATCACTTATATCTATATTAAACATTGTCACATTAACTTTTTTGCTCACATTAATGTCATCATTAATCATTTTGTCATATTTATTCACTTCTTGTTATTGATTATGCACATTTCTGTGAATCTAATTACTTCTTATCCATATTAAAGTCTTTATATGTATTTTACTGATCAAGGTGGGACGTATTACATATTAATGATTTGATTCACATACTAAGTAATGATTAGGTGATTAATTAGGTGTGTATTAGAGAACAAGGTGATATACATTTCATATTGATGACATGATTAATCTATGATTAGGTGATTATATATCATATGTGTATTAAAGTATGTTATCTGATTATGACACCTAATGTCACCAATGTATCAAGAATGTCATTAAGGATGTATAGGTTAAGGTTAGATGATTACAACTTAGGGTTTAGGTTAACATGATCATTATTCTTCACCTATACCTTCTTAGGATACATTAAGTCTAAGGTTAGATTGCAATTATCTTGCCCATCATATCATTAGGGTTTATTGGTTTATGACATGGTCAACATCATGCTTATCCACTATTAGTATTTAAAATGTGAGTTACTCTTATTATGTGCATTACGTATTCATTAGGGTTAAAACATATGAACTATTCATTAGATGATCGTTATATGTTCTTTTGGATACCAAGAAACATGTGGTTAGAACTATAACTTGTTTGGTCAAAACTAAGGATTCAAGCACACTAACTTCCTAATTAGGGAGTTAGGGTTTCTAAAGTCAGAGTAGCTAGATTTCAGTATGTTACATGACTCCATCCCCTTGGAAAGGATTTCATCCTCAAAATCTAACTACCCAAACATCATCAAACCAACTAATTTCGACCCCTTAAAAGGTTTGACCTACTGTTGGGTTTTTTGGAGAAAACATGCGTGGAGGAAGCAACAAAAATCCACGCAACCCGAAACAGGATCTCGTCGACAACAACCTATTTGGAAGGAGTGTTTGCGGGATATACCTTATCGCGGAGCAAGTCCGGTGATGTCCCGTTACACGACGGTGCAATGCTGCTGACCTACACAGATGGAACTTCTCTCCCATTTGCTGTCATAGGAAGATCCGACGGCGCTCCTGTGCGGCAGTGATGTATGCCACTCGTAGCGCATATAGGTGGTCGTCGACGTCCTCCAAACGCAGGCGTCAAGGCGTCTGCGTCTCTACTTCGTCCACGCGGATGGACGGAACTCCACGTCGTGCTTCCCAAGCCGGCGAGAAGGAGTTGTGTCTCTGCGGCGGCATGCTAGCAACGCGTTTCTCTCCTTTCTCTCCTAAGGATGATGACGGCTAGGGTTTACGTACGTGAGCGTAAACGGAAAATCCTCTCTCGATATCTTTCATAGATATCGGTCATCAATACTCCTTTAAATAGGATACGAAGGGAAGTAGGGTTTCCCAAACCCATCAGTAAATAGAAACATTGCGTTAGTTAAAACACTCGTGGATTAATTAGAATATTCTGGAATTCAATAATTAACCAAATAATTGTATTAATTGATTAATTCATATCCGACTCCATGCAATCGCTTGGGATGGCTCTATGGGCATATATATATACCAACAGACTCCCACTTGCACTTAGAGCCAGTCACTCCAATATTATTCTAATCTATTACATAAACATTTTAGTAAACAATGTGATTCGGAGCAATTCCAATCAAATCCACAATTATACTCCTATTCCAACACATCCTATGTCTGTGACTCGATAGGCTCCAAAGTACGTTGGCAATGATATCCATAATCATATTATGATTTCATAAGCAATGATTGGTATCTAGAAAGACTTCATTGCTACCCAAGTAATTGGAGAAGTTGGAGAACAACTTAACCTATCATTCATGACTGGTGTTACAGTGATTATATAGTTCCCTTGTCACTAATATCCTGATTGAACTCGAGTCATGGAACTGTGATCCTCTTCAATGTTCAATCCATGTTCCTTGAACTAGAGCAGACTGTCTGAGATATATGTAAGCTCAATATCACATATTGACTCACATCAGCATGGCAATGCATTTCTCATTCTCGCTTATCAAGTGGCTGAAATATCAAACTCCCGTAGGAAGGACAAACTCAATCTACATCACTCAAAGTCATCCCCATGTGTCACAGTTCACCCAAGCACCATCTTTATGGAAATCCTTATTCAGGATCACGGTGGATGATGTCAAAGTACACCGAACGACATGTGATAAGTGTAGTGACTTCAGGTCTAAGAACCACAATCACCACCATCATTATGAGATGTGACTCTAACTACCAATCATGGTATCCATGTGTCACTCTCAAGGTGGGTCTATCCGATACACTGTTCTCTAACAAGTATCTATGTATTTGGTTTGATATCTCCATATCATGGATAATGAGATTCTTTCATCAACCAACATACATTCTAATCTTATGTGTTATTAATGTTTATGGATATTTCCACAATAACAACCAATTAGGGACAAAACAAGAATACATGATCTTAGCATACATATGATCTCACTGTTCAGGTCATCAATCCGAAGACATATGTCATTGAGTATATTATTCTATAGATGTCTATAAGTTTTATGGTCATCTCACAATATAAAACTCAAACATATAGATTGGAAACATGCCTTTATTGATATGATCAATGTAGTATTACAAATCATTTACATAGTATCCCATTACAATCATCGAATGACAGTCTCTATGGGCATACATACCAACATATTCCCACTTGCACTTATACCCAATCACTCATGAATCTCAATCCAAGTGATCGAACATGTCCGTCATGTTTCTATTGTGAAAGTGCTTTTGTGAGCGGGTCAGCCACATTGCTTTTTGTAGGTACTCTACAAATCTTCACATCTCCTCGTTGTATGATCTCTCGTATGAGATGGAACCTCCATAGAATATGTTTGGAATGTTGGTGCGATCTTGGTTCTTTAGCCTGTGCAATTGCTTCGTTGTTGTCGAAAAACAACTCAGTTGCATCACCAGCGCTTGAAACCACTCCAAGTTCAGAAATGAACTTCTTGATCCACACAGCTTCCTTTGCAGCATTAGATGCGGCAATATATTTGGCCTCTATTGTAGAATCTGCAACTGTCTCTTGCTTGGAACTCTTCCATCTCACAACTCCATTGTTCAGGCAAAACACAAATACTGATTGTGATCTGTAGTCATCTTTGTCAGTTTGGAAGCAAGCATCGGTGTAACCCTTTACCACGAGCTCTTCCTCACCTCCGTATACCAAGAATTGATCCTTAGTCCTTCTCAAGTACTTTAGGATGTTCTTTACGGCTGTCTAGTGACATTCACCTGGATGTGACTGATACCGGCTCATCATGCTCAAAGCATACGACACATCAGGACGAGTACATAACATCACGTACATGATAGATCCAATTGCTGATGCATATGGAATCTTACTCATGTGTGCCCTTTCATCACATGAACTAGGACATTGGACTTTAGAGATCGTAACCCCATGGGACATGGGCAAGTTACCTCTCTTAGAACCCTCCATGCTAAACCACTTTAGCACCTTGTCAATGTATGTGCTCTGGGTTAGGCCTAGAAGCCTTCCAGATCTATCTCTATAGATCTTTATCCCTAGTATATAGGATGCTTTGCCGAAATCCTTCATAGAGAAAGTCTTCCCTAGCCAACCTTTTACTATCTGAAGAGTAGGGATGTCATTTCCCATCAATAGTATGTCATCCACATACAATATGAGAAATATGACTGTGCTCCCACTAACCCTTTTGTAAACACAAGGTTCATCTTCATTTTGACTAAAGCCAAACTTTTTGACTACTTCATCAAAACGTAGATTCCATCTCCGAGATGTTTGTTTCAATCCATAGATTGACCTTTGTAGCTTACATACTTTATTGGCTTCCTTTGGATTGATAAAACCCTTAGGTTGTGTCATGTACACATCCTTGAGTAAATTCCCATTAAGGAATGATGTTTTAACATCCATATGCCAAATCTCATAATCATGATAAGCTGCAATGGCAAGCATGATCCTGATGGATTTAACCATGGCAACTGGTGAGAAGGTCTCATCATAATCAACACCTTGAAATTGATGGAATCCTTTCACAACCAATCTACCTTTATAGGTTTGAACATTTCCATCCATGTCAGTCTTCTTCTTGAAGACCCACTTGCACCCTATGGGTTTTACCCCTTCGGGTGGATCCACCAAGGTCCATACCTTGTTAGTGTACATGGATTCCATCTCAAATCTCATGGCTTCGAGCCATTTCTCAGATTCTGGTCCCTTAGTAGCTTCTAGATAGGAAGTTGGCTCATCTGCTATGCCCAATTCGTCACTGTCTTGAGTCACGAGAAATCCAAATCTCTCAGGCTCAAGTTGTGTCCTACTAGACCTACGAGGTTCATATGTTACATTTGGAACTTGAAATTCCACAACAACTTGTGAGTCTTCATGTTCCTTATGTACCTCCTCAGGTTCTCTGCTTTCTTGTTGGTCTCGAACTTCTTCGAGCTCTACATTCCTCCCACTAATTCCTTTGGAAATAAATTCCTTTTCAAGAAATACAACACTCCTAGCAACAAACACTTTGTTGTCAGTTGGTGTGTAGAAGTAGTATCCCCGAGTTTCCTTGGGGTATCCAACAAAATAGCATTTTTCCGATTTGGGTCCATGCTTTTCAGGAAATTGTTTCCTAACATAAGCTTCACATCCCCAAATCTTTAACATAGACAAATTGGGACAATTCCCATTCCATATCTCATATGGTGTCTTTTGAACCGATTTGGAGGGTACACGGTTAAGTGTAAACGTTGCAGTTTGAAGAGCATATCCCCAGAATGATATTGGAAGTTCGGCTGAACTCATCATTGACCGTACCATGTCTAATAATGTATGTTCCTTCTTTCTGACACACCATTATGTTGTGGTGTACCAGGTGGAGTCCATTGTGATACAATACCACAGTCTCTCAGAAGGTCCTCAAAATCTTGGCTTAAGTATTTGCCACCTCGATCTGAACAGAGTGCTTTAATACTCTTACCAAGTTGCTTCTCTACTTCATTCATGAAAGTCTTGAACATTTCAAGAGTTTCTAACTTGTGTTTCATAAGATATACATAGCCATACCTACTGAGGTCATCACTGAAGGTAATGAAGTATTGATAGCCTCCTCTAGCATTTGATCTAAAAGGTCCACATACATCAGTATGTATGAGCCCTAGCAGATCATTGGCTCTCTCACTATGTCCAGTGAAAGGAGTCTTGGTCATCTTCCCTAATATACATGCCTCACATGTATCTAATGATTCAAAATCAAAAGAGTCTAGATAACCATCCTTATGAAGTCTATATATGTGCTTCTCGTTTATGTGCCCAAGACGACAATGCCATAAGAATGTTTTGTTTGAGTTGTCAAGTTTTAACCTTTTAGTATTTACGTTGTACACGATAGTCTCAAGTTCTAACAAGTAGATACCATAAGACATAGGGGCATTTCCATAAAAGATCTCATCTTTAGATATAGAAATAATTCCTTTCTTAATGTGAAATTCAAATCCACTCTTGTCCATACAAGATACAGAAATAATATTTCTATTAATGGAAGGTACATAATAGCAATTCTCTAATTCTATTACAAGGCCCGTAGGCAAAGATAAACTAATAACTCCAACTGAGGTGGTAGCAACTCTTCCTCCATTACCAACCCGCAACTCGACTTGGCCCTTTCGTAAAGGCTTACTTCTTATCAGATCTTGCATATTAGAACATATGTGAGATCCACATCCGGTATCCAGTACCCATGATGAAGAAGTATTTAAGTTTATGTCAATAATGTATATACCTGAAGTGGAGATCTCTATCGCCTACTTCTTTCTCAGTTGTTCCAGGTAGAGAGGACATTTTCTTTTCCAATGTCCAGGCTGGTGACAATGGTGACAACTGTCTTCTTTGGAGATCCCACCTTTAGCTTTGAGCGCGGATGACTTTGGCTTCTGCCCAACTTTAGAACTTTTATTAGCCTTGCCTTTGCCTTTTGACTTTCCCTTTGTCTTGTTGATCATCATCACAAACTTGGGCTTGTCTTTCTTCATTTGTGCTTCAGGTGTCCTCAACATGCCCAACAATTCTGACAACGGCTTGTCAAAATTGTTCATGTTGTAGTTCATGAAAAAAGGACTATATGATTCAGGCAACGATTGTAGAATCACATCAGTGGCCAACTCTTGACCTAGGGGAAATCCCAGCTTGGATAGGCTTTCCACGTACCCAATCAAGGTGAGTATATGGGTGCCAACTGAGTCTCCCTCTTTCATATTTCTTTTGAACAAAGCCTTTCATATCTCTCCTGTCTTGCTTGATGTTGATACATGTTCTTGAGATGTGTTACCATCTCCATGACATTCATGTTCTCATGCTTCTCTTGCAACTCATAGTTCATTGAGCACAACATCAGGCACTTGACATCCATGACATCATAAAGGTGCTTCTTGTAAGCATCCTTTTCAGCCTTGGGCGCATTTACGGCGGGTTCCACTGGCTCTGGTGTTTCAAGGACATAGAGCATACGCTCATGTGTGAGAACAATTCTCAGCGTCCTAAACCAGTTTTGAAAGTTGGTTTTGGTGAGTTTGTCCTTCTCAAGGACCGATCGCAATGAGAAAGTGTGAGTGTTGTTTGCCATTTGATTGCTACAAAAGAAAAAATTTGCATTTAGTCTAAAATATTTTGACTTGTAAAGATTTGATAAACGAGATTAATTAGGCCTTTAATTAATTACACTCCCACTATTTTATTCAAATTGATAGCCCTCACTATAAACTCGGAAGATTGCAATGCACAACCTTCCAGTGAGCCAAGATCCAAAATAATTGGATCAATGCCCATCCAATGCCAGCGTCAAAGACCAAATACTAAGGTAGGCAACTTTTGCCAATTGCATCATATGCAACTCTTGGATAGATGATCATGCACAACTCCTTGCCATGATGCATCTGTGTGCCTCTAGGTACTTGATCCTATCAAGGTTCCCTAGTTAAGTCCAACCCATAAGCCAACACGATGAGTGTGCACCCTGTGGAGGCAAACCCACACACCCACCATCACACTTCCATGAGATAGACAGTGTATCACACAGGAGGCGTGCCCACACATAGTCGATCAAGATTTTCATGTGTGTTGCTTTATGGAAGGCAACTAAAACTTAATATTATTAATTGAGTTGTTTTATTAATACATATACATATCCAAACACCACATACTTATAGTACGTATCATATACTACTATATGCACAACCACAAACGATAGACATGCAATCATAAACACAAATACATCAGTTATGGCCATACTATTGTAATCCTTTGGAGCAACAAAGGATTACGGTCCACCTATGGTCTTATGCATCTCATGCAACACTTGTGAATCAACCTGTAAGCATGTAATGATCAACATTACAATGAACAACTTCATGGATGCTTCGTGAGGTTGGAACTTCAAGTTGCTTCTTGGAATTGGATCTTCTTGTTGCTTCTCCATGGATGCTCCTTGGAATTGGATCTTCAGGTTGCTTCTTGGAATTAGATCTTCATGGTGCTTCTCCATGGACATTCCTTGGAGTTGGATCTTCAATTGGCCTCCTTACATCAAGTTTACAAAGACTAAAACGAATCCTATCTCTATTACATTATATGAGTACAAATATAAAAGAAAAGAATTAATTACACTTTGAAATAAGAGATGAGGCTCGACATGCAAGTCGAATACTTTATACAAAGGATCCATATGCAACCATTATACATCCATAGCATTCACAAACAAACATATCCACAAGATTGACATCCACATTCATTCACAACATTCACAAAAGGGGATACTAGGCCATAACTGTGCATGCACTCACCACATAAAATAGATTTTAAAGGCGACGTCTATGCTATCATAGGTATATCTACATATATGTATATACATATTAAAATGGTAGTACTTTTAATGCGGGACATTCCCCATTAAATAAATTTTTTACTCCCACGCAGACTATGCGGGGTACACAGGGGAAGCGCCCCTGTGCGTATGTGGAATTAGGTTTAGATTTGCACATTAGCAGTTTTAATTCGCATCGTATGCAACATAAAAACAGTATACAGTGATTCTATCATATCAAAACGAATCAAAATACGTCGTAGATCGATGCTGCTATGATACCACTGTTGGGTTTTATGGAGAAAACATACGCGGCGGAAGCAACAAAAATCCACGCAACCCGAAATAGGATCTCGTCGACAACATTATATATGGAAGGAGTGTTTACGGGATATACCTTATCGCGGAGCAAGTCCGGCGATGTCCCGTTACATGACAGTGCAACACTGTTGACCTACACGGACATAACTTCTCTCTCGTTTGTTGTCACAGGAAGATCCGGCGGCGCTCCTGTGCGACAGTGATGTACGCCGCTCGTAGCACGTACAGGTGGTCGTTGACATCCTCCAAACACAGGTGTCAAGGCATCTGCGTCTCTACTTCGTCCACGCGGATGGATAGAACTCCGCGTTGCGCTTCCCAAGCCGGCGGGAAGGAGTCGTGTCTCTGTGACGGTGTGCTAGCAGTGCGTTTCTCTCCTTTCTCTCCTAAGGACGATGACGGCTAGGGTTTACGTATGTGAGCATAAATGGAAAAGCCTCTCTCAATATCTTATATAGATAGCGTCCGTCAATCCTCCTTTAAATAGGATAGAAAGGGAAGTAGGGTTTCCCAAACCCATCAGTAAACAGAAATGTTGCGTTAATTAAAATGCTCGTGGATTAATTAGAATATTCTAGAATTCTTTCAATAACCAAATAATCACATTAATTGATTAATTAATATCTGACTCTATGGAATCGCTTGGGATGGCTCTATGGGCATATATATACCAACACTACCAAGACAAACTAATCTAGAGGTAAAAGGGTCAGTCTAACTAGACCATATACAAGATCCATCACACTTCACTACGCACTCTGATTTCTTACTAAACACCAAACTTCAAAGTCTAGGTTCTAGGGATAACTATCCAAACATGTGGTTTTATGGGTCATAAGGGAGCTATATTGGGTATCCATCCTCAAATAGGTTATTACATATGAAAGCCTAGTTCAACATATTAGGGTCCCTAAAGATAAATCATATAGATTTCTAAGGCTACTATTGCCTAAAAGCATGCTCTTTTGAACATTTCATATCAGCTTAGGATAGGCCGATATCATATGGATTCGGGAGTCCTCGTAAACCAAGCTAGTGGTGCAGAGGAAAATATTACCAGCCCCCGAAACCCTGATCCATTCTAGACACCTTTGCTTCAACTTCATGTCCTAATAGTTGTCTGAAGTCTCTGATACCATGATGTAAAGAGGAGACATCACCTCCTTACTAAAATTTAAAGGAAGTACAAAACATCCATCTTTCTAGAAAGACAAAAGATATTGAGGGATGCATGTATAATATTCCAAGTAAATAAGCATGCACCTGATACACTATAAAATGTCAATAGCAACGGAAATAAAAGTACTAAGCCTATTACATGGCTTTCATTATTCATTACATGATTGTTCCCAAAAGAAAAAGATAAGAGAAAAGGATCTATCTATAGCTTGTTATACACATATCTGATCAAAGAATTTCCAAGGTCTTTCCGTGAGAGGGAATTATCATGATATGGGTCCTAGATCCTCTCAGATGCATTTTTGTGGACTAACTATGAGAGGACAATCACATGATGTAGTTCTTGTCTCCTTGCAACTGAATTTTGGGTGACTTGTTGTGAGAGGACATTCTCATGATATGGGCCCCGACTCCTTACAAATGCATTTTCAAGGATGTTCTATGAGAGGACACTGTCATGATATGGACCCCAACTTCTCAAAATTGTATTTCAAGGGACTTGTTGTGAGAGGACTTTGTCATGATATGGTCCATGGATCCTCTAAAATGCATTTTTGGGGACTTTTTGTGAGAGGGATCTCTCATGATATGGGCCCTAGATCCTCCCATATGCATTTCCACATACTTGTTGTGAGAGAACCCAATCATGATATTCCTCCCAAATACATTTTGAGGGACTTACTATGAGAGGACATTGTCATGTTATGGGCCATGACACCTAAAAATGTATTTCTTGGAACTTATTATGAGAGGACAATGTCACGATGTGGCCACGTTTCCTTGCATATGCATTTTCAGGAGTTGTCGTGAAAGCACACTCTCATTATATGGATATGGCTCCTCACAGATGCATCTCCAAGGAGTTGTTGTGAGAGGGCATTGTCATGATTTGTGTCATTTTGAGTGTTGCAAGCCAAACAACTGAGAGTTGCAAGCTCCACAAGTTAGTGGTGCAAGCCTATCTAGTGAGAGGTGCAAGCCCTATAAGAAAGTGCTACAAGAACTACAAGCAACTGTTGCAAGCCCCATAAGTGAGTGTTGAAACATATCTCTACTTGAACATTTATGTAACCCTTTCATAATTCCAGATTTGTAATTATGACATCATATAATTTTGCATTACATGACCTAATCAAACCTAACTTTCCTAAATTTCCAATGAAGTGACCTAAATGAGACCTATATCCCCCAAATTGGATTAGTTATCCTCAAATTTTACCTAATATACACAAAAATTTGAGATGATTTGGCCCATACTTTTTTAATTCAGGAAACTAGTCACTAAATGATTGGGTAGTCTTTAGAGGGATGCCTGATCAACCATTAACAAAATTCTAGATTCTAGGTTCAATTGTGAGCCATACACTATGAAACAGGGTGTGATCAGAGACTACGACTTTGCTAAAATATATGGTTCTGCATCGGATCTGATTGGGCATTTTGCATCAACCCATTGTTGTCCGACTATAGATATCAAAACTGATTTTTGAAACCCATAAATCTGAATAAAGGAAAATAGAAATGTGGGTGATAAATTAGGGACCCATGCAAAAAATTACAATTGATTAAAAATTTCATTAACTCAAAAATAGGGTGCCACTCTATAGAGCTTCTTTAACAACACCAATCTCAGTGTGGAGGCCGCTATCATGCAATCTGAGGCTGATGGATGCTTTGGATGGGCCTTGTTGCATAGGACATTGCTACCTCCTTGAAATTTTCAGTCAAGATCAAAGATCCAAACCACAAACATCCTCCATCCTCCTCCTTCTTCCTTGTTCTCCTTCTCTTTCATTCCATATTGATTTAAAACCCTAGCTTTGGGTTCAGCCTACCCTAAGCTTCAAAGATTTAAGTATATTATATCCCTCCCCCTCTTGAGCACAGATCTGGGTGTGACTTTAGTTCTGCATGGGTGTATACTCTCCAGTTCATGATGGATTGGACTCTCAATGGTGTTTTTCCCCTTTTCCTTTTATTATCCATCTTCTTCACTTTTTTTGGTTAATTATTTTGACCCTAAAACATTATCCAAATTTTTTTTCAATGCATCCTATTTGTATATACTTCACCTGAGATCTCAAATAATATCCAAATTCTTACCCATATATTGATTGAAACTAATTAAAATAGTCGACTATTATCAACACCATTTTCACCAAAATTGTTGCCCCCATTTGTATTTCTCCACTTATAATAAAAAGTCTCTTTTACATATCCTTAAATCAAACTTATTTCCCACTATCTTCATAATTATGTGTTTTCTAACTTTAAGATCAAAACTATAGTAAATATCTTGAAAATTCATACAATGCCCCACCATATCATATAGAACATATAATAAATCACAATTTCATCAATTTATGCATTAGATTTTAGTTTATCTAAATGTCCAAAATATACTTGGGTACCACATATTGTCCTCATTTTATCATATTTTCATCAAACTTCAGACAAACTACAATCTCATCATATTAATCAACCTTAACTTTTTATGTAACCTGTGTAAGATCCAATGATGGTGACTTTACCCAAAAATGTCTTTATATTGTAGGTGTGCATGAAAGGACTCCAATATGGACTCAAATTTAGGTGAAATGTTTTGTACTTGGGCCCATATTATATACTCAACCTATCAAATTTTCATTATTACATTTATCATATACTTAGCTAAGTTCCATAGATAAGGATGTTACAATCCATTTCACTTATTTAATATCAAGCTTTGAGAAACTATTTCGGTCAAAAAAGGTTTTTGTCATAAAAGAAAAAAAGTTTGATTTAGAATATTGGATCGAATATTTTTTTCTTTGACAACAACATGTCATTGGCCTGTCAAAATAAAATACATAAAATTGAGCCTCAGGGAATGTGAATTTTTAGAGTAAATTCCTTAAACCAACGCCTCTTATCTCTCGCACATGATTGCACTCTCCTCCCCTGAACCTATAGCCAACCCACCACCCACCCCTGTCCGACTCTATGCCTAGACTACCTGCCTGCACATACCCCCTCTCTGTCAAACATCTGACTTGTCACTCCCAACCAGACTCCTCTCTTAGCAAGTACAACATTGTTGCTTGCCTGCGAGGTGTGCTCAGGCCGGTCAAGGCATGTTGTTACCCAACTAGCGACTAGCTCAACAACAAAGGTGAGTTTCTAGAGGTTAAACATATGGTGGTGTCGAGGGTGAAAAACCACTAGAGGGGGGTGAATAGGGCTTTATGGATTTTTTAAAATAATTCCACTTAAACAAACACAATTGAGATAATAAGGAGACAAGGTGTTTAGAGTGGTTCCAAACTTAGCAAATACTAAGGCAGTCAATCCACTACCCGATTGCTTACTCAATCAGGATTTTGAAAGTATTTAATTTTATTACCTCTCAAGGATATTACATAAAATTACAACACTTTCAACACCCTTTGGACAACCTTCACCTTGATGTAGTCTCACCAACCTTGAAGCAGCCTTCCTTGAAGTAACTTCAAGCTCCCCCTTGAAGTAGCCTTCCTCTTGAAGTAGCTTCCCGTTGAGACAACCTTCTAGAAGTAGTACAAATATCTCCTTCTCAACCAAGAAGATCAAATCTCTCTCCAATCCGCAGCCTCCAACCCTAGGAGTAGCAAGGAGAGTACAAGCAATAAGAAAGAACAAGAAGGGAAACAAAATTTACAATTACCACTTGAAGCACAAGGCTTGATTTCCTATATCAAGTGTATTGATCTCCTAACAAATGAGTATGGAAGTATAGGTTTAGTGGGTAGGAGATGCTAGCCTATAGGACATGAATTTGGAGCAAAGGAAATGAGTAGCAAGTACTAGAGTTGCTCAATTTCTCAAAACAGATTGCCAATTGCAAGTATGTAAGCTCAAGTATTGCACAAGTGTATTTTGGGTGTCCTATGGCTTGTCCTATTTATAGGAATGGCCTATGAATGCTTAAGGATGTTCTAGACACTTTCTATGGGGTTCTAAGTGCTCAACTAGCCGTTAGGTATCCATTAGTTACTTTAACAATGACTAGTTAATTAATACTGAAAAGTGCAGACAGAGACATTCTCGGTCGAGGAATTGTCTACCGAGATCCCAGTCGGTCGAGGTCTTTGTCGACCGAGGGACTGTCTGGGGCAAGTGTATGTAACGTTCTGATCCATCTCCCAACTACCTTGTCTGTTGTGTCTAACGGCTACCTGGGTCATTCTCGGTCGAAGAGTTTGTCGACCGAGAGTGTCTCGGTCGAGAAGTTTGTCGACCGAGAATAACTCTGTTTCAATGTTTTAAACTAAGTACTAAGTGTGTGTATGAGTGTGCAGTTGTGACACTATTGTAGGGGATGACCTATCTAAGTGTTATGATTAGATAGGGAAGATCTAAATGATTGATTTACATGATATCTAAGTACTTGTACATTATATACTTGTACAAGGTTTGACATTTGATTACAATCATGATTTGAAGCAGTTTGAGCATATAGATCTTCCAAGACTTTGCCATCCACCTAATTCCTGCAACACTCAAGTAGCACGTTAGATCCACAAGAATGAAATGTTTGTCATTATCAAAACAAAGGGATTCAAATGATGTCCATTTAACCAACAATCTCCCCCTTTTTGAAGATGACAAACATTTCCAAAATATAAATCAACTAGTCTTTAAAAAGAGTTAAGTTTCATACCTGAGATTTACTTTGTGAATTCCTTCTCTTGTTTATGAAATGTTTGCTTATTATTCCCAAAGAAGTGTGGAACATAAAATCCAATTCTTAGGGAATATAACAACTTTAATGTAAATCCAAGAGATTATGAAACTCATTGATTGAGTTTTTAAGAGTTACCATTATTTAAGATTTACATTTATTTCTCCCCCTTTGTCATTTCAAAAAGATATCCATTAAAAAATCAATGTAGAAAACTCCCCCTTAAAAAGATAATCATCAAATCATTTGAAAAAGATGTCCATTTGGAAGCCAAAGATGACACGATGAAAACCATTTTAAGAAGCACAAATATCAAAGAAAACATCTTCTAAGTGAGTGATGAGTAGTTGCTTCCTTATTTTGTTAAATTGGTCTAGTGGAAGCGATTTTGTGAAAATATTAGCCAATTGATCTTTCGTATCAACATGATGATGGGATACATGATTTTTTGAGATATGATCCCTTAGAAAATGATGACGGATTTCAATATGTTTGGCACGGCTGTGTAAAATAGGATTATGTGTTAAGTTTATAGCGCTTGTATTGTCCGAAAAGATAGGCGTGGATGAAAAAGTAAAGCCATAATCATTTAACACTTGTTGCATATAAAGCACTTGAGAACAACAAGATCCGACTGCCATATATTCAGCTTCAGTTGTAGAGAGAGCAACCGTATTTTGTTTCTTGCTAAACCAAGATACTAAGGCTCTTCCTAACAAGAAACAACTACCACTTGTGCTCTTGCGATCAATCCAACAACCAGCGTAATCGGCATCGGTATAAGCTTTAAAGTACAAGGATTGTCCTTTAGGATGCCATAGACCATAACATGTAGTGCTGGCTAAATATCGTAAAATCCGTTTGACGGCTTGAAAATGGGTTTGCATAGGTTGTGATTGAAATCGAGCACAAACACCAACTGAAAACATGATGTATGGTCTAGAAGTAGTTAAGTAGAGCAAACTACCAATCATGGCTCTATATAAGGAATCATCAATAGGTTCCCCATTTTCATCCTTATCGATTTTAGTAGAGGTAGCCATTGGAGTGGTAGCATGTTTGCACTGGTCCATCCCAAAGCATTTTAAAAGTTCATTGGTATACTTTTCTTGGCTTATAAAAATCCCGGCGGGCGTTTGTTTGATTTGAAAACCAAGAAAGAAAGTCAGTTCACCAATGAGGCTCATTTCAAATTATTGTTGCATAATATCACTAAATTGTTTGCACAATGATTCATTTGAGGCACCAAAGATAATATCATCAACATATATTTGAACAACTAGAAAATCAGATGCATATGTTTTGAAAAATAAAGTAGAATTTGAATTTCCAATAAGAAAATCGTTATGAAATAGATAGTTCTTGAACCTTTCATACCAATTCCTAGGTGCTTGTTTTAAACCATAAAGTGCTTTCTTAAGTTTGTATACATATTCACCTTTTTCCGATATTTCAAAACCAGGTGGTTGGGAAACATATACTTCTTCTTGGATTATTCCATTGAGAAATGCACTTTTGACATCCATTTGGAAAAGTTTGATGTTTTTGTGTGCAACTATAGCTAGTAACATTCTAATGGCTTCAAGTCTTGCTACTGGTGCATAAGTTTCATCAAAGTCTATTCCTTCTTGTTGATTATATCCTTGTGCTACTAACCTATCTTTATTTCTTACTACTTCCCCTGCTTCATTTAACTTATTCCTAAAAATCCATTTGGTTCCAATAATGGTTTTATCTTGTGGTTTAGGAACTAAGTCCCATACATCATTTTTAGTGAATTGGTTTAATTCTTCTTGCATTGCCATTATCCAATAGTCATCTTTTAGAGCTTCAGTCACCTTCTTAGGTTCAATTATAGAAACAAATACCATATTTGCAACATCTCTAAAAGATGAACGGGTTTTGACTCTATCATTAGCATTTCCAATGATCAGTTCTTGAGGATGATCCTTAATGAGTCTAGGAACATGTTGTTGTGTCTCATCTTGGTGATTATTAGTAGTATTTTTGTCACCATCATTTGGTATGGATAAATTTTCTAATTGATGAGTGAGATCAACTAATTCAAGATGGTTAGATTGTATCTCTTCATGAAAAGTAATGTGAATGGATTCCTCAACTTTTCTAGAAATAATGTTGTAAACTCTGAATGCTTTACTAGAGGTGGAATATCCCAAGAAAAAGGCTTTTTGTGATTTAGATTCAAACTTGTCTCTATCATATTTTGTGTTTAAGATATAGCATGTTGATCCGAAAGTATGAAAATAGTCAACCCTGGGTTTCTTAGTATATATGATTTCATATGGTGTTTTCTTCAAATAAGAGTGAACAATTACTCTATTTAGCACATAGCAAGCTGTGTTTACCGCTTCAGCCCAAAATGTTTTAGGTGTACTATGTTCGAGCATCATAGTCCTAGTCATTTCTTGTAGTGATCGATTTTTCCTTTCAACTATGCCATTTTGTTGTGGAGTGCGTGTAGCAGAAAAATTGTGAGTGTAGCCTTGAGATGTGCAAAATCCTTCAAATAAATGGTTCTCAAATTCTCCACCATGATCAATCCTAATTGTACATATCTTTTTTTGTAGTAGATTTTCAATCTTGGAACAAAATTGTATAGAAACTTGAATAGTATCATCTTTGTTTGCAAGAAAGTGTACCCATGCATATCTACTGTAATCATCAACAATGACAAAACAATATCTTTTCCCTCCAATAGATTGTGTCCGCATAGGTTCGAATAAATCCATATGAATGAGTTCTAGTGATCTACAGGTGCTAAGTACATTTTTGGGTTTAAAAGAGGTTTTAGTTTGTTTACCCAAAGTACATGGTTCACAATTTTCAGATTGATCAAAACATAATTTAGGCAAACCACGAACAAGATCATATTTAACTAGCTTTTTGATAACATGTGAACTAGCATGTCCTAATTTTCTATGCTATAGTTGTAAAGAATTTTCGTTTGCAAGTAAGCATTTTCCAACTACTGATTGCATAGAGTTATGTCTAAGAATATAAAGATTTCCAACTCTTTTTCCTTCATAAACAACATTTGTAGTATTTTCTATTAGTAACTTGCAATAATTTTTGTTGAATAAAACATCATATCAACTATCACATAATTGACTAACACTTATTAAATTATGGTGCAAACCATCGACAAGTAAAACATTCTTTATTTCAAGGTTTGTACCAATATTACCTATTCCAACAATTTTACCTTTACCATTGTCTCCAAAAGTAATTGTTCCACTTTTCTTTTCCTCAAAAGTTTGAAATGCCTCCTTGTTTCCGGTCATGTGTTTGGAACATCCACTGTCGACCACCCAATCCTGCATTAAGATATAGGTTTTGGTACCCATGTGATGGTCCATTATGGTTAGGTACATTTAATAACAAATTGAGCATTTTTTAAGAAAGAAAACTGAACAAAACTTCATTAGGTCGACAAAAGTTCGACCGACAAGTGTCTCGATCGACTAATTTGTCGACTGAAAAGTTGCTATTTTATAGGTTAAAACTAAATAGAAACAGAAGTTCATTCGGTCGACCATTTTTCGACCGATTTTTGCTCCGATCGATCATTTTTCGACCGGAATAGTTGCTGTTTCACTAAGATTGCTGTTGTAGATTTTGGTTTGTCACAGGAATTCGATCAGTCGATGTTTTTCTCGACCAAGAATATCTCGGTCGAACTATTTTTCGACCGAAAATGTTTCTGTTTGTCTCAATAATTTGTTTATATTAGTTTTGAATTTTAGATAATACATGAAGCTATTTGCTTAGTTGAGATAAGACATTTTGATTTTCAAAAATAAGCGTTAGATCATATCTCAACTAAATTACATTCAAGTCTTCTAAGTTTGAGATTTGGGGACCCAAACTAACTCAGAATCCTTCTTCTTATAAGGGCATGAAAAAGAGTAATGTCCAAGACGTAAACAAAAGTGACAAGAAATAGAGTCAATTTCATTTCTCTTTTTAGGATTTGGAATTTTGTTCTTAGGAAAAAACGTGATCTTAGTCTTGGATGCTTGAGCTCTTTTGGATTGATAGAATTTTCCTTTTGAAACATATCCTAAGCCTCTTCTTCCATTGTAGCTAGAGGAATTTTTCAGAATATTATCAAGAATGTCATTTCCCCTTAAGCCATTTATTTCTCTTTGTAGCTTAGCAATCTCATCCATCTAATTATTAATATCTATCCTTGCTTGATCTAAATCAGATAATAAAGAGTTTCTTTCCTTAACAACATTATCATAATCTAGATGATTACATATAATAGGTTGAGTCTGAAAATTGTTTAATCTAGCAAGCAAGTCAACCTTTTCTTGAGAAAGAAGATAATGATTTGTTTCTAAAGTAAGTAACTTCATATTGCAATCATTTAAAGATGTTTTCAAAGACAATTTTTCAAGAGAAATATTGTTCTTTTCAGAAGAAAGATCATTCAATCTAGCATATAGATCCTTAATAGTTTTAGTGACCTTCTTTAGTTTCTTTTTGCAGTCAACATACTTGTCATGAGTTTCTTGTAGACTAACAATTAGATCTTCTTTTAGCAAATCAAGAAGGCTTACCTCTTGGGAATCGTCATTATCATCTTCTTTTGGCATGAGACACTCCACATTTTCTTCTTCACTTTCATTATCACTTGACTCATCCCACACAACTTTATAAGCTTTTTCTCCCTTCTTCTTGAATGAGCTTTTCTTTCCTTTCTTTGCTTTAGGACATTCATTTTCGAGATGTCCTTTCTTTCCACATTCAAAACACCTAGGAGGGGAAGAAGAAGAACTAGCAATTTTGTTAGATCTAAATCTTCTATATTTCTTACCATTAACAATTAGAGCTTCTTCTCCTTCTCCATTACTTGTTTCATCACTTTCTTGTGTGACGATCTTTGTAGCTTTGAGAGCTATATCTTTCTTTCTTCCTTATTGAAGTTGACGCTCTCATCATTCCTCTTCCTCTAAGGTTGCCTCATGTGCTTCTAGGTTGCCAATGAGTTGCTCCATCCTTAGTCGGGTGAGATCATTTGCTTCTTCAATAGCAGTCACCTTGGGCTTGTACTTGGGAGGGAGAGATCTAAGAATCTTTGACACTTGATCTTCTTCAGCGATTACTTTGCCTAAAGCATTTAAACCATTTACAATAGAAGAAAATTTTGCAAACATTTTACTAATAGACTCATTTTGATCCATACGAAACAGTTCAAAATTTTGCTTAAGCATTCCGATTTTAGAATTCTTAACTTTAACAGTTCCTTCATATGTTATAGAGAGTCTATGCCATATCTCATATGCCATTTCACAATTTGATATTCTATTGAATTCACTAACGGAAATTGAACAATAGATTATACTTACAACTTTTGCATTCATTTGGGATGATCTTACCGTATTAGCATCCCAATTTGCATACTCTGTTTGAGGAAATTCATATTGAGTTGATACCATCCTCCATAAGTACCAGCTGATTCCTTGGAAGTATAACTGCATCCTCCTCTTCCAGTAAGTGTAGTTAGTGCCATCAAAAGGTGGAGGTCTTGCCACAAGTGTTACTTCCAAGTTGAGGTTGTTGAGTACCCCGTCACCCATTCTTCAAGACTTTGTTAAGGTTCCTTGAAGCCCTACTCTGATACCAATTGAAAAACCACTAGAGGGGGGGTGAATAGGGTTTTATGGATATTTTAAAATAATTCAACTCAAACAAACACAATTGAGATAATAAGAAGGAGACAAGGTGTTTATTGTGGTTCCAACCTTAGCAAATACTAAGACAGTCAATCCACTACCCGATTGCTTACCTAACCGAGATTTTGAAAGTATTTAATTTTATTACCTCTCAAGGATATTACATAAAATTACAACAATTTCAACACCCTTTGGATAGCCTTCACCTTGAAGTAGTCTCACCAACATTGAAGCAGCCTTCCTTGAAGTAACTTCAAGCTCCCCTTTGAAGTAGCCTTCCTCTTGAAGTAGCTTCCTGTTGAGACAACCTTCTAGAAGTAGTCCAAAGATCTCCTTCTCCACCAAGAAGATCAAAGCTCTCTCCAATCCGCAGCCTCCAACCCTAGGAGTAGCAAGGAGAGTACAAGCAATAAGAAAGAACAAGAAGGGAAACAGAAATTATAATTACCACTTGAAGCACAAGGCTTGATTTCCTATATCAAGCGTATTGATCTCCTAACCAATGAGTATGGAAGTATAGGTTTAGTGGGTAGGAGATGCTATCCTATAGGACATTAATTTGGAGCAAAGGAAATGAGTAGCAAGTACTAGAGTTTCTCAATTGCTCAAAACAGATTGCCAATTGCATGTATGTAAGCTCAAGTATTGCACAAGTGTATTTTGGGTGTCCTATGGCTTGTCCTATTTATAGGAATGGCCTATGAATGCTTAAGGACGTTCTAGAAACTTTCTAGGGGGTTCTAAGTGCTCAACTAGCCATTAGGTATCCATTAGTTGCTTTAACAACGGCTAGTTAATTAATACTGAAAAGTGCAGACAGAGACATTCTTGGTCGAGGAATTGTCGACTGAGATCCCAGTCGGCCGAGGTCTTTGTCGACCAAGGGACTTCCTGGGGCAAGTTTATGTAACGTTCTGATCCAAATCCCAACTACCTTGTCTGTTGTGTCTAACGACTACCTGGGTCATTCTCGGTCGAAGAGTTTTTCGACCGAGAGTGTCTCGGTCGAGAAGTTTGTCGACCGAGAATAACTATGTTTCAATGTTTTAAACTAAGTACTAAGTGTGTGTATGAGTGTGCAGTTGTGACACTATTGTAGGGGATGACATATCTAAGTGTTGTGATTAGCTAGGGAAGATATAAACGCTTGATTTACATGATATCTAAGTACTTGTACATTATATACTTGTACAAGGTTTTACATTTGATTATAATCATGAATTAAAGCAGTTTGAGCATATAGATCTTCCAAGATTTTGTCATCCACCTAATTCCTACAACACTCAAGTAGCACGTTAGATCCACAAGAATGAAATGTTTGTCATTATCAAAACAAAGGGATTCAAATGATGTCCATTTAGCCAATAGAGGGGCAGCTTGGTGACCTCCCTTGTGTCTCCCTCAAGGATGTTGATGATATCTTCAATGCCAACATCCAATATTTGTGGTCGCCGCCTGCGATCAGGCCATGAATCACAGTGACTACACCTGGCATAGACCAATTCCTCAAGCACATTAATTAACAGATGTAAGTAATTAATTACAACCACAATTACACATCGTTGTGAGTATTAGTACATAACTAGTTACAGAGCACATAATGTGTTTGTGGAATTTCTTATATCAAACATGTCATGCTATGTAATGTACTTTAAAATATCACTAATTCTACAAAGTTCAGATGTAAAGAAGGGAAATCACCCCTTTACTAAAAATTTGAAGAATTAACATCCATTCCAAACACACTCATAGGTATGTTGGAATAGGTATAAATTTTCTAAATTTAATATACTGGTATGCAAAAGACCAAAGTGAAGTAGCAAAATAGTAATATTGACTATATTTAATTTTCATAAAAAATTACATAAGTACATCAATCTCCCATTAAAGGTTTACATGTAACATAAAAAGGATCTAAGATAGAGGAAAGTCTAAACTACTTCAAATCTTGTCTCCAAAGCAACATCTCCAAGATCTAGGTCCATGTCAAAATGTATGCGCTCCTTTTCTTATTCAACACCTTGTCCTATACCTGGGTGATTGGGAAATCACCCAACAAGAGAGAGAAACAAGGTATGTGTCAAATAATGAACAAGTATAAAATATAAATAAATAACAAGGAAACATAAATATAAAGATTCATCATAAGATAAGAGGGCCAAGAGAATGAGGCATATCACCAAAGATTGTTTCCATAACAAATAAATTATAATAATTAGCATCCATAATATTATTTGGACTACATTATCTACGTAGGTTGGAGGCACCTACCTGACCCCAACCAAATATCTGAGGGAGAGTAACACATTCTAGTCAACTATCAAACATTTATATATTGGGGAGAGTAACACCCTCGATGAAATAACACATGTCCTATCTATGAGTGGTTGTACATAAGTACCACTAGTATAGCTAAATAGTCAAATAGACCATCATGCTCAAGGAATAGTAAAGTGGCAAGATAAATCATCAAATAGTTGTAACATAGTAGTGGGGTTCCAAGACATAAGAAATAATATATCAAATTTGATTTTGAGGAAATTAGAACAAGAGAAACAAAAATAAAGGAAATAGGGTTCAATTAATGCCTCATTAATGAAAATAGGGTTGGTTCACAAATATCCCAATTTAAGGGTAAGACTTGCACATACCTCTCTTATTGATTTCAATTATTCATTTTCACCACTTTAATTGAGTCCAAGGCCCACTTTTCCTATTTCTAATGTATAATCATTGACGTGTATTTTACTACGCGCTTAAACGCAAGTATACGCGTCGAGTAATATAGGCCTTGTGAGGCCCGAGTCGAACTCAGGGATACGTGAATTATTGGAGACTTCTACTAACTAATCGCAATCAGCTAGACCGATTAACAAAGTAGGGTTTTGTTGTTCAAATTAAAAAGAAAATAAAAATCAAACAAAGAAAACAATCGATTAAAGGTTAATTTAATCAATTCAAAGGGATATCTTTAGGATGGCGGTTTCACCGCGGGTCAACATTGTATTAGGTTTTATATAATTCCTCACACTTCTCTCTCTATCCGGGTAATGGCCTGAAATGAGAATTACCCACTGTCGTGGTGTAATTCACTACTTAGGTTTAGGTTGATTCCACCGTCGTAGTAATCATTCCCCTAAACTAAGTGCATTATAAACGGTCTCTCAGTTCCCACCATTAATTTTACAACTCCTTTGTCAAGGGTTTTATTGATTAATGTAGAATTCGTCTCTTTTCAACCGTTAATCCTTCTGTCGAAGTGATTAAGGGTGTTAAATTATTATTATGGTGATCAAGCATAACAATAGAAATGGAGAAAACGAATCTATACCACAGATTTGAGAGAAAAATATGAATTATTGATATAAAAATGTCATACAATGCATTCCCGGGCTACTCCCGGTCCTAAAGATTGAGGGTTTTAGCCTCTCATGTTCATCTCACACGAATACATGGTAGAAATTGGGGAATTCATAAGAAAAACGGGAAATAAATGGGAAAACCCCTGAACGGAGAAGAACCGGTGGATCCTTGGCGTAGAACACGAGCTTCCCCGCCTGTCGGTGGTGGAAATCGTCTTTGGCAGCGTCCGAATCACCCGGGATGAGCTTCTCGGCCTCCGTTCTCCTTTCTCTCCTCCTCGGCACTCGTGCAATCCAAAAAATGAGATGATTTTCACGTCTGGGCGGCCGTCATTAGGTATAAGTCCCTAATTAGGTCGTCAAATAACAACAGCCGTCCGATCGAAATCAAAACAAATCCAACGCATATCTGCCGGCGTCGATACCATCGACGCGGGTCGATGGTATCGACCCAGCGGATTAGCGGCAGCTTTCCTTTCTTTTATTCTAAGCGCCTGTGGTGATCTCGATACCATTGACCCGTGTGTCGATGGTATCGACTCCTTTACTGTCGGTTGTTATCGTTTAGCGACGCTGTAGCTCTCCTTGTGTCGATGGCATCGACTTGGGTCGATGGTATCGACAGTTTCCTCGCCAGCAACTTGAAGGGATCTCGATACCATCGACGTAGGTGTCGATGGTATCGACATTGTATTGCTCTTCTCGGCTGACAACCTGTGGCTTGGTCGATGGTATCGACTTCCGTCGATGGTATCGACGGAAGCAGATACTTGTTCTTCCTGAAATTTCACAACAGGCCCAAGTAAATCCACACAATTTATAATAAGATGATAAATAATGCTCAAAATAGTAAAACAAAGGGGATTTGATATAAAATGATGGCAAAGACCAAATAAAGTGAATTATGCAATAATATCCATGAAAATGAGTAATTAAGGCACAAAACACATATGAAATAGGTCTCTAAATGCGACTCAAAATCATCGCATCAAACTCCCCTAAGCTTAAACATTGCTCGCCCTCGAGCAACTAACCCTTAGAATAGAATTGCAGATGTCAACTAACAATCAACACATCACCCCACATCCCACATTACTCCCACTGGACATTCTCAAACCGGCCTTTCCTAATCACAGAACAGTAATTACCCTATAGGCGACAATAATCATCAATAAAAGAAATTATCCTTCAAACCGATGAACACTATCACATAAGGCAGTTAACATAATAAAATTTGCCGATTCAGCATTAGTGCATCTTGTGATCGCCTAAACTACGTTGCTCGCCCTAACTACCATCTACATGGAAGCAGTTCTCCTGATAAACATGAGTGAGGAGAAAATCACGGTGGCCTGCCAATCCGAGCAACGGGTGGATGGAATGGGTGGTTCATGGAAGAATTTGGAAGTATTACACAGTTTCAAAATGCATACAACAAAATGCCCTAATTGATGCCAATGCACATTGAAAATGCCCTAATGCTTAAAATTGGGTGGAATGATGCATGCACTAACCTTCCACCTCAAAAAGAGATAGAAATCTAATTAAGCCACATCATGTACTCAGTTTCCTTGTTATGCAAGTGATATTATGTTCCTTTCTCCCTCTTATTCCATTTCCTTCTAAATTCTCTTCTTTTTTTTTTCTTTCCTCTTAGCCCATATATCCATAATTGCTTAGAGATACATGTGTTAGGCTATTTTTCTTCATGATTGGAAATCTTTGTACTATTTCGAGGGTATGGGACAATTTAGATCACTTTTCAAGACAAACTGAGGTACATGGTGTACTTATGCATGAAAATCATGAAAGTTATGAGTGCAACTACATGACATGCACCTAAAGGTAATGTGCATGAATCACTATACATTTTTTTTTCATTTTATGCAAAAATATGAAAATAACAATGCAAATCCTATCTACATGCTATGCACGCAAAAGAAGTTAAAACTGTACTTTACTTCCAATTCTTGGGTGGATTATGGAAAAATATGAAGTGGAATGATCACAAGATTAAGTTACTGAACCTTAGAAAAATATCATGTGTCCCTCCTTACTGACATGTGTAGTAGTTCAAAGGGTTCTTTCTTGTATATCCAATTAAGGTCTCATTACTATTTGATTAGGTTAGGCTCAAACAACCGTTACTATCCACTTTTCATGAGTCAATGGGGGTGTGAGTGTGACATATTGCTTCAAAGTTGACATAATCAATCATTTTCATAGGACAAGTTTCCCAAGGACAACCAAGTTAAGCTATCCAAAAGACCTAGAATTTTTTTTTTTTGAAATTCCCTTAAATTTCCCATGAAAAAGCGAGATGACAATTTTTTCTTAAGACATCCACGATTACACTAGATAGATGTGGATCCTAAACAAACACTAAAATTGCAAGAACAAATAACAAAGCAGAAACTAAAAACAACTAAAGAAAAGATAAAAGATAGAGCTGTTCCAGCCACCCCCCTAAGCTTGAATCCGACTATGGCCTCATAGTCAAAAACTAACTTAAGGGTGGAACAGTGATACCCTGATCAATCTTGCGGAGGCGGTGGTGGGTATTGTGGTGCCGTAGGATCCCAAGACGGGTACTCCCCCTGGAAGCTTGGATCATATTGGGTCCTCGGCGGAGGCTGTGGATAGCCTCCAAAGTAGTCTTGACTCCAGTAATGGTCAAAGAAGGGCTCCTGTTGCGTTTCTATCCGTTGCAACCGGGTGTGCATTTGCTCTTGGTTGGCGAGGATGAGCCGCTCGTTCTCGAACATAGCCCGTTGGTTGTCAAGTACCCGGCTCGTAGTGTCATGAATGCCGGTATACATACCCATGTGCTGCAGCTGAGTCTACTGTATGTCCTGCAGCATGGTGTACATCCCCTGCATGGAATAGGGATCTGCAGCTGGCTGCTCGTACTGTGGTGATGGCGGCGGGGGCTGAGATGATGAAGATGCACCTGGATGCTTCCTAGGACGCTTCCGTGGTGCCACACGTGCTCGAAGAGGTGTGAAAGACTCCTCTTCCTCTGCAGCCTCGCCTTCTTGCTCGTCACCACCGTCGTCTTCCTCGGAGGACTCGATAGCTATGATTGGCCACCGGAAGTGCTGCTTGCCCTCAATGTTGAAGACATCGTCCGGTAGGGAGCTCTCTTGATAAGCTTGGTTGACGTGGCAATGAGCATACGCCAACCCGTCCCGTAGAAGAATAAGGTTTGAACGGTGCAAATGTTGCACGTTCACCTTGCTCCTCGTAAAGATCGGAGTCATGGACTGAAGGTTCAGCCCCAAGTAAAGTGCCAACTTGGTGACAAGACCACCAAAATGGATTGGAGCCTTCCTTGTGCTCCTCTTCACCGCCAGGACGCGCTGTAGCCAGAACGCCCCCCAGTTGCACTCTTGACGTTTCAGGAGTGCGTAGAGAAAGAACAGGTCACTCTCCTGAAACTTGCTCAAAGCAAGATCACTTCGAGCGAAGAAAGTCAAGCTCAACATCCTGTGCAGGACCCGGACAAACGGGTGCTCAAAATCCGCTACCGCTGCATTATGGTAGCTCACAGTCTTCCCTGCCGGCACTGTAACTAGCTCGGCGAAGATTTTGTCGTAGTCGGTGCGGGCGTCGGGGCGTCGGTGATCATTGCGGCTGTGGTTCCAGTTGAAGATGTCGTTGAACTGCTTCAACGTGATGTTGTAATTGTTGTTGAAGAGTCGGAACGACACCCTTCCCCGGATCCACATCTGGTCCGATGGTACCACGTCATTTGGTACGACACAGATATCAAGAGACACCATGAGCTCGGCCACCAGTTCCTTGTATGTGGGCCATTCGCCGAAAAACGGCTGCCCATCTGCATGACAGTCGATCTCATAAAGGCGATTGGTGTGCCGCGCTTGCCCGGCCAACACATAGGCCAAGTTGGCCTCGAACCCCAGCTCCTGGATCATTCCCCGGTCCACATACCGGGTGGGCTCGAACTTCCGCTTCATAATATCCTCGTAGACCTTCCTCACATCCATGTTGGCATGAATGAGGCGTGGACGAGGGATGGAAGCGGGTGGGGGAGGAACAAACTCCTCGATCTCCATAGGATGAGCGCTTGAGGACGACGCTCTGGCGGTGTGCACCATGGTTGCGAGAAAAGAAGGGATTAGAAGAACAGAGCTCGGTGAAGATGGAGAAGAGAATTCTCCGCTCGATGAAGATCTCCGCTCGATGACGCTTCTCTACTGTCTTGGAAGGCTCGGGGGAGTGCTCGGCGCAAAGGAAGATACTTGCTGTGAAGGTGTGACTTCAAGTGACGTTGCAAGTCCCCTTAAATAGGCTTGATCGGCGCCCCTATTGGCCCGTCGATACCATCGACTAGGGTCGATGGTATCGACACATTTCGCGGGTATCCGCCTCCCTCGCGAGTATCGACGGCTGACGTTTGCTGGATCGAAAAACCCGGATCGCTGACGTGTCGATACCATCGACAGAAGTCGATGGTATCGACGCAGCACCCGGATCGCTGACGTTGCTGTTGCGATCGTCGTCGATGTCTGTATGCGGATCGGTGACATGTCCGTCGATACCATCGACGGATGGCGATGGTATCGACTTGCTTTTATTGCGACACCGCCGTTGTGTTGCATTCCACCTGTGATGATGTCGATACCATCGACGAGGCCATCGATGGTATCGAGTTGACTGAGCAAAATCCATCTGAATATCTCCAGAGATCTCGATGGTATCGACTGGGGTGTCGATGCCATCGACACTTTTATTGCGACATGTCTGTGACCATGTCGATACCATCGACGGGGGTGTCGATAGTATCGACGCAGTGCGATTTCTGCTGGTGTCAACCTGAACCCATGTCGATACCATCGAAAGATGTGTCGATGGTATCGACCATGCCTGTGCCTGCACATTCAACAAACGGATCAAGGTATCATTTTTAAACTAAAATTCAAACGAAATAAAAGCAATCTATGACTAAAATTAAACTATCCTAGTGTACCGATGGTTGGGTTGCCTCCCAACAAGCGCCCTTGTTTAGTGTCTTAGGCTAGACGTCTTCCCTCCATCTCATTCTTGCACAAGTGAAATGAGTTTGACCTCATTCACTTTCCTCTTGTAGTTCTCACCAAAATACAGCTTTAAGCGTTGCCCGTTCACCAAGAACATGGCATCTCCCTCACGCATGAGAATCGCTCCGTGCGGTTTCACCTCCTCCTCAATGAAGGGTCCACTCCACCGGGATTTCAGCTTCCCGGGATGCAGTTTGAGACGGGAGTTAAACAATAGAACGTTGTCTCCCTTCTTGAATGTGCGCATCTCAATATGGTGATCGTGTATCAGCTTTGTGCGCTCTTTGTAGATGCGGGCATTCTCATATGCCGTCATGCGTAGCTCATCCAATTCATTCAATTCAAACATCCTTTTTCTCCCGGCCTCATCATAGCGCAAGTTCAGCCTTCTTAGCGCCCAATGGGCTTTGTGCTCTAATTCCACCGGAAGATGGCAAGCCCGGCCGTACGCCAACCTAAAAGGCGTGGTGCCTATAGGTGTTTTGTACGCCGTTCGATAAGCCCAAAGTGCGTCCGGTAGCAATACACTCCAATTCTTCCTTGTGGATGCTACGGTCCTTTCTAAAATCTTCTTGATTTCTCTATTTGATACCTCCACTTGTCCTTGCGTCTGTGGATGATATGGGGTGCCGATGTTGTGCTTGACCCCATATTTCTTTAAAAGTGTCGCGAATCTCTGATTTCGAAAATGTGTGCCTCCGTCACTTATGATCATTTGGGGAATCCCGAACCTGTAGAAAATGTTCTCTTTGACAAACCTGCACACTACGTTCGAATCATTAGTTCTTGTGGGGATTGCCTCCACCCACTTCGACACATAATCTACAACAAGTAAGATATAAAGATTTGAATTTGAGGACACAAAGGGTCCCATGAAGTCAATGCCCCATAAATCAAATACCTCAACTTCCTGAAATACATTCAGGGGCATTTCCTGTCTCCTTGAGATGTTACCTGTGCGCTGGCATGGGTCACATTGCCTAACAAAATCATAGGCATCCCGGAACAAAGTAGGCCAATAAAGGCCGCTCTCCAACACCTTAGCTGCTGTCTGTGAGCTAGCATGGTGTCCTCCTATAGGCGACGCATGACAGTGGTGGAGAACACTCTCGTACTCCACCTCCGGCACGCACCTGCGAAGAATACCATCCCTGCACTGCTTCAAGAGAATCGGGTCATCCCAAAAATAATATCTCAATGAATGAAAGAATTTCTTCTTATCTTGATAGGACCAATCCTCCGGGATGATCCCGCAAGCCAAATAATTCACAATTTCCGCAAACCATGGTTCTTTAGAATCAATTTTTAAAAGTTGCTCATCGGGAAAGGTCTCGGTAATGGGTATGTGCAAACCTTGTTCATCAACCCGCTCTAACCTAGACAAGTGGTCAGCCATCACATTTTCAATTCCCGACTTGTCCTTAATTTCAATATCGAATTCTTGTAGGAGCAAAATCCACCTAATTAGTCTAGGCTTCGCATCCTTCTTCTCCATCAAATACTTTATTGCAGCGTGATCAGTCCACACAACCACCTTAGAACCCACTAAGTACTGCCGAAATTTTTCAAAGGCGAACACGACGGCCAGTAACTCCTTTTCCATAGTTGTGTAGTTCAATTGAGCATCATTAAGCGTTTTTGAGGCATAGAAAATCACAGCAGGCTTGTTATCTACCCTTTGCCCCAAAACAGCTCCCACAGCATAATCGGACGCATCACACATCAACTCGAATGGCTTTGCCCAATCCGGCGTTTGAACAACCGGAGCTGAAATCAACTTCTCCTTCAAGACCTCGAATGCGTGAAGACATTTCTCATTGAAATAAAAAACTGCATCTTTTTCCAACAATTCCGATAATGGCTTTGCGATTTTCGAAAAATCCTTAATAAATCGCCGATAAAACCCGGCGTGTCCTAAAAAACTTCTCACCCCTTTTACAGAATTTGGTGGGGGTAACTTAGAAATCACCTCAATTTTTACGGGGTCTACCTCAAGACCCTTGCTAGACACCTTGTGTCCTAGCACAATTCCTTCCGTCACCATCATGTGACATTTCTCCCAATTGAGGACTAAGTGTGTGTCCTCGCACCGCTGCAACACCTTATCTAAGTTAAAAAGGCATTCATCAAAAGACGCTCCATACACCGAGAAGTCGTCCATGAAAACTTCAAGACACCGCTCTACCATGTCAGAGAATATGGCGAGCATGCAGCGTTGAAAAGTCGCCGACGCATTGCATAAACCGAACGACATACGGCGGTAAGCAAACGTCCCATAGGGACATGTAAACGTAGACTTCTCTTGATCCAAAGGATCAATAGAAATCTGGTTGTACCCCGAATAGCCATCTAGAAAACAAAAATGCGACCGACCAGCTAGACGTTCCAAAATCTGATCGATAAATGGCAATGGAAAATGATCTTTAAGAGTTGCGGTATTCAATCGGCGGTAGTCAATGCAAACACGCCACCCGGTTACCAATCGGGTGGTGACAGGTTCATTCAAAAGATTAGTAGTGACAGTGATTCCCCCCTTTTTAGGGACTACCTGTATGGGACTCACCCACGTTGAATCGGATATGGCATAAATGATCCCTGCAGCAAGAAGCTTTATGACTTCCTTCTTGACAACCTCCATCATGCTTGGATTTAGACGTCTTTGAGGCTGTATGACTGGCTTGGCTCCCTCCTCAAGCTGAATCTTGTGTTGGCAAAGTGTAGGGGAGATCCCCTTGATGTCCGCCACAGACCACCCAAAAGCTCCACGGTGGTTCTTGAGCACTATCAGTAGTTGCTCCTCCTCATCCGCACTCAAGTATGCAGAAACAATCACTGGTAACTTGTCCTCCTCAGCTAGAAAGACGTACTTCAAATGCAGGGGCAATGGCTTCAACTCCAGATCAGGTGGGCAAATAAGAGATGATTGTAGCGGTGGGGGAAGTGTACCCAAATCCTCATAGTGCCTCGTGTAGAAACATGGAAGCATTTGAAGCATTTTGGCGCACTCCTTGAGTGAAGTACTCCGCATCCAATCATAAGTGACATTTAACAAACACGCCTCCAAAGGCAATTCCGGATATGCATCAAAGACGGAAGTAATAATCACATCATCCTCCCATGGAGGTGGAATGTCCTCATTCTCATCATTTGGAAACCCAACAGCCTTGCATAAAGAGACAACTTTAGTTTGCTCCATAAGGTCCACTGCTAGGGTCCCATTATCTATCCTACTCATAACATGAGCCATATCCAAAAATGGCTTCCCAAGACAAAGTGAGATATTTTGTTCCACATGCTTCACCATATTTCAATGTGCTTTTGCTTTATTAGATGCATTACCATTTGGCATGACCATCTCAAAGCGATCTTCCGCAATGCCCAAGGTCAAGCGACCTCTCCCCATCTCCAAGATCATATCAGCTGTAGCTTGGAATGGCCGACCAAGTAGTAACTCATTACCGTGCTCGTCCTGCATTTCCATAACGACAAAATCAGCCGGAAAAACAAAGTGGTCTACCTTTACCAAAACATCCTCACAGATTCCATACGGTTTCACCACAGAATTATCGGCCAATTGGATGGTCATGTTACTTGGTCTCGACTCCTTCAATCCAAGTTTCTTGAACGTAGAAAGGGGCATCAGATTGATGCTTGCCCCAGAATCACAAAGTGCTTCGCCAAATTTGAACTTCCCGATAAAGCAAGAAATATTGAAACAACCGGGATCCTGTCTCTTTGGTGGCAAAGTGCCCATAATAAAAGCACTCACTTGCTCCTTCAATACTACGACCTCAGTGTCGGGTATCTTTCTCTTCTTGGTGATTACATCTTTGAGAAACTTCCCATAAGACGGGATTTGTTCGATCGCCTCTAGCAAAGGAATATTCACTGATAACTTCCTAAAGCTGTCCAGAAATTTCTTAAACTGTGCATCCACCTTTCTTGCTTTTGCACTATTGGGATAGGGAACCGGAACGGTATGTGCCCTTTGATGAGGTGGCACATAGGGAGTTAATTTCTGTGGTTCCTCCTTAGTGGCTTGTTCTTCCTTACTATCTTCAGCTATGTCCTCAGTTTGCTCTATGACAGGTGGGGGCTGCTCTTTGACTGTTGCTTCTTCAAATGTGTCCTGCAGTGTGCTTGTGTCATCCGCCCTTGGATTTAACACTTTCTTACCGCTCCTCAATAAGATGGCCTTAGCCTGTTGGTTTCCCCCGGGAACATTGGTGTTTCCCGGAAAACCCGGATGTGCCGGCTTCTTCAAGCTTGCAATCTCGGCTGCCATCTGTACCATGGAAGTCTCTATAGTTCTCATTTGAGCCCCGTGGCTCTGCAAAGTCTGCCCGAACTGGTTCATAAATTCACCCTGCTGCTTTATTCGCTGCCCAAAAGTGTTCATCAACTCTTGATTTTGCTTTATGACTTGATTGAGCAACTCCGTGCTCTTGTCCTCCGTGACCGGTGCAGGTTTGGCGTCCAGATCCTGCAGAAAGTTATTTGGATCCTTCCATGAAAATTTCTTGTCTTTCCGCCATGAATAATCGTTATTCCTGTACCCCTGCTGTTGCCTCATGTACTTGACCTGAGCCTCATCCTCAGACTCATTGTCTTCCTTCTGCAACAACTTCTTTGCGAGAAGATCCATCTTCTCATTCAGCTCTCTCATTGCCTTTGACTCACTGGCAACTCTTGCTTGCTCAACTGAGCCTCTTTCTCTTTCTCCCCAAGATTGCTTTCGTGCCATATTCTTCAGTATTTCCCAGCATCTTGTATCAGTGTTATTTAAGAAAAATCCGGAGCTAGCCGAGTCCAAATTGCTTCTATCATGCTCGGAGAGAGCAAAGTAGAAGATCTTCACTTGGGTTTCCTTGTCCAGTCCATGGTGTGGACATCTCCTCAACATGACTTGAAATCGCTCCCAAGTCTCAGAATAGGTTTCACCCGCCTGTTGGGTGAAATTATGGATCTTTCGGATCATATCATTGGTCTTCTCAGGAGGAAAGAACCTCTCGAAGAAAACCTCCACCATGTGATCCCATGATTCAACAAACTCGTCGTCGAGGTTATGAAGCCACTCTCTTGCCACTCCAGCCAAGGAACTCAGGAATAACTTGAGATAGAGCACATCCTGCGGAAATCGATCTATCTTCACCATATCGCAGTTCTCCACAAACTGACTAATGTGTGCCACTGGATCTTCATTTTTCAGTCCGTGAAATGCATTGGATTTGACCAAGTTAATCAGTGCTGGGTCGATCTTGTATGTAGGTATGTTTAGCCCCTGTTTCTTTATAGGCCCCTTTGATGCCGAGGAAGAAGACGCCTTGATCTTCTCCCATATTGTCTGTGCTTCAGCCATTACTTCTTCTTGTTCTTGCTCAGATTCAGAATGTATATCACTGTGGTGTTCCTCCTCGTAGTAGTCCTCGTCCTCTGGTCCCGCAGATGGAACCTCAGGTGTGCGATTCACGTAGTCTCGACTACGTGTGTGCACCATACAAAGTACCTGAAATTTGGAAGTAGTGGTTCAGTACAATGCCTTGAACGAGTCAACACTATTATAGAGAAATAAAGGAATTTTTGAAATTGTTCTAAAAATAAATAAAAAAATGTGGCCTAGAATGGCCGCTCTTAGCACTCAAAGTGCCAATAATTCGCCGTATCCCCGACAACGGCGCCAAAAACTTGACGTGTATTTTACTACGCGCTTAAACGCAAGTATACGCGTCGAGTAATATAGGCCTTGTGAGGCCCGAGTCGAACTCAGGGATACGTGAATTATTGGAGACTTCTACTAACTAATCGCAATCAGCTAGACCGATTAACAAAGTAGGGTTTTGTTGTTCAAATTAAAAAGAAAATAAAAATCAAACAAAGAAAACAATCGATTAAAGGTTAATTTAATCAATTCAAAGGGATATCTTTAGGATGGCGGTTTCACCGCGGGTCAACATTGTATTAGGTTTTATATAATTCCTCACACTTCTCTCTCTATCCGGGTAATGGCCTGAAATGAGAATTACCCACTGTCGTGGTGTAATTCACTACTTAGGTTTAGGTTGATTCCACCGTCGTAGTAATCATTCCCCTAAACTAAGTGCATTATAAACGGTCTCTCAGTTCCCACCATTAATTTTACAACTCCTTTGTCAAGGGTTTTATTGATTAATGTAGAATTCGTCTCTTTTCAACCGTTAATCCTTCTGTCGAAGTGATTAAGGGTGTTAAATTATTATTATGGTGATCAAGCATAACAATAGAAATGGAGAAAACGAATCTATACCACAGATTTGAGAGAAAAATATGAATTATTGATATAAAAATGTCATACAATGCATTCCCGGGCTACTCCCGGTCCTAAAGATTGAGGGTTTTAGCCTCTCATGTTCATCTCACACGAATACATGGTAGAAATTGGGGAATTCATAAGAAAAACGGGAAATAAATGGGAAAACCCCTGAACGGAGAAGAACCGGTGGATCCTTGGCATAGAACACGAGCTTCCCCGCCTGTCGGTGGTGGAAATCGTCTTCGGCAGCGTCCGAATCACCCGGGATGAGCTTCTCGGCCTCCTATCTCCTTTCTCTCCTCCTCGGCACTCGTGCAATCCAAAAAATGAGATGATTTTCACGTATGGGCGGCCGTCATTAGGTATAAGTCCCTAATTAGGTCGTCAAATAACAACAGCCGTCCGATCGAAATCAAAACAAATCCAACGCATATCTGCCGGCGTCGATACCATCGACGCGGGTCGATGGTATCGACCCAGCGGATTAGCGGCAGCTTTCCTTTCTTTTATTCTGAGCGCCTGTGGTGATCTCGATACCATCGACCCGTGTGTCGATGGTATCGACTCCTTTAGCGTCGGTTGTTGTCATTTAGCGACGTTGTAGCTCTCCTTGTGTCGATGGCATCGACTTGGGTCGATGGTATCGACAGTTTCCTCGCCAGCAACTTGAAGGGATCTCGATACCATTGACGTAGGTGTCGATGGTATCGACACTGTATTGCTCTTCTCGGCTGACAACCTGTGGCTTGGTTGATGGTATCGACTTCCGTCGATGGTATCGACGGAAGCAGATACTTGTTCTTCCTGAAATTTCACAACAGGCCCAAGTAAATCCACACAATTTATAATAAGATGATAAATAATGCTCAAAATAGTAAAACAAAGGGGATTTGATATAAAATGATGGCAAAGACCAAATAAAGTGAATTATGCAATAATATCCATGAAAATGAGTAATTAAGGCACAAAACACATATGAAATAGGTCTCTAAATGCGACTCAAAATCATCGCATCAATCATGTATTAGGGTAGAACATATGCATTAATGTAAAGGAAACCCTAAATTTGGAATTTTCACACAAAACTCCAAATCATACTCTGAAAGAATCACCATTGATCTAGTTAGGTTCTTGTGATTAAGAAAATATATTATTTTGCATATTTTGGAGTTATGAAGGTTAAAGTGTAAAGTTGGTGATTTTTATGTGCAAAATTCATTTTTAGAAAACCCCTTACAGAAAAACATAAAAAAAAATCTTGAAAGTATTTTTATTGGAAGAATCACATTTTTCTTATTCCAAAAAATATTTTACTTTAATTTTTGGACAAGTGAATTCAATGATACGAATTTTCTAAATCTGACCAACCAGAGGATGACACATCATGCAAGCAAGCGAGTGAGGCGAACAGAGAGAGGAAGAGCAAACAGGCCAACCTACTGACTTGGCCCAATCAGAGGAAGCCAAGTTGCATGGTCAATGGCCAACAAGACTTCGACCAAAGAAACTAAACAAACACGGAAAATACCAAAATGCCCATGTGCGAGAAAACTAAGAATAGAGAAGAAATAAAGGGTAAAATAGGAAAATTGCATGGAGAATTCCCCCCACCCTCACCCGCACCATGGATGACAAGCAACTACTATAGTCAAGGCTTAGACTTGGGCGATCTTGCAAAACATGACCAACCAAACAATTGAGACAAAGGAAAGAAAGGAGAAGGTCATTCGAACTTGCCTCTGTATCCAATTGAAGCGTTGACATCACTGAGACCCAAGATATGACGTCACAAGTCAGGAAGAGGAAGCAACTCGTCAGTAGCTCAAAACCTGACTAACAAAGAAATTGAAAGTGGGGGAAGATAGAAAACGTGCTGAGGAAGACCAGGATAGGAGTATATATAGGTGGGGGTGCGAGAACCGAAGAATAGGCAAGAGCCCCGAAAAGCTTAGAGAACTTGAATTGGGTGTGTCACCAATTCACGACAAAAATCCACAAACTAGGGCTCAGTTTGTGCAGAATATTATTTATATTATGTAGGTGAAAAATCGTGTGATATAATTCACTATGGAGAGAGATATTATGATTTAAAATTTCCCAATATTGGCGTATATTTTCCTTTTCTGATTTTGAGATAGATGACAACCTCTTAATTGTTAGATCCAAATCTGACGGTGCCGAATAACGTGTGTATAGGCTAAGATCCCAACTCCCGAGACAGGTGTGACATTTAAATGCACTCCTATGATTCTGACTAAGGTGGTAGATATAACTATATAACTTTTCTCTCTCCTCAATTGAGGGTGCAAACATGCTTTGACTTAAATGAAAATTGACACCTAGCCTATTTTTGATACGGGGAATCTGAATATGCAATTAGATTTTCCTTTTGAGAAATTTTGATATGTTAAATAAACCAAATCCTATTTTCTCTTTCCTCCATCATTAATGATTATATGATTCTCCAAATTCAATGAAACTTTACCCACAAGTCAGATTAAGTGCCTTGGATATGAATTTTCCATTAATGTTGTCCTTTGGTATTATTTAATAAATTACTTATTATTTGGACTTTCTCTCTCCTAATATATACATGGATATTAGAGATTATCTAAATTACATGAAAAATCACCCAAATGCTATTTTTAATGTGTAGATTACAAATACAAGACCACTGTTTGAGTCATTACTTATTTTATATCATATTTTGAGGAAAACTCACCTTTTCTTTTCAAAATAAAAGAGATGACTTTATTATCATTGCAAAATTATGAAACTTAACCTCCAAGCCAAACCAAACCAAACCAAACCAAACCCATAGAAAATAAATCTCCAGTTATCTTTAACCAAAGTCTTCCTTTTATGAATTTTACTCCATTATCCATTATTACCATTATTTCTGATATTAATTAATTCAATATCGCATTATCTTGTTTAAGGAGTCATTATTCATTCCTTTATCTCTTTCTTGTTCCAAAAGACTAAGGAATGATCTAGAAATTTTTTATCTTATCATTATTTAACATATGTGGTAAATTTGCATATTAGACCCAAATAAAAGCATTCACTAAGGTATTTGTGCATAAACCCATTTGTTGGCTTAAATAATGAAAAAATGTTTGCCAAACCACTCTTATTTCCACAAATTAAACATCAAAGCCAAGAAGGATAGAAATGAAAGGAAAAGGGTGGAAAAAGGATCAAAAAGATAATATGTCTAAGTTTTGGTATGTTACAACACTCCACCCCTTATAGAGGATTTCGTCCTTGAAATCACAAGCAAAAGAGAAGGGTGAGTATGCAACATAATAATACTAATCTTCGTATTGTTCTCTTAACCATGAAACTTCCACTAAAACATTCACTAGCAATACCACATAGGTTACGCTCTCAAAGATCACTAAAGGTTCCACTATTAAGATTTCCTTTTATTAGATATAACTAATTAACATTTTAGCCTTATGATAAATATATTTATTATGATGTTATCATTATATTCTATTAATTATGTCCAATTATATTCTTTTTGTTGCTAAAAGTATTATATGTCATTATGTATGGAATCAACTATATTCCTTATTTATCTCATTATGATTTTTAGCACAATTAGATGTTACACAATTATCTTAATGTCAATATATTAGATCATTATCCTTAATTATTTGGATTTAGTCTCCATTATCACCTTATTATCACCATATTAAATTTTATTAGATTATTGTGCATGAAATAAGGCATTATATCCAATTTGTTATTAAGTCAACAATTAACCCAACTAATGTCATATTAATTACTTATATCTATATTATACATTTGTCACATTACCTTTCTTACTCACATTAATGTCATCATTAATCATTTTCTCATATGTATTCACTTATTATTATTGATTAGGCACATTTATATGATTCCACTTACTTCTTATCAATATTTGAGTCATTATATGCATTTTATGAACAAGGTAAAGCATATTACATCTTAATGATTTGATTCACAAACCAAGTCATGATTCGGTGGCTAATTAGATGTGTATTAGAGATTAAAGTAATATGAATTACATATGGTTAACTTGATTAATCTCTAATTAGGTGATTATATATCATTTATGTGTATCAAGGTATATTATTTTATTGTGACACCTAATGTCTCTAATGTATCATGAATATCATCAAGGATGTATATATCAAGGTGAGATGATTACATCTTAGGATTTAGATCAAAAGATCATTATTCATCACATATATCTTCTTAGCAGGTAGGAAGTCCAAGATTAGGTGACAATTATCTTGCTCACCATATCATTAGGGTGTATTGGTTGATGACATGGTTAACATCATGCATTTCCATTATTAGTAATAAAATGTGAGTTACTCATATTATGTGCATTAGGTATTCATTAGGGTTCAAACATATGAATTATTCATTAGATGGCTTTTGCATGATCATTAGTTTTTAAACAAGAAGGCTAGATTATAACTACAACTTGTTTGGTCAAAACTAAGGATCCAAGCATAATAACCTCCTTATCATAGATTTAGGGTTTCTAAAGTCACGTATCTAGATCTCGGTATGGCACAGGACTCCATCCCCACATAAAAAGAATTTTGTCCTCAAAATCTAACCACCCAAGAATCAACAACCAACTACTCTCCACCCCTTAAAAAGGTTTGACCTACCAAGCCAAACTAATCTATAGGTAAAAGGGTGAGTCAAATATACCATGTATAAGATCCATCACACTTCCACTACACACTCTAATAGCTTACTAAACACCAAACTTCAAAGTCTAGGTTCTAGGGTTAGGCTGACCAAACATGTGGTCTTAAGGGACGTAAGGGAACTATATTGGGTATCCATCATCAAAACAAGTCACAACATTATGTCACCACATAAGGTTTCCAAAGATATCCAACAAAGATGGAAAATGTTACTATAGCCTAAAAGCATGCTATTTTGGACATTATGTATTAGATCAAGCCAGACAAGTATCATATGGATCTGGGAGTCCTCGTAAACCAAGCTAGTGGTGCGGAGGAAAATCTTACCAGCCCCCAAACCGTGATCCTTTATAGACACCTTTGCTTTCAACTTCATGTCCTAGTAGTTGCCTAAAGGCAAAACTAAACAACCTTAAGTTACTATGGTTACTTACATCTTTTAATTGTAAATATTTTAGGGGTTTATTCATAATGATTCTAGTGTGAAACTCATAGGATCCTTAAATCAATATGTCATCATCTATAGATCAATTCTAGGGAAAACTTGTCACTTATAGGGGAACTATGTAAGACAAGGGTTCTAGTTAGGGAGACAAAATTGATATAGTCAGTTTTTGACTATCATGGGCTCTAATACCATGTTGTAAAGAAACGAAATCACCTCTTTACTAAAAGTTTAAAGAATTAACATCCGTTCCAAACACACTAATAGGTATGTTGGAATAGGTACAAATTTCCAAATTTATTATATTGGTTTGCAAACCAAAGTGAAGCACTGGAATAATAATATTGACTAAAAAAAGATTACATAAGTACATAAATATCCCATTAAAGGTTTACATGTAAGATACATCAAAAGGATCTAAGATAGAGGAATCACTACTACAGAAAATGCTTTTTACAACAGTTCCTTTTCTCAATTTACAATAGGTGTTAACCGTTGTATTCGATCATGTTGTCTTATGGGGGGTGCTTTACACAACATGTGATCACATGTTGTAATAGATGTATTTTATACAACAATTGAAACATGTTGTCTTTTAAGGAATGGCCTATTGTAATATGGGTATTTTACACATGTGGTACACCTGTTGTAATATATATTATACAACAGTTGAACGACGTTGTCTTTCACTAAACACACCCGTTGTAATAGGGGTATTTTTTACAACATGTGGTTCGCCCGTTGTAATATATATTATATAACAGTTGAAACATGTTGTCTTTCACTAAACACATCCGTTGTAATAGGTAGTTATATTACAACATGCAGTGCACCTGTTGTAATATACATGTTTATACAACAGTTGGAGTATGTTGTCTTTCCATACATTTAACTGTTGTAATAGGATTGTTTAGACAACATGGTCTGTGTCTGTTGTAATATACACAATTTATACAACAGGTTATGCATGTTGTAGTTTACTAGAAACACCTATTGTAATAGGTGTATTTTTTTCTGACAAGCCTATTGTAATAGGTGTGGATAACACAACATGTGTTGTTTGTTGTAGAATCATACATTTTACAACATATCATTAACTGTTGTCTTTGATTAGTGTTTGACAGGTCATATATCAAACCAATTGTATTGATCAAATATCAAACCAATTGTATTGATCAAATTAACCATATTATTAATAAATTATAATAAATATGCAATTATACTATTTCATTTCACAAACAAACACATAGTTGAACAAAATTTCCATCAAACCTTGAAAGAAACTCGTACTAAATTTAATTAATATTAAATCATCCATACAATGATTCAATAATACAAAGTACTAAGTATCCACTCTAGAATCGAACTGTAAAAAAGTTTCACACATTGGTCTATGCTAAAGAACAAATGTCTCCCCCACATGTCACATAATCTTATGTGTGCTCAAGAACACATGTCGCCCACTCACTTTGTACCTCATCGATTTCTTCTTGGTTGAAGCAACAACCAATATACTTCGAATAATACTGCAATCATATGACAAATATATCGACATATTGTGATTTTTTTTAATTTATTTAGAAATTTGAACAAACTAAAAGAATATAATGTTAAGTATCTTGCACATTCAGGAATATTTCTATTTCTCGCATCAAAGATGTCTTTCATATACTTCAGCACATAATACCCCCAATCTATATTGTTCGGCTGCTTTGGACACTGTACAAAATAAATATTAATTTGTTATCCAAATAATTGTGATAACTTGTTAGCAAATAAGAGGATGGAAAGGTATAAATAGCCAGAAAACTTAATAAAAGGTATGTGTAAACAAAATAAAAAATGTTATAAGAGTGAAAAAGGCATGGTTTATTGTTGAAGAAGGCATGATTTATATGCCATACTGGATGATGCAAAACTTGCTCTTGCAAGAGGGAGATTTTGTAAGACTGAAGAATGCCACCCTTCCAAATGAAACCTTTGTTAAACTACAGCCTCACAACATTTAAATTCAATTAAAGTAGACCACTGTCAAGCAAATAGTCATTAAACTCCTGCACACATTCTAGAAGAAGGGTCTTTACAAACTTATTAAATGTCCTTACAATTGGGATCTACTTGTAAACCCAAAGTGTAATATCTTGTTTCAAAGGATAATGCCCGAGCAACTTGATGATATTGACCCAAAGAAGATCTGATCGATATATGTAAAAATAAGAGCATTTGTAAAAATAAGACCATATCAAATCAAGTAGCAGAATCTGAAGAAAATAGAACAACACTTCTATTGGTGAATCAGAAAGAAGTATTTTTCTGGATCAAAATGGTAAATTACCTTGATAATTTCCCATTTCAAATTCTTCCTATATTGCACATCTCTCTTTTGATAAACATTATGAGTCCTATTCAAATTCATATCAAGAATTCTATGCATTAGTAACTATATATGGAACTTTCAATACATGTATTATGTAATTGAAATTGTTTTATGAAGTACTTACAACTCCATGAGTTTTCCATGTTCCCACGTAATTTTCTTCATAACGGATCAAGACAGTGGCACTTACCCCACATAGGGTAAAAGACGCAAAGTATCCAATGTCCCCTACGCATACATGAGTATTACATTTTAAGATTAATGTATTTTTAAGCAACATTTAAAGTAAACAAATAATAGTCAATCGACAAAATGTATGCGTACCTCACATTATAAGGTATAAACAACAATTCTAATCTTTGTTTCTTCCCTCTAATGAACTGATCTGCTATGTACTATGCCTGAGTCTCCACTTTATCATTGTATAACAGATCTATAAAATGTGGACATATAAATCCAAATATATTAAATACATTTCCCGAGGTCACTTTGTTGAACAAATGCCTACAAAAAAATACATATTTTGTCTTTGTACTTGTATAGAAACTTGTATAGAAACACATATTTAGTCTTTGTACTTGTAAAGAAACTTGTATAGAAACACATATTACTCATATAGAAACTTACTTTATGTACACTGATATGTGCGAGGCTTCTAGTTGGTCTTTATCATGGCATATTTTAACCAATTTCGGTGTGATAATCAGCTCATGTGTAACCTACTACATCTTCAGACATCTGAAGAGAGATGTTATGATTCTCATCATCTTCCACATACACCATCAATAGTTTCAGCTTCGTTGGAGGCTTTTTGCATGTTGGCTTGATGGGACTTGAGACTTCATCACAGTTTTTTCTAGTTTTGAATTTTATGTTTGTGTGCTTATTAATTCCCTCACTTTTCTTTGAGACTATGAGTCTTAGGATTCCTGGCATATGATTATAAAAATAAAAAATATAGTTTATTAATATACATGATTCATTTCAATAAATTAATAAAAACACTATCAAGTTATCACATATACCTTCATATTTATTTTGATCAATTCTGCAGGCCAAGGAAGGTAGGTGCCTATGCCATGACAAACTTGGTAAACTTCGGCCATATCTAAAGGTATTGACACACTTTCTTCAGGCATCAACGGGGTATCAATTATCACTTTTTTGTGTTTTGGATCCACTTTCTTCATCTCCTCGGAAATTGATTTGTCCCATCACGTAGGCCAGCACAATGTTTGATTTAAATGTTCTCCCCATTGTGTGGGTAGGCGGGGGGACCAAGGGTTTACACTGCTAGGGTGGGTCTCGCTTAATCACGGACCGCCCTCAGGGGTGGTTCCCACATATCTATAAAAAAATTCATATTGAGAAAATTAAATTGCAAAAAAGAACTTGTACCCATATTTGACAATAATTTTATAAAAAATCATGATCTGATTACATGTTCATGAAAAAATTCTATAAAAAGAAATTGTGTCCGACTCGATTCACAATATACAATAAGAAGTAGGAGTCTGTTGTAGATACAACAACATGTATAGCGTGTTGCATAGCCACAAATTTAGCATTCAACGTTATTCAGCGAGGTTAAAAATTTTGGTATTCGGGAATTATGTGGGAACTTCGGATTAAAAATGGCAAAGATATGGTAAAAGTTTCGGTCAACCATTCTGTAAAAAAATGGATACAATTCAGATATATATATATATACATATACATATACATATTTATATATATATATATGCAAATTTTACTTGGTAATTTGGTACAAAAAGTTCAACAATTATCAAGATTCATACATGTACATAAAAGCACCACGGTACCACAATGGTCAATTTGGTAAAATTATAGGTGTAGAATTTAGTTGAGAAACAAAAATATGTACAATTGATAAACATCGACCTTTAAGGGTCTGACTGGTTTGGTGTAATTGAAATTTTCCTGGAACTCATTTTCCTAGAAGGCTCCGATTGGTTCAGTGTAAGTAGAGTTTTTTTGGAAGTCCTTTTCCAGGAACTGAAGTGCAGTTCTTGGAAATTGATGAGTTCAGATGATTGGTTTAAAATTCAAAGTTTTTCAGGAAAATGAGTTCTATGTGATTAGTTTGTTGTAATTTTGTTACAATACATGAAATGTAATGTACAACAAACATCACAAACTTTATATTTTGCAAACCATATCATATCTATTTTAAATATAACTTCATAAAAAACAAAGTATTATTCATAGGCTTATCCCTAAGTAAATATATTTTTTTAATACACGGATAATTTCTATGTCGTATCTTGCTCAGGATCAACATGATCATCATTATCAAAATGGCATATGTCTTTTGATGTTCCTTACAACCAATATGATAAACCATCTACATAAAAAAGAAAATAATCCAAATATGTTCAAACAAAATTTCTATGCAAACATGTGATATTACATAAGTTATATTGTTGTTTAATCAGTAGTAGAACTGGATTTTTCTTTACAATGATTTATATGATACGAAGAATATGACAATCACCCAAATACTATTTGGTAAGAATCCCTTAATCATGACATGTTCATAAACATCTTCCTTTGATTTTAAATACCTATTGCTACAAGTTTTGCATGGACACAACAATTGATTATTTCTTAAAGGCCTTTGATGAGAAAGAGCATAGTCTATGAATGCAGACACCCCCTCTCGAAAGTCTTTACTAAGGAAACGTCTTTCAATGTACATCCAACTCCTATCAGCTAAGTAATCCATCTACAAAAATAATAAATAATATATTTCGTATCATAGTAGGAAAATAAGTTGATCATCCATATGAAAATAATAAAAATACTTCTCTAGATATTTTAATGAACTCCTTTTCCCTAGCTTGCAAGATATTCTCAAATAAATTTTTATTGGAGATATGCTTATTTTAAATAATCTTCTTTTTTATGATATTTTATTGCATCTAACATAGCACATAAAGTTGAGAATTTCAAATTGTATTAAATGTGTTATTGAAATTAGGAATTTATTAATTTCTTTTTATCTTCTTTAAATCTTCATGTTCTAATGTGTAACAACATGACATTATTCAACATTACAATATCTTCATCATTAAATGAAAACAATGTTTAGCTAAGATCATTTGACTTAACTAAAATAGCATTATATTAAAGAGTTGTATTTGAATTATGACTATGTCGTTTGAAAATATATGAACCAGAAATACATATCACTACAGAATGTTTGAAAAAAATTATAACGTGCACATGTAAGTATAGTAATTGTCTACAACATGACATTATTCAAGTGTTATAGAAAAATCTACTGATAAAAATTGGAGCAAGATATGCCTTATTTAATTAATTTCTTTTTATAATATTTTATTGCATCTAACATAGCACGTCAAGTTGATCATTTAAAGTTGTATTGAATGTGTTATTAAAATTAGGAATTTATTAATTTGTTTTTATCTTCTTTAAATCTTCATGCTCTAATGTGTAACAACATGACATTATTCAATATTACAATATTTTCATCATTAAATGTAAACAAAGTTCAACTAAGATCACTTGACTTAACTAAAAAATCTATCATTTGTAGAGAAAAAGTACAAGCACTAGTACATAACCGGCCTTTAGTGTCGGTTATTTAAGGCCTTTAGTGTCGGTTCTTAAGCGACACCTATGTGGGCGCCGCTAAAAGCCCAACCATTACGCGTCGGTTCTCAAACCGACGCTAAAACCCTTCGCGCGCCACCGAAAATGTGCCGAAAACGCCCCAGCAGGGGGTATAGGTGTCAGTTATTAGGTTCGAAACTGACACCACATACCTTCGCGCCACAGAAAGGGCGCCATCTGGGGCACTATCGACGTCAGTTTCTTAGTGATAACCGACGCCATCTCATATCCTATGTCGTCGGTTTTATACAAATATCTGACGCCTGTTTTATGTCTGGTCCGCTACCACGGTCGTGCAGGCTAGGGAAATCGACGTCGGTTACTAGTATGGAAACCGACATTGTAACCATATATCGTCGGTTTTGTTCAAATAACCGACGACGATTTTTTTTTTTCTGTCAGGCTGCAGACCTGCTGTGGCTCGTCATAGGATGAGAAACCTGCAGTTCAGTTATGAACTGTAGGTTTTATGACATCCATTGATATCAGCCAACAATAGGCCACAAACCTACAAAATTAACATGATGGACAATATTATATATATGTGATTCACACTCAGGTATAAGAACATTTAATTCATATTTTTTTTTCATCACACACATGTAGAAACCAGTAGCAACCTGCAGTTCCATTTGATTCATCTCTTTTCACATTCAGACACATGTAGAAACATTCATATATTGATGATTTTCACACACAATTCATAAAAATTCATTCACATTGTCACCATTGTCATCATTATCAACAAAATCATATATTCAAAGAGCCATGAAACAGAAAAAGAAGCCACAATGAAGGGAAGCATGATACAGATATAATACATAAAGTGCAGCACACATAAGTGTTTCAGATTCATATAACAACATGACAGACTAACACATATATAGTGCATAATAACATCAGTGCCGAATTTACATATAACATTATAGCTTAGTACATATATATAGTGGGACTAAGGTGATGATCCCACCTGCTAAAACAGGTTACCGACAACTACATATTACGACTAGGAGGTCATGATTCAGCAACCGTATGCATTAGCAGGAGGACAAACAGATTTCACCATGAGTTAACATTGAAGAATGTCTATGTTAACTCATTGTGAAATTTGTTTGTCCTCCTGCTAATGCATACAATTGCTGAATCATGACCTCCCAGTCGTAACATGTAGTTGTCGGTAACCTATTTTAGTAGGTGGGATCGTCACCTTAGTCCCACTATATATCTATATAACCTTAGTGTGGGATGCTTGCTTTCTCTCCGACTGTTGCGCTTTGGATTTACAAAGCAATGTCGATGGCCTGCATAGCTATGTCATGGCCATCCTGCATAGCCTATAGTCTTTGGTGAATGCCTGCAAATTAAATAGAATTTCTATTAACTAGTATCCTAAAAATTTGAAAAAAAACACACTTACATAATATAATTATAAATGAACATATAGATAGAAAGCTCAGGGATATATTCTTAAAACTTACATTGTCAGGCGGTGCAAGCACGTCCTTGACGTGGCTTATATTACCGCACTAACAAACTCACTTAGGGTTGAAATCCCTAAGTTTTTAACCAAAACAACATGTAATAATACCACCCGCAATCGGACGGGTCTTCTCATAGTATAGTTGAGGATCGAATCCCAAGGGACAACGTTTTTAAGAATCTTTCTCTAGTCGAATCTAGTTGAATCAAGACTAATGTTTAGAACAAGGTTGGTTGATTTGAGTTTAATTAAACTAAATGCAAGGAAAGTAAAAGAGCAGGATTAAAGTTTGATTAAAGATTAATGATGGAAATCACTGGGATGGTCCCGGGTTTCACCACCACTACACATGCAATCACATCCAAACATCAAACATCCAGGAAAGATATAACCATTCAAATAGAGATGCTGCAAAACCCCCCATACGGGCGTCAGGTTTGCGTAAGCATCACCTTAGGTATAAGATGTCTCGCCACCATCCAGATCACATACTTACGGCTCCGAAGATACATAAATCCAAATGAAGTTGTGGGCCCCCTATACTGGCATCAGGAACACAGAAGCGTCATCGTGGGCTGGATGGCTCGTCACCACATGGATCATGCACTTGCGACCTCAAGGAATCCCATTCTATTTCTAGTTTGGGAGTCAACCGTGTTAATTGACATTCAAAACCTACGCATTGAAGTTCTCGCAACATAGGAAACAAACAAGATATATGCAAGCAGGTGATCAATCCACAAGCACACATTGATGATTAACAACAAAATGAAAGATTATATGCATGCCATGGAATCTTTAACAAAAGGATATGAAAGCATGGGCAGCGGGGCTAGTCCCCACACCCCAGCGAAAGCAAACTACTCGCTCATGGTGAGAGAAACGAGGATAACAAGAGAGAGAGAAGTTTCCACCATGAGCATGGTGAAGAAGACGATCACAGCTCGGTGGAGAAACAGTCTTCTACACAACATCGGAGCAGATCTGGAAGAAGAGAGAAGTACACCATGACAGACGGGGCAAATCTTCTCTCTCCACCCTCTTTTCTTCTCATTGTCCTCGCTCGCAGCAGGAGGAGTGACTCGTGGATGAGATGGCGGCATAGAAATGGCGTAGACGCAACAGATCTAGACCTAGACGTAGATCTGGGCGAAGTGGCTTGCACATCTAGAGTTTACACTCCAGATCTGGGTGGACATGCCGCAAAACCACCACGGGGGCAGGCTCTTGGCTATGGAGATCGTCTCCTCAGGCCCAGGACAGTCCTGCAACCTAACAACATCTGGAGATGATGATTTGACTGACAGGAGTCATGTTCTATTTATAGGCAGTTTGGGCACCGACTTAGATTCGCGACCTTAGTAATTCTACAGTTGGTCGTGACCTTTTGAATGATGTCGCGATCGCGGCTTTTTGAATGTCATGGTCGTGGCTTCTCTGCTGCCAGTGTCGGTGGTGTCGCGGTTAGTTGTAGGACCCGATCGTGGGTGGAGGGATGATCACGGCTAACAAAACAGGCCCTCGGACAGGTGTCTGCAATCATTGGCTTGGTCACGATCTTTGGAGACCGCGGTCGCGACTTCTCTGCAGGTCGCAGCTATTACCGCGCTCACAGCCTTTTTGTTCATGCCACGGTCGCGACGTTCGAGCTGACGTGTCTGCGGTCTTCAAGTGGTCGTGATCATGAAGAAGGCAGGTCACAGCTTCATTTTTGCTGCGGTCGCGGCTTTTGCATGGTCGCGGTCTATTTAAATGCTTGATCTGGTCACGGTTATGAGATGCACGATCGCGATTGCTGGAGAGGATGAGAGCAAGGGTCCGTTGTCCTAGGTTGACTGAGCCTTATCCAAGGGTTGAAATAGAGGAATGGATTAGAACATGGGCCCAATGCCCAAATTGACCTGTCAAAAATGATATAAAAATATAGTTAAATTCGTGATCAATTTGATCGAACCAAGATAAGTCGCATATAAGAGGATATGGCCAATAAAAGCACGAATGTAACCAAAACTGGGCTAAACGAGATGATTGAACTAAGATGAATATGCATTCATCAAAATACCCCGAACTTAAACGTTGCTCGTCCTCGAGTAACACAAAATCTAAAACACTCACTGGATGAATACTTTCAACTCGTGTGATTCCTTCATCTTCACATCACAAATGTTTCTTTTCTTCTCAGTATGACTAAGTGCCTCAACATCCTGAGATCACATAACACATTTTACCATATCTTTGTTCCCGAGTTCGCTTCCCAATATCACTTCCTCTCTACCTTTTCCAAAATCAAGCATGTTAGAGAGTTTCGTAAGAGTCCAGAGATACCCGCAAAACAACAAGTGTGCACCTGATCTGACACTGGTGTTTTTAGGATGTTGGTGAGCGTAGGCATTCATTGTGCCAGTAGGTGGAAAAGGGAGTGAATGGTGGTATGGAAGGAAGAAACAAATCTCTCCTCTATTCGACTTGAGATTTTTATTATATGATTTGCAATTTCATTGATTGCAGGTTTTTGTGCGAATCTCTCCTCTATTCGACTCGAGATTGCATTTCTTTTTGTGTGTGCTTTGGCATCTTTTCTTGGTAATACGCCCCTATTTTGTAGCGAGGGGTATGGAAGAAGCGTAAAGAGAGATACAATGTGCCACCCCGAACTTAGGGTTTGGCACTATATTGGCTATTTGTGTTTGTTTTTGATGAACGAAGGGGTAAGAAGATGATAGAAGAAGTGTAGAAGAGAGTTCAGATCAGAATGCAACTTGATTTACAATTCAGTGCACCAGGTCATTCTCCTTATCATACTCTGCTCAAATAATGACTTGATGAGGATCCAGTGGAGATTCCATGCTATTGTTCCACTAGTCAGATAGGAAGCACAACGCGTTTGATCCCTCTCAGTTCGACAAATACTTGCCATATCTAATGATCATGATGTTAGGATTCATAAGCTTCACACGGTGATTTCTAATCATTGGCTAGTTTCAAAAATTGTTCTCCTTGAGGCTTCATTTCGAATAAGGAGGGTATAATGATTCAAAATGCATGGTAAAATAGGATAGCCAGATAGGTAAAGGGTTTGATTGAAACAAATTTTTTTGAAAAATTTGCTCAAAATTGCAACAAAGTTATAACGATGAATTCTTAAGTCTGAAACAGATAGGAGAGGGTGGAAAGTAAAGTATGTACCACCCACCCTCCACCTCGAACTTAGAAATTTGCTCGTCCCGAGCAAACTCTAAATCTGAGATGGAGGGGTAAACTCATGCCAGTTGGTCCACCAGATGTGGTTGCATTCCTTTCGGCGACACATTCTCCATCTGAAATCTCAAAAAATGGAAACTATCAGAACTTAAGACTGCATCTTGCGATGCATTGTCTACCAGGTGCAAAATTTTCTAAAAAACAAAACTAAAAGTAAAAGCTAAGTTAAACATCGGGTTGCCTCCCAACAAGCGCCTTTTTTTTACGTCGATGGCTCGATGTGATTTCTTTAGCACTCAGGTAGATATGTCAGTTTGGACAGATTCATCAATTCATCAATGCTAGTATCAGCTGTGGTGAAATATCTCTTCAAGCGTTGCACATTTGACACAAAATCACCTGGCTTCTCACTCCATAAGGTAAATGCACCATGTGGGTAGATGCTCTTGACAATGTATGGCCCAGACCATCGAGAACGGAGTTTTCCTGGGAATAACTTCAGTCTTGAGTTAAACAACAGAACTTGGTTTCCCACTTGGATGTCCTTCCTCTTCAGATGACCATCATGCCAAAGTTTCATACGTTCCTTGTAGATTTGTGCATTCTCATAAGCTATCATTCAGAGTTCATCCAACTCTTGAAGTTGCAGAATCCTAGCTTTGCCAACTTTCTTAATGTCAAAATTTAGCTGTTTTATTGCCCACCATGCTTTATGTTCTAGTTCCATGGGCAAGTGACATGATTTTCCATAGATAAGTCTGAAGGGTGTTGTTCCAAGAGGAGTTTTGAACGCAGTTCAGTAGGCCCATAAGGCGTCATTGATTTTCACTGACCAAACCTTTCGGTTGTGTCCTACTATCTTTTCCAGGATAGCTTTGAGTTGACAGTTTGAAACCTCTACTTGCCCACTTGTTTGTGGGTGGTAGGGGGAAGCTACCTTGTGTGTTACACCATATCTTCTCAACAACGCTTCAAGGCTTCTTTCCAGAAAATGAGAACCTCCATCGGAGATCACAGTGTGTGGAACTCCAAAACGGGGAAAATGATATCTTTGAACATTTTAATGATGGGTTTTGAATCGCTAGTAACCGTTGGTATTGCCTCTACCCATTTGGAGACATAATCAACCGCAACTAGGATGTAGGAAAATCCATGTAAGGATGGGAATGGACCCATGTAGTCCACTCCCCAAACATCAAAAATCTCGACTTCTTGCCATAGCTTAAGTGGCATCTCATCTCGTTTCGTAATGTTTCCCATTCTCTGACACTTGTCACATGACAGAACAAAATTGTAAGCATCTCTGGATATGGTTGGCCAAAAGAAAACACATTGCAAAACCTTCAAAGAAGTTTTCTTTGAACTCATGTCCTCTGACTGGGCCTGAGTGGCATTTTTCTAAAATAAGTTGGGCTTCTTCCTCAGCGATACAACATCTGTAGAGACCATCAACACATAACTTGAAGAGGTACGGTTCATCCCAGTGATATTGCCTCATATCATGCATGAATTTCTTTAGAGCATTGCCGGTACACTCAGGGTGGATGACACCAGTAGCAAGGTAGTTCACATAGTCTGAGTACCAAGGAGTAGCTTTTGAGACTTTCATAAGCTGGTCTTCTGGAAGAGAGTCGTTAATTGGGATCTTCTCAGTTTCTAGTGTGGATACGGCTTAAGTGGTCTGCTACAACATTTTCTGTGCCTCTTTTATCTCTAATCTCAAGATCAAATTCTTACAGTAGGAGAATCCATCTTATTAGCCTTGGTTTCACATCTTTCTTTTTTAGAAGATAACGAATAGCAGCGTGACCGATGTAGACAATAACCTTTGAACCAATGAGGTAGGATCTAAACTTATCAAAGGCATATACGACTGCTAGGAGTTCATTCTCGGTAGTTGTGTAGTTCCTCTAAGCTTCGTCAAGGGTCTTCGATGCATAATAGATGACATGATGTTTCTTCTCTATACATTGGCCCAAAAAAGCACCCACAACGTAATCACTGGCATCACACATAATTTCAAATGGGTGATCCCAATCCGAGGATCGAATGATGGGTGTTGTTGTAAGAGCATGCTTTAGATTGTTGAAACTCTTGATACATTCTTCATCAAAATAGAAGTCAGTGTCCTTCAACAACAAGTTTGTCATGGGCTTGGTTATCTTGGATAAATCCTTAATGAACCTTCTGTAGAAGTCTGCATGACTAAGGAATACACAGACTTCTCTTACATTGGTAGGGATAGATAGTTAGGAGATCACTTCGATCTTGGCCTTGTCCACTACGATTCCCCGATTACTGACCCTATGGCCGAGGACAATACCTTCTTTTACCATAAAATGACATTTTTCCCAATTAAGCACTAGATGTGTTTCTTCGCATCATTTGAGGACAAGGGAGAGGTGCCTTAGGCATGAATCATATGAATCTCCATATACGGAGAAATCATCCCTAAAAACTTCCATAATAGTTTCGGTTAGCCCGACAAATATGGCTGCCATGCAACGTTGGAAGGTTGCAGGCGCATTACAGAGTCCGAATGGCATCCTTCTGAAGGCATAGGTTCCGAAGGGGCAAGTAAAAGTAGTTTTCTCTTGGTCATCTAGATGTATAGGAATTTGGTATAATCCAGAGTAACCATCGAGATAGCAAACATATTCCTGGTGAGCCAATCACTCTAAGACTTGATCTAGAAAAGGCATCGGGAAATGATCTTTACGTGTTGCCTTGTTTAACGTCCTGTAGTCGATGCACATCCTCCACCCGGTGATTGTTCGAGTGGGGATGAGTTCATTTTCTTCGTTCTGTATCACAATAGTGCCACCTTTCTTTGGAACGACATGCACAAGACTCACCCACGGTGAGTCAGATATCGGATAGATGATTTTGGTAGTGAGTAACTTGGTAACTTCGTGGCGGACTACTTCCTTCATATTAGGATTCAATTTCCATTGATGCTCAACAGTCGGCTTGTAGTCTTCCACCATAGGGATATTGTTCATGCAAAGCGCTTGACTGACCCCGGTGAGATCACTCATCTTGTAGCCGATAGATTTCTTTCTTTCCTTTAATTCTTTCAGGAGTTTATCTTCTTGTTCGGTCGTTAGATCAGAATTTATAATAACTGGAAAAACCTTGAGATCATCCAAAAACACATACTTAAGTCCCTCGGGCAGGGGCTTCATTTCGGGGGCTTCTGGCTTCTCGCATGGCTCTTCAGTTACATTCACAACTTTGAGTTCCTCGAATCTAGCTTCAGGATCTTCCTCTATAGAGTCTAGGTGAAGGACACAATCCTTAACTTGTTCGTTGATGAAATTTTCAACAGATGGGTTTGTTAGAGCCACTTCTAAAGGATTGTCTTGTTCATATTCCTCTTGTGTGAGGAGTGACATTTACTCAACGCAATCAATCAAATAGACTTCTTCCTACATGCTCGGTCTTCGCATGCTTTCAAAAACTTTGAACGCGAGGGTTTCTTACCCTAGTCTGTGCAACAAGGTCCCTGCTTCAACGTCAATCAAAGCCCTTGTAGTGGCGAGGAACGGACGTCCAAAGATGAGAGGGTATCTGTCATCTTTATTTATGTCCATGATGACGAAGTCACATGGGACATAAGAGTCTTTTCCAACTTTGGCAGGGACATCTTCAATGATTCCCAAAAGAAGAGTCATAGAGTTATCTGCAAGTTGAATGGTCATTCCAGTTGGGAGTAACTCTGCAAACCCTAGCCTCTTGCAAAGGCTAAGTGGCATGATAGAGATGCTAGCACCGAGATCGGCTAATCCCTTCTTACATGAAGAGTCATCGATATGGCATGAAATCCCAAAGGATCCCAAATCCTTCTGTTTCTTGGGCGTCTTGCTCTGGATGATATCAGAAGTGGTTGTTGCTAGCTTAATAGTCTCGTATTCTTCAGTTATGTACTTCCTTGTGAGGAGAGACTTTAAGTACTTAGTCCAGGCTGGTATCTCGGCGAGCGCATCTAGAAAGGGTATATCTACATGGAGCTTCTTCATAGCTTCTTTAAACTTGTTGAATCGAGTATCGAGCTTTGTCTGCTTCAAACGAGCTGGGAAGGGAGGACGGGGCTTGTATACTAGCACATCCGGATTAGGTGTGTCTTTTATCTCTACAACCAATGGTTCCTCCAATCTTGCTTTGTATGTCTTATCTGCGGTTGGTTGTTCCTTCGGTTGAGACTCAAGTATTGTAGAGTCTTGGACATTCATAAGGTCATCATCGTTTGTTGCCACTATTGGTATCTTAGCAGGAGGGTCCGAATAGTCTTTCCCGGACCTGGTGGTGACAGCCTTCAATTGCTCAGGATGTTTAGGATTGTTTTTAGGTTGTCCAACAAAGACTCCAGTAGGTGGCTTCATGCTAGTTGCAAGTTGAGCTAGTTGAGATTCAATAGCTTTCTGATGGGCTTGCTGGTTTGCTATCATAGTCTGCTGCGACTGCAACATCTTCTCAATAGCTGACAATTTGTCATTAGGAGAGATGGGAACGGCTTGTTGCCCTTGTCGTTGTTGTTGATAGGGGACTTGATTGGGATTCTGGAACTGAGAATTGTTCGAAAAATTGTTGTAGTTTCTATTCTGGAAGTTACCTATGAACCTCCCTTGATTACCAAAATTCTATTGTTGGTTATACTGGAATCCTGGCGGGCCTCGTTGTTGAGTATTTGAACCAAGTTGTCGTGACTTTTCCGCTCTAGAAGGATTTCCATATTGAAAACCTGGATGGTTTCTATTCTGATTCAGATTTCAGTACCCTTGACCAGGGATGGTGTTGATAGCATTCAGATTTTCCATTTGACCACTATCTCCTTGGGCACATGTATTGCTCAAAACAACATCATAGAGAATGTTACAGGCTAGAGTAGAATGATAAGTTCCTTTGCATGCTTCACAGAAGAGTGAAGCTGACTTAACTTGCTCTTGTTGTCGAGGGGGAAAACGTCTTCTTTCATAAGCTGCGAGAGATGATTCTAGATGGTCTTGCTTTGCAACTAAGATTTGAGAGACTCAGTGATCGACTTGTACTCGGGCATTGCTTCGGCCATAACTACCTTCAGCACTCCTTTGCCAACAGGTCTACCCCAGTTGGCTTGGTTTTCAGCTCCAAGGGTGACCACCTTCCATGCGCTATCATAACTCTGACGCATGAAGTTTCCTCCAGACAAGGAATCCAAAAACCTCTTGATATCATCGCCCACACCTCTATAAAAGATTTCGATGAGTTTATTCTTTGGAATGCCATGATGTGGGCACTTGCGTAGAAGCTCCTTGTATCTTTCCCATGCTTCAGCTAGGGATTCTCCAGGGACCTGGGTGAATTGCGTTATTCGGCCCCTGATTTCATAGGTGAGAGAAGGTGGATAAAATTTTTCCAGGAAAACATTTTTAAGTTGTTCCCAAGTGGTGATGGGTTCGCATTGCAAGGAGTTATACCAACTCATGGCTCTATCGGCAAGAGAGTATTTGAAGAGACAGAGTCTGATGGTATCATCTGTGACTCCATTTTGCTTTGGCATGGCACATAGATCTATAAACCTCAGAAGAGGTTCTTGACTATCTTCTCCTTGCTTACCATAGAAAGGATTGTTTTGAAGCAACGTAACCCAATGTGCTCTTATCTCAAAATTCGGAGCGTTGATGGGAGGAGGTTGCACTGGGTGATGAACGTCAACAGCTTTAGGGATTGAGAACTCCCTAAGGTCTTTTTGTAACTCTTCTTGTTGAGCGGCTGCCTGGGCTGCTTGGATTTCTTCTTGAACTGCGGCTCGGGCTTCTTGCATAAGCCTATCTCTTTGTGCATTAAGGGCTTGAGCTACCCTTTGAGAAATTTCCTCCTCTTGAGCCATTCTTGCTTGGTTCTCTCTGTACTGACGGCGAAAGGTTCTGTCTATCTCAGGGTCAAAGCTAGCGAGAGTCCGGGACTGTCTGAGCGGCGCATACACTAGACTTTGTGGGTACCTAGGATGAAAAGATCTTTTGCTGGTGAGATGGACGGAGTAGAACCGAATTCAAGTATATATGATCGATAGTATCAAAAGTAAAAGAAAAAATAAATTAGTCTCAATAGAACTAGATTTAACTAGATGATTCTGTTGTCCCCGGCAACGGCGCGAGAATTTGACGTGGCTTATATTATCGCACTAACAAACTCACTTAGGGTTGAAATCCCTAAGTTTTTAACCAAAACAACGTGCAATAATACCACCCGCAAGCGGACGGGTCTTATCACAGTATAGTTGAGGATCGAATCCCAAGGGTCAACGTTTTTAAGAATCTTTCTCTAGTCGAATCTAGTTGAATCAAGACTAATGTTTACAACAAGGTTGGTTGATTTGAGTTTAATTAAACTAAATGCAAGGAAAGTAAAAGAGCAAGATTAAAGGTTGATTAAAGATTAATGATGGAAATCGCTGGGATGCTCCCGGGTTTCACCACCACTACACAGGCAATCACATCTAAAATCAAACATCCAGGCAAGATATAACCATTCAAATAGAGTTGCTGTAAAACCCCCCATACGGGAATCAAGTTTGCGTAAGCATCACCTTAGGTATCAAATGTCTCGTCACCATCCAGATCACATACTTACGACTCCGAAGATACAGAAATCCAAATGAAGTTGTGGGCCCCCTATACAGGCGTCAGGCACACAGAAGCGTCATCGTGGGCTAGTTGGCTCGTCACCACACGGATCATGCACTTGCGACCTCAAGGAATCCCATTATATTTCTAGTTTGGGAGTCAACCACGTTAATCAACATTCAAAACCTACGCATTGAATTTCTCGCAACATAGGAAATGAACAAGATATATGCAAGCAGGTGATCAATCCACAAGCACACATCGACGATTAGCAATGAAATAAAAGATTATATACATGCCATTGAATGTTTAAAAAAAGGATATGAAAGCATGGGCAGCAGGGCTAGTTCCCGCACCCCAGCGAAAGTAAACTACTCGCTCATGGTGAGAGAAATGAGGATAACAAGAGAGAGAGAGAGAGAGAATTTTCCACCATGAGCATGGTGAAGAAGACGATCACAGCTCGGTGGAGAAACAGTCTTCTACACAACATCGGAGTAGATCTAGAAGAAGAGAGAAGTACACCACGACAGACGGGGTAGATCTTCTCTCTCCACCCTCTTCTTCTTCTCGTTGTCATCACTCGCAGAAGGAGGAGTGGCTCATGGACGAGATGGTGGCGTAGAAATGGCATAGTCGCAGCAGATCTAGACCTGGACGTAGATCTAGATCTAAATCTGGGTGAAGTGGCTTGCAGATCTAGAGTTTACACTCTAGATCTGGGTGGACAGGCCGCAAAACCACCATGGTGGTAGGTTCTTGGCTATGGAGATCGTCTCCACAGGCCCAGGATAGTCCTACAGCCTAATGGCGTCTGGAGATGATGATTTGACTGACTGGAGTCGTGTTCTATTTATAGGCAGGTTGGGCACCGACTTAGATTCGCGACCTTAGTAATTCTGCAACAGGTCGTGGCCTTTTGAATTATGCCGCAGTTGCGACTTTTTGAATGCCGCGGTCGCGGCTTCTCTGCTTCCGGTGTCGGTGGTTTCGCGGTTAGTTGTAGGACCCGATCGTGGGTGGAGGGATGAACGCGGCTAACATAACAGGCCCTCAGACAGGTGTCCGCGATCATTGTCTTGGTCGCGATCTTTGGAGACCGCAGTCATGGCCTTTTTGTTCATGCCACGGTCACGGCATTTGAGCTGACGTGTCCGCGATCTTCAAGTGGTCGCGATCATGAAGAAGGCAGGTCGTGGCTTCATTTTTGCCGCTGTCGCAGCTTTTGCATGGTCACACTCTATTTAAATGTTTGATCTGGTCACAGTTATGAGATGCACGGTCGCGATTGCTAGAGAGGATGAGACCAAGGGTCTGTTGTCCAAGGTTGACCGAGCCTTATCCAAGGGTTGAAATAGAGGAATGGATTATAACATGGGCCTAATGCCCAAATTGACCTGTCAAAATGATGTAAAAATACAGTTAAATTCGTGATCAATTTGATAGAACCAATATAAGTCGCATATAAGAGGATATGGCCAATAAAAGCACGAATGTAACCAAAACTTGGGTAAACGAGATGATTGAACTAAGATGGATATGTAATCATCAGTCCTCACCATCATGGTGATCATCAACATGGTCATCATGGGAACATAATAAAAATATAAACATCCATGCCTCTAATATTGTGATCTTTTATCAATTAGCAATCCTTCACTATGATCCCCGCGAACATACAAGTCATTGTGATCCCCAACTTCAATGTTTGGTGGTGTTGGAAACCCAACTGAGAATGGATTGGATTCATCATACTTATCATAGTACTCTTCTTCATCTATAAGATCTTCAATGAACTGTCTTTTACCATGAAGAACAACCGACCATCTATCATTTATAGGATCATCGATATAAAATACTTGTTTTGCCTGTGATGCCAATATGAATGGTTCACCCTTCTCGCCAATCTTTTCAAAGTTCACTAACGTGAAACCCAATTCATCCACTATAACTCCTTTGTTGTTGTCGTCAACCCAATTACATTTAAAGAGCGGAATTCTGAAATCTACATAGTCAAACTCCCATATGTCTTCAATGACACCGTAATATGACAATTTAGCTTCACGTGGACTTTTATCCTTTGCACTTGCAAAAAACAATGAAGACGCATGAAGGGTGACCCCGCTGTTTTAGATGACACTCTTATCATCTTGACGCTTTGTGTAATATGAGAAACCATTTATGTCAAACCCTTCATAAGACATAACATTCAATTTTGGTTTAAAGGCGAGGCATTTGATGGTTTTAGTAACATTATCTGGTGTTTTAGATAGTTGATGTAAGACTTTATCTTCAAACCATTTAATAAATGTCTTGTTATGCTCTCTAGCAAGCCACATTGAATTGGATCGAGGATATTGTCTCTTGATGAAATTGGTATGTTCCTCGATATAAACACTCACTTCTTCGATGTTGTGTAAAATATACAAGTGACCTAGCTCCAACTTCTCACGACTGATTACTTTCACCCGTGCTCCCAAAACTCCTTTGCCAAAATGCTCCTCAATATTCGTGTCATTCACGGGAACGTCATTACCACTCAGAAAGTCATTGCAAAGATCCATAACCTCTCTCGCCACATAACCCTCAATAATACTCCCTTCAGGCCGATAACGGTTTCGAACATCACCATTAAAAATGCTCATGTATCATTCAAAGGGATACATCCAATGCAAGAAAACTGGTCCCAACATTTTCACTTCCCTAGTCAAGTGGACAACAAGATGTACAATGATATCAAAGAATGACGGAGGAAAATACATCTCAAGATGACATAGGGTAACAACCACTTCTCTGTGCAAATTATCGAGAGTATCAGGGTCAATAACTTTGCTGCACAGACTGTTGAAAATGAAACAAAGTCGGGTGATTGCAAACCTTACATGCTTCGACAATATAGATCTAATTGCCACATGTAATATTTGTTGCATTAGAATGTGAGAATCATGAGATTTAAGACCTATCAACTTTAGATCTTTCATTGATACCAATGTACGGATGTTGGATAAGTAACCCTGTGGCACCTTAACATTTACCAAGCATTCACAAAATGCTTTCTTCTCCTTTCTAGACAACGTGTAACAAGCGGGAGGTAAGTATGTTATTTTATTACCCATTTCACATAATTCTGTTAATTCTGACCTTATTCCCATTTCACGTAGGTCCATTCTGGATTTTATCCCATCTTTAGACTTACATGGTATATTCAACAGAGTACTGATGACGCTATCACATACATTTTTCTCATCGTGCATGACATCGATACAATGCCTGACTGTCAAAGAACTCAAATAAGGAAGATCCCAAAATATCGACTTCTTCTTGAATAAAGACTTGTCACTCCTTGTGGCCATCGTACATTGTGATCTCTTACCAAATTCATTGGCGATGTCTTTCACTCTTTCCTAAACATCCTCCCCTGATATAGGTTTAGGTGCACTATGTTCCTCATTCCGTCCATTGAATGCTTTGCGCAACCTACGATACAGATGAAATTTTGGAAGAAACCTTCGATGAGCAAGATATACAGTCTTGCCTCCGTGTTTTAGTCGTATTGAATCAGTGTTCTCTTCACATATAGGACACACTTTAGATCCTTTGACACTATATCCAGACAAATTCCCATATGCTGGAAAGTCATTCACAGTGCAAAACAACATAGCGTGCAAACAAAATGTCTCTCTTCGTGAAGCATCATAGGTCATCACACCTTCACCCCAGAGTTTCTTTAAGTCATCAATCAAAGGTTCAAGATAAACATCAATATCATTTCCAGGTTGTTTAGGGCCCGATATCAACAACGAAAACATAACGAACTTATTTTTCATACACAACCAGGGAGGAAGATTGTATATAACAAGTATGACTGGCCAAGTGCTATGTTGGCTGCTCAATGTCCCGTACGGATTCATCCCATCTGTACAAAGCCCAAGTCTTAGATTCATGTCCTCTTCACCGAATTCAGAGTACAATAGATCAATCTTCTTCCACTGTGGGGAATCAGACGCATGTCGTAGGATCCCATCATTATTTTTATGAACATCTGCATGCCACCTCAAATTCTTTGCATCTATAGGATTGGCAAACAAGTGTTGAAACTGTGGTATTATAGGTAGATACCACATCACCTTGGCGGGAGAACCAGTTTTGGACTCCGCCGAAGTCATCAATTTATACCTTGACACACCACATTTCGGATAATATTTCAAATTCACATAGTCCTTTTAAAATAATACACAATCATTCGGGCATGCGTGTATCTTCTTGGCCTCCATTCCCATTGGGTACAACAATTTCTTTAACCGATATGTTGAGATCGGCAGCTCGTTTCCTTCAGGAAGAATTTCTTTCAACAAAGACAACAATGGCGTGAAGCTTTTGTCGCTCCATCGATTGTTAGCTTTTAGTTTATACAATCTCAACACAGCACTAAGCTTCGTAAACTTGCAACCTGTGTATAATGGTATCTCATCATCATGCACAATGTTTCTAAACATGGGAGGTGGATTGGTGTTCTCTACCCCACAACTATCCAGCATCGCATCAACGATGTCTACTGAAACTGGTTCATTCACATCTACGTCATCGGAGGCAATTTCTTCTTCCATACAAGCACTGCTATCGACATCCACTGGTTTCAGGTTTGAAATCTCTCCATGCTAGTGCCATTCTGTATAGCCTTGTACAATCCCGTTGCACATGACATGACTTCTGATTTCATCACTAGTACTGACTTTCAAGTTGTTACCGCAATGGCTACATGGACAGTAGAACCTATCTCCAGGTTGTTTCCTATGTTCCTCGGCAAATCTAACAAACTGATCAAGACCAGAAATAAACTTTAGGGTGCAGCGATTGTGAATGGACATCCATGATCTATCCATTCTATGATCAAAGAGAAAATAAGTATATATTACAACAAGATTAGGGTCTAGGGTAAATAGATTAGAGTTTATGGTTAAAACTTTAGGGTTTATACATGTGATGTCATTCTTAAATGTGTACCACCTATCCCATTCTTGAACACCTAATCTCACTAGTAAGTGTATAATGTGTATTGGGTTTTCAAGAAAATTTCGGCAGCATTTCCCCGCTGTTCTCGAAGTACATATGTACTTAGAGAACAAACAGGGAAATGCTGCCGAAATTTTCTTGAAAACCCAATACACATTATACACTTACATCCTAAGTGAGATTAGGTTTTCAAGAACAGTCCCAAACGGGGACTATCCATGATTTACTCCTAATGAGTAAATCTTGGACGGGTTTCTAGGCCAACAAATAGAACACCAATTCCTTGTTCACAACCCCATTCAACACACAATTTCTTATAAAAACATTTGTGGACAGCCATAACAACATATTAATGTTTCCTAAATTAATCAACATTATAATGAAATTTATCAGTAATAATAAGGATAAAATAATGAAATTTATCAGTAATTTGTAACATAATAGGATATGCATATTTCTTTTTGTTGTTTGGTTTCAAATGTGTCTTTAGATAGGATGGATTTGTGAATTTGGAACATTCATGGGAACACACTTCAGTTAGAAGCATTCATGTAGCAACTTTCAGTTCCATTCATTAATCTCTTTTTACATCCACACACAGGGGTGTACCCCTAAACAGTAACTAAACAAAGGGGTTGGTGTACCTCTAAACATGCGCATAATTAAAATAACTATTAATACAAACAAGTCTAGATAGACAGACAACTAAATACTACACCAACATGGTCCCGCATCAGTAACTTCGAGGACTTATCATTCTGGCGATCTTCTCCTGAAGTTCAGAAAAGAAAGCAGCTATGAGTATTGATTGCTTTCAGACAAAAAGTGTAAACGCAAATTTTTTGTCTTGACAATTATATTTGTTAATTGGACCTACCGTGGCCTTTTTGATGATTGTGCTGTGTCGCGGAGCTCCTCACTGTATTTAGACAAATATGAACTGACAGGGGCCTCATAATCAGATTCGTCCGAACTCGATCTGATATCCTCCGTCGTGCGCTCATACCACCGTAGATGATCGGGGGTCTCGCAGTTGATGTTGGTTATCCAAACGTTGATGGTATTATGGCCAACTGGATAGAGAAAAATCTTGTCGCTACGGCCCACTAGCATCTTTCTAATCCAATCACGCCAACTGGATTTTGATACAAGATTTCCCGCCAAATCATACTCAACCTCGATGACATGTGAATAATTGCCAAAATTTAGGGTCACTTCACCAGGCCTGTAGTGTCTTCCTTTTAGAAAACGCCAATGTTTGGGTATGGCCAATTGGTTTAAGGAATGATAATCTAGGATGATGTCCAATTGTTTTTTAATAGGGAATGTTAACATTGACATAGAGGCCCAATTCATAGTGACTGTTGTGGGTGGACAGAGATTGCATAATATTAGTATTAACAAAGTGTAAGTACATATAACGATGTTATATATTTTTATAAAAAGTGTAAGTACATATAACGATGTTATATATTTTCAGACTAGTATTTTCTATAATTTGATGTATCTTGGTATTTCATAAAATGAGGTGACACTTATTATCTATTTATTTAATCAACACTCATATTTAGTTTTATGAGTACATGACACTATGTTTGAAATACTTTTTAAAAGGATAAAAGAACATACTTATAATAAGGACCCAGGCACATTCTAATCATTTTGAAGTGAATCAAAAAATGCACAGGAGCCTGGGTCCTATCCGCTAGTATCAAAGGAGAATTTGTAAACCTCAAAACCACCAACATGGTTTCCAAACCTACAACCTCATCTTGTACAAGCTCACCTTCTAAAAACCTTTAGAACATATACATCCAGAAAGTATCAATGACTGCACGTATCAATGACTCACAAGCACTATTTGGCAAATTGTTTGGCTAAACCTAAAGTAGGCATACAAATTGTGGTCTTCCCTGAACTAATTGCATTGGATGTACTGAAAATGTCATGCCCCACACAATAAAGTTGTAACATCAAAAAAGTCAAACCTAAAACTGGAAATGCACACTACAAATTTTAGCACGATCGTGTATGAATGCAAAACAACACTGAACTGAATTAGGATCAATCATAGGGATTGGTTAACTAAATTATCATTGACACCTACTTGTTTAAAAAATAGGTTAAGCCAAGGTCAACACACATTAAAAAGTAGGTTAAGCCAAGGATCAAAAAATAGACCGACGCTCCACGGGAAGTAAAAATTGTGTTACCAAATAGTTTTATAATTTGGTATGGCAATTTCAAATTGCCACTAATTAAAAATAAAAATGCCTTTAATGTTATGTCCTTTTTAGAAACTCCATAATAGGTGGTTTAGAGGCATTTTAATAAAAAATGCCTGTATATTTGAAAGATAGTGGCTTTTTTTTATAAAAGCCACTAGAATAAATGCCACTATTGGGCAATTTTGCTGTAGTGGACAATATTATATATATATGTGGGATCCAATATAAGGTTTCCAGGGAAGACACATATATACAAGGTTTATCCAGGATATATGTTAAAATTAAGCATTTTATTTTTTTCATATATTATTAATAACCAAGCCAATCATCAATTCTATTAAATAAACATTACATGTTTATAGGGATTATTTGTTAACATCTGTTAAGGATGAATTGAGGATGCAAACCTAGTAAATTGGAGGCTTTACCTATAGCAGTGGCAGTGGTGACGATAATGGCAAGCTCTGATTCTGGTTGTTGCTGTTGGCGCTGGCTAGTGGCACTGGCTTTGGCTCCGGCAGTAGGATTGCTAGCACGGTTGCTACTGGCACTGGCTTTGGCTCCAACAGTAGGGTTGCTAGCACCGGCGAGAGGAGGACCGGCTGGAGGAGAGGACCAACGACGGTGGCGGCTCCACGAACGGCGAGCTCAACGGAGGTGGCGAGCTCCACAGAGGCGGCGAGCTCCACGAACGGCGACGAGCTCCACAAACGGCAAGCTCCACGGCGGCGCTTCACGGTGGCGGCAAGCTCCACGGAGGTGGCGAGCTCCACGAACGGCGGTGATGGCAGTAGCAGTACAACGACATCGGCGAGCAAGGAGATCGGCAGAGGCGAGCAAGGAGAACGCCAGAATCGCCATACCCTTATAGCCGATTGCAATCATAGAGAGAAAGGGGAAGAGTCGGGCTCGCTCGTGCGATATTAAGTTAACATTCGGTGTCGGTTATTCAACACAACTGACACATAAAACTAACAGTGTCGGTTAACAACACAAACCGACACATGTTCCAAATGATAATCGTCGGTTTTAACTAGAAATAAACTGACGTCTATCTACATACGCCGATTAAAAAATTGGTTCTCAATTAATAACCATAGTCGTCGGTTGTTTTGAAAATCCGATGCTCAAAGGGTGTGAAAAATTTCCCGCAAAGAGCGCGGGAAAAACCATAAGTGTCGGTCATTGATGTAAAACTGACGATCAAAATGTGCCCAATTTCTGTTTCGTGAATAACCTTTCATCGTCGTTTGTTTAGGTAATGATTGACGCCATATGTTAAATTTTTGGAGGTAATTTTTTTCGCTGGAAATTTTGGATTTGGCGGTTAATTTTCGGTGTCAGTGTGTGATTAAGTAACCAACACCGAATAAAAGAGATACACGTGTCTGTTCACCCTTCACAGATTGATGTCGGTTTATTTTATAAACCGACGCATTATTGTTTAGGTGTCAGTGTATTATTACAATCGAAACCTTCAAAAGTGACGTTATAAGCCATTTCTGTGTAGTGAAGTAATGTAGTTCACAAAACAAACTTAGCATGGTCTTTAAAAATATTTTATATCTAGTTGATCTTAATTTTTTGCCATGAATAAAATAAAAACATGTATATCAAAATTTTATTTCATTATAAAACAATGACAAGAATTTGGATATGCATGAGCTAAATGTAATTAATTCTAAAAGTAAATCATTGATAATAATTTAGTTGATATAGGTATTACAAATGGTTGTTTGGTATCATTTGGGAAAGAAAGGACAAATGGGAAAGGAAGGGGAATGGAAAATTTATTAAAAATCGTTGTTTAGTAACATGTGGGAAAGAGAGGATAATTGAAAAGAAAAAAGAATGGAAAAGTTATTAAAAAAATATGTCTTCATCGCTATGCTAAAAAAACATGATTTTTTAAGGTAAAGAGGACTTTAGCCTTATGGTGATCTAAAAAAGCGACAACGGCATGCTCTAGGATTCCATAACAAATTTAAATATAAGCAACCTAATATAATTAATTAGAATAATGATGATAGATCATGTATTGTAAAATTAAGATATATACTATTTTGGCCTATGTATAGAAAAAGGTTAAGATTTTTGTATCCAAGTAATACATACTCAATGAGAAAATAGGTCATTAACTTATATAGTTGAATGAACAATGTACGTCAATCATGATTTTTTAATACTAACACTAAGATATTGTTAACACCACTTGATAATATTCGATTGTCAAGAGTATGTAATGGTGATAAACCTGATTTTTTAGAGTGAACTAATATTATTAATTAAAATATGATCTCACATATTTATCAACAACATGAAAAAAAATTAAGATAAAAAAATATTACTAAATATGGCATTGACAACAATTCCAACAAAAAGACAACCTAAATCAAACTCAAGGTATGAAATAAATCATTCACATCTACAAGATTTGTTAAGCACGACGTCCCTTAATAAAAGGATTCAAGTTTGACTCCCAGAGGCCACATTGAATTTACCACCCTTCTAAGTGTTTTCCTCTGCTAGGAGTTGAGGGAGGGGGAGAGTAATGTCTATCATGATTCAAATAAATCATTATTTTACATGTATGTTTTATATAAAATAACAAGAACATCTCATTTGACGGGTTGACATGTAAAAATATGGATGCAATATCTAGACAAACATGTCAATGACTCTCAAGTTCATGTTTTATTATATAAAACAAAAAAAGACATTGTATATTCTCTTTCAGACAGACTCTTAAGAACACTGATAATATATGTACAAAAAATCAGAGATACGGGAACCCTTTTTCAGAAACGAGAAATTCCTAGACTTTAGCCGCAATGAAAATATGTTCATTTGTATTGTCCTTGCTACTACGCAACTGTGCCTTGGAGACTGTTGTTCGAGGAGAGAAAATAGGAAAGAGCTAAATGTTGTCAGTCACCCAGAGATGAAATTTAAAAGATGCCCCTTTTAACACTGTCTAGGTAGATTGGCCGAGGATAATGGTTCTTGGTGCAGGGACAAAAATAATTTTTTAATATATAAGGAATAATCTAATAGTCAGAGAAGGCACTCACCAGAAGTAGAGGAAAAAATAGAATGGCCTATCCAACGTGGGAGCAAATTGGATAATGAACAATCTAATGCCCGGAGAAGGCACCCACTAGATAATGGCCTATCCAACGTTGTCGGTTACCCGATTAGGCCTAGCCGCAGTAGACGAACCACGCCGAAGACTCCTTGCAAAAACAGTCGTAGATTTCTGATGGCTAATATAGAGGCAAAACAGATTGAATCCTAACGAAGAAGACCAGACAGAAGAAGACTTGAAGCGGTACAAGGAGAGGGAGTGCTTGTTCTGGTTTTGGAGGTAGGACTTTGGCGTAATTCTATTTCCAGAGCGGGAGCGAGAGCAGGAGTGAGGGTTTGGCGCCGTTGTTTTGTTTTTAGAGTGGTAGATATAGAATGGAAGGGAGGCATGTATTGGAAAGTAATTCACTGTCTAAATGAATTAGGATTCAACAAGGTACAAAAAAGGAAACTACAATTGTTGTTTAAAATCAACGGTTGATCCATTTTAACAATTATGATTATCTAAAAGGAAAAGGATAAATGTCCAAAATCAAATGGACTCTTCAAGGAAGTAAAAGAGATAATGGTTGGTTTAATATAGTTAATATTGGTTAGGAAAAAAGTTAATGAGGGTCAGGAGCAATCCTTGGGTAAATTAAATAATAGTCTGGGATACATTTCCAAAGGTCAGGGATAAGCCTTTGGGAAAACTTAATATACTCGTCAAGGATAGCATCACAAGGGTCAGGGATAAGCCTTTGGAAAAATTAATACACTTGTCAGGGGTTATGTCCTTGAGGAAAAATCCTTCGGTCTTGTTGAGTTTTGTAGTAGTGATTGAGGGGAAATAGTCTTTAGAAAATATTGAAACATGAAACAATGCTAAGTGAGTATTTTTTTAAACAATTCAGAAATAAATTGTTTTGTTCGGGATAATACGTGCAAAAGCGTAAATGACGAATAAAGCATGAATAATTCGTAAAATTCGGGGAAAATATGGGTTTAATATGAAATTCAGGTGTACCATACGTCTAATAAAAAATTCTCATATTATACGCGAATAATTGAAAAATTTAGAGAATTATGTGAATATGAAGTGTTGTTTAACTATGGTCTTTTACAATATGTATCTAGTACAACATGTGATATCATGTTGTGTAATAATAGTATATTACAATGGTTTAGTTTACGTTGTGTAATGGAGGTCTATTACAACGATGTTTTATGTGTGGATATTACAACAGGTTACAACATGTTGTGTAATTATAATATATAATAATAGGTTGGAGTCTGTTATCTCATGTTGGGATATAACAACGAGTTTCAATATGTTGTATTATGGTGTTCTATTACAACATGTACCAAATACAACATGTAAAGGCCTGTTGTATAATTAATACAAACTACAACGGGTGAGTCTGTGTTGTGTAATGATGCTCTATTACAACATGTGACTATTACAACAGGTCAAAATATGTTGTGTAAATAACATCTTTTACAACGGTTTTGAATATGTTGTGATAGTACAACCTATTACAACACTTTAGCAGTTGATGTAGTATCCCACTATACTACAACAAGTTTGGCATGTTGTAAATGACTTGTGTTGTATACAATATACAATATACAACACAAAAATGGGCTTGTTGTGATAAGTACGCTAACTACAACACAATCATTAGAACTTTTGTCTATCTCCCGTTGTAAAAAGCATTTTCTGTAGTAGTGTCATTATCTATTAACTTGCTAAATCAAGGTTTACAAGAAAAAAAAAGTTCAAAGGAAAATACTGAGTATAACAGAAACTATCTACCTGGCCCCTACGGGCAGAGTTGGCTACCTCGTGGGCGACCCTATTACTTCTACAACTAACATGCCTCAAACTACAAAAAGAGAACAACTACTGTAAAGAAATGATGTCTTCAGCAATGGCTCCTAGATAGTCCCTCCGTAGCTTTGTGTTCGTGCATGCATAAATGACCTCCATAGAGTCTATCTCTACCTCCTCTCGGTCATGCCCCTCCTTCCTTGCCCATAATAACGCTGCCTGCACTGCTAAAGCTTCCGCCATGGTGACATCTTCTCCGAAGTTCACTCTCTCCCCCTGCCACTCCCACCAGACTGCCCTTCTCATCTCTGGTCGCCATCCCAATCCCCGCCCTACCATCCTCCCCTACTGACCCGTCAAGATTGAGTTTTATCCTTCCCCCTATCGGTGTCACCCATCCACAATGTCCCCCATTAGCTGCCGACTCGTCATCAACCATGTCCCCTTGATGCTGAATGTTAATGCCCTGGACGTCACCTCCTCCCACATGGCGAAGTTGCCTACCATCCGCCCTTACCATAGTCAAAGCATTGTGGAGGATATACCCACTATGCACTTCATTACTTTGGAAATTCCTCATCCACCTTACCCTCCAAACCATCCATGTGGCATCAACTAATGCATCAACCTCATGCAAGGATGTCCACTCTAGAGAAGCTCCCATGGATGAGCTAATGTCCTCGTCCTTAGTGTCTTCCACCCATACTTGTACTTCCCTAGTCGTCTGGTCCCATACTTCTATGGCATTCAGATATCGAAAGAGCATATGTGGTATCGTCTCCTTCTCTGTCATGCACAACATGCACGAGCCATCTTCTATGCAATGTCTATCAAACAAGCATCCTCTGGTCACTAATCTCCCCGTGCATATCCTCCATAGGAAGTGAGCTATTTTGGGACTCCAATCAGCATTCCATATCTTTTTCCACATCATGTCACCTTGTTGGGAATTGCATGTTTCTTGCTTCCTCCTTTCCCAGCAATCCCAACCAATAAGCTGAACGGAATGAGTACTCCCCATTCCTTGAAGGCCACCACATCCACATATCCCTGGGTCTCCTAAGGCTGAGCTGTATGGCACATATACTCCTAGCATGGCTGTCCAGGAAACACTCACGTACTCTGTCTTCATCCCATTTAGAACCATCCTCTGTCATGAGTTCACAGACTGTGCTATAGTCTGGGCTATCCTCCCTCCTATAGCATGCAAGTGTGTCATCCTCTCTAGGAAACTAATTATCATTCCATATGTTCACATCTATCCTGTCTCCCATTCTCCATTGTACCCTTCTTTTAGGAGACCCTTCATCCCCCATAGACTCCTCCATGTATAGCTAGGGTCATGACCCCTTCTGGCCACCCAAATAGATGTCCTTGGAAAATATCTGGCTTTTAATACTCTAGTCACAAGGGCCTCCAGATTGTTGACCATCCGCCAAAGTTGTCTCGCTAAGAGGGCTTGGTTAAAGGTCTGGAAATCTCTAAACCCAAGCCCCCCTGCCGTTTTGGTCTACACATTCAGTCCCAGGTCATCCATGAAAGTTTCCTCTCTTTGTCCTTTGCTCCCCACCAAAATCTAGCCACCATCCTATGAATTTCGTCTATGGTACTCGCCGGAAACTGGAAGATGCTCATGACATATGTTGGGATGGCCTGAGCTACCACTTTTATGAGAACCTCCCTCCCTGGTTTTGACAACAGCTTTTCCGACCAACCCTGTAGCTTTCTCCATATCCTTTCTTTAATGAAACTGGACACCTGATTTTTGGTCCTTCCCATCGCTGTGGGGAGGCCTAAATAACTGGCATGCCAATCCACCTCTCTCACGTCCAATAGATTTCTCAGCTCCTCTCGTTTTTCCGCCTGTATCCCTTTGCTGAAAACAACCTCTGTCTTGGAGAAATTTATCTTTTGACTGAATGCATGTTCATACTGAATGATGATATGAGCTATCTTTAGGCATTCTGCATTGGTTGCTCTAGCAAAAAGAATACTATTGTCTGCAAAGAAAAGATGTGAGATACATGGCACACCCCTACTCATCTTTATACCGTGTAGGAGGGTGTCACGGGCAGCAGTGGAAAGTAAAGTAGAGAAAGCTTCAGTGCACAATATAAAAAGGTAGGGGGAGAGGGGGTCACCCTGGCGAAGTCCACGTGCAAGCTTTGTGCTTTTGGTCCGATCTCTATTAATGGAGAAAGTTTGTTGGATAGACGTGATGCATTCTTAGACTTTTCTCCTCCATTTCATCCAAAATCACATCCTCTCCATCACAAAACTTAGGAAACTCCATTCCACCCTGTCATATGCTTTGGACATATCCAACTTCAGAGCAAGGCTGTCTTTTTTCTTCCCCTTTTCCCTCTTCATAGAGTGGAAAACTTCATAAGCTGTGAGGGCTTTGTCTGTGATCATTCTCCCTGGGACAAAAGTGCTTCGGTTTTCAGAAACAATGTTGTTCATGAGAGGCTTTAGATGGTTTGTCAGCACCTTGGAGGCGATCTTGTACACCATATTACAGAGACTAATGGGTCTGAATTCTCATACTATTTTTGTCTTCTCAGTCTTTGGGATAAGCACAACAAGATTGTCATTTACAGCCCTTATACTTCTCTCCCCTTTCCACCATCCTTTGATGCATCTCTTCACATCCTTTCCCACTACACCCCAATAGTTTTGGTAAAACATTGCCTTCATGCCGTCCGGTCCTGGAGCTTTGTTTGGATGCATCTGTTTCAGCACTGTCCAGATTTCCTTATAAACAATGTCCCTCTCTAGATCCTCCCGCCGTGACTCTGTGATCATTTCCCACAACCCCTTTGTTGCCTCCAAAAAACCCAAATGGATGGATTAATTTTAAAAGAGCATCAAGGCAGGATCAGTGTAACGACTAGATCTTTGGTGGGGGACCAGTGGTGTGGGCTTGGGTGGGAAGCCGATTTCAGTTGTTGTTGCAATGAGAGAATGTGTGTCAAGCTATAGTTTATTATAGGGCCGAACATTTCAGACCTAATTTGGATCAAGAGGTTAGAAATATTGATAGTTTATAAAAAAATGGCAGTGTATGGTATTTCAGTAGACGTTATCAGATCTGAAAATTAAATTACAGCGTACAATTTGAAGGGCATGGGGTGATGAAACAATTATGATACAAAGTCATCAGATTCTGATAAATTAGGAAAATATTAACTTCTCAAATGTTTGGTAATTTTGTTCGATGAGGATCGGCAAACGCCAACCCTTGGGCAAAACGCCCCAAGAGATACAAGATGAGATTATGAGAAAAAACCATATCTTGTCTTAGGTGCTCTAACGAGCCAAGAGAGAACCACTAAGGGTCTAGGGTTTCCATACCGAGGTTTAGGACATCATTGATTCCTTCCTCAACCAGGTGAGTTTAGATCGAAAGCAGTCCCTTATCGGTAGAAAGGAGGTGGCTTTTCCTTCGCAGTGGATAGATTATCACAAATAGATTTTTAGAAGCTGAATCTGAATCTGAATGGCCCACTACAAAGGGCCATATAGAGGCTAATATGTGACCGAGCAATGTCAAAGATAGGAAGACATGGATATCCCAGTAGTGTACATCCCATGCTATCTGTACGTGCAGTGGAAGGCCCTCTTTAAGCTCCTTGTGTATGAAGCTAACATTTATGATGGCTGACATGATAGTGAAGGTTATCTCTACACTGGTTTGTATAGGGTCATTGTGTTTGCGGTTGTTTCTTTCCCACCATAGGAAGTAGGTGGTGGCACTCATGGCAATGATTAGTAGTTGAGCCCATTCCTTTGTTCTTCCTTCAAACAAAGAACCTAGAATGGAGAATGAGCATTTTGTCTGGCTTTGTATGTTGTGGCTGCCCAACGTGGTATGTTCCTTTTGTTCCATATGTATTTCCCGAGCAAGCACAATGGTCCATGAGGCCGAACAAACTCCCAAGGATTGGGTGCATTCTCCTTAACTAAAAATACACCATGTGTTGTTGTGTCGAAAAGGTGGGCACATTGTTTGAATTCTTCCACCATTCTTTTCCAGGTGCATGAGAACCCCTGACCAAGATCCCTTGCATCAGCTAAGGTTTAACCATATTGTTTCCTCATCCATTGCGTCCATATCGACTCCGTATTGATCAGAAATTTTGTTACTTTCTTTACAATGGCCCATCGTGCCACATCGTTGATGTTCTTGAGACCTAAACGGCCTTCATCATGTGGGAGTGCCATCTGTTCCCAAGACATAGTGTGTGCTGAAGAACCCTAGAGAAAATTCATGACAATGGTCTGAAATCGATTGTGAATGGTTTTTGGTATGTAACCTTGCATTGCCCAGAAATTTAGAAGTCCAAGAACATTATCTTTCATAAGAATCAAGCGTCCTGCAAAAGACGTACGATTCGCTGGCTACTTGTCCAACATCCTCCGGAGTTTTTATATTCAAGAGCCATAGTTTTGTTTGTGCTAACATTGTACTTGCAGTCAAGGGAAAACCAATATATGTGCAAGGTACACTACTACAAAACACACGATCGGATAGGATTTTAACCCTTACATAAACATCACATGTCAGAGTCAGAACCCTAACACATGAGGGAACCCTCACAAAAAATGTCTTATCTAAAATGTTGACGCCCAAATAGATGCGTCAGAGTAATGACCCTAACACAAAAGTACCTCTTGAATAAAAAGCATTTATAATCCAAGGACATGTGTTACATTGACGACCCTAACACAAAAGTACCAGATTGACAAAAAAAATCAAACATAACCTCCTGTAGAGTTAAACCTCTCCCCATAATGGAGAATGAAATTTGGTAGGACAATAAAATATTAGCACAACATAATAGCAATATTCAGTTTTCGAGATAATCCAGTGAATTAAGCAAGAGAGGCCAACGTTAGGACAAAAACAATATTTATTCACAACAACATTATGTTTGTTTACAAATGGAAGGACATTTCCCTTGCCCAGTAAAGAATTACAAATTTCTACTAATGCTAACAATAGTTATGTCCAACCTCAATGACATTATCGCCTTTGTTCATGAATTCATAGCTATAGAGAATAGATTGGGGCAGAGTAGAAGCAAATCAACAACAACAAATCATTTTATTGGTTGAACTTTCTAACATATTGTTGGAGCAGGTGGGATGTTCCTACTGTGATGACAAACTGGTTATATAGTCTTGTTGTCATGACAAGATCATTAGTTATATACGCTCATGTTGTAGTAACAATGGAAATATTATCCCTTTCTATAGAGTAAAGAAGATAAGCTAAATAACATTCAAATATACTTACAATGTTACATGTACTTCTCTAGAAGAAAACAAATTCACAACAATACAAACTACCAACACTAGAATCTTATAAAAAGAGAAACACTAAAAGTTTTAGCATCTCCCTTCCATTTTTACTTTTCTAGCTACATATTTTTTGTAGTATAATGCTCTTATTTTCCTATAACTATCTAGTGACTTTTACTTTTGTAATAATGGAGACCATCCAAGTAGCTAATTGAAGATATTGCACATGAAAATTAGAAACTAAGTAAACAATTCCAGCATACAACCAGTGCCATCACTTGCATTCTATAATAATATTAGATGTACAGGTATGTCTTACATCAAGATCTCATGGAATATAAAATGTTCGTAAACCAATACATGAAATGGAGCACATATTCCATTCATGTTAACTGATAGTTTGATATAGATATAGACTCTCTACGAAACATACTTCATATTACATATTTCATTGATGTTAATTACATATACATGCATACATACATATGCCGACAAGGAGTGGCTCAAGTGGTGAAGCACGATGTCTCCTCATGAAGGGACCCGGGTTCGAATTCTAGTTGTCGCCTTGGTTTACCACCCTCCTGGACGTTCGGCCTCTGTCACGGGCATAAGAGAGGGGGAGAGAATGCCTCTCTTTATCCCATATATATATATATATATATATATCTATATATATATATATATATATATATATATATATATATATCTGCTCTAGATGTACATGCTTTGTAGGATTGTGTAGTGAACTTCTATGTTGTGCTAATAATTGTATCACCCCCCATCATGATATCACAATATGAGAAGAAAATGTTCCCATTAGTAGTGCGAGGAAAGATCCTAGGAGCTCCAGATTGTTTCTTTCAAGTGCTGCTTCACCCTTCTTGGAGGTACCGTAGCTCTTAGCAGAACCTGTGGCTGTGTACATATGGTGGTCTTTACAAGGTCCCTCGAAACTTCTTCTAAAAAGTCCTAGATGATTCAACAAGGAATCAAGAACCTTTGCTACTCAATTTTTTTGCTTGGTCAGCGGCCATCTAATGTCATTTCATTAAGCATCCACAACACCTTTAAGCATTGTCACCACATACCGGTCAGCCATCGCATCTTTCGGTTGTCATTGTTTGCACATGCCAAAAGATCATGCACATATACCAAACCCACCATTTCTCTAAACTCACAAGTCACAACCCCCTCCCCCACATACACAACTTCACTTCTCCACTCGAACACAGGGTTGGACCTTCACCCACCCCCAATGGAACCATGCTATCATCACAATGTCATCATTGTACCACACAACACTGCATCATTCCACATGTGATTGATGATACTACCCACCACAATGCATTGAATACCTAAGCAAATACCACACCAATGCACACAAAAAAGGAGCAATGTTGATGTCACACTCCTTGATACATTGCACAACACCTCTCACCACCACACCTTACAAACATACAACATCCCATAGGTGCATCACAAAGCATACAAACATGAAGGATTGAGAACCATAGTGTAGGTGTGCAATTATAAAGTTTGAAAGAAGAAATGGGTAATGCAAAAACAACCTTTGACCCCAAAAATAGCTGATTCATGAACTTTGATTGATGGATAACTAAGATAAGCCTCTAGATCAAGGAGAGAGGAAGAGATAGGAAAATCCAAGAGAAATGAAGAGGGAACTGTCAAACACAACAATAGAACCAAAAATTAGCTAGGGAAAATGGTTATGGTAGGAACACCGACACATAGGCATGGCAAAAAATGCTAGCCAACTTGACCTGACCATAAATCTCAGGTATAATTAGGTTAGAACTTCTATAGACTACGACTTGGGAGTGTATTGAATTGGGTTTTGTCAACTTGCAATCATGTAGACATGTGGGCACCTTGGGTTCACTCAAAAGTCTCAAGGTCATGAACTCATTCTCTCAAACTAGGTTTATGAGTAGTCCCTCTTACACAACAACAATTGAGCGAGCGATGTGACTGCCATGGCAATGAAGGCTGGAAGGTTTGAAGATTAGGACGGTGGCATCCACCCCTCCTTCTAATTCTAGAATCAAGTGCTCTTTCTCTCCGCATCAAGATCCAAATCCACAAGGGTGGTTGTAGTTTGAACTACAAAGTCTAAGCACTTTTGCTTACTAGCATCACAAGTGGGTTTGTGTGGCTATTGAATATGGGTTAGTGTGTCATCATTGTGTTCGCTCTCTTCAAGTCCAATCTTTGCAGCCTCTGATCTCTTCCTCTCACCTTTTTTCCCAAGTTTACCATGATGGTAGGAGAGTGGAAAGGATGATGGTGAAGAGGGATCTATCTCTTCCCAAACAACATCTCACTTGTTGATTAAAGGGTCATTTGTTCATAAATTCCATTGTTTTCATCCCCTCTCATTCCTTTTTTGTTTCTCCTCAATGACATATGAATGGGTGGATGTAGGTTGAGAGTTTTGCCTACTACAATGTCTGCTACAAACTCATTACCTAGCTCACAAGTCTTGTGGTCCAATCTACCGTCGTGGCAGCTGCAACCTCATTGCATGTAACACTTAACCCTAGCCTTCAAAACAACATATTAAAATCTTGAAACCAATTCATTTCTTCTATATTTTTCCATCTACACATTTCCTTGGATATGCATCCACATTGTGGTGATTCATTCTTTTGATTACAAAAAACCAATTGATTCATTGGTTAAACAAAACCAATTGATTCATTGATTCATTCATTATACAATACATTGCCTATGGGGGTTTTACTTCTATCATCATAAGCATAAGCATCATGTGATAAGGATGGGGGCTTTCCTTTTATATCTAGAAGTTTTATTGTGTATGTATGTCCCATGCATACTTGTCTAGGCGGCTAGGTTGTCCTTCCCACCCAAGGGAATCCTAGGGGGGCTAAGCGCCTAGGCGGGAGCCTAGAATTTCTAGGTGATCTTCATATTTGTTTATATTTTGCATATATATCAATGATTTTTCGTATACATTTAGCTATACTCAAATATATACATCATTATATACATTTTTTTTGGTTATCACTAAGATTAATCAATCATAACTTCACCTTCAACCTTCATTTGACCTATCATGATATAAATTGAGCCTAATTTAACTTAGTATGCCCTAATTTGGCCCACCTAAGACCTATTTTGGCATAACATGACACAATCAGACATTATTTTCCATGGTTTGTCCTAAATTGACCTAAGTGAGTCCTAATTTGGCAAAATCAAACACAATCTCCCAAATAAGACATGATTTCACCAAATCATACATATTTTCCCCCAAATAAAACCTAATTTACCAAAATTAGATCACTTCCCTTAAAATAACTAAGCTTGATCTAATTTTACCAAATTTAGATCTAATCTATGCTAATTTGGTTTTTAAATATCTTAATTTGGGACTAAAAGCCCTTAACCATCCACTTTAGTTATCTGAAAGCCTAGGCGGTGCTCAATTTATGGCAGCCCACCGAGAGCCTAGGGGCCTAAGCGTGCCTAGGTAGAGCCCACTATTATTTCTTTATTTTATGGGATGCTAGTTTAATGTTTCTCATTTTAATTCAATTGGAAATTATGGCCTAATTAAATTAAGATCTAGTTTTTATACCATGGATTTTGAACCCATCCAAACATAGTTTGTTTACCTGGTTGACTCGCCGCTCCATATGTCTACCAAGTTGAAACATTCACATGAAAGCCCTATACTTTGGAACCAGTCCATTAAACTAAAATGCAAGGTTTTTTGCTTGCAAACTAAAATAAGCCACTAAAGTTTGGACCTTAAATGACATCTACTTCAAAAAAAAATGACCCAAACTCATCTAGGAGGTTAGGCGGCCTTTCCACCCAAAGGATGATTAGGGGGCTCAGCGCCCGGGCATTCTTCATATTTGTTTATATTTTTCATATATATATATATATATATATATATATATATATATATATATATAGTATGTATTGAATGCCTGCGCGGGTAGCCAAGTTAATTACCCGTTCATTGAGACATAGTGGCATGATATGTAATTAAATTCAAATCCATTACGGTTGCATGCATGCGGTGGCATCTATTGTAATTATGTAGATTTCATTTACGTATGCATGGAATAGCGGTGGCATGTTTTATAATTAAGCAGAATTAAATCACATATTGCATGGAACACGTTGGCACCATTTTTTAATTTAAGTTTCGCTAGTAGTGCATGGGTATGATGCCACTATTTGTAGCAAGATGACAATTAATTATGAGTGCATACACTAGTGGGAAAGATAAATGTATAGGCATCCATGTTAGGTGAATAAAAAAATGAATGAGGATGAAAGCAATGTTCACTCTAAACACATGTTCACCACTGACTCATAATTAGGAGATGTTCCACGTAGTTGTCATATACATAATATGGATATAGTATCTAATACAGTCATGTTGAATTACAAGACGTGAACCTTGGTTACATTTTTTCATTCTCATTACAATTTTTTTATTTGCATTACATAATGTTCCTTCTTAATACAATTTACTTAGTACTAAAGTGTATTCTCTTAGATAGAAATTTTGATAGATCTAGAATGTAATATTGATTGTCATCTTCAATTATAAATTTCTCATTTTCATTTTGGTTTCTTAGTTATCATTACAAAATAATATTTCTTTTTATAATTTCTATGTACTTGGTTCATTCTCTAAAATAATAAAACTTCATACGCCTAGGTTGTAATAAAGAATGTCATCACTGGCTACAACTTTTTCATTCTCATTACTAGTTTTCTATTCTCATTACAAAGTGTTCCTTATTATTACAACTTTTGATGTATCAAGGTTCATTCTCTTGGAGAATTTGATACATCTAGATTATATTACAAAATATCATCCTTGATTACATTTGTTTCCTTATCATTACAAATTATCTGTATAGATTACAAATCATTCTTTCTTATTACATAATGTCATTTTTGCTTGTTACAACATGCTCTTTCATATTACAAAATATCTATTTTAGTTACAACATGCTCTTTCATATTACATTTTTCTTTTCCCATTACAGTTTCTCTTTGCTAGTTACAGTGCACTTTTCTATTTACTTTGTTTCAGATTATATATTCTCATTACATAATACTTATTTATATTATAGCTTATTTATTTTATAAGCATATTTTTTTTTGGGCATCTATATTTATGCATATAAGATGGAAAATACAACTATGATGTGTAACTTTTTTGTACGCAATAATATTTTGTAGAATTTAAAAACTTTGTAAGGATGGATTCAATATTGTAATGAGAACATAGAATCTGTAATGGAAAGGAGAAATTTGTAACTCAGGATGACATTTTGTAATAAAATCTAGGAGTATTATTTTATTTCTCATGTGTTTATTTGTCTCCACAAAAGGATATTACTACAATAGTTGTAGACTTGTTACCTTAGGCATGGGTATACTTCAAGATTGGTATGCGATCAACATTGAAGTAGTTGGAACCTACTATTTTCACTCTTAATCAGACTTGCACTGCTACTCCATGCACGTATCATCATTCATAGAATAATTGCTAATAGTTCCATCGTTATTATTTGTCGAATTGTACGTACCCAGTAGTGATGAAGCTTTTAGCTGCAATTATATTCTTAGATCAGGCTTCCACCACCATTCCATGCACATTTAATTATGATGACATATTTACTAATAGTGCCACCACTACTCCATGCACGTAAAGGATATAGACATAATTACAATTGCTGCCACCGCACCTCCGTATCAGCAGAATGCAGCGTTAAATTAGGAGTCCAGTA